>CM057342.1:567441922-568811231 GCA_030015575.1 Agapanthus africanus
CAATATCTGTCTTAGAATGTGTCTGGATGTCTGATGGGACCTAGCTCATAAATGAACTCCAAATCCAAACTTCTTAGACTGTATCGTCAACTGAACTTAATCAGTATCCTGCGCCATGCCTTCCCTCATTATTCACCTGGACCACCTGTCCAAAACACTGCCCCTCGTCAGAAGGAAAACCATAACTCTGACAGCCACTCTGCCATCCAGGTCACCTTGGAAGCCTGGAATGATAACTGTCTCCCGGAGGAGAAAGCTGTTATCATATCCCTAGAACATCCACTTATGTTCTAAAGCTGCTTCTGATTGTTTCTCTAGGATTGGATGAATATCAACTTATTGCATCTACTGCAAGAACAATATCTGGTGTGGTACTTGACATTTCATGATTGACTCAATTGCCTAAGCAAGTGATTTGCCAATCATGCACATCCATCTCCCCTTTAGTCTGTAAGACACCTTTAGAGAGGGTGACTTCATCACCTGCAGGTATACTACCGTGCCAGGAGTCGTCCATTCTAAATACTCTTAGAATGCTGTCAAAGTACCCAGATTGGAAAACCACCCAAATCTAGATCTAAAACCATAGATCTAGTAGCCAGAATATCTGATATAATATCCAAGTCCTATGTGGAGAAACCACTGTGTGACGACCATAGTATAACCGATCGTGGTATAGGAATATCACTTCCTACTCTGTGTATGTCATCAAATACTAGGACATGACACTCTACTACCCTCTTAATAGATCCATCCCCTCTTCTGTTGAAGTCAAACCTATGACTTCACATCAGAAATAGATGATCTATCTCCGCTATATCTGCTTTAGTCTACAAATAGACATAAGCCTGATGTCCACCAATGCTTCCGCTGCTCCCACTGACTACGACAACCCTCTGGCAGAGTCATATAGGCGTACACTTCTAAAGCTAGTTTAGAACGACGCTATACTCATCCTCCTGCCGGGTGTCACAGTCTGGAACAACAGCAACGGCAAGTCTGGGTAAACAAGAACCTCCCTGCCACCGTCCTTGAGCATACCGAAGTACCTCTCTGGTGCCTGAGGTTACCCACTTTATCTGCGGAGTTGCTAATGGAATGTCAAACCAGATTGAACCTTTAGGTTCTTATCAAATCTTCAGTAATCGTTTGCGGTTCTGGAATCACTTCCAGTTCTACCATACTCCAACTACTGTTTTCTGAAAAAATCCATTTTTAATTAAAACTGTGGCGAGTCTAGAACAATATCACTATTGATCTTCCAGATGGTAGAATATCAACCCTCGTCATAGCCCGGGTCAACCCACAAACAACCATTACAGAAACGTGCCTTGAGTTATCCGGAGTCTGGTTTTAAGCATAAGCCAGACAACTCCCTGTATTTTAACAATGTCAAGATACGAACTGTTTTATATCCAATACAGAAACAGAGGCACTGATTTAATTGAACCAGATTAAAATCATGCAGCTGTCTCCAGTGCATGTCAAATAAATGGAAGGAGGCCCATCAGCGTTACTCAACTTAGGAGTACTTCCAATTATGAGTAAACTGAAAGAGAAGCTAGTTCTCTTAATCATTACTATCAACTGAATACCATTCACAAGTATCTACATCTTCGATTACCTTGAAGAATCCCGATACTTCCAATACCTGGTTCTCTACTTTACTCTTATACCTATAACTCCTCAAAACTTAGACCCTGTGTTTCTACGAGACACATGTCTAAGAACTACAGAAGTCATAAGTAAACAAAATATAGTACGAGGACCATCCCCTCTGTCCTAATGGACACTGGACAATATACAATACTCTGTAAAAGTCCCTTGAGTCAAGGGACTCATTCACTGTGTGTCGTAGGTTGAAAACTGTACTTATGGTTATGAAGAATTACACCGCTGTTCAATGCTCCTTACCTAACCATCCACTGGTATAGGTAAATGTCATAGACATAATTTCAAAAAGGTTTGTCTCACTCTATAAAAATAGACGTACAGATATATCAATTTGAAATTGGTGCATAACAACGGATATTCAAAACAATATATTTTCCGACCAGCAAACAACCCAGGTGGCTTCCTCAAATATCACCAATTACAACGTATCCCGATATAATGAGGATGGTCACCAAATCCCCAATAACTTACTCCCACTCAACATATGTAAAACCATACTGATGTGAGAATCCAACCTGGTAAATACATACCCTGGAGCAAGTGTCTAATTGGGAAATCAGTTTTCTTTTAACATTACACAGTGAAACTGAAACATTGAAATGTTTCAATGGGGTATCCTGGTATTCCTAGTAATGCCTCTTCCATTATCCAAATTCACGACTGTAACCGTATAATTCTTTGCCACCTCTCCAAATCCCGTTATATGTCTTTAGTCATTACCTTCTGCACACCCCTTTAGGCCAAATGGTTTTCTTCCTTCCCTACCGTTCGGCACCAGCCTATGGTTTGGAAGAAGACTATCCAATAAGCATAATGGGTTGTACTGTCCTAATCCTAAGAAAACTCACAACGCGAGAGAAGGTGAAGATAAAAGACACCTGAATGTACTTTAATCCTATTTCTCCTGGACCTGGATCCATCCCCGAACTGGAACAACTTCCTTTCGAGGTCGTATATAACCATACGATGGACTATCCAATAAACTTGGGATCTTCGTAGTGATACGGAGTGTCCTGAAGAAATACAAAGGTGATTTAGGATTGGCAAAGAAATACTTGGTTTGGTCGTGAATATCAGTCGCAATTTACTTTGCCCTCTTACTAATCCCTTGCTTTGTCTTAACTTAATACCTTCTGTACACCGCTTAGGCTAATCGGTTTTCTTCATTCCCAACCGGACGGCACCAGCCTAAGGTTTGGAAGAAGACTATCCAATTTGCGTAATAGGTGTACTATCTCCTAAACCAAGGAGTACTCGCAACCTGAGAGAAGGTAAAAGGAAAAGACAACTGAATAGTCCTATTCGTTTTCTCCTGAACCGGAAACCATCCTCGAATTCCTTCGAGTTCGTATATAACCATACGATGGTTTTGTCCAATGGAAGTGGACATTCGTAGTAATACGGGGTGTCCTGGAGAAAAGGGTAAGAGTAGGAGTTGCAATAAGGTTTGCAACTCGGACAATCCAAAAGCCAGTGTTAAGAAGGTTCGGTCAACTTGGTCACTGAGTCATAGTCTAGGGTCGGGTCAATGGTCGCTGCCAAAGAGAGAGAGAAAAGAAACACTCAGCGTGCACTCTAACCTAGATCAGAATGGTTATCACTTTATATAATCTGGAAACCTCCCACTGTAACGTCAAATTCTTCCCCAAACCTTAAAGAAGAATTAGCCGGGATCACCCGAGGAGTAAACCAACTCATCAGTGGGAATCGGGATCCAACAATCATCGCATGATAACGTGACGGAATCCGCTCACGCTATCACACTCCAGAAGGTATGCGCATATCTGGCAAGTTTCAGTTCTTTTGAAACTCCCGATGTGGATTTTTTCCCCATGCTCTTATGACCTTGACTAAGGCCAACAAATCATAAGTCACATGTCAAGTTCTACCCGTCATTGTCCAGGTTGATTTGAACCCACCCATATAAGCCCTTGACTAGGGCCAACAAGGCTATACGACTGTCCCAAACCAACGCATCTATCTATGCAGCATATGAATACCCAATAGCTACCAAACACTGTGCCTTGACTAGGGCCAACAAACACAGCTTGAATACAATTGACTACCCATATGAAACGATGGAAGGCTACGAATGGTTTCAGGCAAAAACCTTTAACGTAATGAACTTGATATCGTTGAAGGAAAGGATAGCTTTGTAATAATATAGTGACGAAAACCTTTGCTAATGAGCTCACTCCCGGTGAAGGGATCTCGGCTCTTTCCCCGTAGAATGAGGTGCAGGATATTCCAACTGAATACCACGATGCAAAGCAAAAGTAAACGGCTATAGTGAAGCTATTGCCCTGATGCAAACTTTTGTCCAAGGGGTCACTCCCGGTGAAGGGATCTCGGCCCTTGCCTCGTCGACTAAGGAGCAGGATATTCCAACTGAATACCACTGTGCAAAACAAAAGTGAACGACCTTGCAATAACAGCTTTTTGAAAAATGTTCCAACAACATCAGAATAGGTTTGTTTATCTTGCATTGATCTGAATCAACGCAGTCCCATCAATTGATCACAGCACAAAGAACGAAAATATACTGATGTACGTATATGCCATCCGCATTCGCCACTGGGTCCCGTCATCACCCGTTAGGTTACTTAACTAACGACAGAGCGGGGACTGGACTAGCGCGGATGCAAAACATATACAACATCTACTAGTATATATATAATATATAATTTTCGCTCAAGGCGTGATAAAAATGCAACAACACAGAAATGTATAGCAACACAGATCAATATAGATATCTGGGATCCCCGGGTTTCACAGAGCCGCAACTGAAACCCGACATTCCCCTGGTCGTGTGGATAGCCTGTGCAATGAGATCCTAGACCCCTACGGGCGCGGCAAGTTACTCGCCAAAACCTGAAGCGAGGTAGCCCCCTTCAGCAACGTGAATGGACCACCCAGCACTTCACGGAATCCGGTAACTTGGACACCCCTCCTGGATCAACATATACCCCCTACAAGTGTGGCGAATAGCCCTGCCAATTCTAGAGTAAAGCCCCCTCCGTCTCAAAGCCATGAGATGCTGGCTTGTTGCCCTCTAGAACCCGGCTATTCGTGCACTCCTCCTTGGGGTAATCCTAGTACAGAAAGTAAAATATGCATACAATGGGTACATCGACCGCAACCTGGTCGTGCCCCAAAATAATAATACAAACAGGCAGTGACGGCAGTCCACATGTCGGACACTCGCTCCGTAATGTCAAATGTACATAATACAACAACACTGTACTAACATTGCATCCAGGCTATCCCCACCGACCGATCCGCAACCACACAGCACAACATACAGAACATCAGCGTGAAGGTCACGTTCGCAAATCCGTCTAACCGGGCTATAGCAGTTAGACAGGATTTACCGATCAAGTGACATTCACGGTCGCAGATATAATGTAAATACTGTGAACTAACTTGTTTAAAATATCCGATCGAACAAATTTACCGAAGTGGGCCCCAAGCAGTACTGTAGCACTTACAGAAAATCTGGGCCCAAAAAGAATGTTCCAAAAACTCCATTTCTTAGACTAGGACCCACAGAAAAAAATGGTGCAACGAAGCTATATTACTGCGGCGGAACCGTGGCCAAAGTGGGGTTATTGCCGCGGTTCCGCGGCCGTATAGACGAATTAGGTCACAAAATTTTTGCTGTGTTCTTAAAATTCTCAGTACATGTTTCTGCAACGACCTGAAAAATTTTTGGAGCTTGAAAAAATTTCGACAGAAAGATGAAGAATGAAAAATACGGTTTTTGGGAACTTTGTTCGATCGAGTTCTAAACGTGCTAGAGCAAGCTAGGCATGGTTAATGGCGTGGCTCTGATACCAATGTAAGTCCGCGGGGGCGCCCCGGCCGTCGATCCGACGCCGGAAACGCAGAAACAAAAACTTTCAAAAACTATTGAATCGGCACCACCGCGAACTTTTCACCCGGATCGGGCCATTAACCTAGCAACTAGCAAAATAGAAAAGAGTAGAGATACTATACCAAGCGATCTGTGTCCTTCGGTCTTCGTCTCCACTCCGATCTCCTGCGGAAACTCCGTCCGTCACCTCCTTGTCGTAAAGGGCACCACGTAGCCGGAATCTTTTACGGGCTCCCACCTCTTGACTGAGGCAACTCGGGCGCGAAGTTGGCTAGCCGACACGTCCAAGGGATGCTATAGAATAGTGTAGAATGCTTATCTTTTTTGGGGTTAGAAGTTGTCATGGATGTGGAGGTGAGAAAGAGCTTTGGAAGAATGATGGCGTATATATTTTTCAAGCATGAAAATGATATCAATTTCTTTCCCTCATCCAAAGTGAAAACTCTCTCTCTCTCTCAAGAATACTGGCCGGCCTCATCCTCCATGGTGGAGATAATGGAATGAAAATTATCATGGAGAAAAGAAAAAGATAATTATCAAAAGGTCACACTCATTTCTCATCTAAATCCTTTTTCAAAACCATCACAAGAAAAGCCAAGGAAATGACCATTAAAGAATCTCATGATTATGCTAGTCTCATCGTATAGCCACAAATGCAAGAAAGCCCCTCACAAGTAAGTCAATTGCAAACTTGCAATTAACCCCCCTCCAACGAAAAGTCCGGCCGTGAAGGAATGAAAGAAAACCGGCCGGAACGGAATGCAAACTGGCAACTCCAGACAACCGATCCCGTAATAAATTACAGGAAAACCCCACTACTGCAAATACATGCCCGCATTTGTATTCCCACTGAACACAAATGCAAATAGATAAAATCTACACTATCAAATACTAGGATCCGGCTTAAGCCAAAGCCGGCTAGTAAAAACCGTCCGATCACGATCCGTGCAATACCGCACGTATCTGATCGACCCTGCCATATCTCCATACGGCCTCTACAGTGTTTCGCCCGAAACCTGAGTAACTGAGTGTGCGGTGGACTCTAAAGACTCGTCAATACTATGGCTGTGGATTTAACCACTAGCACGTCAGAGGTATAAGCCAATACGTAACGGGCTACCAGGTATTGACCAAAAGGGACGTCGATGAGCGAACCCATCCTGACACCATACTGAGCCTGTCAGTGACAATATCCGTACAGTCCGGTCCATTCGTTTATGAGCATCGCATGGCGGGCCTAGGGGGTTGGTAAAAGTCAGACCCCCAAAAGCGGTACAAGTCGTGTCGGAGTGCAGCCCAGAACACCCTGAGATACTACTGGAATACCTACCAGTAAATTTCCTGCCTTGGCCAAGGACTTTTCATGTTCTGGCTCTCCTCGACACAACGCGACCTCACCCCCAATACCGGGAGAGACGAACCCCTGCTGATCCACTCACTGCCTCCATGTGGCTCGGGACTGTACCCAACTAAAACCTGTTTGCACGACTTCTTTGAGCCGTGGTAGGGTAGTAATCAACGCACAGTGGGAACTCACACGAGACAAATGACGATCTCAGGTCGATGAACTAACATGTACACATGTTACCAGGGAACTGCTATCTGACGTCTGGTATAATCCCAACTAGCAGGTTCCCGGCGAGTCCTGTCTGGTGTACTCATAACCCAATGAGCACCTGTATACATCTTAGGTGAACCAACTAACACCAGTGGATTGTGAGACCGGCCACCGCCCCTCGTCGGGGTCTCGACTGTATACACTAGTCTACTCTGGAGAATCGATGCCCTGTCTCGAAACTCCCACGACTAGGGACCCTTTAAGGATGTGCTTATAGACTCCAGCTCTCACTTATATGATCGCCCTCATACTGCTGGTAGTCAAGCAAGAATCCTAGGGGCTCTATCAACGTGTAATAGCGACTAGTAAGGTCACCTAAAGCAGTACGCGATGATAAAGATGAACCAGATAGCATACTTTCATCTTGAGTAAGACTGTCCTACTGGGACAGGTCCTCCCCTCAATCATTGCAATCACGTGCCTGTGATCCAATAATTGACTCTGAGGGCACTATCTCCAACAGCCATTACCCCACCCTAGAGCCCTACGGGTACGGCAAACTACCCGCCAAGTACCCGAAGTGAAGCGGTCTCCCTCAACAACGTGAGTAGGCCACTAAACACTTCAAAGTACTCGGTAGTTTGTGCACCCCACCTTGGGTCTATCCTAGGAGCAAAAATAGTAAATGAAATAATATAATGGTGGCTACAACCGCAATGTGGATGTGCCCCACAAAAGAATATTACAACATATTAAAATTACTTCAAATGAATGAATATAAAACACATCTGAAACCCCGACTAATCATCACAACGATCCAATCAAGTTCATGTACACAAACATTAAACATTACAGAAATGTGCAACCCCTGCCAACCGACATACTAGCAGTTAGGAGAGGTTTACGAACACATTAGACATTACAGATAAAAACCCGATTAGCAATTAATTTAGAACATCGATCGACTACCTTTTTCCGTGTCTATCCCAAAAGCAAACCAGCAAGAAGTAACCTGGGCAGAAACAAAATATACAAGAAAACAAAACACCAAAAAACATGAATAACAGAGCAATTCCGAGTCAACTCGGGGATGACTCCGCGTCGGATCCACGGCCAAAAGCACCATTTGGCCGCGGATCCGCGGCCGTCTTGTTGAGTTGAGTGCTCGTATTTTCCCAGTATTCTTATAATTCCCTGCTGTGAATTTTAAGGCATATCAAATATTTTTTTCGACACGTTTAAAATTAACAGAAACTGATAGGGTTCCGGGGTTTCATTTTCGCGTTTTTCCGATGATCGAAGTTCTAATTAGTTGCTAACAAGCTAGTAATGGTTTAGTTTGCTCTGATACCACTGTAAGTCCATGTCACGGACCCCACGGACTTGAGGGGAGGCGAAATAAATGAAAAACAATTATCAAAGCTTCGTAATACGGACTTGAGCGCATAAATCGTATCCAAACCGTTACTAGAAAACAACGAGAGTTTTAAATACTCGGATTTGAAGTTATACCTCACGTTACTTGTCCTTCGGGTCTTCATCACAGTCCTCCACTCCTCGTAGGCTCCTTGGAACGTCGGCACCTCAACAGCCTCCTCGAGTCAAAGACGATCCACCCGAGAGCTCCTACTCAAAGCTTGATCTCTAACTTGAGATAACTAGGTTTCTTTAGTTGCTAATCAAAGTGACCTAGGTGATATAGAGTGAGGTTATAGATTAATTAGTCTATCTAATCCTTGATCTCAACACATGAGAGGGGAGGATTAGGGTTTCAAGAGAGAGCTTGAGGAGAGAGAAGGTGAGCATAAGTTATGAATGAAAAACCTTCTCACTTCTAATATATTATGAAGCATAAGAAATTATCAAATGAATAAATCAAATGCATTATCATCATGCTTCATTAAATATTTGCAATGAATCATCAAGTGAGTCATTAAGCAATAAATGTTTCATTAACTCACTTGAATGATTCATCTAAGTGAGTCACAAATGCATTAAACGTAAATGCCACCTTAACCCTCAACTCACCACTCTTCTAAAAGCTTCCCGTCAAATTACAAGAACGCCCCTACAATCCGTGAAAACACGGAAAAACTTTAAACTGTATAAATCCAATAACCCTATACTAGAATCTGGCTTAAACCAAAGCCGGCTAGAAAAAACTGTCCGAACGTCGTACGTGCGTTTAAACGCGTATGCGTCTGAACCCTTGTCGTAAAACCATACGACCTATATATCGTTTCGCCTGGAGCAGGGAAGCTCTCTGTGTGGGACTCTAAAGACTCGACACTACGCTGCCAGTCGGTTTAACCACAGATCGCAAGCAGCACTAGCTGTACGTAACGGTTACCAGGTAGATGTCAATAAGAAGGCCGATGAGAAAACCCATCCGAACTCCTATTGAGCCTGATGTGACAATCTCCGTACAGTCCGGTCTGTTCGTCTAAGACTATCGCATATCGGGCCTAGGGGCGGCAAGCGTCAGTCCCCTAATAGCGGTATAAGTCGTGTCGGAGCATAGCCCATTACACCTTGAGAAACTACTGGAACCTACCAGTAAATCTCGCTTGCCCTGGCCAGGGACTTTGCATAATGGCTCTCTGACACAGAGCGATATCAACTCCCAATACCGGGAGAAACGAATCCTGTCTAACCACTACTGCCTCCAAGTGTTCGGGACTGCACCCAACTGCTACCTGTTTGCACGACTCCTTTGAGCCATGGTAGGGTAGCAATCTAAGAACAGTGGGACACACTCGAGGCGAAGTAGCAGTGTCAAGTCTGTGGACTATGTTCTACTCATGTCACCTGGGAACTGTTAACTGATGATGGGTATAATACCAACCAACAGTTCCCCTGCGAGTCCTGTCCGGTGTACCCGTAACCTAACGAGCACCTGTATACTATCTCCAGTATGACGTACTGATGGCTGTGGGACAGACCATCTCCCCAACTGGGATGAGAAATGTACACACAAGTCTATTCCGGAATATCGATGCCCTGTCTCGATAATCTAATGACCAGGGACCTGTATATGATGTTGCTTATAGACTACCCAGCCCCCACTAATGTGACTGCCATCACAACGCTGGTAATCAAGCAAAGATCCTATGGGCTCTACTGATATATATAAATGATAGGTTTACAAAAAACATATGCACATATTAAAGTAGAAACAAACCAAGTAGCATACTACCATTTTTAGCAAGACTGATATATATCTGTGAATATCCCAAGCTTCCTTTAAGTAATATACAAGCTAGTATGATACAATAATGGCCCCTAGGGCATATACACTAACAGAAGGATCCGAATGGATTTGAGCATAGCCATTGGAGAAAAGGTTTCGTCATAGTCCATACCATGTCTTTGATGAAAACCCTTTGCAACAAGTCTAGCCTTATTGGTCTCAACCTGTCCATCTACACCAATCTTCCTTTTGAAGATCCATTTGCAGCCTACGGGTTTTACCCATTCCGGAGCAACGTCCATAGTCCATACTTTGTTGGTGTACATGGACTCCATTTCGGTCAGCATTGCATCCAGCCATTTTACCGAGTCAGTGCTCTGAATGGCCTGCTGGAAGCTAGTCGGCTCATCATTACCAATGATGCAATCCTCTCTATCCCCGTCTATGAGAAAACCGTAGTATCTCTCGGGCGGATGAGACTGCCTACTACTCCTGCGGAGCGGCGCAGGAATGTCATGTGCTTTCGAACCTTCTTGTTCTACTAAGCTTTCAGTAATAGCTTGTGGTTCTGGAATTTCTTCCAGTTCTATTGCGCTCCCACTTATCTGATTTTCCATAAATTCAGTTTCCAAGAATCAGGCATGATGAGAAACATAAACATTTTGTTCCTCTGCGCAATAGAAGAAATATCCCTTGGAGTTCTTTGGATATCCCACAAACTTGCACTGTACTGAGCGTGCCTCGAGTTTGTCCGCGTGCTGCTTTTTGACAAAAGCTGGACACCCCCATGTCTTAATGTGCTTAAGATAGGGTTTCTTCCCACTCCACATCTGATATGGTGTGGTAGGCACCGTCTTAGTTGGAACTCGATTCAAAAGGTATGCAGCTGATTCTAGTGCAAATCCCCAGAATGAACGCGGCAACTCAGCGTTACTTATCATGGAACGTACCATATCCAATAGGGTTCGGTTTCGTCTCTCCGACACACCATTATGTTGTGGGGTGTATGGAGGAGTAAATTGAGAGAGAATTCCATTCTCTTTTAAGTAATACAGGAACTCGGCACTCAAGTATTCACCACCTCGATCAGATCTCAGCGTCTTGATACTTTTGCCTGTTTGTTTTTCTACTTCATTCTTGTATTCCTAGAATTTTTTGAAGGCTTCAGATTTAGGTTTCATCAAGAAGACATATCTGTACCTTGAAAAATCATCCGTAAAAGTAATGAAGTAAGAATAACCACTTCGCGCATGTGCAGACATTGGACCGCATACATCGCTGTGTATGAGTCCCAAGAGCTCGCTCGCTCTTACTCCATGTCCAGTAAACGGAGCCTTTGACATCTTTCTTTTGAGACAGGATTGACAAGTTGCATATGATTTATATTCGAACGGATCCAAATATCCTCCTTTATGTAACTTCGTCAACCTTCTCTCATTGATGTGACCCAGTCTACAATGCCATAAGAAAGCATGATTTATTTCTGGAGACTTTCTTTTGTGTGTATTCTGGACATTTAAAATCTGTGGTTGGTTCAATACGTATATACCATTGCGTAATGTACCCGACCCAATCAGAACATGATTAAGGTGAATGTTTACAACATTGCTTACAAATGCAAAATCATAACCTTCTTTAGACATTAAAGATACAGATATGATATTACAAGTCGCACTGGGTACAAAATAACAATCACGCAAAACCAAAACATGTCCATCTGACAATCCCAAGTGATAGTCCCCCACGGACTCAGCATCCATGCCAGCTCCATTTGCAACTCTGAGGGTCATATCACCTGCCTTCAAAACCCTAAGCTTTCTCAGTGCCGGCAAAGAATTACAGATATGAGATCCTGATCCGGTATCCAATACCAAGAAAGTAGTGTTTATTGATAGACAGTTTTCAATAACATACACACCTGAAGCCGAAGCCACAACTTGCTTCGGGTCCTGGTTTCTGGCCTTCCAAGCCCTGCGATCTTTCTTCCAGTGTCCACTCTTATCACAATAAAAGCACTCTTCCTTTCCTACAAGCTTTCCCGCTACCTTTGTTACTTTTGCCTTTCCCTTGGCTTCCACTTTACTAACACCGCCCTTGGTTTGGTGGGGGCCTTCTTCTTCTTTCCTTTGGCTTTCGCCTTGGACATAGAAGAGGAAGCTCCTCCAACAAACAAAGTGGATGTTTCCCTTACTTTCTTCATGATGCCCTCTGCACTCCTCAACATGTTAAGGAGTTCCGGAAGTTGAACTTCCTATCCTTGCATGTTGAAGTTCAGGATGAACTGAGCGTAAGTGGACGAAGGGACTGGAGAATCAAGTCAGTGTAGAGCTCGTTCTCTAACGTGGTCCCAAGGTCCGCGAGCTCTTCAATGTAGCCAATCATCTGAAGAACATGTTCCGCTACAGGTGATCCGACGGCCAATCTCGCCGAAAATAACTCTTTCGAGACTTCGTATCTGGCGATACGGTATTGCTCTCTATACAGATCTTTTTTATGAAGAAATATAATTCTAGGTCCATATCCTCGTGCTTCCTCTGATGTTCATTGTCCATAGAGACAAGCACGATGCACTTGGCCCTCGCGCAATCAATCTCCCAGGTCTTACGGATTTCCTTATCCGCGACACCGGATTGAGGTCCTAGGACAGGGGGAACATTAGTGGTAAGAAGATACCCCAACTTGTCATAAGTGATTGCCATTTTGACATTCCTGAGCCAATCTTTGTAGTTTGGCCCTGTCAGTATATTTTTATCTAGTAGTAACTTAAGTCGGGTCATGATGTTTGGTCGCTGCAATTAGGAGAAAGAGAAGAAACACTTTAGCATGATGCTCTTGCAAGTTTAGAGTGGGTTTTAGTTTTTCTAAACAGGATGGCTCCCACTGTTTCTTGCAAGTTTAGAGTGGGTTTTAGTTTTTCTAAACAGGATGGCTCCCACTGTTTCTCGAATCCTTCCTCAAACCAAAAAGGAAGAATTATTCGGGATCAATCTCACCGTACAATATTTGCTTAACCGTACAGCCAGGCCAGTGTTGGTACTTCGAGGGAGGTTTTACGACGCTTTCGCTAAGTTCCTTAATTAAATAGCCTCTTTTCCCTGTGGGCGTAGCCCCGCTAACACCTTTCTAGACACCTACTTGGTTTATAGAATTGATCGTTAAGTGAGAAAGTTTCCCGAGGAGTAACATATACTCACAGTAGGATCGGGATCCAAATATCATTGTGTGATAAAACTGAAGGAATCCTACCAGAATCCTCACACTCCAAATGGTATGCAGCACTATCAAGTTTCAGTTTCTTTAGAAACCCCCGATGTGGATTTTTGCCCCATGCTCTTATGACCTTGACTTTGGCCAACAAATCATAAGTCACACGTCAAGTTCTACCCGTCATTTTCCAGGTTAATTTGAACCCACCCGTACCTACCCTTGACTTTGGCCAACAAGGCAGTACGACTATCCCAAACCAATGCATCTATCTATGCTATATATGAATATTCAATAGCTACCAATCACTATGCCTTGACTTTGGCCAACAAACACAGCTTGAATACTATTGACTATCCATATGAAATGACGGAGGGCTACGAATGGTTTTGGTGAAACCGTGAACGTAGTGAACTTGATATAATCGAAGGAACGTGATAGCTTTTAAAAGGAGTGGTTTAAGCTCCGCGTTTAAAAGTTGTTTTGATTTGAAAAGAAACCAAGTGGTTTTGAAATTGTTCCAACGACTTTACTTTGGTTTATTTTCTTGCATTAATTTAATGCGTCCCATCAATTAATCCTACCATTGCAGAAAACAACAAAAAATATGACGTACACTTATGCCATCCGCATTCGCCACGGGGCCCCGTCATTGCCCGTTAGGTTACTTAACTGACGACAGAGTGGGGGCTGGACTAGCGCGGATCCAAAACATAAGCAACGCCTACTAGATATCATATATGGATATATATACATTCGTCAGATGTAATGATAGCCATTCCAGATCATGGATGAACACATTGGATATACTAGAAATCCGCGTTTCGTACGAGCCGAAAATGAAAGACGGATTACACGGTCACGATGAATAGCCAAACCCCACCCTAGACCCCTACGGGTGTGGCAAACTACCCGCCAAGTACCCGAGTGAAGCAACCTCCCTCAACAACGTGAGTAGGCCACTCGGCACTTTGAGGTACCCGGTAGTTTGTGCACCCCATCTTGGGTCTATCCTAGGAGCAAAAACAGTAAAAGAAATAATATACAATGGCGGCTACAACCTCATCCCGGATGTGCGGCCATAAAATAATATTACATAAATTTACATATTACATCAAATGAAAGATAAAGAAAAACCCTCATCTCACAACCCCCGGCTATTCATCCGCGACAATCCAACGAGTTCATATACACAATCCAACAACATTACAGATCACAGATATGCACAACCCCCACTAATCGACGTATAGCGATTAGTTGACGTTCAGTGCATATATCACATCACAGATGTAACCCATTAGCTAAAGTCTACAGAACTTCGATCAAAAATACGGATTTGTAACTGTTAGTTGTATGCATTCCCTAGAGGCCAGTATTGTACAGATGATATATATTATATTGGATGCTTGGACATATATAGAGATGACTTTCTTGCTCGATATGATAGTATGCTATCTGGTTGCTCTTTATCTTAACATGTATACTTGTCTCTTTATACTGTCTTAGAGTTACACGTTGATAAAGCCCTCAGGATGTGTACTTGACTACCTAGACTATGATGCAGATCATACTAGTGGGGACATGGTAGTCTATAAGTACGTCCTTTAAGGTCCCTAGTCGTAGGTGTATCGAGACGGGGCATCGATATACCAGTATAGACTAGCGTATACGCTTCTCGACCCATGAGATGGGCGATGGATGATCCCATATCCATTGGTGTTTGACATCAGAGATGGTATACGGGTGCTCAGTGGAGACTGGGTACACTGGACGGACTTGCCGAGAAATCCCAGATGGTATTATACCTCACGTCAGATGGCAGTTCTCAGGTGACACTTGTGCAGGTTAGTCTGTAGACCCGAGATCGTCATATAGTCTTGTGTGATTCCCACTGTGCTTTGATTTCCACCTTACCACGTCCATGAGGGCGTGCAAAACGGTCGTTTTTGGGTACAGTCCCGAGTCACATGGAGGTAATGAGCGATAGGAGGGGTTTCGCCTCTCCCGGTATTGGGGGTTGATGTTGCACTGTGCTCGATTGGCCGTAACAGGAAAGTCCCTGGCCAGGGCTGATTCAGAGATTTACTGGTAAGTGTTACCAGTAGTTTCTCGACCCGTTATGAGCCTCACATCGGCACGACTTATCGGTTATTGGGGTCTGACGTTTACCACCCCTAGACTTGATATGCGACATATCAGACGAAGAGACCGGACTGTACGGGAAGTGTTGTTGGTTGGCTCGACAGGAGTTGTAGCAGGTTCGCTTGTTCTCTTCTGATCGCTCAATACCCGGGTGGCCGTTACGTTTAGCTGACCGCTTGCGGCTTGGGGGTGCTTGATATTATCATCACCCACTATCGGCGTATTGACGAGTCTTAGAGTCTCACATTGGAGTTACCTAGTCCAGGCGAAACGTTGTGGTGCGCGTATGCGATATGCGCATGGACCCGATTAAAATACGAATATAGGATACCGTATATTGATCGGGCGGCTTGCTTTTGGTCAGGGTCGTATGTGATATGGCCGGATTGATAAATCAAGTGTTGATTTATCATTTAACCATTAGATTCTCACTAGAAATCTTTTCTTGTATATATGGATGTATGGATGCATGTATGCTTTCCTTATTCATTCATGCATATATGGATGTGCATGCACACATACATACATACATCATCTATCATGGTTGTTTATACATAGAAAATGGTGGATATATAAGACTCACACCATGGGTTATTTTATGGATATTTATTTCTATTTTTGCTAAAACAAAAGAAATGAGATAAGATTGAATCATGGTCAAAAGTTTCTACACTCTTCTTTTGACCTAACCATTTGCACTTAACTTTTGACCATGGTTTAATCTTTCTCTTATGTTTAACTAAAGTAAAATTAAATATCCATAAAGAGATAACCATGGTTTGGGATTAAGAAAGAAAAATATATATTCTTATGTTTTTCTTTTTCTCTTAATAGTTATTCTTCTCTTCTTGAAAAATATCCATCATCTTCTTCAACCTTGAGCTCTTGCTCTCTTGAATTTTCAAGTGAGCAAGATATTCATCAAGATAGGATTTTGAAGTGAGAAAAACCACCACAACACCATTCTACACAAGTTTAGCCCACTTGTTTAGAGTGTTAGCTTCGATTTTCATTCTTAATCTTGCGAAGTTGCTAGTTTGGACAAAGCGGACTCCGGGTGGATCATCGGTGACCTAGAGGAGTTCAAGCGGAGCTTTTTCAAACCCCAAGTAGCCGAGGAGTCTAGCGTAGAGAGCTACAAAGGTTGTACTCTCTAAACCCTAGCTTTTCTTTCATTGATGATATACAAGTTTTAGAAACCCTAATTTTCTAGGAAAGATCCGATGTTTGTTAACTTAGCACCCTAAAGACTCCACCTTTGGTACATGTGATACTTCCAAACCCTTCATGAGGTGCTAGGCTAACCCAAAAGTAACTACCCCAAACACAACTTTGTTCTTTGGAAAATCTGGGCAGAAACAAAATATGCTAAAAATCCCAAAACAGAACACCAAGTAAACTGCAGCAAAGACAGGTCACAGCCGAGTCAACTCGGCCGCGGATCCGCGGCAAGAAGCATGTTCTCGCTGCGGTTCCACGGCGCGTTGACCGAGTTAGTGGCTCGTTTTTGCTGTGTGTTCTTAAAAAACCCTGAGCCGATTTTTAAGATGTGCGGAATTATTTTTGAACAGTTTTAAAAATCGGCAGAAACATAAGTTTTCGGACGTGTTTTGCGATTTTTTCTCCGATCGAAATTCTAAATACTTTGCTAACATGCTAGTTGTTGTTTAGCTAGGCTCTGATACCACTGTAAGTCCACGTTGCCCACCCCGGTTCTTACGGGGAGGCGGAAATGGTAAAAAACGATTTTTAAACTCAATGCAATATGGACTAGAAAGGAGGATCTTTGCTAAACAAAAACCTAGAAAACTAACTAGAAGTTTAACTACTATATTAGAGGGTTATACCTAGTTCTTGAACTCCTTCTCTTCTTTCTCCTTGGGATGGTTTGAACGGCTCCTACCTCGTAGTCTCCTCTTTGTCGAAGAAGGATCCACCCGAAAGCTTCTACCTTGAGCTGAAAACAAAGTCATAGAAATGAAATGATGATGGTCAACATGTCCACAATGGTCAACCTGTCAACAAAGTCAACAAAAGTCAAATGTTCAACTCAACCATCGCACAATAATCCTTAATTAATATTATTAATCATATTTCTTTTTCTCATTTGGGTTTAGAAAAAGTCAACGGTCAATAACCCCAATGAGAATCCTCTGCCTCTGCCTCTGTCAACTGTGCATACACACCCGCAGCCGTGTTCCGAGGAACACGAATACAATCAGATAAAACCAATCCCAAAACATATACTAGGATTTGGTTTAAACCAAAGCCCGCTAGTAATAACTGCTCAGACACCAAACATGCACAAGTGCGCGGATGTGAACGAACCCTGTCGCAAAACCATGCGACCGCTACTCTATTTTGCCCAAAGGCGAATAGCTCTCTGAATGGGACTCTAAAGACTCGACACTACGCTGGTAGTGGGTAAATCACAGGCCGCAAGCGGTACTAGCTGTACGTAACGGTCCCCAGGTAGATGCCGATAAGAAGACTGATGAGGCGAACCCATCCGAACTCCTACTGAGCCTGAATGTGACAATCTCTGTACAGTCCGGTATGTTCGTCTAAGAGTATCGCATGGCGGGCCTAGGGGCGGTAAATGTAAGACCCCTAATAGCGGTACAAGTCGTGTCGGAGTGTAGCCCAGAACACCCTGAGATAACACTAGAAACGCTACCAGTATATCTCGCTTGCCCTGGCCAGGGACGACTATGTGTAATGGCTCTCCTAGACACGGCACGATATCAATCCCCAATACCGGGAGAGATGAATCCTGTCTAACCATCACTGCCTCCAAGTGCTTCGGGACTGCACACAACCGCTACCTGTTTGCATGACTCATTTGAGCCGTGGTAGGGTAGCAATCTAAGAACAGTGCGAACACACTCGAGGCAAAGTGACAGTGTCAAGTCGGCGGAATAAGCTGTACTCATGTCACCTTGGAACTGATAACTAATGATAGGTATAGTACCAATCAACAGTTCCCGACGTGTCATGTCCAGTGTACTCGTAACCTAACGAGCACCCGCATACTATGTCAAGTACGACGTACTGATGGTTGTGGGACAGACCATCTCCCCTGCTGGGATGAGAAGCACATACGCTAGTCTACTCCGGAGTATCGATGCCCCATCTCGATAATCCTACGACTACGGACCTGTATAAGGATGTGCTTGTAGATTACCCAGCCTCCATTAGTGTGACTGCCTTCACAACGCTGGTAATCAAGCAAAGATCCTAAGGGCTCCACTAATGTGTATAGGTGATATGCTAAAAGAAACACATGCACACATTAAATTAGAAACAAACCAAGTAGTATAATACTATTTCGAGCAAGATTGTCTATACAACTGTGAATATCCTAAGCTTCCATTAAGTAATATACAAACTAGTATGATACAGTAATGGCCTCCAGGGCATATACACTAACAGGAAATACACAACATCCCTGTGGACCGACCCGTACTCACCGGCTAGCTACCAAGCGACGCCGTTCTTGATTGCGGTAAAAAATATTTTGATCACAACTTCCATCATTCAATCAAATGGCGCCGTTACCGGGGATGGCGTACTATTTTCTTTTTGCAATTTCGGGTTAATATAAAATCATAAAACTCAAAAAAAAACTGAAAAATTGAAAAATATAAAAAAAAAATTATCATCTTTTTATTGTTTGAAGGGTGTTTCGTGTGAATTTTGCAGGATCGACGAACGAGTTTGGATCTGGAAAAATCCAGAGAGCAAAACAGAAAACCCTAGATCTGAAGAACAGAGAAAAATCAATCCAGAGGAGCAGAAAATTTCTCGGGATCAGAACCGCAAGGAGCACCGCGTTTCCGCCGCGCCAACCCACTTTTGGCCGCGCATCCGCCGCTTGCTGCTGACGTCAGCAGGTGGACAAATCACTGTAAGCTCCCTTTCTCCTTCTCTGAACCCCCTGATATCTCCTCTGTAAAAATTTCCTGCAGGATTCTTTGCGCCAAAAATTTCTCCCCCTTCCAATAATTGATCTTGTGCAGGATTCTTTGAGCCGCGCTAAAAAAATTGTTTGCAAGTGATTGTTTACTGCTTTGCATATTTTAATTGACTTTACGGGGCTTGAATACCAATCCAGATTGGGTGGGGATTTCATCACCCGTCCCAGGACCCCAAAAATCACATAAGGCATATTGCATTGACCATCAAGTAATTAAAAAAGATTAGACTCAGCCCTAAGGACTTCACGCTCAATAGGACAAAGGAATAATTGTAGGCAATGACCGTTGATCCTAACCTGACTTTGTGGTGCCTAGGCTAGACAGATAGTGAAAGGTAACTTTAAAAGGCCCGTCTCACCTGTGATTCGTGAGCGGATCCTTCCTTTCTCTACTTGTGCTTACCTGGCCACAATTGGCGGTGAAGAGGCGGTTTGAGGTCCTACTTCTTGCCCTTTGGAACAGTTAGGAGCTGTCTAACTGACCTAGGTGACCATAGATCTAGGCCTGATTGTGCATTTGTGGTTGATTAAATGTGTGTCTAAGCCTTTTATCGAAAATCTTTTTTGCAAAAAGCTCCACATAAAAAAAAACATAAAAAGGAAAAAGGAAATTTTTTTACAAAAACTTGAAACTTGTCACTAAAAAATCTTTGCACCCCGCTTACACCTACTTTCTTCTCATTGATGTTTTCTTACCCCCACATTCTGGTTTTCACCTTTTTGACTACACTATCACTTTAGTGTATGTCCGGTTGGACTAGAGACACCATTGTCCGATTAGTCCGTGTCTCGTTGGTACCGACCGAGGACGCTTTCGACTCCGAAGTCGAAATTCCTTCCACTTCCTTACCTTCACTTTCACATTCTTCGTCTTCTAAGAAGATGTCGGGATTTAAATCCTAACAACACCTTACCTACGAGATTGATTCTACCTCCGTTAGGTGCGAATAACCCACAACACCCGCCTGTTGAAGCGACCCAACCAATCGCGCTCCAGGATCTTTTCTACCCGATCCGCACCGCCTTATCTACTTGTCTTTCACTCCCACCTGCAAATAGGGATAACTTTGAGATCAAACCCCACTTCATCAATATGTTGCCAAAATTTCACGGACAGGATTCCGAAGATGCCTATATCTTCATAAACAAATTCCAACGTTTGTGCAATGATGAAAACAACCCAACTTTCAGATGATGCTATAAGGCTAAGGGTCATTCCTTTCACCTTATGTGACTTAGCCGAGAAATGGTTATACAGCACAACATCACATTCAATTAAAAATTGGGAAAAGTTTGTTAAAGCTTTTCTTAAAAACTTTTATCCACATCACAAGACCGCGAGAATTCGCAATGAGATAATTCAATTTTCTCAGCTTCCTTCCGAAACCTTTTGGAAGTGTTTTGAAAGATTCAAAGACCTACTTGTTCAATGGCCTCACCATGGTATCGAGAATTGGCAACTTTGCCAAACTTTATACGAAGGATTGAACCCAGCAACGAAGCAGTTGTTGAAAACCATTTGTCAAGGTCACTTTCTAACCAAATCTGGTGAGGAAGCTTGGCAGTTTCTCGACGATCTTGCTGAACAAACATTTCAGTGGGAAAGCACTAAAAACACCTCATCTTCTGTTGGTCAGTCTAGGGCAGTCATACATCAATTAGATATGTCGATTGCAATGAAGGCCGAGATGGCCGCACTTACAAAAAGGCTAGAAGCAATTGAGACCAAAATCTCATCGCCTTCTCCTGCCCCGCTTTGCTCCCACGAATTGTTTGCGCTTTTTGTTCGGATCCATGACATCTTACCGAAGAGTGTCCTTACAATCCACCTGTTCAAGGAAAAGAACAAGTCAATGCCACCTTTCAGCAATGACAAAGAAATGATCAATACTCTTCGACTTATAATCCAGGTTAGAGGAGTCACCCAAATTTTTCTTGGAATCAAAATCAGCAATTCCAAGGAAACAACAACATTCAAAGGCCTCCTCCTCCACAACAACAAGCACCTCCACAAACTCAATACCAGCAACCTTTTCAATCACAACCTTATCCAAACCAAATGAACAATTTTGTGCCCAACAACCCTTACCCTCAAAACAATTTTGTTCAACCAAATAATGATAAGGTTACCTCGCTAGAAAGAAGTCTAGATGCTTTTCTAAAGCAATCTACACAATCCGCAGCAAGGTTGGAGACTTCCATCCAATCTTTGGTGCAAAACAGTGCCTCACACGATCAAAGCATCAAATCAATTGAGGCACAAATTGCATAACTAAATGCTGTGTTGAGCGAGCGAGAAAAGGAAAAGCTTCCATCTCACCCATTGCCAAATCCAGGTCACGCACATGTTGCATATGAACCGCAAAATCATAACGTAAATGCTGTGACCACGTTGAGATCTGGAAAAGTGTTGCACAATAACGTGGGTATTAATAATGACATCCCTGCCGGTGGTTCTTCTTCATCTTCTTCTTCTTCATCTTCTTCTTCTTCGTTAGAGCCTATTCTTTATTCTTCACAAGGCTCTACTTCTTCTACTTCGAAGGGACCCACTTCTCACATCACGAACACACCTCCACTGGGATCCGTTCCAACTCAGCAATCTACTCCACACACATTGGACTCAACAAATTTTCAAAATGTTCCTTTTCCAAACAGGTTGAGATCCAATAAACCAACTCCACAAATGGAGAAGATTGTAGAGTTGTTCAAACAGGTTAGCATAAATATACCTCTCTTGGATGCAATTCAACAAGTTTCTTCTTACGCGAAAATCTTAAATGACTTATGCACCAAGAAGAGGAAGTCACAAGTACCAAAGAAAGTTTTTGTGGCTGGTGCTGTTAGTGATGCTCTTGTCCAATCTTTACCCGAAAAACATAAGGACCCTGGCTGTCCTACTATTTCGATAACAATTGGGGACAAGAACATCAATAGAGCACTATTAGATCTTGGTGCTAGTGTCAATTTGCTACCCTATTCAGTGTACGAACAATTAGGCGTTGGAGAGATTAAGCCCACTCATTGTACTCTCCAAATAGCCGACCGATCCATCACCCATCCTAGGGGTGAGTTAGAGGATGTGTTAATTAAAGTAGGGGACTTCATTTCCCCGTTGACTTCATTGTTATGGATACACAACCGGTAGCTAACCCCCAGAGTCAAATTCCTGTGATACTTGGTAGACCATTCCTTGCGACTTCTAATGCGGTAATCAATTGTCGTAATGGTTCAATGAACCTATCTTTTAGAAATATGACGATTGAACTTAACATTTTTATGTTGGGGAATCAGCCCTCCGAGCCTAATGCTAGTGTACTTGATGTTTGCTCGATCCATAAGATCACACAGGAGGACTGTGAGCTCGAAAAATTTCTGTTCGATCACAACAGTGTTGACGCCTCTAGTGCGTTCCTCCTAGAATCTGACACAGCATTCACGCCGGAAAACGACTATGAGTGTTTCACCTTTTTGGATGATTTTGAAGACTCACCACCCGAGTTTGAGTCTTTTGATTTTTCGGATGAGTTAGTTGAACCATCCGACTCGGTTGCATACACTCGATTTGAACCGTTGATGGAATCCTTCGAGTTTGAAACAGTTTCACCAATGCTACCTTCAATTGTTTCACCTTCTAAAATCGAACTAAAGCTTTTGCCGTCGCACCTTAAATATTCTTTCCTAGGTGAGAATGAGACCCTTCCCGTTGTCATATCGGCCTCTCTAGCTCTCGAGCAAGAGAAAGCCCTTTTAATGGTCTTGCAAAATAACCGGCAAGCTTTTGGCTGGACGATGGCGGACATCGAGGGGATTAGTCCCTTCATAGTTGAACATCATATACACATGATGGATGATGCCAAACCAGTAAGGGATCCATAAAGACGCCTCAACCCCATAATGAAAGAGGCTGTTAAGAAGGAGATTGTCAAATGTCTTGATTGTGTTATATTTACCCTATCTCCGATAGCCAGTTGGTTTGCCCCATTCATGTTGTCCCAAAGATATCGGGCATTACGGTCATAACCAATGAGGAAAATGAGTTAATACCTACTCGCACCCAAACTGGGTGGTGAGTTTGCATCAACTATAGAAAACTGAATGCAGCGACAAGGAAAGACCACTTTCCTTTACCTTTCATTGACCAAATGCTAGAACGATTGCCTGGGCACGAATTTTATTGCTTTTTGGATGCTATTCTGGCTATAATCAAGTCTCCATCGCCGAAAAGGATCAAGACAAGACCACATTTACTTGTCCTTTCGGTACTTTCGCTTACCGACGCATGCCCTTTGGGTTATGCAATGCACCCGCTACATTTCAGCGGTGTATGATGGGGATCTTTTCAGATATGGTTGAAAATTTTTTGGAGATCTTTATGGATGATTTCTCCATTTTCGGTGACTCCTTCGACGTGTGTTTGCTACACCTTGACGCAGTTCTTACCCGTTGTAGGGATAAGAACCTCACTTTAAATTAGGAGAAGTGCCACTTTATGGTACAATAGGGTATTGTCTTAGGACATGTCATCTCGCAAAATGGCATAGAGGTTGATAAAGCCAACATTGAAGTCATTTCCAATCTTCCTCCTCCTAAATGCGTCAAAGACATCCGAGCCTTCCTTGGCCATGCCGGTTTTTATAGACGGTTCATCAAGGATTTTAGCAAGATTGCTAGACCCTTGACTCTCTTATTGGCCAAGGACACAAAATTTGATTTTGAGTCAACTTTCATGGAAGCGTTTGAGTCATTGAAACACTCACTCATTTCTGTGCCCATTCTTTCATCTCCCGATTGGACGCATCCATTCGAAATTAGGTGCGATGCATCTGATTTCGCCATTGGTGCTGTTCTTGGACAGCACATTAATAAGATGTCGCACGTAATTTATTACGCTAGCCGAACATTAAATGAGGCCCAACTTAACTACACAACAACAGAAAAAGAATTTTTAGCCGTTGTGTTTGCACTTGAAAAATTCCGGCCTTATTTAATCGACTCTACAGTTATTGTGTACACGGACCATTCAGCTCTTCGCCACCTTCTTGCAAAGAAGGATGCTAAATGAAGGCTAATACGTTCTATTCCCTTGCTACAAGAGTTTGACCTTGTCATAAGGGACAAAAGAGGATTTGAAAATATAGTGGCCGATCACCTTTCACGACTTCCTTCTTCGCCTACACTTGAAATTCCCATTAAAGATGTTTTTCCCGATGAGCAACTCTTAACCGTGTCATGCGAACCATGGTTCGCTGATATAGTAAACTACTTGGCCACCGGCTTGATACCTAAAGATTGGTCGAAACAGGATAAACTCCGATTCTTGTCCCAAGTAAAACATTTTTACTGGGATGAACCGTATCTTTTTAAATACTGTTCCGACCAAATCATTCATCGGTGTGTACCTGAAAATGAGTTTAAGAGTGTGTTGTCTTTTTGCCACGATCAAGCGTGTGGCGGGCATTTTGGCCCCAAGAAGACAACAGAGAAGATCTTGCAGTATGGCTTCTACTGGCCACGACTCTTTAAAGATGCATATGAACAATGCAAGACATGCTCCCGGTGCCAACACTTGGGCCGGATATCGCGGAGAAACGAAATTCTGCTCCAACCAATTTTGGTTGTGGATATTTTTGATGTTTGGGGAATAGACTTCATGGGACCATTTCCCAATTCCTTTGGGAATGTGTATATATTCTTTTGGCTGTTGACTATGTGTCATAATGGGTCGAGGCTGTGCCTAGCCGAACGAATGACAACAAGGTTGTCGTTCGATTTCATAAAGAAAACATCTTTTCTCGGTTTGGGCACCATCGAGCAATTATAAGTGATAATAGATCTCACTTATGCAATAGGACTTTTGAGTCCTTAATGCGCAAATATTCCATTACACACAAATTGTCAACACTATACCATCCCCAAACTTGTGGGCAAGCCGAGATTTCGAATCGGCAAATTAAACAAATCTTGGAGAAAACGGTTTCTAAAAACCATAAAAATTGGTTACACAAACTTCTTGATGTACTATGGGCATTCCATACTGCATACAAGATCGATCTTGGTATGTCTCCATACCGGCTTGTTTATGGGAAGGCTTGTTACCTCCCAGTTGAGATTGAGCACAAGGCATTTTGGGCGATCAAGGAGTTGAATTTATCAATGGGAGATGCGGCAGCAATAGAAAGCTGCATCTGAATGAACTAGATGAGCTGCGGGATGAGGCTTATGATAATACTGTAATTGTTAAAAACCGAACTAAGGTGTTCCATGACAAACACCTTATGCGTAAAACGTTTAAACCTGGTCAACAGGTTTTGCTTTATGACACTCGGTTACACTTCCACCCCGGCAAGCTGAAATCTAGGTGGAAAGGTCCGTTTTTCGTACGCACCGTATACCGCACGGTGCGGTAGACCTTGAAAACCCGGAGGACGATACTTTGTTTAAAGTGAACGGACATCGACTGAAACCGTTCCACACTGCGGACCCGTCGGAGGAGCTCTTGTTTTTGCAGGAGCCGATTTATACTGATTAATCTTCCTCCATTTTACCCCCAAATTTTCGATCATCTAGCCAAAACTTTATTTCAAACAAGTTTGGGGGTGTGTATCATTTGTAAATATAAATACAAAATAACATAAAAAACAAAAAAAAAATTGGAAAAAAAAAATTTGGTCATTTTTTGTAAAATTTGCAAATTAAATAAATAAAATAAAATTTAAATTGCAAATAAATCCTCTTTTAGAAGGGGTTTATCTGCAAATGTCCATCATTTCTCCGTATTTAAAGAACCCGAGCCCCTTTCTCTGCTCTAAACCCTAAAATTTTCTTCCTCTCGAACCCTAGCGGCCGCCGCCTCTCTTCTGCAGCAGGATCCTTCTGCGCCGCCGCGGAACCGCCGTCCCAAGCTCCTCCTGCCGCTGAACCGCCGCACTACATTGTCTTCGCCCCCTGAAATTTTCACGGGAGGTACGTTCTGACCAAAACCCTCTGTGTTTTTCAATTCTTAGATCTGTAGAACACCTAATGGCACATAGCATGCAGCTTGAACGCGATTTTTCATAAGTTTTCTCACACGAGGTATACAGTAGTTATTTTGCAAACGAAATCGCACGTAGGGGTTGGAACTATTTAATTTATAATCACCCTCATGCGTATGCATTGCCAGAATTAGTCAATCAATTTTACGAGTGTATGGAGGATGGGCGTCTCACCCTACTTGGTTTCATTAAATTGCAATGGGGTGATCGCGAAATTATCATTGATAGGGATATTATACACGTGGTCACACTGATCCCTCACATACCTTCATATGACCAACCTTTGCAATTCGAGGATTACATGCCCTTGATGGGCAACGATTGCTCGAGGGAGCCGCGAAAGGGTATCCAAGCGAGAACCCTTTTCGCGAATGTTTTGACTGTGTGCCAGTGGGCACAAAATAATATTTTTGGTAGCTCCCATAACACAATATTTTTTACACCCTCCTTGCATATTTTGCATACTCTTATGACAAAGAACCCCCGTTTTGACATGTGCACAGTATTGCTAAACTCGATAGGTGCGGGTAAACGAGCCGCAAATTATCATTGTCCCATGCTGGTTAAACAATTATGTCGATATTTCCTCCAGGTGGAGGAGTTCGAATTTTATATGCATGGAGGCATTCTGGTCAGACCTCTTATTGAGGGCGTTTCTACGTCCTATTCTCGACTGACAGATGTGTGGTCTCGAACCGAACCGGCGGAGCATGTATTTTCCCGCACACCTAGCTCTAGCTCGACAGCAAGCGAAGGAGAAATGACCCCACTAGAACATGCACAATTGCTGAAGAGAGCAGTTAGGGGTATTGATGAGTTGAAGGAGCAATTTAGGGTGACAGCGAGGGAGCACGACATGAGGTTGACGGAGGTTGAGCAGGGGATTCTAACCCTGCTGGCTAGAGAAGAGCGTTCACGGTCACGCTTGAGAGCGCGGCGGGGGGCCGAGCAGTGAGGGCGCTGCTTTGGATAAGTTTGGCGGGGATGGTGGCTGTATATAGTTATCTTTTGCATGGCATATTTTTAAATTTTTGTATATATTTTTTTTATTTTTCTTTTGCATGTTTAAATTCTGCATTGCATCCTTATATAGAAATCATAAAAAATTGAAAATTTGAAAAAAAAAATTAGAAAAATAAAAAAAAATCAAATAAAAACTGAAAAATTTGAAAAAAAATTATAGAAATTAAAACATTCAATTTTGGCCATAATTGACTTGAGTTTGACAAAAAGGTTAACTAGCTAGGAACAACTAGACCTTAGACTTAGTAAGTTTAAAACCCTAAAAATAACCTTTCTTAAAAATTTAACGGTAGAAAATATATGTCTTTGTAGTTTACTTAGAAATAGGCAAATTTCGAGTTCATTTCTTGGGCTAAGTTAAAACAAGGGAAAATTATTGATATTTTTATTAAAGTATAAGTTTGAAAAATAATTCCTAAGCTTAAGTCTAAATTCTGAAAATATATACCCTATAAATTGGACAAACACGAACCTTGAAACTTGGAATAGTATAAGAGACCTTGAAATGCTCTTGTCTAAAGTCCTTAGTACGGAGAAAAATAAAATAAAAATACAGGTGTGAATAAAGAGATAATAAAAAAATGAACACTGGTTTTTGTAATTTCTTAAGGCTGTATTAATAGAAAAAATATTTAGCGAGGGTGCTTCATCACCTAGTGCCTTAGACCAACTGGTTTAGGAGTCACTGTAAAAAGCCTTAGGGAATACAAGACTAGGAATTACGTTTTAATGTGCAAACACATTTTGTAATCGGTCGTTGGTACCTCATGATGTATTAACAGTCGCATGAAGAATGTGTGAGCAATTTCATCTAAATGTTCACCAATTGAAAATTACTTTGGACGATGGACAAGAGTATAATAGCTTGCTTTGAATTTCCTAGTGTAGGGGTGATATATACACACACGTAGGGGTATGTGATTGGAGTTTAGATAAGAGATGGGAATGAAAAATAGGACTTATATCTTTAATAGAAATGATAAAAATTCCTAAGTTGAGATAGAACCCTAGAACGAAAACTTAAAAGATGCTAAAAGATAAGTAAATTTACAAGAACATATATAATCTTAAAGTTAAATGATAAGGAGGCGTAAAAAATACGGGTGGATAATTTCTGAGTCGAAGATAATAGAGTTTCTTATTAGAAAACATAATTGGAGAATAAAAGTCAACATGCCGAATTGATAGGATTTTATGGGTAGTATCCGCTGAAAACTCTCAGGAGACAACACTCCTCCTACCAGGGACACCTAGAGGTTTAACGGCTTGTTGCACGAGCTCAGTGCAATCGCGTTTCCCTGCGAAAGTGAGGCTAGGTATTTTTCAAGAATAAAACTAGGTTTGCTCAAGGATGAACAAAAGATAAGTTTGGGGGTATTTGTTCATATCATAATTTTGCATTATTATATTCCCCATTCTTAGTCATTTTAAAAATAAACAAGAGCTTTTGATCCATATCTGCTACATAGTTGCAGGTTACAGGTTCTCGGAACAAAAACAGTGAAAAAGATGACAAGACGATACAAAAGTCAGACTACGACCAACAAATGGAAGAATTTTGATCAAACCTACAGTTTGGAGAATAAACGAAGATGAACAAACAAGTTAACAAAGCACAAAAGCAGCGCAAGGTTCAAGACTTCGATACGAAGCGAACGGTAAAGTCCACTACATTATTCACTGTGGATATCTGGAAGAGAACTAGAAGACATTCTGAAGAACCAACTAAGGAAAACAGAAGACAAATGCAAACAGAAGAAACCCAGTGAAATTCAGCCCAAGACCCCACCAATTGGCCGCGGATCCGCGGCCAAACAGGGCATACGGTCGCGGATCTGCGGCCATGCTCGACATGTGTCGGTTGGAATTTTGTCGGTGCGGCGTTGCGTTAACTAGTCTTCTTAGGGGTATACTTGTAATTGCAGATGTGAATCGATTGTAACCCTAGGGTTTCTATGCTCTCTATATAGAAATCTTAAACCTCTTTATGGGGTATACCTCTTTTTATCAAATAAAATTCAGAATTTCTGTAATGTTTTGAGAGCATCAATAAAGTAAGTAATTTCTTTTTATTGCCCTAGTTCTTAATTTTTATTTCTTCCCTAGTATAGATTTATTATCTGCCCTAATTTAAATTAGATTAGAATTTTTATTAATCTGCCTTAGCTTAGATAGTTAATCTTTTTAAATCGAAAACTCAAATAAAAACATATCTTTTATCGATCCCCTAATGAGTGAGTAGTTCCTCACATGTTAGGGTTAGGAATAGAAAAGATTGAGAGATGAAAATCTTTCACCCCTTTCTTTCCCATCACATATTAATTAATAGGACTCCATGCATACATACACACACCGCTCCCTACGACACCCTACCCACGAGGTAACGGTGATACCGTAGTTTAAAAGACCGGTTGTGCATGTTTTCCATGGAGGTTGGGGTAAAAATTAAGAAAGGACGGAAAATGACCTAGAGAAGAAACATCGTTTTTTCCCGATCGTCCTAATCCCCTTTATTAATTATTACCATAACACCTAAAGAGATTTAAATTAGGGCTTTGAAAGCGGTGGGAAATCTTAATTTTCGAAACATCACATAAACCTAACCCTAGCAAGATTCTAAATCCTAGTCCAAATAAACTTAGTTCTTAGTGATAAACATCCCAACACCGTTTGGAATTAACTCGTTAGAACAATTAGGAAATACACAACATCCTTGTGGACTAACCCGTACTCACCGACTAACGACCAAGCGACGCCGTTCTTGATTGCGGTAAAAAATATTTTGATCACAACTTCCATCATTCAATCATACGGCAAAACCTGCAAGAAACTATGGCACAACGGGGACGAGTTGCCAACTCGTGACTAGAAAACATCACCGAGCAGAAATCGTATGTATGACACAATCCTAGGTCAATACGATCAATATATATATAACCTCAAATGATAAGTCTGAAGCATGGGAAGGTGGCAAGGGTAAACATTTATACATAAGTGTTATCCCATGTGCTCGTGTCAGTGCCTCAGGTAGCAATATATCATATGTATGAGGTATGAATGTAATGTAATGAAAAGAGTGAGACAATTGTTTTCTTTTATTTAATGAGATTTCTGTATGAATATAAATCGAGTATCATCATGAAATCAACAGCGAAATCCGTGTAAAGCATCGACACAAAACATAAACCCCAATATCTCAATATCTCAGGCTCCGGCTACCCGGACTGGCCTGTATCAAAAAATCTCAATATCTCAGTGTCTCAAATCTTAAATCTTAATATCTCAAAACTCAAATTTTAATATCTCATGCATCTGTATCATCTGCGGGATTGGCCCGCGGGCTCTGGCAGTACAGATCAGCCTATATCCATCTCATGACTCCGGTCGGTATCGTCCGGATAACCGACGAGTCCAACAATATCACCGGTAGGTAGTGCTCCCCTGCCATGCTCATCGTCTACAACTCAAGCTTATTGCCCCGGGGTACCTTACCGGGTCCACCATGTACCCAGGACGGTTCATCCTCTCCTCGCAACGGGTCTCGAAATCCAACAGCAATCATGAAAACTCATGGTAGACGACTCATACATTATGAGAAAACCGCAACTTGCATTTTAGAAATAGAGAGAGAGAGAGAGAGAAGTTTATATATATTCTTGCGGTTTTTCCCCAAATCCAGAAATCTCATGGAAATCCGAAATCCAAGAATCAAGAGTAAGTAAACAGTGAATATCGACATAAATCTCCGTAATGCTGCATGACCAATGAGTATATATGAATTCAACTGCTATCATGCAATGAATGCAGTAGTTAAACTAGCATATGAAAGCTATAACATATCGCAACTATCAACTAGCAAGCAATGTCAATGAATAATATTATCTAAAGTGTACGTGACATGGCAATTACAGATGATGATGTGTGTGAGCGGGCAAGTAAATTTATGTGGAACATACGCATCATCGGTAATGGTGCTGGTGTCCTAACAGCATGATTTCAATATTAACATATGAAAACACTATAGAGGCATGCAATGCGATGCGAGCAGCAAGAATATGCGGGAGCTGAATATCAAATACAATGATAATGAATCTGCATATGTCTAATTATGAGTCGTACAGTTTTGCCATTTGAAATAACACGAATCGGGGTGTTTTGAAAATAAAGGCTACGGTGTTTTCCTGAAAATGTATGTCCTTTGAAATATCCGTAGAATCCATTGGCCTGTCTTTAAAATAATCACGATTCATTATTTTTGAAATAGGTATGACTCTAGTCTAATCTATCATTTACAAGTAAACCGCAGGGCTAACTAAAAGGCTTATCGAAAGGTAAGGAAACCGCTTAACATCTGAGCTGATACATACATACATACATACATACATACATACATATATATATATATATATATATATAACAGTCGGTGATCCCGCCTCAGTAGTATCCCATACAATATAATATCTATAACATAACATCCTCAAGTCAAGAGAGCGGCGGATCTATCATCAATATAGCTTGTACGGTAAATCTGTCGTACGACATCCCAAATCTGGGTACAGGTCAAATGCCGCATCTATCACATTATTTATCTGGTATCCTCTTTATCAAATATCATGATCCGGGGTACTGAACTGCGTCTAGAACAACACTGATACCACATATGTATATGCATGCGTGTGTATGAAAACACCACGTTGAAAGGACCCGCTAAACCTCACGTCGTATATCAAATACGAACCATGTCATATCTCCGATCTCACAGCCTCAAGCCCAATCTCTTCGACTCATCTCCAATCCCAAGTACTATCCTCATAATCCGTGTATATGTATACGTGTATATATATATATTTATATATATATATATATACATAGTCCCATACCGATGTGTATATATATACATATCCTCATATAGCACAGGTAAAAGAATGAATGTATGCAAGTGTGTATGTGTGTGTGCGTGTGTTGGTGCAACAACTACTCTAGGGTTTCGCAAGTAACACTAAACTAATCCATGAACATATCACCCTTTCATGATAACCCATAATAATATAACAACATATACTGTATATATATATATATATATATATATATATATATATATATGCATGTATATGTATTCGTATACATCACTACGAAACTGCGGGGGTGCTATACGCCATCAACTTGACTTCCTCCGTAGATATATATCTACTCACCTTGATCTTGCTTGCCGATGTCGATGTCGCTATCCTCTTCTTCATTGTCTCGAATCATCATGGGAACGTATCGTGCCGCATTAAAATCTAAATCAAAACCAAAACGACACACGAAACCCACATAGGTCAAAACCTATGGTTAGCTCTCGCAAATCAACCCGATATCACTCGATATAGACGTACAAACGTCATGTAATCGAGATAAAACACACACTAAAATCAAGAATTCAAAATACACAAAACCATAACTCGAATCCAAACAGAAACTTGAGGAAGTGGTCTCAGATTTTTAATAAAGTGAAAACAATGTCCCAAAACAATACTGGAGTGATGTAAAAAGGGTATATGACCTACAGGAGGAACCAGGGCACCTATCTCACCAAGGTGGCCGAGCCCCTCCCCCTAATATCTGAGGTTGCCGGCCAGGGGGTCCCCAATGGAGTTCGTCTTGGTTGGGTGGTCTCCTACTGGTCTAAAAGAGTCTATGGTATTGTTTGCTAGTCTCGTAATTAACTCTGGTCATCCCAGATTTCCCTGCACAATCCAATAGTCACAAAACCGTCGTGAACAGTTACAGTTTTCCTGAAATTGGGTTTCAGGTTTTATATTGTGTAAGTTCTGGGTTTCTAACATCTATAGGGGTTTAAGGTCATCTCTAAAGCCCAATAACACAATCTCTATTCAAATCAAACCCAAACTCCCAACATGAGATTTCAAAGTTCACTAAACTTTGCCAAATCAATTTTAAACTTAAAAAGAGGCTTAAGCAAATGAAACACTACACTATATGTGAAAGGATTATCTTATTTGACACTCATGAATCCTCTACAGCGCCAAAATGCAAACATTCTTGGTCCAAACTGTAGCTTGAGAGCTTGTGCACTATTTTTGTGAAGTGGGGATGGAGTTCTGGGGTGTTTTTGATGATGAAGTGGCAGTTTTGAAGAGAGGGAGGAGAGGTGCTGCCTTGGAGAGAGGAGAAGAGAGAAGGATGAAGAAAATAGAATGAACGAAGAAGAGCCCATGGTCAACTTGACCCCTCACCTCTCTCTCTCTCTCTCATGCCCATCTCTCTCACTATTTTATTCTTTATCTTTTCTTTTCCTTTCCTTTTGTTTTCTCTTCTCACTTAAAACCCAAAACCAAGAATGGAAAATGAAGAGAAAGCCATGTAGGAAAATGTAACACAAGTGTAGAAATGATATGGTGCATGTTTTGCTCAAAACACGCTTAAAGCCCGATTAGTGATTTTTAATCGCGATTAGCACAAAATTAGTCTATAATAATTCGTAAAATTTCATAATTTTCTTAAATCACATAAAGCACCTTCTTTTTCAGTAATTTCCATACTTTTCCAAATTTTTTTTCTGATTTATCTGTATTTAATTATACCGCCCTATTAAAATATTCAATATTTTTTATTTAATTATAAAATGTCCCAAAAATAATATTTTATTATTCTGAAATGTTACAAAACCCACTGCCAGCGTAGTGTCGATTCTTTAGAGTCCTATACAAAGAGTTTCCCTGCTTCAGGCAAAACGATATTGAAGTCGTATGGTTTTACGACAGGGTTCGGACATATACGTGTATTTGTGCACGGATGATATACGGACAGATTATACTAGCGGGCTTTGTATTAAGCCAGATTCTAGTATTGGATTATTGGATTTATTCAGTCTCAGTATATCTGTGTTTTTCGTAAATACGGATGGGTGGGGCATTCTCGTAATTAGTCGGGAAGCTACTAGAAGAAAGGTGACTCATTTAGTTTTAATTCATTTGTGAATTAAACTAAATGAGGTAGAGGAGACGAGGTGTTATTATCTTTAATTGCACCATGACTCATGAGATGATTCACCTCAAGAATTAAATGAATCATGGATGATATTTATGCAAGATATTTTGTGCAAGATATTTTTATGCTTCATAATATTCAAAATGAGTAAGGTTCAATTCATTATCACAAAAACACTTCTCTCTCCTCAAGCTCTCTCTTCTTCATTCTAACCCTAATCCTCTCATGAGTTGAGAACCCTAGGATTAGCAAGACTAATAGATCCTTAATCCATCTTTATATCCTCTAAGTTACTTGGATTAGTAATCCTAGCCATTTAGTTACCTCAATTTAGAGGTTAAAGCTTGCAGTAGGAACTTTCAGGTGGATCTTCTATCACATCGAGGAGCCGACGAGGAGGTGTCATCCTTTCCAATCCAAAGGAGCTCAAGTGGTCAAGGAGGACATCAAGTAAAGAAGAAGGACTTGGAACTTTAGGTATAATATTCATACCGAGTACATAATACCTCTAGTTAGTTGTGTTAGATATGGTTTAGCAAAGATCCTTATACTTAGTCGATGATACCTTGTTTAAAATAATTGTTTTTACTTATTCCGCCTCCCCGCATCTTGTGGGGTGTGTAACGTCGACTTACAGATATGGTACAGGAAGAGACCATCTCTTAAACGAGTTAGGATTTGGGGTTGTCCTGTTTTTGTTAAAAAGTAGAATCCAGACAAACTCGAGACATGATCGATTTTGTGTAAATTTGTGGGATATCCCAAACATTCATATAGATATCTTTTTTACCACAGGGAGGAACAAAGAGTGTTTGTTTCACAGTATGCCATATATTTAGAAAATGAATTTTTTACAAATAACACTGTTGGCAATGCGGTAGAACTGGAAGAAATTTCAGATCCACAAAAAATAACTGACGATTTGATTGAACCTGAAGTTTCAATAGAACCCAACGAGCCTCAGCCACTCCGTAGATCTAGTAGGACTTCTCACCCACCTAATAGATACTCCGGTTTTCTAATTGATGGTGATAGAGAAGATTGCATCATAGATGATGATGACCCTACTAGCTTTTAGCAAGCTATCACGAGTGGTGATTCAGTGAAATGGCTGGATGTCATGCGATCCGAAATAGAATCCATGCACACCAACAAAGTATGGACTTTGGAGGTTGCATCTTCTGGAGTAAAACCCATGGGGTACAAGTGGATCTTTAAGAAAAAGATTGGTGTGGATGGACAGGTGGAAACCTATAAAACTAGGCTGGTAGCAAAAGGATTCCGTCAAAGAACAAGATTGGACTATGACGAAACTTATTCTCCAGTTGCAATGCTTAAATCCATTCGGATCCTGCTTGCTATTGCTGCTTACTACGACTATGAAATCTAGCAGATAGATGTTAACATATCACTTTTAAATGGTGATTTAGATGAATGTGTTTTTATGGATCAGCCGAAGGGCTTCATTCACAGTTGAAGCAGCGAAAAGGCATGCGGGTTGCTTAAATCCATTTATTGATTTAAGCAGGCCTCACAGAGTTAGAACATCTGCTTTGATGATGCAATCAAAGAGTTTGATTTTATCAAAAATGTAAATGAACCTTGCATTTATAAAAAGATTGTAGAGAGTACAGTCACATTCTTCGTATTGTATGTGGATGACATTGTCTTGATAAGAAATGACGTTCATATGCTACAATTGGTCAAGATATTCTTATCGCAAAGGTTCTCCATGAAGGACCTGGGTGACGCCTCATGCATTTTGTGCATTAAGATCTATAGAGATAGGTCTAAGAGATTGTTGGGATTGTCCCAATCGAGATATATAGACACCATACTAAAGTGGTTTAGTATGGAAGATTCCAAGCAAGGTAATTTACCCGCTTGTCACGAGATCACCCTCTCCAAAGACTGATGAAGAGAGGGCTCGCATGAGCATTATACCCTACGCTTCGGTGGTAGGATCTATAATTTGTGTGATGTTTTGTTCTTGCCCAGATGTTGCTTACACACTCAGTATAGTATATAGGTATCGGTCCAATCCAGGGGAGAAACACTAGACTGCTATGAAGAACATTCTTAAGTACTTGTGAAGGTCTAAAGAAATGTTCTTAGTGTATGGCAACGGAGATCTCCAAATGGTGGCCTTTACCGATTCCAGTTTCCAGAGCGATAAGGATGACAACAAGTCCATCTCAGGGTTTGTATTTACCTTTAATGGAGAGGTGGTATGTTGGAAGAGTTCCAAGTAAGATACTGTCGCTGACTCTATGATGGAAGCTGAGTATATTGCTGCTAATGATGCCGTAAGAGAGGCAGTCTGGATGAGGAAGTTCATTTCTGAACTTCAGGTGGTTCCATCCATTGCTAATCCAATACCTTTGTATTGCGATAATAATGGAGCCATGGCTTTGGCGAAGGAACCGTGGTCCAATCAGAAATCCAGACATATCTTAAGGTGGTATCACTTGATCAGGGAGATAGTGGATTGCCAGGAGATCGAGGTGCAAACAGTGGACATAAATGAAAACATAACATATCCATTCACCAAGGCCATCCCTCAAGTCCGGTTTGAGAGACAGTTCGAGATGTTGGGCATGCAATACTCTATCAACTGGTTCTATTGTAGACAATGGGTACTTTTTCACCAACTGCAGGCCTTAGTGCAAGCGGGAGATTGTTGGATATATATGTCCTAGAGGCCTATATTATATAGGATGCTAGGGATATATATGTATAGAAACAATCTTGCTCAATATGATAGTATGCTATTTGGCTTATCTTCATCTTAACATGTGATGTGTTGTATTTCATATCTTGTATACATGTTGATGAAGCCCTTAGGATATAGCTTTGACTACCAGGATTATGATGTAGACAATACTAGTGGGGCTTATGTAGTCTACAAGCACATCCTTTAACAGTTCCTAGTCGAGAGAGTATCGAGACAAGGCATCGATATTCCACAGTAGACTAGTGTGTATGTTTCTTAACCTTGGGGGCGATGGTTGATCCCCCAACCATTTGTGTTTGACATCAATGATTGTACACAGGTGCTCATTGGAGAATAGGTACACCAAACAGGATTCACCGAGAACTCCTAGATGGTATATTTACCTATCGTCAGATAGCAGTTCTCCGGTGACACTTGTACTTGTTAGTCTGTAGACCCGAGATCGTCATAGACTCTTGTGTGATTCCCACTGTGCTTTGATTTCCTCTCTACCACGATTCATCAGAGTCATGAAAACATGTAGATTTTGGGTACAGTCCCGAGTCACATGGAGGCAGTGAGCGATAGGAGGGGTTTCGTCTCTCCTTGTATAGGAAGTTGATGTCGCGCTTTGCCTGATTGGCTATAATTGCAAATCCCTGGCCAGGGTTGTTGAGATTTACTGATAAGAGTTATCGGTAGTTTCTCGAACTGTTATGAACCATACATCAGTATAACTTATCAAGTTACTGGGGCCTGACATTTACCACACCTAGACTTCATATGCGACATGTATGATGAAGAGACCGGACTGTATGGCAAGTGTTACTTATAGGCTCAATAGGGATAGGATGAGTTCTTTCGTTGGCCACCTTTTTGACATGTACCTGGGTAGCCGTTATGCACAGCTAGTGCGACTGATGGGCATGTGGTTAAACCAATTCCAGCGTACCGTCGAGTCATTAGAGTCCCACCCAGAGGGTTTCTCTTGTTCAGGTGAAATGTTGTGGAGGCCGTAAGTTGTTACGGCAGGGTTTCGAACATATACGTATACTGGCTACACGGATAATGTGTAGGGTTCCTAGGCACCCTAGTGAGGTCTCACAAGGCATCGAACATGCCAATTTCAAAAATTCTAGGCGCCGAGAGACCCGACTACGGATCGTCGGCTAGAAAACTAGGCGAAACAGTTAACTAGTTAACTCTTAACTAAGAGATACGGAAATACAACCTTTGTAGATCCGGTGCTCCACCTCCATAGCTTCGCAACGAAGTCCCTTTGCTGTCCAAATGAGTTCCCGGGCTCTAGCGTCGGCTTCCTCGAAGAATAAGCGAGCTAGGTCGTCGATGTCCATGCCGAAGATGATCTACGTTGAGGCATCGCTAGATCAAGCTCCACCTTCACCAAGCCATGAAAACTTGTGAAGGAAACACACTCTACTACTTGGCAAGAGGTAGAGGATGAAGAAATAGGATGTGGGTAGACTTTAGAATTGGATTTCTCACTCATTTGCATCAATCACCATTGATGGAGGAAGGTATCTTCATGAAGAAGAAGAAGAGGAAGAAGATGATAAATATTATGATAAGTTAAAATGAATGGAAAAGAAAATTCAATCTTATCATAACACTTACCATAGTTAAGTGTAGAGAGTTAACCAAAGTTAGTGAGTGGTTAGGGTTTGGCATAAAACAAAAATGGTGGACTTTTCAAAAGTTCAAGAAACTTCAACAAAAGAAATAAATAAAGCCACCATTTTCCTTTTGCCAAAAATAAATAAAACAATAAATAAATCATTTAAAACCCTTAACCATTAACTAACTATGGTTTAAACATACATTTAACCAAGTATTGCATGTATCATCAAACATGATACAAGCAAGTACACAAAATCATATCGCATATGCAATGCGCACACCCGAGTGAGAAAATCCATCTTAAGTGAACCGATACTAGTTAATGCAAAGTAATATATCAAATATATAATTATACATTAAATCATTAAATCAACACTTGATTTAACGATCCGGTCATATCGTATATAACCGACTAGTATCCAATGTATCGGCTTATCGAATCAACCCTTGATTCGATAACTAGGTTATATCGCATATAACCATTCGATACATTCATCGCGAGAATAGAATACGGTATCACATACACGCATTATTCTCGGTCCCGCACATATCTCATATGCGCTCCTATTTCGTTTCGCTTGAGCCAGGAAACCTCTGTGTAGGACTCTAAAGACTCGTCAATATGCCGGCAGCAGATGATGATCATATCAAACACCCACAAGCCGCAAGCGGTCTACTAAACGTAACGGCCACCAGGGTATTGAGCGATCAGAAGATCGACGAGCAAGCCCGCTCACACTCCTGTGAATCCAACCAGTAACACTACCGTACAGTCCGGTCTGATCGTCTGATATATCGCATATCTCGCCTAGGGGTGGTAAACGTCAGACCCCAATAGCTCGATAAGTCGTTTCGATATGAGGTCTATAACAATTCGAGAAACTACTGGTAACACTTACCAGTAAATCTCAGCAACCCTGGCCAGGGATTTCCTGTTATAGCCAATCGAACACAGCGCAACATCAACTCCCTATACCGGGAGAGACGAATCCCCTCCTATCGCTCATTGCCTCCATGTGATTCGGGACTGTACCCAAAAACCACCGTTTTGCACGCCCTCTTGGACGTGGTAAGATGGAAATCAAAGCACAGTGGGAACCACACAAGACTCTATGACGATCTCGGGTCAACAGACTACTCTGTACCAGTGTCACCAGAGAACTGCCATCTGACGTGAGGTATAATACCATCTGGGAGTTCTCTGCGAGTCCGTCCAGTGTACCCAGTCTCTACTGAGCACCCGTATATCATCTCTGATGTCAAACACCGATGGATATGGGATCATCCATCGCCCATCTGTATGGGTCGAGAAGGTACACGCTAGTCTACTCTGGTATATCGATGCCCCGTCTCGATACACCCACGACTAGGGACTTTCAAGGATGTACTTATGGACTACCATGTCCCCACTAGTATGATCTGTTGGATATGTATGCCCTAGAGTCCTGTATTGTATAGGATACTAGACATGTATATGTACAGAAACAATCTTTGCTCGAAATGATAGTATGCTATCTGGTTTATCTTTATCATAATATGTGATGTGTTGATAAAGCCCTTAGGACTATGCTTGACTACCAGGATTATGATGAGATCATACTGGTGGGACCTGGGGAGTCTACAAGCATATCCTTCAATAGTTCCTAGTCGAGGGTATATCGAGACAGGGCATCGGTATTACCAGATTAGACTAGTGTGTACGTTTCTTGACCCTGGGGGCAATGATTGATTCCACAACCATTGATGTTTGACATCAAAGATTGTACACAGGTGCTCATTGGAGAATGGGTACACCGAACAGGACTCGCTGAGAACTCCTAGATGGTATATATACCTATTGTCAGATAGCAGTTCTCTAGTGATACTTGTACAGGTTAGTCTGTAAATCCGAGATCGTCATAGAGTCTTGTGTGATTCCCACTGTACTTTAATTTCCTCCCTACCACGGCTCTACTGAGTCGTGCAAACAGGTGGATTTTGGGTACAGTCCCGAATCATATAGAGACAGTGAGCGATAGGAGGGGTTTCGTCTCTCCCGGTATAGGGAGTTGATGTCGCGCTATGTTTGATCGGCTATAACACCTAAATCCCTGGCCAGGGTTCTCGAGGTTTACTGATAAGAGTTATCAGTAGTTTCTCGAACTGTTATGAGCCATAAATCAGCATGACTTATAAAGTTACTGGGGTCTGACATTTACCACCCCTAGACTTCATATGCGACGTATCAGACGAAGAGACCGGACTGTACGGTAAGTGTTGCTTGCAGGCTCGTAAGGGTTGAGATGGGTTCACTCGTCGGCCACCTTTTCGTCAAGTACCTGGGTAGCCGTTACGCACAGCTAGTGCCGCTGACGTGCTTGTGGTTAAACCCACTGCCAGCGTACTGTCGAGTCTTTAGAGTCCCACACAGAGAGTTCCCTCGTTCAGGCGAAATATGTAGAGGCTGTAAGTTGTTATGGCAGCCGTAAACTGTTACGGCAGGGTTTCGATTTTATTCATGTAATTGTTACAGAAATAATAATCGGAGGGATAATACTGGTTGGCTTTAGTTTAAGCCGGATACTGGTATTGTATTATTGGATTGATGGTATTCGTATTTTTTGGAATTCGGATACGGGTATACGGTATACGGTATACGGTATACGGAGGAGGGGTATTTTTGTAATTGTTGCAAGAATACCTTCTAGAAGGTGCCACCTCATAATGACATAATAATGACATCATTTATGAAAAATAAAATGAGGTGGAAAATAAAAGGTACAAGCATGATAAGGTTGTTGTTATGGAGTTACTATTGAAGCATGATACAAATTTATATAATGCATGCTTCCATTAATTCCATTAATGCTATATTTTTTATTTATCATGCTTGAACACTTTCATTATGATAAACACTCACTCCTTCTCATTTCCTCCTTCTCATTCTTCTTATAAATAGCTTCACATGAAATGTGAATGTTAAGTGAATCAAAAAAAAAAAGAATAAGAAGAAGAAATGCTATAGTTTTTCAAGCTATTCCAATAAATACATCTCTACATAATCCTAGTGACCTATTCTAGCAAAATTGGTCTCTAGGTTAAACTCTTGTGAAGAATTTCAAGCTTGCACGAAAACTCTCGGGTGGATCATCTAGGTCTTCGGTGGCCGGAAATCGAAAGCGTCGGCAACATCTAAAGGAGCCGAGGAGTTCACTAAAAGAGTAGAAAGGAGCTAAGGATTTCATCAAAGAGAAGACCCGAAGGACCGGATCATTGAGGTATAATCCCTAACACAGTAGATAAGATCTCTAGTTAGGTTTTTCTAGTTGTGGTTTAGACAAGATCTTCGGTTAAGTGCGTGTTGTATGCCAAGAAAATTTTCGTTCACCGCTTCCGCCGCACCACAAGAGTTGTGGGAGCATACAACATGCACTAACATAGTATCAGAGCCTACCTAAACCACAATTAGATGTTAGCCAAAAGTTAGAATCTCGATCGACAGTTTTTTCTCCCGAAAACTCGTTTTCTGCCCTTGCTGCTGTCAGTTTTTGAAAGTGTTCCAAATGGAATTTTACATATCTTAAAAATCAAGGCAGGGTTTTATAAGAACACAGAAAAAATCTGGGAGTCCAACTCGGCCAAAGCGCGGCGGAAGCGTGGCCAAACCCCTGGTTTGGCCGCTCAAGCGCCGCCGAGTCATGGCCGAGTCGACTCAGTTTTCTTCTGTGTTCTCATATTGGCAGATCAGGGTTTCTGGGATGTACATTTTTAAAAAAAAAGGTGTTTTCACAGAAACATGTCAAGTGTTGGTATGGTCTAAAACTATCGATCGAAATTCTAATAGTGTTTGGCTAATCGGGTTTTTCGTTTTTGTGATATGTGTTTGAAACGTCCGCTAATTGCTATATGAAGATTAGTGGGGGTTGCACATATGGATATCATAGGATGGTATGTGTATATGAATGTGTTGGATCGTCGTGATGAATGGCCGGGGGGGTGTGAGAAGAGCGTTTTTCCTTTTCTTTCATTCCATGTAATTTGTAAAAAGCCATGTAATATTGTTTTACGGATACATCCGGAATGAGGTTGTAGCCACCGTTTGTATAATTTCTTTTTACTGTTTTTGCTCCTAGGATAGACCCAAGGTGGGGTGCACAAACTATCGGGTTTTCAAAGTGTCAAGTAGCCTATTCAATTGTTGAGGGAGGTTACTACACTTCGGGAATTTGGCGGGTAGTTTGCCGCACCCGTAGGGGTCTGGGGGGGTTTTGGCTATTCATCACGACCGTGGAATCCGTCTTCCATTAAGGGCTTGAATGAAATACGGAATTCCTAGTATATCCAATGCATTCATCTGTGATCTGAAATGGTTATATTTATATATATAAGATATATAATAAACGTTGCTTATGTTTTGCACCCGCACTAGTCCAGTCCCCGCTCGGCCGTTAGTTAAGTAACCTAACGGTGCATGACGGGACCCAGTGACGAATGCGGATGGCATAAGCGTACGTTCTATTTTTCGTTTCTTTTCTGTGATGTTTAGGAAACGTAAATGATGGGGCTACATTAATGTGATTAATGATAAGAGAAAGAAACCTAAAGATGTTGTAGAATCAAATTTTTTTTAAAAAAAGGGTAACTCTAGCTTTTGTTTTGCATAGCGGTATTCTTGAATATCCTGCACCTCATTCGATGAGGAAAGGGCCGAGATCCCTTCACCGGGAGTGACCCCTTTAGCAAAACTGGAAAATGTTACAAAGAACTCGATTTGATTTTATAGTTGATCTAACTTTGCTTTGCATCGTGGTATTTTCATATCCAGCACCTTATTCGATAAGGAAAGAGCTGAGATCCCTTCACCGGGAGTGACCTCTTTAGCAAAATTAGAAAGATACTACAAAACCATTCGATTTTTAAAACTGGAGCTTAAACCACTCTTTCCCGCTCGATTCTACAACAATATCAAGTTCAAAACGTTAAAGGTTTTCATTAAAACTATCCGTTGGCCTCCGCCATTTTAGGAAGCAGAGTACTTAGTATTCGTGCCACGTTTGTTGACCATAGTTAAGGCGTGGTGTACGGTAGCTAAGTGATGAATTCTTACAAAGCATTTGATGCGATCGATTAGGGCATTCTCATGACTTTGTTGACCATAGTTAAGGGTCATGTGGATGGGTCTAAATCAATCACGAAATGGCGGGTTGAACTTGACTAGTACTTATGATTTGTTGACCATAGTTAAGGTCATAAGTCACTAGGGGTAAAAATCATATCGGGAATTTCAAGAGTTGATATTTGCAATGAGATTGCATACCTTCTATATGATAGTTGGATCCCGATCCCACTGTGAGTAAAAGTTACTCCCGGGAGAATTTTGCACTTTTCTGTTAGCAAACTTGTAGATTGCAATTTATCCTGGCTAGTTTTCCTTTTAGGTTTGAAGGAAAATTTGATAAAAAGCAGTGGGAGACAACAATTAGATAAGATTAATAACCAATCTAATTATGCAAGAGCAATCGCTGAATGACTTCTTTTCTATCTCCTAATAGCAGATACCAATGTCGGGACTTAAACTTTTATTAGACAAAAACAAACTCACTGGACCGAATTACAAAGATTGGCTAAGGAACGTGAATATTGCCCTGACATATGATAAGGTCGCATACGTCCTGACTACTCCAGCCCCTCCTAGCCCAGGCCTTGATTCTTCAGTTGCGGATAAAGAAATCCGCAAGAAATGGGATGCAGACTGCGCAACAGCCAAGTGCCTCGCGCTAGCTTCTATGAACAATGAACATCAGAAGCAGCACGAGAAGATGGATGTCCAATCCATCTTTCTCCATACAGAGGAGTTGTATGGAGAGCAATCTCGTACTCTCCGATACGAGGCATCTCGAAAGTTGTTTCAGATGCGCATGGCTGCAGGCACGTCTGTAGGTGACCATGTATTGAAGATGATTGGACTTATCGAAGAACTTGAGGACCTGGGTTGGACCATGGAGAATGAGCAATATGTTGATATTGTTCTGCAGTCCCTTTCCCCTGCCTTTGCTCAATTCATTGTAAACTTCAACATGCACAAAATGGAGAAGTATTTACCAGAACTCCTCAATATGTTGAGGAGTGCAGAGAGCACGCTAAAGGTAGCGAAAACTCCCGCTCTTATTGCTGGGCCATCTTCTTCCTCCATCCCGAAAGCCAAGGCCAAGGGAAAGAAGAAGAAGAATCCCATCAAGCAGAGAGGTGGAGTGAAAAAGGCATCGGGAAGGGACAAGAAAGGGGCTGCTGTGACAGGACGTGGGGAATGTTTCCACTGCCACCAGACTGGGCACTGGAAGTGAAACTGTGCTAAATACTTGGCCGACCTCCAGAAGAAGAAGCATGGTGATGCTTCCACTTCAGGTGTGTTTGTAACAGAAAACTGTTTTTCAATTAACTCTGCTTCCTGGGTATTAGATACTGGATCAGGATCTCATATCTGCAATTGTATGCAGGGGTTGAGAAATAGCAGGATGTTGAAGAAAGGTGATCACACTCTCCGGGTTGGGAATGGTTCCTCAGTACATGCTACTGCAGTGGGAGAGTATCATCTTGGATTGCTCTCGGGTTCTATATTGGTTTTGAACCCATGTTATTTTGTACCTTCAATGTTGTGTAATATTATATCTGTATCGTTGTTGGACAATGCTGGATATAATTTCGTATTACAATCTAATGTTATGAACATTAATCTTAATCAAGAGTTGATTGGGTATGGAACATTGAATAACTGGATATACATTCTAAATCAGCATACAGTTTTTCATATACAACACGGAAACAAATGAAAGGTTTCAGACATAAATGAAGCTTTCATTTGGCATTGTAGACTAGGTCATATTAATGAAACAAGACTGACCAAGCTACATAAAGATGGATATTTAAACTCGTTTGAATATAAATCTTATGCGACTTGCCAGTCTTGCATCAAAGGTAAAATGACCAAAACTCCGTTTACTGGACACGGAGAGAGAGCTACTGAACTCTTAGGCCTCATACATAGTGATGTATGTGGACCAATGTCTACAAATGCTGCAGGTGGTTTTTCATACTTCATAACCTTCACTGATGATTTATCGAGATTCGGGCACGTGTTCTTGTTGAAACATAAGTCCGAAGCCTTTGAAAAGTTCAAGGAGTATAAATCTGAAGTAGAAAAACAAACAGGCTTAAGTATCAAGAAACTTCGATCGGATCGTGAAGGTGAGTATCTAAGCTTAGAGTTTCTAAATTTCCTAAAATAGAATGGGATTCTCTCTCAGCTCACTCCTCCGTATACACCACAGCACAACGGTGTATCAGAAAGGAGGAATCGCATATTATTAGATATGGTACGATCCATGAAGAGTGATGCTGAGTTACCTATATCATTTTGGGGGCACGCATTGGAGACTGCGATTTATCTATTGAATAGGGTTCCAACCAAAACCGTGTCTACCACTCCATATGAGATATGGTACGGGAAGAGACCATCTCTTAACAGAGTTAAGGTATGGGGTTGTCCGGCTTATGTGAAAAAGCAGAATCCAGACAAACTTGAGACACGATCGGTTTTGTGTAAATTTGTGGGATATCCAAAACACTCGTATGGATATCTATTCTACCACAAGGAGGAACAAAGGGTGTTTGTTTCTCAGTATGCCACATTTTTAGAAAATGAATTTTTTACAAATGATACTGTTGGCAATGCGGTAGAACTGGAAGAAGTTCCAGATGCACAAACCATTACCGATGATTTGATTGAACCTGAGGTTTCAAAAGAACCTGACATACCTCAGCCACTCCGTAGATCTAGTAGGACTTCTCGCCCACCTGATAGATACTACGGTTTTCTAATTGACGGTGATAGAGAAGATTGCATCATGGATGATGATGACCCTACTAGTTTTCAACAAGCTATCACGAGTGGTGACTCAGTGAAATGGTTGGATGCCATGAGATCCGAAATAGAATCCATGCACATCAACAAAGTATGGACTTTGGAAGATGCACCTTCTGGAGTAAAACCCATAGGGTGCAAATGGATCTTTAAAAGAAAGATTGGTGTGGATGGTCAGGTGGAGACCTATAAAGCTAGGCTGGTAGCAAAAGGATTTCGTCAAAGACCAGGCTTGGACTATGATGAAACTTTTTCACCAGTCGCGATGCTCAAATCCATTCGGATCTTGCTTGCTATAGCTGCTTACTATGATTATGAGATCTGGCAGATGGATGTTAAAACGGCATTTCTAAATGGTAATTTAGAAGAATGCGTTTTTATGGATCAGCCAGAGGGCTTCATTGATAGTGAGAGCAGCGGAAAAGCATGCAGGCTGCTTAAATCCATCTATGGATTAAAGTAGGCATCACGGAGTTGGAACATCTGCTTTGATGATACAATCAAAGAGTTTGGTTTTATCAAAAATGTGGATGAACCATGTATTTATAAAAGGATTGTAGAGAGTACTGTTACATTCCTCGTATTGTACGTGGATGACATTCTCTTGATAGGAAATGATATTCCTATGCTACAATCGGTCAAACTATTCTTATCGCAGAGGTTCTCCATGAAAGACCTGGGCGATGCCTCGTACATTCTGGGGATAAAGATCTATAGAGATAGATCTAAGAAATTATTGGGATTGTCCCAATCAAGATACATTGACACCATACTATAGTATGGAAGATTCCAAGAGGGGTAATTTACCCGCTTGTCATGGGATCACCCTCTCCAAAGAGATGTCTCCAAAGACTGATGAGGAGAGGGCTCGCATGAGCATTATACCCTATGCTTCGGCAGTAGGATCTATAATGTATGCGATGTTATGTACTCGCCCAGATGTAGCTTATGCACTAAGTGCAGTAAGCAGGTATCAATCCAACCCAGGGGAGAAACACTGGACTGCCGTGAAGAACATTCTAAAGTACTTGAGAAGAACTAAAGAAATGTTCTTGATGTATGGTAACGGAAATCTCCAAATGGAGGGATTTACCGACTCCAGCTTCCAGAGCGACAAGGATGATAGTAAGTCCATCTCAGGGTTTGTATTTACTCTAAATGGAGGGGCGGTATGTTGGAAGAGTTCCAAACAAGATACCGTCGCTGACTCCACGATGGAAGCTGAGTATATTGCTACTAATGATGCAGCAAAAGAAGCGGTCTGGATGAGGAAGTTCATTTCAGAACTTCAAGTGGTTCCATCCATTGCTAATCCAATACCTCTGTATTGCGATAACAATGGAGCCATGGCTTTGGCAAAGGAACCGAGGTCCCATCAGAAATCCAGACATATCTTGAGGCGGTATCACCTCATCAGGGAGATAGTGGATCGCCAGGAAATCGAGGTACGAAGAGTAGACACGAAAGACAACACAGCAGATCCATTCACTAAGGCTATCCCTCAAGTACAGTTTGAGAAACTGTTTGAGCTGTTGGGCATGCGGTACGACGGAAACTGGTTCTAGCTGGTACTTATTGCATTAATTACAGGCCTTAGTGCAAGTGGGAGATTTTTGGATATGTATGCCCTAGAGGCCTGTATTGTATAGGATACTAGACATGTATATGTACAGAAACAATCTTTGCTCGAAATGATAGTATGCTATTTGGTTTATCTTTATCATAATATATGATGTGTTGATAAAGCCCTTAGGACTATGCTTGACTTCCAGGATTATGATGAGATCATACTGGTGGGACCTGGGGAGTCTACAAGCATATCCTTCAATAGTTCCTAGTCGAGGGTATATCGAGACAGGGCATCGGTATTACCAGATTAGACTAGTGTGTACGTTTCTTGACCCTGGGGGCAATGATTGATTCCACAACCATTGATGTTTGACATCAAAGATTGTACACAGGTGCTCATTGGAGAATGGGTACACCGAACAGGACTCGCTGAGAACTCCTAGATGGTATATATACCTATTGTCAGATAGCAGTTCTCTAGTGATACTTGTACAGGTTAGTCTGTAGACCCGAGATCGTCATAGGGTCTTGTGTGATTCCCACTGTACTTTAATTTCCTCCCTACCACGGCTCTACTGAGTCGTGCAAACAGGTGGATTTTGGGTACAGTCCCGAATCATATGGACACAGTGAGCGATAGGAGGGGTTTCGTCTCTCCCGGTATAGGGAGTTGATGTCGCGCTACGTTTGATCGGCTATAACACCTAAATCCCTGGCCAGGGTTCTCGAGGTTTACTGATAAGAGTTATCAGTAGTTTCTCGAACTGTTATGAGCCATAAATCAGCATGACTTATAAAGTTACTGGGGTCTGACATTTACCACCCCTAGACTTCATATGCGACGTATCAGACGAAGAGACCGGACTGTACGGTAAGTGTTGCTTGCAGGCTCGTAAGGGTTGAGATGGGTTCGCTCGTCGGCCACCATTTCGTCAAGTACCTGGGTAGCAGTTACGCACAGCTAGTGCCGCTGACGTGCTTGTGGTTAAACCCACTGCCAGCGTACTGTCGAGTCTATAGAGTCCCACACAGAGAGTTCCCTCGTTCAGGCGAAATATGTAGAGGCTGTAAGTTGTTATGGCAGCCGTAAACTGTTACGGCAGGGTTTCGATTTTATTCATGTAATTGTTACAGAAATAATAATCGGAGCGATAATACTGGTAGGCTTTAGTTTAAGCCGGATACTGGTATTGTATTATTGGATTGATGGTATTCGTATTTTTCGGAATTCGGATACGAGTATACGGTATACGGTATACGGTATACGGAGGAGGGGTATTTTTGTAATTGTTGCAAGAATACCTTCTAGAAGGTGCCACCTCATAATGACATAATAATGACATCATTTATGAAAAATAAAATGAGGTGGAAAATAAAAGGTACAAGCATGATAAGGTTGTTGTTATGGAGTTACTATTGAAGCATGATACAAATTTATATAATGCATGCTTCCATTAATTCCATTAATGCTATATTTTTTATTTATCATGCTTGAACACTTTCATTATGATAAACACTCACTCCTTCTCATCTCCTCCTTCTCATTCTTCTTATAAATAGCTTCACATGAAATGTGAATGTTAAGTGAATCAAAAAAAAAAGAATAAGAAGAAGAAATGCTATAGTTTTTCAAGCTATTCCAATAAATACATCTCTACATAATCCTAGTGGCCTATTCTAGCAAAATTGGTCTCTAGGTTAAACTCTTGTGAAGAATTTCAAGCTTGCACGAAAACTCTCGGGTGGATCATCTAGGTCTTCGGTGGCCGGAGATCGAAAGCGTCAGCAACATCTAAAGGAGCCGAGGAGTTCACTAAAAGAGTAGAAAGGAGCTAAGGATTTCATCAAAGAGAAGACCCGAAGGACCGGATCATTGAGGTATAATCCCTAACACAGTAGATAAGATCTCTAGTTAGGTTTTTCTAGTTGTGGTTTAGACAAGATCTTCGGTTAAGTGCGTGTTGTATGCCAAGAAAATTTTCGTTCACCGCTTCCGCCTCACCACAAGAGTTGTGGGAGCATACAACATGCACTAACATGGTATCAGAGCCTACCTAAACCACAATTAGATGTTAGCCAAAAGTTAGAATCTCGATCGACAGTTTTTTCTCCCGAAAACTCGTTTTCTGCCCTTGCTGCTGTCAGTTTTTGAAAGTGTTCCAAATGGAATTTTACATATCTTAAAAATCAAGGCAGGGTTTTATAAGAACACAGAAAAAATCTGGGAGTCCAACTCGGCCAAAGCGCGGCGGAAGCGCGGCCAAACCCCTGGTTTGGCCGCGCAAGCGCCGCCGAGTCATGGCCGAGTCGACTCAGTTTTCTTCTGTGTTCTCATATTGGCAGATCAGGGTTTCTGGGATGTACATTTTTTTAAAAAAAGGTGTTTTTACAGAAACATGTCAAGTGTTGGTATGGTCTAAAACTATCGATCGAAATTCTAATAGTGTTTGGCTAATCGGGTTTTTCGTTTTTGTGATATGTGTTTGAAACGTCCGCTAATTGCTATATGAAGATTAGTGGGGGTTGCACATATGGATATCATAGGATGGTATGTGTATATGAATGTGTTGGATCGTCGTGATGAATGGCCGGGGGGTGTGAGAAGAGCGTTTTTCCTTTTCTTTCATTCCATGTAATTTGTAAAAAGCCATGTAATATTGTTTTACGGATACATCCGGAATGAGGTTGTAGCCACCGTTTGTATAATTTCTTTTTACTGTTTTTGCTCCTAGGATAGACCCAAGGTGGGGTGCACAAACTATCGGGTTTTCAAAGTGTCAAGTAGCCTATTCAATTGTTGAGGGAGGTTACTACACTTCGGGAATTTGGCGGGTAGTTTGCCGCACCCGTAGGGGTCTGGGGGGGTTTTGGCTATTCATCACGACCGTGGAATCCGTCTTCCATTAAGGGCTTGAATGAAATACGGAATTCCTAGTATATCCAATGCATTCATCTGTGATCTGAAATGGTTATATTTATATATATAAGATATATAATAAACGTTGCTTATGTTTTGCACCCGCACTAGTCCAGTCCCCGCTCGGCCGTTAGTTAAGTAACCTAACGGTGCATGACGGGACCCAGTGACGAATGCGGATGGCATAAGCGTACGTTCTATTTTTCGTTTCTTTTCTGTGATGTTTAGGAAACGTAAATGATGGGACTACATTAATGTGATTAATGATAAGAGAAAGAAACCTAAAGATGTTGTAGAATCAAATTTTTTAAAAAAAAAGGGTAACTCTAGCTTTTGTTTTGCATAGCGGTATTCTTGAATATCCTGCACCTCATTCGATGAGGAAAGGGCCGAGATCCCTTCACCGGGAGTGACCCCTTTAGCAAAACTGGAAAATGTTACAAAGAACTCGATTTGATTTTATAGTTGATCTAACTTTGCTTTGCATCGTGGTATTTTCATATCCAGCACCTTATTCGATAAGGAAAGAGCTGAGATCCCTTCACCGGGAGTGACCTCTTTAGCAAAATTAGAAAGATACTACAAAACCATTCGATTTTTAAAACTGGAGCTTAAACCACTCTTTCCCACTCGATTCTACAACAATATCAAGTTCAAAACGTTAAAGGTTTTCATTAAAACTATCCGTTGCCCTCCGCCATTTTAGAAAGCAGAGTACTTAATATTCGTGCCACGTTTGTTGACCATAGTTAAGGCGTGGTGTACGGTAGCTAAGTGATGAATTCTTACAAAGCATTTGATGCGATCGATTAGGGCATTCTCATGACTTTGTTGACCATAGTTAAGGGTCATGTGGGTGGGTCTAAATCAATCACGAAATGGCGGGTTGAACTTGACTAGTGCTTATGATTTGTTGATCATAGTTAAGGTCATAAGTCACTAGGGGTAAAAATCATATCGGGAATTTCAAGAGTTGAGATTTGCAATGAGATTGCATACCTTCTATATGATAGTTGGATCCCGATCCCACTGTGAGTAAAAGTTACTCCCGGGAGAATTTTGCACTTTTCGGTTAGCAAACTTGTAGATTGCAATTTATCCTGGCTAGTTTTCCTTTTAGGTTTGAAGGAAAATTTGATAAAAAGCAGTGGGAGACAACAATTAGATAAGATTAATAACCAATCTAATTATGCAAGAGCAATCGCTGAATGACTTCGTTTCTATCTCCTAATAGCAGATACCAATGTCGGGACTTAAACTTTTATTAGACAAAAACAAACTCACTGGACCGAATTACAAAGATTGGCTAAGGAACGTGAATATTGCCCTAACATATGATAAGGTCACATACGTCCTGACTACTCCAGTCCCTCCTAGCCCAGGCCCTGATTCTTCAGTTGCGGATAAAGAAATCCGCAAGAAATGGGATGCAGACTGCGCAACAGCCAAGTGCCTCGCGCTAGCTTCGGAATTCGGATACGGTATACGGTATACGGAGGAGGGGTATTTTTATAATTGTTGCAAGAATACCTTCTAGAAGGTGCCACCTCATAATGACATAATAATGACATCATTTATGAAAAATAAAATGAGGTGGAAAATAAAAGGTACAAGCATGATAAGGTTGTTGTTATGGAGTTACTATTGAAGCATGATACAAATTTATATAATGCATGCTTCCATTAATTCCATTAATGCTATATTTTTTATTTATCATGCTTGAACACTTTCATTATGATAAACAATCACTCCTTCTCATCTCCTCCTTCTCATTCTTCTTATAAATAGCTTCACATGAAATGTGAATGTTAAGTGAATCAAAAAAAAAGAATAAGAAGAAGAAATGCTATAGTTTTTCAAGCTATTCCAATAAATACATCTCTACATAATCTTAGTGACCTATTCTAGCAAAATTGGTCTCTAGGTTAAACTCTTGTGAAGAATTTCAAGCTTGCACGAAAACTTTCGGGTGGATCATCTAGGTCTTCGGTGGCCGGAGATCGAAAATGTCGGCAACATCTAAAGGAGCCGAGGAGTTCACTAAAAGCGTAGAAAGGAGCTAAGGATTTCATCAAAGAGAAGACCCGAAGGACCGGATCATTGAGGTATAATCCCTAACACAGTAGATAAGATCTCTAGTTAGGTTTTTCTAGTTGTGGTTTAGACAAGATCTTCGGTTAAGTGCGTGTTGTATGCCAAGAAAATTTTCGTTCACCGCTTCCGCCGCACCACAAGAGTTGTGGGAGCATACAACATGCACTAACATGATCCGCATCATAGTCCAGGTAGTCAAGTACACATCCTAAGGGCTTTACCAACATGTAACAGAGAGACAATCAGTATACACGTTAAGGTAAAGAGTAACCAGATAGCATACTATCATGTCGAGCAAGAAAGTCCTCCCTATATATGTCTCAGCATCCACTACAATATACATCCAATGTACAGTAATGGCCTCTAGGCCATACATATAACTAACAATCTCCCACTTGCACTAGGGCCATCTGTAGCAGTGGTTGTAGTATCTCATACTCAACCATCCCATAAAAGTCTCTCTCTGGGAATAGGCCTTCGTGAGTGGATCCGCCGTGTTATCCTCTGAGTCTGCTCTCCTTACCTCGATCACCCTGGAGATCAACTATCTCCATGATCAGGTGATACTGCCTTAGAATAAGTCTGGATCACTGATGGGACCTGCGTTCCTTGGCATAAGCCACAACTCCATTGTCACACAATGGGAGGAACATAGTTCATCTCATGAACCAATATACATCCAAACAGCCTCTTTGGTAGCATCATAAGTAGCGATGTATCCTGCCTTTATCGTCTAGTATGTCATGGTATCTAGCTTGGAACTCTTCCAACATACCGTCCCTCTACTGATGGTAAAGACAATGCCTGCGACTGACATTCAGTTGTCTTTATCACCCTGGAACCCTTCCAGTGATTCTCCCCAGGATCTATTGATATCATCTCACTACAACTAGTGAGAATCCTAACATCCAATTAAATCTATCCCATAGATCTAAAACTCAGGATTTAGGAGGTATCATTTTGATCCTACACTGAGAATCTTTGTGATAAACGGAGATTGATCGAGTGTAGCATAAGAAACTCCTTTCTTATCAAGAGTATGTCATCCACGTACTCTACGAGGATCACTACCATACTCCCTACTACCTTTTTGTTTATACAAGATTCATCTACCATTTTGATGATGTCAAACTCTTTGACTAATCCATCAAAACAGATGTTCCAACTCCGTGATGCCTGCTTTAATCCTATAAAGCATCTTGCACACGTTTCCGCTGCTCCCACTGCCTACGAGGCCCTCTGGCTGTGTACTTATAGACGCACTCTTCTAAATCAACATTTAGAAAAGCAGTCATGACACCCAACCACCAAATATCGTAGTCATGGTATGTAGCCGTGGCAAGTAGGATCTGGATGGACTTAAGCATAGCTACTTGAAGAGGTTTCACCACTATCCACGCCTGGTTGATGATGAAAACCTTTAACAAGTCTAGCTTTGAAAGTCTCAACCTTTCCATGTACACCAAGTAATCTTCTCAAGATATACTTGCTCCTGATGGGGATTTAACCCTTCAGATATAGCAACTAAAGTCCATACTTTGTTGGTGTATAAGGATTCCATCTCAGATCGCTAAGCATCCAGCCATTCTTACAGAGTCTTACTCCTGATGGCCAGCTCGAAGCTAGTTGGGTCATCATCTCATGATGCAATCCTCGCTCCCACTGTCATAGAGAAACAGAAGTATCTCTCAGGTGGGTGAGGAACCCTACTAGATCGGCGGAGAGGCTGAGCTTCGTTGGAATCTACTGAATCCTTTGGTTCTATTAAATCATCAGCTGCAGTCTGTATAGCTGGAACATTTCCAGTTCTATATAACAGATCTTGCCTCGAGCTTGTCCGGATTTTGCTTTTCAGACATAGGCCGGACAACCCCAAATCTTAACTAACTTAAGATATGGGCTCTTCCCTTTCCATATCACATATGAAGTGGTAGGCAACTGATTTGATTGGAACCCTATTCAATATGTATGCAACTTCTCAAGTGCATAACCCCTTAAGGAAAAAGGTAACTCAGTAGTACTCATCATAGAGCACACCATATCAAATAGGGTGTATCTGCTCTGCCCCGACATACCATCGTGCTATGGTGTATAAGGAGGAGTAATGCCGAGAGAGAATCTCATTCTCCTTTAGAATAGTCCAGGAATTCCATGCTCAAGTATTCTCCTCTTCGATCACATCAAAGGACATAATACTTATACCCGTATTTTGGTTCTCTACTTCTAACTTATATTCTGTGAATATGTCACGACCCGAAAGAGCACGTGACTGGCCCTTGAACCATATGAAGCCTATGGGACTCCATCTGATCCAAGTAAGCCAAAAGCCCAGAAATCTAAAACCATTTTGAAGAATAAGTAAAGAAAACTGGTTTAAAGAAGCGAAGAAATGCAGGTTTGAAATCAAGGTTTTTAAATAACTAAGCCGAATGTGCATTTTAAAAACGATACAGTCTTTTCTAGAAATTTCGGCAGAGTTTCCTTTGTAAAACTGGCCCCGAATAGGGTAAAACAATAATAACAAGATATATGAAATGATAAAGGCATCCCCAAGCGGGAGCTAGCTCTTCGTCAATCGACGGTCACAACCACACAATGAGATAATATACAACGCCAAGTGGCGAGGATCAAATCAAAAGAAAACTCAAAAGCAACAAGAAAACCGCAATACTACTAAGCGCGACTCTAAGGTCGAAATAATACAACACTGGTCAAGGTCTGAAAGAATATACATATGTTGGTTGATGGAAGTTCTAGATACAATGAAATAAAAAGGTACAATGGTGGTTCTTGATACGAAAGGATCCACCTACCATAAGCAATCCACCCGCAAGAAAGTAGTGTGCCAGAAATGCCGCAAAGAAACCTGTACGGCGAAACCTGCAAGAACTGTGGCACAACGGGGGTGAGTTGCCAACTCGTGAATAGAAATATCTACAAGAGTAAACCGAATGCAAGACAAAATCCTAGGTCAATACGATCAGTATATAAAATCCTCAATAAAAACATGCAGCCTATAGCAAGGCTAGGGTAAATATCTAACCCGAGTGCAATCTCATGTGTCTGTGTCAGTGCCTCAGATAACAATATAGCATATGAATGAGATATGAATGCGTGAAAACAGAATACATTCACTTGAAACAACTGTTTTCATACTTTAGTGAGATTTCCCCTGTATTTTAAAAATAAGGTACCATAATGAAATCAGCATAAAACTGTGCCTAGCATCGGCACAAACGAAATCCCAATATCCTGATATCTCAAGGTCTCAGCCACAATATCTAGGGCGCCGTCAGTCCAGACCGGCCCCTACCATAAATCTCAGACCACGACGGTATCCTCCGGATATCCGACGCGTCGGGTAAAATCACCGGTAGGTAGTGCTCCCCTACCAGGCTCAACGTCATAACCACATTCCTCTTGTCCCGGGGTACCGTACCGGGTCCACCATGTACCCGAAACGGTTCATCCGTCTCCTCGAATCGGGTTTCCAAATCCATCAGCAAACTCATGGTGGACGACTCATACATCATAGAAAACCGCACTTTTTATTTTAAAAGAGAGAATAGGTTTATTTGTGTTTTTGCGGTTTTCTTCCAAATCCAGAAAATCTCATAGAAATCCAAATCCAAACCTCAATAGCACGTAAAATAATGAATATATGCATGAGAATCCATGAATGCGGCATGATAATGAATAACAGTGCGCAGGAAGTAGCAGGTAATAACTACAATGTCTAATCTAGCATATAAGGCGAGTACACTTACAACCTGTCTAAATTATAATCTAACAACCTACATCAATGCAATAGTATATTTTCTAAGGTGTACGTGACATGGCAATTACCGATGAAGATGTGTGTGAGCCGGCGAGTAAGTGTACGTGGTACATACGCATCATCGGTAATGGTGCTGGTGTCCTATCAGCATGATATTAAAAATGGAGTATGAAGCATAAAATAAGAATGCGATGCAAACCGAACCATAAAAGGGAGGGGGAGCTGAAACTAGACGTAACCCAAAACTTATCTGCATAAATCTAATATAAGTCCTACGAGTGGTGCCTTTTGAAATAACACGAATCATGGGGTTTTGAAAATAGGGGCTACGGTGTTTTTATGAAAAGATACGTCGTTTTTGAAATATCCGTAGATTCCCTTGAGCTGTCTTTAAAAATACCCACGATTCGTCAGTTTTTGAAATAGGTAAGAAGTCTAAGCTACTCTAACAACTACACTAAACTAAACGGCTGAACTAGCAAGCTGAACTACAGGTAAGGAAACCGCCTAACATCTGAGTCGATATATATAATTATATATAAGTCGGTGATCCCGCCTCAATAGTATCGCGTACGATACAGTATCTCATCTGACATCCTCGAGTCATGAGCACGGATCTATCATCAATATAGGCTCGTACGGTAAATCGTCGTACGGCATTCCAATAGCTGGGTACGGGTCAACACCTCATTATCTCGTCACATAACAGGTATCACTATCATCAGATCATATAGTCTGGGGGGTACTACTCTATGTCTAGTACAAATCGATACCATCAATGAAGTATGCATGCGGGGGTAAACACATATCCCAAGCCCGCAAGAGTCACATGTCATATTCCCAAATATGAACCATATCAAATCACCGATCTCGCGGCACAAAGCCCACATCATCGACTCATCTCCAAAGTCACCAAATATCATCAACCAAGTGAAAGTATAAGGAATATCCACGTGTGTGAGTATGTGTACAAATCTATCCTAGGGTTCGCGACTAGGAACTACACTAGTTACTTCTAGCCCTAACTAACCATAATAACTCTAACACAAAACTACAACACGCTAAACACTATCATATAACCACATACATATAGTATACTAACTACGGACTGCGGGGGTGCTATACGCCATCCACCCGACTTCCCCCTGTAGATATGATCTACTCACCTGCATCATCTTTTGCGGACATCGCCACGCATTTGCTTGTCTTCCCGAAGTCTTCATGGGTACCTACACATCAACATATCGTATATGCGCATTAAAACCAAATCCAAGCCAAAACGGCGCATGAAATCCAAAACGATACGATAAGGGGGCCTATAGGTGAGAACCTATGGCACGCCTTCAAAACCATCCATAATCCTCTATATCGTCGTATAAACGACAATAGTCGAGGCAAAACACATCCCACCATTTCAGAATCCAAAAATACGGAATACGGAAACATGAATCCAAAACGACAACATAGGATATATGCCCCAGATTTTACCCTAGATAGAGTATGTCAAAACTAGAAGTACCCATGGCCATGAATTGAGGAAATGGGGTCAGGCACACAAAACGAGGACATTCCTCCCTGGTCTGGCCGCAAATTGCGGCCAGAATGGGAATTCCGGCGGCCAAACAGTGGAATGGGGAGCTAGGGTTTGGGTTGATGGTTCTAATTTGCCTGCACATCTCACTGTCCACTCAACTTTATTTTAGGGTATCTCGGTTGATAGCAGATTCCAATAAACCTTCACAGATTACACTATTTCCCCCGATATCGGTTTCTAAAATCCGTATTTCTGGTTCTAGCTTCAGGTTAGGGTCTCAATTCATGCACTAGGGTGTTGGTGTATCCTCAATTGAACTCAATTTCACAATACAACCCACATTCCTCATAAACCCTAACTAGTTTTCCACCAAGTCCACAATTCACCCGATATCGATATAATCTTAACTTGGGGTTATAGGAAATGCTAAAACTAAGGCAAGGGTTCAGAAATTACCTCAATTAGCAACTCAAGAATTTTCTTGAGTTGCCCCAAGTGGCCACAATCCAAGCTTTCTAGGTCCATCTTGAAGATCTCGATCTCGTGCACAATTTTAATGAAACGGACATTGGATTTTGGGGTTGTTTTAGAGATGAAAAGAGGGCTTGAAGAGGGGAGGAAGATGAGGAAGAAGGAGCAGCAGCAGCAGCACAAGGTTGAGGGAGAGAATGAGGGAAAATAGCTAAGTGTTTGGTCAATGTTCAACCCATGTCTCTCTCTCACCAACCCCATTCTTTATCCTTTTCTTTTCTTTTCTTTTCCTTTTTCTTTTAAATCCCTCTCACATAAATAGTAGACCCAAATGAAAAACCATGGTAGAACAATGCAAAGTGTAGCAAAAGTGTTATGTGCATGTTTTGCACAAAATTTGCCAAAAAACCCGATTAGCGATTTTAATCGCGATTAGCACTTAATTAGTGTCAAACTAATCACAAAGACTTAAAAATGTCAAAATTCACTAATTTACCCTATTTTAGAATTTTCCATAATTTTTCATAATTTTTCTAACATTTTTCCTATTTAAATGCATTTAATATTAAAATAATCAATAAAATAATATTAAATTATAAAAATTCCCAAAATTAATATTTTATATTTTTGAAAATGTTACAGAATATCTCAAAAGATTCGGACTTGTGTTTCAACAGGAACATATGTCTGAATCTCGAGAGATTATCAGAGAATGTAATGAAGTATAAAGAACCAGTCTTGGCATGTGTAGACAGGGGACCTACATACATCAACATGTATCATCCCAAGAGTTTATTAACTCTTTCTCTGTTTCCAGTAAACGGAGCTATGGTCATCTTATCTTTGTGACATGACTGGCGAGTTTCATAAGATGTAAATTCAAACTGATTTGAATATGCATCTACATGTAACTCCAGCTAGTCGGGTCGCATTGATATGACCTAGTCTACAATACCACAAGAAGGATTCGTTCATTTCTGAACTCTTCCTCTCATGTGTGTTCTATATACTAAGAACTGTGGTTTGATTTAGAACATCAATGCTTTTAGATAACGTGCCTGAACCGATCAACATTTGATATAGAAAATGTTCAAAACATTATCCAACAATACAAAATTTTATCATTTCTTTACTAATAAAGAGAGTGATATGATTTTGTATATCAGGTTCGGTATCTAATAACATTGGTTCAGAATCAATGTATTACAATACAGGGTGACAGTGACCAACAGACTTGGCTGCAACACTTGCCCCGTTTTCTGCCTCATGAAACTTGTCACCCGTTCTAAGTTTTTCTACCATTTTGTAGCCCTATGTAACAGATTACATATCTGGGATCCTGATCCGGTATCACATACCAAGGATGCGGAGGATACTGAGAAACAGTTCTTTGTAATGAACACACCCGAAGATGATGCATCAGCATGCACTCTCTTCGTTTGGGCGGCACGAGAATTCTGGTAATCCCCAATTTCCTGCTCTGTCTTATAACAATTATAAGGTGGAGCGGGACCAACGTTCCCCAGCTCAGTATAACAAGCGGGTTCGGTCAATAATCCGTTTTATTATCTTGATTAAGGCGTGATATGGTCGCTACCAGGAGAGAGAGAGATGAAAACACTCAGCGTGCGCTCTTGCAAGAATAGATTGGTTATTTATTTTATCTAATCAGGATGGCTCCCACTGCTTTTTATCAAATCTTCCTTCAAACCCTAAAAGGAAAGACTAGCCGGGATTAATTACACACTACAAGTTTGCCAATCTTTCAGCCAGGCCAGTGTCGGTACTTTGAGGGAGGTCCCCCGTGCTTTCGCACGAACCTAATTAATGTAAACCTCGTTTTCCCAGAGGCGTAACCCCGTTGACACCTTTCTAGACACCTACTTGATCGGCTAATTGTAATGTATAAAACTCTCCCAGGAGTAACTCTTACTCGCAGCGGGTATCGGGATCCAACTATCTCATAGAAGGTATGCAATCTCATTGCAAATTTCAACACTTGAAATTCCCGATAATATTTTGCCCCTAGCGTCCTATGACCTTGACATAGGCCAACAAACCATAGTCCGCTAGTCAAGTTCAACCCGTCATTTCCTGATTGAATTAAACCCACCCGCACGACCCTTGACGCAGGCCAACAAAGTCGCACGACTACCCTAATCCAATCTGCATCATATGCATAAGCAGATAAATACTAGTTAGCTACCGCACACTACGCCTTGACGCAGGCCAACAAACGTAGCACGAATATTAAATAGGACTTATCTGAAATGACGGAGGGCTACGACAGGTTTTTCTGAAAACCTATTGCGTAATGAACTCGATATCGTTGTAGAATCAAATGATTTTAAAAATGGAGTGCTTTTGAGGCTTTTCTAGTTTTGCTAAAGGAGTCACTCCGGGTGAAGGGATCGTCGGTCCTTTCCTCGTCGAATGAGGTGCGGGATATATCATATATATCACTGTGCAAAGCAAAAACTCTTAAAAGCAATCAAAAGACAAACCGAGTGTATAGCATCTGCCAGTTATTGCTAAAGGAGTCACTCCCGGTGAAGGGATCTCGGTCCTTTCCTTATCGAATAAGGTGCAGGATATATCACATATACCTCTGTGCAAAGCAAGAACTGTAGCTACCTGTTTTATTTTGAAATTCGATTCTACAACATCTTAGGTTTCTTTTATTTTCATTAATCACATTAATGAAGTCCCATCATTTAAGTACTTAAACATCACAGATAAATACGACGTACACTTATGCCATCCGCATTCGCCTCAATGTCCCCTCGTGCACCGTTAGGTTAGGTAACTAACGGCAGAGCAGGGCAGGGCTAGCACGGGTGTAAAACATAAGTAACGTCTATATAATATATCATATATACTATATACCGTATCTATCACAGAACATCACATGATCACATCACAGATATCGCAGCAGAAGAAACATATGAAATATTGGATATACTAGGACGTCCGTGTTTTCAATACGAGCCAGTATAAAACACGGATTCCACGGTCGTGATGAATAGCCAAACCCACATCCCTAGACCCCTACGAGAGCGGCAATCAACCCTGCCAATTCTAGGGTTAGGAGACCCGGACTCGACTCCTCGAGTTGGTCTCCCACTGGACCCCAGAACCCGGTTACTTGTGCTCCCCTCCTTGGGTCTATCCTAATGCGTAAAAGTAAATAATATACAAACGGTGACAACTTCCGCAACCTGGAAGCGCCCCAATAAAAGAAAATTACATACAAGTTTTTACATGAATGAAAATGAAAAACACTCATCTCACATAAAAACCCCCGGCTATTCAAACACGACGATCCAATATAATATATCCAGCAACACATAACATCACATGTCATCAACGTAAGTAAATATGCGCATCCCAATTGTCGTTGGCATATAGCAACGAAACCGGCGATATCACATATTACACTTACGGTCACAGAAAAGAAAGTGTAAAACTACAACAGTTGGAATCCGCAACCATCTCAGACATCGCATGCCTGACCAAATGAATTACTTAGACATCGCATGCCTAACAATTATAAACCCCGCATTTTAGTCTCATTATCGAAAACTATTTTCAATATCAAGTCGGGCAATTCAACAGGATTCCCGACATCCTGATCGAATGCTTGTCGCAAACTTCAGTAGACGGCCGCACCCCCGATGCCACCGACGAAGTGCACCAAGGCGAAACACCGCTACCGCGAGCACCCGGACGGATGCTTTCGGCGACGGGGTTCTCCTATAGTCACTTGGTCGGGTCTATGGAGTGAGGCTGTCTATTAAGTTTACCCGACGAGTATCTGCGTACACTACGTGATTGCGACGGACTTTTGATCGCATCAAAATTCCGTGGCAACCGATCAAGTGAGACTAAACTGCTATGTTTATAACATTCATTGAGTTATCTCATAACTATTTGTGAATTCCAATTATTGTATCACATTCCGGATAAACAGAAAATGTTAAATTTTCCGATCGAACAATCAAACACCCAAGTTTTCCCGATACAGATCAACACATGAAACAAGTCTAACAACATTCAGTTCGTGCCTCAGTAGCAACGGTCCAGCCGTAGAAGGGTCAAGCCAACGCCTCACATGTGGCACGCCGTACTGCCCCAAACCCTAAGGTTCAAAGGGCAGTTCAAGACGGTCACATAATCGAGTTAAGGTTTGTTGTCTTCTAGAGGGTCCATCGCGTTACTTGCACTACTTAGAACGTCGTTAAACTACGGAAAAATCCAACACTTGGAAATTTCCCGACAGGGGAAAAATTGGGTATTTATATCCGGTCGAACTTTTTAACATATTCTAAAATTTATCCGGAAAGCCACACAGACAAAATTTGATAACCCGATCGAACATACGAATCCCCAAAACAACCCCGGAAAATTCAACTCTTGGAAAAATATCAAAAATACCCAGGAAAACCAGCACTGCATATTATTGATTACTGTACAAATTTGGATGCCACAAACGACAAAACGGCCGCGGTTCCGCCGCAAGAGCCATGCTCGTGCCGCGGAAACGCGGCGCATTGATGGAATCAGGCACACGAATTTTGCAGTATCCCTTATAATTTCCTGCTGATTTTACTGAATATTTTTAATATGGAAAAATCCCAATTTTTGAAAAAAGGACAGAGAGCATGTTTTGAGACGGGTTTCGGGTTCGTTCGGGTTTCAGATTCCGTCTGGACTTCGCCTAAGACTCTAGCTAGGCTCTGATACCACTGTAGGGTTCCTAGGCATCCTAGTGAGGTCTCACACGGCATCGAACATGCCAATTTCAAAAATTCTAGGTGCCGAGAGACCCGACTACGGATCGTCGGCTAGAAAACTAGGCGAAACAGTTAACTAGTTAACTCTTAGCTAAGAGATACGGAAATACAACCTTTGTAGATCCGGTGCTCCACCTCCATAGCTCCGCAACGAAGTCCCTTTGCTGTCCAAATGAGTTCCCGGGCTCTAGCGTCGGCTTCGTGGAAGAATAAGCGAGCTAGGTCGTCGATGTCCATGCCGAAGATGATCTACGTCGAGGCATCGCTAGATCAAGCTCCACCTTCACCAAGCCATGAAAACTTATGAAGGAAACACACTCTACTACTTGGCAAGAGGTAGAGGATGAAGAAATAGGAAGTGGGTAGACTTTAGAATTGGATTTCTCACTCATTTGCATCAATCACCATTGATGGAGGAAGGTATCTTCATGAAGAAGAAGAAGAGGAAGAAGATGATAAATATTATGATAAGTTAAAATGAATGGAAAAGAAAATTCAATCTTATCATAACACTTACCATAGTTAAGTGTAGAGAGTTAACCAAAGTTTTTGAGTGGTTAGGGTTTGGCATAAAACAAAAATGGTGGACTTTTCAAAAGTTCAAGAAACTTCAACAAAAGAAATAAATAAAGCCACCATTTTCCTTTTGCCAAAAATAAATAAAACAATAAATAAATCATTTAAAACCCTTAACCATTAACTAACTATGGTCTAAACATACATTTAACCAAGTATTGCATGTATCATCAAACATGATACAAGCAAGTGCACAAAATCATATCGCATATGCAATGCGCACACCCGAGTGAGAAAATCCATCTTAAGTGAACCGATACTAGTTAATGCAAAGTAATATATCAAATATATAATTATACATTAAATCATTAAATCAACACTTGATTTAACGATCCGGTCATATCGTATATAACCGACTAGTATCCAATGTATCGGTTTATCGAATCAACCCTTGATTCGATAACTAGGTTATATCGCATATAACCATTCGATACATTCATCGCGAGAATAGAATACGGTATCACATACAAGCATTATTCTCGGTCCCGCACATATCTCATATGCGCTCCTATTTCTTTTCGCTTGAGCAGGAAACCCCTGTGTAGGACTCTAAAGACTCGTCAATACGCCGGCAGCAGATGATGATCATATCAAACACCCACAAGCCGCAAGCGGTCTGCTAAACGTAACGGCCACCCGGGTATTAAGCGATCAGAAGATCGATGAGCAAGCCCGCTCACACTCCTGTGAATCCAACCAGTAACACTACCGTACAGTCCGGTCTGATCGTCTGATATGTCGCATATCTCGCCTAGGGGTGGTAAACGTCAGACCCCAATAGCTCGATAAGTCGTGTCGATATGAGGTCTATAACAATTCAAGAAACTACTGGTAACACTTACCAGTAAATCTCAGCAACCCTGGCCAGGGATTTCCTGTTATAGCGAATCGAACACAGCGCAACATCAACTCCCTATACCGGGAGAGACGAATCCCCTCCTATCGCTCATTGCCTCCATGTGATTCGGGACTGTACCCAAAAACCACCATTTTGCACGCCCTCTTAGACGTGGTAAGATGGAAATCAAAGCACAGTGGGAACCACACAAGACTCTATGACGATCTCGGGTCAACAGACTACTCTGTACCAGTGTCACCAGAGAACTGCCATCTGACGTGAGGTATAATACCATCTGGGAGTTCTCGGCGAGTCCGTCCAGTGTACCCAGTCTCTACTGAGCACCCGTATATCATCTCTGATGTCAAACACCGATGGATATGGGATCATCCATCGCCCATCTGTATGGGTCGAGAAGGTACACGCTAGTCTACTCTGGTATATCGATGCCCCGTCTCGATACACCCACGACTAGGGACTTTCAAGGATGTACTTATGGACTACCATGTCCCCACTAGTATGATCCGCATCATATCCAGGTAGTCAAGTACACATCCTAAGGGCTTTACCAACATGTAATAGAAAGACAATCAGTATACACGTTAAGGTAAAGAGTAACCAGATAGCATACTATCATGTCGAGCAAGAAAGTCCTCCCTATATATGTCCCAGCATCCACTACAATATACATCCAATGTACAGTAATGGCCTCTAGGGCATACATATAACTAACATAACGTTCGGAAGGATAATACTGGTTGGCTTTTGTGTGAGCCGGATACCAGTATTATATTATTGGATTATTTGTATCTCATTGTATTCGTATTTTTCGGAATACGAATTCTGGTATATTTATACGGTATACAGCGAGGGGGCATTCTTGTAATTGTATAAGAATACATTCTAGACGGAGACACCTCATATATAGATTTTTATTTTTTAAAAATAAAAATGATGAGGTGGAATTTGGAGACTTTTCCAAGCATGGTTGATAGCATGGTTAAATGAATATTGTATTCACTTGGATGAACTATTGATGTATGGTTGATTATATTTGATAAAAATAATCCACGCTTCAATAATTCATTTTCCTTACCCATTCTTTCATTACACTTGACCTAGTTCATTACTCCCATTCTCACATACATATTCTCTCTCCAAAATTATCTCCTCCCGCAAGAAAAAACCTAAACCTTCATATGAGTTGTGAAACATAGGTTTTTGAGATCAATTAATCCTCTAGATTAACTCTACATCATCTAAGTAGTCTCTCTTAGCAAGCTTGACTTCTTAATTACCTCTTTCGAAGAGGTTGAAGCTTGATCCAAAGAATTCGGGTAGATCATCTATGTCCTAGAGGTGACCGGAGATCGAGCTCATCCCAAGCACTCAAGGACCTCACAAACGCAGCGGAAATAAGACCCGAAGGACCGATTCACGAAGGTATAACCCCTATCATAGTAGCTAAAACTTCTAGATAGGGTACTAGTTATGGTTTAGGATACGATCCGGGTTCAAAAGTCGATGTTGCATGCTACAAAATTATTGTTTGCTACATCTGCCTCCCCATAAGTGTTGTAACGGTGTGCAACATCTACTAACACATACGGCCTCTACATCGTTTCACATGAAGCTGGAAAACGCTCTGTGTTGGACTCTAAAGACTCGACAGTACGCTGGCAGTGGGTTTAACCACTTGTCTGTCAGCGGCACTAGCTGTGCTTAACGGCTACCCAGATATCTGTCGATAAGAAGGCCGATGAGCAAACTCATCCGAACTTCTACTAGGCCTATCTGTGACAATCTCCGTACAGTCCAGTCTGTTCGTCTAACAGAATCGCATATCGGGCCTAGGGCACGGTAAGCGTCACACCCCTAATAGTGTAATAAGTCGTGTCGGTGTAGAGCCCAATTAATCCGGAGAAACTACTGGTGTACATACCAGTAAATCTTGCTTGCCCTGGCTAGGGACTTTGTGTAATGGCTTTCCGAACACAGCGCGATATCAACTCCCAACACCGGTAGTAATTTAAGTACAGTGGGAACACACTCGAGACGAATAGTGATGTCAAGTCAACGGATTAACCTGTGATCATACCACCCGAGAACTGCTAAATGACGATAGGTATAATACCAACCAGCAGTTTCCGCGCGAGTCTGTCCAGTGTAACTCGTAACCCAATGAGCACCTGTATACTATCTCCGGTACGACATACCAATGGCTGTGGGACAGGTCATCTCCCCTGCTGGGATGCGAAGTGTATACACCAGTCTACTCTGGAGTATCGATGCCCTGACTCGATAATTGTATGACTAGGGACAAGTATAAGGATTTGCTTATAGACTACCTAGCCCCTACTCGTGTGACTGTCATCACAACGCTGGTAGTCAACCAAAGATCCCGAGGGCTCTATCAACATGTATTAGCGATATGTTAAAAGAAACACATACACATGTTAAGATAGAATCAAACCAGATAGCATACTATCATTTTGAGCAAGACTGTTATTATATTCATGTATATCCCAATCTTCCAAAATGTAATATACAAACCGGTACTATACAATAATGGCCTACAGGGCATATATCACTAACACTTCCATCCATTGAGAATCCAATACCTTTGTATGGTGATAACAATGGAGCTGTGCTTTGGCCAAGGAACCCCGATCCCATCGGCGATCCAAACATATTCCGAAGCAATATCATCTGATTCGGGTGATAGTTGATCGCCGGAAGATCGAGATCAGGAGAGTAGACACGAAGGACAACACGGTGGATCCACTCTTGAAGGTCCTCCCCCAGACACAGTTCTAGATACTTTTTGGGATGTTGGGTATGTGATACTACAACAACTGGTCTTAGTGCAAGTGGGAGATTGTTAGGAATATGTATGCCCTAGAAGCCATTATTGTATATTATAGTGGATGCTTGGACATATATAAAGAGGAATTTCTTCCTTGACATGATAGCATGCTATATGGTTGCTCTTTTTCTTAACATGTACACTTGTTTTAGTTTACTGTCTCTTTGATACATGTTGATAAAGACCTTAGGATATTGGCTTGACTACCAGGACTATGATACAGATCATACTAGTAGGACTTGTGTAGTCCACAAGCACATCCTTAACAATTCCTAGTCGAGGGAATATCGTGACAGGGCATCGATATTCTAAAGTAGACTAGTGTGTATGTTTCTTGACCCTGTATGGGGCAATGGTTGATCCCATAACCATGGGTGTTTGACATCAAAAATTGTACACAAGTTATCATTAAAGAATGGGTACACCGAACATGACTCGCCTAGAACTCCAAGATGGTACCATACATATTGTCAGATAGAAGTTCTTTGGTTACACATGTACAGGTTAGTCTATAGATCCGAGATCACCATAGTTTCATGTGTGGTTCCCACTATGCTTCGATTTCCTCCCTACCATGGCTCAAAGAAGTCGTGCAAACAGTTGGATTTTGGATACATTCCCGAGTCAAATGGAAGAAGTGAGCGATAGGAGAGGTTTCGTCTCTTCCGGTATTGGGAATTGATGTTGCGCTATGCTCTATTGGCTATAACTGCAAGTCCCTGGCTATGGCTGATGAGATTTACGGGTAAGTATTATCAGTAGTTTCTCGAAATGTTATAGGACACACATCGGCATGACTTATCGAGTTAGTGGTTCTGACGATTCTATCCCCCGGACTCGATATGCGACATATCAGATGAAGAAACCGGACTGTACGGTAAGTGTTGCTTATAGGCTCTACGGGAGTTTGGACAAGTTTTCTTGTCGATCTTCTATTATTTTAATACCTGGACAGTCGTTATGTCCAGCTAGTACTGCTGACGGCTTGTGGGTAACTGATATGATCATTACCAACTGCTGGCGTATTGACGAGTCTTTATAGTCCCACATAGGGGTTTCCTAGCTCAAGGGAAACGAAGTAGGGCACCTATGGCGATATGTGCGGGAGCTTGATTAAATATAAGTATATGATAAGTATTCTAATCCAGTGTTAAATGATATCAGCCAGGTTATATATATGATATAACCGGATTATTGAATCAAGGGTTGATTCAATGATTTGATTTATATATATATGTTTATATATATTTGATATTAGCTGGATTATATATGATATTATCGGATTATTGAATCAGTGGTTGATTTAATAACTAATATTGAATATTTGCCAGTTATATGTGATATAACCGGATTATTGAATCAAGTGTTCGTTTAATATTTTGATATACATATATATATTTGGTATTAGCCTGGTTATATATGATATAACCGGATTATTCAATCAAGTGTTGATTTAATAATTTGATATACATTTATATTTTTAATATATATATATATATATTAACTAATATTAAGCTCAGTTAAGATTTTCTTCTCTTAAGCTCACTTAAGATTTTCTTCTTTATATATATATATATATATATATATTGTATCATGGTTGATGAAACATAGAGCTAGGATGTATGAGAATCACACATGAAGAGAGATGAGAAAATAAAGATTTATATTTATGTATTAATTAAACAAGAAGAATGAGTCATGGTTTAGAAGCATGGAGAAGCCATGACTCGCCTTCTTGTTTTGTTTTATACATAAATATTTATCTTTCTTTATCTCATTCTTATCTCATGCTATCACTTTGGGTTCATGGTGTAAGTCGATGCCATGCACCCTACATGTTCGCGGGGAGGTGGAGTTTGCAAAAAACGATTTTTATAAGCTTCGTAACATCGACTAAACTCCAGGATCGATACTAAACCCTAACTAACAATCTAACTTAGATGCTCAACTACTATGTTAGAATGTTATACCTCAAGTTCTTGATGTCCTTCACCTCCTTGCTATTCTTCTCCGTGTCATGATGTCACGACCCGAAAGTACGGAACATGACCGGCACTTAGACTACGAACGTCTCAAGGCGTACGTATGCTAAGTAAGCCGAAACCCAGAAATCCAAACCAAGAGAAGAAGTAGAGAATAGGAAGAACCATATCATATCAACCTGTATGCAACATAATATACAACGCCCAAAGGCGAGGATCACAACAGAAATGAAACTCAACCAGCAAGAACCCATGGAAATATAACACGCGACTCTAAGGTCGAAAGAATAAGTATCACTGGTCTCAAACTCAAATAGGTACATGTTCTGGTTGAAGGAAATTCTAGATACAACTGAAATATAATATACAAAGTATGACGATGGGTATGATACAATAAAACCCACCTACTAGCAAGTCACCCGAATGGAACAGTGCCCGCAAAGCCGTAATGAAATCCGAACGGCAACACCTGCAAGAAACTGGGGCACAACGGGGGTGAGTTGCCAACTCGTGAGTAGAAAAAGATCTACGAACAGAAATCGCATGTATGACGCAATCCTAGGTCATACAATCAATATATATAATCCTCAAATATATATATATATATACAGCAATCTCTAACCATGGCTAGTGTAAATATCTAACCCAAGTGTAACCCATGTGTCTGTGCCAGTGCATCAAGTGGCAATATATATATATATATATCATACGAATGATGTATGAATGCATGAAACAGAATGCATGTACTGAAGAAAACTGCTTTTGTAACCTTGTAAGATATCTGTATGTTTAAAATGAGGTATCACGATGAAATCAGCATAAAACAGTGCCTAGCATCGGCACAAATCATAAATCTCAATGTCTCGATATCTCTGTATCACAATCTCTGTACCTCAATATCTCAAATCTCAATGTCTCAATCATAATATCCAGGGCGCCGTCAGTCCAGATCGGCCCCTACCATCCATCTCATGACTACGACGGTATCCTCCGGATATTCGACGTGTCGGGTAATATCACCGGTCGGTCGTGCTCCCCTGCCAGGCTCGACGCCATCTCCTGCGATCTTCTTGCCCCGGGGTACCGCACCGGGCCCACCATGTACCCGAAACGGTTCCTCCACTGCTTGAATCGGGTCTCGAAATACATAAGCAAACTCATGGTGGACGACTCACACATCATGGAAAAACCGCATTTTTATTAAAAAGAGAAGGCAGTTTATATGTATGTTTTGCGGTTTTTCCTCCAAATCCAGAAAACATCATGGAAACCCGAATCCAAATCATCAATAGCATGTGAAATCATGAATATAAGCATGAGAATCCATGAATGCCGCATATAATGAGTAACAGTATGCATGAAGTGACAAGTGATAGCTACAATGTCAAGCTAACATAATAAGCAAGCATACTAATATCATGTCACTACTAGCTAGCAAGCTAAATCAAGCAATAATATTTTCTAAGTGTTCGTGACATGGCAATTACCGATGAAGATGTGTGTGCGGCAGAAAATAAGTGTATGTGGAACATACGCATCATCGGTAATGGTGCTGGTGTCCTAACAGCATGATAGCAATAATGGAATATAAATCATGACAGTATGCGATGCAGAGCAACAATAATAATATGCGGAAGCTGAAATACTGACCACCATGATCGCTAAACTGCATCTAATGTCATAATGAGTCATGTTGCTATACCACTAAAAGGCTGAGCTAAAGCTAACAGTAGGTAAGGGAAACCGCCTAATCTGTGAGTCGATACATATATATACATATATAATCGGTGATCCCGCCTCGATCATATTACATCCGATACCATATCTCTATAATCGGTTATTCCCAAGTCAAGTAGGCGGATCAAACATCAAAATACAGCTCGTACGTAAATCCGTCGTACGGCATCCCCAAATCCGGGTACGGGTCAATATCACATTTATCATGTCATTCATCAAGTATTCTCTTTATCAAGATCATCATAATCTGGGTACTGACCTATGTCTAGTACAATGCTAACATCATCAACATAATCAAAATCTGACTACTGATCGACAGTCTAGTATATATCGATACTATCCTCATATATCATCACACGAGTATACATCGCCCAAGGCGGCCTATCATAAGTATCCTGACATATCATATCATATCCCATCGTATATCACAATCACATGTCGATCACATAATATATATGTCACTATTACTATGGCATCATCATTCCCAAAATCCTCTAAAGTATCAAGGTGTATCTTAATTATGGGTTTTATCATATCACCGATATCGTAATCTCAGATCAACTCATCGACTCATATCAATCCCATGTATCATCCTTAAATCCATGTGAACACATATCTATATAGAATCCTATAACCACATATGAACAAGGATGTATGCAAGTATGTATGTGTGCATGTATGGGTGTATGTATGTGTAGTGCACCCACTACCCTAAGGTTTCGTAACCTTTCACCAATCCGACATACCAATATCCATTAAAACATTTAAAATAATCCCAATAACATATAATATTTATAGGTGTGTATAAGCATCCGTATACATCACCACGGACTGCGGGGGGCTATACGTCATCCACCCGACTTCTCCCCGTAGATGTAAATCTACTCACCTTATTTATGTGTGCCGGTGCCGATGTCGCCATTGCATCTCCAACGCCTCGATGCCACGTGAGTACCTACAAGAATATCACACGCTAACACACATGAAAACCATGTCGGAAATCAAAATGGTGCACGCTACGCCCATAGGTAAAAACCTGTGACCTTGTATGCAAACGCAACCAATATCCACTGTCGTCGACGTCCGAACGCCACCTGACAGAAACGAATCATCGAATACCAAAATCCATTCGAAAACGAGTCGTAAATCATACGCCAACTCATGAAAATGAACCCAGATTTTACCCTAACAGGAAACAGTCAAAACTAGACATACAGGGGGTCAAATTTACATGAAATAGGGCTGTACACGCAAAACGAGGCAGTTTCACCCATGTCTGGCCGCAAATTGCGGTCAGAATGAGTTAATTTGCGGCCATAACTTTGAGGTGGTGGCTAGGGCTTTTGGTAGGGGTTCCAGGGTGCCTGCACAGCTCTCTGCCAAGTTAATTTTTCTCTAGGAGGCCCCGGGTGAAAGCAGATCTCAGAAAGATCTCAAAATCGACAAAAACGCTAAAAATTCGCCAAGTCGTGTAACTCTGGTAAATAATAGGAATCTGGAGTAATATTGGTTACAATGGTCTCAAAAACACCTAATAAGGTTAAACTAACGATCAAAACCAAAACTAGGTCAAGTTTCACTCAAATTTGCTTAAACTAGCACTATATCACGATAAAACAGTAAACTTTCAGATATTAAACCAGAACTGAGCAAGAACTGAGTTGGGTTGTGAGTTTATACCTCAAGAGTGTCCTAGGATGTAGGAGAAGGGAGGGAGAATGAGGTGAAGTGGGTTGGTGCTGTTGGAGTTTTTGCTTGTGGCTGTTTCTGCAGCTGCTGTTGCTAGCAACTCTCTCTCTCTTTCTTCCTCTGATGCTAGTTGCAGCAGCAACAGCTGTTGTTCTGGGTGTATTGAGGGCTGATATTGTGTGAGTTGGTTTGTGATGAATTGGTAGAGTGATGTAGTAGTGTTGATGAGGGTGTGGGCTGTAGCATATGCTGCGTTTACTGTGGCTGAACCGATGCTGTACGGGGGGGCTGAAGCAGTTTTGTTGCTGAAGCATCAGCAGAAGAAGGGGGGTTGTTTTGGTGGCTGATGTGTTGGGGCTGAAGCTGGGATATAAGATGGTGTGGGGTTATGTGAGTTGGAGTTTTTGTATGGGGGGTGTTGTCTGAATGGTGTAGCAGCAGCCTTGGTGGCTGATGAACTATGAGCTGAAATGTGTGCTGTAGGTGTTAAGCTGATGCTGAATTGATGTAATTGAAGTGTTGGGTGTCTGAAATGTGTGTTGTAGGTGTGAGAGATGTGAGTGGGTGAGAGGGAGTGATGTGATAAATGAGAGGGAGGGTAAAAGAAACAATGGATTAAGGCATAACCTCAAGTTAACTCCCCTCACCATTGCCTTTCCATTAGATGTTAGCATGCCAAAAACCATCATGGCTCTCTTTCTCTCTCACCTACCTACTAGTCAACCCCTACCCTAATTAAAATCTAGAAACTAAGACCCTTAATCAACCACTTATCTTAACCAAGTTGTTCAACCCACCATGGTCCTCTATACATAGTTCAACCCCAGGTTCAACATGGGTCCAAAACATGAGACAAGTGTGCAAGTGTAGAATGTTATGGTGCACAATTCTTGCTTAAAAAGCCAAAATACAATTAGCGATTTTTAATCGCGGTTAACACCAAAATAGCAATTACGTAACCATAAAAGCTTAAAATGACATAATTCCACAAAATAACCTGTTTTAGAATTTCCATAATTTTCCCAAAATTTTCCATATTTATCGGTATTTAATTATACCGACTATTAAAATATTCATTAAAAATTAATATTAAATTATAAAAATTCCCAAAATAATATTTTATTTTTTTTTGAAATGTTACAGTCTTCCCCCCTTAAAGAAATTCGGTCTCCAAATTTAAATTTAAACTCCCAAATTCCAAAACATTTCAATAAAATGTCCAAGTCAACGGGGCTCCGAAATCATCAATACAAAAAACATCATAGCGCAATATATGCGCATGGGTAACGAGCAGATAACTCGAAAATAAAACTCCGTCAAGCATCTCACAATCATCGGAGTCAAGATAAAACACGAAGGCCAAATCCAAAGCAAAACCGATATGCTAGAAATCGGAATTTTACATGTAAATAATGAGACTATAGCTCGCTTTAGGAAATCCCTTTGAAATCTATCAGTGCATGCAAAATACACCCATGCACTGTCATCTGATCAGTCCTGCTCAGTACGAAAACACATAGCAAATATCATATAAACGTACTGCTCCATAAGAAATCAATCCCAAGAGTACCTATGAATACCATGTGCGTCCGGTGCGCACGGAAATCAAAATCCATGTGTGCCAAGCAGGTGCACAAAAACGATATCAAGGTGCAACGGGTGTGCACGCAACATCGGTCATAGCCAACGCGTGTGCCTGACCGCAAAATTATGTGCATCTGACATGCACGAAAAATCCCGATTTAGTGCATCTGGTGTGCACCAAATCGCATCTCATAACCTGCGCTCAACAAGCGCTACAAACCCAAATCCGGTGCATCCATCATGCACGAAACCATGAAATCCAATATCAAGCACCAAACACGCGCAAAATCCAATCAGGTGCATAAAGTGCACAAAATGAATATCGAACATCACCATCGAAATCGAAATCCAGTGCATCCAAGTGCACAAAATACATGTCACTGCACTGCAAGCATATATAAACTATACAGAGTGCAGGAACCAAATCGTGTGCGTGCATACGCACAAAATCAACTCAAATGTCTAAACCCCATAAAATCACAAACATGTGAAACCATGGCACGAAAACGATATCAAGTGCAACAACTGTGCAAAAGTCGTAAATCCTCGATCATCAAAATCAAATCATGCGAATAACTGCTCAAATACCAAAACAAGTATGGCGGAATAGTACCGCTCAAATGCATCCTCCAAGAATCTCTGGCCAACTTTCATGCTCACTCATAGCATATCTCGCCGACGATCCTGAACTCTGGCCTACTGGTGTGCGTAACATGACCACTCCTGGGTCTAAGATCTTCACTGTGGATTACCAATCTCTCGATCCATCAGCTCATTGGCCCTGTCAGGTGTGCTAACGGGGACGATTCCGTTTTGGCACTTCTCTGGTCATCTCTCGGTCAATTTTCGCGACCACTCGTAAGGCAGCATATCACTGGTGTCGGCCTCTGACTCTCTGAATAGCATGTGACATATCCGATCCTGGGTGCAAGTATCATTGCAGCAGTGTCCTGGAAGGAATCCTGCTCAAGGTCTCTTTCGAGTCTCATTTCTGCCAATTGTCTGGAAGTCATCGTCCTTTACCATATCTGTTTCTTTCTCCGGAACGGCTGCATACTCATCGCGACTCCTTCTGGAAGGTTTATCTAAGTACCATGCCTCGGCATGTGCATCGCATCTCTGACATCGGCGGAGGGGAACGTCATCACATCTAGATCTGGTATGAACCTCTTACTCCACTTCCCTCTAATGTCGACTGCTTCGGACTCATCTCATCGTGGCTGCATGGACTGAACTCCAACGGTTATCCTCGTATCTTGAGTCTCCCAACAAATGCATCTCACCACCTAGCATCCGAATTAAGTCGAGCCATCCGATCGAGTCGTCAAAACCTCATAATCCCCCAAGAGCTCAACATCTTGGGTACAGTATAATAGTATCGAGTACATACCACAGCATCGGTGGTCCAACCGTAGAAGGGCAAACCCAAGCCTCACTAATGGCGCCGAGGAACTGCCGCAAACCCTAGGGTTCAAAGGCTTTCACACGGTCATTAAGTCGAGTTAGGGTTTTATTCTTCTAGAGGGACCATAGAATTACCTGCATGTCTTTCTGAATACATTAAACTTGGAATAATAGGTTTCTGACATTCGATCGTCTCTGTCGACTCTCAACGTCTCCGCGTGAAGTCGTCTCTAGCTGGAATCAATCTATCTGATAACATCGCATCGGGGTAGGAAACGATCCACATGTCCTAGTCTTTCATCCTTGGTGACTAGCGACCTTCTATCATCCCTTAGTACAATCTCATACTGTCATAGCTCCAACCTCTGGGGCGATATCTCGTCGTTCGCAGCAACAACTGGCTCACTCGTCTGTACGCTGAACTGTGCCTCAATCATCAGGAGTAAGCAATACACCAACGGTCATCAAAATCTGGCTGGCCTCTGTCAGTGGCTCAATCCTCAGGTGCTAATCTGCACGTCCGAGTAATCTCATACAGCGATCCATCCAACGCTCATGGCGCAAAACATAATCAAAAGACACATCACTACAATCGTGTGTCGCCGGAATTACGCCCTGGTCAGTCCTCGTTCGTAACGAGCCCATGCTGACCGCAACTCTTAGCCGTAGCTCTCCCTGCCCATAATCGTGGCAGCAAAACCATAACCGGTACCGATGACGCTAGATCAGGAATGAATATGATACTGAACAAAGAAATGTACATCCTAAGGCTCCTTAGTTGAGTGGTGTGTCGTAAATATGTCGCGGAACATACCAACGGTACGTCACTCTACTTCAGTCACCTATTCCATCAACCAAGGGTCATCCTATACTCCGAAGGTAAAACCTAACGCTCTAATACCAACTTTGTCACGACCCGAAAGTACGGAACATGACGGGCACTTAGACTACGAACGTCTCAAGGCGTACGTATGCTAAGTAAGCCGAAACCCAGAAATCCAAACCAAGAGAAGAAGTAGAGAATAGGAAGAACCATATCAAATCAACCTGTATGCAACATAATATACAACGCCCAAAGGCGAGGATCATAACAGAAATGAAACTCAACCAGCAAGAACCCATGGAAATATAACACGCGACTCTAAGGTCGAAAGAATAAGTATCACTGGTCTCAAACTCAAATATGTACATGTTCTGGTTGATGGAAATTCTAGATACAACTGAAATATAATATACAAAGTATGACGATGGGTATGATACAATAAAACCCACCTACTAGCAAGTCACCCGAATGGAACAGTGCCCGCAAAGCCGTAATGAAATCCGAACGGCAACACCTGCAAGAAACTGGGGCACAACGGGGGTGAGTTGCCAACTCGTGAGTAGAAAAAGATCTACGAACAGAAATCGCATGTATGACGCAATCCTAGGTCATACAATTAATATATATAATCCTCAAATATATATATATATATACAGCAATCTCTAACCATAGCTAGTGTAAATATCTAACCCAAGTGTAACCCATGTGTCTGTGCCAGTGCATCAAGTGGCAATATATATATATATATATATATATATATCATACGAATGATGTATGAATGCATGAAACATAATGCATGTACTGAAGAAAACTGCTTTTGTAACCTTGTAAGATATCTGTATTTTTAAAATGAGGTATCACGATGAAATCAGCATAAAACAGTGCCTAGCATCGGCACAAATCATAAATCTCAATGTCTCGATATCTCTGTATCACAATCTCTGTACCTCAATATCTCAAATCTCAATGTCTCAATCATAATATCCAGGGCTCCGTCAGTCCAGATCGGCCCCTACCATCCAACTCATGACTACGACGGTAACCTCCGGATATCCGACGTGTCGGGTAATATCACCGGTCGGTCGTGCTCCCCTGCCAGGCTCGACGCCATCTCCTGCGATCTTCTTGCCCCGGGGTACCGCACCGGGCCCACCATGTACCCGAAACGGTTCCTCCACTCCTCGAATCGGGTCTCGAAATACATAAGCAAACTCATGGTGGACGACTCACACATCATGGAAAAACCGCATTTTTATTAAAAAGAGAAGGCAGTTTATATGTATGTTTTGCGGTTTTTCCTCCAAATCCAGAAAACATCATGGAAACCCGAATCCTAATCATCAATAGCATGTGAAATCATGAATATGAGCATGAGAATCCATGAATGCCGCATATAATGAGTAACAGTATGCATGAAGTGACAAGTGATAGCTACAATGTCAAGCTAACATAATAAGCAAGCATACTAATATCAGGTCACTACTAGCTAGCAAGCTAAATCAAGCAATAATATTTTCTAAGTGTTCGTGACATGGCAATTACCGATGAAGATGTGTGTGCGGCAGAAAATAAGTGTATGTGGAACATACGCATCATCGGTAATGGTGCTGGTGTCCTAACAGCATGATAGCAATAATGGAATATAAATCATGACAGTATGCGATGCAGAGCAACAATAATAATATGCGGAAGCTGAAATACTGACCACCATGATCGCTAAACTGCATCTAATGTCATAATGAGTCATATTGCTATACCACTAAAAGGCTGAGCTAAAGCTAACAGTAGGTAAGGGAAACCGCCTAATCTCTGAGTCGATACATATATATACATATATAATCGGTGATCCCGCCTGGATCATATTACATCCGATACCATATCTCTATAATCGGTTATTCCCAAGTCAAGTAGGCGGATCAAACATCAAAATACAGCTCATACGTAAATCCGTCGTACGGCATCCCCAAATCCGGGTACGGGTCAAAATGACATTTATCATGTCATTCATCAAGTATTCTCTTTATCAAGATCATCATAATCTGGGTACTGACCTATGTCTAGTACAATGCTAACATCATCAACATAATCAAAATCTGACTACTGATCGACAGTCTAGTATATATCGATACTATCCTCATATATCATCACACGAGTATACATCGCCCAAGGCGGCCTATCATAAGTATCCTGACATATCATATCATATCCCATCGTATATCACAATCACATGTCGATCACATAATATATATGTCACTATTACTATGGCATCATCATTCCCAAAATCCTCTAAAGTATCAAGGTGTATCTTAATTATGAGTTTTATCATATCACCGATATCGTAATCTCCGATCAACTCATCGACTCATATCAATCCCATGTATCATCCTCAAATCCATGTGAACACATATCTATATAGAATCCTATAACCACATATGAACAAGGATGTATGCAAGTATGTATGTGTGCATGTATGGGTGTATGTATGTGTAGTGCACCCACTACCCTAAGGTTTCGTAACCTTTCACCAATCCGACATACCAATATCCATTCAAACATCTAAAATAATCCCAATAACATATAATATTTATAGGTGTGTATAAGCATCCGTATACATCACCACGGACTGCGGGGGGGCTATACGCCATCCACCCGACTTCTCCCCGTAGATGTAAATCTACTCACCTTATTTATGTGTGCCGGTGCCGATGTCGCCATTGCATCTCCAACGCCTCGATGCCACGTGAGTACCTACAAGAATATCACACGCTAACACACATGAAAACCATGTCGGAAATCAAAATGGTGCACGCTACGCCCATAGGTAAAAACCTGTGACCTTGTATGCAAACGCAACCAATATCCACTATCGTCGACGTCCGAACGCCACCCGACAGAAACGAATCATCGAATACCAAAATCCATACGAAAACGAGTCGTAAATCATACGCCAACTCATGAAAATGAACCCAGATTTTACCCTAATAGGAAACAGTCAAAACTAGACATACAGGGGGTCAAATTTACATGAAATAGGGCTGTACACACAAAATGAGGCAGTTTCACCCATGTCTGGCCGCAAATTGCGGTCAGAATGAGTTAATTTGCGGCCATAACTTTGAGGTGGTGGCTAGGGCTTTTGGTAGGGGTTCCAGGGTGCCTTCACAGCTCTCTGCCAAGTCAATTTTTCTCTAGGAGGCCCCGGGTGAAAGCAGATCTCAGAAAGATCTCAAAATCGACAAAAACGCTAAAAATACGCCAAGTCGTGTAACTCTAGTAAATAATAGGAATCTGGAGTAATATTGGTTACAATGGTCTCAAAAACACCTAATAAGGTTAAACTAACGATCAAAACCAATAATAGGTCAAGTTTCACTCAAATTTGCCTAAACTAGCACTATATCACGATAAAACAGTAAACTTTCAGATATTAAACCAGAACTGAGCAAGAACTGAGTTGGGTTGTGAGTTTATACCTCAAGAGTGTCCTAGGATGTAGGAGAAGGGAGGGAGAATGAGGTGAACTGGGTTGGTGCTGTTGGAGTTTTTGCTTGTGGCTGTTTCTGCAGCTGCTGTTGCTAGCAACTCTCTCTCTCTTTCTTCCTTTGATGCTAGTTGCAGCAGCAACAGCTGTTGTTCTGGGTGTATTGAGGGCTGATATTGTGTGAGTTGGTTTGTGATGAAGTGGTAGAGTGATGTAGTAGTGTTGATGAGGGTGTGGGCTGTAGCATATGCTGTGTTTACTGTGGCTGAACTGATGCTGTAAGGGGGGGCTGAAGCAGTTTTGTTGCTGAAGCATCAGCAGAAGAAGGGGGGTTGTTTTGGTGGCTGATGTGTTGGGGCTGAAGCTGAGATATAAGATGGTGTGGGGTTATGTGAGTTGGAGTTTTTGTATGGGTTGGTGTTGTCTGAATGGTGTAGCAGCAGCCTTGGTGGCTGATGAACTATGAGCTGAAATGTGTGCTGTAGGTGTTAAGCTGATGCTGAATTGATGTAATTGAAGTGTTGGGTGGCTGAAATGTGTGTTGTAGGTGTGAGAGATGTGAGTGGGTGAGAGGGAGTGATGTGATAAATGAGAGGGAGGGTAAAAGAAACAATGGATTAAGGCATAACCTCAAGTTAACCCCCCTCACCATTGCCTTTCCATTAGATGTTAGCATGCCAAAAACCATCATGGCTCTCTTTCTCTCTCACCTACCTACTAGTCAACCCCTACCCTAATTAAAATCTAGAAACTAAGACCCTTAATTAACCACTTATCTTAACCAAGTTGTTCAACCCACCATGGTCCTCTATACATGGTTCAACCCCAGGTTCAACATGGGTCCAAAACATGAGACAAGTGTGCAAGTGTAGAATGTTATGGTGCACAATTCTTGCATAAAAAGCCAAAATACAATTAGCGATTTTTAATCGCGGTTAACACCAAAATAGCAATTACGTAACCATAAAAGCTTAAAATGACATAATTCCACAAAATAACCTGTTTTAGAATTTCCATAATTTTCCCAAAATTTTCCATATTTATCGGTATTTAATTATACCGACTATTAAAATATTCATTAAAAATTAATATTAAATTATAAAAATTCCCAAAATAATATTTTATTTTTTTTTAAATGTTACAGTCTTCCCCCCTTAAAGAAATTCGGTCCCCGAAATTAAATTTAAACTCCCAAATTCCAAAACATTTCAATAAAATGTCCAAGTCAACGGGGCTCCGAAATCATCAGTACAAAAAACATCATAGCGCAATATATGCGCATGGGTAACGAGCAGATAACTCGAAAACAAAACTCCGTCAAGCATTAACAAACATCGGAGTCAAGATAAAACACGAAGGCTAAATCCAAAGCAAAACCGATATGCTAGAAATCGGAATTTTACATGTAAATAATGAGACTATAGCTCGCTTTAGGAAATCCCTTTGAAATCTATCAGTGCATGCAAAATACACCCAGGCACTGTCATCCGATCAGTCCTGCTCAGTATGAAAACACATAGCAAATATCATATAAACGTACTGCTCCATAAGAAATCAATCCCAAGAGTACCTATGAATACCATGTGCGTCCGGTGCGCACGGAAATCAAAATCCATGTGTGCCAAGCAGGTGCACAAAAACAATATCAAGGTGCAACGGGTGTGCATGCAACATCGGTCATAGGCAACGCGTGTGCCTGACCGCAAAATTATGTGCATCTGACATGCACGAAAAATCCCGATTTAGTGCATCTGGTGTGCACCAAATCGCATCTCATAACCTGCGCTCAACATGCGCTACAAACCCAAATCCGGTGCATCCATCATGCACGAAACCATGAAATCCAATATCAAACACCAAACACGCGCAAAATCCAATCAGGTGCATAAAGTGCACAAAATGAATATCGAATATCACCATCGAAATCGAAGTCCAGTGCATCCAAGTGCACAAAATACATGTCACTGCACTGCAAGCATATATAAACTATACAGAGTGCAGGAACCAAATCGTGTGCGTGCATACGCACAAAATCAACTCAAATGTCTAAACCCCATAAAATCACAAACATGTGAAACCATGGCACGAAAACGATATCAAGTGCAACAACTGTGCGAAAGTCGTAAATCCTCAATCATCAAAATCAAATCATGCGAATAACTGCTCAAATACCAAAACAAGTATGGCGGAATAGTACCGCTCAAACGCATCCTCCAAGAATCTCTGGCCAACTTTCGTGCTCACTCGAGCATATCTCGCCGACGATCCTGAACTCTGGCCTACTGGTGTGCGTAACATGACCACTCCTGGGTCTAAGATCTTCACTGTGGATTACCAATCTCTCGATCCATCAGCTCATCGGCCCTGTCAGGTGTGCTAACGGGGACGATTCCGTTTTGGCACTTCTCTGGTCATCTCTCGGTCAATTATCGCGACCACTCGTAAGGCAGCATATCACTGGTGTCGGCCTCTGGCTCTCTGAATAGCATGTGACATATCCGATCCTGGGTGCAAGTATCATTGCAGCAGTGTCCTGGAAGGAATCCTGCTCAAGGTCTCTTTCGAGTCTCATTTCTGCCAATTGTCCGGAAGTCATCGTCCTTTACCATATCTGTTTCTTTCTCCGGAACGGCTGTATACTCATCGCGACTCCTTCTGGAAGGTATATCTAAGTACCATGCCTCGGCATGCGCATCGCATCTCTGACGTCGGCGGAGGGGAACGTCATCACATCTAGATCTGGTACGAACCTCTTACTCCACTTCCCTCTAATGTCGACAGCTTCGGACTCATCTCATCGTGGCTGCATGGACTGAACTCCAACGGTTATCCTCGTATCTTGAGTCTCCCAACAAATGCATCTCACCACCTAGCATCCGAATTAAGTCGAGCCATCCGATCGAGTCGTCAAAACCTCATAATCCCCAAGAGCTCAACATCTTGGGTACAGTATAATAGTATCGAGTACATACCACAGCATCGGTGGTCCAACCGTAGAAGGGCAAACCCAAGCCTCACTAATGGCGCCGAGGAACTGCCGCAAACCCTAGGGTTCAAAGGTTTTCACACGGTCATTAAGTCGAGTTAGGGTTTTATTCTTCTAGAGGGACCATAGAATTACCTGCATGTCTTTCTGAATACTTTAAACTTGGAATAATAGGTTTCTGACATTCGATCGTCTCTGTCGACTCTCAACGTCTCCGCGTGAAGTCGTCTCTAGCTGGAATCAATCTATCTGATAACATCGCATCGGGGTAGGAAACGATCCACATGTCCTAGTCTTTCATCCTTGGTGACTAGCGATCTTCTATCATCATTAGTACAATCTCATACTGTCATAGCTCCAACCTCTGGGGCGATATCTCGTCGTTCGCAGCAACAACTGGCTCACTCGTCTGTACGCTGAACTGTGCCTCAATCATAAGGAGTAAGCAATACACCAACGGTCATCAAAATCTGGCTGGCCTCTGTCAGTGGCTCAATCCTCAGGTGCTAATCTGCACGTCCGAGTAATCTCATACAGCGATCCATCCAACGCTCGTGGCGCAAAACATAATCAAAAGACACATCACTACAATCGTGTGTCGCCGGAATTACGCCCTGGTCAGTCCTCGTTCGTAACGAGCCCATGCTGACCGCAACTCTTAGCCGTAGCTCTCCCTGCCCATAATCGTGGCGGCAAAACCATAACCGGTACCGATGACGCTAGATCAGGAATGAATATGATACTGAACAAAGAAATGTACATCCTAAGGCTCCTTAGTTGAGTGGCGTGTCGTAAATATGCCGCGGAACATACCAACGGTACGTCACTCTACTTCAGTCACCTATTCCATCAACCAAGGGTCATCCTATACTCCGAAGGTAAAACCTAACGCTCTAATACCAACTTTGTCACGACCCGAAAGTACGGAACATGACCGGCACTTAGACTACGAACGTCTCAAGGCGTACGTATGCTATGTAAGCCGAAACCAAGAAATCCAAACCAAGAGAAGAAGTAGAGAATAGGAAGAACCATATCAAATCAACCTGTATGCAACATAATATACAACGCCCAAAGGCGAGGATCACAACAGAAATGAAACTCAACCAGCAAGAACCCATGGAAATATAACACGCGACTCTAAGGTCGAAAGAATAAGTATCACTGGTCTCAAACTCAAATAGGTACATGTTCTGGTTGATGGAAATTCTAGATACAACTGAAATATAATATGCAAAGTATGACGATGGGTATGATACAATAAAACCCACCTACTAGCAAGTCACCCGAATGGAACAGTGCCCGCAAAGCCGTAATGAAATCCGAACGGCAACACCTGCAAGAAACTGGGGCACAACGGGGGTGAGTTGCCAACTCGTGAGTAGAAAAAGATCTACGAACAGAAATCGCATGTATGACGCAATCCTAGGTCATACAATCAATATATATAATCCTCAAATATATATATATATATATACAGCAATCTCTAACCATAGCTAGTGTAAATATCTAACCCAAGTGTAACCCATGTGTCTGTGCCAGTGCATCAAGTGGCAATATATATATATATATATATATATATATATATATATATATATATCATACGAATGATGTATGAATGCATGAAACATAATGCATGTATTGAAGAAAATTGCTTTTGTAACCTTGTAAGATATCTGTATTTTTAAAATGAGGTATCACGATGAAATCAGCATAAAACAGTGCCTAGCATCGGCACAAATCATAAATCTCAACGTCTCGATATCTCTGTATCACAATCTCTGTACCTCAATATCTCAAATCTCAATGTCTCAATCATAATATCCAGGGCTCCGTCAGTCCAGATCGGCCCCTACCATCCATCTCATGACTACGACGGTATCCTCCGGATATCCGACGTGTCGGGTAATATCACCGGTCGGTCGTGCTCCCCTGCCAGGCTCGACGCCATCTCCTGCGATCTTCTTGCCCCGGGGTACCGCACCGGGCCCACCATGTACCCGAAACGGTTCCTCCACTCCTCGAATCGGGTCTCGAAATACATAAGCAAACTCATGGTAGACGACTCACACATCATGGAAAAACCGCATTTTTATTAAAAAGAGAAGGCAGTTTATATGTATGTTTTGCGGTTTTTCCTCCAAATCCAGAAAACATCATGGAAACCCGAATCATAATCATCAATAGCATGTGAAATCATGAATATAAGCATGAGAATCCATGAATGCCGCATATAATGAGTAACAGTATGCATGAAGTGACAAGTGATAGCTACAATGTCAAGCTAAGATAATAAGCAAGCATACTAATATCATGTCACTACTAGCTAGCAAGCTAAATCAAGCAATAATATTTTCTAAGTGTTCGTGACATGGCAATTACCGATGAAGATGTGTGTGCGGCAGAAAATAAGTGTATGTGGAACATACGCATCATCGGTAATGGTGCTGGTGTCCTAACAGCATGATAGCAATAATGGAATATAAATCATGACAGTATGCGATGCAGAGCAACAATAATAATATGCGGAAGCTGAAATACTGACCACCATGATCGCTAAACTGCATCTAATGTCATAATGAGTCATATTGCTATACCACTAAAAGGCTGAGCTAAAGCTAACAGTAGGTAAGGGAAACCGCCTAATCTCTGAGTCGATACATATATATACATATATAATCGGTGATCCCGCCTGGATCATATTACATCCGATACCATATCTCTATAATCGGTTATTCCCAAGTCAAGTAGGCGGATCAAACATCAAAATACAGCTCATACGTAAATCCGTCGTACGGCATCCCCAAATCCGGGTACGGGTCAATATGACATTTATCATGTCATTCATCAAGTATTCTCTTTATCAAGATGATCATAATCTGGGTACTGACCTATGTCTAGTACAATGCTAACATCATCAACATAATCAAAATCTGACTACTGATCGACAGTCTAGTATATATCGATACTATCCTCATATATCATCACACGAGTATACATCGCCCAAGGCGGCCTATCCTAAGTATCCTGACATATCATATCATATCCCATCGTATATCACAATCACATGTCGATCACATAATATATATGTCACTATTACTATGGCATCATCATTCCCAAAATCCTCTAAAGTATCAAGGTGTATCTTAATTATGAGTTTTATCATATCACCGATATCGTAATCTCCGATCAACTCATCGACTCATATCAATCCCATGTATCATCCTCAAATCCATGTGAACACATATCTATATAGAATCCTATAACCACATATGAACAAGGATGTATGCAAGTATGTATGTGTGCATGTATGGGTGTATGTATGTGTAGTGCACCCACTACCCTAAGGTTTCGTAACCTTTCACCAATCCGACATACCAATATCCATTCAAACATCTAAAATAATCCCAATAACATATAATATTTATAGGTGTGTATAAGCATCCGTATACATCACCACGGACTGCGGGGGGGCTATACGCCATCCACCCGACTTCTCCCCGTAGATGTAAATCTACTCACCTTATTTATGTGTGCCGGTGCCGATGTCGCCATTGCATCTCCAACGCCTCGATGCCACGTGAGTACCTACAAGAATATCACACGCTAACACACATGAAAACCATGTCGGAAATCAAAATGGTGCACGCTACGCCCATAGGTAAAAACCTGTGACCTTGTATGCAAACGCAACCAATATCCACTGTCGTCGACGTCCGAACGCCACCCGACAGAAACGAATCATCGAATACCAAAATCCATACGAAAACGAGTCGTAAATCATACGCCAACTCATGAAAATGAACCCAGATTTTACCCTAACAGGAAACAGTCAAAACTAGACATACAGGGGGTCAAATTTACATGAAATAGGGCTGTACACACAAAATGAGGCAGTTTCACCCATGTCTGGCCGCAAATTGCGGTCAGAATGAGTTAATTTGCGACCATAACTTTGAGGTGGTGGCTAGGGCTTTTGGTAGGGGTTCCAGGGTGCCTTCACAGCTCTCTGCCAAGTCAATTTTTCTCTAGGAGGCCCCGGGTGAAAGCAGATCTCAGAAAGATCTCAAAATCGACAAAAACGCTAAAAATACGCCAAGTCGTGTAACTCTAGTAAATAATAGGAATCTGGAGTAATATTGGTTACAATGGTCTCAAAAACACCTAATAAGGTTAAACTAACGATCAAAACCAATACTAGGTCAAGTTTCACTCAAATTTGCCTAAACTAGCACTATATCACGATAAAACAGTAAACTTTCAGATATTAAACCAGAACTGAGCAAGAACTGAGTTGGGTTGTGAGTTTATACCTCAAGAGTGTCCTAGGATGTAGGAGAAGGGAGGGAGAATGAGGTGAAGTGGGTTGGTGCTGTTGGAGTTTTTGCTTGTGGCTGTTTCTGCAGCTGCTGTTGCTAGCAACTCTCTCTCTCTTTCTTCCTCTGATGCTAGTTGCAGCAGCAACAGCTGTTGTTCTGGGTGTATTGAGGGCTGATATTGTGTGAGTTGGTTTGTGATGAAGTGGTAGAGTGATGTAGTAGTGTTGATGAGGGTGTGGGCTGTAGCATATGCTGTGTTTACTGTGGCTGAACTGATGCTGTAAGGGGGGGCTGAAGCAGTTTTGTTGCTGAAGCATCAGCAGAAGAAGGGGGGTTGTTTTGGTGGCTGATGTGTTGGGGCTGAAGCTGAGATATAAGATGGTGTGGGGTTATGTGAGTTGGAGTTTTTGTATGGGTTGGTGTTGTCTGAATGGTGTAGCAGCAGCCTTGGTGGCTGATGAACTATGAGCTGAAATGTGTGCTGTAGGTGTTAAGCTGATGCTGAATTGATGTAATTGAAGTGTTGGGTGGCTGAAATGTGTGTTGTAGGTGTGAGAGATGTGAGTGGGTGAGAGGGAGTGATGTGATAAATGAGAGGGAGGGTAAAAGAAACAATGGATTAAGGCATAACCTCAAGTTAACCCCCCTCACCATTGCCTTTCCATTAGATGTTAGCATGCCAAAAACCATCATGGCTCTCTTTCTCTCTCACCTACCTACTAGTCAACCCCTACCCTAATTAAAATCTAGAAACTAAGACCCTTAATTAACCACTTATCTTAACCAAGTTGTTCAACCCACCATGGTCCTCTATACATGGTTCAACCCCAGGTTCAACATGGGTCCAAAACATGAGACAAGTGTGCAAGTGTAGAATGTTATGGTGCACAATTCTTGCATAAAAAGCCAAAATACAATTAGCGATTTTTAATCGCGGTTAACACCAAAATAGCAATTACGTAACCATAAAAGCTTAAAATGACATAATTCCACAAAATAACCTGTTTTAGAATTTCCATAATTTTCCCAAAATTTTCCATATTTATCGGTATTTAATTATACCGACTATTAAAATATTCATTAAAAATTAATATTAAATTATAAAAATTCCCAAAATAATATTTTTTTTTTTTTTGAAATGTTACAGTCTTCCCCCCTTAAAGAAATTCGGTCCCCGAAATTAAATTTAAACTCCCAAATTCCAAAACATTTCAATAAAATGTCCAAGTCAACGGGGCTCCGAAATCATCAGTACAAAAAACATCATAGCGCAATATATGCGCATGGGTAACGAGCAGATAACTCGAAAACAAAACTCCGTCAAGCATTAACAAACATCGGAGTCAAGATAAAACACGAAGGCCAAATACAAAGCAAAACCGATATGCTAGAAATCGGAATTTTACATGAAATAATGAGACTATAGCTCGCTTTAGGAAATCCCTTTGAAATCTATCAGTGCATGCAAAATACACCCAGGCACTGTCATCCGATCAGTCCTGCTCAGTACGAAAACACATAGCAAATATCATATAAACGTACTGCTCCATAAGAAATCAATCCCAAGAGTACCTATGAATACCATGTGCGTCCGGTGCGCACGGAAATCAAAATCCATGTGTGCCAAGCAGGTGCACAAAAACGATATCAAGGTGCAACGGGTGTGCACGCAACATCGGTCATAGGCAACGCGTGTGCCTGACCGCAAAATTATGTGCATCTGACATGCACGAAAAATCCCGATTTAGTGCATCTGGTGTGCACCAAATCGCATCTCATAACCTGCGCTCAACATGCGCTACAAACCCAAATCCGGTGCATCCATCATGCACGAAACCATGAAATCCAATATCAAACACCAAACACGCGCAAAATCCAATCAGGTGCATAAAGTGCACAAAATGAATATCGAACATCACCATCGAAATCGAAGTCCAGTGCATCCAAGTGCACAAAATACATGTCACTGCACTGCAAGCATATATAAACTATACAGAGTGCAGGAACCAAATCGTGTGCGTGCATACGCACAAAATCAACTCAAATGTCTAAACCCCATAAAATCACAAACATGTGAAACCATGGCACGAAAACGATATCAAGTGCAACAACTGTGCGAAAGTCGTAAATCCTCAATCATCAAAATCAAATCATGCGAATAACTGCTCAAATACCAAAACAAGTATGGCGGAATAGTACCGCTCAAACGCATCCTCCAAGAATCTCTGGCCAACTTTCGTGCTCACTCATAGCATATCTCGCCGACGATCCTGAACTCTGGCCTACTGGTGTGCGTAACATGACCACTCCTGGGTCTAAGATCTTCACTGTGGATTACCAATCTCTCGATCCATCAGCTCATCGGCCCTGTCAGGTGTGCTAACGGGGACGATTCCGTTTTGGCACTTCTCTGGTCATCTCTCGGTCAATTATCGCGACCACTCGTAAGGCAGCATATCACTGGTGTCGGCCTCTGGCTCTCTGAATAGCATGTGACATATCCGATCCTGGGTGCAAGTATCATTGCAGCAGTGTCCTGGAAGGAATCCTGCTCAAGGTCTCTTTCGAGTCTCATTTCTGCCAATTGTCCGGAAGTCATCGTCCTTTACCATATCTGTTTCTTTCTCCGGAACGGCTGCATACTCATCGCGACTCCTTCTGGAAGGTATATCTAAGTACCATGCCTCGGCATGCGCATCGCATCTCTGACGTCGGCGGAAGGGAACGTCATCACATCTAGATCTGGTACGAACCTCTTACTCCACTTCCCTCTAATGTCGACTGCTTCGGACTCATCTCATCGTGGCTGCATGGACTGAACTCCAACGGTTATCCTCGTATCTTGAGTCTCCCAACAAATGCATCTCACCACCTAGCATCCGAATTAAGTCGAGCCATCCGATCGAGTCGTCAAAACCTCATAATCCCCCAAGAGCTCAACATCTTGGGTACAGTATAATAGTATCAAGTACATACCACAGCATCGGTGGTCTAACCGTAGAAGGGCAAACCCAAGCCTCACTAATGGCGCCGAGGAACTGCCGCTAACCCTAGGGTTCAAAGGCTTTCACACGGTCATTAAGTCGAGTTAGGGTTTTATTCTTCTAGAGGGACCATAGAATTACCTGCATGTCTTTCTGAATACTTTAAACTTGGAATAATAGGTTTCTGACATTCGATCATCTCTGTCGACTCTCAACGTCTCCGCGTGAAGTCGTCTCTAGCTGGAATCATTCTATCTGATAACATCGCATCGGGGTAGGAAACGATCCACATGTCCTAGTCTTTCATCCTTGGTGACTAGCGACCTTCTATCATCCCGTAGTACAATCTCATACTGTCATAGCTCCAACCTCTGGGGCGATATCTCGTCGTTCGCAGCAACAACTGGCTCACTCGTCTGTACGCTGAACTGTGCCTCAATCATCAGGAGTAAGCAATACACCAACGGTCATCAAAATCTGGCTGGCCTCTGTCAGTGGCTCAATCCTCAGGTGCTAATCTGCACGTCCGAGTAATCTCATACAGCGATCCATCCAACGCTCGTGGCGCAAAACATAATCAAAAGACACATCACTACAATCGTGTGTCGCCGGAATTACGCCCTGGTCAGTCCTCGTTCGTAACGAGCCCATGCTGACAGCAACTCTTAGCCGTAGCTCTCCCTGCCCATAATCGTGGCAGCAAAACCATAACCGGTACCGATGACGCTAGATCAGGAATGAATATGATACTGAACAAAGAAATGTACATCCTAAGGCTCCTTAGTTGAGTGGCGTGTCGTAAATATGCCGCGGAACATACCAACGGTACGTCACTCTACTTCAGTCACCTATTCCATCAACCAAGGGTCATCCTATACTCCGAAGGTAAAACCTAACGCTCTAATACCAACTTTGTCACGACCCGAAAGTACGGAACATGACCGGCACTTAGACTACGAACGTCTCAAGGCGTACGTATGCTATGTAAGCCGAAACCCAGAAATCCAAACCAAGAGAAGAAGTAGAGAATAGGAAGAACCATATCAAATCAACCTGTATGCAACATAATATACAACGCCCAAAGGCGAGGATCACAACAGAAATGAAACTCAACCAGCAAGAACCCATGGAAATATAACACGCGACTCTAAGGTCGAAAGAATAAGTATCACTGGTCTCAAACGCAAATAGGTACATGTTCTGGTTGATGGAAATTCTAGATACAACTGAAATATAATATACAAAGTATGACGATGGGTATGATACAATAAAACCCACCTACAAGCAAGTCACCCGAATGGAACAGTGCCCGCAAAGCCGTAATGAAATCCGAACGGCAACACCTGCAAGAAATTGGGGTACAACGGGGGTGAGTTGCCAACTCGTGAGTAGAAAAAGATCTACGAATAGAAATCGCATGTATGACGCAATCCTAGGTCATACAATCAATATATATAATCCTCAAATATATATATATACAGCAATCTCTAACCATGGCTAGTGTAAATATCTAACCCAAGTGTAACCCATGTGTCTGTGCCAGTGCATCAAGTGGCAATATATATATATATATATATATATATATATATATCATACGAATGATGTATGAATGCATGAAACAGAATGTATGTACTGAAGAAAACTGCTTTTGTAACCTTGTAAGATATCTGTATTTTTAAAATGAGGTATCACGATGAAATCAGCATAAAACAGTGCCTAGCATCGGCACAAATCATAAATCTCAATGTCTCGATATCTCTGTATCACAATCTCTGTACCTCAATATCTCAAATCTCAATGTCTCAATCATAATATCCAGGGCGCCGTCAGTCTAGATCGGCCCCTACCATCCATCTCATGACTACGACGGTATCCTCCGGATATCCAACGTGTCGGGTAATATCACCGGTCGGTCGTGCTCCCCTGCCAGGCTCGACGCCATCTCCTGCGATCTTCTTGCCCCGGGGTACCGCACCGGGCCCACCATGTACCTGAAACGGTTCCTCCACTCCTCAAATCGGGTCTCGAAATACATAAGCAAACTCATGGTGGACGACTCACACAACATGGAAAAACCGCATTTTTATTAAAAAGAGAAGGCAGTTTATATGTATGTTTTGCGGTTTTTCCTCCAAATCCAGAAAACGTCATGGAAACCCGAATCCAAATCATCAATAGCGTGTGAAATCATGAATATAAGCATGAGAATCCATGAATGCCGCATATAATGAGTAACAATATGCATGAAGTGATAAGTGATAGCTACAATGTCAACCTAACATAATAAGCAAGCATACTAATATCATGTCACTACTAGCTAGCAAGCTAAATCAAGCAATAATATTTTCTAAGTGTTCGTGACATGGCAATTACCGATGAAGATGTGTGTGCGGCAGAAAATAAGTGTATGTGGAACATACGCATCATCGGTAATGGTGCTGGTGTCCTAACAGCATGATAGCAATAATGGAATATAAATCATGACAGTATGCGATGCAGAGCAACAATAATAATATGCGGAAGCTGAAATACTGACCACCATGATCGCTAAACTGCATCTAATATAATAATGAGTCATATTGCTATACCACTAAAAGGCTGAGCTAAAGCTAACAGTAGGTAAGGGAAACCGCCTAATCTCTGAGTCGATACATATATATACATATATAATCGGTGATCCCGCCTCGATCATATTACATCCGATACCATATCTCTATAATCGGTTATTCCCAAGTCAAGTAGGCGGATCAAACATCAAAATACAGCCCGTACGTAAATCCGTCGTACGGCATCCCCAAATCCGGGTACGGGTCAATATCACATTTATCATGTCATTCATCAAGTATTCTCTTTATCAAGATCATCATAATCTGGGTACTGACCTATGTCTAGTACAATGCTAACATCATCAACATAATCAAAATCTGACTACTGATCGACAGTCTAGTATATATCGATACTATCCTCATATATCATCACACGAGTATACATCGCCCAAGGCGGCCTATCATAAGTATCCTGACATATCATATCATATCCCATCGTATATCACAATCACATGTCGATCACATAATATATGTGTCACTATTACTATGGCATCATCATTCCCAAAATCCTCTAAAGTATCAAGGTGTATCTTAATTATGAGTTTTATCATATCACCGATATCGTAATCTCAGATCAACTCATCGACTCATATCAATCCCATGTATCATCCTCAAATCCATGTGAACACAAATCTATATAGAATCCTATAACCACATAAGAACAAGGATGTATGCAAGTATGTATGTGTGCATGTATGGGTGTATGTATGTGTAGTGCACCCACTACCCTAAGGTTTCGTAACCTTTCACCAATCCGACATACCAATATCCATTCAAACATCTAAAATAATCCCAACAACATATAATATTTATAGGTGTGTATACGCATCCGTATACATCACCATGGACTGCGGGAGGGCTATACACCATTCACCCGACTTCTCCCCGTAGATATAAATCTACTCACCTTATTTATGTGTGCCGGTGCCGATGTCGACATTGCATCTCCAACGCCTCGATGCCACGTGAGTACCTACAAGAATATCACACGCTAACACACATGAAAACCATGTCGAAAATCAAAATGGTGCACGCTACGCCCATAGGTAAAAAACCTGTGACCTTGTATGCAAACGCAACCAATATCCACTGTCGTCGACGTCCGAACGCCACACGACAGAAACGAATCATCGAATACCAAAATCCATATGAAAACGAGTCGTAAATCATACGCCAACTCATGAAAATGAACCCAGATTTTACCCTAACAGGAAACAGTCAAAACTATACATACAGGGGGTCAAATTTACATGAAATAGGGCTGTACACGCAAAACGAGGCAGTTTCACCCAGGTCTGGCCACAAATTGCCGCCAGAATGAGTTAATTTGCGGCCATAACTTTGAGGTGGTGGCTAGGGCTTTTGGTAGGGGTTCTAGGGTGCCTGCACAGCTCTCTGCCAAGTCAATTTTTCTCTAGGAGGCCCCGGGTGAAAGCAGATCTCAGAAAGGTCTCAAAATCGACCAAAACGGTAAAAATACGCCAAGTCGTGTAACTCTGGTAAATAATAGGAATCTGGAGTAATATTGGTTACAATGGTCTCAAAAATACCTAATAAGGTTAAACTAACGATCAAAACCAATACTAGGTCAAGTTTCACTCAAATTTGCCTAAACTAGCACTATATCACGATCAAACAGTAAACTTTCAGATATTAAACCAGAACTGAGCAAGAACTGAGTTGGGTTGTGAGTTTATACCTCAAGAGTGTCCTAGGATGTAGGAGAAGGGAGGGAGAATGAGGTGAAGTGGGTTGGTGCTGCTGGAGTTCCTGCTTGTGGCAGTTTCTGCAGCTGTTGTTGCTAGCAACTCTTTCTCTCTTTCTTCCTCTGATGCTAGTTGCAGCAGCAACAGCTGTTGTTCTGGGTGTATTGAGGGCTGATATTGTGTGAGTTGGTTTGTGATGAAGTGGTAGAGTGATGTAGTAGTGTTGATGAGGGTGTAGACTGTAGCATATGCTGTGTTTACTGTGGCTGAACTGATGCTGTAAGGGGGGCTGAAGCAGTTTTGTTGCTGAAGCATCAGCAGAAGAAGGGGGGTTGTTTTGGTGGCTGATGTGTTGGGGATGAAGCTGAGATATAAGATGGTGTGGGGTTATGTGAGTTGGAGTTTTTATATGGGGGGGTGTTGTCTGAATGGTGTAGCAGCAGCCTTGGTGGCTGATGAACTATGAGCTGAAATGTGTGCTGTAGGTGTTAAGTTGATGCTGAATTGATGTAACTGAAGTGTTGGGTGGCTGAAATGTGTGTTGTAGGTGTGAGAGATGTGAGTGGGTGAGAGGGAGTGATGTGATAAATGAGAGGGAGGGTAAAAGAAACAATGCATTAAGGCATAACCTTAAGTTAACCCCCCTCACTATTGCCTTTCCATTAGATGTTAGCATGCCAAAAACCATCATGGCTCTCTTTCTCTCTCACCTACCTACTAGTCAACCCCTACCCTAATTAAAATCTAGAAACTAAGACCCTTAATTAACCACTTATCTTAACCAAGTTGTTCAACCCACCATGGTCCTCTATACATGGTTCAACCCCAGGTTCAACATGGGTCCAAAACATGAGACAAGTGTGCAAGTGTAGAATGTTATGGTTCACAATTCTTGCATAAAAAGCCAAAATACAATTAGCGATTTTTAATCGCGGTTAACACCAAAATAGCAATTACGTAACCATAAAAGCTTAAAATGACATAATTCCACAAAATAACCTGTTTTAGAATTTCCATAATTTTCCCAAAATTTTCCATATTTATCGGTATTTAATTATACCGACTATTAAAATATTCATTAAAAATTAATATTAAATTATAAAAATTCCCAAAATAATATTTTATTTTTTTTTGAAATGTAACACATGAGCTCCTCGAAGTGAGAACGGATTGCGACTCCTCGTCGGCTTCTCCAAATCGTAGAAGATCCACCCGAGAGTTCCGACTTTGAGCCTCCCCTCTAACTTCAGGTAACTAGGTCACTTGGTGTGCTAAACTAAGTAGCCTACGATGTGTAGAGAGTGATGAAGGATCAAGTTGTCTGACTAAACCCTGGGTTTCTCAACTCATGAGATGGTTAGGGTTTGAGAGGAGTTGAAGAAAGCTTGAGGAAATGAGAGGGGGATAAGTATCAATTGTTTCTTTTTAGTCAAAAAGATTAAGTGAAATGGCTAGAGTTTTGGCTTTTAAACCACATGAAAATATCTCACAAATATCTAACAAATATCTAAGTCAACAAAATCCCAAATGAGTCGAAGAAAGTCAATGTGAAACCCTAATCCATTTCACTAAAATACCATAAAGTTTCCTCTCTCATTTCCTCCACCTCACAAAAGAATTAATCATAAAAGAAAAACCCTAATTGGGGTGTCTCACTCCAAGTTGTAATCTAGATCAAATTACAAGAATACCCCTCTCATCCGTATATACATACCTGCATCCGTAGCCCGAGAAACACGAATACAATGAGACGAAACTAATCCAATAATCATATACTAGGATCCGGCTTAAACCAAAGCCCACTAGTATAGTCCGTCCGAAAATTATATGCGCACAAGTACACGTATGTGATCGAACCCTGTCGTAAAACCATACGACCTCTACACGTTTTGCCCGAAGTTGGGAAACCCTCTGCGTGGGACTCCAAAGACTCGATAGTATGCTGGCAGTATGTTTAACAACAAGCGCGTTAGTGGTAGTGTTGGCTATAGTGCCCTCAAAGCAATTATTGTAGTCGAAGGAAGGTGATTATGATGATTGAGGGATGACTTATACCGGTAGAACACTCTTACTCGAGATGATAATATGCTATCTGGTTTATCTTTATCATCACTATTACATGTTCATAGAGCCCATAGGATTCTTGCTTGACTACCAGCATTATGATGGCGGTCATATACGTGGGAGCTGGTGGTCTATAAGCACATCCATAAATGTCCCTAGTCGTGGGAGTTTCGAGACTGGGCATCGATACTCCATAGTGGACTAGTGTATACTGATCGAGACCTCGACAAGGGGCGGTGGCCAAGTCTCACAAGCCATTGGTGTTAGTTTGTTCACCTAAGATAGTTTACAGGTGCTCATTGGGTTATGAATTCAATGGATGGACTCACCGGGAACCTGCTAGTTGGTACTACACCAATTGTCATAGAGCAGTTCCCAGATGACATGTGTACAGGTTAGTCTGTCGACCTTAGATCGTAATTTGTCTCGTGTGAGTTCCCACCGTGCTTTGATTACTGCCCTACCAAGGTTCAATGGAGTCGTGGAAACAGGTTTTAGTTGGGTACAGTCCCGAGCCACAAAGAGGCAGTGAGCGGATTGACAGGGATTCATCTCTCCCGGTATTAGGGGTTGATGTCTCCCAGTGCACGGGTGTCCATCACCAGAAATCCTTAGCCAATGTAGTCGAGAATTACTGATCTATGATCGCTAGTTTCTTATGTGGTGATGGGTTTCATACCGACACGAATTATCGCGTTATTAGGGGTCTGACTTTATCCACCCCCAAGACTCGATATGCAATACTCTTAAACGAACAGACTGGACTGTACGAATGTTGTCACTGTCTGGCTCAGTAGGGGTTTAGATGAGTTTGCTCGTCGGCCTTCCTTTCGCTCAATTGCTGGATAGCCGTTACGTACAGCTAGTGTCACTGACGTGCTTGTGGTTAAACCCACTGCCAGTGTATTAACGAGTCTTTAGAGTCCGAGGGTTTTCACGGTTCAGGAGATATGGTGTAGATGAAGTATGTTGGTACATACAGGTGTTCCATTAAATATGTATACAGGCTGCACAGACTTTATTCGGACGGTTGATAAAACTAGCGGCTTAGGATTAAACCGGATTATTAAATCAGGTTTTGATTTAATAATTTATATATATTTATTTGTATATATGTATTCTAGTATTATTGTTCACTATTCATTTTCTCTCTTAACTATTCGTATTTTTGATACAAATACACATATATATATTTAGATACGTGTACCTGGAAGTATTCCGTATTTATATGGAATAGCTTCTAGAAGATGACCACCTCATTATTTATTTTCTTTCTAGAAAATCATTTTAGAAATGAGGTGGAGGGGTGAGTTGGCATGAGCATGGGCATGAGCATGTAGAGAGGTATAGCATGCATTTGTTTATTGGTAAAATGAGAGGAGATTTTTTTTTGTGTGCATGATTAGGAAGAAGGTGGCAGCCTGTCACGACCCAAAGTTCGTCCCGTGACCGGCACTTAACCACGTAACGTCTACAGGCGCAACGCGGTCAAGAAAGCCGAATCCCAGAAATCAAAACTATTAAAATAGTGAGTGAAGAAAACATTAGTTTAAAACATTTAGAAAACCTTGAGTAATTGTGAAAAAATCTTTAAAGTTTAAGTATTTTCTTAAAATTTTCGGCAGCACCTCCTTTGTAAAAACTAGCCCCGAAAACGGGTACAAAACATGATATAAGTAAAATGACTGATAACAAGAATATAACATCCCCAATCGAGAGAAATCACGCCCAACGGCGAAAACAATCACCACAAGAATAATATGCGACGCCGTAGCGAAGAAATGAGCAATATAAGTGAAAAACATCATAAAAGATAAAACTGCATAAATAAATAAAGCAGGCTCACACGAGCTCGACGTCCAGAGTACAAAATAATATACAGCATCGTCCTCACAACTGATCTCTAAGTCAATACATGAAATAGCAGATGGAGAGTATTAGATAAAATAGAGTTTACAAAATAGAAAACAACCGGATACCACAAACCCACTTATCGGCAAAACAGCTCACGCGCCAACTGCAGTGGTATCTGTAGCCAAAAAGATACAGGAGATAGCCCTGCCGCAACTACTCTGAGGGTCGAGCAGCAAACACTGTGGCACAATAGGGGTGAGTTGCCATCTCATGAATAGTAAATAACATATAAAAGTAATCGCAAGTATGCACGTACTGCGATACTCTAACATGTGCAATCTGATAACATCTAAATGATGAGCGGGGTATGCAATAATCATGCATAACAAGTGAAATCTAATAACATCTATATGATGAGCTGGGTATGCGATAATCATACCAAAGTACTCTATCAGGTACTATGACTATAGGATGCGATGCATAAAAATGAATGCTGAGCATGTGGTAAAATATCATCTACACGGAATATCAACGTGGAAAACCCTGGTTTCTACCAAAAACACCCTAAAATCTCGATAACTTGGGCGCCGTCACTATATCCGGCCCTCAATCTTGTAAATCTCATAAAAGCGGGTTGCCCAACATCGGCACCCGAAAACAACATGAAATACTAATGTCCAGCACCGACACGCAAATCCTCATATATCGGGCTCCGTCTGCGGAATCGGCCCTCGGCCCCGGCAGTACGGGTCGGCCTATATCGATCTCTCGACTCTGGTCAGTATCCTCCGGACAACCGCCAGGTCCAACCAATCACCGGTAGGTAGTAGTCCCTCTGCCAGGCTCACCGTCTGTATACACAACATCCCTTTCTTGCCCCGGGGTACCATACCGGGTCCACCATATACCAACAATCAGCCTCATACAGCTCCTCGAATCGGGTTCACATATCGCACGTCTCAGAACCGAGAAAACGCATGGTGGACACACTGAAATATCATATCAAGAGAAACCGGGTTTTCAAAACAGTGCATAATTTCTTAAAATAATACCACGGTTCTCAAATCCAGAAATCACATGAATCAAAAATTCACTGCGTAAATCCATGCAATGTGCCGTATACCGCATAAAATCGTACTATGAGTAAAAGGGAAAACCTCTCTTTTAAAAGGATCCAGTTGAAAACATTTCATGCGGTCCGCAAATGTTTAAATCAAAGTCAACACCATCAATGTATGTTCAAGAGTATGTATGTATGTAGGCATGGATGTACAAAGATATATATGCAACCATGAGTGTACAGTATGTATATGGGTGAATATAGATGTACATGTGGTATATATGTAAGCATGAGTGTACAGTATGTATGTGTGACAATATGGATGTACAAGTGGTATATACGCAAGTATGAGTGTACTGTATGTATATGTGTCAATATAAATGTACATGTGGTATATACTCCAGCATGAGTGTACAGTATGTATTTGTGTCAATATAGATGTACATGTGGCATATACGTAAGCATGAGTGTACAGTATGTATGTGTGTCAATATCAATGTACAAGTGGTATATACGCAAGCATGAGTGTACAGTATGTATGTGTGTCAATATAGATGTACATGTGGTATATACGTAAGCATGAGTGTACAGTATGTATGTGTGTCAATATAGATGTACATGGGGTATATACGTAAGCATGAGTGTACAGTATGTATGTGTGCCAATATAGATGTACAAGCGGTATATACGCAAGCATGAGTGTACAGTATGTATGCCTGCCAATATGGATGTACAAGTGGTATATACGCAAGCATGAGTATACAGTATGTATGTGTGTCAATATGGATGTACAAGTGGTATATACGCAAGCATGAGTGTACAGTATGTATGTGTCAATATGGATGTATAAGTGGTATATATGCAAGTATGAGTGTACATTATGTATATATGTCAATAGGGATGTACTTGTGGTATATACGCAAGTATGAGTGTACAGTATGCATATGTGTCAATACAGATGTACATATGGTATATACGCAAGCAAGAGTGTACAGTATGTATATGTGTCAATAAAGATGTACATGTGGTATATACGGAAGCATGAGTGTACAGTATGTATATGTGTCAATATAGATGTACAAGTGGTATATATGCAAGCATGAGTGTACAGTATGTATATGTGTCAATATGGATGTACAAGTGATATATACGCAAGTATGAGTGTACAGTATGTATATGTGTCAATATTGATGTACATGTGGTATATACGAAAGCATGAGTGTACAGTATGTATTGTAGGGTTCCTAGGCACTCTCAAGAGGTCTCACAAGGCATCAACCATGCAAATTTCTAAAAATACGGTGCCGAGAAACCCTAGACTAGATCGTTGGAAAGATGTTTAGGCGAAAAAAAGAAACTAGTTTACAACTAAACTAAAAGAACGGATATACAACCTTTGTAGATCCGGTCCTCCACCTCCATAGCTCCGCAATGAAGTCTCCTCTCTGTCCAAGTCGAACTCCGGGCTCTAGCGTCGGCTTCATCGGAGAATGGACGGGCTAGGTCGTCGACGTCGATTCCGAAGATGATCTACGTCGAGGCATCACTAAATCAAGCTCCAACTTCACCAAGTCATGAAACTTGTGAAGAAAACACACTCTACTACTTGGCAAGAGGTAGAGGATGAAGAAATAGGAAGTGGGTTCACTTTAAAATTGGATTTCTCACTCATTTGCTCAAGTTGCCATTGTTGAAGTAAGGTTTCTTCATGAAGAAGAAGAAAAGGAAGAAGATGATAAGTGTTCTATTATTTTTTTTCTAAAAAGAATATAATATGAATACTTATCATAATCCAACCATAGTTTGGTGTAGAGAATAAACCATGGTTAGAATGAAGGGTTAGGGTTAAGCATCAAGACAAAATGGTCACAAGGTCAAAGCTTCATGAAGCTTCAATGTACAAACAAAGAAAGCCACCATTTTCTCTTTATGCATAATATTTTCCAACAAGAATAAATAAATAAGAAAACCATAACACTAACCAATATACAACCATGGTTTAATCTTCACGCAAACCCTAGTGAGCATGTATCATCAAACATGATATAATCAAGTGCACAAAAAGTATATCACATATACAATATGCACATCCGAGCGAGAAAATCCATTTAAAGTGAACCAATACTAGTTAATGCAAAGTAATATATCAAATATATAATCATGCATTAAATCATTAAATACCGATAAATACAATACTTGATTCGATAACTAGGTTATATCGCATACAACCAATCGATACATTCATCGCGAGAATACAATACGGTATCACATACACGCATTATTCTCGGTCCCGTACATATCTCATATGCGCTCCTATTTCGTTTCGCTTGAGCCAGGAAACCTCTGTGTAGGACTCTAAAGACTCGTCAATACGCCGGCAGCAGATGATGACCATATCAAGCACCCACAAGCCGCAAGCGGTCTGCTAAACGTAACGGCCACCCGGGTATTGAGCGATCAGAAGATCGACGAGCAAGCCCGCTCATACTCCGGTGAATCCAACCAGTAACACTACCGTACAGTCCGGTCTCGTCGTCTGATATGTCGCATATCTTGCCTAGGGGTGGTAAACGTCAGACCCCAATAGCTCGATAAGTCGTGTCGATATGAGGTCTATAACAATTCGAGAAACTACTGGTAACACTTACCAGTATATCTCAGCAACCCTGGCAAGGGATTTCCTGTTATAGCCAATCGAACACAGCGCAACATCAACTCCCTATACCGGGAGAGACGAATCCCCTCCTATCGCTCATTGCCTACATGTGACTCGGGACTGTACCCAAAAACCACCGTTTTGCATGCCCTCTTGGACGTGGTAAGATGGAAATCAAAGCACAGTGGGAACCACACAAGACTCTATGACGATCTCGGGTCAACAGACTACTCTGTACCAGTGTCACCAGAGAACTGCCATCTGACGTAAGGTATAATACCATCTGGGAGTTCTCGGTGAGTCCGTCCAGTGTAACCAGTCTCTACTGAGCACCCATATATCATCTCTGATGTCAAACACCGATGGATATGGGATCATCCATCGCCCATCTGTATGGGTCGAGAAGGTATACGCTAGTCTACTCTGGTATATCGATGCCCCATCTCGATACACCCACGACTAGGGACTTTCAAGGATGTACTTATGGACTACCATGTCCCCACTAGTATGATCCGCATCATAGTCCAGGTAGTCAAGTACACATCCTAAGGGCTTTACCAACATGTAATAGAGAGACAATCTGTGTACACGTTAAGATAAATATCAACCAGATAGCATACTATCATGTCGAGCAAGAAAGTCCTCCCTATATATGTCCCAGCATCCACTACAATATACATCCAATGGACAGTAATGGCCTCTAGGGCATACATATAACTAACAATCTCCAACTTGCACAAGGGCCATCTGTAGCAGTGGTTGTAGTATCTCATACTCAACCATCCCATAAAAGTCTCTCTCTTGGAATAGGCCTTCGTGAGTGGATCCACCGTGTTTTCCTCTGAGTCTACTCTCCTTGCCTCGATCACCCTGGAGATCAACCATCTCCATGATCAGGTGATACTGCTTTAGAATAAGTCTGGATCATTGATGGGACCGGCGTTCCTTGGCATAAGCCACAACTCCATTGTCTCACAATGGTAGGAACGTGGTTCATCTCATGAACCATTATACATCCAAACTGCCTCTTTGGTAGCATCTTAAGTAGCGATGTATCCTGCCTTTATCGTCTAGTATGTCACGGTATCTAGCTTGGAACTCTTCCAACATACCGTCCCTTTACTGAGGGTAAAGACAATGCCTGTGACTGACACTTAGTCATCTTTATCACCCTGGAACCTTTCCAGTGATTTTCCCAGAATCGTTTGATATCATCTCACTACAACTAGTGAGAAACCTAACATCCAATTAAATCTATCTCATAGATCCAAAACTCAGGATTTAGGAGGTATCATTTTGATCCTACACGGAGAATCTTTGTGATAAACGGAGATTGATCGAGCGTAGCATAGGAAACTCCTTCCCTATCAAGAGTATGTCATCCACGTACTCTACGAGGATCAGTACCATACTCCCTACTGCCTTTTTGTTTATACAAGGTTCATCTACCATTTTGATGATGTTAAACTCTTTGACTAACACATCAAAACAGACGTTCCAACTCCGCGATGCCTGCTTTATCAGATAAAGCATCTTGCTCACGTTTCCGCTGCTCCCACTGTCTACGAGGCCCTCTGGCTGTGTACTTATAGACACACTCTTCTAAAACATCATTTAGAAAAGGAGTCATGGCACCCAACCGCCAGATATCGTAGTCATGGTATGTAGCCATGACAAGTAGGATCTGGATGGACTTAAGCATAGGCACAGAAAAGGTTTCATCATTATCCACGCCTGGTGAATGATGCAAACCTTTAACAAGTCTAGCTATGAAAGTCTCAACTTTTCCATGTACACCAAGTAATCTTCTCAAGATATACTTGCTCCTGATGGGGATTTAACCCTTCAGATATAGCAACCAAAGTCCATACTTTGTTGGTGTATAAGAATTCCATCTCAGATCGCTAAGCATCCAGCCATTCTTACAGAGCCTCACTCCTGATGGCCAGCTCGAAACTAGTTGGGTCATCATCTCATGATGCAATCCTCGCTCCCACTGTCATAGAGAAACAGAAGTATCTCTCAGGTGGGTGTGGAACCCTACTAGATCGGCGGAGATGCTGAGGTTCATTGGAATCTACTGAATCCTTTGGTTCTGTCAAATCATCAGCTGCAGTTTGTATAGCTGGAACATTTCCAGTTGTACATAACAGACGTTGCCTCGAGCTTGTCCGGATTTTGCTTTTAGACATTGGTCGGACAACCCCAAATCTTAACTGACTTAAGAGATGGGCTCTTCCCTTTCCATATCACATATGAAGTGGTAGGCTACTGATTTGATCGGGACCCTATTCAATAGGTACGCAGCTTCTCAAGCGCATAACTCCCAAAAGAAAATAGGTAACTCAGTAGTACTCATCATAGAGCACACCTTATCATATAGGGTGTGATTGCTCCTCCCCGATATACCAGCATGCTATGGTGTATACGGAGGAGTAATACTGAGAGAGAATCTCATTCTCCTTTAAAATAGTCCAGGAATTCCGTGCTCAAGTATTCTCCTCCTTTATCACATCAAAGGACATAATACATATACCCATATTTTGGTTCTCTACTTCTAACTTATATTCTGTGAATATCTCAAAAGGTTCGGACATGTGTTTTAACAGGAACATATGTCTGAATCTTGAGAGATTATCAGAGAATGTAATGAAGTACAAAGAACCGGTCTTGGTATGTGTAGACAGGGGACCTACATACATCAACATGTATCATCCCAAGAGTTCACTAACTCTTTCTCTGTTTCCAATAAACAGAGCTCTGGTCATATTATCTTTGTGACATGACTGGCGAGTTTCACAAGATGTAAATTCAAACTAATTTAAATATGCATCTTTATGTAACTCCAGCCAGTCGGGTCACATTGATATGACCTAGTCTACAATACCTTAAGAAGAATTCGTTCATTTCTGAACTCTTCCTCTTGTGTGTGTTCTGTATACTAAGAACTGTAGTTTGATTTAGAACATCAACGCTTTTAGATAACGTGCCTGAACCGATCAACATTTGATATAGGAAATGTTCAAAACATTATCCAACAATAAAAAATTTTATCATTTCTTTACTAATAAAGAGACTGATATGATTTTGTATATCAGGTTCGGTATCTAATAACATTCGTTCAGAATCAATGTATTGGTAATACAGGGTGACAGTGACCGACAGACTTGGCTGCAACTCTTGCCCCGTTTTCTGCCTCATGAAACTTATCACCCGTTCTCAGTTTTTCTACCTTTTTGTAGCCCTATGTAACATATTACATATCTGGGATCCTTATCCGGTATCATATACCCAGGATGCGGAGGATACTGAGAAACAGTTCTTTGTAACGAACACACCCGAAGAAGATGCATCAGCATGCACTTTCTTCGTTTGGGCGGCACGGGAAATCTGGTATTCCCCAATTTCCTGCTCTGTCTTATATTAATTATAAGTTGGAGAGGGACCAACGTTCCCCAGCTCAGTATAACAAGCGGGTTCGGTCAATAATCCGTATTATTATCTTGATTAAGGCGTGATATGGTTGCTACCAGGAGAGAGAGAGAAGAAAACACTCAGCGTGCGCTCTTGCAAGAATAGATTGGTTATTATTTTATCTAATCAGGATGGCTCCCACTGCTTTTTATCAAATCTTCCTTCAAACCCTAAAAGGTAAGACTAGCCGGGATTAATTACACACTACAAGTTCGCCAATCTTTCAGCCAGGCCAGTGTCGGTACTTTGAGGGAGGTGCCCCGTGCTTTCGTACAGACCTAATTAATGTAAACCTCGTTTTCCCAGAGGCGTAACCCCGTTGACACCTTTCTAGACACCTACTTGATCGGCTAATTGTAATGTATAAAACTCTCCCAGGAGTAACTCTTACTCGCAGCGGGTATCGGGATCCAACTATCTCATAGAAGGTATGCAATCTCATTGCAAATTTCAACACTTGAAATTCCCGATAATATTTTGCCCCTAGCGTCCTATGACCTTGACGCAGGCCAACAAACCATAGTCCGCTAGTCAAGTTCAACCCGTCATTTCCTGATTGAATTAAACCAACCCGCACGACCCTTGACGCAGGCCAACAAAGTCGCACGACTACCCTAATCCAATATGCATCATATGCATAAACAGATAAATACTAGTTAGCTACTGCACACTACGCCTTGACGCAGGCCAACAAACGTAGCGAATACTAACTACCACTTATCTGAAATGACGGAGGGCTACGACAGGTTTTTCTGAAAATCTATTGCGTAATGAACTTGATATCGTTGTAGGATAGAATGAATTTTGAAATGGAGTGTCTTTGAGGCTTTTCTAGTTTTTCTAAAGGAGTCACTCCCGGTGAAGGGATCGTCGGTCCTTTCCTCGTCGAATGAGGTACGGGATATATCATATATATCACTGTGCAAAGCAAAAACTCTTAAAAGCAATCAAAAGACAAACCGAGGGTGTAGCATCTGCCAGTTATTGCTAAAGGAGTCACTCCCGGTGAAGGGATCTCGGTCCTTTCCTTATCGAATAAGGTGCAGGATATATCACATATACCGCTGTGCAAAGCAAGAACTGTAGCTACCTGTTTTATTTTGAAATTCGATTCTACAACATCTTAGGTTTCTTTTATTTCATTAATCACATTAATGAAGTCCCATCATTTAAGTACCTAAACATCACAGATAAATACGACGTACACTTATGCCATCCGCATTCGCCTCGATGTCCCCTCGTGCACCGTTAGGTTAAGTAACTAACGGCAGAGCGGGGCAGGGCTATCGTGGGTGTAAAACATAAGTAACGTCTATATAATATATCATATATACTATATACTGTATCTATCATAGAACATCACATGATCACATCACAGATATCGCAGCAGAAGAATCATATGAAATATTGGATATACTAGGACGTCCGTGTTTTCAATACGAGCCAGTATAAAACACGGATTCCACGGTCGTGATGAATAGACAAACCCACACCCCTAGACCCCTACGAGAGCGGCAAGCAACCCTACCAATTCTGGAGTTAGAAGACCCAGACTCGACTCCTCGAGTTGGTCTCCCACTGGACTCCAGAACCCGGTTACTTGTGCCCTCCTCCTTGGGTCTATCCTAGTGCGGAAAAGTAAATAATATACAACGGGTGACAACTTCCGCTACCTGGAAGTGCCCCAATAAAAGAATATTACATACAAGTTTTTACATGAATGAAAATGAAAAACACCCATCTCACATAAAAACCCCCGGCTATTCAAACACGACGATCCAATATAACATATCCAGCAACACATAACATCACATGTCATCAACGTAAGTAAACATGCATATCCCAATTGTCAGTGACATATAGCAACGAAACCGGCGATATCATATATTACACTTACGGTCACAGAAAAGAAAGTGTAAAACTACAACAGTTGGAATCCGCAACCACCTCAGACATCGCATGCCTGACCAAATGAATTACTTAGACATCGCATGCCTAACAATTATAAACCCCGCATTTTAGTCTCAAAATCGAAAACTCTTTTCAATATCAAGTCGGGCAATTCAACAAGATTCCCGACATCCTGATCGAATGCTCGTCGCAAACTTTAGTAGGCGGCCGCACCCCCGATACCGTCGACGAAGTGCACCAAGGCGGAACACCGCTGCCGCGAGCACCCGAACGGATGCTTTCGGCGACGGGGTTCTCCTACAGTCACTTGGTCGGGGCTATGGGGTGTAGCTGTCTATTAAGTTTACCCGGCGAGTATCCACGTACGCTACGTGATTGCGACGGACTTTTGATCACATCAAAATTCCGTGGCAACCGATCAAGTGAGACTAAACTGCTATGTTTATAACATTCATTCAGTTATCTCATAACTTATTGTGAATTCCAATTATTGTATCCCATTCCGAGTAAATATAAAATGTCAAACTTTCCGATCGAACAATCGAACACCTAAGTTTTCCCGATACAGATCAACACATGAAACAAGTCTAAAAACATTCAGTTCGTGCCTCAGTACCAACGGTCCAGCCGTAGAAGGGTCAAGCCAACGCCTCACATGTGGCACGCCGTACTGCCCCAAACCCGAAGGTTAAAAGGGCAGTTCCAGACGGTCACATAATCGAGTTAAGCTTTGTTGTCTTCTAGAGGGTCCATTGCGTTACTTGCACTACTTAGAACGTCTTTAAACTACGGAAAAATCCAACACTTGGAAATTTCCCGACAGGGGAAAAATTGGGTATTTATATCCGGTCGAACTTTTTAACATTTTCTAAAATTTATCCGGAAAACAAATAGACACAGTTTGATAATCCGATCGAATATACGAACTCCCAAAACAACCCCAGAAAACTCAACTGTTGAAAAAATATTAAAAATTCCCAGGAAAATCACCACTGGAAACTAAGAATTACTGTGCAAACAACTTTAAATAATGTGGCCGTACAGCCGCGGAACCGCCGCATGAGCTTTGCTCATTCCGCGGATCCGCGGCGACTTAGTGGAATTTGACTGTTGAATTTCACAGTAACTCTTAGATGTTTGTGATGTGTTCTCTGCATATTTTTAATTTTGAAAAAGACCAGATTTCAGAAATTGACCAGAGAGCAATTTAGGGTTGGGGTTTCGGGTCGATCGGACTTCAAAATCCGTCTAGACTTCGCCTAAGGCTCTAGCTAGGCTCTGATACCACTGTATGGTTCCTAAGCACTCTCAAGAGGTCTCACAAGGCATCAACCATGCCAATTTCTAAAAATACGGTGCCGAGAAACCCTAGACTTGATCGTTGGCTAGATGTTTAGGCGAAAAAAGAAACTAGTTTACAACTAAACTAAAAGAACGGATATACAACCTTTGTAGATCCGGTCCTCCACTTCCATAGCTCCGCAATGAAGTCTCCTCTCTGTCCAAGTCGATCTCCGGGCTCTAGCGTCGGCTTCATCGGAGAATGGACGGGTTAGGTCGTCGATGTCGATGCCGAAAATGATCTACGTCGAGGCATCACTAAATCAAGCTCCAACTTCACCAAGTCATGAAACTTGTGAAGAAAACACACTCTACTACTTGGCAAGAGGTAGAGGATGAAGAAATAGGAAGTGGGTTCACTTTAGAATTGGATTTCTCACTCATTTGCTCAAGTTGCCATTGTTGAAGTAAGGTTTCTTCATGAAGAAGAAGAAGAGTAAGAAGATGATAAGTGTTCTATTATTTTTTTCTAAAAAGAATATAATATGAATGACTATCATACTCCAACCATAGTTTGGTGTAGAGAATAAACCATGGTTAGAATGAAGGGTTAGGGTTAAGCATCAAGACAAAATGGTCACAAGGTCAAAGCTTCATGAAGCTTCAATGTACAAACAAAGAAAGCCACCATTTTCTCTTTATGCATAATATTTTCCAACAAGAATAAATAAATAAATAAATAAGAAAACCATAACCCTAACCAATATACAACTATGGTTTAATCTTCACACAAACCCTAGTGAGCATGTATCATCAAACATGATACAATCAAGTGCATAAAAAGTATATCACATATACAATGTGCACATCCGAGCGAGAAAATCCATTTAAAGTGAACCAATACTAGTTAATGCAAAGTAATATATCAAATATATAATCATGCATTAAATTATTAAATCAATACTTGATTCAATGATCCGGTCATATCGCATATAACCGACTAGTATCCAATGTATCGGCTTATCGAATCAATACTTGATTCGATAACTAGGTTATATCGCATACAACCAATCGATACATTCATCGCGAGAATACAATACGGTATCACATACACGCATTATTCTCGGTCCCGCACATATCTCATATGCGCTCCTATTTAGTTTCGCTTGAGCCAGGAAACCTCTGTGTAGGACTCTAAAGACTAGTCAATACGCCGGCAGCAGATGATGATCATATCAAGCACCCACAAGCCGCAAGCGGTCTGCTAAACGTAACGGCCACCCGGGTATTGAGCGATCAGAAGATCGACGAGCAAGCCTGCTCACACTCCAGTGAATCCAACCAGTAACACTACCGTACAGTCCGGTCTCGTATTCTGATATGTCGCATATCTTGCCTAGGGGTGGTACACGTCAGACCCCAATAGCTCGATAAGTCATGTCGATATGAGGTCTATAACAATTCGAGAAACTACTGGTAACACTTACCAGTATATCTCAGCAACCCTGGCCAGGAATTTCCTGTTATAGCCAATCGAACACAGCGCAACATCAACTCCCTATACCGGGAGAGACGAATCCCCTCCTATCGCTCATTGCCTCCATGTGACTCGGGACTGTACCCAAAAACCACCGTTTTGCACGCCCTCTTGGATGTGGTAAGATGGAAATCAAAGCACAGTAGGAACCACACAAGACTCTATGACGATCTCGGGTCAACAGACTACTCTGTACTAGTGTCACCAGAGAACTGCCATCTGACGTAAGGTATAATACCATCTGGGAGTTCTCGGCGAGTCTGTCCAGTGTACCCAGTCTCTACTGAGCACCCGTATATCATCTCTGATGTCAAACATCGATGGATATGGGATCATCCATCGCCCATCTGTATGGGTCGAGAAGGTATACGCTAGTCTACTCTGGTATATCGATGCCCCATCTCGATACACCCACGACTAGGACTTTCAAGGATGTACTTATGGACTACCATGTCCCCACTAGTATGATCCGCATCATAGTCCAGGTAGTCAAGTACACATCCTAAGGGCTTTACCAACATGTAATAGAGAGACAATTTGTGTACACGTTAAGGTAAATATCAACTAGATAGCATACTATCATGTCGAGCAAGAAAGTTTTCCCTATATATGTCCCAGCATCCACTACAATATACATCCAATGTACAGTAATAGCCTCTAGGGCATACATATAACTAACATGTATATGTGTCAATATAGATGTACATGTGGTATATACACAAGCATGAGTGTATAGTATGGGGCAGAATCATGTCTAATCATCAATGATGCGTTAATCGAATGATGTATAGTTTGTATCAATCCTATAGTGCGAGTTTCATGGCAATCACTAACGGGGTGGGTGTAACATACAAATAGTGCTCGTGCAACTTGAACCATTAGTGACAGTGCGGTGTTACATAACTACTGTTTCTATATGCAACAAAAGATGGGTACGCTACAATAGTACATATGCAAAAGCAATATATATATATAAATATGCATACGCGACTACAATATCCTATCATGCCCTGACGCTTAACGCCATACGGGTGATTTTCCCGTAGATGTTAAATCTACTCACTGTGGTTTCGTGCTAAGTCTAGCCGACTACTTGTTTCCCCTTCTTTGCGGCGTCCGACTTACTCGCATGCGAACCTAGAATTTACAAAAAGAATACACATAAGATAAAATCCTGCAAAAACGCGGTATCAAAACCAAACGAGAAACTCGCGTCGCGAACTAAAAGCGTGTGTATCCGATACGTTAAAATGTGTGAATACGCATCTGAAACTACCCCGACACGCCGCGACACAAAGGAATCACCAAACCCACTCACAAAACATACGTGTCGTGCAAGATTAAAAGTATTGAAACAAGGTATTTAGTTCCATATTTCTATACAAAAAGAATTAAGAAAAGTTGCATATACCAAACACCTTAAATATGTAGCAGATTCCCCCAGAACAAACCAAGACACCCAACTCCCCCCTCTGGCATTAAATTCTAGCGAGAACGAATTTTTCTGCGGCCAGGGTAGTGAATTAGGGTCTCGTGCTTCGTTTGTGTGGTCTAGATCTAGTGAACAGGCTCTAGTAAACTCAACTTTTCTCTGAAACACCCGGGTCAAAAGCAGATCTCAAAATAGCACTAATTTCTTAACTAAACACTAATTAACACTAAACTTAATACATTAGGGGTTTTTAGTGTAACCTGAGGCAAAAACTTGGATTAGATGACCTTAACAACACTTAGTCAAGCTACTTTAACCATAAAAATCCTAACATGGCTTAAACTCCACTTAAATCACAAAACTAGCACTAAAACCACATTAATTACTAAATTAAGCTAAATAACTATATGTTTAGCAAAATGGAAGTTGAGTTAACATTATACCTCAAATGGTCCTAGGATGCAAGAAGAAGAGAAGAAGAAGAAGAAGAAGAAGAAGAAGAGAAGAGGGTGTGTGTGTTACTGCTGTTGTTGTAGCTGTTGCTGCAGCTTGCTTCATCAGCTGCTGCTTCTGCTGCTGCTGCTTGTGTGTGTGGGGGGGGGGGAATGAGAGGGAGAGAGTATGATGAGTGTGTGAGAATGAGGCTTTTTTTGAAAACAAAAGAGTGTCAACTACACCCCTCTCTCTTCCCTCATTAATTACAAAGCATGCTTGCTCATGCCCATCATGCCCTCTCTCTCCTCAACTCTCTCAAGTCAACCCCGAATCTAATTATATTTAAATTTCGAAAAATTATAAAAAATAAATTAATTAACTTCATATTCCTAATGAAATGGGTTAATACACCATGACCATCTAACATGGTTTAACCCCAAACTTAGCCCTAATTAACATGCACATGTGTGTGCAAGCCCAAATAAATTCTAATAAAATACTCATAAATTCTGATAAAATATTTGAAAACCGTTTTGGTAAACTTTATACTAAAAACCATACTATCTCTTGAATAAATCACTAATCGCATCATAAAGTGTTACAATCTTCCCCCTTAAAAAAATTCGTCCCCGAATTTAAAAATATAGCTACGTGTACCTTCAAAGAGATGAGGGAATTTCTTCCGCATCTCTCCCTCGGCCTCCCAAGTGATCTTTTCACCATTCGGGCTGCGCCAAAGCACCGTCACAGATGGAAAGACCTTTGATCGAAGTTTCTTCATCTGCCGGTCCAATATCACTACTGGCTGCTCGGTGAACGAGAGATCGCGCTCGAACTAAACGGTCTGATGCTGAATCATGTGATAAGGGTCATGAAGGTATCTGCGAACCATTGAGACATAGAATGCGGGGTAAACATCCGGGAAGTCTGGTGGAAGAGCCAAACGATATGCCACTGCTCCCACACGTTCGAAGATCTCGAAGGGACTTACAAATCTTGGAATAAGCTTCCCTTTCCTTCCAAATCTCATCACGCCCTTCATCGGAGAGTCCCTCAGAAAAACATGATCGCCAACGGTGAACTCGAGTCTGCGACGGCGTCTGTCCGCATACGATTTCTACCTTCTCTGAGCTGTCCTCATCCTATTTCCAATCAACTGTATCTTCTTGGTCGTCTCCTGTACGATCTGTGGCCCTAAAATACTGCTCTCGCTGAGCTCTGTCCAATAGACGAGCGATCTACATCTCCTCCCATATAGAGCCTCAAAAGGTGCCATCTGAATCGTATCATGGAAGCTATTATTGTAGGAGAACTCCACCAATGGCAAATGATGATCTCAGCTGCCACCAAAATCAAGAATACAGGCTTGAAGCATGTCCTCAAGTGTCTAAATAGTCCTCTCTGACTGGCAGTCGATCTGCGGATGGAATACTGCGCTGAAACTCAAGCGGGTGCCCAATGCCTCCTGAAGCTTCTGCCATAGTCGGCTGGTGAACTGGGTACTTCGGTCGGACACGATACAAGTCGTGACTCCATGCAATCGTATGATCTCGTCGATGTAAATCTTGGCATACTGAGCAAATCCAAAAGTGGTCTTCTCCGGCAGGAAGTGAGCCGCTTTCGTCAATCGATCCACGATAACCGAAATGGAGTCGTACCCTCGACTGGTCATGGGTAGACCCACAATGAAGTCCATAGAAATCTGCTCCTATTTCCACTCCGGAATGGGCAACGGCTGTAGCTCTCCCGCGGGTCTTTGGTTCTCGGCCTTGACTTGCTGACAAGTCAGGCATCTCGACACGAAGTCTGTGATGTCCCTTTTCATCCTTTCCCACCAGTAAACATCTCTCAGATCATAGTACATCTTGGTGGAACCTGGATGGATGCTGTACACTTATCGATGCGCCTCTTCGAGAATATCACGCCTCAGTTCCTCTAAATCTGGTACACATAGTCGAGTCCCAAATCGCAGTATCCCCCGATCACCGATCACGAACTCGGAGCCTCCGCCCTGTCTAATCTGCTTCCCGATCTCTGAAAGACGGTCGTCACTGGGCTGCGCTTCGTGGATACGGTCAAGCAACTATAGACGTGCACGAACATGCGCAAGGTGTCCCCCGATTGGAGTGAACTCAAACTGCACTCGGCTGTAGCATAAAATCTGCCAACGACTGCCTCTGCACCGCGCTCAAACAAGATAGACTACCCCCGGGCCTCCGACTCAACGCATCTGCCAATACATTCGCCTTGCCCGGGTGATAAAGGATCTGATAATCGTAGTCCTTCACTAACTCTAACCAACGGCGTTGTCTAAGGTTCAGGTCTCGCTGCTGAAATATGTACTTCAAGCCCTTGTGATCAGTGAATATCTGGCACGACTCGCCGTATAGGTAATGTTGCCAGATCTTGAGTGCAAAGACTACTGCAGCCATCTCTAAATCATGAGTGAGGTAGTTCTGTTCGTGTTTCTTCAGCTGCCGAGAAGCATACGCAATAACCCTGTCGTGCTGCATCAATACGCACCCTAGCCCCACTCGTGAAGCGTCATAATAGACCACAAATCCGCCCTATCCCGAAGGCAAAAATAACATCGGCGCAGTAGTCAAACGAGTCTGCAGCTGCTGAAAGTGTAACACTTTAGAATGTGTTTAGAGGCTAATTATATGTTAATAAATAATTTTTTTTTTATAAAAATTTTACCAAATTATTTTCCAAATATTTTGTCAAGAATTATAAATATTTTTTAAGAATTTTCCTAGACTTGCACACACTTGTGCATGTAAACTAGGGTTAAACCATGTTTAGCAACCATGGTAGATTAACCCTTTATTATTAAGTTAAATTGATTTTATTTAAGGGTATTTTTTTTAAAATGGAAAATGAATTATTGCTTTGGGTTTGACTTGGTGAGAGAGAGAGAGAGAGTGCGTGATGGGCATCATGGCATGAGCCCATGCTTGCATTGAATGGGAGAGAGAGGGTGTTGACCTTTGTTCTCTCATTTCTTGTGTTGTGCTAACTCTTTCTCACTTCTCTCTCTCTCACTCTCTTACTCCCTCACACACACCAGCAGTAGCAACTGTAGAAGCAGCAGCCATAGCAGCAGCCACAGCAGCAGAAGCTCCAAGCAGCAGCAGCAACAAGCAGCAGCAGCAGCAGCAGCAGCACAAGCTCCAGCATCAGCAGCAGCTCCAAGCAGCAGCAACACAGCACAGCAGCAGCAGCACAGTACAGCAGCAGCAGCAGCGCGGCACAGCAGCAGCAGCAGCGCGGCACAGCAGCAGCAGCAGCGCGCCACAGCAGCGCGGCACAGCAGCAACAGCAGCACGGCACAGCAGCGCGGCACAGCAGCACCAGCAGCGCGGCACAGCAGCACCACAGCAGCAACAGCAGCGCGACACAGCAGCAGCACGGCACAGCAGCAATAGCAGCGCGGCACAGCAGCAGTGCGACACAGCAGCGCGGCACAGCAGCAGCAGCAGCGCGACACACAGCAGCAGCACGACACAGCAGCGCGGCACAGCTGCAGCAGCAGCGCGACACACAGCAGCAGCACGGCACAGCAGCTCATTCCTTCTACTCCTTCTCCTTCCTCCTGCTCCCTAGGGTCGAGAGTGGGGTATACTTCTTAACCCTACATGCTAGTTTGCTTAGTTGGTGTGTTATAGCTTCGATTAGTGATTAATTGTGCGTTTTAGTGCTAAATGTGGTGAGTAATGTGAACTTTGGTTATGTGAGGTTAAAATTGGTTAGACTAAGTTAATTAAGTGTTGTTAAGGCCATGTTAACCTAGCTTAGCCCAATTTCACTAAAGTACCACCAGATTTCTGTTTGATGCAAAAATTTATTTAATTCTTGCTGTATAAAAATCTGGAGCTAAATACCTGTTTCTCGTATTTTAAATTTTCGCGACACACGTGATACGTGTGTGGGTTTAGGGTTTCTGCGTATCACGACGCGTCGGGGTAGCTTCAGGCGCGTAATCACACGTTTTAGCGTATCGCGCACACGCGCGATTGGTTTGCGACACGGGTTTCTAGAGGTACTGTAATGTCGACTTTCTGTGAAATTGAGCTTATGTGTGATATATGTTATGTGATTCTAGGTTCGCAGGCCAGTGAGGTGGACGCTGCGAAGAAGGGCAAGCAAGTTGTTGGATACACTTAGCACGGGGCACGGTGAGTAGATTTCACATCTACGGGTATATCGCCCGCATGGCGTTATGCGTCAGGGTTGATAGGACCTTATTGTCATATATTGCATATACCATACCATGGATTGTCATCGCATATTGCATTCCTTGCTATATTTATATATTTATATATGCTTAGAACTGATTGAACACTGCACTATTACTAACGGCTTATGTTGCACGGGCACGATTCTGCATGCTACACACACACCGTTAGAAATTGCCATGCCACACACTGTAGAGCTGCCATGATTGTATTGCTGTAGTTCATCTTACATATGATTGGTTATGATTTTCTAGAAATTGGGAGCCGCATGACATCTTTAAGAACGAGAACTATTTTAAAAGCGGTTTTCCCTTTATACCCATACCATGGATTGATTTACATTGTACCTCGCATTGGATTGACTTATTGGTGATGGATTTTCATGTGGTTTCTGGTTTTGAGGACCGTGGAAATATTTAAGAAAAGATGCATTATTTTGAAAACCTGGTACCTTGTGATATGATATTTTGGTGTGTCCACCACGCGTTTTCTCGGTGCTGAGACGTATGCTTGAAACCTGATTCGAGGAGTGGATGTTCCGTTTGCGGGTTCGTGGTGGGCCCGGTATGGTTCCCCTCGGCGAGATGATCGATGGGTTTTGCCGATTGAGCCTGGAGGTGGGCGAGTACCTACCGGTGATTGGTTGAACCTGGCAGTTGTCCGGAGGATACTGGCCAGAGTCGAGAGATGGATGCGGGATGACCCATACTGCCGGGGCCGAGGGCCGACACCGCAGACGGACCCCGTGGGCTGATCCGGACTGACGGAGCCCGATATATGAGGATTTGCGTGTCGATGTTGGACACGAGTATTTGATAATGTTTTGGGTGCCGATGTTGGGCACTCGTGATTTCGCAGAGCTTTATAGGATTTGAGGGCCGATGTGTGTGCCGGCGCCTGAGTATATTTGGGATTTGGGTGCAGCTTGAGGCACCGCCTATTGTTTTCCATGTTGACACATTCCATGTAGATGTTATTTATCCCATGCTCAGTATTGATTGCTATGTATCTCATCCTGTAGTATCTACCTGATAGAGCATTTGTATTACTATTGCATCCACTTTTTGGCATGCATTGATATCATCTGCTGGCATTAGTAGAGCCACGCTATATGTACATGCTCGCGATCACCTTTATATGTTATCTCTATTCACGAGTTGGCAACTCACCCCCGTTGTGCCACAGTATTTGCAGGTTGCCCTTGGGAGTAGTCGCGGCTGGCTGTTTACCGCATCTTTTAGCACAGATACCATTGCTGAGGCGAGTTAGCCTTTTGCTGTTAGGTGGGTTTTTGTACTGTATCTGTTATCTTTCAGTTGTATATTGATGTATCTAGTACTCTCCATCTACCTTTCTGTATTGACTTAGAGACAGTTGTGAGGACGATGTGTATGATTTTATACTCAGGTGTCGAGCTCGCATATGAGCCGGCTTTATTTTATGCAGTCTTACTTTTTGTGATATTGTCCTTGCTTTACTGTGTATTCTTCGCTACGGCGTCGTATATCATATTGGGATGCTTTATTTATTTCACTTGTTATTTCTGCTACACCTTGCTTTTACCCGACTTACGCGACAAATGTTTAAAAAGGAAATGTTGCCAAAATTATAAAAGTTATAACTCCTGAACATAAAAAGGATTTCTACTAAATTAATTAAAGTTTTCTAGACATGTACGACTGTTTTTACAAAATGTTTTAATCACTCTTAAATTTTGGGTTTTGATTTCTGGGTTCGGCTTACTTAGCCGCGTTACGCCTGTAGACGTTGCGTTGTTAAGTGCCGGTCATGAGTCGAAACTCTCGGGTCATGAAAAAGTTGGTATCAGAGCGTAGGTTTTACCTTCGGAGTGTAGGATGACCCTGGTATGATGGAGTAGGTAGCTGCAGCAGGGTAGCGTAGCGTGTGTATGTTCCGCGGCATACTCACGACACGGTACTTCGCCTACGCGACCTTAGGACTTATTGATTTAAATTCCTTCTTGTGTATATATATATTATTGCGATTCGATTTCCGTATTCTTATCGAATCCTAATTTCCTTTCAGCCATTATGCCGCCAAAGACTACGAGGGCGCAGAGAGCGGCCGTGAGGGCCGAGATTAGAGTTGATTCGTCTGAGACGAGGACTGATCCGGACAGTACACCGGTTTTACCCGAGCAGACTGTTCCCCCCGTGACAGATCAGATCGCCACGCTAGGGGCTGGTATGCAGGAGATGCGCCAGACGGTGGGATCCAGCATGCAGGAGATGCGCTAGATGATAGGATCGCTAGTTGAGACGCTTCGAGCGCAGCGACCAGAAGTAGATCCACCCGTTACAGAGACCGCGATGGTACCTACTGTACAGCCAGTTGCCGCTACAGGTACAGAGGTCATTTCAGTATCGCTATCAGAGTTTATGAGGCTGAAGCCTCCGGTCTTCACAGGCACCGATGCAGCCGAGGACCCATAGTCTTTCATTGATAGGATGGCTCGGATATGCCGTTCCCTCAGATGCGCAGATGCGAGATGGGTTGAGTTCACGAGCTTTCGCCTGGAAGGTCTTGCGCAGAAGTGGTGTGAATCAGTCGAGAAGGGTAGAGCAGCAGGTCTTCCTCCTATGACCTGGACAGAGTTCGTGGCACTATTCCTTGCCCGCTTTCTCCCACTGAGTGTCAGAGATGCTAGAGCACGCCGGTTCGAGTCCTTACGCCAGACTCCGGAGATGTCAGTGGCAGAGGCAGAGTATGACGTGCTGTTTACAGAGCTATCAGTTTATGCCCCGTATTTAGTGGCTACCGAGGAGTTGCGTGTCAAAAGATTTGTTCGCGGCTTGCTTACACCACTGTTCCTTGCGATCAGCGCACAACATTACGAGACATATGCAGCAGCGGTAGACGCAGCCCTATTAGTCGAGGAGCTCCTTGCTGAGACTTCGGTAGTTCCAGAGCCGAAGAGAGTTCGTACTGGCATATCAGCACGGAGACAGACATTCAGATGCCACGACAGGTATCGTTCAGATACGAGGAGTGGCAGAGATTCGGGACGAGGCCAGATGTTTAGTTCGTATCCACGGGAGAGTCAGCAGTCGTCGCGGGGTTGCTATAGATGCGGCAGTCTACTTCACCTCGTCAGAGATTGTCCTGAGATACACCGGAGGGAGACAGCAGCACCGCATGTTACCTTACCACCTTCCCCACCCCACAGGGTGTTGCCTATTGTACCCACAGTTGCTCCGCGTCAGACCCACACACAGAGAGGCCATGGTCGCGGAGGGTTTGTTCCTAGAGGACGAGGTGGCCGAGGCAGAGGACAGCCAGCTGCCGGCAGAGTACAGCCAGTCACAGGTGGAGGACAGGCACGGGTTTTCGCGTTGATGCATCAGGACGCGAAGGCGTCCAATGCGGTGGTCTCAGGTACCTTATCAGTATATTCTGTTGATGCACACGTATTGTTCGATCCCGGATCCACGCACTCGTACGTATCCACACACTTCGTGCCGAGTTTGGGTAGAGAGTCCGGTCTACTTGATCAGCCGCTTGTTGTAACCACTCCCGTAGGAGAGTCATTTATTGCTAGGTACGTGTTCCGATCCTGTACCGTCTGTATTGGCGGGAGAGAGTTGCCTGTCGACTTGATCCTTCTTGAGATGTTGGACTTCGATGTTCTTTTGGGCATGGATTGGTTAGCCACGTGCTATACTTCTGTGGACTGCTGTGAGAAGACAGTTAGATTCTGTTTTCCCGGCGAGTCGGTTTTTGTTGTGTTGGGGGACCGTGGTGCCGCCCCTCACAGTGTGATTTCCTCTTTTCGTGCTGGACAGCTTTTGAGGAAGGGATGTTAGGGATTTCTCGCCTATGTTTGCGATGCTAGCGCTACAAAGGTTCCGTTGGATCAGGTTCTGGTTGTTAGCGAGTTTCCTGATGTGTTCCCTGACGAGCTTCCTGGGCTACCGCCCGAGCGCGACATTTCTTTCGGTATTGATTTGATTCCCGGCACGGGGCCTATTTCAATACCGCCTTATCGGATGGCCCCGGCGGAACTTCGAGAGTTGAAGGATCAGTTGCAAGATTTGCTGGATAAGGGACTTATTCGACCCAGTGTTTCTCCTTGGTGTGCTCCAGTCCTGTTCGTCAAGAAGAAGGACAGCAGTTTGCGTCTGTGTATCGACTACCGCCAGCTGAACAGGGTTACAGTGCGGAACAGGTATCCTTTGCCACGCATCGACGACTTGTTCGACCAGCTTCAGGGGGCAGGATATTTTTCGAGGATCGATTTACGATCGGGCTATCATCATCTGCGGGTTCGACAGGAGGACATTCCTAGGACAGCTTTCCGTACGCGTTACGGCCATTATGAGTTTTTGGTGATGTCGTTCGGACTCACCAACGCCCCAGCAGCGTTCATGGACTTGATGAACCGTATATTTAGGCCGTGCCTTGACTTGTTCATCATCGTATTCATTGACGATATTTTGGTGTATTCCCGGAGCAGAGAGGAGCACGAGCAGCACCTGCGGATTACACTGCAGAGCTTGAGGGAGCATCAGCTTTTCGCCAAATTCTCTAAGTGTGCATTCTGGCTGGACAGTGTAGATTTCTTGGGTCACGTGATTACACGGGATGGTATATGTGTAGACCCGAGGAAGATCGAGGCCGTTCAGAGTTGTCCCAGGCCTACATCCGTTACTGAGATACGCAGTTTTTTAGGGTTGGCCGGTTACTACAGGCGATTTGTGCATGATTTCTCCCGCATTGCTACACGTTGACCGGGTTGACCCAGAAGGGAGTTCCTTTCGATTGGACGGAGGAGTGCGAGCACAGTTTTCAGCAGTTGCGGACTCGGCTGACGACGGCACCGGTGTTATCTTTACCTTCCGGATTGGGTGGATTTGTGGTCTTTTGTGATGCCTCTCGAGTAGGGCTAGGGTGCGTTTTGATGCAGCATGACAGGGTGATCGCGTATGCCTCGCGACAATTGAAGAAACATGAGCAGAACTACCCCACTCACGATTTGGAGATGGCTGCAGTGGTTTTCGCACTTAAGATCTGGCGACATTACCTATACGGCGAGTCATGCCAGATATTCACGGATCACAAGAGTCTGAAATACATATTTCAGCAACGGAACCTGAACCTTCGACAGCGCCGATGGATGGAGTTAGTGAAGGATTACGACTGCGAGATCTTATATCATCTGGGCAAGGCAAATGGGGTGGCGGATGCTTTGACCAGGAGGCCCGGGAGTAGCCTATCTTGTTTGAGCGTAGTACAGGGGCAGTCGTCAGCAGATTGGAAGATATTATGCGACAGCCGAGTACAGTTCGAGATCACACCGATTGGAGGACAGATAGCGCATGTCCGTGCATGCCCACAGTTGATCGATCGTATACGTGAGGCACAGCTCAGTGATGACCGATGTTCAGAGATCATGGCACAGATTGGACAGGCCAGATTTTCCGAGTTCGTGATCGATGATCAGGGGGTACTACGATTTGGAGTCAGACTGTGCGTACCAGATGCTGAGGGACTGAGGCGCGAGATTCTTAAGGAGGCACATCGATCGGTATATAGCGTCCATCCTGGTTCCACCAAGATGTATCATGATATGAGAGATGTTTATTGGTGGGACGGAATGAAGAGGGACATCGCAGATTTCGTGTCGAGATGCCTGACTTGTCAGCAAGTCAAGGCCGAGCACCAGAGGCCGGCAGGAGAGCTACAGCCGTTACCCATTCCGGAGTGGAAATGGGAGCAGATTTCGATGGATTTCGTTATGGGTCTACCCAGGACTAGGCGGGGGTATGACTCCATTTGGGTGATCGTGGATCGTTTGACGAAAGCGGCTCACTTCCTGCCACTGAAGACGACTTTCGGATTTTCTCAGTATGCCCAGATTTATATCGACGAGATAGTACGACTGCATGGAGTCCCGACGTGTATCGTGTCCGACAGAGGCACCCAGTTTACCAGCCGACTATGGCAGAGGCTTCAGGAGGCTTTGGGAACCCGCTTGAGTTTCAGCACAGCATTTCATCCGCAGACCGACGGCCAGTCAGAGCGGACTATTCAGACTCTCGAGGACATGCTCCGAGCGTGCGTTTTAGACTTTGGTGGTAGCTGGGATCATCATTTACCCTTGATAGAGTTCTCCTACAACAATAGTTTCCAAGATACTATTCAGATGGCACCTTTCGATGCTTTGTATGGGAGGAGATGTAGATCGCCCGTCTGCTGGACAGAGCTCAGTGAGAGCAGTATTTTGGGGCCCCAGATCGTACAGGAGACGACCGAGAAGATACAGCTAATTCGAGACAGGATGAGGACAGCTCAGAGCAGGCAAAAATTGTATGCTGATAGAAGCCGCCGCAGATTAGAGTTCGCAGTTGGCGATCACGTTTTTCTGAGGGTCTCTCCAATGAAGGGTGTGATGCGGTTTGGACGGAAGGGGAAGCTTGGCCCCAGATTCATAGGTCCCTTCGAGATCCTCGAGCGCGTGGGCGCAGTAGCTTATCGTTTGGCTCTTCCACCCGACTTCCCAGATGTTCACCCCGTGTTTCACGTATCGATGCTTCGCAGATACCTGCATGACCCTTCGCACATGATTCAGCATCAGACCGTTCTTCTTGAGCGCGACCTTTCGTTCACCGAGCAGCCAGTCGTGATATTGGACCGGCAGGTGAAGAAACTTAGATCGAAGGCCTTGCCATCAGTGAAGGTGCTTTGGCGTTGCCCGAATGGCGAAGAGATCACTTGGGAGGCCGAGGGCGAGATGCGGAAGAAGTTCCCTCATCTCTTTGAAGGTATGCGTAGCTTATATTTTAAATTCGGGGACGAATTTCTTTAAGGGGGGAAGATTGTAACACTTTAGAATGTGTTTAGAGGCTAATTATATGTTAATAAATGATTTTTTTTTTATAAAAAGTTTACCAAATTAGTTTCCAAATATTTTGTCTAGAATTATAAATATTTTTTAAGAATTTTCCTAGACTTGCACACACTTGTGCATGTAAACTAGGGTTAAACCATGTTTAGCAACCATGGTAGATTAACCCTTTCTTATTAAGTTAAATTGATTTTATTTAAGGGTATTTTTTTTAAAATGGAAAATGAATTATTGCTTTGGGTTTGACTTGGTGAGAGAGAGAGAGAGAGTGCATGATGGGCATCATGGCATGAGCCCATGCTTGCATTGAATGGGAGGGAGAGGGTGTTGACCTTTGTTCTCTCATTTCTTGTGTTATGCTAACTCTTTCTCACTTCTCTCTCTCTCACTCTCTTACTCCCTCACACACACCAGCAGTAGCAACTGCAGAAGCAGCAGCCATAGCAGCAGCCACAGCAGCAGAAGCTCCAAGCAGCAGCAGCAGCAGCATCAGCAGCACCTCCAGCATCAGCAGCAGCTCCAAGCAGCAGCAACACGGCACAGTAGCAGCAGCACGGCACAGCAGCGCGGCACAGCAGCAGGAGCGCGACACAGCAGCAGCAGCAGCGCGACACAGCAGCAACACAGTAGCACGACACAGCAGCAGCACGGCACAGCAACGCGGCACAGCAGCAGCAGCGCGGCACAGCAGCACCAGCAGCGCGACACAGCAGCAGCACAACAGCAACAGCAGCGCGACACAGCAGCAGCATGGCACAGCAGCGCGGCACAGCAGCAGCAGCGCGGCACAGCAGCAATAGCAGCACGACACAGCAGCAGTGCGACACAGCAGCGCGGCACAGCAGCAGCAGCAGCGCGACACACAGCAGCAGCACGACACAGCAGCGCGGCACAGCAGCAGCAGCAGCGCGACACACAGCAGCAGCGCGGCACAGCAGCTCATTCCCTCTACTCCTTCTCCTTCCTCCTGCTCCCTAGGGTCGAGAGTGGGGTATACTTCTTAACCCTACATGCTAGTTTGCTTAGTTGGTGTGTTATAGCTTTGATTAGTGATTAATTGTGCGTTTTAGTGCTAAATGTTGTGAGTAGTGTGAACTTTGGTTATGTGAGGTTAAAATTGGTTAGACTAAGTTAATTAAGTGTTGTTAAGGCCATGTTAACCTAGCTTAGCCCAATTTCACTAAAGTACCAACAGATTTCTGTTTGATGCAAAAATTTATTTAATTCTTGCTGTATAAAAATCTGGAGCTAAATACCTGTTTCTCGTATTTTAAATCTTCGCGACACACGTGATACCTGTGTGGGTTTAGGGTTTCTGCGTATCACGACGTGTCGGGGTAGCTTCAGGCGCGTAATCACACGTTTTAGCGTATCGTGCACACGTGCGATTGGTTTGCGACACGGGTTTCTAGTGCTACTGTAATGTCGCGTTTCTGTGAAATTGAGCTTATGTGTGATATATGTTACGTGATTCTAGGTTCGCAGGCTAGTGAGGCGGACGCTGCGAAGAAGCGCTAGCAAGTTGTTGGATACACTTAGCGCGGGGCACGGTGCGTAGATTTCACATCTACGGGGATATCGCCCGCATGGCGTTATGCGTCAGGGCTGATAGGACCTTATTGTTATATATTGCATATACCATACCATGGATTGTCATCGCATATTGCATTCCTTGCCATATTTATATATTTATATATGCTTAGAACAGATTGAACACTGCACTATTACTAACGGCTTATGTTGCACGGGCACGATTCTGTATGCTACACACACACCGTTAGAAATTGCCATGCCACACACTGTAGAGCTGCCATGATTATATTGTTGTAGTTCATCTTACATTTGATTGGTTATGATTTTCTAGAAATTGGGAGCCGCATGACATCTTTAAGAACGAGAACTATTTTAAAAGCGGTTTTCCCCTTATACCCATACCATGGATTGATTTACATTGTACCTCGCATTGGATTGACTTATTGGTGATGGATTTTCATGTGATTTCTGGTTTTGAGGACCGTGGAAATATTTAAGAAAAGATGCATTATTTTGAAAACCCGGTACCTTGTGATATGATATTTTGGTGTGTCCACCACGCGTTTTCTCGGTGCTGAGACGTATGCTTGAAACCCGATTCGAGGAGTGGATGTTCCGTTTACGGGTTCGTGGTGGGCCCGGTATGGTTCCCCTCGGCGAGATGATCGATGGGTTTTGCCGATTGAGCCTGGAGGTGGGCGAGTACCTATCGGTGATTGGTTGAACCTGGCAGTTGTCCGGAGGATACTGGCCAGAGTTGAGAGATGGATGCGGGATGACCCGTACTGCCGGGGCCGAGGGCCGACACCGCAGACGGACCCCGTGGGCTGATCCGGACTGACGGAGCCCGATATATGAGGATTTGCGTGTCGATGTTGGACACGAGTATTTGATAATGTTTTGGGTGCCGATGTTGGGCACTCGTGATTTCGCAGAGGTTTATAGGATTTGAGGGCTGATGGGTGTGCCGGCGCCTGAGTATATTTGGGATTTGGGTGCAGCTTGAGGCACCGCCTATTGTTTTCCATGTTGACACATTCCATGTAGATGTTATTTATCCCATGCTCAGTATTGATTGCTATGTATCTCATCCTGTAGTATCTACCTGATAGAGCACTTGTATTACTATTGCATCCACTGTTTAGCATGCATTGATATCATCTGCTGGCATTAGTAGAGCCACGCTATATGTGCATGCTCGCGATCACCTTTATATATTATCTCTATTCACGAGTTGGCAACTCACCCCCGTTGTGCCACAGTATTTGCAGGTTGCCCTTGGGAGTAGTCGCGGCTGGCTGTTTACCGCATCTTTTGGCACAGATACCATTGCTGAGGCGAGTTAGCCTTTTGCTGTTAGGTGGGTTTTTGTACGGTATCTGTTATCTTTCAGTTGTATATTGATGTATCTAGTACTCTCCATCTACCTTTCTGTATTGACTTAGAGACAGTTGTGAGGACGATGTGTATGATTTTATACTCCGGTGTCGAGCTCGCATGTGAGCCGGCTTTATTTTATGCAGTCTTACCTTTTGTGATATTGTCCTTGCTTTACTGTGTATTCTTCGCTACGGCGTCGTATATCATATTAGGATGCTTTATTTATTTCACTTGTTATTTCTGCTACACCTTGCTTTTACCCGACTTACAGGACAAATGTTTAAAAAAGAAATGTTGCCAAAATTATAAAAGTTATAACTCCTGAACTTAAAAAGGATTTCTACTAAATTAATTAAAGTTTTCTAGACATATACGACTGTTTTTACAAAATGTTTTAATCACTCTTAAATTTTTGGTTTTGATTTCTGGGTTCTGCTTACTTAGCCGCGTTACGCCTGTAGACGTTGCGTTGTTAAGTGCCGGTCACGAGTCGAAACTCTCGGTTCGTGACAGAAAGTTATGCTCGCACGCCTCCGTCCAATCAAAAGGAACTCCCTTCCGGGTCAACCTGGTCAACGGTGCAGCAATACGGGAGAAGTCCTGTACAAACCGTCGGTAGTAGCCAGCCAGGCCAAGGATACTGTGGATCTCTGTAACTGATGCTGGTCTGGGCCAATGCTGAACGGCCTCGATCTTCTTCGGGTCCACACATATACCATCTCGTGTAATCACGTTGTAAGTCTACATTACCCGTCCCCGATTCTTTGGGGTTGCGGAAATGATGAAAAATGATTTTTCTTTGGGGTTAACATGGACTCAAAATACAGATCTTTGTTAAACAACTATCTAACAACCTAACTAGGAATTTTACCTACTCGGTTAGGGGCTTATACCTTAACTTGAACTCCTTCTCTTCGACTCCTTGTGGTGGTCAGATGGTTCTCTCCTCGTCGTCTCCTTGTACCGAAGATGGATCCACCTGAAAGCTTCTACCTTTGGCTCCAACCTCAATCTTGAGGAAACTAGAACACTTGGTTTGCTAGACCTTGTATACTATGATGAGTAGAGAAGTGTTTTGGGTTTTATCTCTATGGTTCTTACTTCTCAACACATGAGATAATAGAACCATGAACTAGAGAGAGAGCAAGAGGAAGAGGGAGAGCTTGAGGATGAGAGAGAATGAGAATGATAGAATGAGCAAGACTTTTCTCACCCTTGCTCTCATAATCCAAAATGATCATAAAAAATAATAATAATTGAGTATTATGCGATGGTTCATATCATATCAAATGGCAATATCATTTCATGCACTCATTTTTTAAAGTATAACAAACAAGCAAAAGTCATTGACATGAAATGATAGCCATTGTAATGATGATGGTCAACAAGTCCAACCTAGTCAACCGGTCAACATAGTCAAAAAGTCAACAAAGTCAACCTTTCAACCCAACCATGGCACAATAATACTTAATTAATATTATCATTAATCATATTTCTTATTCTCATTAGGGTTTAGCAAAAGTCAACAATCAACAACCCTAATGAGAATCTTCTGCCTCTGTCTTTCTTTCAACGATGCATACACACCCGCATCTGCGTTCCGAGGAACACAAATACAAATGATATAAAACCAATCCAAAAACGTACACTAGGATCTGGCTTAAACCAAAGCCCGCTAGTGATAACTACCCGGACACTAAACGTGCACAAGTGCACGGATGTGACCGAACCCTGTCGCAAAACCATGCGACCTCTACTCTTTTGCCTAAAGGAGAATAGTTCTCTGTGTGGGACTTTAAAGACTCGACACTACGCTGGTAGTGGGTTTAACCAAAGACCACAAGCGGCACTAGCTGTGCGTAACGGCCCCCAGGTAGATGCCGATAAGAAGACGGATGAGGTGAAACCCATCTGAACTCCTACTGAGCCAGAATGTGACAATCTCCGTACAGTCCGGTCTGTTCTTCTGAGAATATCGCATGGCGGGCCTAGGGGGGCGGTAAACGTCAGTCCCCTAATAGCGGTACAAGTCGTGTCGGAGTGTAGTCCAGAACACCCTGAGATAACACTGGAAACCTACCAGTATATCTCGCTTGCCCTGGCCAAAGACTTTGTGTAATGGATCTCCTAGACACAGCATGATATCAACCCCCAATATCGGGAGAGACGAATCCTTTCTAACCGTCACTGCCTCCAAGTGCTTCGGGACTGCACCCAATGATCTCACGCTTTTGGCGTGTCGGATGTTCAAAGTTCTAAAGTTATAACCGTGATCAGGATGGTGTCGCTTTGCAGCTAGCCGGTTGAGCACGGGTCGATCCACAGGGAGATGGTTGTATGTCCGTTCTTGTCTTAGACGAGTCAATAAAGAATGTGTATATGTTTGTTCAAATCTAACCTATGTGTTTTATATGCAAGTATAAAGTTGTTAAGAAAATGATACGAAAGTGTAAGCTAAAGAAATCCGCACTCAAAACCTTTGAGCCGGGTCTAGACCAATTGAAGCTAGAGCAATCGGCAACAACGTGGATTAGGATACTTAAGCACGGTATTCATGGAATCCGGCTTATTGACCTTTGTCCGTCCGTTCTTGTATCTTGCTATTGCCTCCGGCCAAACCGAACGCAACCAGTCGCGGTTAGGAATCACCGTTACCTTGGTAGGGTAGGGTGCCTAACGGAGCGCTTGCGTAACGTATAGGCGGAGTTCAAAGGAAAATAACGGGAAAAGGAAATGAGGAATGAAACCTTAACTAACAATATTGTATTTATTCTTAACAACAACATATTACAACCATTCACAAAACGAACCAAAAAGAGCAAAAGAAAAGATAAACAAAGAAAAGAAAAGATTACAAGCAAGTAATTAAAATTGCGTGCAATTTAAGTGCATGAAAGTAAAGCAAGAAATGAAACTAGGAACCATAGAACCCAAAACAAGACATGGGTTCAATAACCAAATCTTAAACTTGCAAGCTCACTTAAGAGGTTGCAAGATCAAGAAAAGGCAAAAAAACTCATGGAGAATGAAGCACAAAAGAGAGAACAAAATGATACAACTCCTTAAGATCAATGACCAAAGCTTAAACTTGCAAGCTCACTTAAGAGGTTGCAAGATCAAGTTAAGGTAGAGAGCTCAAGGGGGAAGCTAAGAAAAAAGAATGATACAAAATAACCCTCATCTTCATTTAACATCCACTCAAAAGATCTCACAACAATTTCATGGAGGAAAGAATGAAGAAGAAGAAGAAGTAAACTAAAAACAAACAAAAAGTGGGCATGAGAAAGAACACCATTGGCTTGGCAAGTTCTGGGCAATTTATAGGCAGGAAACAGAGAACCTAGGGCAACAATCTGTTAATATATGAAATTCCAAAACTGCCCCTGAAATTTGACCAAGTGCGGAGTCCACATGGCCGCGGTTCCACGGCCTAAGCGCGCTTATGCCGTGGTTCCACGGCCTTTTAGAAGGCTCGTGCCTTCATCTTTTGTCGGATCCCCTGGTTTGTGGTCCTATTCAGTGTGGTATAGTACTTTTCTCAGAATCTCTTCACAATTCTTTCAGAATTTCAGTAGATCAAAAGGTGATGTGATGTGGATCTTTTGCTATGATTTCCTCGAGCTCCGCATAGATATGTTGGATCTTGTATTGACATTGAGCTTTGTGCATGAAAATGACATTGATTTGCCATTTTGTCCCTTAAGCTGGTGCGTGGCAACATACGGATAGAGAGCGGAGACCCGTGTTTTATCTGTGGTTGGCAGTAATCCGGAATCTGTCGTACTTTTTCCATGAATTTCACTGTTAGAGCCGACAACCAGTATCCTGCAAATATGTAGCAAAAACTGATTAAAAGCACCTTCCTATAAACAAACGAGCGTAAGAATGGGCGGTATAAAATGCAATATTCTGGTATGAACAATTACCCCCAAACTTTGGTTTTGCTCGTCCCGAGCAAAACCAATTATTCATAAAAAAAAGTCCTAACGACACTTTCGCAGGGAACGCGATTGCACTGAGTACGTGCAAAAAGCCGTTAAACCTCTAGGTGTCCCTAATAGGAGGAGTGTTGTCTCCTGAGGGTTTTCAGCGGATTACACCCACAAAATCCCGTCAAGCTAGTGTCATAAGTTAACATCGATTCTACTCCTACAGTTTAGTATTTACGTGAGAAACTCTATCATCCTAAGTTAGAAATATCCAACCCTTATTTTTCATACCTCCTATCTATTTAACCTTGGATCCTATACGTTCCAAAAAAGTTTAGAAAGATGTTGGTTCCCCTGTGTTTTCCTTCTAAAGTGCGGCCTCAAATCAGGGATTTTTATCAACTTTATAGAAAACACAAATCTTATTCTTTATTTCTATCTTTTATCCAAACATCGATTGTATACCCCTACGTGTGTGTATATTTGCACCCCTACACTCAAGAATTCAATTCAAACTATAATACCCTTGCCCTAATACCTAATACTACTTCTTTTCATTTAATGATGGACGGTGTTGCTCACACTTTTCATGCGACTATTAATACTTCTTGAGGCACTAACGACCGATTACTGAATGTGTGAACTTTAAAGCGTAAATAGCAGTTTCCAGGTCTTGACTTTATTCTATTTTTCTTTTTATTTTTCTTTTTCTTTTTCAAGACCGGATATATTTTTCAATATGCTCTTTTGGTGTTTAGCTTTAAATACCGTTTTTTCTTTCATACTAGGCTTTCAGGCAAGAGTATTTCTTGGTATCCTCTACTATCCCAAGTTTCAAGGTGGGTGTAAGTGCACTTTGATACTTTCTAAATTTGAACTCAAGAAAAGAAACTATTTTTCAAATTTATCTTTCAGTAAAACTTCAATACTTTCCCTTCATCTTGACTTAACTCAAGAACTGAACTTAAGATTACCTATTTCTCAAAAAAAAAACTTTAAGGACGTATACTTACCAAAGTTAGACAGAATGAGGGTTATTTTTAGGATTTTCAATTCCTAAGCCTAGAATTTAGTTATTTCTAACATATCAACTAAACTTTCAGAATAAAAATCTAAGTTACCCTATTAGCTAACTTGACGACAAAGTTTTTATATTTTTGGAAAATTTTCGATTTTTGCGGGTTTTTAATAAGGTATGCAAATGCAGAATATACAAATGAATGCGAAGGAAGAAAGCTTATCGAGCACACCCCCAAACTTAAACTTGACAGTGCCCTCACTGTCAGGCTACACCAAGAGGGTCAAAATTGTCGGCGCTCCCTAAAAAGAATTTATTTTTTATTTATATACAAAACAAAAAACAAAAAACAAAAAAAAATATATACACAAAAAGGTTCCCCCCAAACTTAAATAAAACAGTGTTTCCACTGTTAAGCGTTGAAGTTCAGAAATAGTGGGGAAAGAGAACGGTATCAAGCTATACAAGGCCTTGCACAGGCCAAAAGTGAGCACCAACCATTCAAAGATTTTATCGCTATAATGTACAGGTTGGTGGAAGAAGGCGTAGAGAAAAGAGAGGGAGAATAAGCGAGACCGTATGGAGATAGAAGTGGTATACGGTCTAGGTATATAAGAAGAAGAATGGCGAAAGGGAGAAAGAAGTGGAATACGAACTTGAGGGGGAAATGGATTGAATAAATTAGTACAATCTGTAATGATCGATGTGAAAAGATGGATTGTACTAATCTATCAATACGGCGAGAAATTGGGTCAAATCCCTCAAGATTCGTGAGAAACCATGGGTACGCCGAACTTGGTAAACCAGACACAGGAAGTGAAAATGATACGGTTTCTTGCAATGTCGGAACGATGGAAAGGATGGGGGGAAGTGATTGAGGAAGGGTATCGGTTAAGGGTTCTGGAGGGTGTATACAGACAATGACAGGGACAGGATGAATTGGAAAATCCGACTCATCAAGCAAAACTGGTTCATCCTCAAATATATCTTCAAAATTTCCCTCAAAATTCAGCACATCCACGCATTTATCCTCAAAATCCAGACGCATATAGGGTTCGGGAAAAACATTTAATGACTCGGGATGATGAATTGGAGAGAAAAACTCAGCCAAAATCCACGGGTTCATCATCCAAAATATTCCCAGCGTCAATATCCTCAATCAAGTAAAAATCTATATTCTCAGACACCTCAACAAAAGCATGGATATTAATCAATTCAGGTTCTAGAGTGGAGGTGTAGAGGTCAAAAGGATTGGGTGTGGTTTCACTCGAAAAGACCCTTCACAATCGGGCAAATCAAACGCTACAAAGTCACACAACTCATTATCCGTTCTATCTTTAATCAATGAATCGTTTGGAACACTAGATAGACATTCAAAACCGGAGTTGTGGGATTCAAGTTGAAACGGGTAGGCTTGATTCGGAAGGGGGTACATCTCACTCTCTCCACTCAAATTCTCAACCTATCCTACCGCTTCTTCATACATTGGAAAATTTGGAGCTAGTTGAAAACTAGCTACCGGGTCACTAGGTTGTATGAGGGCGGCCATGGACGCATTCAAATCCATCATCTGTTGGTACGACGCTACCTTAAAGTCTTCCAAAGACTGTTCTAGACTAGACATGGGCTGTGAAGGGGTTTCAGTAAAAGATTCAAAGTTGTTTGGATACTGAAAACTCCCAAATGGCGGTTCAGAAGCAATGTCTAGGGAAGGTGCAAAAGTCGGGTAGGACTGGTAGGAATTGAATGGCTGGACAGGAGCAGGATCAACATGTGGATAAGAAGGTGAATGGAATTGTTGATCCCAAGAATCTGTAGTGGTGAAAGGAGTGAAAGATCGGCTACAGGATTGTTCAATATGTTCAGCGATGGACAAAGGACGACTTGCAAAAGGGGTATCAACATAAGAGGGTAGGGGAGGTTGAAAAGGTTGATACAAAGTAGATTGCGGAAGGCAAGTGTTTGTCCTAGACGCGTCTATCCGATCTTTCAAAGAGATTTTGGGCATGGAGGGATCGTTCGACGTTCGGCCAAAGCAATAACCGTAAGAAGTAATGTCTGGTTGTGGGTACCAAAGTTCGGCAAGAGTTTTGCAAGGTGGGATGCCCATGATATGAAGAGAGAAAGAAAGAAAGGCAGAGAAAAGGAGGGGAAAACGAATGTGAATATATTTTTTTAGTTATTAACAAAAGAATGAAATATACACACAAAAAGAATCTGGACAAAAACAATCACGACACAAAAATACCACACACCTAATCGTTCAAGGGTTCACCTAGGTCAACTAGACCTGCTCTAGAACTTGATTTTCGAAGTAAAACTGTGTCGAGAAACGGGCTTAAGATACACTGATCACGAGGCCAGGTAAGTGCAGAGATAAGGGGAGGTTTTCCGACGCTTTCGCGAAGGTCCTTAATTAAATAACCCTTTCTCTTTTGGCGGTTTCGCCGTTAACACTTTCCTAGACACCCCATAAACAATGTACCGTTAAGCGAGGTTCTAAACACAGTTAACTTCTCCTAGTGAGCGCGAAGTTCTTAAGGCTTAAGGTCTAGTTTCTTTTAATGTTTGTGCGGGTAAACGTTATGCTCAAGTTCATGACTTGTGGGCTACGGAAAAGGTGATGAAATCCTTTACCGTATGGTGTGGGGTCCGCTTGCCCTTAAGTCCGTATTAATGTATGCAATGCGCAATTCAATAAAAATTCTATAAAGAATCAAACAATCGTTTTTTTAGTTTAAGCACGGCACTGCAACAGATACGGGTTAATCAATTTTTAGCGTTTGCTAGCGAACTTGCAAAGAATAGTATATTAGATGCGACGGATTTGAGAAGAAGGTGTTTAAGAAATACGTACCGTTAAGTTTTTGGGTTAGGAAAACCCCCCGTTGAATCAAATCCGGGAAGCTTGAAAAGTTCGCTTTCGCGGGTCAAACTACCCGGATCTTTGGCACTGTACTTTGCAATCACCTTAGCCTTGAACGTACACTTTGCTCCCCACAATCACAGTTCGCAAATCCGCAAAAATCTGCAGAAAATACAGTATAGCGGAATTCATAGAGAAGATAAAAGAAAAGACAAAGGGGTGGAGAAAAAATTGGGCACAGAGGCCTCAATGGGACCGCGGAACCGCCGCGCAAGGCACATTTTGACCACGGTTCCGCAGTCGAAATGTTGACTTGGGGATTTGTCTTTGGCCAACGAACTCCACTTCTTCTCTTTTCCAAAATAAAAACCACTATTTTCTTTTTGGATTACTGTACTTTCGCCAGATTAGCCTGCACACTTGCTCACAAAAATTATCAAAAAATAACAAAAAGATTTTATTTTTTTATTTATAAATATATACAAAAAGAATATTAACCCGAATAACAAGAAAGAAAATATGCTATCGTCTCCCCGGCAACGGCGCCATTTGATCGGACGCTTTTGGCGTGTTGGATGTTCAAAGTTCTAAAGTTATAACCGCGATCTGGACGGTGTCGCTTTGCAGCTAGCCGGTTGAGTATGGGTCGATCCACAGGGAGATGGTTGTATGTCCGTTCTTGTTTTAGACGAGTCAATAAAGAATGTGTATATGTTTGTTCAAATCTAGCCCATGTGTTTTATATGCAAGTATAAAGTTGTTAAGAAAATGATACGAAAGTGTAAGCTAAAGAAATCCGCACTCAAAACCTTTGAGCCGAGTCTTGACCAATTGAAGCTAGAGCAATCGGCAACAATGTGGATTAGGGTACTTAAGCATGGTATTCGTGGAATCCGGCTTATTGACCCTTGTCTGTCCATTCTTGTCTCTTGCTTTCGCCTCCGGCCAAACCGAACGCAACCGGTCGCGGTTAGGAATCACCGTTACCTTGGTAGGGTAAGGTGCCTAACGGAGCGCTTGCGTAACGTTTGGGCGGAGTTTAAAGGAAAATAACGGGAAAAGGAAATGAGGAATGAAACCTTAATTTACAATATTGCATTTATTCTTAACAACAACATATTACAACCATTCACAAAATGAACCAAAAAGAGCAAAAGAAAAGATAAACAAAGAAAAGAAAAGATTACAAGTAAGTAATTAAAAGTGCATGGAATTTAAGTGCATGAAAGTAAAGAAAGAAATGAAACTAGGAACCATAGAACCCAAAACAAGACATGGGTTCAATAACCAAATCTTAAACTTGCAAGCTCACTTAAGAGATTGCAAGATCAAGAAAAGGCAAAGAACTCACTGAGAATGAAACACAAAAGAGAGAACAAAATGATACAACCCCTTGAGATCAATGACCAAAGCTTAAACTTGCAAGCTCACTTAAGAGGTTGAAAGATCAAGTTAAGGTAGAGAGCTCTAGGGGGAAGCTAAGCAAAAAGAATGATACAAAATAACCCTCATCTTCATTTAACATCCACTCAAAAGATCTCACAACAATTTCATGGAGGAAAGAATGAAGAAAAAGAAGAAGAAGTAAACAAAAAACTAACAAAAAGTGGGCATGAAAAAGAACACCATTTGCTTGGCAAGTTCTGGGCAATTTATAGACAGGAAACAGAGAACCTAGGGCAACAATCTGTCAATATATGAAATTCCAAAACTACCCCTGAAATTTGACCAAGTGCGGAGTCCACATGGCCGCGATTCCGCGGCCTAAGCGCACTTATGCCGCGGTTCAGCGGCCTTTTAGAAGGCTTGTGCCTTCATCTTTTGTCGGATACCCTGGTTTGTGGTCCTATTTAGTGTGGTATAGTACTTTTCTCAGAATCTCTTCACAATTCTTCCAGAATTTCAGTAGATCAAAAGGTGATGTGATGTGGATCTTTTGCCATGATTTTCTCGAGCTCCGCATAGATATGTTGGATCTTGTGTTGTCATTGAGCTTTGTGCATGAAAATGATATTGATTTGCCATTTTGTCCCTTAAACTGGTGTGTGGCAGCATACGGATAGAGAGCGGAGACCCGTGTTTTATCTGTGATTAGCAGTAATCTGGAATTTGTCGTACTTTTCCATGAATTTCACTGTTTAGAGCTGAGAACCAGTATCCTGCATATATGTAGCAAACACTGATTAAAAGCACCTGCCTATAAACAAACGAGCGTAAGAATGGGCGGTATAAAATGCAATATTCTGGTATGAACACCCAACTACTACCTTTTTGCACGACTCCTTTGAGCCGTGGTAGGGTAGTAATCAAAGTACAGTGGGAACACACTTGAGTCGAAGTGACAGTGTCAAGTCAGCGGACTAAGCTGTACTCATGTCTCCTAGGAACTGATAACTGACGATAAGTATAGTACCAACCAATAGTTCCCGACGAGTCCTGTCCAGTGTACTCGTAACCTAACGAGCACCCGCATACTATCTCAAGTACGACGTACTGACGGCTGTAGGACAGACCGTCTCCCATGCTGGGATGAGAAGCGCATTCGCTAGTCTACTCCGGAGTATCGATGCCCTGTCTCGATATTCCTACGAATAGGGACCTTTATAAGGATGTTCTTGTGGATTACCCAGCCCCCACGAGTGTGACTGCCATCACAACGCTGGTAGTCAAGCAAAGATCCTAAGGGCTCCATTAATGTGTATAGGTGATATACTAAAAGAAACACATGTACACATTAAAGTAGAAACAAACCAAGTAGCATACTACTATTTTGAGCAATATTGTCTATACAAGTGTGAATATCCCAAGCTTCCATTAAGTAATATACAAACTAGTATGATACAGTAATGGCCTCTAAGGCATATACACTAACAATCTCCCACTTGCACTAAGGCCATGTACTGGCGTATCGAAGACCTGTCATCTCGATCGGCCGCTCGAACTGAGTCTGGGGTAAGGCCTTCGTGAGTGGATCAGCAGTGTTATCTTCCGTATTTACTCTCTTCACCTCGATCTCCCGGTGATCTACGATCTCCCTGATCAGGTGGTACCGCTTCAAAATGTGCCTGGACTTCTGATAGGACCTGGGTTCCTTCGCTAAAGCTATAGCGCCGTTGTTGTCACAATACAGCGGTATTGGATCAACACTGGTAAGAACCACTTGAAGCTTCGTGAGGAACTTCTTCATCCAGACAGCTTCCTTTGCGGCATCGCAAGCAGCTATGTACTCCGCTTCCATAGTTTAGTCAGCAACGGTTTCTCGCTTGGAGATCTTCCAGCAAACCGCCCCTGCATTGAGGGTAAAGACATAACCTGACATGGACTTGGAGTCATCCTTGTCACTCTGGAAGCTGGAGTCAGTAAAGGCCTCGATCTGGAGGTCTTTTCCGCCATACACCAAGAACATCTCCTTAGTTCTTCTCAGGTACTTAAGAATGTTCTTTACCGCTATCTAGTGCTTCTCCCCTGGGTCCGACTAATACCGGCTTACAACGCTCAATGCGTATGCTACATCTGGTCTGGTACACAACATCGCATACATAATAGAGCCAACCACAGATGCGTAGGGTATTGATGACATGCGAGCCCTTTCCAAATCAGTCTTGGGAGACATCTCTTTGGAGAGGGTGATTCCGTGACAAGCTGGTAGATTACCGCGCTTGGAATCTTCCATACTGAATCGTTTCAGTATGGTGTCAATGTACCTGGACTTTGAAAGTCCCAACATCCTTTTAGATCTATCACGATAGATCTGGATCCCCAGAATGTAGTTGGCATCGCCCAGGTCCTTCATGGAAAACCTCTGTGACAAGAATCCTTTGACTGACTGTAGCATAGGAATATCATTTCCTATTAGGAGAATGTCATCGACGTACAAGATGAGGAATACCACATTTCTCCCTACAATCTTACTGTAAATGCATGGTTCATCTGGGTTTTTGATAAAGTTGAATTCTTTGACCAGTATCATCAAAGCAGATGTTCCAACTCCGCGATGCCTGCTTCAGTCCATAGATGGAATTGAGCAACTTGCACACTTTACCGCTGCTCCGACTCTGAATGAATCCCTCTGGCTGATCCATATAGAAGTACTCTTCCAAATTTCCATTTAGAAAAGCCGTCTTTACGTCCATCTGCCAGATTTCATAATCGTGGATGGCAGCAATGGCAAGAAGGATCCGAATGGATTTGAGCATAGCTACCGGAGAAAAGGTCTCGTCATAGTCCAAATCTGGTTTTTGACGAAAACCCTTTGCAACAAGCCTAGCTTTATAGGTTTCAACCTGCCCATCTACACCAATCTTCTTTCTGAAGATCCATTTGCAGCCTACGGGTTTTACCCCTTCTGGACCAAAGTCCAAAGTCCAAACTTTGTTGGTGTACATGGACTCCATCTCGGTCCGCATTGCATCCAGCCATTTTACCGAGTCACCGCTCTGAATAGCTTGTTGGAAGCTAGTAGGCTCATCATAATCAATAGTGCAGTCCTCTCTATCCCCGTCTATGAGAAAACCATACTATCTCTCGGGCGGATGAGACTGCCTACTCCTCCTCCGGAGCGGCACAGGATTGTCCGGTTCTCCTGAAACTTCTGGTTCTTCCAAGCTTTCAGTGATAGCTTGTGGTTCTGGAATTTCTTCAAGTTCTATTGCGCTCCCACTTATCTGATTTTCCAAAAATTCAGTTTCCAAGAAGTGGGCATGCTGAGAAACAAAAACTTTTTGTACTTCTGCGGAATAGAAAAGATACCCTCTGGAGTTCTTTGGGTATCCCATAAACTTACACAGTACTGAGCGTGCCTCGAGCTTGTCCGCATGCTGCTTCTTTACAAAAGCTGGACATCCCCATGTCTTAAGATACTTAAGAAAGGGTTTCTTCCCACTCCACATCTGATATGGGGTGGTAGGCACAGTCTTGGTTGGAGCCTTGTCCAAGAGATATGCAGCTGTTTCTAGTGCATAACCCCAGAAAGATTGCGATAACTCAGCCTTACTCATCATGGAACGAACCATATCTAATAGGGTTCGATTCCGCCTTTCAGATACACCGTTGTGTTGTGGTGTGTATGTAGGAGTACGCTGAGAGAGAATTCCATTCTCTTTTAAGTAGTCCAGAAACTCGGCACTCAAGTATTCACCACCTCGATCAGATCTCAGTTTCTTTATACTTTTGCATGTTTGTTTTTCAACTTCATTATTGTATTCCCGAAATTTCTCAAAGGCCTCGGATTTGTGCTTCATTAAGAAGACATGTCTATACCAACAGAAATCATCTGTAAAAGTAATGAAGTATGAATAACCACTTCATGCATGTGTAGACATTGGACCATACACATCACTGTCCCAAGAGCTTGCTCGCTCTTACTCCGTGTCCAGTGAATAGAGTCTTTGTCATTTTTCCCATGAGACAAGATTCACAAGTGGCATAAGACTGATACTCGAACGGATTCAAGTATCCCTCTTTATGTAACTTAGTTAATCGTGTCTCATTAATGTGACCTAGTCTACAATGCCATAAGAAAGCCTGATTTGTTTCCGGAGACTTCCTTTTAAGTGTGTTCTGGACACTGAAAATCTGAGCTTGATTTAATACGTATATCCCGTTTTCTAATGTACCTGACCCAATCAAAACTTGATTTAGGTAGATGTGGACCACATCGCTTACAAAAGTAAAATCATATCCTTTCTTAGAAAGTAAGGGTACAGATATGATATTACAAGTCTCACCTGGTACATACAAACAGTTACGCAGAATCAATATCTTCCCAGTTGTCAGTCCAAGATGATATTCCCCTACGGATTCAGCGTCCATGCTCATTCCGTTAGCAACCATGAGAGTCATATCACCTTTCCTGATAACCCTACGGTTTCTCAGATCCTGTAACGAGTTACAGATGTGAGATCCTGATCCGGTATCCAATACCCAGGAAGTAGGGTTAACTGACATACAGTTCTCTACTACAAACACACCCGAAGCCGAAGCCACAACATGTTTCGAATTCTTGCTACTAGCTTTGCCAGCCCTGCAATCCTTCTGCCAATGTTCATTCCCGTAACAATAGGAACGTCCCTCTATTACTACATCCAGTCCCGAAACTTTTGCCCTTCCCTTTCCTTCTTCTTCCCTGGTTTCCTTCAGGGTATAAGCAGAGGGCAGGGACTGTAGAATCAAGTCAGTATTTGACCCGTTCTCCAACATGGTCTTCAGGTCCGTGAGCTCAAAATAGCTGGTCTCTGTAAGGACGTTGCCCCCTACAGATGACCCGGCAGCCAACCTCGCTTGAAGCAATTCGTTCGAGGTCTCATATCTTGCGATACGAGATTGCTCTCCATATAAATCTTTGTTATGGAGGAAGATAGAAACTGAGTCCATCTTCTCGTGCTGCCTCTGGTTTGCATCATCAACTGAGGCTAACACGAGGCACTTGGCTTTCGCACAGTCTTTTTCCGATGTCATACGGATGTCAATGTCCGTGACAGGGGAAACTGGTCCTGAGACGGCAGGGGTTTGATTAGTTAAGAGGTGTCCCAGCTTTTCATGGGTAATGGACATCTGGACAGACCTTTGCCAATCATAACAGTCAGGTTCAGTCATTTTATTATCTAGATGTAACCTGTGTATGGTCACTGGGTCGCTGCAATTAAGAGAGTGAGAAGAAAACACTCAGCATGATGCTCTTGCAAGTATAGATTGGTTTTTAATTTATCTAAACAGGATGGCTCCCACTGTTTCTCGAATCCCTCCTCAAACCAAAAAGGAAGAATTAGTCAGGATCAATCTCACCGTACAATACTTGCTTAACCATTCAGCCAGGCCAGTGTCGGTACTTCGAGGGAGGTTTTCCAACGCTTTCGCGGAGTTTCATAATTAAATAACCTCTTTTCCCTGGGGGCTTAGCCCCGCTAACACCTTTCTAGACACCTACTTTGTTTATAGCATTGATCGTTAAGTGAGAAATTTCCCGAGGAGTAGCATATACTCACAGTAGGATCGAGATCCAAATATCATTGCGTGATAAAACTGAAGGAATCCTACCAGAATCATCACACTCCAAATGGTATGCAGCGCTAGCAAGTTTCAGTCTCTTTAGAAACTCCCGATGTGGATTTTTTGCCCCATGCTCTTATGACCTTGACGAAGGTCAACAAATCATAAGTCACATGTCAAGTTCTACCCGTCATTGTCCAGGTTAATTTGAACCCACCCGTATATACCCTTGACGAAGGTCAACAAGGTAATACGACTGTCCCAAACCAACGCATCTATCTATGCTACATATGAACACCCAACAGCTACCAATCACTATGCCTTGACTAAGGTCAACAAACATAGCTTGAATACTATTGAATATTCATACGAAACGACGGAGGGCTACGAATGGTTTTGGCGAAACCGTGAACGTAGTGAACTTGATATAATCGAAGGAACCTTGATAGCTTTTAACAGGAGTGGCTTAAGCTCTGCATTTAAAAGTTGTTTTTGAAAAGAAACCGAGTGGTTTTTTTGAAATTGTTCCAATGACTTTTACTTGGTTTATTTTCTTGCATTAATTTTAATGCGTCCCATCATTTAATCCTACCATTGCAGAAAACAACGAAAATATGACGTACGCTTATGCCATCCGCATTCACCACGGGGCCCCGTCATTACCCGTTAGGTTACTTAACTAACGACAGAGCGGGGGATAGACTAGCGTGGATGCAAAACATAAGCAACGCCTAAATAGATATCATACACATTTGTCACATGCAATGATAGCCATTCCAGATCACAGATGAACACATTGGATATACTAGGAGTCAGCATTCCGTACGAGCCTGTAACGAAGAGCGGATTACACGGTCGCGATGAATAGCCAAGACCCCACCCTAGACCCCTACGGGTGCGGCAAACTACCCGCCAAGTACCCGAAGCGAAGCAATCTCCCTCAACACCATAAGTAGGCCATTCGGCACTTCGAGGTACCCGGTAGTTTGTGCACCCCACCTTGGGTCTATCCTAGGAGCAAAAACAGTAAAAGAAATTATACAATGACGGCTACAACCCCATCCCGGTTGTGCGGCCATATAAATAATATTACATCAATTAAAAATTAAATGAATTGAAAGAAAAAGAAAACTCTCATCTCACAACCCCCCGGCTATTCATCCGCGACAATCCAATGAATTCATATACACATACCATCAACATTACAGATCACAGATATGTATAACCCCCACTAATCGACGTATAGAGATTGACAGACGTTCAATACATATATCACATCACAAATATAACCCGTTAGCTTAAGTCTTTAGAAGTTCGATCAAAATACGAATTTTTAACCACCCCAAAAATAAGTTTTGCTTTCTGTAAAATCTGGGCAGAAAAAACATATTGTAAAAATCCCCAAACACCCCACTGAACACACTGCAGGAAATATTTCCCACGACCGAGTCAACTGGGCCGCGGATCCGCGGCGAGAGCACGCTCCTGCCGCTGTTCCGCGGTGCTTTTACTGAGTTAGTGGACCATTTTTCTTGCTTGTTCTTTAAAAACCCTGAGCCGATTTTTAGTACATGATTTATTATTTTTTGAACAGAAAACAAAATCGGCAGAAAGTTGATATTTCGGGCGTATTTTGTGACTTTTTCTCCGATCGAACTTCTAATTACTTTGCTAACATGTTAGATAGTGTTTAGCCTGGCTCTGATACCACTGTAAGTCCACGTTACCCATCCCCGGTTCTTTGTGGTTTCGGAAATGATGAAAAACGATTTTTCTTTGGGGGTAACATGGACTCAAAATACGGATCTTTGTTAAACAACTATCTAACAACCTAACTAGGAGTTTTACCTTCTCGGTTAGGGGTTATACCTTAACTTGAACTCCTTCTCTTCTACTCCTAGTGGTGGTCGGATGGTTCTCTCCTCGTCGTCTCCTTGTGCCGAAAATGGATCCACCTGAAAGCTTCTACCTTTGGCTCCAACCCCAATCTTTAGGAAACTAGAACACTTGGTTTGCTAGACCTTGTATACTAGGATGAGTAGAGAAGTGTTTTGGGTTTTATCTCTATGGTTCTTGCTTCTCAACACATGAGACAATAGAACCATGAACTAGAGAGAGAGGAAGAGGAAGAGGGAGAGCTTGAGGATGAGAGAGAATGAGAATGATAGAATGAGCAAGACTTTTCTCATCCTTGCTCTCATAATCCAAAATAATCATAACAAATAATAATAATTGAGTATTCTGTGATGGTTCATATCATATCAAATGGCAATATCATTTCATGCACTCATTTTGTAAAGTATAACAAGCAAGCAAAAGTCTTTGCCATGAAATGATAGCCATTGTAATGATGATGGTCAACAAGTCCAACCTAGTCAACCGGTCAACATAGTCAAAAAGTCCACAAAGTCAACCATTCAACCCAACCATGGCACAATAATACTTAATTAATATTATCAATAATCATATTTCTTATTCTCATTAGGGTTTAGCAAAAGTCAACAGTCAACAACCCTAATGAGAATCCTCTGCCACTGTCTCTCTGTCAACCGTGCATACACACCGGCATCCACATTCCGAGGAACAAGAATACAAACGAGATAAAACCAATCCCAAAACGTACACTAGGATCTGGCTTAAACTAAAGCCCGCTAGTGATAACTGCCAGGACACTAAACGTGCACAAGTGCACGGATGTGACCGAACCCTGTCGCAAAACCATGCGACCTCTACTCTTTTGCCCAAAGGCGAATAGCTCTCTGTGTGGGACTCTAAAGACTCGATACTACGCTGGCAGTGGGTTTAACCACAAGCCGCAAGCGGCACTAGCTGTGCGTAACGGCCCCCAGGTAGATGCCGATAAGAAGACGGACGAGGTGAAACCCATCTGAACTCCTATTGAGCCTGAATGTGACAATCTCCGTACAGTCCGGTCTGTTCGTCTGAGAATATCGCATGGCGGGCCTAGGGGGTGGTAAACGTCAGTCCCCTAATAGCGGTACAAGTCGTGTCGGAGTGTAGCCCAGAACACCCTGAGATAACACTGGAAACCTACCAGTATATCTCGCTTGCCCTGGCCAGGGACTTTGTGTAATGGCTCTCTTAGACACAGCGCGATATCAACCCCCAATACCGGGGGAGACGAATCCGGTCTAACCGTCACTGCCTCCAAGTGCTTCGGGACTGCACCCAACTACTACTTGTTTGCATGACTCCTTTGAGCCGTGGTAGGGTAGTAATCAAAGTACAGTGGGAACACACTCGAGGCGAAGTGACAGTGTTAAGTCAGCGGACTAAGATGTACTCATGTCACCTGGGAACTGATAACTGACGATAGGTATAGTACCAACCAACAGTTCACGACGAGTCCTGTCCAGTGTACTCGTAACCTAACGAGCACCCGCATACTATCTCAAGTACGACATACTGACGGCTGTGGGACAGACCGTCTCCCATGCTGGGATGAGAAGCGTATACGCTAGTCTACTCCGGAGTATCGATGCCCTGTCTCAATAGTCCTATGACTAGGGACCTATATAAGGATGTGCTTGTGGATTACCCAGCCCCCATGAGTGTGAATGCTATCACAACGCTGGTAATCAAGCAAAGATCCTAAGGGCTCCACTAATGTGTATAGGTGATATACTAAAAGAAACACATGTACACATTAAAGTAGAAACAAACCAAGTAGCATACTATTATTTTGAGCAAGATTGTTTATACAACTGTAAATATCCCAAGCTTCCATTAAGTAATATACAAACTAGTATGATACGGTAATGGCCTCTTGGGCATATACACTAACACACGTGACCCAAGAAATCTACGTTGTCAAGCCAAAATGCACATTTACAGAATTTCGCAAACAGCTGGTGCTCCCTCAAAGCCTGCAATGTGATCCGCAGGTGCTGCTCGTGCTCCTCTCGGCTCTGGGAATACACTAAAATGTCGACAATAAATACTATGATGAACAGATCAAGATATGGCATGAAAATACGGTTCATCATGTCCATAAATGTTGTTGGGGTGTTGGTGAGTCCGAACGACATCACCAAAAACTCGTAGTGCCCGTAACGCATGATAAATGCCGTCCTTGGAATTTCCTCCTGCCGAACCCGCCACTGATGGTAACCTGATCGCAAGTCGATCCTCGAAAAGTATCCTGCACCCTGAAGCAGGTCGAACAAGTCATCGATGCGTGGTAGAGGATATATGTTCCGTATGGTAATCCTGTTCAGCTGGCGGTACTCAATACACTAACGCAAACTGCTGTCCTTCTTCTTGACAAACAGGACTGGAGCACCCCAAGGAGACACACTAGGTCGAATAAGCCCTTTATCCAGCAAATCTTGCAACTGACCTTTCAACTCTCTAAGCTCCGCCGGGGCCATCCGATAAGGCGGTATGGAAATAGGACCCGTGCCGGGAATCAAGTCAATGCAGAAAACAATATCGCGCTCAGGCGGTAGCCCAGGAAGCTCGTCAGGAAAAACATCAGGGAACTCACGAACAATCGGAACCTGGTCCAACAGAACCTCTGTAGCTCTAGTATCGCAAACATAGGATAGAAATCTCTGACATCCTTTCCTCAAAAGCTGTCCAGCGCGAAAAGACAAAATCAAACCATGAGGAGCGGCACCACGGTCCCCCTGCACAACGAAAACCGACTCGCCGGGAAAACAAAACCTAACTGTCTTCTCGCGGATGTCCATAGACGCGTAGTACGTGGCTAACCAGTCCATGCCCAGGATAACGTCGAAGTCCAACATCTCAAGAAGGATCAAGTCGACGGACGACTCTCTCTCACAAATACGGACAACACACGACCAGAACACGTGTTTAGCAACAAATGACTCGCCAACGGGAGGGGTCACAACAAGCGGCTAATCAAGCAAACCAGACTCTCTACCCAAACTCGGCACAAAGTCTGTGGAAACGTACGAGTGCGTGGATCCCGGATCAAACAACACGTGTGCATCAAAAGAACATACTGAATGGGTACCTGAAACTACTGCATTAGACGCCTGCGCGTCCTGATGTGTCAAAGAGAATACCCGTGCCTGTCCTCTTCTTGCGACTGGCGGTACCCTACTAGCAACTGGCTGTCCTCTGCCGGCAGATGGCTGTCCTCTGCCTCAGCGACCTCGTTCTCTCTAAGCAAACCCTCCGCGACCATGACCTCTCTAAGCATGAGTCTGACGCGGAGTAACAGCAGGTACAAGAGGCAACGCCCTCTGGGGTGGAGAAGGTGGAAATGTGACATGTGGTACGACGGTCTCGCCCTCACGTGGCTTCGGACAATCTCGAATAACATGATAAGTACTCCCGCATCGGAAACATCTAGATGGTGCCGGCTGACCCTCCTAGGGATAAGAGCTGAATAGCTGACCTCGTCTCGAGCCTTCGCTAACCTCCGTACCTGAACGGAACCCGTCGCGGCGCCTAAACGGCTGTCTTAGTGCTGACGTACCTGTACAAACCCTCTTCGGCCCTGGAACTACCGAAGTCTCAGCAAGGTGCTCCTCGACTAATAGGGCTGCATCTACAGCTGCTGTATAGGTCTCGCAATGCTGTGCGCTGAACGCAAGAAACAACGGGATAAGCAAGCCTCGAACAAACCTCTTTACTCGCATCTCCTCAGTAGCTACTAAATATGGAGCATAAACAGATAGCTCGGTAAACTGCACATCGTACTCCGCGACCGTCATATCTTGCGTCTGGCGTAATGACTCCAACCTGCAGGCTCGAGCATCCCTGACACTCTAGGGAAGGAAACGGGCAAGGAACACCATCACAAACCCACTCCAGGTCATAGGAGGAAGACCTGCTGCTCTTCCCTTTTCTACCGACTCACACCACTTCTGCGCAAGACCTTCCAGGTGAAAGCTCGCGAACTCCACCCATCTCGCATCTGAGCATCTGAGTGAACGACATATCCGGGCTATCCTATCGATAAATGACTGCGGGTCCTCGGCTGCATCGGTGCCTGTGAAGACTGGAGGCTTCAGCCTCATAAATTCAGATAGCGATACTGTAATAACCTCTGTAGTTGCAGGGGCAACTGCCAGAACTTTAGGTACCATCGCGGTCCCCGTAACGGGTGGAACTACCTATGGTCGCTGCGCTCGATGTGTCTCAACTAACGACCCTATCATCTGGCGCATCTCCTGCATACCGGCCCCTAGCATGGTGATCTGGTCTGTTGAAGGACGAACAGTCTACTCTGGTACAACGGGTGTACTTCCCGGGTCAGTCCTCGTTTCAGACGAGTCAACTCTAATCTCGGCTCTCGCGGCCGCTCTTTGGGCCCTCGTAGTCTTTGGCGGCATAGTGTCTAAAAAGAGAATAGGATTCGATAAGGATACGGAAATCAAATCACAAGAATGCATATATTCATGAAGGAATTTCAATCAATAAGTCCTACGGTCAGTTAGGCGGAGTACCGTGTCGTGAGTATGCCGCGGAATATACACACGCTACGCCACTCTGCTTCAGCTACCTAATCCATCATACCAGGGTCATCCTACTCTCCGAAAGGTAAAACCTAGTCGCTCTGATACCAACTTTTTCACGACCCAAAGTTCGGCCCGTGACCGGCACTTAACCACGTAAAGTCTACAGGCGCAACGCGATCAAAAAAGCCGAAACCCAGAAATCAAAACCATTAAAATAGTGAGTGGAGAAAACATTAGTTTAAAACATTTAGAAAACCTTGAGTAATTGAGTAAAAATCTTTAAAGTTTAAGTATTTTTTCTTAAAAATTTCGGCAGCACCTCCTTTGTAAAAACTAGCCCTGAAAACGGGTACAAAACATGATATAAGTAAAATAACTGATAACAAAAATATAACATCGCCAATCAGGAGCAATCACGCCCAACGACGGAAACAATCACCACAAGAATAATATACGACGTTGTAGCGAAGAAATGAGCAATAAGTGAAAAACATCATAAAAGATAAAACTGCATAAATAAATAAAGTCGGCTCACACGAGCTCGACGTCTGGAGTACAAAATAATATACAACATCGTCCTCACAACTGGTCTCTACATGAAATAGTAGATGGAGAGTACTATATACAATAGAGTGTACAAATGGAAAATAATCGGATACCACAAACCCACCTATCGGCAAAACAACTCACGCGCCAACTGCAGTGGTATCCGTAGCCAAAAAGATAAAAAAAAATAGCCCTGCCGCAACTACTCTGAGGGTCGACCTGCAAACACTGTGGTACAATGGGGGTGAGTTACCAACTCGTGAATAGCAAATAACATATAAAGGTAATCGCGAGTATGCACTTACTGCGATACTCTAACATGTGACATCTGATAACATCTAAATGATGAGCGGGGTATGCAATAATCATGCATAACAAGTGAAATCTAATAACATCTATATGATGAGCTGGGTATGAAAAAATCATGCTAAAGTTCTCTATCAGGTACTACTACTACAGGATGCGATGAATAAAAATGAATGCTGAGAATGGGGTAAAATATCATCTACACGGAATATCAACGTGGAAAACCCCGGTGTCTACAAAAATCACCCTAAAACCCCGATAACTCGGGCGTGGTCACTCTATTTGGCCATCAATCTTGTAAATCTCATAAAAGCGGGATGCCCAACATTGTCACCAGAAAACAACATGAAATACTCGAGTCCAGCACCGACCCGCAAATCCTCATATATCGGGCTCCGTCATTACGGATCGGCCCACAGGCTCCCTCTGCGGAATCGACCCTCAGCCCTGGCAGTATGGGTCGGCCCGTATCCATTTCTCGACTCTGGTCAGTATTCTCCGGATAACCACCAGGGTCAACCAATCACCAGTAGGTAGTAGTCCCTCTGCCAGGCTCACCGTCCGTATACACAGCATCCCTTTCTTGCCTTGGGGTACCATACCGGGTCCACCATGTACCCGCAATCGGCCTCATCCAGCTCCTCGAATCGGGTTCACATGTCACACGTCTTAGAACTGAGAAAACGCATGGCGGACACACTGAAATATCGTATCAAGAGAAACTGGGTTTTCAAAACAGTGCATACTTTCTTAAAATAATACCACGGTTCTCAAATCCAGAAATCACATGATTCAAAAATTCACTGCGTAAATCCATGCAATGTGCCGTATACCGGCCAAAATCGTACTATGAGTAAAAGGGAAAAACCGCTCTTTTAAAAGGATCCAGTTGAAAACATTTCATGCGGTCCACAAATGTTTAAATCAAAGTCAGCAACATCAATGTATGTGCAAGAGTATGTATGTATGTAGGCATGGATGTACAAAGATATATACGCAAGAATGAGTGTACAATATGTATATGTGTTAATACAGATGTACATGTGGTATATACGTAAGCATGAGTGTACAGTATGTATGTGTGCCAATATGGATGTACAAGTGGTATATAAGAAAGTATGAGTATACAGTATGTATATGTGTCAATATATATGTACATGTGGTATATACGCAAGCATGAGTGTACAGTATGTATATGTGTCAATATAGATGTACATGTGGTATATACGTAAGCATGAGTATACAGTATGTATGGTGTCAATATAGATGTACATGTGGTATATACGCAAGCATGAATGTACAGTATGTATATATGTCAATGTAGATGTACATATGGTATATACGTAAGCATGAGTGTACAGTATGTATGTGTGTCAATATAGTACAAGTGGTATATACGTAAGCATGACTGTACAGTATGTATGTGTTCCAATATGGATGTACAAGTGGTATATACGCAAGCATGAGTGTACAGTATGTATATGTGTCAGTATGGATGTACAAGTGGTATATACGCAGGTATGAGTGTACAGTATGTATATGTGTTAATAAGGATGTACAAGTAGTATATACGCAAGTATGAGTGTACAGTATGTATATGTGTCAATACAGATGTACATGTGGTATATACACAAGCATGAGTGTACAGTATGTATATGTGTCCATATAGATGTACATGTGGTATATACGCAAGCATGAGTGTACAGTATGTATATGTGTCAATATAGTTGTACAAGTAGTATATACGCAAGCATGAGTGTACAGTATGTATATGTGTCAATATGGATGTACAAGTGTATATACGCAAGTATGAGTGTACAATATGTATATGTGTCAATATAGATGTACATGTGGTATATACGCAAGCATGAGTGTACAGTATGTATATGTGTCAATATAGATGTACATGTGGTATATACGCAAGCATCAGTGTACAGTATGGGGCAGAATCATGTCTAATCATCAATGATGCGCTAATCAAATGATGTATGGTTTGTAGGAATCCAATAGTGCGAGTGTCATGGCAATCACTAACGGGGTGGGTGTAACATACAAATAGTGCCCGTGCAGCTTGAACCGTTAGTGACAGTGCGGTGTTATATAACTACTGTTTCTATATGCATCAAAAGATGGGTATGCTACAATAGTACATATGCACAAGCAATATATATAAATATGCTTACGCGACTACAATATCCTATCAATACCTGACGCTTAACGCCATACGGGCGATTTCCCCATAGATGTTAAATCTACTCACAGTAGTCTCGTGCTAAGTGTAGCCGACTACTTGTTTCCCCTTCTTGGCAGCGTCCAACGTACTCGTCTGCGAACCTAGAATTTACACAAAGAATACACATAAGCTAAAATCCTGCAAAAACGCGATATCAAAACCAAACGAGAAACTCGCATCGCGAACTAAACGCGTGTGTATCCGATACGCTAAAACATGTGAATACGCGTATGAAACTACCCCGATACACTGCGACATACAGGAATCACCAAACCCACTCACAAAACTACGTGTCGCGTAAGTTTAAAAGTATTGAAACAAGGTATTTAGTTCCAGATTTTTATACAAACAGAATTATGAAAAGTTGCATATACCAAACATCTTAAATATGTAGTAGACTCCCCCAGAACAAACCCAGACACCAAACTCCCCCCTATGGCCGCAAATTGCGACCAGAACGAATTTTCCTGAAGCCAGGGTTTTGAATTAGGGTCTCGTGCTTCGTGTGTGTGGTCTAGATCTAGTGAACAGGCTCTAGTAAACTCAACTTTTCTCTGAAACATCCGGGTCAAAAGCATATCTCAAAACAACACTAATTTCTTAACTAAACACTAAATAACACTAAAGATAATACATTAGGGGTTTTAGTGTAAACTGAGGGAAAAACTTGGATTAAATGACCATAACAACACTTAGTCAAGCTACTTTAACCATAAAAATCCTAACTTGGCTTAAACTCCACTTAAATAAAAAAAAACTAGCACTAAAACCATATTAATTACTAAATTAAGCTACATAACTACATGTTTAGCAAAATGGAAGTTGAGTTAACATTATACCTCAAATGGTCCTAGGATGCAATAAGAAGAGAAGAAGAAGAAGAAGAAGAAGAAGAAGAAGAAGAAGAAGAGAAGTGGGTGGGTGTTGTTGCTGTTGTTGTGGCTGCTGCTGCTTGCTTCTGTTGCTGCTTCTTGTGTATGTGTGTGGGAAAAGATGAGAGGGAGAGAGTGTGATGAGTGTGTGAGAATGAGGCTTTTTTTTGAAAACAAAAGAGAGTCATTTACACCCCTCTCTCTCCTCATTAATTACCAAGCATGCTTACTCATGCCCATCATGCCCTCTCTCTCCTCAACTCTCTCAAGTCAACCCCAAAACTAATGATATTTAAATTTTGAAAAATTAGAAAAAAAAACTTAATTAACTTCATATTCCTAATGAAATGGGTTAACACACCATGTCCTTCTAACATGGTTTAACCCCAAACTTAGCCCTAGTTAACATGCACATGTGTGTGCAAGCCCAAATAAATTTTAATAAAATACTCATAAATTCTGATAAAATATTTGAAAACCGTTTTGGTAAACTTTATACTAAAAACCATACTATCGATTAAATAAATCCCTAATCACATCCTAATGTGTTACACAGCCACTTGCTTAGGAGTGGCCTTGCTCATTTTCTTTTCTTCACTTGATGATTCTCACTTAGAGACTTAGCAACTTTCTTTAGTTGCTCATGCCACTTCGTTTCCTCACCTCCTCATCTTCTTCTATGGTTGCTCTTTTGAGCATTTGTGATGAGAGAAAAATTATAGTGACACATTCCTACGCCTCTACTCTCCATTGCTAGCAACCTTGGAGCGTCGATTGCCTCGCTTGGCGTGACTGGAGCTTGCGCCGTTTCCCTCAGATGGATCATCGTAGATGGTAGAAGACCGGCTACCAAATTTGATCAAGTAACCTCTAGGAGCTTGGGGTGATGGTTCAAGACCGAAGGACATGGATCAACTCGGTATAACCATCTAACTCTTAGTCTTACATATTGCTAGTATAGGGTTTAGAGTAGATCCTGGCATCGGGTCATGGTAGCGCCAGTTTAGAAAATTTTTGTTCCGGATTTGGCCACGGTTTGATGGCTGGGGCGCTTCCGTAACCCAACATGGTATCAGAGCCAACCCTTAAATCCATATCTAGTTTGTTTAGACGATGTTAAAGTATCGAAACCAAAACAACCCCGAAACAGTGCACTGCACATTCCAGTTTCTGTAAAAAAATTTGAGTCATAAAAAAAAATTTTAAGCAACCGCAGAAGACTACTTGAATGACCATTAGAACACACCACAAATATGAACCCAAACCGCTGGATTTGACCCGGCGAGATTTGCAAAAAAACGGGTGAGGCCGGTTTTTTATTGGAGTTTGGACTTGAGATTTTTGGTGTTTTCTAGTCTCTGGAATATTGGTGCATAGGTATTGCTTGTTTTGCTCATTTTGGATATTATGTTATCTTTTCTTCAGGGGCAATTATGGGTGTTTCGAAGTCGATAATTTAACACTGTTTAAATGTTTATAGTACATGCATTACTATCTGCGACCGTGAATATCATTCGAGCGGTACAACTCATCTAATTACTATACGTTCTTTTACACGGGTTTGTGAACATGACACTCACGTTGATGTTCTGTGTTGTGCTGTGAATGTGGTTGGATCGTCGTGGTGGATATCTTGGGTGCAATGTTAGTATAGTATAGATTCATTTGTAAATTTGATATTGCGGGGCGAGCTTCCGATTTGTGGACTGCCGTCACTACCTGTTTGTATATTATTTGTTTGGGGCACGACCGGGTTGAGGTCGATGTCGCCCTTGTACATATTACTTTCTTTTCAGTACTAGGATTACCCCGCGGTGGAGTGCACGAATAGTCGGATTCTAGAGGGCAACGGGTCCGCATCTCATGGCATTGAGATAGAGGGGACCTTACTCTAGAATTGGCGGGCTATTCGCCGCACTCGTAGGGGGTATAGGTTGACCTATGGAAGGGTGCCCAAGTTACCGGATTCTGTGAAGTGCTTTGTGGCCCATTCACGTTGATGATTGGGTTTCCCTCACTTCTGAGATTGGTGGGTTACATGCCGCACTCGTAGGGGTCTAGGTTTTCATTGCACAGGCTATCCACATGACAGAGAATGTCGGGTCTCATTTGCGGCTCAAATGAAATCCGGGGCTTCAAGATTATCCACCATTCTGTATTGCTTCTGTGATGTTGCTTTATATCATGCCTGGGACGATTGTTATATATATTTATATATACTAGTAGATGTTGTATATATTTTGCACCCGCACTAGTCCAGTCCCCGCTCTGTCGTTAGTTAAGTAACCTAACGAGTGATGATGGGACCCAGTGGCTAATGCGGATGGCATATACGTACATCATATTTTCGTTCTTTTCTTGTGTGATTAATTGATGGGACTGCGTTGATTTTGATCAATGCAAGGATAAAGCAAACCTATATATGATGTTGTTGGAACCAAGTTTTTTATAAACTAACATTACAAATGTTCTCTTTTGCTTTACACGGTGGTATTCGATTGGGAATATCCTGCACCTCATTCGACGAGGCAATGGCCAAGATCCCTTCATTCGGAGTGACCCCTTGGGAAGAAGTTTGCGTCAACGTAATAACTTCACTATAGTCGATTCTTTTGCTTTGCATTGTGGTATTCAGTTTGGAATATCTTGCACCTCATTCAATGAGGAAAGAACTGAGATCCCTTCACCGGGAGTGACCTCTTTAGCAAAAGTTTTCGTCACTATATATTTGTAAAACCACTCGGTTCCTTCAACGATATCAAGTTCATTACGTTAAAGGTTTTTCACTAAAAAACAGCCGTAGCCCTCCGTTATTTCAGATTAGTATTGCTTAGTATTCATGCAACGTATGTTGACCGTGTCAAGGCGTAGTGTGCGGTAGCTCTGTAATGCTTTTCTGTCGCATTGATATATGGATTGGTTAGGACAGTCATACGGCCATGTTGACTATGTCAAGGACTCGTACGGGTGGGTTTGATGTAATCAAGGTAATGACGGGTTGAACTTAACTAGGACCCTTTGATATGTTGACTGTGTCAAGGTCACTTGGGTCCTAGGGATAAAAATCATATTTGGAGTTTCAAACATACTGGAAACTTGCCAGGCATGCACATACCTTCTAGAGTGTGGCAACTTGAGTGGCTTCCATCAAGTTATCATGCGATGATAGTTGGATCCCGATTCCCGCTGATGAGTAAGATTACTCCTCGGGTGATTTTAAATGATCCCGACTGATTCTCCTTTTGGGTTTGGAGGAGAATTCGAGGAAACAGTTGCAGCTATCCTGATTAGATAAAGTGATTAACCATCCTGATCCAGGTTAGAGTGCACGCTGAGTGTTTCTTTTCTTACTCTCTTTAGCTACGACCATGACTCGACCCTAAACTAAAACTCATGAACCAACTTAACCGAACCTTCTTAAAACACATTGGCTTTTCGAATGTCACGGAGTCGCATATATCCTTACAGCTTCTGTATCACCTTTTGCATTTCTCCAGAACACCACGTATCACTACGAACATCCACTCCTATTGGATAATCCATCGTATAGTTACATACGAACTCGGAGGAACTTGTTCCAGATTCGAGGATAGATTCTTGTTCTAGAAAAATAAAATAAGATTATTCGGTTGTCTTTTCCCTTGACCTTCTCTCAGGTTGTGAGAGATCCTAGGATTAGGAGAGTACACCTATTACGCTTATTGGATAGTCTTCTTCCAAACTATAGGCAGGTTCCGAATAGTAGGGAAGGAAGAAAACCAATTAGCCTTACTGTGGTGTACAAAATGTAATAAGTAAAGACATATAAAAGTATTAGAATAAGGGCAAAGGAAATTGTGACTGCTATCATTCATGACAAAAACGTGTATACCACTGCCACTCCTACATCCACTTTGGATTTCTCCAGAACATGCTTAGACATGCCATTGTGTAGTTACATACGAATTCGAAGGAATTCGTTCCAGATTCGAGAATGGTTTCCGGTTCAGGAGAAATAGAATTGGATTATTCATATGTCTTTTCCCATTACCTTCTCTTAGGTTGCGATGGCTCCTGGTATAAGGAGTGTACACCTATTACGCTTATTGGATAGTCTGCTTTCAAACCTTAGGCTGGTGCCGAAGGGTTGGGAAGGAAGAAAACCAATTAGACTAAAAAAGGTGTACAAAAGGTAATAAGTAAAGACATAAAAAAGGATTGAACTGAGGGCATGTAAGTATATGGTTTCTGTCATGAATCAGGATAGTGGAAAAGGGGTATGGCTTCGACCATTCCTGGAGCCAGGGGTGTTACAAGGAATACCAGGTTAACCCCTTCGAAACATTTTCATGTTTCAGTCCAACTGTGCGATGTTAATTGAAAACTGTTTTCCCAATTGGGATCTAATTCCAGGATATGTATTTACCAAATCTGTATGGTGTTACAGATGGTGAGTGGGAGTAGGATATTGGGAATTGCGTGATTAGATCCTCAGTATATCAGAATTCGTTGTAATTGGTGATATTTGAGGAAATCATCTGGGTTTTGCCAGACGACAAATTTTTGGTTTTGAATATCCGTAGTTATGCACCAATTTCAAACTGATATATCTATACATTTATTTTATAAAGTGAGATATAAATTTTTGAAATTATGTTTGTGACATTTACCTATATCAGTTGATGGTTAGGTAAGGTGCATTCAACAGCTGTGTAATTCTTCTTAACCATAGTACAGTTTTCAACCTACGACGCACATGGTTTGAGTTATTAAACTTGGTGGGCTTATTCAAAGTATTGTATGTTGTCCGGTGTCCATTAGGACAAAGAGGTTGGTACTCGTACTATATTCTGTTTACTCATGATTTCTCCAGATCTAGACAAGTATTTCATTGAAATGCTAGGTCCAGATATTGAGAAGTCATAGGTATGAGAATAAAGTAGAGAACCATTTGTTGGAAGTATCAGGATTCTTCGAGATAGTCGAAGATATAGATACATGTGTTTGGTATTCTGTTGACAGCAATTGTTTTGACAACTCACTTCTCTTTCAGGTTACTCATATATAGATGCACTCCTTGATGAGTAATGTTGATATGCCTCATTCCATTTGGTTCATATGCACTGGAGGCAGCTGCATGATTTTGAATATGGTTCCAATTAAATTAGTGCTTTGGTTTCTATATTGGATATATATAGAATCAATTTATATCTTAACGATGTTAGCGTATAGGGAGTTGTCCGGCTGATGCTTAAAACTAGAATCCGAATAAACTTAAGGCACGTTTCTGTAATGGAAGTTTGTGTGTTATCCCGGGGTTTGACGATGGTTAACTTTCTACCATCAGGAAGATCAATAGTGATATTGTTCTTGACTCGCTACAATTTTAGTAAAATGGATTTTTTCAGAAAACAAAACTGGGAGTATAGTAGAACTGGAAGTGATTCTAGAACCACAAACAACCACTAAAGATTTAATAGAACATGAGGATTCAATTAGATTTGACATTCCATTAGCCACTCCGCAGATTTGGTGGGTAATCTCAGGCACCTGAGAGGTACTTCGGTCATATCAGAGACGGTGACAGGGAAGTTCTTGTTTACCCAGACTTGACATTACTGCCGTTCTAAGACTACAAGACGCGGCAGGAGGATGAGTATAGCGTCGTTCTAAACTAGCTTTAGAAGAGCACGTGTATATGACTCTGCCAGAGGATTGTTGTAGTCAGTAGGAGCAGCGGAAGCATAGTGGGCAAGTAGCTTATGTCTATATATAGACTAAAGCAGGTATAGCGGAAATAGATCATTTATTTTTAATATGACAGTCATAGGCTTTTACTTCATCAGAATAGGAGATGGACCTGGTAAGAAGGTAGTAGGGTGTGATGTCCTAGTATTTGAGATGACATGCACTTTATAGGAAGTGAAATTCCTATACTGCGATCGGTTATACTGTGGTTGTCACACAGTTGTTTCTCCAGATAGGACATGGATATAATATCAGGGTTTCTGGTTACTAGATCTATGGTTTTAGATCTAGATTTGGGAAGTGTCCCAATTTAGGTACTTGATACTATTCTAATGTGTTTTAGAATGGATGAATCCTGACATGGTGGTATACCTGTAGGTGATGGAGTCACCCTCTCTAAAGGTGTCTTACAGACTAAAGGGGAGAGGGATCTGCATGATTAGCATATCACTTGCTTAGGCAATTGAGTTAATCAAGAAATGTCAAGTACCATACCAGATATTGTTTTTGCACTAGCTGCAATAAACATATATTAATCCAATCCTGGTGAAATGTAAGGAAGCAGTTTATGAACATAAATGGATTTTCTATGGATATGTTAACGACAGCCTCCTTCAGGAGCCGGTTATCATTTCAGGCTTCCATGGTAACCTGGATGACAGAGTAGCTGTCTGAGTTATAGTTTTTCCTTCTTCTGAGGGATAGTATGTTGGACAGGTGGTCCAAGCGGATATTGAGAAAGGCAAGGCGCAAGATACTGATTAAATTCAGTGGATGATATAGTCTAAGAAGTTTGCTGGATTTGGAGTTCATTTGTGAACTGGGTCTCATAAGATATCCAGAAAAATTCTAAGACAAAGTATTGCTCATTTCTGGTGATGGTTATTCTCCGCGAAGTTGAGATATAGAGATATAAAGATAGAAACACTAGAGCGGGTCTACTCTCTGAGACTATTTCTCGAACACAATAGTTTGACAAACGAGCTTTACGAAACTACTTAGTAGAGAAGTTGGGTGTTCGGTATCACACGAGCCGTGAGTATGCGACACCGCAATAATTGGCCTTAAGTGCAAGTGGGAGAATGATGGCTATAGTGCCCTCAAGGCAATTATCGTAGTCGCAGGCAAGAGATTATGATGATTGAGGGAGGACCTATACCGGTAGAACAGTCTTACCCAAGATGATAGTATCTTATCTGGTTTGTCTTTATCATCACTATTAAATGTTGATAGAGCCCATAGGATTCTTGCTTGACTACGTGCATTATTGTCACGACCCAAATATGGCACGCGACCGGCACTTAAATCACGTGAAATCAAAAGATATCGACGCGGTCCAAGTAAGCCGAAACCTGGAAACTAAACCCTTTTCTTTTTTTGAAAACATTGGAGGTGAAGCTTTAAATAATCACCAGATGGAATCATTTTAAATAACCATTTGATTTTAAATAAGTATGCTTAATGAGCATCTATGACATTTTGAAATTCGACAGCACCTCCTTTATAAATTTTGCATAAACCCGATACAACCACCACAACAATAAAATAGCATCCCAACTGGAGCTAACTTCCACGTCCAAATGGTGGAGCAACTAAGCAAACGATATAAAAAGTCGACTCCAATGAGTGCGACATCACAACACACATATTCTAAGTCTCGCTCCTAAGTCCATAATATACCATTTCTAAGTTGATGGAGTTTTTGCTCGATACAAGAATATATGAATAATTAAGTGTGAGTAAACTAGTGTGTACCCAAGCCGCTGATAATCCAAGCAGTAAAACCTGCAAGAAATTGTGGCACAACGAGGGTGAGTTGCCAACTCAGTGAATAAAAGTACATTACAAGATAGAAATCGAAATGCACGACGATACCTAGGACATAAGTATAGTACTATCATAATCTGTACTAATAAAATATATGATATGCATATGTATCATAAATGCAACACTATCTATCATGCGATCCCAAAATAGAACATATTAAATGCAAATGAACTGTATCTAGGTATAAGCCCAAAGTAGCCGAAAATATATATATAAACCTCTTCTTTAAAAATAGCCGCTAAATAGATATGTAATGGCATAAAAGCAGATGTCATAGTATGGAATAAAATAGGTATCTTACTTAAGATATACGTCCTGCTGTTTTGGTGAAAAATGTTTAGAGGTTTACAATTTAAAGATCCCAGTGTCATATCAGACATATCAAAATAATAAGACTATAGCTCTTTTTTGAATTCCTTTTTATGTATACGAATGTCCGTAAAAGATATGCAGGTACAGTCCCCCGGATCAGTCCTGGTCGGCTACAATACTCATAACAGTATACCTCAATGATAGCAACATATCAATATATATGGATGTCCAGAATCAACACCCCAAAATCAGAAATCCTTCGTATCCATCACCGACACGCAAATCCTCAAATCTCTCATGTCCATCACCGACACGTAAATTCAGATACCGTTGATACCATCTCAATAGATTTTCGCCACCCGATATCGCTGGCCCCAGTCGGTATCCCCTGGATATGCGCCGTGCCCAAATAGAACCACCGTCAGTATCCTTTGGATATCTGCCGTGCTCATCTCTATCTCCGGTATCGAGTATCCTCGCTAGGCTCCCCGCCTCAACAACGGCTATCTTGCCCTTCGGTCTCCACCGGGACCACCATGTATCCGACTGTATATCCCCCCCCACTCAGTCTGGATAACGTAGTAATCTACAACTGTATAGCCCCCCCACTCGGTTCGGAGTAAAAAAACATAAAAACGACTCATGGTGGACATCAACTCATCGTATCCAAATATAACATGTAAAGAAGAAGAATACTTGCATTAAAAATTCTGATGATATATTATATATCTACATATATAACAACGTCCCATACCACTGATATATATTATCAAGGGTAAAACATCCAGAAAATCCATAAGAATAAAATATGACATGCATAGTACTTGTATTCGCAATACGCAACATGTAATAAAGGAAGACTACGTAATTAATCATACATGCATAAAGATATCAATTCTACTGTGTCATGGCACTACTAATGAAGTGTAGTGTAGCATACGCGTTTGTGCTCATGCAGCATTGCAATCATTAGTATTTATGCAAGTGTTTTAAAAGTGTAATAGCCTACTTATATCAACATCTATATACGTATTACATAACATAACGGTGCTACAGTTACATGGCAGTACCAATGAGGTGTAGTGTAACATATGTGTACGTGCTTGTGCAGCATAATACTCATTGGTAGTTGTGCAGAGTTCTATCAGAGTGTTCGTATTACGGAAACATATAACATTAATAATTATAACGCGAACATGTAAAGTAAATCTAAGTGTAACTAATAAATATAACTACTTACTATGAGCCATACCATTATCTTTGAAAATGAACGAAACGTTGGTTTTGAAATTAGGAAGCTGCCTCAGATTGAAAATGGATATTTGTTTTGGAAATTGGCATCACATCCTGGTCTTTTATCATCGAAAAGGGAAACGAATCGTTAGTTTTTAAAAGAGTATAGCTCACTCAAGTGTTACATTCTAAAAGGAAATAATACATTATTTTACGAGTCTAAAGGAAACCGGGACGTTATTCAGCATACGAACTCATCACCACCAATACGGTATAATTCCTTGTATAATATTTCACATTATCACTGTATCTAAATAAGCTCTAGTACGGCATGATCGTTCGTACCAATTTACTAAACCATAAGTAAACTACATGCAAATGAGTATCACACTAGATTCAAATGAGCTCCAATATCCATATCTTGAATAAATACTAAAACTACTATATGTCATACTACTATTTATAAGGTTGCGGGGCTACTATATGCCATCCACCCGACTTCCGCTGTAGATGTAAAACTACTTACCAACTTGATGAGCTTGCAGAAATCCACGCTGCTATGTCCGCCAACTCCGTCTCGAAAACCTTCACGATCGTACCTATAAACGTAGTTATATCATATGGACGTAAATATCATATCAAATCCCAAAACAAAGAGATAGACACCCATAGGTTAGAACCTACAGCATACTTAACCCAAAAACGACAATATATTCATGTTATTAACGTACAAATGCTAACGGTTCAAGCACAGCACAAAAATACGAAAAACCCGTATCGGAATATCGGAATCTTGATAAAACCTTAACTAATCACTCCCAGATTTCTCTGTATACATCTTGGGACAAATCAAATTGTCACGACCCGAAATTGGCACGTGACGGCCCTAATACTACGCAACGTCTACAGGCGCAATGCAGAAAAAGAAAGCCAAAACCCAGAAATCTAAACTATTAAAAGACAAGAAAAGATAAGAAACATTCTTTAAACTTTTGAAAATCTCAAGTATAAATTCATTAAGTCCAATTTACTTTCTTGAAAATTTCGACAGCACCTCCTTTGTAAAAACCAACCCCAAAAATGGGTACAACATAAATATAAAGTAAAGCATCCTTAACGGGAGCAAATCCACGCCAAAAGGCGGAAAACAACCACCACAACAGATATACGACGTCGTAGCGAAGAAATAAAAGACGATAAAATGAAAACTGTATAAAAGACAGCCAGGTGAAAAAATAATATACAATATCGTCATCACCAAGTCTCTAAGTCAACATGAAAATAGTAGATGGAGAGTACAAGGATACAACGAATATACAATACAACAACGAATAACCACAAAACCCGCCTAAGCAAACTGCACACTGTGAGATGATGCGGTATCCGCAGCAAAAGATGATAAGATAGATGAATAGTCCTGCCTCTGACTACTGTGAGGAAAGACCTGCAAAACACTGTGGCACAACGGGGGTGAGTTGCCAACTCGTGAATAGTAAATAACATATGCAGGTAATCGCAAGTATGCACGTACAGCGCGAATCTAACATATGCAATTAATAACAAATAAAGGTCATATGAATGCAATAATCATGAAGGTACATTAGCAGGTACAATTAATACATGAAGCAATAATATGAAAATCGGTATGCAATAATCATGCAATAATGATATGAATGTGTATATATGCAACAGTCATGAAAGGTACGCTAGCAGGTACAACTAATACATGAAACAATGCATATAAAATGAAGTAGGTAAATGCAACAATCATGAAAGGTACACTAACATGTACTATTAATATATTAAGCAGTGTGTAAACAATAAATGTGGAGTATGGAATGAAATATGTCATTTTCACGGAATCCTGACATCGTTATAGGGTCAAAATCCATCAAGACAATCTAAATCTCAATTCCTCAAATCAGCCCCCCAAATTGGCTCTCATATCATATAAGACTCGCAAATCCTGAATGTACAATATCGAATAAATCTCATATATCCTGAATGTGCAAAATCAGCAATCTCATAAATATCCTGTATCCAATATCAAATGAATCACCTATATCCCAAATCCGATATCAAGTAAATCTCTTATATCCTATATATAATTTGCATGAATAATTAAGATGAAGTATATGAATTTATATGTATACATATATATTAGCATCCCATTCCACTAATATATATGTATATGCATATATAACAGCGTCCCATTCCACTGTTATATATATTTAGGAGTAAAATATCATGAAAACCAAATGTGAAGCATCGACACAAAATAGTGATCTATCAGGTGCTGTCACCAAGACTGGCACCCTGATAGGTACGTATCATATGCTATACCGAAAGCTCGAGTGCCTAGCTCTGACCCTCGCCTCTCGACGTATCTATACGCACATGACTCCCGTCGGTATCCTCATGATAACCGCTGAGTCATTGGTAATGTCACTGGTAGGTACTTGCCCACCTTCCAGGCTCAATCGGCAGGGACCGTCGATCATCTTGCCGAGGGGAACCGTACCGGGCCCCACCATGTACCCTCATACGTCCCCCGACTCCTCGCATGGGGTATATATCAGAACCAATAAATCTCATGGTGGATGCTGAAATATCATATCAAGGGAAACCGGGTTTTTCAAATAATGCATAATTTCATGAAACTACCACGGTCCCCAAAGCCAGAAAACATCATGAAAAAATCCATATCTCAATGCGAAAATCCATGAATAAAATATACGCAACATGAAACTGTAATGTAAGCATATAAGGAAAAGCCGCTAATTGACTTCAACAAGTTAATATAAATTTCATGCGGTTCCTAATTTCTCCAATTCTAAATAACATCAAGTAAAGGTAAACATATATCTATAACTGATATATGCGTAAACATAAAGGTATAGAAAGATACAGATATCCACCTATCAGAAATGATGTAATATACCCCCCGGGTATAAGTGTAGTATGTATGCAAAGTATACATGTAGCTATGTCATTATGTGTGTATGTACCTATCACTAATGGTATAATACCCTATAAGTATACAAGTAACTAGCATGTAAGTATGTCAAGGTATATGTGTAAGCATATAGGTATACAGGTATGCTATAAGTCACATGCATAAAGAAATATGTCTCAATGTCTCAATGTCCCTAACCAAACTATATCATATCTATATGTGGGTTGTGCGTGTCATGGCAATTATTGACGGTGTGTATGGCATACAATCAGTGCTCGTGCAACATAAGCCGTCAATAATAATGCAGTGTCCTAAGGATACTAGTCCAAGCACAACAATTAACTAAGCAGTAGGGTGTACGCGCAATTCTAAATATGAAATAGAATATGCGACAAGTCAAGTCATTTCTAGCCCAGACGCACAACGCCATGCGGGCGATTCCCCTGTAGATGTTAAATCTACTCACCAACTCTCTTGGCTAAGTGAAGCCAACCACCTGTTTTCCCTTTGTCGTAGCGTCCGAAGTCCCCGCCTGCGATCCTGAACACATATAACTGTTAGTTATATGTATGCCCTAGAGGCCATTGCTGTACATTGGATGTATATTGTAGTGGATGCTGGGACATATATAGGGAGGACTTTCTTGCTCGACATGATAGTATGCTATCTGGTTGATCTTTACCTTAACGTGTACACAGATTGTCTCTCTATTACATGTTGGTAAAGCCCTTAGGATGTGTACTTGACTACCTGGACTATGATGCGGATCATACTAGTGGGGACAAGGTAGTCCATAAGTACATCCTTGAAAGTCCCTAGTCGTAGGTGTATCGAGATGGGGCATCGATATACCAGAGTAGACTAGCGTGTACCTTCTCGACCCATACAGATGGGCGATGGATGATCCCATATCCATCGGTGTTTGACATCAAAGGAGATATACGGGTGCTCAGTAGAGACTGGGTACACTGGACGGACTCGCCGAGAACTCCCAGATGGTATTATACCTTACGTCAGATGGCAGTTCTCTGGTGACACTGGTACAGAGTAGTCTGTTGAACCGAGATCGTCATAGAGTCTTGTGTGGTTCCCACTGTGCTTTGATTTCCATCTTACCACATCTAAGAGGGCGTGCAAAACGGTGGCTTTTGGGTACAGTCCCGAATCATATGGAGGCAATGAGCGATAGGAGGGGATTCGTCTCTCCCGGTATAGGGAGTTGATGTTGCGCTGTGTACGATTAGTTATAACAGGAAATCCCTGGCCAGGGTTGCTGAGATTTACTGGTAAGTGTTACCAGTAGTTTCTCGAATTGTTATAGACCTCATATCGACACGACTTATCGAGCTATTGGGGTCTGACGTTTACCACCCCTAGGCGAGATATGCGACATATCAGACGATCAGACCGGACTGTACGGTAGTGTTACTGGTTGGATTCACTGGAGTGTGAGCGGGCTTGCTCGTCGATCTTCTGATCGCTCAATACCCGGGTGGCCGTTACGTTTAGCAGACCGCTTGCGGCTTGTGGGTGCTTGATATGATCATCATCTGCTGCCGGCGTATTGACGAGTCTTTAGAGTCCTACACAGAGGTTTCCTGGCTCAAGCGAAACGAAATAGGAGCGCATATGAGATATGTGCGGGACCGAGAATAATGCGTGTATGTGATACCGTATTCTATTCTCGCGATGAATGTATCGATATGGTTGTATGCGATATAACCTGGTTATCGAATCAAGGATTGATTCGATAAGCCGATACATTGGATACTAGTCGGTTATATGCGATTTGACCGGATCGTTAAATCAAGTGTTGATTTAATGATTTAATGTATAATTATATATTTGATATATTATTCTGCATTAACTAGTAATGGTTCACTTTAAATGGATTTTCTCACTTGGATGTGCAAGTTGTATATGTGATATACTTTTTGTACAAATGATTGTATCATGTTTGATGATACATTCTTCTTTGGTTAAGTGTATAGAATTAAACCATGCTTAAGTTAATGATTAGGGTTTTGCTTTTTCATTTAATTATTTGTTAATTCATTTTGGATATTGATAAAAGCATAAAAAGAAAAAAGCAAAATGGTTTCTTTCTTTCTTTTCTTTCATGAAGCTTTTTGAAGCTTCATGAAGCTTTGACCAAGTGACCATTTTGTCTTGTTCTTTTAACCCTAACCATTCACATAACCTTAGTTAGTTCTCTACACTTGACCATGGTTTATTATATGATAAGTATTATTTTTCTTTTAACTTATCATAACATTATCATCTTCTTCTTCATCTTCTTTCATGAAGAAGCTTGACTTCATCAATTGTGGATTGTTGAAACAAGTGAGAAATCCAATTCTAAAGTCTACCCACTTCCTATTTCTTCATCCTCTACCTCTTGCCAAGTAGTAGAGTGTGTTTCTTCACAAGTTTCTTGACTTGGTGAAGTTGGAGCTTGATCTAGTGATGCCTCGACGTAGATCATCTTCGGCACGAAGCCGACGACCTTGCCCGCCCATTTCTCCGATGAAGCCGACGCAAGTGCCCGGATTTCGATTTGGACAGCGGAGAGGACTTCATCACGGAGCCATGGAGGTAGAGGACCGGATCTACAAAGGTTGTATATCCGTTCTCTTAGTAAAATAGTTTACTAGTTGCATCTTTCGCCTTGACATCTAGTTAACGATCCGTAGTCTAGGGTTTCTCGGCACCGCAATTTTTGAAATTGGCGTGGTTGATGCCTTGTGAGACCTCTTGAGAGTGCCTAGGAACCCTACAGTGGTATCAGAGCCTAGCTAGAGCCTTAGGCGAAGTCTAGACGACGTTTGAATTCCGAACGAACCCGAAACCCCAATACAAATTGCTCTCTGTACTTTTTCTGAAAACGTGGATTTTTCCAAATTTAAAATTGCCAAAAAATTCAGCAGGAAGATCTGAGAGTTATGGTGCAAAACGACATCCTAATTCATCTATACTACCGCGGATCCGCGGCATGAGCATGGCTCATGCGGCGGTTCCGCGGCCGTAGGGCCCTGTCTCACAGTAAGATTTGCACAGTAACTCCTCTTTTCTGATGCTAGATTTTATGGGAATTTTTAAATTTTATTCAACAGTTGAATTTTCTAGGGTTGTTTTGGGGATTCGGTGTTTCGATCGGAGTATCAGATTTTGTCTATTTGGCTTTCCGGATAATTTTTGAATATGTTAAAAAGTTCGACCGGATATAAATACCCAATTTTTCCCCTGTCGGGAAATTTCCAAGTGTTGGATTTTTCCGTAGTTTAACGACGTTCTAAGTAGTGCAAGTAACGCGATGGACCCTCTAGAAGACAACAAACCTTAACTCGATTATGTGACCGTCTTGAACTGCCCTTTGAACCTGCGGGTTTGGGGCAGTACGGCGTGACACATGTGAGGCGTTGGCTTGACCCTTCTACGGCTGGACCGTTGGTACTGAGGCACGAACTGAATGTTTTTAGACTTGTTTCATGTGTTGATCTGTATCGGGAAAACTTGGGTGTTCGATTGTTCGATCGGAAAGTTTGACATTTTCTATTTATCCGGAATGGGACACAATAATTGGAATTCACAAATAGTTATGAGATAACTGAATGAATGTTATAAACATAGCACTTTAGTCTCACTTGATCGGTTGCCACGGAATTTTGATGTGATCAAAAGTCCGTCGCAATCACGTAGCGTACGCGGATACTCGCCGGATAAACTTAAGAGACAGCCTCACTCCATAGCCCCGACCAAGTGACTGTAGGAGAACCCCGTCGCCGAAAGCATCGGTTCGGGTGCTCGCGGCAGCGGTGATCCGCCTTGGTGGACTTCGTCGACGGTATCGGGGGTGCGGCCGTCTACTGAAGTTTGCGACGAGCATTCGATCAAAATGTCGGGAATCTTGTTGAATTGCCCAACTTGATATTGAAAAGTGTTTTCGATTTTGAGACTAAAATGCGGGGTTTATAATTGTTAGGCATGCGATGTTTAAGTAATTCATTTGGTCAGGCATGCGATGTCTGAGATGGTTGCGGATTCCAACTGTTGTAGTTTTACACTTTCTTTTCTGTGACCGTAAGTGTAATATGTGATATCGCCGGTTTCGTTGCTATATGTCAACGACAATTGGGATGCGCATATTTACTTACGTTGATGACATGTGATGTTATGTGTTGCTGGATATGTTATATTGGATCGTCGCGTTTGAATAGCCGGGGTTTTTTTTATGTGAGTTGAGTGTTTTTTCATTTTCATTCATGTAAAAACTTGTATGTAATATTCTTTTATTGGGGCACTTCCAGGTAGCGGAAGATGTCACCCTTTGTATATTATTTACTTCTCCGCACTAGGATAGACCCAAGGAGGAGGGCACAAGTAACCAGGTTCTGGAGTCCAGTGGGAGACCAACTCGAGAAGTCGGGTCCGGGTCTCCTAACTCTAGAATTGGTAGGGTTGCTTGCCGCTCTCGTAGGGGTCTAGGGGTGTGGGTTTGGCTATTCATCACGACCGTGGAATCCGTGTTTTATACTGGCTCGTATTGAAAACACGGACGTCCTAGTATATCCAATATTTCATATGTTTCTTCTGCTGCGATATCTGTGATGTGATCATGTGATGTTCTGTGATAGATACAGTATATAGTATATATGATATATTATATAGCCGTTACTTATGTTTTACACCCATGCTAGCCCTGCCCCGCTCTGTCGTTAGTTACCTAACCTAACGGTGCACGAGGGGACATCGAGGCGAATGCGGATGGCATAAGTGTACGTCGTATTTATTTGTGATGTTTAGGTACTTAAATGATGGGACTTCATTAATGAGATTAATGAAAGTAAAAGAAACCTAAGATGTTGTAGAATCGAATTTCAAAATAAAACAGATAGCTACAGTTCTTGCTTTGCACAGCGGTATATATGATATATCCTGCACCTTATTCGATGAGGAAAGGACCGAGATCCCTTCACCGGGAGTGACTCCTTTAGCAATAACTGGCAGATGCTACACACTCGGTTTGTCTTTTGATTGCTTTTAAGAGTTTTTGCTTTGCACAGTGATATATGTGATATATCCCGCACCTCATTCGACGAGGAAAGGACCGACGATCCCTTCACCGGGAGTGACTCCTTTAGCAAAACTAGAAATGCCTCAAAAGCACTCCATTTCAAAATCATTTGATTCTACAACGATATAAAGTTCATTACGCAAAGGGTTTTCTTAAAAACCTGACGTAGCCCTCCGTCATTTCAGATAAGTAATAGTTAGTATTCGTGCTGCGTTTGTTGACTCAGTCAAGGCGTAGTGTGCGGTAGCTGATTACTATTTATCTGCTTTTGCATATGATGCAGATTGGATTAGGGTAGTCGTGCGGCCTTGTTGACTCAGTCAAGGGTCGTGCGGGTGGATTTAATTCAATCAGGAAATGACGGGTTGAACTTTACTTGCGGTCTATGATTTGTTGACTCAGTCAACGTCATAGATCGCCTGGGGCAAAATATTATCGGGAATTTCAAGTGTTGAAATTTGCAATGAGATTGCATACCTTCTATGAGATAGTTGGATCCCGATACCCGCTGCGAGTAAGAGTTACTCCTGGGAGAGTTTTATACATTACAATTAGCCGATCAAGTAGGTGTCTAGAAAGGTGTCAACGGGGTTACGCCTCTGGGAAAACGAGGTTTACATTAATTAGGTTCGTGCGAAAGCACGGGGGACCTCCCTCCAAGTACCGACACTGGCCTGGCTGAAAGATTGGCGAACTTGTAGTGTGTAATTAATCCCGGCTAGTCTTTCCTATTAGGGTTTGAAGGAAAATTTGATAAAAAGCAGTGGGAGCCATCCTGATTAGATAAAATAAAACCAATCTATTCTTGTAAGAGCGCACGCAGAGTGTTTTCTTCTCTCTCTCTCCTGGTAGCGACCATGTCACGCCTTAATCAAGATAATAAAACGGAATATTGACCGAACCCGCTTGTTATACTGAGCTGGGGAATGTTGGTCCCGCTCCTACTTATAATTGTTATAAGACAGAGCAGGAAATTGGGAAATACCAGAATTCCCGTGCCGCCCAAACGAAGAGAGTGCATGCTGATGCATCATCTTCGGGTGTGTTCATTACAAAGAACCGTTTCTCAGTATCCTCCGCATCCTGGGTATATGATACCGGATCAGGATCCCAGATATGTAATTTGTTACATAGGGCTACAAATGGGTAGAAAAACTGAGAACGGGTGATAAGTTTCATGAGGCAGAAAACGGGGCAAGTGTTGCATCCAAGTCTGTCGGTCACTGTCACCCTGTATTACCAATACATTGATTCTGAACGAATGTTATTAGATACCGAACCTAATATACAAAATCATATCAGTCTCTTTATTAGTAAAGAAATGATAAAATTTTGTATTGATGGATAATGTTTTGAACATTTCCTATATCAAATGTTGATCGGTTCAGGCACGTTATCTAAAAGCGTTGATGTTCTAAATCAAACTACAGTTCTTAGTATACAGAACACACACAAGAGGAATAGTTCAGAAATGAATTGATCCTTCTTGAGGTATTGTAGACTAGGTCATATCAATGCGACCCGACTTGCTGGAGTTACATAAAGATGCATATTTAAATTAGTTTGAATTTACATCTTATTAAACTCGCCAGTCATGTCACAAAGATAAGATGACCATAGCTCCGTTTACAGGAAACAGAGAAAGAGTTAGTGAACTCTTGGGATGATACATGTTGATGTATGTAGGTCCCCTGTCTGCACATGCCAAGACCGGTTCTTTATACTTCATTACATTCTCTGATGATCTCTCAAGATTCAGTTATATGTTCTTGTTGAAACATGAGTCCGAACCTTTTGAGATATTCACAGAATATAAGTTGCAAGTAGAGAACCAAAATACGGGTATAAGTATTATGTCCTATGATGAGATCAGGGAGGAGAATACTTGAGCACGGAATTCTTGGACTTTTCTAAAGGAGAATGAGATTCTCTCTCGGCATTACTCCTCCGTATATACCATAGCACGATGGTATATCGGGGCGGAGCAATCACATCCTATATGATATGGTGTGCTCCATGATGAGTACTACTGAGTTACCTTTTTCCTATTGGGTGTTATGCGCTTGAGAAGTTGCATACCTATTGAATAGGGTTCCAATCAAATCAGTTGCCTACCACTTCATATATGATATGGAAATGGAAGAGCCCATATCTTAAGTTAGTTAAGATTTGGGGTTGTCCGGCCTATGTCTAAAAGCAAAATCCGAACAAGCTCGAGGCAAGGTCTGTTATGTAGAACTGGAAATGTTCCAGCCATACAAACTACAGCAGATGATTTAGTACAACCAATAGATTAAGTAGATGCCAACGAACCTCAGCCTCTCCGCCGATCTAGTAGGGTTCCTCACCCACCTGAGAGATACTTCTGTTTCTCTATGACAGTGGGAGCGAGGATTGCATCATGAGATGATGACCCAACTAGTTTCGAGCTGGCCATCAGGAGTGAGACTCTGTAAGAATGGCTGGATGCTTAGCGATCTGAGATGGAATCCTTATACACCAACAAAGTATGGACTTTGGTTGCTATATCTGAAGGGTTAAATCCCCATCAGGAGCAAGTATATCTTGAGAAGATAATTGGTGTAAATGGAAAAGTTGAGACTTTCAAAGCTAAACTTGTTAAAGGTTTTCGTCATTGACCAGGCGTGGATAATGATGAAACCTTTTCTGTGCCTATGTTTAAGTCCATCCAGATCCTACTTGTCACGGCTACATACCATGACTACGATATCTGGTGGTTGGGTGCCATGACTCGTTTTCTAAATGATGTTTTAGAAGAGTGTGTCTATAAGTACACAGCCAGAGGGCCTCGTAGACAGTGGGAGCAGCGGAAACGTGAGCAAGATGCTTTATCTGATAAAGCAGGCATCGTGGAGTTGGAAAATCTATTTTGATGGATTAGTCAAAGAGTTTGACATCATCAAAATGGTAGATGAACCTTGTATAAACAAAAAGGTAGTAGGGAGTATGGTGACGATCCTCGCAGAGTACGTGGATGGCATACTCAAGATATGGAAGGAGTTTCCTATGATACGCTCAGTCAATCTCCGCTTATCACAATGATTCTCTATATAGGATCAAAGTGATACCTACTAAATCCTAAGGTTTGGATCTATGAGATAGATCTAAATGGATATTAGGATACTTACTAGTTGTAGTGAGATGGTATCAGTTGATCCTGGGGAGAATCACTGGAAGTGTTCCAGGGTGAATAAGACGACTGAATGTCAGTCGCAGGCATTGTCTTTACCCTCAGTAAAGGGACGGTATGTTGGAAGAGTTCCAAGCTAGATACCGTGACATACTAGACGATAAAGGCAGGATACATCGCTCCTAAAGATGCTACCAAAGAAGCTGTTTGGGTGTATAATGGTTCATGAGATGAACTATGTTCCTTCCATTGTATGACAATGGAGTTGTGGCTTATGCCAAGGAACGCAGGTCCCATCAGTGATCCAGACATATTCTAAGGCAGTATCACCTGATCATGGAGATGGTTGATCTCCAGGGTGATCGAGGTAAGGAGAGTAGACACAGAAGATAACACGGCGGATCCACTCATGAAGGCCTATTCCCAGAGAGAGACTTTTATGGGATGGTTGAGTATGAGATACTACAACCACTGCTACAGATGGCCCTAGTGCAAGTGGGAGATTGTTAGTTATATGTATGCCCTAGAGGCCATTGCTGTACATTGGATGTATATTGTAGTGGATGCTGGGACAAATATAGGGAGGACTTTCTTGCTCGACATGATAGTATGCTATCTGGTTGATCTTTATCTTAACGTGTACACAGATTGTCTCTCTATTACATGTTGGTAATGCCCTTAGGATGTGTACTTGACTACCTGGACTATGATGCGGATCATACTAGTGGGGACATGGTAGTCCATAAGTACATCCTTGAAAGTCCCTAGTCGTGGATGTATCGAGATGGGGCATCGATATACCAGAGTAGACTAGCGTATACCTTCTCGACCCATACAGATGGGCGATGGATGATCCCATATCCATCGGTGTTTGACATCAGAGGAGATATACGGGTGCTCAATAGAGACTGGGTACACTGGACGGACACGCCGAGAACTCCCAGATGGTATTATACCTTACATCAGATGGCAGTTCTCTGGTGACACTGGTACAGAGTAGTCTGTTGACCCAAGATCGTCATAGAGTCTTGTGTGGTTCCCACTGTGCTTTGATTTCCATCTTACCACGTCCAAGACGGCGTGCAAAATGGTGGCTTTTGGGTACAGTCCCGAATCACATGGAGGCAATGAGCGATAGGAGGGGATTCGTCTCTCCCGGTATAGGGAGTTGATGTTGCGCTGTGTACGATTGGCTATAACAGGAAATCCCTGGCCAGGGTTGCTGAGATTTACTGGTAAGTGTTACCAGTAGTTTCTCGAATTGTTATAGACCTCATATCGACACGACTTATCGAGCTATTGGGGTCTGACGTTTACCACCCCTAGGCGAGATATGCGACATATCAGACGATCAGACCGGACTGTACGGTAGTGTTACTGGTTGGATTCACTGTAGTGTGAGCGGGCTTGCTCGTCGATCTTCTGATCGCTCAATACCCGGGTGGCCGTTACGTTTAGCAGACCGCTTGCGGCTTGTGGGTGCTTGATATGATCATCATCTGCTGCCGGCGTATTGACGAGTCTTTAGAGTCCTACACAGAGGTTTCCTGGCTCAAGCGAAACGAAATAGGAGCGCATATGAGATATGTGCGGGACCGAGAATAATGCGTGTATATGATACCGTATTCTATTCTCGCGATGAATGTATCGATATGGTTGTATGCCATATAACCTGGTTATCGAATCAAGGATTGATTCGATAAGCCGATACATTGGATACTAGTCGGTTATATGCGATTTGACAGGATCGTTAAATCAAGTGTTGATTTAATGATTTAATGTATAATTATATATTTGATATATTATTCTGTATTAACTAGTAATGGTTCACTTTAAATGGATTTTCTCACTTGGATGTACAAGTTGTATATGTGATATACTTTTTGTACAAATGATTGTATCATGTTTGATGATACATGCTTCTTTGGTTAAGTGTATAGAATTAAACCATGCTTAAGTTAATGATTAGGGTTTTGCTTTTTCATTTAATTATTTGTTAATTCATTTTGGATATTGATAAAAGCATAAAAAGAAAAAAGCAAAATGGTTTCTTTCTTTCTTTTCTTTCATGAAGCTTTTTGAAGCTTCATGAAGCTTTGACCAAGTGACCATTTTGTCTTTTTCTTTTGACCCTAACCATTCACATAACCTTAGTTAGTTCTCTACACTTGACCATGGTTTATTATATGATAAGTATTATTTTTCTTTTAACTTATCATAACATTATCATCTTCTTCTTCATCTTCTTTCATGAAGAAGCTTGACTTCATCAATGGTGGATTGATGAAACAAGTGAGAAATCCAATTCTAAAGTCTACTCACTTCCTATTTCTTCATCCTCTACCTCTTGCCAAGTAGTAAAGTGTGTTTTCTTCACAAGTTTCTTGACTTGGTGAAGTTGGAGCTTGATCTAGTGATGCCTCGACGTAGATCATCTTCGGCACGAAGCCGACTACCTTTCCTGCCCATTTCTCCGATGAAGGCGACGCAAGAGCCCGGATTTCGATTTGGACAACGGAGAGGAATTCATCACGGAGCCATGGAGGTGGAGGACCGGATCTACAAAGGTTGTATATCCGTTCTCTTAATAAAATAGTTTACTAGTTGCATCTTTCGCCTAGACATCTAGTTAACGATCCGTAGTCTAGGGTTTCTCAGCACCGCAATTTTTGAAATTGGCATGGTTGATGCCTTGTGAGACCACTTGAGAGTGCCTAGGAACCATACAATAACAATAAAGCAAGCGTATATAAGCAATCTACTAAAAATACTTACAACTACGTTGACCGACGCACTAACTCCAAACATACTCTTAAGTATTCGTCAAGTGGCTCACGCGCGTAGCAACACTACGAAACCAACTCAAGAGCAAAAGCTACATAAAGACACGAGCGATATCAGCACGACCCTAACTAGGAACGCAAAGCGACACAACTACCAAGCCTAGACCCTGATAGTACCGATCATGCATTCAAAACACAATAATAAACGTGGAATCAATATAATTATCGTCACAACTTAAAAAGAAACCCACGCCTAAAAGTTACCGAAATCTAGTAAGCAGTATTTATCATTTTAGCACAAAACTACAAGTTTTTCCAAAACTATAATTGAAACGTTTTAGAAAATCATTATGCGAATTTTCCCGTTTTAGGGTAAAATTGTCGGTATTTTCTGTTTTAACCCGACTGTGATCAAATGACCATATAGACTTCCCAGTACTTAGTTTAGCTAAAATAAAGCTAGTGCGCAAACTTTAGGGGTATATGGGACATTTTGGTTCAGATAGATTTTTTCCCAATTTTAATATTATTTTAATGCGGTATTTACATTTTGGGAAATTTCTCCTGAATTGGAATCTTTTCAAGTAGATCAAGTTGGATAAAACAAAACCTTTCTTATTGTATCTAGATATTTGTTGTGCATATGGATTAAAAATTCAAAGAAAAAGAAAAGAATTGAGAGAGGTGCATGCATGTGTGTGTGAATGCATTAAGTGTGCATTTATTGTTGATTTGAGCTAGAAAACCATATACAAAACCCTTTCCCTCCCTTGGCCGAGCACCTTCCTCTCCCTTCTGCTCTTAATCATTTCCTTTCATTTCTTGCATCATTCCAACCTCATAAATCCCCAAAATTCCAAAAAAAATCACAAAAAAAAAAAACCAAGTCTTGATTTTAGCATCTTGGAGCTAGGAAAGCTTGGATCTTTGTGTTCTTGAGGATAGGTATGATCTCTATTTGTTCTGTTTGTTGTGGTAGTGATGTGTAGCCTTTTTTCAGTTTAGATAGTGTAAATTTAGGATTGGTGTGCAATATCGTATTTTTAGTGTCGGTTTGTGATATCTGTGACCTGCTATGACCTGGATTTCGTACAGAAAAATCAAACAAAATTGTAGTGATGTACTAGTGACCCTGGAGCACCACCTGAGACACGAGACCCACCCGACCGGCACGGGCCAACGACCCCTTGGCAAATTCCGGCGACACCGGGTATGGGGGGAGGTGACGGGGTTTGGTTTTTATGGGTAGGTGTCAGCTATTGGTTATGGGTGTTTGATACTGTTTACTTTTTTAGTATTTACAGTATGCAAAATCTGGGATCGTTTTCCTATAATCTAGTGTTTTGTGTTCACGCGATACGTTATATGACACGGATCGTGCACTTGGTGTGATTTTTGCTCTTAGGTTGTTTTCGTTGTGTCGCTACGCACGTTAGCCACAATACGAACACTTGAGAGCATGTTTTGTGCTGTTGTGTCGGTTAAATGTAGTGTGTGCGTGTTTTGGTTCTATTATTAATATATACTTGCTTTATTGTTTTGATGTGGCAGGTTCGCAGGCGGGGACTTCGGACACTGCTACCAGGGGAAACGAGTGGCTGGCTTCATTTAGCCACGAGCGTTGGTGAGTAGGTTTAACATCTACACGGGAATCGCCTGCATGGCGTTATGCATCTGGGCTAGAGATGTTATTTCTGTTGTATATTCTATGTCATATTTAGAATTGCGCATTTACTGCTTAGCTATTGTTGTGCTTGGACTAGTACCCTTAGGACACTGCACATATTATTGACGACTCATGTTGCACGAGCACTGATTGTATGCTACACACACCGTCAGTAATTACCATGTCACGCACAACCCACTAATAGATATGATATTGCTTGGTTAGGGACATTGAGACATTGATTCATATTTCTTATCGCATATGACATTTAGCATACCTGTATATCCACATGCTTACACATATGCCTTCACATACTTACATGCTAGATACCTGTATACCTATATAATATTGTACCATTAGAGATAGGTACATACATACCTTATGACATAGCTACTGGTATAACTTGCTCACATACTTCACTTATACCCAGGGGGTATACTACATCATTACTTATAGGTAGATACATATACCTTGCTATACCTTTATGTTTACACATACATCTGGTTATAGCTACATGTTTACCTTTACTTGATGTTATTTAGAATTGGAGAAATTAGGAATCGCATGATATTTATATTAACTTTTTGCAGTTAATTAGCGGCTTTTCCTTTATATACTTATATTTCAGCTTTATGTTGCATATATTATATTCATGGATTTTCGCATCGTGATATGGATTGTTCATGATGTTTTCTGGATTTGGGGACCGTGGGAGTTTCATGAAATTATGCATTATTTGAAAAACCCGGTTTCCCTTGATATGATTTTTCATCATCCACCATGAGATTTAGCGGTTCTGATTATATACTCCATACGAAGAGTCGGGTGTCGTATGAGGGTACATGGTGGGGCCTGGTATGGTTCCACTCGGTAAGATGATCGATGGACCTTACCGATTGAGCCTGGAAGGTGGGCAAGTACCTACCAGTGACATTACCTATGACTCGGCGGTCATCATGGGGATACCGACGGGAGTCATATACGTATGGATACGTCGAAAGGCGAGGGTCCGAGCTAGGCACTCGAGCTTTCGGATAGCGTGTGATACGTACCTATTATGGTGCCAGTCTTGGTGACCGCACCTGATAGACCTGCATTTCTGTATCGATGCTTGACACATGGGTTTCATGATATTTCTTTTTACTCTTTTGTATATATAACAGTGGAATGGGACGCTGTTATATATGCCCTTACACCAATAATAGTGGAATGAGACGCTAATATATGTGTATTGATATCAATTTAGATATACATCATCATATTTATTCATGCTAATATACCTAGGATGTACGAGATATACTTGATATGGTACATACGGGATTTGTGAGATCTACTGATATTGTACATTCGGGATATACGAGATATACTTCATATTGTACATTCGGGATATATGAGATCTACTTGATGTTGTACATTAAGGATATGTGAGACTTACTTGATATGATAGCCAAATTTGGGGGCTGATTTGAGAAAATTGGGATTTGGATTGTCTTGATGGATTTCGATCCTACCACGTTGTAAAGATTCCGTGGAAATGACATGTTTCGTTCCATACTCAACATTTACTGTTTATGCACTGCTTCATGCATTAGTATACCTGTTAGAGTACCTTCCATGACTGGTGCATTTACATACCTTTATTCATATCATTTCTTCATGTATGAGTAGTACTGATATAGTACCTTACATGATGCTGTATACAGATTGTCATACTATTATTGTTTCCTGTATTATTGCACCTGATAGAGTACCTTACATGATTATTATATTCCGATTGTCATATTACTACTTGTATTGGTAGTACCTGCTAGCGTACCTTTCATGATTGATGCATAATATATGACCATTCATTGTTATTAAATGCTTATGTTAGATTCGCGCTGTATGTACATACTCGCGATTACCTGCATATGTTATTTACTATTCACGAGTTAGCAACTCACCCCCGTTGTGCCACAGTGTTTGAAGGTGTTCCTCAGGATAGTCAGAGGCAGGGCTATTTTCATCCATTGTATCATCTTTGCTGCGGACACCGCTTCGCCTGACAGTGTGCAGTTTTGCTTAGGTAGGCTTTGCGGTTATCCAATGTTTCTTGTGGTGTATTTGTTTTATTATGTACTCTCCATCTACCATTATCTTGTATGACTTAGAGACTTGATGTGAGGACGATATTGTATATTATTTTATGACTTGGAGGTTTTATGCAATTTTATTTATATCGTCTCTTTCTTCGCTACGGCGTCGTATATCTGTTGTGGTGGTTGTTTTCCGTATTTTTGGTATGGATTTGCTCCCGTTGGGGATGCTTTACTTTATATTTATGTTGTACCTATTTTGGGGGCTTGATTTATAAAAGGGGTGCTACCAAAATTTTAAGGAATAAAAGTGAGACTTTAATGAATTTGGGTTGTGATTTCAAACGATTTGAAAATACTATTATCACTTTCTTGCTACTTTTGATGGTTTAGATTGCTGGGTTTTGGCTTTCTTTTACTACGTTACGCCTGTAGACGTTGCGTAGTATTAGGGCCGTCACGTGCCAATTTCTGGTCGTGACAAAGTTGGTATCAGAGCACTAGGTTTTTACCTTTCGGAGTGTAGGATGACCTCGGTATGATGGAGTAGGTAGCTTAAGCAGAGTAACGTAGTGTGTGTATGTCTGCAGCATACTCACGATGCGGTACTCCGCCTAAAGTGACCTAAGTACAAATTGCTTGAAATTCCTTCCTTGATGATTCATATTTTTGTGATTCGATTTCTGTGTTCTTATCGAATCATATTTCCATTTATAGCCTTTGCCGCCGACGACTATGGGGACTTAGAGAGGTGCAGCGAGGGCCGAGGTCAGAATTGACTCGGGTGGGTCAAGGACCGACCATGATGGCACGCTCAATGCACAGATGCAGATGGATCCGCCTTCGACAGATAGTATTGCTAGGCTTGTGACAGAGATGCAGAACATGCGCCAGATGATGAGTGCATTGGTTGAGGCCGTTCGAGCGCAACGACAGGAGGTTGTTACCTATGTTACCCAGTTTTTCCTTGCTATCAGCATGCAACATTCCGTCACCTACATAACACCAGTTGATGAAGCCGTAGTTGATGAGACACGTATTCCAGAGACTTTAGGAGTTCCGAAACCGTGGAGGACTCGTACCGGTGTACCAGCCCAGAGACAGAGGCTTAGTCGTCGTGGCAGATTTCATGACCGTCGCGGGAGTAGCAGAGGTTTGGGGCGAGGAGAGTCATGTTAGCTAGATCATCCGTTAATTGTGTTAATTTCTGTCAACGATTATTTTGTTGTGCAACACGTATTTCAGTTGTGTGCCAATCGGGTAGGAGATTCATCCGTCAATTGATCCTTCTAGAGATGTTGGATTTAACATTCTCCTGGGCACGGATTGGTTAGCTACGTGATAGGCGTCTGTGGACTGTCGCGAGAAAACAGTCAGGTGTTGTTTTCCTCGGCGAGTCTATTCTTGTTGTGCAGGTGGATAGTAGTGCCGCCTCTCACATCTTGAATTCAGCATTTTTTGCTAGTCGGCTTTTGAGGAGAAGATGTCGAGGATTCTTGGCGTTCATTCATGATACCAGAGCCACAGTTAGTTTGTTGGACCGGGTTCCTTTCGTGAGAAAGTTTTCCGACGTTGTTCCAGATGAGCCAACGAAGCTTAGGGAGCTTAAGGATCAGCTGCAGAGTTGTTTGTTGGGGGGCTTGTGCGTCTGAGTGTTTCTCTTTAGGAATCTCCTATTTTTGTTCTTCAAGGAGGAAGACGGCAGTTTAGGTTGTTTATTGATTGATCGTTAATTTAACCGGCTTACGGTGCGGATAGGTATCCTTTACCTCGCATTGACGATTTCTTCGATCAACACCAGAGTGTGAGACATTTTCTATGTTTTTTCGGGATCAGGTCATCATTGTTGCGGGTTCGGAGTGATGACATTCCGAAGACTGCCTTGTGCGTGCTATGGGCTTTGTGTGTTTTGGTGGTGTCATTGGACTCACCAATGCCCTAGCAGCATTCGTTTATATGATGAACCAGATTTCTTCAGGCCATTCCTCGACCAGTTATTGTTGTGTTATTAACGACATTCTATTCTATTTAATGTGCCTTGAGGAACAGGAGTAGCACTTGAGGATTTGTTTTGCAGACGTTGGGAGAGCCCCGGCGGTTTGCTAGATTCTCGGAGTTTTCCTTCAGGCTTGTTGGTGTTGACTCCTAGGTCTTGTAGTTACGGGAGACGGTTTTGTATGGTTCCGAGGAAGATCGTGGTCGTACAGCTTAGGCCCAGACTTGTGAGTAGGACGGAGGTCCGCAGATTTTAGGCTTAGCAGGTTTTTACCGCCGTTTCGTGCAGGATTGATGGTGTAGTGCTGCACCGTTGACTGAACCGACCGGAAAGGAGGGTTCTTTTCTTTGGACTGAGGCATGCGTGCGGAGATTTTCAGCAGTTGAAGACTCAGTTGACAACTGCATCAGTTCTTTCTTTGCTTTCTGGTTCGGGCGACTTTGTTGTTTAACTGTGATGTTTAACGAGTGGGGTTCGATTGTGTACTGAGGTGACACTATAGAGTTATCGCTTTTGTTTCCCTACATCTGGAGGAAGTACAAGCAAGATATCTCACACATGATCTGGAGATGGACGCGGTGGTTTCGCGTTGGAGATTTGGAGACACTACCTGTTCTAGAGTCGTGTCAGATTTTCACGGACCACCACAGCTTAATGTACATCTTCCTGCAGCGGGTGTTGATTGTTGAGACAGTCTTCTGCAGATTTACAGTTCTTGTACGATCGTTGAGTACAGCTTGTGTTCGTATCTACTGAGGGGACAGCTTGCTCATGTCCGCGCCCGACCACTTTTCCTTAATCGCTTTTGCGAGGCACTGCCCGCTGATGCTCGTTCGTCAGAGATACTTGAGCATACTCAGCTGGGTAATGAATCGGAGTCCTTGAATTGTGACGTGCTACCTTTGGGGACGCGTTTGTGTACCTATTGCTGATAGGCAGAGACGCAAAATCCTAGAACAGGCACATCAGTCTGCTTTCGGTGTTCATTCGAGTTCCACCATTATGTGACGTGACTCGTGAGGTAGTTACGGGTGGGCAGGAATGAAGAGTGGAGTTTTGAATTTCGTTTCGAGGTGTCTGTCTTGTTGTTGTGTGTTTTGGTTGAGCATCAGAGACCAGCTGGAGAGTCGCAACCTTTAACCGTTCCGGAGTGGGAATGGGAGCAGATCTCCACGAATTTCGTTATGGTGTCTACCCAGGTTTAGTAAGGGTGTGACTCCATTTAGGTGTTTGTTGTCCGGTTATACTCAGTTTGCTCAGTTGTTCTTTGTTAAGTTTGTGCGTTGCACGGAGTTCCTTCATGGGTCGTGTCCAAATGAGGCACCCTATTCGCTTGCCGTCTTGGGCAGGAACTTCAGGAAGCCTTGGGTACTGGTTGAGCTTTAGCTCCGTCTTTCCATCCGCAGGATGATGGTTTTGTGAGAGCTGGCTATACCGATTCTGGAGGATATTCTTGTGCGTACATACTATTTGTTGTTGGCAGTTGGAATCGTCACTCGCCAGTGTTAGAGTTCTCCTTTGATAGCTGTTATCAGGAGACACTCCAATTGGCAACCTTTAGGTTGTTTGTTAGGTCGTGTCGATCACCATTCTATTTTCTGGCTCTGCGTAAATAGGATTTTTGGACCCAGCTAGTCTAGAGACTTCGGAAATGATCCAGTTGGTTCAGGTCAGGACGATGACAGTCCTGTGCGGACATAGGTCTTATGCCGACCATGGTTGTCGCAGACTTGAGTTCACAGTGGGAGATCATGTATTCCTATGGATTATTCCGATAAATGACGTGTTGAGTTTTGGAAGCTTACCCCAGGATTTTAGGTCCTTTTGAGATCCTTTTAGCGAGTTGGTTCCGTTGCCTAAAACTTGGCACTTCCGCCCAGATTATTGAGTTTTCACCCCGTATTCCCTGTGTCGATACTTTGCAAATACCTTCATGACCTTTCTCACATGATTCAGCATCAGACCATTAGCTTTGACGCGATCTTTTCGCTCACCGGCAGCCATTTGTGTTAGTGGCTCAGCAGGTGGAGAAACTTCGGTCAAGGGTCTTGCCATCTGTGGATAGTTTTCTTGGATGTAGCCATATAGTGAGGTGGTCACTTGGGAGGCTGCGAGCAAGATATGAGTCTTTGTAATCTTTTATTTGAAGGTACGCTTAGTGAGAATTTTAAATTCGGGGACGAATTTTTATAGGGGTGAGATTGTAATGTTTTAGAAAATCGTTATGCGAATTTTTCCGTTTTAGGATAAAATTGCGGTATTTTCTGTTTTAACCCGACTGTGATCAAACAACCATATAGAGTTGCCAGCACTTAGTTTAGCTAAAATAAAATTAGTGCGCAAGCTTTGGGGGTATATGGGACATTTTGGTTCAGATAGATTTTTTTCCCAATTTTAATATTATTTTAATGCGGTATTTACATTTTGGGAAATTTCTCCTGAATTGGAATCATTTCAAGTGGATCAAGTTGGATAAACCAAAACCTTTCTTATTGTATCTAGATATTTGTTGTGCATATGGATTAAAAATTCAAGGAAAAAGAAAAGAATAGAGAGAGGTGCATGCATGTGTGTGTGAATGCATTAAGTGTGCATTTATTGTTGATTTGAGCTGGAAAACCCTACACAAAACCCTTTCCCTCCCTTGGCCAAGCACCATCCTCTCCCTTCTGCTCTTAATCATTTTCTTTCATTTCTTGCATCATTCCAAGCTCATAAATCCCCAAAATTCCAAAATAAATCACAAAAAAACCCAAGTCTTGATTTTAGCATCTTGGAGCTAGGAAAGCTTGGATCTTTGTGTTCTTGAGGATAGGTATGATCTCTATTTGTTCTTTTTGTTGTGGTAGTGATGTGTAGCCTTTTTTTCAGTTTAGATTGTGTAAAGTTAGGATTAGTGTGCAATATCGTATTTTTAGTGTCGGTTTGTGATATCTGTGACCTGCTATGACCTGGATTTCGTACAGAAAAATCAAACAAAATTGTAGTGATGTACTAGTGACCCTGGAGCACCACTTGAGACACGAGACCTACCCCACCTGCATGGGCCGGCGACCCGCTGGCAAATTCCGGCGACGCCGGCTATAGAGGGAGGTGATGGGGTTTGGTTTTTGTGGGTAGTTGTCTGCTGTTGGTTAGGGGTGTTTGGTACTGTTTACTTTTTTAGTATTTACAGTATACAAAATCTGGGATCATTTTCCTATAATCTAGTGTTTTGTGTTCGCGCGATACGTTATATGACACGGATCGTGCACTTGGTTTGAATTTTGCTCTTAGGTTGTTTTCGTCGTGTCGCTACGCACGTTAGCCACAATACGAACACTTGAGAGTATATTTTGTGTTGTTGTGTCGGTTAAATGCAGAGTGTGCGTGTTTTGGGTCTATTATTAATATATACTTGCTTTATTGTTTTGATGTGGTAGGTTCGCAGGCGGGGACTTCGGACACTGTGTCACGACCCGAAAGTATGGAACGTGACCGGCACTTAGATTACGAAGCGTCTAGAGGCGCCACGTAACCTAAGTAAGCCGAAGCCCAGAAATCTAAACCATGAAAAAGAAGAAGAAGCAGTAAAAGAAAACATGAAGGAATAAGTTTAAAACATCAGCAAATTTTCCCAAAAATTTCGGCAGAGTCTCCTCTATAAAAACTGGCCTCCAAACGGGTACAACAAATATAATATACATAAACAATAAAAAGCATCCCCATATGGGAGCTAGCATCAACGCCAACAGGCGGAAACAATTAACCACAATAAGCACAATAATATACAACGCCAATAGGCGAGGCTCAAAACTCAAAAGAAAACAAAACCACCAGATCAGAATAATACATGCACGACTCTAAGGTCGAAATAAAAGACTGGTCCAATAAATTTATCAAGTAATACAAGTATGGTTGATGGAGATTACTAGATACAAATGAATGAATAAAATACAATGGTGGTTCAGATACAAGTGAACCAACTTACCGTGCAAATCACCCTGAAATAAAAGATGTGCCAGCAAGCTGCCCGGGAAATCTGTACAGCGAACCGGTAATAAAATTCGGCACAACGAGGGTGAGTTGCCAACTCGTGAGTAGAAAACATCTACGAAAAGAAATCGAATGCACGACGCTATCCTAGGTGATAATAATACACTACTATATCCAAAACATCTAGTAATAGCAGGGTAATACTACGTGTAAGTGCAGATACTCCGTGTTCATGTCAGTGCCCCATATAATACTATGTCATATGAAATGAAATGCATGCACCATGAATGTAAAGTAACAAATCCTAAAATCCAGATATATATGTATAAGAAATGTTTAGCTATTATCATAGTAAAATGTGTATAAGAATCTGAAATCTCAACAATGAATTCCATGGAAATCCGTGTCAAGCATCGACACAACACATGTAATCTCAAGTCTCAATATCTCGGGCTCCGTCAGTCCGGATCGGCCTATATCATCAAATCTCACGACAACGGTCGGTATCCTCCGGATATCCGCCGCGCCAGACATCACCGGTAGGTAGCCTTCCCCTGCCAGGCTCATCGTCTACAACTCGATCTTCTTGCCCCGGGGTACCATACCGGGCTCACCATGTACCCGAGACGGTTCATCCACTCCTCGAATCGGGTCTCGAAATCTAACAGAAAACATGAAATCTCATGGTGGACGACACATACATCACGAGAAAACCGCATCTTATTTTAAAAAGAGAGGAGGAGAGAGAGAGAAGGTTTTATAATTTCTTGCGGTTTTCCCCAAAAATCCAGAAATCTCATAGAAATCTAAATCTTAAAATCATGAGTAAGTATATGATAAGTGTCGGCATATGCCCATAATACTGCAGGATAACCTGAAAATATGAATGCATGAATGTCTAAGCAATAAATATCATGTCTGTACTAATGTCAGAGAATAATCGCAATGTTATATCGGTCTAGTTGTTAACTGATTCTATCCATAAAAGACAATATGATCTAAAGTGCACGTGACATAGCAATTACCGATGATGATGTGTGTGAGCCGGCAAATAAGTGTGCGTAGAATATGCGCATCATCGGTAATAGTGCTGGTGTCCTAACAGGTAAAGTTTATACTGATTATAGCAACATATAAAAGAACATGGACCATGATGATTACAGTATGAATGCAAGACAGATGTGCATTATCCACTCCTCTGCGATATACGAGTACAACTACCACTATGTGAGTCGAACCTAAACTAGTGTCCATCTAATATCATAAGGAACTAACCTAAGAAACTAGTCAATAAGAAACAAGCATCTACCTAAGGTCTGAACCAATATCTCTAATAGTCGGCGATCCCGCCTCAATAGCGTCACGTACGTAGTACGGCTTCCTCGAATCAAGAGTGCGGATCAATCATTATATCTAAGCCTCGTACGGTAAAATCCATCGTACGGCATCCCAATATCGGGGTACAGGTCAAGTATCTCCTAGGTGTCTCATTATTCGTAATGTGTCATCATCAACACATCTCATGATCAAGGTGCTAAACTATAATCGCATACATAAATCATATATCATTGCCATCATGGAATAATCATTAATTTATCCTCAGAAATATCATGTCACATGTATCATATTGTGATTAAGTCATACCGATATCTTATCGTCATCAAGTCACAAGCTACAGCCCAGGTACTATTTTAGCGTCCCATGTACCTCAATATCATCACCACCCTTCATAATTTATATATATTCAGGTTCATTATCTCATTCTCTAATGATCCGCTAACACTTTAATACGACTGTATAGTCAAGAATCACAGCATCAAGTCCAGTTATACTGTTTCATCATACCTCAGATATCATATCACATCAATGAATCACATATACGTGTTGTGTATATATATACACCTATACCTAGTTTTATATATATACACACATATACGTACACGCCATGTCGAGTTTCAGTGTGTGTGTGTGTGTTTCTATCAGAAACCTACGAACCTTTCCCAAAGTATTCATCCTCAGGTATGGTTTTCCTAAATCAGTCTAGTCCAGCCTAGGGTCAATACTAGGGTCCTACTGATTAAGAATCTAGGGTCACATCTGGTTTCCTAATGTCAATAAGTATTATTCCTATTCTACGTTGCGGGGGTGCTAAACGCCATCCACCCGACTTCCCCCCGTAGATATACATCTACTCACCTGGTCCATGTCTGCCGACGACGGTGTCGCCATCCTCCTCTTTATCGCCCGCAGTCCAAGTGAGGGGTACCTAAATGCAAACATATAAATAGTATCATAAACCGAATCACATACAAAAGTCAAACGATACAAGGAACAAGCATAGGTTAAAACCTATGTCCTGTCCACGCAAAAGAACAAAATATCTCTCGATATCGGCATACAAACTCCGATGGATCGAGATAAACATCAACAGATAACTCGTAGTTTTAAAACACATTACTTATATTGTAAAACATGATCAATTTCATCGAAACAATAAAATCGATCAAATCGTCTAATTTCATAAAACCCGAAAATGCCAATTTACCGTTTTTCATCAAAACTTGACAATTTAAATGAAACCAATGGTTATAAAACTCATTAAATAGCATAACTAGACTATACGACCCCTTACTTTATTTTTATTACACAATTTTGCATTTATACGAAATTTCTAGTTTGCACCCTTTAACAATTTTCAACATTTTCCAAGCAAAATACCACAATTCCACCTCAAAACATGATTTTGCATAAATTAATGACTTAAACCACAATTTATGATTATAATGATATAATGAAACCATAATTATATTTTTAATCTCATTTATATAGGAATTTCTAAAATCTAGTTTACAAAATTAGCAATTTTTATCACAATTTATCAATTAACCATAGAAACTAGCAATCAAACTAAGTTTTTCTTTCCATTAACATGCTAATATTTCCACTAAAACTAAAATCCAATGATAACAACCCAAATTAGAATTTTATATTAACCACAACCACATTTTGCAAAAACCTAGTTAACTAAATTCCTAATTTAAAACAATTTTTGAATAACAATTTGTTAAACAATAACCATGCAAGATTTCCTAATACTAAAAGTGTTAAAATAACTACTATAACCCTAATTAATTATTAAAAATCATAACTTGAATTTAGAACCCTAGCTTGCATTTTGAAAAAAGAACATAGAATTAATTTATTAAATCTAATTAAGCTTAAATGAACATCTAAAACAATAAATCAAAAGAAAGAAATTATACCTCCCAAAATATGAAATCCAAACAAGAAATGAGCCTCGAAAATGCATGCCTTCCATCTCCAAATTTCATATAAAAATGAGCAAGGAATAAAGAGTATGAAACAAATAGGATTTTGTGGAATTTTAATGGAATTTTTGATGTATTTTTAATGAATTTTGAATAAAATGAGGTGGGAAAGGGGGGGGGGAAGCCATGGGGGTTGTGGCCGGCCTAGAGGGAGGTGAGGGAGAGAAAGAAGAGAGTGCGATGTTGTGTAGAACTTTTAAGAAGAGAAACAACACTAAAAGTCTTTTCATGCTTTATTTATTTATTTATTTACTATAGCAACTCAAGAAAGCTCTAGAAAATAGGAAAAATTTGCAAATAAATTTTGCATGATACATACTAAATTATAACATGCCATGGTTCATTTTTACAAATTAAAACCATTTAAATTTGTAATTTACACTAATTTAGTGTAAAAATAAAGCTTATGTTAATATTTAAAATAATTAATTTAGGAAAAATATTTTATTAAACTAAAAATTTATAAGTGGCTAAATAAACACCATTTACTATTAATTTCATAATTAAAATAGATATTTTAAAAATTATAATGAAAACAATCACGGTTTGGTTTTACGAAAAATACAATTTACTTCACCGAAAATCCTAAAATTCACTTAAACACTTTTATTCATTTAATTATTTATTTAATCATTTTTAACACGTTACAATCTTCCCCCCTTTTAGAAATTCGGTCCCCGAATTTAAATTAAAACTCCCCCTCCAAATACTAAAATGTTTAGCAAAACATTCAAATCGTCGGGGCTCCGAAATCATCAATACATAACAAAAATCAACTCCTTCAAGCATAACGCAATCATCGGAGTTATGGCGAGAATAAAATATCATAACCCAATGTGAAAACCATCATAATATACATCAATCTATAACTTATATATAGTTCGCATCCTAGTAAAATCGCCGAATCATCATAATAAAGAAGCATACAAAAACCCCTCTTGAAAATCGCCGTGCAATGCACGTGTCACGACATAAGTAGCGGACGTTTAATTTAAAAAAAAACTATATATATATATATATATATATATATCGTTTATTTAACATACACGTCCCGCCTGGTTACTAAATCAATAATAATAATTAGGAAAACATACTGCTCAAACTAAAATCAATCCCAATCTCATCAATAAAATGTCATGTGCATCCGGTGCGCACTGAAATCGAAACCAATTACAGATACCATGAATATCCACAAAACAAAACTAAGTGCAACAGGTGTGCACCAAAAACATCAGTCAAGTGCAACGGGCGTGCACGACACAATATCAGGTGCATCTAATTTGCACAAAACCCCGATTTAGTGCATCTGGTGTGCACAAAATCGCATCAAGTGCGCCAAGTATGCACAAGAATCCTAATCAGGTGCACATGGTCCACGAAAACATACATTGAATATCAAAATCGAAATCATAGTACAAAAATGCATGAAAACTAGGTCGAAACATATGTAAAAATCATGTGTAACCCCTATGCACGAAATCAATCAAAAATCCCAAAATATATATAAAACCAAATCAAGTGTACTGGTTGTGTACTAAACAAGATCAATACAACAGATATATAAAACACAACTAGAATGTAATGAAGGTACACACATGAAATACCAATCGTAAAACGAACTCCTCAAAATGCCAAAATCCAATAACAGAATATATGAAATTCAAATCACTAAATCACAATTGTAAACACTATCGTCAATGTGCGCCCCTTTCCTCTGATGTCGACTGCCTCGAACTCGTCTCTTCGCAGCTGTGCTGACTGTGCTACCCATGGCAATACTCATATCTAGAGTCTCCCACGTAGTCTATCCCTTCACTTGATATCCGGACTACATTAAACTTTTCGATCGATCCATCAAAATCCCATAATTCCCCGAGAGCTCAACACTCAAGTACAGTTTAAAAATATCCGGTACATACCCCAGCATCGATGATCCAGCCATAGAAGGGCAAACCCAAGCCTCACTAATGGCACCGCGGAACTGCCGTAAACCCTAAGGTTCAAGGGCGTTCTCGTGGTCATTATGTCGAGTTAGGGTTTCATTCTTCTAGAGGGTCCATCGAAATACCTGCATGTTCTTCCGAATACTTTAAACTTGGGAAAATGGTTTTCTGATAATCGTTCGAACCCTTTAACTTCATCCGGACGGCATGTCAATACCCTTCATCCGCACGCTAAACAATGTTTCAATCCTCAATAATAACCAATACTCTAATGGTTATCACATTCGAGCCGCAGCTCCCTCTGCCCGTGCGCCCGTGGTAACAGAACCACCCTCCGACATCGACGAAGATAAATCAAAGGAACGAATGAAATACGGTGCAACTAATGTACATCCTAAGGCTTCTTAAGCAGAGTAGCGTATCGTAAGTATGCCGCGGACCATACCCACGGTACGTTACTCTACCTAAATCGCCTACTCCATCAACCTAGGGTCACCTAGACTTATACAGGGTTAAACCTAGCGCTCTGATACCAACTTAGTCACGACCCGAAATTACGGAACGTGACCGGCACTTAGATTACGAAGCGTCTAGAGGCGCCACGTAACCTAAGTAAGCCGAAGCCCAGAAATCTAAACCATGAAAAAGAAGAAGCAGTAAAAGAAAACATGAAGGAATAAGTTTAAAACATCAGCAAATTTTCCCAAAAATTTCGGCAGAGTCTCCTCTATAAAAACTGGCCTCCAAACGGGTACAACAAATATAATATACATAAACAATAAAAAGCATCCCCATACGGGAGCTAGCATCAACGCCAACAGGCGGAAACAACCACAACAAGCACAATAATATACAACGCCAATAGGCGAGGCTCAAAACTCAAAAGAAAACAAAACCACCAGATCAGAATAATACATGCGCGACTCTAAGGTCGAAATAAAAGACTGGTCCAATAAACTTATCAAGTAATACAAGTATGGTTGATGGAGCTTACTAGATACAAATGAATGAATAAAATACAATGGTGGTTCAGATACAAGTGAACCAAGCTACCGTGCAAATCACCCTGAAATAAAAGATGTGCCAGCAAGCTGCCCGGGAAACCTGTACATCGAACCTGTAATAAAATTCGGCACAACGGGGGTGAGTTGCCAACTCGTGAGTACAAGACATCTACGAAAAGAAATCGAAAGCACGACGCTATCCTAGGTCATAATAATAATACTCTACTATATCCCAAACATCTAGTAATAGCAGGGTAATACTATGTGTAAGTGCAGATACTCCGTGTTCGTGTCAGTGCCCCATATAATACTATGTCATATGAAATGAAATGCATGCACCATGAATGTAAAGTAACAAATCCTGAAATCCAGATATATATGTATAAGAAATCTTTAGCTATTATCATAGTAAAATGTGTATAAGAATCTGAAATCTCAACAATGAAATCCATGGAAATCCGTGTCAAGCATCGACACAACACATGTAATCTCAAGTCTCAATATCTCGGGCTCCGTCAGTCCGGATCGGCCCATATCATCAAATCTCATGACAACGGTCGGAATCCTCCGGATATCCGCCGCGCCAGACATCACCGGTAGGTAGCCTTCCCATGCCAGGCTCATCGTCTACAACTCGATTTTCTTGCCCCGGGGTACCATACCGGGCCCACCATGTACCCGAGACGGTTCATCCACTCCTCGAATCGGGTCTCGAAATACAACAGAAAACATGAAATCTCATGGTGGACGACACATACATCACGAGAAAACCACATCTTATTTTAAAAAGAGAGGAGGAGAGAGAGAAGGTTTTATAATATCTTGCGGTTTTCCCCAAAAATCCAGAAATCTCATAGAAATCCAAATCTTAAAATCATGAGTAAGTATATGATAAGTGTCGGCATATGCCCATAATACTGCAGGATAACCTGAAAATATGAATGCATGAATGTCTAAGCAATAAATATCATGTCTGTACTAATGTCAGAGAATAATCGCAATGTTATATCGGTCTAGTTGTTAACTGATTCTATCCATAAAAGACAATATGATCTAAAGTGTACGTGACATAGCAATTACCGATGATGATGTGTGTGAGCCGGCAAATAAGTATGCGTAGAATATGCGCATCATCGGTAATAGTGCTGGTGTCCTAACAGGTAAAGTTTATACTGATTATAGCAACATATAAAAGAACATGCACCATGATGATTATAGTATGAATGCAAGACAGATGTGCATTATCCACTCCTCTGCGATATACGAGTACAACTACCACTATGTGAGTCGAACCTAAACTAGTGTCCATCTAATATCCTAAGGAACTAACCTAAGAAACTAGTCAATAAGAAACGAGCATCTACCTAAGGTCTGAACCAATATCTCTAATAGTCGGCGATCCCGCCTCAATAGCGTCACGTACGTAGTACGGCTTCCTCGAATCAAGAGTGCGGATCAATCATCATATCTAAGCCTCGTACGGTAAAATCCATCGTACGGCATCCCAATATCGGGGTACGGGTCAAGTATCTCCTAGGTGTCTTATTATTCGTAATGTGTCATCATCAACACATCTCATGATCAAGGTGCTAAACTATAATCGCATACATAAATCATATATCATTGCCATCATGGAATAATCATTAGTTTATCCTCAGAAATATCATGTCACATGTATCATATTGTGATTAAGTCATACCGATATCTTATCGTCATCAAGTCACAAGCTACAGCCCAGGTACTATTTTAGCGTCCCATGTACCTCAATATCACCACCACCCTTCATAATTTATATATATTCCGGTTCATTATCTCATTCTCTAATGATCCGCTAACACTTTAATACGACTGTATAGTCAAGAATCACGGCATCAAGTCCAGTTATACTGTTTCATCATACCTCAGATATCATATCACATCAATGAATCCCATATACGTGTTGTGTATATATATACACCCAAACCTAGTTTTATATATATACACACATTTACGTACACGCCATGTCGAGTTTCAGTGTGTGTGTGTGTGTGTGTGTTTCTATCAGAAACCTACGAACCTCTCCCAAAGTATTCATCCTGAGGTATGGTTTTCCTAAATCAGTCTAGTCCAGCCTAGGGTCAATACTAGGGTCCTACTGATTAAGAATCTAGGGTCACATCTGGTTTCCTAATTTCAATAAGAACTATTCCTATTCTACGTTGCGGGGGTGCTAAATGTCATCCACCCGACTTCCCCCCGTAGATATACATCTACTCACCTGGTCCATGTCTGCCGACGACGGTGTCGCCATCCTCCTCTTTATCGCCCGCAGTCCACGTGAGGGGTACCTAAACGCAAACATATAAATAGCATCGTAAACCGAATCACATACAAAAGTCAAACGATACAAGGAACAAGCATAGGTTAAAACCTATGTCCCGTCCACGCAAAAGAACCAAATATCGCTCGATATCGGCGTACAAACTCCGATGGATCGAGATAAACATCAACAGATAACTCGTAGTTTTAAAACACATTACTTATATTGTAAAACATGATAAATTTCATCGAAACACTAAAATCGATCAAATCGTCTAATTTCATAAAACCCGAAAGTGCCAATTTACCGTTTTTCATCAAAACTTGATAATTTAAATGAAACCAATGGATATAAAACTCATTAAATAGCATAACTAGACTATACGACCCCTTACTTTATTTTTATTACACAATTTTGCATTTATATGAAATTTCTAGTTTGCACCCTTTAACAATTTTCAACATTTTCCAAGCAAAATACCACAATTCCACCTCAAAACATGATTTTGCATAAATTAATGACTTAAACCACAATTTATGATTATAATGATATAATGAAACCATAATTATATTTTTAATCTCATTTATATAGGAATTTCTAAAATCTAGTTTACAAAATTAGCAATTTTTATCACAATTTATCAATTAACTATAGAAACTAGCAATCAAACTAAGTTTTTCTTTCCATTAACATGCTAATATTTCCACTAAAACTAAAATCCAATGATAACAACCCAAATTAGAATTTTATATTAATCACAACCACATTTTGCAAAAACCTAGTTAACTAAATTCCTAATTTAAAACAATTTTTGAATAACAATTTGTTAAACAATAACCATGCAAGATTTCCTAATACTAAAAGTGTTAAACTAACTACTATAACCCTAATTAATTATTAAAAATCATAACTTGAATTTAGAACACTAGCTTGCATTTTAAAAAAAGAACATAGAATTAATTCATTAAATCTAATTAAGCTTAAATGAACAACTAAAACAATAAATCAAAAGAAAGAAATTATACCTCCCAAAATATGAAATCCAAACAAGAAATGAGCCTCCAAAATGCATGCCTTCCATCTCCAAATTTCATATAAAAATGAGCAAGGAATAAAGAGTATGAAACAAATAGGATTTTGTGGAATTTTTGATGTATTTTTAATGAATTTTGAATAAAAATGAGGTGGGAAAAGGGGGGGGCAGCCATGGGGGTTGTGGCCGGCCTAGAGGGAGGTGAGGGAGAGAAAGAAGAGAGTGTGATGTTGTGTAGAAGTTTCAAGAAGAGAAACAACACTAAAAGTCTTTTCATACTTTATTTATTTATTTATTTATTTATTTACTATAGCAACACAAGAAAGCTCTAGAAAATAGGAAAAATTTGCAAATAATTTTTGCATGATACATACTAAATTCTAACATGCCATGGTTCATTTTTACAAATTAAAACCATTTAAATTTGTAATTTACACTAATTTAGTGTAAAAATAAAGCTTATGTTAATATTTAAAATAATTAATTTAGGAAAAATATTTTATTAAACTAAAAATTTATAAGCGGCTAAATAAACACCAATTACTAGTAATTTCATAATTAAAATAGATATTTTAAAAATTATAATGAAAACAATCACGGTTTGGTTTTACGAAAAATACATTTTACTTTACCGAAAATCCTAAAATTCACTTAAACACTTTTATTCATTTAATTATTTATTTAATCATTTTTAACACGTTACACACTGCTACCAGGGGAAAACGAGTGGTTGTCTTTATTTTGCTTGGAGCGTTGGTCAGTAGATTTAACATCTACAGGGGAATCGCCCGCATGACGTTATGCGTCTGGATTAGAGATGTTATTTCTGTCGCATATTTATGTCATATTTAGAATTGCGCATTCACCCTACTGCTTAGCCATTGTTGTGCTTGGACTAGTACCCTTAGGACACTGCACATATTATTGACGACTCATGTTGCACGAGCACTGATTGAATGTTACACACACCGTCAATAATTGCCATGTCACGTACAACCCACTGATAGATATGATATTGCTTGGTTAGGGACATTGAGACATTGATTCATATTTCTTATCGCATATGACATTGAGCATACCTGTATATCCACATGCTTACACATATGTCTTCATATACTTACATGCTAGATACCTGTATACCTATAGAGTATTGTACCATTAGTGATAGGTACATACATACCTTATGACATAGCTACAGGTATACCTTGCTCACATACTTCTCTTATACCCGGGAGGGTATACTACATGTTTACTTATAGGTAGATACATATACCTCGCTATATCTTTATGTTTACATATACATCTGGTTATAGCTACATGTTTACCTTTACTTGATGTAATTTAGAATTGGAGAAATTAGGAATCGCATGATATTTATATTAACTAGTTGCAGTTAATTATCGGCTTTTCCTTTATATGCTTACATTTCAGCTTTATGTTGCATATATTATATTCATGTATTTTCGCATCGTGATATGGATTGTTCATGATGTTTTCTGGATTTGGGGACCATGGGAGTTTCATGAAATTATGCATTATTTGAAAAACTCGGTTTCCCTTGATATGATTTTTCAGCATCTACCATGAGATTTATCGGTTCTGATTATATACTCCATACTAGGAGTCGGGTGCCGTATGAGGGTACATGGTGGGGCCCGGTACGGTTCCCCTCGGCAAGATGATAGATGGACCTTGCCAATTGAGCTTGGAAGGTGGGCAAGTACCTACCGGTAACATTACATATGACTCGGCGGTTATCATGGGGATACCGACGGGAGTTATGTACGTATGGATACGTCGAAAGGCGATGGTCTGAGCTAGGCACTCGAGCTTTCGGATAGCGTGTGATACGTACCTATCAGGGTGCCAGTCTTGGTGACAGCACCTGATAGACCTGCATTTCTGTGTCTATGCTTGACACATGGGTTTCATGATATTTCTTTTTACTCCTTTGTATAAATAATAGTGGAATGGGACGCTGTTATATATGCCCTTACACCAATATTAATGGAATGGGACGCTAATATATATGTATTGATAGCAATTTAGATATACATCATCATATTTATTCATGCAAATATACCTACTATATACAAGATATACTTGATATGGTACATACGGGATTTGTGAGATCTACTTGATACTGTATATTCGGGATATACGAGATCTACTTGATATTGTACATTCGGGATATATGAGATCTACTTGATGTTGTACATTAAGGATATGTGAGACTGACATGATATGATAGCCAAATTTGGGGGATGATTTGAGAAAATTGGGATTTGGATTGTCTTGATCGATTTCGATCCTACCACGATGTCAGGATTCCGTTGAAATGACATGTTTCGTTCCATACTCTACATTTACTGTTTATGCACTGCTTCATGCATTAGTGTACCTGTTAGAGTACCTTCATGACTGTTGCATTTACATAATTTATTCATATCATTTCTTCATGTATGAGTAGTACTGATATAGTACCTTACATGATGTTGCATACAGATTGTCATACTATTATTGTTTCATGTATTATTGCACCTGATAGAGTACCTTACATGATTATTATATACCGATTGTCATATTACTGCTTCATGTATTGGTAGTACCTGCTAGCGTATATTTCATTATTGATGCATATTATATGACCATTCATTGCTATTAAATGCTTATTTTAGATTCGCGCTGTACGTACATACTCGCGATTAGCTGCATATGTTATTTACTATTCACGAGTTGGCAACTCACCCCCGTTGTGCCACAGTGTATGTAGGTGTTCCTCAGGATAGTCAGAGGCAGGGCTATTTTCATCCATCGTATCATCTTTGCTGCGGATACTGCTTCGCCTGACAGTGTGCAGTTTTGCTTAGGTAGGTTTTGCGGTTATCCAATGTTGCTTGTGGTGTATTAGTTGTATCATGTACTCTCCATCTACCATTATCTTGTATGACTTAAAGACTTGATGTGAGGACGATATTGTCTATTATTTTGTGACTTGGTGGTTTTTATGCAGTTTTATTTATATTGTCTCTTTCTTCGCTACGACGTCGTATATCTGTTGTGGTGGTTGTTTTTCGTCTTTTTGGCGTGGATTTGCTCCTGTTGGGGATGCTTTACTTTATATTTATATTGTACCCATTTTGGGGGCTTGTTTTACAAAGGGGGTGCTGCCAAAATTTTATGGAATAAAAGTGAGACTTTAAAGAATTTGGGTTGTGATTTCAAAGGTTTTGAAAATACCACTATCACTTTCTTGCTACTTTTGATGGTTTAGATTGCTGGGTTTTGGCTTTCTTTTACTACGTTACGTCTGTAGACGTTGCGTAGTATTAGGGCCGTCACGTGCCAATTTTGGGTTGTGACAATAATTTACAAACATCTTCAAATAGCAAGGTTAAACCATTTAAAACTTTACTAAAATTTTAGATTTCACTAATTAGGATTAGCAAAAGTTTAGTTTGTTAATTTGCTTAATTATCCGATTAGAAAAATATCATTTAACAAAATAGCAACTTGATTAAGTTTTCATCAAGCTTAACATATTAATTAACCATTTCACTAATAAAAACCCTAACTTCAATATCCAAAAACCATTTCTAGAATTTTGAAACTTGAAATTTAAAGCTTAAATTAACATCTAATTAAGCTAGCATAAAATATTAACAATTAGAGATTGGGGTTAGGGTTTTATACCTCAAAATTGATTCTAAAACTTGCAAGAGAACACCAAGATAGCCTCCAAAAAGAATACTTGATTGAAGATCAAAGCATGATTAGTGATGGAGAAAGATGGGTTATGATTTATATTTGAGTTTGTGGATTAATTTAAGGTTTTTTTGAAGAATTTTAGAGCTTGGAATAGTTGAAAATGAGGCAAGAACAGAATGGGGTAGAAGTGGGAGGCTCGGCCATGAAGTGGGGGGGGGGGGTTGTGTAATAAAAAAGAAGAAACTTCTAGCTTAAAGCAATAAATGCTTCATTAAAAGAAATGCCACCTTTCATTTTCTTTTCTTTTTTTTTAAATTTAAAATCCTTTTGCACTAAAAAATCTAGATATTTTGAGGAGAAGCTTCCAAAATAATTGTAGTGATGATTTCCAATTATTCTCATTTAGAAGAAATTTCCCGATTTACATGCATATTTTACCGGCTAAAATAATATTTTATTTGGGAAAAATTCTATCAGAACCAAGACCTGCCATATACCCCAAAGTTCACGCACTAGCTTTATTTTAGCTAAAAAAGGTGTCAGCAAGTTTATACGGACGTTTGATCGAAATCGGGTTAAAACGGAAAATAACGACTATTTTGCCCTAAAACGGAAAAATTCGCAAAACTATTTCTAAAACGTTACATAAATAATACTATAGATCATAAAATACCCAAAAGAAACCACAGAAGAAAAACCAACACCAAAAAGCTCAGGGGGTCGGCGACATCGGAAATTTGATGGAAGTCGCCGGGTTAATCATGGAGTTAAGAGCTCGGGCTTTAAGTGAAGTCTCCTAGTGGTCTTATTATACTTATGGTATGACTAGTTTTTCTAGTGGTTACACCTATTGGTTCCAGATTCATTTACAGTAGACTAAATATCACAATTTTCCTAGTTTTCTAACACTACACACTAAAAACAGATTTGGAAATATACTGAACATGCAAGGAGGAAAGGAATTATACCTATGGAGATTGTGCACAATGAAACACCAGGTCATGAAGTGCTTGTGGAAGCATCTAGGGTTTGTAGTGACTCCTAGGTTGATGGTGTAAGTCCACGTTACCTCTCCCGGTTCTTACGGGCTTGCGGAAATGATGAAAAACGATTTTTATTTTGGTGGTAACATGGACTCAAAATACGGATTTTTGTTAAACAACTATCTAACAACTTAACTAAGAGTTTTACCTAATCGGTTAGGGGTTATACCTTAACTTGAACTCCTTCTCTTGGTCTCCTTGTGGTGGTCGGAAAGTTCTCTCCTCGTCGTCTCTTTGTGCCGAAGATGGATCCACCTGAAAGCTTCTACCTTTGGCTTCAATCTCAAACTAGAGGAAACTAGAACACTTGTCTTGTTAGACTTTGTGTACTAGGATGAGTAGAGGTGTTTTGGGTTTTTATCTCCAAGGCAAATGATTCTTAACACATGAGAGGTTTTTGCCTTGAACTAGAGAGAGAGCAAGAGGAAGAGGTGGAGCTTGAGGATGAGAGAGCTTTCATGAGAGAGAAAGCAAATGAAAGAATGAGCAAAACTTTTCTCACCCTTGCTCTCATAATCCAAAATCATCATAACACATAATAATAATTGAGTATTATGTGATGGTTGTTATCATATCAAATGGCAATATCATTTCATGCATTAAATGCAATGTGTGAACAAATAAGCAAGCAAAGGTCAATGCCATGAAATGATAGCCATTGTCATGATGGTGGTCAACAAGTCCAACCTAGTCAACCGGTCAACAAAGTCAACAAGTCAACAAAGTAAACCTTTCAACCCAACCATGTCACAATAATACTTAATTAATATTATTGTTAATCATATTTCTAATTCTCATTAGGGTTTAGCAAAAGTCAACAGTCAAAAACCCTGATGAGAATCCTCTGCCTCTGTCTCTGTCAACCGTGCATACACACCCGCATCCGCGTTCCGAGGAACATGAATACGAACGAGATAAAACCAATCCCAAAACGTACACTAGGATCTGGCTTAAACCAAAGCCCGCTAGTGATAACTGCCCGGAGACCAAACGTGCAAAAGTGCGCGGATGTGACCGAACCCTGTCGCAAAACCATGAGACCTCTACTCTTTTGCCTAAAGGCGACTCTCTGTGTGGGACTCTGAAGACTCGACACTACGCTGGCAGTGGGTTTAACCACAGACCGCAAGCGGCACTAGCTGTGCGTAACGGCCCCCAGGTAGATGCCGATAATGTAACATTTCAAAAAAAAATATTATTAATTTTAGGAATTTTTATAATTTAATATTATTTTATTGAATATTTTAATATTTCGGTATTATTAAATACAAATAAATGGGAAAAATTTTGGAAAATTAAAAAATAGGGTATTTTATAGAATTATGCTATTTTTAAGTCTTTATGATTAGTTATATGCTAAATTATTATTAATCGCGATTAAAAATCGCTAATCGGTTTTTTAGCATTTTTGTGCAAAACATGCACATATCACTTTTTCACACTTGTGCATTTTCTTGCCATGGTTCACTTTGGGTTTACTATTCTTGGGTGAAGGATTTTGAGAGAATAAGAAAAAAGAAAAGGAAAAGAATAAAGAATGAGGTTTGGTGAGTGAGAGAGGTATGGGCTCCTTTGACCAAACACTTAGCCATTTTCCTTCCCTCATTTCCCTCCCTCTCCCTCCATTCCTGCTGCTCCTGCACCTCACCTCCCTCCCCTCTTCAATGCCCTCTAAACACCTCTAAAACAACTCCAATACCCCACTCTCATTTTATTAAAAGTGTGCACAAGCTCAAGATCTGCATATTGGACCAAGAAAGCAAGGATTTTGGCCACTAGGGGCAACTCAAGAAAATTCTTGAGTTGCCAAATAAGGTATTTTTTGGATCATTAACTTAGTTTTAGCATTTCCTTTACCCCCATGTTATGATTGAACCGATATTGTGTGATTTTGGTGACTTGAGGAAAAACCTAGTTAGGGTTGTGAAGAATTTTGTGTTGTATTGTGAAACTAAGCTCAGTAAAGGTTATACTATCATCCTAGTGAATGAATTGAGACCCTAACCTGAGATTTGAAACCCGAAATACGGATTTAGAAACCGATATTGGAGAAATTGTGGAATCTATGAAGGGTATAATGAATCTGCTATCACCCGAGACATCCTAAATTAAAATTGATTGGACAGTGACATGTGCAGGCACCCAGGAAGCTACCACCAGAACCCTAGCCCCTACCTCCTATACCCGGCCGCAGATTTATCCTTTCTGGCCGCAATTTGCGGCCAGACCATGGTGGATTTGCCTCGTTTTGGTTATGGTGTTCCCTTATCTGTAGATTAGGCCCTTGGTATGTATAGATTTGTCTAATTTGACCTATGGTGAAATTTGGAACATATTTCCTTAGTTGTTGTTTTGGATTCGTGTTTCCGTATTCCATATTCTTAATTCTGAATTTGTGTCTTGTGTTTTACCTCGACTATTTGGCGTTTATACGACGATATAGAGGATTTATTGATGGTTTTGAAGGCGTGCCATAGGTTCTAACCTATATGCCCCTTATCGTATCGTTTTGGGATTCGTATGCCGTTTTAGTTTTGAATTGGTTTTAAAGCGCATATACGACACTTTGATGTGTAGGTACCCCATGAAGACTTCGGGACGACAAGTAAAGCGCGTGGAGACGTCGACAAATGAAGACGCAAGGTGAGTAAATTATATCTACTGGGGGAAGTCGGGTGGATAGCGTATAGCACCCCCACATTCCGTAGTTGGTATACTATATATTATGCTTGATAGTTATAGTGTGTCATGGATATGGTGTTAGGTGTGTTATGGGTAGTGTAGGGTTAGAAGTGACTAGTTTAGTTCATAGTCGCGGACCCTAGAATAGATTTACACCTAGACGCACACCCTTGCATATTCATTATACTTACACTGTGTTGATGATGATATTGGATGACATTGAAGATGAGTCGATGATTTTGGGATGTGTGCCGTGAGATCGGTGATGTGATGTGATTCGTACTTGCGATATGGCATGTGATATTAGCGGGCCGTTGGGCATGTGTTTTACCCCCGTTTCCATACTTATATAGATGCTATTGATTTGTACTAGACTTAGATCTGTACCCTAGATTATATGATATGATGATAATGATACCTGATATTTGATGAGAGGAATGTGATACCGACTCATACCCAGCTATTGGGATGCCGTACGACGATTTACCGTACGAGCTTTATATTGATGATAGATCCGCACTCATGACTTGAGGATGTCATATGATATGTTGTATCGTACGCGATACTATTGAGGCGGGATCACCGACTATTATATCTATATATCGACTCAGTTTTAGATGGTTTCCATACCCCTCCCGATTGACTTGATACTTAGATCTGCAGTTTGAATAGTAGATGTTAGACTAGACCCGAGTCATTCTTATTTCAATGGCATAACTGCATGACATATACATATGGGTGTAGATTCTTTACTGTTACGTTGATTATTCGATTTCCGCATATTCATGCTATTCACGTTGCTTTGCATATGTTTATTGCTATATTATTATCATGTTGTTAGGACACCAGCACCATTATCGATGATGCGTATGTTCCACATACACTATTTGCCGGCTCACACACTTCATCATCTATAATTGCCATGCCACTACACTGTAGTACTGTTGCATTCATGATATGATTCTTGCATGGAATATTGTACACTTATACCTGTACACAAACATAGATGATTCTGACTTGATTAGAGATTTGGGAACCGCAAGATGTTCTTCAAAACTGATTCGTTTTAAAAGAGCGGTTTCCCTCGACATGTGCACATTACTATTCCATGTTGCATGACTTCTGATATGCTTACCTTTCTTTACATGTCGCATACATCATGTTTTGATTATACGCATTGAGATATGTTGTTTCCATGATATTTCTGGATTTGGGAACCTTGGGTATTTCAAAAGAGAATATATAATTGTGTTAAAAACCCGGTTACCCTTGATATGATATTTCAGTGCGTCCACCATGTGTTTTCTTGGTGCTGAGAGCGACATGTGAAACCCGATTCGAGGAGGCGGATGAGGCCGATTGCGGGTACATGGTGGACCCGGTATGGTACCCCGGGGCGAGAACGGTTTCGCTGTGTAGTAGACGGTGAGCCTGGCAGAGGGACTACTACCTACCGGTGATTGGTTGGACCTGGCGGTTATCCAGAGGATACTGACCAGAGTCGATAAATGGATATGGGCGTACTGCCGGGGCCGAGGGCCGATTCCGCAGACGTAGCCCGTGGGCTGATCCGGACTGACGGAGCCCGATAGATGAGGATTTACATGTCGATGCTAGGCACGGGTTTCATGATGTTTTCCATGATTTGATTATATCCTCATATTTACTTACATGATGTTTATTGTCATTGGGTGACGGGTGGACGGGTTCCACGTTTATTGTCATTGGGTGACGGGTGGACGGGTTCCACGTTTATACAGACTTGATCACATACAGACTGGATTTACATTGATCATACTTCATGTAGACATACCTTATACTGATGACATGTTATTATCTAAGGCACTGGCACGAGTGCTTGGCACTACCTACATGATTAGATGTTACATTGCCACTTTATCATGCATCAGACTTACTCTTGAGGGTTTTATTATTATACTGATTGTTTGACCTTGGATTATGTCTTGCATTAGGTTTCTGCTTGTAGATATTTTTATTCACGAGTTGGCAACTCACCCCCGTTGTGCCACAGTTCTTGCAGGTTTTGCCGTACAGGTTCCATTGCGGCATTCTGGCACACTGCTTCCTTGCGGGTGAATTGCATTTGGTAGGTGGATTCTTTTGCATCAAGAACCACCATTGTACTTGTATTATTCATTATATCTAGAATTCCATCAACCAAAACTTGTATATTGTTTCAGACTCAGACACCAGTGATGTATTATTTCCACTTTAGAGTCACGCTTAGTAGTGTTACAGTTTTCATGCTTATCTGGGTTTCTTTTGAATTTTGATCCTCGCCATTCGGCGTTGTATAGTATATTGCTTGTTGTTTATTTATCCTTAAAATGGTTTTAGATTTTCTGGGATTTTGTCTTACTTGTATCAGATGGAGTCCTATAGACTTCATATGGTTCAAGGACCAGTCACGTGCTCTTTCGGGTCGTGACAAAGTTGGCATCAGAGCGCTAGGTTGACCTTGGTTCGAGTCTAAGTTTGACTATGTGGAGCCTAGGGCATTTATATATATACGGAACTTAGGATTGACCTTACGGAACTTAGACTTAGTCGAGGGGGTATTAGACCCGAACTTTCGTCGTGTAGGATGACCCTTGGTTGATGGAATAGGTGACTAAAGTAGAGTGACGTACCGTGGGTATGTTCCACGGCATACTTACGACACGCCACTCCGCTTAAGGAACCTTAGGATGTACATATTTTCGAGATCAGTGACTCTCTTCATATCTATGATTATACATCCATTTGAGATCCTCGATTCTATTAGTTTCTTGATCATACCTTCATTGATGCTGTTCCTTCTTATGATCATGTATCCACTCTGGATCTGTTGTTCTCTTTCTTGCCATTGATATGCTCTCTTCGATACTCGATTGCGGTTCCTGTCGCCATGTTTGAGCGCAGTTTGGGCTGCTGCTAGGGTTACGGTCAGGGCGAGCACGTCTGGTACGAGGGCCGACCATTGTGTTTTCTGGTGACATGGGAACGTCTTGAGTTAGTATTGATGACTGTGACCTCTAGTGGAGGCGAGTGCTTGTTTTTGCACTGGATGATCGGGCCATTGTTAGAGCTGCCAGTTTAGAGAGGACTGTTGATGTACATCATACCTCAGAGATTATGATGTCGCCTACCATGCAGACAGATGGACCAGCTGTTGCTGAGATTGACAGGATGTCGCTTCCGGAGCTTACGAGCTGAGATTGCCGGAGCTTCTAGGAAGATATGAGATAGATGATAGCTAGTCTACCCGATTTGAGAGACGAAGGTGATTCGTCCGATTTATGCGCCGGAGCGGGCCCAGTTGAGTTGAAGATTTCCAGTGTGGAGAGTCTTACTCAGATCTTGAGCAGACCGATTCAGAGATGACCGCCAATGTATCGCCTTTCCTGGAGGATTGAGGCGCTGTTCGGCGTACAGGCGAATGAGCCAGTTGTTGCTGCAAATGACGAGATATCGCCCAGATGGTTGGAGCTACTGCAGTATGAGCATATACTTAGAGATATGATGGACGGTCGCTAGTCACCTGAGGATGAATGACTAGGACATGTAGTTCGTTCGTTTACTGATGCGAGGTCATCAGATAGATTATTTCCAGCTAGAGACGACTTCACGCAGGTTCGTTGAGAGTCGATAGAGACGATCGAATGTCAGGAGCCCATTTTCCAAGTTTAATGTATACGGAAAGACATGCAGGTGATTCTATGGACCCTCTAGAAGATTGAAACCCTAACTCGACTTAATGACCGTGTGAAAGCCTTTGAACCTTAGGGTTTGCGGCAGTTCCGCGGCGCCATTAGTGAGGCTTGGGTTTGCCCTTCTACGGCTGGACCACCGACGCTGTGGCATGTACTCGATACTATTAAATTGTACTCAAGATGTTGACCTCTTGGGGGATTATAAGGTTCTGACGAGTCGATCGAATATTTCGACATCATTCGGATATCATGTGATGGGATGCTTTGCTTTAGAGACTCCAGATACGAGTATAGCCGTTGGAGCACAGTCTGTGCAGCCACGACGAGACGAGTCCGAAGCAGTCGACATTGAAGCAGAGTGAAGTAAAGAGTTCGCAAGAGATTTTGATGAGACGACGTCCCACTCCGCTGACATCAGAGATGCGATACGCACGCAGATGCGTTGTATATGGATATATCTTCCAGAAAGAGGCGCGATAAGTATGTAGCCGTTCCGGATTAAAAATTAGCTTGAGCAATGGATGATGACTTCCGGGTAATCCGGCAGGAATTAGATTTGAGAGAAAGACCTCGACAGGACCTTTCTGGAATACGATACGAGAAGACCTAGACCCGGGAGTGGTCATATTACACAGACCCAGCAGGCCAGAGTTCGACATCATCGACGAGGTAGTTGACCAGGTTCGGATAAACGACCTTACCCAGATGCGTTGCGAATTGATCAAGGACGGACGAGTATTGAGTATTCCTCCGATGTTTGGGACGCGTTCCCAACGACTTGTTCGGCCAGACATCTTCTATAGAATGATGAAGCTACAGAGTACGCGCTTTCGAGTCAGTGCGAGAGACTTCGGATTGACCATGGCCGAGAACAGTGCAGTGCGTAGGTAGCATGGCGTGACATCATAGTGGACGACGATAGAGACAAGTGGAACCAGAGGTTCGTGCGAGACGCTGATGAGCTGTCAGTACTTCCCGTCGAGACTAGAGACCTGATATGCTTACAGAGGCGTTGGGATGCGACCAATTTTCGAGAAAATGTTGTGCTGAGGACACAGATGTCCATCGAGTGAGAAGAGATTATGCAAGAGAGCCAGCCTCCGTTCAGTTCGGCATAGGCAAGATCGAAAGAGACCTTCAGCAGGATTCCTTCCAGGACATTACTGCAATGATGTTTGCATCAAGGATCAGGTGTGTGATGTGCTTTCAGAGAGCCAGAGGCCGACGCCGGTGACATGCTGCTTTACGAGTGGTCGTGAGGATTGACCGAGAGATGACCAGATAAGTGCCAGAACAGAATCGTCCCCGTTAGCACACCTGACAGGGCCGATGAGCCGATTGATTGTGAGATTGGTAATCCACAGAGAAGATAAGGACCCAGAGACAGAGGACGCCAGACCGTGAGTAAGGGACAAGTAGATATCTTGCGCTGCTCGCATTGAATGCACTGACACCTTCTCGACTTTGAAGGAGGGACTACCGACGACGGTATTGACGATTGGTGATTTTGTGATTCGATTATCACGTATCTGACAACTTGGATTTTGATTCCGTGCGCACCAGACACACCGGATGTTCTTATATACATTTTTTTGGGGGTTTAAATTTAAATTCGGGGACCGAATTTATTTAAGTGGGGTAGATTGTAACATTTCAAAAAAAATAAAATATTAATTTTGGGAATTTTTATAATTTAATATTATTTTATTGAATATTTTAATATTTCGGTATTATTAAACACAAATAAATGGGAAAAATTTTGGAAAATTATAAAATAGGGTATTTTATAGAATTATGCCATTTTTAAGTCTTTATGATTAGTTATATGCTAAATTATTGTTAATCGCGATTAAAAATCGCTAATCGGTTTTTTAGCATTTTTGTGCAAAACATGCACATATCACTTTTTCACACTTGTGCATTTTCTAGCCATGGTTCACTTTGGGTTTACTATTCGTGGGAGAAGGATTTTGAGAGAATAAGAAAAAAGAAAATGGGAAAAGAATAGAGAATAAGGTTTGGTGAGAGAGAGAGGTATGGGCTCCTTTGACCAAACACTTAGCCATTTTCCTTCCCTCATTTCCCTCCCTCTCCCTCCATTGCTGCTGCTGCTCCTGCACCTCACCTCCCTCCCCTCTTCAATGCCCTCTAAACACCTCTAAAACAACTCCAAAACCCCACTCTCATTTCATTAAAAGTGTGCACAAGCTCAAGATCTACATATTGGACCAAGAAAGCAAGGATTTTGGCCACTAGGGGCAACTCAAGAAAATTATTGAGTTGCCAAATGAGGTGTTTTCTGGATCATTAACTTAGTTTTAGCATTTCCTTTACCCCCATGTTATGATTGAACCAATATTGTGTGATTTTGGTGACTTGAGGAAAAACCTAGCTAGGGTTGTGAAGAATTTTGTGTTGTATTGTGAAACTAAGCTCAGTAGAGGTTATACTATCATCCTAGTGCATGAATTGAGACCCTAACCTGAGAGTTGAAAACCTAAATACAGATTTAGAAACCGATATCGGGGAAATTGTGGAATCTGTGAAGGGTATGTTGAATCTGCTATCACCCGAGATATCCTAAATTAAAATTGATTGGACAGTGACATGTGCAGGCACCCAAGAAGCTACCAGCAGAACCCTAGCTCCTACCTCCTATACCCGGGCGCAGATTTATCCATTCTGGCCGCAATTTGCGGCCAGACCATGGTGGATTTGCCTTGTTTTAGTTTTGGTGTTCCCTTATCTGTAGATTAGACCCCTGGTATGTATAGATTTGTCTAATTTGACCTAAGGTGAAATCTGGAACATATTTCCTTAGTTGCTGTTTTGGATTCGTGTTTCCGTATTCCGTATTCTTAATTCTGAATTTGTGTCTTGTGTTTTACCTCGACTATTTGGCGTTTATACGACGATATAGAGGATTTATTGATGGTTTTGAAGGCGTGCCATAGGTTCTAACCTATATGCCCCTTATCGTATCGTTTTGGGATTCGTATGCCGTTTTAGTTTTGAATTGGTTTTAATGCGCATATACGACACTTTGATGTGTAGGTACCCCATGAAGACTTCGGGACGACAAGTAAAGCGCGTAAAGACGTCAACAAATGAAGACGCAAGGTGAGTAGATTATATCTACTGGGGGAAGTCGGGTGGATGGCGTATATGTAGGACTACGGTAGCGCCCCGGCCGTCTATCCAAGGCCAAATGCGGAAACGAAAATTTTTCTTTACTTTAAAACCGGCACTACCGCATCCTAAAACCCCGGATCGTAACCATTAACCTAATGCTAGCTAACAAGAGAATGGGTAGGAAGCTATACCGAGCGATCCGTGTCCTTCGGCCTTCGGCCTCCACTCCGATCTCCTCGCGGAATCTTCGGTCTTCATCTCCTCGTCGGAAAGGGCACCACATCGAGAAGTCTTTTTACGGGCTCCCGCTTCATCCGAAGCAACTCGGGTGCGAAGTGTGCTAGCCGACGCGTCCAAGGAGTTGTAGAGAATGTTTGTGACCACTTTGTCTCTTGCATCCATGGCTTTGGATGGAGGTTGAAGTGTTGCCATTGATGGAAGCAAAAAGCTAGAGGAAGAAGAAGAAGAACAAGAGCTTTTCTTTTCTCTTGTTGTAATGTTACAAAATAAGAGAGAGTGTAGAATCGTATGAGAGCTCACTACCAACACTAGGCAGCCCCTCCCTCTCTCTATCTCATTTCAACACATTAAACAAAACACTAATGTGACATATTTGCTAAAAAAGAGACCATGAGTCATCTAAATGTCCATGTCACATTTAATGCAATGCATGATGAATTTCTAGCTCATTATTTCCAATAACAAACATTAATCCAAATGTTTGTCACAACAAAAAGATCCGGCAACATCTAAAGTAAACTCATAACGGATCACAAGGATACCCCTCACCTTTATATACATACCTGCGCCCGCATTCTGACTGAATGCGAATGCGATTAGACTAAAGTAATCCAACAAATCTAATATTAGTATCCGGCTTAAACCAAAGCCCACTAGTATGATCCGTTCGATCATGATCCGTGCAATACCGCACGTATAAGATCGAACCCTGCCATATATCATACGGCCTCTACAACGTTTCGCCCGAAACTTGAGAAACTGTCTGTGGGGCACTCTAAAGACTCGTCAATACTTTGGCTGTGGATTTAACCACTAGCATGTTACAGGTATTAGCCATACGTAACGGGCTACCAAGTATTGACCAAAAGGGACGTCGATGAGCGAACTCATCCTGACACCCTACTGAACCTGTCAGTGACAATATCCGTACAGTCCGGTCTGTTCGTCTATGAGTATCGCATGGCGGGCCTAAGGGGTTGGTAAAAGTCAGACCCCCATAAGCGGTACAAGTCGTGTCGGAGTGTAGCCCAGAACACCCTGAGAAACTACTGGAATACCTACCAGTAAATCTCTCGCCTCGGCCGAGGGCTTTGTGTAATGGCTCTCCTAGACACAGCGCGACCTCACCCCCAATACCGGGAGAGACGAACCCCTGCAGATCCGCTCACTGCCTCCATATGGCTCGGGACTGTACCCAACTAAAACCTGTTTGCACGACTCCTTAGAACTGTGGTAGGGTAGTAATCAAAGCACAGTGGGAACTCATACGAGACAAATGACGATCTTAGGTCGATGGACTAACCTGTACACATGTCACCAGGGAACTGCTATCTGACGTCTGGTATAATCCCAACTAGCATGTTCCCGGCCAGTCCTGTTCGGTGTACTCATAACCCAATGAGCACCTGTATACATCTTAGGTGAACCAACTGACACCAGTGGCTTGTGAGACCGGCCACCGCCCCTCGTCGGGGTCTCGACTGTATACACAAGTCTACTCTGGAGTATCGATGCCTTGTCTCGAAAACTCCCACGACTAGGGACCTTTTAAGGATGTGCTTATAGACTCCAGCTCCCACGTATATGATCGCTATCATACTACTGGCCGTCAAGCAAGAATCCTAAGGGCTCTATCAACGTGCAATAGTGACCTGTAAGGTCACCTGAAGCAGTACACGATGATAAAGATAAACCAGATAGCATACTATCTTCTTGAGTAAGACTGTCCTACCGGTATAGGTCCTCCCTCAATCATTGCAATCACGTACCTGTGATCCAATAATTGACTCTGAGGGTACTATATCCAACAATCTCCCACTTGCACTCAAGGCTAATTATTGCGATGTCGCATACTCACAGCCCGTGTGATACCGAACACCCAACTCGTCTACTAATCAGTTTCACAAAGCTCGTTTGTGAAACTATTGCGTTCGAGGAATAGCCTCAGTGAGTGGACCCGCTCTGATGTTTCTTTCTATGTCTCTCTTTATCTCAAGTTCGCAGAGAAACCCATCTCCCGAAATGAGCAATACCAGTCTTAGAATGTATCTGGATATCTGATGGGACCTAGCTCATAAATGAACTCCAAATCTAAACTTCTTAGACTGTATCGTCGACTGAACCTAATCAGTGTCCTGCGCCATGCCTCCCTCAGTATCCGCCTGGACCACCTGTCCAAAATACTGCCCCTCGTCAAAGGGAAAACTATAACTCTGACAGCCACTCGGTCATCCAGGTCACCTTGGAAGCCTGGAATGATAACTGTCTCCCGAAGGAGGCTGTCGTTATCATATCCCTAGAACATCCACTTATGTTCTAAAACTGCTTCCGAATGTTTCTCCAGGATAGGATTAATATCAACTTATTGAATCTCGTGCAAAAACAATATCTGGTCTGGTACTTGACATCTCATGATTGACTCAATTGCCTAAGCAAGTGATCTGCCAATCATGCACATCTCTCTCCCCTTTAGCCTGTAAGACCCCTTTATAGAGGTTGACTCCATCACCTGCAGGTACAACACCATGCCTGGAGTCGTCCATTCTAAATACTCTTATAATGCTGTCTAAGTACCCTGATTGGGACACTTCCAAAATCTAGATCTAAAACCATAGATCTAGTAACCAGAATGTCTGATATAAAATCCATGTCCTATGTGGAGAAACCACTATGTGACAACCAAAGTATAACCGATCGTAGTATAGGAATATCACTTCCTACTCTGTGTATGTCATCCAAATACCAGGACATCACACCCTGCTACCTTCTTAATAGATCCATCCCCTATTCTGATGAAGTCAAACCTATGACTGTCACATCAGAAATAGATGATCTATCTCCGCTATATCTTCTTAAGTCTATAAATAGAAATAAGCCACTTGCCCGCTATGCTTCCGCTGCTCCCACTGACCACGACAACCCTCTGGCAGAGTCATATAGACGTACACTTCTAAAGCTAGTTTAGATCGACATTATACTCATCCTCCTGCCGGGTCTCACAGTTTGGAACAACAGCAATGGAAAGTCTGGGTAAACAAGAACCTCCCTGCCACCGTCTATGAGCATACCGAAGTACCTCTCGAGCGCCTGAGGTTACCTATCATATCTGCGGAGTGGCTAATGGAATATCAAACTAGATTGAATCTTGAGGTTCTTATCAAATTTTCAGTAATCGTTTGCGGTTCTGGAATCACTTCCAGTTCTACAATACTCCCACTACTGTTTTCTGAAAAAATCCATTTTTATTAAAACTGTGGCGAGTCAAGAACAATATCACTATTGATCTTCCTGATGGTAGAAAGTCAACCCTCATCATAGCCTGGGTCAACCCACAAACAGCCATTACAGAAACATGTCTTGAGTTATCCAGAGTCTGGTTTTAAGCATAAGCCAGACAACTCCCCGTACCTTAACATCGTTAAGATATGAACTGTTCTATATCCAATATAGAACCAGAGACACTGATTTAATTGAACCAGATTCAAATCATGCAGCTGTCTCTAGCGCATGTCAACTAAATGGAAGGAGGCCGATCAGCATTACTCAACTTAGGAATACTTCCAATTATGAGTAACCTGAAAGAGAAGAAAGTTCTATTACTATCAATTGAATAACATACACAAGTATCTACATCTTCGATCACGTTGAAGAATCCTGATACTTGCAACACTTGGTTCTCTACTTTACTCTTATACCTATAATTTCTCAAAACTTGGACCTTGTGTTTCTACGAAACACATGTCTAAGAACCAGAGAAGTCACAAGTAAACAGAATATAGTACGAGGACCAACCCTTCTATCCTAATGGACACTGGACAATATACAATACTCTGTATAAGTCCCTTGAGTCTAATAACTCATTCCCTGTGTGTCGTAGGTTGAAAACTGTACTTATGGTTAAGAAGAATTACACCGCTGTTTAATACTCCTTACCTAACCATCCACTGATATAGGTAAATGTCATAGACATAATTTCAAAAAGGTATATCTCACTCTATAACAATAGACGTACAGATATATCAATTTGAAATTGGTGCATAACAACGGATATTCAAAACCAAATATTTGCCGTCCGGCAAACAACCCAGGTGACTTCCTCAAATATCACCAATTACAACGAATCCCGATATAATGAGGATGATCACCTAATTCCCAATAACTTACTCCCACTCATCATCTGTAAAACCATACAGATGTCAGAATCATACCTTGTAAATACATACCCTGGAGCAAGTGTTTAATTGGGAAATCATTTTTCTTTTAACAGTACACAGTGAAACTGAAACATTGAAATGTTTTGATGGGGTATCCCGGTATTCCTAGTATTGCCTCTTCCATTATCCAGATTCACAACTGTAACCATATAATTCTTTGCTATCTCTCCAAATCCCTTTATATGTCTTTAGTCATTACCTTCTGTACACCCTCTTAGGCTAAATGGTTTTCTTCCTTTTCTACCGTTCGGCACCAGCCTATGGTTTGAAAGAAGACTATCCAATAAGCATAATGGGTGTACTGTCCTAATCCTAGGAGCACTCGCCATGCGAGAGAAGGTGAAGATAAAAGACAACCGAATAAACTTTATTCCTATTTCTCCTGAACCAGAATCCATCCCCGAACTGGAACAAGTTCCTTTTGAGTTCGTATATAACCATACGATGGAGTATCCAATAAACTGTGGATTTTCATAGTGATACGAAGTGTCCTGGAGAAATACAAAGGTGAAGTGGGAGTGGTAATGAAATGCTTGGTTTGGTCGTGAATAGCAGTCGCAGTTTACTTTGTCCTCTTACTAATCCCTTGATATGTCTTTACTTAATACCTTCTGTACACCATTGTTATGCTAATTGGTTTTCTTCATTCCCCACCGTTCGGCACTAGCCTAAGGTTTGGAAGAAGACTATCCAATTTGCATAATAGGTGTACTATCTCCTAAACCAAGGAGTACTCGCAACCTGAGAGAAGGTAAAAGGAAAAGACAACTGAATAGTCCTATTCGTTTTCTCCAGAACCAGAAACCATCCTCGAATAAATTCCTTCGAGTTCGTATATAACCATATGTTGGTTTTGTCCAATGGAAGTGGACGTTCGTAGTAATACGGGATGCCTTGGAGAAAAGGGTAAAAGTAGGAGTGGAAATGAGGTTTGCAACTCTGACAATCCAAAAGCCAGTGTTAAAGAAGGTTCGGTCAACTTGGTCACTGAGTCATAGTCAAGGGTTGGGTCATGGTCGCTGCCAAAGAGAGAGAGAAAAGAAACACTCAGCGTGCACTCTAACCTAGATCATAATGGTTATCACTTTATCTAATCAGGAAACCTCCCGCTGTACCGTCAAATTCTCCTCCAAACCTGAAAGAAGAATTAGTCGGGATCACCCGAGGAGTAAACCAACTCATCAGTGGGAATCGGGATCTAACTATCATCGCATGATAACGTGACGGAATCCACTCACGTTATCAGAGTCCAGAAGGCATGCGCATGACTGGCAAGTTTCAGTTTCTTTAGAAACTCCCGATGTTTGTTTTTACCCCTAGGACCCAAGTGACCTTGACGGAGTCAACAAATCAAAGAGTCCTAGTCAAGTTCAACCCGTCATTATCTGGATTGCATTAAACCCACCCGTACGTGCCCTTGATGGAGCCAACAAAGCCGCACGACTATCCTAACCAATTCCATTTATGCAACAAACAAGCACCACTTAGCTACCGTACACTACGCCTTGACGGAGTCAACAAACGCAGCACGAATACTAAACAATACCCGTAAGAAAGGACGGAGGGCTACGGCTGATTTTTGGCGAAAACCCTTTAACGTAATGAACTTGATATTGTTGAAGGAACTGCATAGCCTTTTTTTTATAAAAAAATATAGTGAAGAAAACTTTTGCTAAAGAGGTCACTCCCGGTGAAGGGATCTCGGCTCTTTCCACGTAGAATGAGGTGCAGGATATTCCAACTGAATACCACGATGCAAAGCAAAAAGTAATCGGCTATAGTGAAGTTATTTCCCTGATGAAAACTTCTGTCCAAGGGGTCACTGTTCATACCATAATATTGCATTTTCTATTCCCCATTCTTATGCATTTTACAATGAAAACAGGTGCTTTTGACCCATGTCTGCTACATGTTACAGGTTACAGGTTCTTGGACAGAAAACAGTGAAAACGATGTAAAGACGATGTAAAAGTGAGACTTTGACCAACAAAGTGAAGGATCTTGATCAAGCCTACATAAGGAATAGTTCACAAAACAAGATTCAAGACATCGACTCAAAGCGAACGGGTAGAAGTCCACTACAAATTGTTCGCTGAAAATCTGGAACCAACCTAGAAGCCCAAATGGAAAAAGATATATAGAAATAAGAAGCCCAAGCCAACAGAAATCAGCCCAGGAAAACTCATGGCCCAACTCCATCTTTTGGCCGCGGAACCGTGGCCGAACCAGGCCTCGGCCGCGGTTCCGCGGCTGTCCTGGGTGATCAAATGAAATAAATTTTACCAAAATTTGGCGGCGGCTTTGACTAGTCAACTCAGGGCTATATTTGTAAATTTAGACATGCGGTGCAAAATGTAACCTAGGGTTTCCTATTCTCTATAAATAAGAACTTTAATCATTGTAATTTCTCATGCCTCCCTTCATTAATAAAATTTAGAAATCTTTTGGAGAGCATCGGTGTCTCTCTTTAATTCAGAAATTCAGATCTGACAACCCTGCTTTGATGTTTGGAGAGAGCCATCTGTAAGTAATTTAATTTCTTTCCCTAGTTTAGATTTCAATTCCTGCCCTAGGTAATTTTCATTCTCGGCCCTAGATAAATGTTCTTCAATTCCCTAATGAGTGAGTAGTCTCCTCGCTTGTTAGGGTTAGATCTGGGGAAGGTTTGAGAGACGAAGATCTCTCATCCCCTTTCTTGCCCGTCATATATTTTTATAGGACTCCATGCATACCTTCTTATTCCGCTCTCTACGACACCCTATCCCTCGAGGTAGCAGTGATATCGTAGTATAAAGGCCCGGATTTTAAGGTTTTCCATAGATGTTAGGGTAAAGATTAAGAAAGGAAGGACAAGGATCTAGAGGAAGAACAATCTTCCCAATCATCCTAATCCCTTTTATTAATATTTACCATAACACCTAATTAGATCTTTATATGGGTATAGAAAGCGGTGAGATTTATTGACTTTCCAAACTTAACCTAGACCTAACCCTAGCAAGATTTAGATATAGAGTAATTCAATTTTTAGATTTAATAATTAATCCGAACACCCTTCGGAATTAACTCGTTTGAGCGAATAGGAAATTCACAAAATCCCTGTGGACCGACCCGTACTCACCGGCTAGCTGCAAAGCGACGCCGTTCTTGATTGCGGTTACAAATATTTTTTATCTATCTTTTAGAAAGCGCAAGCACGCTGAATCTCAACCAATCAAATGGCGCCGTTGCCGGGGATGGCGTAGAATTTTCTTTTCGCAATTTCGGGTTAATCATAAAATTTAAAAATTCATAAAAATCTAAAATATCCAAAAAAATATAAAAAAAATATATAATCTGTTATTTTTGGAAGGGATACTTTGTGGTTGAATTTTTGCAGGATTTAAAAAGACGATCTGGAAATTTCCAAAAGGCGAAACAGAAATTAGGAGATCAGAACAGAGAAGGATTTTCAAAACAGAACAGTGGAATTTTTCCCGCACCCTGAAGCCTCCACCCCGCCGCGATTCCGCCGCGCATCCCCATATTAGACCGCGGAAACGCGGCCATCTAGTCAAATCAGAGCGTTAGAAATTTTTTTGGGACTCGCGCCGACTACCCCACCGCGGAACCGCGGTGGGAACCAGGATTTGCCGCGGAAGGGCGGCTCGACAGTGACATCATCTTGTGGAATTTCCTCTGTAAGTTTCCTATCTCTCTCCCCTGTAATTTTTGAAATATTTTTTCTGGAAATTCCTGCAAGATTCTGTGAGCTATAAAATATATTGCCTTCCAAATAACGATCTTGTGCAGGATTTTTGGGCCCCGCTTGAACTAAATTGACTGCAAGAAATATTTTGTTGTTGCATATCTTTTCTTGAATATCTTTTTGCAACAATTCTTTCCAAATAAAGATTCTTGTGATATGCTTCAAATAATAACCAAATGCAAGTGATATTTTACTGTTGCATATCTTTTCTATAAAATATTTTGCTGTTGCATATCTTTTCTCTAAAAATCTTTTTGCAACAAAATTTTTCCAAATAAAGAGAAAGAAAAAAATTAATGAAAAATGAAAATAACAAGGACAAATATTTTGTAGAGCTTGCAAAATTTTTTATTAGCCCCAAATAAATCCTTGCACCATCCAACCTTCCTTTTTGTCACCTTTCTTCTTCTAACATGGGTACCCCACAGAAAAAATCATTAGCCGAACTTTGGTATCCCGAACCTAATTTTGCGTCATATGTCAATGTGTTCGGTCAATTTAAAAACAATCCCTCCATGCCTAAAAAATCTCTGAAAGATCACATAGAGGAGTCTAGGAGAAACAGTTTGACTTTTCAACCCACTTTGTGTCAACCTAGTCAATCTTTACCACCTACATATGTTGACACCACTTTTCCAAGTCCTGCTGTAACTCTTAGGCCGATGTCCATTGCTGAGCATATTGCTCAATATCGCAGTCGATCTTTCACCCCTCTCCACTCATCTAGTTTAGGGATCCGCACGATTATTCACCTTATTATCCATATGTTGACCCTACCCCTACCCAACCACCCACTTCCTACCAGTCATACCCAACCTTTCCACCTTCACTAGACACTGTTTCGACACAGCCATTAGGGAGTTTCACATATCCAACCAATTTTGAATCTTTTACTGAAACCCCTTCACCACCCAAGTCTGGTTTGGAAGAGGCGTTGGAGGCGTATATCGCAGCAACAAACAAAATGGTTAGGAATGTGGAAGCGTCCGTGGCCACCCTTATGCAACCTAGTGAACCGGTAGCTAGTGTCCCGCTAGCTCCAAATTTTTCAATGTATGAGGTGGCAGTTGGACAGAGTGAGAATGAGAGAGGATTTTCAAATCAAACCTACCCTTACCCAATTGAATCCCACAACTCCTATTTTCCATCGATTGCCCTACATAGTTCACCTGTTGAAAATAAAAATGAGTTGTGTGATTTTGTAATGTTTGATTTGCCAGATTGTGAGGAAACCCTTTCGAGTGAAACCGCACCTAATCCTTTCGATCTTTACACCTCCACTCTAGAACCTAAATCGATAGATATCCATGCTTTTGATGAGGTGTCTAAAGAAATTGATTTTCACTTGATTGAGGATATAGACGCCGGGAATATTTCGGATGATGAACCTGTCGATTTACTTAAGATTTTATGTTCAAATTATCATCCCGAGTTATTAAATGTTTCTCCCGAATCTCATATGCGTCTTGATTTTGATGATAATGGCATGGATGAGTTGAATATTGAGGAGAATTATGAGGATAATATTGAGGAGAGTAGTGAGGATCATATTGAGGTTGAACCAATTTCTTTGATGTGTCTGATTTTCCAATTCATCCTCCTGAACCTTTGACTGTTATATCACCCTCCCACTTTTCCATCGTTCCGACCACGCTTGAAGACTGTGAGCTTGAAACCTTTTCCTTTGAATCTGACACAAGTCTCACAGACGATAACACCTACGAGTGTTTCACTTTTTCGGACGATATTGATGACTCACCGCCCGAATTTGAGTCCTTTACATTTTCAGATGAGCCATCAGACTCGGTTGATTATAGTAGTTTCGAACCATTAATGGAATCTTTCAAGTTCGAAACAGTTTACTACGGTGAGAAAGATACCATCCCTAATTCACTCCCTTTCGTCTTTCCCATTGTTCCGACCGAACAAATGACCGTTACGCTTTCATCTCCTATACCAAGTTCGGCGTACCCATGTTTTCTTGCGAATCTTGAGGGATTTGGCCCCATTTCCCGACGAGTTGGTAGGTTAGCGCAATCGCTTTTAACACATCGGTCATCACAAATTGCGCTAATTTATTCACTCAATTTACACCCTCAAGATCGCACTCCACTTCCTTCTTCTTTCCGTCTTTCTTGTCCCCCACCGAGACCATATTCTACCATTCTTCTTTCCACACGGTCTCGCGTGCTTTTCATATCTTTTCTTTCCATCCCATCCTTGCACCAACTCTACCATTACCATGATAAGATTTTTGAATGGTTGGTGCTAACTTTTGGCTTGTGCAAGGCCAAGCTTAAGTTTGGGGGAATCTTTGTATATATGTATATATTTTTTGTTTTCTTTTTCTATAAAAAAATAAAAAAAAATTCAAAATATTAAAATATATAAAAAAAATTGTAAATAAATAAACAGGGGAGTGCCGACATTTTGACCCTCTTGGTTTAGCATGACAGTGAGGACACTGTCAAGTTCAAGTTTGGGGGTATGCTCGGTACGTCTTCTTCCTTCGCATTCATTTGTACATTTTTTTTTTGCATTTGCATGCTTATTTGAAAACCCATAAAAATTAGAAAATTTTCAAAAATTATAAAAATTAATGTATTCAATTTTGGCCATATTTGACTTGAGTTTGACAGATAGGTTAACTGGCTAGGAACAACTAGATCTTAGACTTAGTGAATTAAAAACCCTAAAAATAACCTTCCTTAAAGTTTAACGGTAGAAAGTATATGCCTTGTAGTTTATTTAGAAATAGGCAAATTTTGGGGTTCACTTCTTGGGCTAAGTCGAAACAAAGGAAAAGTATTGATATTCTTATTAGAGTATAAGTTTGAAAAATAGTTCCTAGCTTAAGTATAGATTCTGAAAACATGTACCCTACAAAATGCACAAACACGCACCTTGAAACTTGGATTAGTAGAAGAGACCTTGAAATACTCTTGTCTAAAGTCCTTAGCACAATGAAAAAGAAAAAAAAAGGGTGGATAAAGAAAAAAAAATGGACACTGGTTTTTGTGATTATTTAAGGCTGTAAAAATAGAAAAATATTTAGCAAGGGTGCTTCATCACCTAGTGCCTTAGACCAACTGGTTTGGGAGTCACTGCTAAAGCCTTGGATGTTGCAAAACTAGGAAGTACGCTTTAAAGTGCAAACGCATCTTATAATCGGTTGTTGGTACCTCAAGAAGTATTAGCAGTCGCATGAAAGATGTGTGAGCAAAATTCAATTAAATTCTCCAACTAATTAGTACTTTGGACAACGGACGAGAGTACGATTGCTTGATTTGAATTTCCAAGTGTAGGGGTGATATTTACACACACGTGGGGATATGTGATTGGAGTTTAGATAAGAGAGAGGAATGAAGAATAGAACTTGTATCTCTAGTAGAGTTGATAGAAATTCCTAAGTGGAGATGGAACTTTAGAAGGAAAACTTAAGAGATGCCGAAAGCTAAGTAATTCTATAGAACATATATAATCTTAAGTTAAATGATGAGGAAGTGTGAAGAATATGGGTGGATAATTTGCAGGTCGACGATAATAGAATTCCTTGTTAGAAAACCTAATTGGAAAACAAAAGTCGAAAAACCGAGTTGATAGGATTTTGTGGGTGTAATCCGCTGAAAACCCTCAGAAGACAACACTCCTCCTACTAGGGACACCTAGAGGTTTAACGGCTTGTTGCACGAGCTCAGTGTAATCGCATTTCCCTGCGAAAGTGCGGTTAGGTTTTTTGTAGTGAATAAAAAAAAAATAAGTTTGCTCGAGAACGAGCAAAAGATAAGTTTGGGGGTATTTGTTCATACCATAATATTGAATTTTCTATTCCCCATTCTTATGCATTTTACAATGAAAACAGGTGCTTTTGACCCATGTCTGCTACATGTTACAGGTTACAGGTTCTTGGACAGAAAACAGTGAAAACGATGTAAAGACGATGTAAAAGTGAGACTTTGACCAACAAAGTGAAGGATCTTGATCAAGCCTACATAAGGAATAGTTCACAAAGCAAGATTCAAGACATCGACTCAAAGCGAACGGGTAGAAGTCCACTACAAATTGTTCACTGAAAATCTGGAACCAACCTAGAAGCCCAAATGGAAAAAGATATATAGAAATAAGAAGCCCAAGCCAACAGAAATCAGCCCAGGAAAACTCATGGCCCAACTCCATCTTTTGGCCGCGGAACCGCGGCCAAACCAGGCCTCGGCCGCGGTTCCGCGGCGGTCCTGGGTGATCAAATGAAATAAATTTTACCAAAATGTGGCGGCGGCTTTGACTAGTCAACTCAGGGCTATATTTGTAAATTTAGACATGCGGTGCAAAATGTAACCTAGGGTTTCCTATTCTCTATAAATAGGAACTCTAATCATTGTAATTTCTTATGCCTCCCTTCATTAATAAAATTTAGAAGTCTTTTGGAGAGCATCGGTGCCTCTCTTTAATTCAGAAATTCAGATTTGACAACCCTGCTTTGATGTTGGGAGAGAGCCAACTGTAAGTAATTTAATTTCTTGCCCTAGTTTAGATTTCAATTCCTGCCCTAGGTAATTTTCATTCTCTGCCCTAGATAAATGTTCTTCAATTCCCTAATGAGTGAGTAGTCTCCTCGCTTGTTAGGGTTAGATCTGGGGAAGGTTTGAGACACGATGATCTCTCATCCCCTTTCTTGCCCGTCATATATTTTTATAGGACTCCATGCATACCTTCTTATTCCTCTCCATACGACACCCTATCCCTCGAGGTAGCAGTGATATCGTAGTATAAAGGCCCGGATTTTAAGGTTTTCCATAGAGTTTAGGGTAAAGATTAAGAAAGGAAGGACAAGGATCTAGAGGAAGAACAATCTTCCCAATCATCCTAATCCCTTTTATTAATATTTACCATAACACCTAATTAGATCTTTATATGGGTATAGAAAGCGGTGAGATTTATTGACTTTCCAAACTTAACCTAGACCTAACCCTAGCAAGATTTAGATATAGAGTAATTCAATTTTTAGATTTAATAATTAATTCGAACACCCTTCGGAATTAACTCGTTTGAGCGAATAGGAAATTCACAAAATCCCTGTGGACCGACCCGTACTCACCGGCTAGCTGCAAAGCGACTCCGTTCTTGATTGCGGTTATAAATATTTTTTTATCTATCTTTTAGAAAGCGCAAGCACGCTGAATCTCAACCAATCAGTCACTCCCGGTGAAGGGATCTCGGCCCTTGCCTCGTCGACTGAGGTGCTAGATATTCATAACCGAATACCACTGTGCAAAACAAAAGAGAACGTCCTTGCAATAACAGCTTTTCGAAAAATTGTTCTAACAACATCAGAATTGGTTTGTTTAGCTTTCATTGATCCGAATCAACGCAGTCCCATCAATTGATCACACCATATAGAACGAAAATAATGATGTACGTATATTCCATCCGCATTTGCCACTGGGTCCCGTCATCACCCGTTATGTTACTTAACTAACGACAGAGCGGGGACTGGACTAGCGCGAGTGTAAAACATATACAACATCTACTAGTATATATATCAATATATAATGATCGCTCAAGGTGTGATAAAATGCAACATCACAGAAATGTAATAAGCATCACAGAACAATACAGATAATCTGGAAGCCCCAGGTTTCACAGAGCCGCTGCTGAAACCCGACGTTCCCCTGGTCGTGTGGATAGCCTGTGCAATGAAATCCTAGACCCCTACGGGCGCGGCAAGTTACCCGCCAAAACCTGAAGCGAGGAAGCCCCCTTCAACGACGTGAATGGACCACCCAGCACTTCACGGAATCCGGTAACTTAGGCACCCCTCCTTGGGTCAAACTGTACCCCCTACGAGTGCGGCGAATAGCCCGCCAATTCTAGAGTGAAGCCCCCTCCGTCTCAATGCCATGAGATGTGGGCCCGTTGCCCTCTAGAACCCGGCTATCCGTGCAACCTTCCACGGGCCTAGTATAGAAAGTAAAATATATACAACGGATACATCGACCTCAGCCCGGTCGTGCCCCAAAAGAATAATATACAAACAGACAGTAACGGCAATCCACATGTCGGACGCTCGCCCCGCAATATTAAATGTACATATGCAACCAAACAGTACTACCCCACCACGACAAATCTGCAACATCACAGCACAACACAGAACATCAACGTGAATGTCACGTTCGCAAATCCGTCTAAAAGGGCTATAGCAGATAGACTGGATTTACCGATCGAGTGACATTCACGGTCGCAGATATAATGTAAATACTGTGAACTAACATATTTAAATTTTCGATCAACAAAAGTTCCCAAAGTGGGCCCCAAGCACAATTCCCAGTACTTAAACAAATCTGGGCCCAAACTAAAAAAACCAAAAACCACAATTCCAAGTCAGAGAACACTGTACAAAATTTGGTGCACTGAAGAGACAAAACGGCGGTGGAACCGCGGCCAAAGCATGGGTAAGGCCGCGGTTCCGCGGCACAATGGTAAGATCACTTCACCAAACTTTCCCAGATGTCTTAGAAAAGCCTGCACATATTTCTGCAATACACCAAATAATTTTTTGACAACAAAAAAATTTCGACAGAAACTGCACATTTTGAAATCGCGGTTTCAGAAATTTTGTTCTTTCGAAGTTCTAAATACGTTAGAGCAAGCTAGTAAAGGTTAATGGCGTGGCTCTGATACCATGTAGGACTACGGTAGCGCCCCGGCCGTCTATCCGAGGCCAAATGCGGAAACGAAAATTTTTCTTTACTTTAAAACCGGCACTACCACATCCTAAAACCTCAGATCGTAACCATTAACCTAATGCTAGCTAACAAGAGAATGGGTAAGAAGCTATACCGAGCGACCCGTGTCCTTCGGTCTTCGGCCTCCACTCCGATCTCCTCGCGGAATCTCCGGTCTTCATCTCCTTGTCGGAAAGGGCACCACATCGAGAAGTCTTTTTACGGGCTCCCGCTTCATCCGATGCAACTCGGGCGCGAAGTGTGCTAGCCGACGCGTCCAAGGTGTTGTAGAGAATGTTTGTGACCACTTTGTCTCTTGCATCCATGGCTTTGGATGGAGGTTGAAGCGTTGCCATTGATGGAAACAAAAAGCTAGAGGAAGAAGAAGAAGAACAAGAGATTTTCTTTTCTCTTGTTGTAATGTTACATTTAATGCAATGCATGATGAATTTCTAGCTCATTATTTCCATTAACAAACATTAATCCAAATGTTTGTCACAACAAAAAGATTCGACAACATCTAAAGTAAACTCGTGACGGATCACAAGGATACTCCGCACCTGTATATACAAACCTGCACCCGCATTCCGACTGAATGCGAATGCGATGAGACTAAAGTAATCCAACAAATCTAATACTAGGATTCGGCTTAAACCAAAGCCCACTAGTATGATCCGTTCGATCATGATCCGTGCAATACCGCACATATAAGATCGAACCCTGCCATATATCATACGGCCTCTACAACGTTTCGCCCGAAACTTGAGAAACTGTCTGTGGGGGACTCTAAAGACTCGTCAATACTTTGGCTGTGGATTTAACCACTAGCACGTCAAAGGTATTAGCCGTACGTAACGGGCTACCAAGTATTGACCAAAAGGGACGTCGATGAGCGAACTCATCCTGACACCCTACTGAGTCTGTCAGTGACAATATCCGTATAGTCCGGTCTGTTCGTTTATGAGTATCGCATGGCGGACCTAGGGGGTTGGTAAAAGTCAGACCCCTATAAGCGGTACAAGTCGTGTCGGAGTGTAGCCCAGAACACCCTGAGATACTACTGGAATACCTACCAGTAAATCTCCCGCCTCGGCCGAGGGCTTTATGTAATGGCTCTCCTAGACACAGCGCGACCTCACCCTCAATACCGGGAGAGATGAACCCTTGCAGATCCGCTCACTGCCTCCATGTGGCTCGGGACTGTACCCAACTAAAACCTGTTTGCACGACTCCTTAGAGCCGTGGTAGGGTAGTAATCAAAGTACCGTGGGAACTCACACGAGACAAGTGACGATCTCAGGTCGATGAACTAACCTGCACACATGTCACCAGGGAACTGCTATCTGACGTCTGGTATAATCCCAACTAGCATGTTCCCGGCGAGTCCTGTCCGGTGTACTCATAACCTAATGAGCACCTGTATACATCTTAGGTGAACCATCTGACACCAGTGGTTTGTGAGACCGGCCACCGCCCCTCGTTGGGGTCTCGACTGTATACACTAGTCTACTCTGGATTATCGATGACCTGTCTCGAAAACTCCCACGATTAGGGACCTTTTAAGGATGTGCTTATAGACCCCAGCTCCCACGTATATGATCGCTATCATACTGCTGGCCGTCAAGCAAGAATCCTAAGGGCTCTATCAACGTGCAATAGTGACCTGTAAGGTCACCTGAAGCAGTACAAGATGATAAAGATAAACTAGATAGCATACTATCTTCTTGAGTAAGACTGTCCTACCGGTATAGGTCATCCCTCAATCATTGCAATCACGTACCTGTGATCCAATAATTGACTCTGAGGGCACTATATCCAACAGTATAGCACCCCCGCAGTCCGTAGTTGGTATACTATATATTATGCTTGATAGTTATAGTGTGTCATGGATATGGTGTTAGGTTTATTATGGGTAGTGTAGTGTTAGAAGTGACTAGTGTAGTTCATTATCGTGAACCCTAGAATAGATTTACACCTACACGCACACCCTTGCATATTCATTATACTTACACTGTGTTGATGATGATATTAGATGACATTGAAGATGAGTCGATGATTTTGGGCTTTGTGCCGTGAGATCGGTGATGTGATGTGATTCGTACTTGCGATACGACATGTGATATTAGCGAGCCGTTGGGCATGTGTTTTACCCCCGCTTCCATACTTATATAGATGGTATTGATTTGTACTAGAGTTAGATCTGTACCCTAGATTATATGATATGATGATAATGATACCTGATATTTGATGAGAGGAATGTGATACTGACTCGTACCCAGCTATTGGGATGCCGTACGACGATTTACCGTACGAGCTTTATATTGATGATAGATCTGCACTCATGACTTGAGGATGTCATATGATATGTTGTATCGTACACGATACTATTGAGGCAGGATCACCGACTATTATATCTATATATCGACTAAGTTTTAGGTGGTTTCCATACCCCTCCCGATTGACTTGATACTTAGATCTGTAGTTTGCATAGTAGATGTTAGACTAGACCCGAGTCATTCTTATTTCAATGGCATAACTGCATGACATATACATATGGGTGTAGATTCTTTACTGTTACGTTGATTATTCGATTTCCGCATATTCATGCTATTCACGTTGCTTTGCATATGTTTATTGCTATATTATTATCATGCTGTTAGGACACCAGCACCATTATCGATGATTCGTATGTTCCACGTACACTATTTGCCGGCTCACACACTTCATCATCGATAATTGCCATGCCACTACACTGTAGTACTGTTGCATTCATGATATGATTCTTGCATGGCATATTGTACACTTATACCTGTACACAAACATAGATGATTCTGACTTGATTAGAGATTTTGGAACCGCAAGATGTTCTTCAAAACTGATTCATTTTAAAAGAGCGGTTTCCCTCGACATGTGCACATTACTATTCCATGTTGCATGACTTCTGATATGCTTACCTTTCTTTACATGTCGCATACATCATGTTTTGATTATAAGCATTGAGATATATTGTTTTAATGATATTTCTGGATTTGGGAACCGTGGGTATTTCAAAAGAGAATATATAATTGTGTTAAAAACCCGGTTACCCTTGATATGATATTTCAGTGCGTCCACCATGTGTTTTCTCGGTGCTGAGAGCGACATGTGAAACCCGATTCGAAGAGGCGGATGAGACCGATTGCGGGTACATGGTGGACCCGGTATGGTACCCCGGAGCGAGAACGGTTTCGCTGTGTAGTAGACGGTGAGCCTGGCAGAGGGACTACTACCTACCGGTGATTGGTTGGACCTGGCGGTTATCCAGAGGATACTGACAGAGTCAATAAATGGATATGGGCGTACTGACGGGGCCGAGGGCCGATTTCGCAGACATAGCCCGTGGGCTGATCCGTACTGACGGAGCCCGATAGATGATGATTTACGTGTCGATGCTAGCCACGGGTTTCATGATTTTTTCCTTGATTTTATTATATCCTCATATTTACATACATGATGTTTATTGTCATTGGGTGACGGATGGACGGGTTCCACGTTTATTGTCATTGGTTGACGGGTGGACGGGTTCTACGTTTATACAGACTTGATCACATAAAGACTGGATTTACATTGATCATACTTCATGCAGACATACCTTATACTGATGACATGTTATTATCTGAGGCACTGGCACGAGTACTTGGCACTACCTACATGATTAGATGTTACATTGCCACTTTATCATGCTTCAGACTTACTCTTGAGGGTTTTATAATTATACTGATTGTTTGAACTAGGATTATGTCTTGCATTCGGTTTTTGCTTGTAGATATTTATATTCACGAGTTGGCAACTCACCCCCGTTGTGCCACAGTTCTTGCAGGTTTTGCCGTACAGGTTCCATTGCGGCATTTCTGGCACACTGCTTCCTTGCAGGTGAATTGTATTTGGTAGGTGGATTCTATTGCATCAAGAACCACCATTGTACTTGTATTATTCATTGTATCTAGAATTCCATCAACCAAAACTTGTATATTGTTTCAGACTCAGACACTAGTGATGTATTATTTCGAGCTTAGAGTCGCGCTTAGTAGTGTTACAGTTTTCATGCTTATCTGGGTTTCTTTTGAATTTTGATCCTCGCCATTCGGCGTTGTATAGTATATTGCTTATTGTTTATTTATCCATAAAATGGTTTTAGATTTTCTGGGCTTTTGGCTTACTTGGATCAGATGGAGTCCTATAGACTTCATATGGTTCAAGGGTCAGTCACGTGCTCTTTCGGGTCGTGACAGATAAGAAGATGGAAGAGGTGAAACCCATCCGAACTCTTACTGAGGCTGAATGTGACAATTTGCGTACAGTCCGGTCTGTTCGTTTGAGAATCTCGCATGGCGGGTGTAGGGGGGCGGTAAACGTCAGTCCCCTAATAGCGGTACAAGTCGTGTCGGAGTGTAGCCCATAACACCGTGAGATAACACTGGAAACCTACCAGTATAACTCGCTTGCCCTGGCCATGGACTTTGTGTAATGGCTCTCCTAGACACAGCACGATATCAACCTTCAATACCGGGAGAGACGAATCCTGTCTAACCGTCACTGCCTCCAAGTGCTTCCGGACTGCACCCAACTACTACCTGTTTGCACGACTCCTTTGAGCCGTGGTAGGGTAGTAATCTAAGTATAGTGGGAACACACTCAAGGCGAAGTGACAGTGTCAAGTCAGCGGACTAAGCTGTACTCATGTCACCTGGGAACTGATAACTAACGATAGGTATAATACTAACAAACAGTCCCGACGAGTCATGTCCAGTGTACTTGTAACCTAACGAGCACCCGCATACTATTGATTGTTAGGGATTCTGCGTGTTCAAGTTTTAGTTAAATACCGCAATCAAGACGGTTTCGCTTGTAGCTAGCCGGTTGAGTACGGGTCGTCCGTAGGGAGATGGGAATCTTTTTATATGTGCTTTAACGAGTTAAGTCCAGTTTTCCAGATTTTGTTGTGATTAATTAAGTGGTAAAATGATATGTAAAGAGACCTTGTTAGGGTTAGGATTAGGTTAGTTTGAGTTAGGAGTCTCCCACATCTTTCGTTGCCCCTCTTAATATCGGTGTTACGGTAACCGGCAACAACGGGGATTAGCACGACTAGGAAGGAACTTGTGAGTATAAGCTAGGCTTTCCAACGCATAAGTTCTTCCTTTTGGTGCTTGTCCGTCCGTTCTTGGCTCTTAGCCATAACCTCCGGTTAATTCAACCACAACCGGTCTCACTACGGAATCACCGCTATCATGTAGGATAGGGTGCCGTAAGCAGCGGATTGTGGTTCAATTAACGGGAGTCGAATTAAGTTGTTGGGCAAGGAAAGAGTGAGAGAGATTTCCTTCTCTCAAACTTCCCTTATCCTACCCTAACAAGTATGAAACTACTCACACATCATAATGAAAAGAAAATAAAACAAAAGAGGAAGATAGAAAGAAGGAGATTAGAAGATAACAACTAGCTAGTTGCGACCTCACCTTGGCAAGGATCAAGCGTAAGCATCATGGTTGTTTTAATGATAAAGGAAAAGAGAAGAAAGAAACAACAAGAAATAACAACAACTAAGTTAACAAATGAAAATTACAATAATTAACAAGAGAACAAGACAAGCATAATAATAAAACGAACTTCTTCATTCACCATTCTTCACTCACAAAAGCTTACTACAAGTTTTAATGGAGAAGAGATGAGAGGGGGAAGAAGAACAACAACTAAATCCTAAGAAATAAAATACAAGATTATGGACCTCTTGGCTTCACAAGGTTCTGGGCTATTTATAGGCAGGGAAATGAAAACCTAGGGCAACAAACCGCCTCTTTACAAAAGTTCCAAACTACCCCTGAAAAACGACGTACTGAAGAGCCAGAACGGCCGCGGATCCGCGGCCTATACCCCCTATTGGCCGCGGATCCGCGGCCCTATGATGGAGTTGGGGCATGTTCTTTTCTGTACTTCCCAGGTCTGCTGTCCCCTTTTGTGTGGTACATGTATTTTCTGATAATCTCTCCACATTTCTTCCAGAATTCTAGTGGATCAAAAGGTGATTTGGACATGGATCTTTTGTCATGATTTTCTTGAGCTCCGCGTAGATTTCTTGGACTTGGTGTTGCCATTGAGCCTTGTGCATGAAGGTGACAATCGATTTGCCATTTTGTCTCCTAAACTGGTGTGCGGCAACAGATGGATAAAGAGCGGAGACCCGTGTTTTATCTGTGGTTGGCAGGAACCCGAATTTTGTCATGTTTTTCCATGGATTTCACCGTTTAGGGCCGAGAACCTGTATCCTGCAATTGACTAGCAAACACGGCTCAAGATTACCTACCGATATGCAATGGGATAAAAATTGGGCGGTATGAAAATGCAAAAATCTGATATAAACAAATACCCCCAAACTTATCATTTGCTCGTCCCCAGCAAAGCCAATTTATTCACAAAAAATTTTCTAACCTCACTTTCGCAGGGAACGCGATTGCACTGAGCATGTGCAACAAGCCGTTAAACCTCTAGGTGTCCCTAGTAGGAGGAGTGTTGTCTCCTGAGGGTTTTCAGCGGATACTACCCACAAAATCCGGTCAAATTGGTTTTGTAAAATAACTAAGATTCAAACCCTAAAGTTTTGTTTCAGAAAATAACAATTCTATAATCTTAAGTCTAGACTATCGAACCTTTATTTTTCACACCTCGTTTTTTATTTAACTACAGATTTTATATGTCTTTACGTGCAGTGCAAATAGTGTCGTTAAGTTCCAGAAGGATCGATTAAAGTCATCATGTTGCACAATAAAGCCCAGATAACAATTTTAAAAGGATCACATAAGTTTTATAAAGAGTTAAGCATTTTTCAAGTTTCGTTTTCCAGTAAGATTTCAACTTCAGAATTTCTATCTTCCTTAACAGGAAACTAAGTCGTATTTTTCACTCCACCTTTTTCTTGTTTTCATTTCGTACACACCTCTGTGAACGTGCAATAGTCTTTATCATAGAATAAAACCTTCATATCTCCGTTAAATTTTTTTTATAAAAGCCTGTCTTTTATCAAGATTATTCTCACACATAGAACGGTTAGAAATTTTAACTCGGAGAGAACACTTGCTTGACTTTGTTTTAATCGGACTTTCTAGGATTCTTAGCGAGCTTTGGGCCAATGCACCCAAACCAGTTGATTTTAGGGCATTAGGTGTAGAAACACCCCAGCGGACTTAATTACTCAAGTTACCTAGGTCCAAAAACAAAAGACAGTTTGGCGTGAAAATCAGATGATTTAATACGAACGGAGATATAACCGGCAGTTCAATTATTTTTTTGGATAAAAGACGTGTTTAGTGGGTTCGGTGTGTAATCATTCCAATCAAGTTTCAGATGGGTTATTTTTCAGACTTAGTTCCAATTACGGCATCAATAACATTCCTTCATATTCGCTTTACTTCATAAACTATTCTTAACATTACTTATTTCAGAACAAACCTATTTGATCCTCAGAAAATCATTTATCTGTTTAAAAGTTTTTAAACATAAAAGACTTGTCATCTAATCTCCAAAAACTCACGACACGTGTAGTGTGATGTAAAGACGTATATCAGCTATAGTTAACTTCAAAGGAGAGTTATCTTTCAGGTTTTCAAAATCTAAACATAAGATTTAGTTATTCCTATTTTTTTCAAACAAAAACCGTCGAAATGTTGAATAAGTGTTCTTCCACAAGCTAACTTGACAGAAAAGTTTTAATATTTTTTATTTAGAAAATTTTCAGATTTTTATGGATTTTATGGATTTTAATATGCAGATGCAAAATATACATATGAATGCGAAGGTAAGAAATGCGTACCGAGCGTACCCCCAAACTTAAACTGGACAGTGTCCTCACTATCATTGCATGAAGAGATCATTTGTAGGGTCAAAAATGTCGGTTAGCGATACACAATTTTTTTTGTTTTTGTTTTTAAAGAAAAGAAAAAGAAAAAGAATATACACAAATATATACAAAATGGTTTATACATATCCCCAAACTTATTTGGAACAGTGTCCACTGTTCTTGGCTGGATAACCGAAGTTTGGAGGCAGGCAGAGGAAGATTAGGCAGGGTAAACTGGCTCCTGTAAGAATAGGAGCTCCTCTGTTGGTTCGACGCTAAGGTACGGTTTTAGTCGGTGTCCGTTCATTTTGAAAAATGAACCGTCCTTCGGATTTTCCAAATCCACAGCGCCCTGCGGATATACATTCCGCACAAAATACGGCCCTTTCCAGCGAGATCTGAGCTTTCCAGGATGGAAGTGAATTCGGGTGTCGTAAAGCAGTACCTGCTGACCAGGTACGAAATTTTTGCGCAAAAGGTGTTTATCATGAAACACCTTCGTTCGATTCTTAACGACAACCGCGTTATCGTAAGCCTCATCCCTAAGCTCGCTTAATTCGTTCAACTGCAGCTTCCGATGGCTGCCCGCATCTTCGAGAGACAGATTCAATTCTTTTATCGCCCAAAATGCGCGATGCTCTATTTCGACAGGTAGGTGGCAGGCTTTTCCGTACACAAGACGATAGGGAGACATGCCAAGGTCGGTCTTATAAGCGGTTCGAAAGGCCCAAAGGGCATCAGTGAGTTTCAGTGACCAATCCTTACGGTTCTTGGAAACCGTCTTCTCCAGTATCTGCTTGATTTGCCAATTTGAAACTTCGGCCTGCCTGCAGGTTTGGGGGTGGTAGGGCGTGGATAGCTTATGATTAATGGAGTATTTCAGCATCAAGGCCTCGAAAGTCTTGTTGCAGAAATGACTTCCATTGTCGCTAATGATCGCTCGGGGGTGCCCAAAATGAGAGAAAATGTTTTCTTTAAGGAACCTAACGACAACCTTGTTGTCGTTAGTTCGGATGGGCACAGACTCGACCCATTTAGAGACGTAATCAACAGCGAGAAGGACGTACAAGTTCCCAAAAGAGCTGGGAAACGGCCCCATGAAATCGATCCCCCAAACATCGAAAATCTCCACAACCAAGATTGGTTGGAGCGGCATCTCGTTCCTCCGGGATATCCGGCCCATGTGTTGGCACCGGGAGCAAGTCTTGCAATAGTCATGAGCGTCTATGAAAAGTTGTGGCCAGTAGAAAGCACATTGCAAGATCTTCTCGGCTGTCTTTCTGGGGCCAAAAGGCCCGCCACACGCTTGATCGTGGCAAAATGACAGCACACTCTTGAATTCCTTGTCAGGGACACACCGACGAATAATCTGGTCGGGACATTACTTGAACAAATAGGGTTCGTCCCAGTAAAAGTGTTTTACTTGGGATAAGAAGCGAAGTCTGTCCTGACTTGACCATTCAGTCGGTAGTAATCCCGTGGCCAAATAGTTCACAATATCTGCGAACCAGGGTTCGCAAGATATTGTCAAGAGCTGTTCGTTGACAATATCTTGCGAACCAGGGTTCGCAAGATATTGTCAAGAGCTGTTCGTCCGGGAAAACGTCATTGATCGGAATTGGAAGCGAAGGCGAAGAAGGAAGACGTGAGAGATGGTCGGCAACTATGTTTTCATATCCTCGTTTGTTCTTAATGACATGGTCAAACTCTTGAAGCAAGAGGATCCAACGTATTAACCGAGATTTTGCATCTTTCTTCGCAAAAAGATGGCGCAGAGCAGAATGGTCAGTGTAGACAATGACTGGAGAGCCGATGAGGTAGGGCCTGAACTTTTCTAATGCAAATACAAAAGCCAAGAATTCCTTCTCAGTTGTTGTATAATTGAGTTGGGCGTCGTTCAGGGTTCGGCTCGCATAATAGATTTCGTGCGGCATCTTGTTGATGTGTTGTCCAAGGATAGCACTAATGGTAAAGTCGGATGCATCGCACATAATCTCAAATGGGTACATCCAGTCAGGTGAAGAAAGAACGGGAGCAGAAGTGAGTGAGCGTTTTAGTGACTCGAATGCAGTCGCACAGCTCGAGTTGAAGTCGAATGGCGTATCCTTGGCCAGCAAAAGAGTCAAGGGCCTAGCAATCTTGCTAAAGTCCTTGATGAACCGTCTATAGAAACCGGCATGGCCAAGGAAGGCTCGGATATCTCTGACGCATCGGGGAGGAGGTAGATTGGAAATGACCTCAATCTTTTCTTTGTCAACCTCTATGCCATTTTGCGAGATGATATGTCCTAAGACAATACCTTCGTGCATCATGAAGTGGCATTTCTCCCAATTCAAAGTGAGATTCTTGTCCTTACATCGGGTAAGGACAGTGTCAAGATGCAGCAAACACTCGTTGAAGGAATCGCCGAAGATGGAGAAGTCATCCATGAAAATCTCTAGAAATTTTTCCACCATGTCTGAGAAAATTCCCATCATACACCGCTGAAAGGTAGCGGGCGCATTGCATAACCCAAAGGGCATGCGACGATATGCAAACGTGCCGAAAGAACAAGTGAATGTGGTCTTGTCCTGGTCTTTTTCGGCAATGGGAATTTGATTATAGCCAGAGTAGCCATCAAGAAAGCAGTAGTACTCGTGTCCGGCCAATCGTTCAAGCATTTGGTCAATGAAAGGTAGCGGAAAGTGGTCTTTCCGCGTTGCGGCATTGAGTTTTCTGTAATCGATGCATACTCGCCACCCAGTTTGGGTGCGAGTAGGGATTAACTCGTTCGCCTCGTTAGTGATGACCGTTATACCTGATTTCTTGGGGACAACGTGGATGGGGCTAACCCACTGGCTATCAGAGATAGGGTAAATGATACCACTATCTAGACATTTTACGATCTCCTTCTTCACAGCCTCTTTCATGACTGGATTGAGACGTCTTTATGGATCCCGGGCTGGTTTGGCATCATCCATCAGATGAATGTGATGCTCAACGATCAGGGGACTAATCCCCTTGATGTCCGCCATGGACCAGCCAAAAGCTTTCCTGTTGCTGTGCAAGACCGCGAGAAGGGCTTTCTCTTGCTCTGGAGCTAGAGAAGCCGAGATGATGACAGGGAGGGTCTCGTTCTCACCTAAGTAAGTGTACTTAAGGTGAGACGGCAAAGGCTTGAGTTCGAGCGTTGGAGGTGAAACGATGGAAGGCAAGATTGGTGCAAAGGTCTCGAACTCAAAGGACTCCAGCAAAGGTTCAAAACGAGTATAGGCAACCGAGTTGGATGGTTCAGGTAACTCATCCGGAAACTCGAAGGATTCAAACTCGGGTTGTGCGCGGCTAAGATCGTTCGAGAACGTGAAACACTCGTAGTCGTTGTCGGGCGCAGAAACAGCAGCAGGTTCGAAGAGAAACGCACTAGTGGCGTCAAGATTATCGTGATCAAATAGAAACTCCTCGAATTCACACTCTTCTGGGGTGATCTCCTGGATCGAGCAGACGTCCAGTATATGAGCATTAGGTTCGGCGGGCTGATTCCCCAACCTAAAAATGTTAAGTTCAATCGTCATGTTTCCAAAAGAGAGGTTCATCGAACCATTGCGACAATTGATCACAGCATTTGAGGTTGCAAGAAATGGGCGACCGAGTATCACAGGAATTTGATTCCGGTGGTTAGCTACAAGCTGTGTGTCTAATACAATGAAGTCAACGGGGAATATGAAGTCCCCAACTTTTATTAACACATCCTCTAGCTCACCCCTAGGATAGGTGATCGATCGGTCGGCCATTTGGAGAGTGCAGTGCGTGGGTTTCAGCTCTCCGACGCCTAATTGCTCGTATACTGAATACGGAAGCAGGTTAACACTGGCACCAAGATCTAATAGTGCGCAGTTGATGTTCTTATCCCCAATAGTAATAGAAATCGTAGGACAGCCAGGGTCCTTCCGTTTTTGTGGTAAAGATTGGGTAAGGGCATCACACACAGCACTAGCCAAGAAAACTTTCTTGGGTACCTGAGACTTCCACTTTTTCGTGCACAAGTCCTTTAAGATTTTCACGTAGGACGGGACTTGTTGGACAGCATCTAAAAGAGCAATGTTAATGTTAACCTGCTTAAATAACTCAAGAATCATCTCCATTTGAGGATTTTGTTTATTAGACCTCAACCGGTTTGGAAATGGAACATTTTGAAAATTGGTTGAGTCTAATGCTGGAGGAGGAGATTGTGGAGTTGGAACGGATCCCAGAACAGGTGTTTTCGTGGAGTGAGAAGTGGGTCCATTCAGAGCAGAAGAAGAAGAAGGAGAGCCTTATGAAGAACGGAGAATAGGCTCAGAAGACGAAGAAGAAGAAGAAGAAGAAGAAGAAGAAGAAGAAGCAGCGGCCGGGGTGTCATCGTTGATCCGTTTGCCAATGTTGTTTTGCAGCATCCTTCCCGATCTTATTGTGGTCACGGCACTCACATTATGGTTCTGTTGTTCAAGAGCAACATGTGCATTATGTGGGTGACCGGGATTTGGGAGTGGCTGGGACGGGAGCTTCCCCTTCTCTCGCTCGCTTAAGGCCGCGTTCAGCTGTGCAATCTGGGCCTCGATGGTCTTGATGCTTTGCCCGTGTGCGGCAGTGTGTTGCACTAAGGATTGAATGGAAGACTGGATGTTGGCGGTGGACTGAGTCGATTGTTTAACGAACGCCTCCAGACTTCGTTCGAGCGAGGAAACCTTATCGTTGTTTGACGGAACAAAGTTGTTTGGTGGAAAAGAATTGTTGGATGCAAAGTTGTTCGTCTGATTTTGAAAAGGTTGGGGTTGGAAGGGCTGCTGATACTGAGTTTGTTGTTGCGCTTGTTGTTGCGGCGGAGGGGCCTGTTGTAAATTGTTGCCTTGGAATTGATTCTGATTCTGATTCCAGGCGAAATTGGGGTGGTTCCTCCAACCGGGATTGTAGGTGGAAGAGTATGGATCATTCCTCGGTCTTTGCTGAAATGCAGCATTAACCTGATCCTGTCCTTGCGATGGTAGATTGTAAGGACACTCTTCGGTCAAGTGAGAAGGATCGGAACAACAAGCGCAGATGGTACGAAGAGGGAGAACAGGGGCAGGAGCAGGAGAAGAAAATTTGCTCTCTATCACTTCAAGCTTTCTTGTTGTTGCAGCCATTTCAGCTTTCATCGCAATAGAGACATCAAGTTGGTGAATTCCTACCCTAGACTGACCGTTCGAAGTGGAGGTAGAAGAAGAAGAAGTTGGTCTGGTGCTCTCCCATTGTAGCGTTTGCTCCGCAAGGTCGTCAAAGAACTGCCACGCTTCCTCGTCAGATTTCGATAGGAAGTGGCCCTGACAGATGGTTTCCAACAACTGCTTCGTTGCTGGGTTCAGGCCCTCGTATAAGGTCTGGCAAAGTTGCCATTTCTCTATACCGTGGTGAGGACACTGAACAAGAAGGTCTTTATTCCGGTCAAAACACTTCCAGAAGGGTTCAGAAGGAAGCTGAGAGAATTGGTTGATTTCATTTCGAATCCTTGCGGTTTTATGATTCGGATAAAATTTCTTTAGAAACGCTTTTACAAACTCGTCCCAACTGGTTATGGAGTGGGAAGCGGTGCTATACAGCCATTTTTCAGCAAGATCGCATAAAGTGAACGGAATGACCCGTAGACGTATAGCATCGTCCGACAGTTGGGTGGTTTTCATCATGGCACAGACGTTTTGAAATTTGTTGATGAAGATATAGGCATCTTCAGATTCAAGCCCATGAAATCGTGGAAGAATGTTGATGAAGTGGGGCTTAATTTCAAAATTATCCCCATTGGCCGGTGGAAGAGAAAGGCAGGTGGGAAGTGCAGAACGGATGGGATAGAAACGATCCTGGAGCGCGATTCGCTGCTGCGCTACAACAGGCGGTGGTGGTTGGTTATTGGTCTCCGTAGGAGGTGGAGCCAATCCAGGGATAGTCAAAGAGATGTTCGGATTAAATCCTGACATCGCGGAAGAAGAGGTTGGTGAAGGTGAAGGTGAAGATGTATGAACAGAATTCCGGTCAACGTCGGAGTTGGCCGGCAAAGGTAAGGGTGAAAGAGGAGTGGACGGAGAATCGACGTCTGAGACGATCGCGTAGTCGGTAGCGACTAACGTAACGCGGACTAGACGGGCGCTAGTGTCCCGAGTCCAAGAGGACATACACTAAACGAGTTTAGTATAGACAAAGCGGAGAAGGTAAGGGTAAGAAAACGTCAATGGAGAAAACGATGGGTGGAGGGTGAAAAATGGATTTGGCGACAAAGAGCAAGTTTTTATAAAAGTTTTTGGTTTTTTCCTTTTTTTTGTTTTTTTTAGAAAGAGCTTTACAGAAATATGTACGGACTTACGGCTTTAAGCAATCACAAATAAGATATGCACAATCTCACCTAGATCTAGGGTCGCCTAGGTCAACTAGACCTGCTCCTAACTGTTCCAGAGGGCTAGAAAAAGGACCTCAAACCGCCTCTTCTCCGTCTAATGCGGCCAGATAAGTGCCAGGTAAGTGGGAGGTTGTCCAACGCTTTCGCGAAGTCCCTTAATTAAATAACCACTTTCCTTCGTCACACTTGCCTAGGCACCGCAAAAGTCAGATAGGATAAACGGCCGATGCCTGTAACTAGTCCTCTGTCCTATTGAGCGCGAAGTCCTTAGGGCTGAGTCTAGTATTTTTTAATTTTTAACAATGGTCAATGCATATGCTTTTTGTGATTTTTGGGGTCCTGGGAAGAGTGATGAAATCCCCACCAAATCTGAATTGGTTTCAAGCCCCTTAAGTCCGTATTAATGAATGCAAAGCGATAACAAATCAACTGCAAACAATTTTTATTTTAGCGCGGCGCAAAGAATCCTGCACAAAAAAAGTTTATTGGAAGGGGAAAGAGAGTTTGCGCAAAGAAATCTGCAGAAAATACAGTTTATTGGAGTCCAGAGGAGTGAAAAGGAGGAGAGAAACACTTACAGGGAATTTGAAGCCCTGATGGCACCAGACGGCCGCGGATCCGCGGCCTAAGCCAGCTTATGCCGCGGTTCCGCGGCAGTAAGGTGGAGTTGGGTTTGCATTTTTCAGGTGTGTGCTCTTGTGGGTGTTCTCTGCTTGTTTGGATTTTCTGAATTTTTATTCGCTCACTGTACCTGCTCCAGATTTTGACAGTAGACCGTTTGCTTCGTTTTGATCCGTCGCGGTGTAGCCGCGAAATGTGGGTCTATCTTCCCACGTCTTTAGCACTGAACTTGAACTCTGTATTTTCCTGCACGCTTGCACAAAAACTAATCAAAAATAACAAGATGATTTTTTTACAAAGTATATTTTTTTGTTTTGTTTTTCGGTTGTTTTTATATTCACAAGTTAACCCGAAATTACACAAAGAAATAAACTACCGTCTCCCCGGCAGCGGCGCCATTTGATTGTTAGGGATTCTGAGTGTTCAAGTTTTAGTTAAATACCGCAATCAAGACGGTTTTGCTTGTAGCTAGCCGGTTGAGTACGGGTCGTTCGCAGGGAGATGTGAATCTTTTTCTATGTGCTTTAATGAGTTAAGTCCAGTTTTCCAGATTTTGTTGTGATTAATTAAGTGGTAAAATGATATGTAAAGAGAGCTTGTTAGGGTTAGGATTAGGTTAGTTTGAGTTAGGAGTCTCCCACATCTTTCGTTGCCCCTCTTAATATCGGTGTTACGATAATCGGCAACAACGGGGATTAGCACGACTAGGAAGGAACTTGCGAGTATAAGCTAGGCTTTCCAACGCATAAGTTCTTCCTTTTGGTGCTTGTCCGTCCGTTCTTGGCTCTTAGCCATAACCTCCGGTTAATTCAACCACAACCGGTCTCACTACGGAATCACCGCTATCATGTAGGATATGGTGCCGTAAGCAGCGGATTGTGGTTCAATTAACGGGAGTCGAATTAAATTGTTGGGCAAGGAAAGAGTGAGAGAGATTTCCTTCTCTCAAACTTCCCTTATCCTACCCTAACAAGTATGAAACTACTCACACATCATAATGAAAAGAAAACAAAACAAAAGAGGAAGATAGAAAGAAGGAGATTAGAAGATAACAACTAGCTATTTGTGACCTCACCTTGGAAAGGATCAAGCGTAAGCATTATGGTTGTTTTAATTATAAAGGAAAAGAGAAGAAAGAAACAACAAGAAATAATAACAACTAAGTTAACAAATGAAAATTACAATAATTAACAAGAGAACAAGACAAGCATAATAATAAAACGAACTTCTTCATTCACCATTCTTCACTCACAAAAGCTTACTACAAGTTTTAATGGAGAAGAGATGAGAGGAGGAAGAAGAACAACAACTAAATCCTAAGAAATAAAATACAAGATTATGGACCTCTTGGCTTCACAAGGTTCTGGGCTATTTATAGGCAGGGAAATGAAAACCTAGGGCAACAAACCGCCTCTTTACAAAAGTTCCAAACTACCCCTGAAAAACGACGTACTGAAGAGCCAGAACGGCCGCTGATCCACGGCCTATAACCCCTATTGGCCGCGGATCCGCGGCCCTATGATGGAGTTGGGGCATGTTCTTTTCTGTACTTCCCTGGTCTGCTGTCCCCTTTTGTCTGGTACATGTATTTTCTGATAATCTCTCCACATTTCTTCCAGAATTCTAGTGGATCAAAAGGTGATTTGGACATGGATCTTTTGTCATGATTTTCTTGAGCTCCACGTAGATTTCTTGGACTTGGTGTTGCCATTGAGCCTTGTGCATGAAGGTGACAATCGATTTGCCATTTTGTCTCCTAAACTGGTGTGTGGCAACAGACGGATAAAGAGCGGAGACCCGTGTTTTATCTGTGGTTGGCAGGAACCCGGATTTTGTCGTGTTTTTCCATGGATTTCACCGTTTAGGGCCGAGAACCTGTATCCTGCAATTGACTAGCAAACACGACTCAAGAGTACCTACCGATATGCAATGTGATAAAAATTGGGCGGTATGAAAATGCAAAAATCTGATATGAACAACTATCTCAAGTACGACGTACAGACGGCTGTGGGACAGACCGTCTCCCATGCTGGGATGAGAAGCGCATACGCTATTCTACTCCGGAGTATCGATGCCCTGTCTCGATAATCCCACGACCAGGGACGTGTATATATAAGGAGCCTTTGCTTGATTACCAGCGTTGTGATGGCAGTCACACTCGTGGGGGCTGGGTAATCCACAAGCACATCCTTATGCAGGTCCCTAGTCGTAGGAATATCGAGACAGGGCATCGATACTCCGGAGTAGACTAGCGTATGCGCTTCTCATCCCAGCAGGGGAGAAGGTCTGTCCCACAGCCGTCAGTACATCGTACTTGAGTTAGTATGCGGGTGCTCGTTAGGTTACGAGTACACTGGATAGGACTCGTCGGGAACTGTTTGTTGGTATTATAACTATCGTCAGTTATCGAGACAGGGCATCGATACTCCAGAGTAGACTAGCGTATGCGCTTCTCATCCCAGCACGGGAGACGGTCTGTCCCACAGCCGTCTGTACGTCGTACTTGAGATAGTATGCGGGTGCTCGTTGGGTTACGAGTACACTGGACATGACTCGACGAGAACTGTTGGTTAGTATTATACCTATCGTCAGTTATCAGTTCCCAGGTGACATGACTATAGCTTAGTCCGCTGACTTGACAATGTCACTTCGCCTTGAGTGTGTTCCCACTGTACTTTGATTACTACCCTACCACGGCTCAAAGGAGTCATGCAAACAGGTAGTAGTTTGGTGCAGTCCCCAAGTAATTGGAGGCAGTGACGGTTAGATAAGATTCGTCTCTCCCGGTATTGGGGGTTGACATCGCGCTGTGTCCAGGAGAGCCATTACACAAGTAGTCCCTAGCCAGGGCAAGCGAGGTATACTGATTGGTTTCCAGTGTTATCTTAGGGTGTTCTGGGCTACACTCCTACACGACTTCTACCGCTATTAGGGGACTGACGTTTACCGCCCCCTAGGCCCGCCATGCGATGTTATCAGACGAACAGACCGGACTGTACGGAGACTGTCACATTCAGGCTCAGTAGGAGTTCAGATGGGTTCACCTCGTCAGTCTTCTTATCGGCATCTACCTGGGGACCGTTACATACAGCTAGTGCCGCTTGCGGTCTGTGGTTAAACCCACTGCCAGCGTAGTGTCGAGTCTTTAGAGTCCCACACAGAGGGTTATTCGCCTTTAGGCAAAATGAGTAGAGGTCGCATGGTTTTGCGACAGGGTTCGTTCACATCCGCGCACTTGTGCACGTTTGCTGTCCGGACAGCTTATACTAGCGGGCTTTGGTTTAAGCCGGATCCTAGTATATGATTTGGGATTGGTTTTATCTCATTGTATTCATGTTCCTCGGAACACGGATACGGGTGTGTTTGCACTGTTGACTGAGACAGAGGCAGAGGACTTTCATTAGGGTTGATTACCATTGTCATTTTCTTAACCCTAATGGTTATGTGTGAAATACGATTTATTGATATTAGTTAATTATAATTGTGCATGGTTAGTGTTGTTGACCATTTGACCTATGTTGACAACTTGACCATAATCATTCCATAAGAAAGATGCTCTTTGATTCTAGCAAAAAGCATTTAATATGAAATGATAATGGTCGTTTCTTGATTAAACCATGACAATTATATTTAGCTAATTATCTATTTTCATAATTCACACATATATGTGAGAAGAATGGTTTATTTCTTCTCATTCTATCATTTTGATTCTCTCTCCTTCTCTTCCTCTCTCTCTAGCTCTCCCCTCTCATGAGTTGAGAATCCCTTGAGCTTGAGATAAATCCTTCTAAAATACTCTCTACTCTTTCTAAGGTTCTAGGATTAACACTCCAAGCATCTTTGTTACTTATAGTTTGAAGTTGGAGCCAAAGGTTGAGGCCCTCGAGTGGATCTTTCTTCGACAAGAGAAGGCGACAAGGAGATCCCTTTCTTTCACTCTAAGGAGCAAGAAGAGAAGGACTTGAAGACCTAGGTATAACCCCTTAACCGAGTAGCTAACTCCTTTAGCTTTGTTAGTTAGTTTTGTTTAGCAAAGATCCCTCCTTTTGCTAGTCCATGTTGCCTAGTGTGTTAAAAATCCGATTTTTCAATACGTTTCCGCCTCTCTGCAAGACCCGGGGTGGGCAACATGGACTTACAGTGGTATCAGAGCCTAACTAAACACAAACTAACTAATTAGTAAAGTATATAGAACTTCGATCGCAAAAATCGCAAAACATTTTTTTCGAAAACCCTAAGTTTCTGCCGATTTTAAACCTGCTCAAAAAATAATAAATCATACCTTAAAAATCGGCTCATGGTTTTTACAGAACACACAAGGAAAACGATCAACTGACTCGGCCAAATCACCGCGGTTCCGCGGAAGAAGCTTGCTCCTGCCGCGGATCCGCAGCCGAGTTGACTCGGCTGTGGGTCATTTTCCTTGCAGTGTTCTTATGTTTCTGTTTTGGGATTTTTGGCATATTTTATTTCTGCCCAGATTTTCCAGAAAAGAAATTTGTATTTGGGGTGGTTATAAATCAGTATTTTTGATCGAACTTCCCTATACTTTGGCTAATGGGTTATATCTGTGATATTATATATGTATTGAACGTCTGCTGATCGCTATACGTCGATTAGTGGGGGTTATACATATCTGTGATCTGTAATGTTGATGGTTTGTGTATATGAACTCGTTGGATTGTCGCGGATGAATAGCCGGGTGGATGTGAGATGAGAGTTTCTTTTTCTTTCTTTCATGTAACATGTAATTTGATGTAATATTATTTGTATGGCCGCACAACTAGGTCGGGGTTGTAGCCGTCATTGTATAATTTCTTTTTACTGTTTTTGCTCCTAGGATAGACCCATGGTGGGGTGCACAAACTACCGGGTACCTCGAAGTGCCGAGTGGCCTACTCACGTTGTTGAGAGAGGTTGCTTAACTTCAGATACTTGGCGGGTAGTTTGCTGCACCCGTAGGGGTCTAGGGTGGGGTATTGGCTATTCATCGCGACCATGTAATCCTCTTTTCGTTGCAGGCTCGAACGAATCGCGGATTCCTAGTATTTCCAAAGTGTTCATCTGTGATCTGGATTGACTATCATTGCTATATATCTATATATGATATCTATTTAGGTGTTGCTTATGTTTTGCATCCGCGCTAGTCCATCCCCCGCTCTGTCGTTAGTTAAGTAACCTAACGGGTGATGACGGGGCCCCGTGGAGAATGCGGATGGCATAAGCGTACACCATATTTTTGTTGTTTTCTGCTTTAGTAGGATTAAATGATGGGACGCATTAAAATTAATGCAAGAAAATAAATCAAGTAAAAGTCGTTGGAACACTTTGAAAACCACTCGGTTCTTTTCAAAACCAAACTTTTAAAATGCGGAGCTTGAACCACTCCTTTTAAAAGCTATCTCGTTCCATCGATTATATCAAGTTCACTACGTTCACGGTTTCGCCTAAACCATTCGTAGCCCTCCATCATTTCAGTTAAATATTCGGTAGTATTCAAGCTTTGTATTTTGACCTCACGCCAAGGCATAGTGATTGGTAGCTTCCGGATATTTTTCTGTTGCATAGATAGAATGCGTTGGTTTGAGACAGTCGTACTGCCATTTTGGCCTACGTCAAGGGTAGGTACGGATGGGTTCAAATTAACCTGGATAATGATCGGTAGAACTTGACATGTGACTTATGACATTTTGACCTCACGCCAAGGTCATAAGAGCATGGGGCAAAAATCCACATCGGGAGTTTCAAAAGAACTGAAACTTGCTAGCACTGCATACCATTTGGAGTGTGATGATTCTGGTAGGATTCCTTCAGTTTTATCACGCGATGATATTTGGATCCCGATCCTACTGTGAGTATATGCTACTCCTCAGGAAATTTCTTACTTAACGATCAATGCTATAAACCTAGTAGGTGTCTAGAAAGGTGTTAGCGGAGCTACGCCCACAGGGAAAAGAGGTTACTTAATTAAGGAACTTCGCGAAAGCGTTGGAAAACCTCCCTCGAAGTACCGACACTGGCCTGGCTTAACGGTTAAGCAAGTATTGTACGGTGAGATTGATCCCGACTAATTCTTCCTTTATGGTTTGAGGAGGGATTCGAGAGACAGTGGGAGCCATCATGTTTAGACAAACTAAAAACCACTCTAAACTTGCAAGAGCATCATGCTAAAGTGTTTCTTTTCTCTCTCCTAATTGCAGCGACCAATCAACATGACCGGACATAAGTTATTACTAGGTAAAAACATACTGACAGGGCCAAACTAAAAAGATTGGCTTAAGAATGTCAAAATGGCAATCACTTACGACAAGTTGGGGTATCTCCTTACCACCAAAGCTCCCCCTGTCCCAGGTCCCACCTCCAGCATCGCGGATATAGAAATCTATAAGACATAGGAGATCGATTGCGCGAAGGCCAAGTGCCTCGTGCTTGCCTCTATGGACAATGAACATCAGAGGAGGCATGAGAATATGGACCTAGAATCCATATTTCTCCATACAAAAGATCTGTATGGAGAGCAATCTCGTATCGCCAGATACGAAGTGTCGAAGAAGCTGTTTTCGGCAAGATTGGCCGTCGGATCATCGGTAGCGGAACACGTGCTTAAGATGATTGGCTACATAGAGGAGCTCGCGGACCTTGGGACCACGTTGGAGAAGGATCTCTACACTGACTTGATTCTCCAGTCCCTTCCTTCCACTTACGCCTAGTTTGTCCTAAACTTCAACATGCAAGGAAAGGAGGTTAAACTTTCCGAACTTCTGAACATGTTGAGGAGTGCTGAGGGCACCCTACAGAAAGGTAGGGAGACATCCACTTTGTTTGTAGGAGGATCATCCTCTTTTAAGTCTAGGGCGAAAGCCAAGGGAAAGAAGAATAAAGCCCCCGCCAAACCAAGGGGCGGTGTTAGTAAAGTGGATACGAAGGGAAAGGGAAAGGCAACAAAGGTAGCGGGAAAGCTTGTGGGAAAGGAAGAATGCTTTTACTGTCACAAGAGTGGACACTGAAAACAGGATTGCAGGGCTTGGAAGGCCAGAACCCAGGATCTGAAGCGAGTTGCGGCTTCAGCTTCAGGTGTGTATGTTATTGAAAACTGTCTATCAATAAACTCTACTTCCTGGGTATTGGATACCGGATCAAGATCTCATATCTGTAATTCTTTGCAGGCATTGAGAAGGAGTAGGGTTTTGAAGGCAGGTGATATGACCCTCAGAGTTGCAAACGGAGCTAGCATGGATGCTGAGGCCGTAGGGGACTATCACCTGGGATTGTCAGATGGACACTTTTTGGTTTTGTGTGGTTGTTATTTTGTACCAAATGCAACTTGTAATATCATTTCTGTATCTTTATTATCTAAAGAAGGTTATGAATTTGCATTTGTAAGTAATGTTGTGAACATTCACCTTAATCAAGTTTTGATTGGGTTAGGTACATTAAATAATGGTATATACGTATTAAACCAACCACAGATTTTCAATGTCTAGAATACACACAAAAGAAAGTCTCCAGAAATCAATCAGCCTTTCTTATGGCATTATAGACTCGGTCACACCAATGAGAGAAGGTTGACGAAGTTACATACAGAAAGATATTTGGATCCGTTTGAATATCAATCGTATGCAACTTGTCAATCCTGTCTCAAAGGGAAGATGACAAAAACTCCGTTCACTGAACACGGAGTAAGAGCGAGCGAGCTATTGGGGCTCGTACACAGCGACGTGTGCGGTCCAATGTCTACACATGCGCGATGCGGTTATTCTTACTTCATTACTTTTACGGATGATTTTTCAAGGTTCGGACATGTCTTCTTAATGAAGCATAAATCTGAAGCCTTTGAAAAGTTCCAAGAATACAAGAATGAAGTAGAAAAACAAACAGGCAAAAGTATCAAGACACTAAGATCTGATCGAGGTGGTGAATACTTGAGTGCCGAGTTCTTGGATTACCTAAAGAGAATGGAATTCTCTCTCAGCTTACTCCTCCATACACTCCGCAACATAACGGTGTATCGGAGAGATGGAACCGAACCCTATTAGATATGGTACGGTCCATGATGAGTAACGCTGAGTTGCCGCGATCATTCTGGGGATATGCGCTAGAATCAGCCGAATACCTTTTGAACCGAGTTCCTACTAAGACTGTGCCTACCACACCATATGAGTTATGGAGTGGGAAGAAACCCTATCTTCAATACCTGAAGATTTGGGGATGTCCAACTTTTGTCAAAAAGCAGCATGCGGACAAACTCGAGGCACGCTCAGTACTGTGCAAGTTTGCGAAATACCCAAAGAACTCTAGGGGGTATCTTTTCTATTACGCAGAGGAACAAAAGGTCTTTGTTTCTCGTAATGCCCACTTTCTGGAACACCAATTTTTAGAAAAGGAAATAAGTGGGAGCGCAATAGAACTGGAAGAAATTCCAGAACCATAAGCTATTACTGAAAGTTTAGTAGAACCAGAGGGTTCGAAAGATCAGGACATTCCTATTCCGCTCCGCAGGAGTAGTAGGCAGTCTCATCTGCCCGAGAGATACTACGGTTTTCTTATAGACGGGGATAGAGAAGATTGCATCATTTATATTGATGAGTCGGCTAACTTCCAGCAGGCCATTCAGAACGTCGACTCGTTAAAATGGTTGGATGCAATGCGGACCGAAATGGAGTCCATGTACACCAACAAAGTATGGACGTTGAACATTGCTCCAGATGGGGTAAAACCCGTAGGATGCAAGTGGATCTTCAAAAGGAAGATTGGTGTAGATGGACAGGTTGAGACCTATAAAGCTAGACTTGTTGCAAAGGGTTTTCGTCAAATACCTGGTTTGGACTATGACGAAACCTTTTCTCCAGTGGCTATGCTGAAATCCATTCGGATCCTTCTTGCCATTGCTGCCTTCCACGATTATGAGATTTGGCAGATGGACGTAAAGACCGCTTTTCTAAATGGAAATTTAGCGGAGTGTGTCTATATGGACGAGCAAGAGGGTTTCTTTCAGAGTGGGAGCAGCGGAAAGGTGTGCAAGTTGCTCAAGTCCATTTATGGACTAAAGCAGGCATCGCGGAGTTGGAACATCTATTTTGATGAGACGGTCAAGGAATTTGGATTTATCAAAAATCCAGATGAACCATTCATCTATAGTAGATTTGTAGCGAGAATTGTAGTATTCCTCATTTTATACGTGGATGACATTCTCTTAATAGAAAATGACATTCCTATGCTACAATCTGTCAAAGGGTTCTTGTCACACAGGTTCTCCATGAAAGACCTGGATGATGCCTCATACATTCCGGGGATCCGGATCTACCGTGACAGATCCAAGAGGATATTAGGACTCTCACAGTCCAGGTACATCGACACCATAATGAAAAGATTCAGTATGGAAAATTCCAAGCACGGTAATCTACCGGCTTGTCACGGGATCACCCTCTCCAAAGAGATGTCTCCCAAGACTGATTTGGAAAGGGATCGCATATCTATTATACCCTATGCTTCTGCGGTAGGCACTATAATGTATGCGATGTTGTGTACCGGACCAGATGTGGCTTATGCACTGAGTGTGGTAAGCAGGTATCAGTCAAACCCTGGGGAGAAACACTGGATAGCGGTAAAGAACATTCTCAAGTACCTGAGAAGGACTAAGGAGATGTTCTTGGTGTATGGCGAAAAAGACCTCCAGATTGAGGCCTTTGCTGACTCCAGCTTCCAGAGTGACAAGGATGAATCCAAGTCCATATCGGGTTTTGTCTTTACCCTCAATGGAGGGGCGGTGTGTTGGAAGAGTTCCAAACAGGAAACTGTTGCTGACTCGACTATGGAAGCGGAATATATCGCTGCATCCGATGCCGCAAAAGAAGCCGTCTGGATGAGGAAGTTCTTGAAAGAACTTCAGGTGGTTCCGTCCATTGTTGATCCAGTACCTCTGTATTGCGACAACAACAGGGCTATAGCTTTAGCGAAGGAACCCAGGTCCTATCAGAAGTCCAGACACATCTTGAGGCGGTATCACCTGATCAGGGAGATCCTGGATCGCCAGGAGATCGAGGTTCGGAGGGTTGCTTCAGAAGATAACACTGCAGATCCATTCACGAAGGCCTTTCCCAGACTCAGTTCGAGCGGCTGATCGAGATGATAGGTCTTCGATACGCTAGTACATGGCCTTAGTGCAAGTGGGAGATTGTTAGTGTATATGCCCTAGAGGCCATTACTGTATCATACTAGTATGCATATTACTTAATGGAAGCCTGGGATATTCACAGTTGTATAGTCAATCTTGCTCGAAATGGTAATATGCTACTTGGTTTGTCTCTGCTTTAATGTGTACATGTGTTTCTTTATTGTATCACCTATACGCATTAGTGGATCCCTTAGGATCTTGGCTTGATTACCAGCGTTGTGATGGCAGTCACACTCATGGTGGCTGGGTAATCTATAAGCACATCCTTATATATACACGTCCCTGGTCATGGGATTATCGAGACAGGGCATCGATACTCCGGAGTAGACTAGCGTATGCGCTTCTCATCCCAGCACGGGAGACGGTCTGTCCCACAGCCGTCTGTACGTCGTACTTGAGATAGTATATGGGTTCTCGTTAGGTTACGAGTACACTGGACTGGACTCGTCGGGAACTGTTGGTTAGTATTATACCTATCGTCAGTTATCAGTTACCAGGTGACATGAGTACAGCTTAGTCCGCTGAATTGATACTGTCACTTCGCCTCGAGTGTGTTCCTACTGTACTTTGATTACTACCCTGTAGGGTTGCTAGGCACGCGCACAAGGGTCTACGATGCATCAACCATGGCCGATTTAAAATTTAGCCGTGCCGAACAACCCGAATACGGAACTTTAAACTAGAGATTAGGCGAAAACAAGCATGCTAAACACTTTAACACTAAGTGAGAGGGATTACAACCTTTGTAGATCCGGTCCTTCACTTCATATGCTCCGTGTTGTGGTCCCTTCGCTGCGATCATCGGGATCCTGACTCTCGAGAGGTTCCACGAAGAGAAAGACGCAACCTTTTCTTCCGATCTTCGATACTAAGATGATCTACCTTGAAGTTTCTTTAACACAAGCTAACACTCATGAAATGATGTGAACACCCTCATCTAAATGGCAAGGGAAGATGAGGATGATGAAGTAGGATATTTGCTCTCTTTATTTATCTTTTTCTCATATTTATTCATCACCTTTTGAAAAACAAGTAAGCTTTTTCATGAAAGAATGAAGGAGGAAGAAGATGAATAATCATTTGTGATGAATAATAAAAAGGTTATCATAATTATTTATGCAACCATGGTTGTAGTAACCAATATAGAGAGTTTACTAGGGTTAGGGTTTGGGTTGGGTTAAGTGTAACTCATGGATAAAGATGAACACAAATATCTTTATCATGACAAAGTAAAACCATCTAGAAACATCTAGAATGCATTAACCCAAATAAAACCCTAATCTTGTTTAAACTCCTCTAATCATGTTACATTAATAATTATAACATGTTACAATATTATATATCACATATACAATATTTATTGCAACAAAATAAAATAATACAATTAACATATATCGCATATATATCAATGTATTATCCGAGTGAGAAAAAGAATCTTTTAGTGAGCTAATATTAGTTAATGTCTTTTAATATATCATATATATTATTATACATTAAATTATCGAATCAACACTTGATCCGACAATCCGGCAATATCGCATATAACCGACTAATATTTATCCTTACCGATTCATTGAATGAACACTTGATCCGATGACCCGGCTGATATCAAATATCGCGAGAATAGAATACGGTATCACATATCGCATTATCCTCGGTCCCGCACATATCACATATGTGCTCCTACTCCGTTTTGCCTGAGTCAAGAAACCTCTGTGTAGGACTCTAAAGAATCGTCAATACGCCGGTAGTAGGTGATGATCATATCAAACACCCACAAGCTGCAAGCGGTCAGCTAAACGTAACAGCTACCCAGGTATTGAGCGCTCAGAAGATCAACAAGCAAGCCTGTAACTTCTCCTGTGAATCCAAACAGTAACACTCCCGTACAGTCCGGTCTCGTCGTCTGATATGTTGCATATCTCGCCTAGGGGTGGTAAACGTCAGACCCCAGTAGCTTGATAAGTCGTGTCGATTTGAGGTTTATAACAGTTCGAGAAACTACTGATAACACTTACCAGTAAATCTCAGCAACCCTGGCCAGGGATTTCCGGTTATAGCCAATCGAATACAGCACAACATCAACTCCCTATACCGGGAGAGACGAATCCCCTCCTATCGCTCATTGCCTCTATGTGATTCGTGACTGTACCTAAAAGCCACCTTTTTGCACGCCCTCTTGGACATGGTATGATGGAAATCAAAGTACAGTGGGAATCATACAAGACTCTATGACGATCTCGTGTCGACAGACTACTCTGTACCAGTGTCACCGGAGAACTGCCATCTGACGTATGGTATAATACCATCTGGGAGTTCTCGGCGAGTCCGTCCAGTGTACCCAGTCTCCACTGAGCACCCGTACACCATCCTTGATGTCAAACACCGATGGATATGGGATCATCCATCGCCCATCATATGGATCAAGATGCGTATACGCTAGTCTACTCTGGTGCATCGATGCCCTGTCTCGATACACCCTCGACTAGGAACAGTTATAGGATGTACTCGTCGACTACCGTGGCCCTACTACTATGATCTCATCATAGTCCCGGTAGTCGAGTACATATCCTAAGGGCTTTATCAACATGTAATATAAAGACAATCAGAGTACACGTTAAGATAAAGTACAACCAGATAGCATACTATCATGTCGAGTAAGAAAGTCCTCCCTATATATGTCCTAGCATCCACTACAATATACATCGTATGTACAGTAATGGCCTCTAGGGCATACATATAACTAACAATCTCCCACTTGCACTAGGGCCATCTGTTATGGTATCGCATACCCAACAATTAGCTGCGGTTGAAGTATCTCATACTCAACCATCCCATAAAAGTCTCTACTGGGAAAAAGGTCTTTGTGAGTGGATCCGCGCTGTTGTCCTCTGTGTCTACTCTCCTAACCTCGATCTCCCTGGAGATCAACCATCTCTTTGATCAGGTGACACTGCCTAAGAATTATATCTGGATTTCTGATGGGACGGTAGTTCCTTGGCTAAAGCCACAACCCCATTGTCACACAATGGTAGGAACGAAGTTCATCTTATGAACTTATATATATCCAGACTGCCTCTTTGGTAGCATCCTTGGTAACGATGTATCTTGCCTTTAATCGTCTAGTATGTCACGGTATCTATCTTGGAACTCTTCCAACATACCGTCCCTCCACTGAGGGTATAGACAATGCCTGCAACTGACATTCAGTCATCCTTATCACCCTGGAACATTTCCAGTGATTCTCCCCAGGATCGATTGATACCATCTCACTACAACTAGTGAGTATCCTAACATCCAATTAGATCTATCTCATAGATCCAAAACCCAGGATTTAGGAGGTATCATTTTGATCCTATATGGAGAATCCTTGTGATAAGCGGAGATTGACTGAGCGTAGCATAGGAAACACCTTCCCTATCAAGAGTATGTCATCCACGTACTCTACGAGGATCACCACCATACTCCCCACTACCTTTTTGTATATACAAGGTTCATCTACCATTTTGATGAAGTCAAACTCTTTGACTACCACATCAAAACAGATGTTCCAACTCCGCGATGCCTGTTTTATCATATAAAACATCTTGCACACGTTTCCGCTGCTCCCACTGTCTACGAAGCCCACTGGCTGTGTACTTATAGACGTTCTCTTCTAAAATATCATTTAGAAAAGCAGTCATGACACCCAACCACCAGATATCGTAGTCATGGTATGTAGCCGTGGCAAGTAGGATCTGGATGGACTTAAGCATAGCTTTGAAAGTCTCAACTTTTCCATGTACACCAAGTAATCTTCTCAAGATATACTCGCTCCTGATGGGGATTTAACCCTTCAGATAAAGCAACCAAAGTCCATACTTTGTTGGTGTATAAGGATTTCATCTCAGATCGATAAGCATCCAGCCATTCTTACAGAGTCCCACTCCTGATGGCCAGCCCGAAACTAGTTGGGCCATCATCTCATGATGCAATCCTCGCTCCCACTGTCATAGAGAAACCGAAGTATCTCTCAGGTGGGTGAGGAACCCTACTAGTTTGGCGGAGAGGCTGAGGTTCGTTGGTTACTATTGAATCCTTTGGTTCTACCAAATCATCAGCTGCAGTTTGTATAGCTGGAACCATTCTAGTTCTACATAACAGACCTTGCCTCGAGCTTGTCCGGATTTTGCTTTTAAACATAGTCCGAACAACCCCAAATCTTAACAAGATTAAGATATGGGCTCTTCCCTTTCCATATCATATATGAAGTGGTAGGCAACTGATTTGATTTGAACCCTATTCAATAGGTATGCAGCTTCTCAAGCGCATAACACCCAAAAGGAAATAGGAAACTCAGTAGTACTCATCATAGAGCACACCATATCTAATAGGGTGAGTTTGCTCCGCCCCGATATACCATCGTGCTATGGTGTATACGGAGGAGTAATGCTGAGAGAGAATCTCATTCTCCTTTAGAATAGTCCAGGAATTCCGTGCTCAAGTATTCTCCTCCTTGATCTCATCAAAGGACATAATACTTATACCCGTATTTTGGTTCTCTACTTCTAACTTATATTCTGTGAATATCTCAAAAGGTTCGGACTTGTGTTTCAGCAGGAACATATGTCTGAATCTTGAGAGATCATCAGAAAATGTAATGAAGTACAAAGAACCGGTCCTGGCATTTGTAGACAGGGGACTTTCATACATCAGCATGTATCAATCCCAAGAGTTCACCAAACTCTTTCTCTGTTTCCAATAAATAGAGCTATGGTCATCTTATCTTTGTGACATGACTGGCAAGTTTCACAAGATGTAAATTCAAACAGATTTAAATATGCATCTAAATGTAACTTAGCTAGTCGGGTCGTATTGATATGACCTAGTCTATAATGCCTCAAGAAGGATTCGTTCATTTCTGAACTCTTCCTCTTGTGTGTGTTCCGTATACTAAGAACTGTAGTTTGATTTAGAACATTAATGCTTTTAGATAACGTGCCTGAACCGATCAACTCTTGATATAGGAAATGTTCAAAACATTATCCAACAATACAAAATAATATCACTTCTTTACTAATAAAGAGACTGATATGATTTTGTATATCAGGTTCGGTATCTAATAACATTTGTTCAGAATCAATGTATTCAGGTAATACAGGGTGACAGTGACCAACAGACTTGGCTGCAACACTTGCACCGTTTTCTGTCTCACGAAACTTATCACCCGTTCTCAGTTCTTTACCTATCTGTAGCTCATGTAACAGATTACATATACGGGATCCTGATCCGGTATCACATACCCAGGACGTAAAGGATACTGAGAAACAGTTCTATGTAATGAACACACCCGAAGATGATGCATCAACATGCGCTTTCTTCGTTTGGGCGGTACGGAAAATCTGGTATTCCCCAATTTCCTGCTCTGTCTCATAACAATTATAAGTTGGAGCGGGACCAACGTTCCCCAGCTCAGTATAACAAGCGGGTTCGGTCAATATATCCGTTTTATTATCTTGATTAAGGCGTGATATGGTCGCTATCTGGAGAGAGAGAGAAGAAAACACTCAGCGTATGCTCTTGCAAGATTAGATTGGTTATCTAATATATCTAATCAGGATGTCTCCCACTGTTTTAGTCAATTTTTCTTCAAACCCTAAAAGAAAAGACTAGCCGGGATTAATTACACGCTACAAGTTCGCCAATCTTTCAGCCAGGCCAGTGTCGGTACTTTGAGGGAGGTCCCCCGTGCTTTCGCACGAACCTAATTAAAGTAAACCTCGTTTTCCCAGAGGCGTAACCCCGTTAACACCTTTCTAGACACCTACTTGATCGGCTAATTGTAATGTGTAAAACTCTCCCAGGAGTAACTCTTACTCACAACGGGTATCGGGATCCAACTATCTCATAGAAGGTATGCAATCTCATTGCAAATTTCAACACTTGAAATTCCCAATAATATTTTACCCCTAGCGTCCTATGACCTTGACGAATGCCAAACCACCCATAGTCCGCTAGCCAAGTTCAACCCGTACATTTCTTGATTGAATTAATCCCACCCGCACGACCATTGACGAATGCCAAACAACGCCGTACGAATACCCTAATCCAATCTGCATCATATGCATAAGCAGATAAATACTAGTTAGCTACCGCACACTACGCCTTGACGAATGCCAAACTACCATAGCACGAATACTAACTAGTACTTATCTGAAATGACGGAGGGCTACGACAGGTTTTTATGAAAACCCTTTGCGTAATGAACTTGATATCGTTGTAGAATCGAGTGATTTTAAATGGAGTATTTTTTAGGCTTTTCTAGTTTTGCTAAAGGGGTCACTCCCGGTGAAGGGATCGTCGGCCCTTTCCTCATCGAATAAGGTGCAGGATATATCATATATACCGCTGTGCAAAGCAGAAACTATAGAAGCAATCAAAAGATAAACCGAGGGTTGTAGCATCTAACAGTTATTGCTAAAGGAGTCACTCCCGGTGAAGGGATCTCGGTCCTTTCCTTATCGAATAAGGTGCTGGATGTTCTACAAGGAACACCGCGATGCAAAGCAAGAACTGTAGCTACCTGTTTTTGAAAATTCGATTCCACAAAATCTTAGGTTTCTTTTAGTTTCATTAATCTCATTAATGAAGTCCCATTTTAATTATGCTTCACAAGCATCTCTTTTGAAACGAAATCTGCAATATAACATATATTTCATATATATAATATATAAACATTCGTCTCAGGCAGTAATATGATCTAATCACAGAACATTGCAGCAGAAGAACATATATGAAATATTGGATATACTAGGACGTCCGTGTTTTCAATACGAGCCTGTATAAAACACGGATTACACGGTCGCTATGAATAGCCAAACCCACATCCCTAGACCCCTACGAGAGCGGCAAGCAACACTGCCAATTCTAGGGTTAGGAGACCCGGTCTCGACTCCTTGAGATGGTCTCCCACTGGACCCTAGAACCCGGTTACTTGTGCTCCCCGCCTTGGGTCTACCTAATGCGGAAAAGTAAATAATATACAACGGTGACATCTTCCGCTACCTGGAAGTGCCCCAATAAAAGAATATTACATACAAATGAATTTTACATGACTGAAAAAGAAAAACTCTCATCTCACATAAAACCCCTGGCTATTCAAACACGACGATCCAATACAACATATCACAGCAACACATAATATCTCATATCATCAACATAAGCAAGTATGCGTATCCCGATTGTCGTTGATGTATAGCAACGAAGCCGGCGATACACCACATACTACGCTTACGGTCACAGAAAAGAAAGTGTAAAACTACAACAGTTGGAATCCGCAACCTCTTTAGACATCGCATGCCTAACCAAATGAATTTCTTAGACATTGCATGCCTAACAATTATAAACCCCGCATTTTAGTCTCATTATCGAAAACACTTTTCAATATCAAGTCGGGGAATTCAACAAGATTCCCGAAAAACTGATCGAATGCTCGTCGTAAACTTTAGTAGACGGCCGCACCCCCGATACCGTCGACGAAGTGCACCAAGGCGGAACACCGCTACCGCGAGCACCTGAACGGATGCTTTCGGCGACGGGGTTCTCCTACAGTCACTTGGTCGGGGCTATGGAGTGAGGCTGTCTATTAAGTTTACCCGGCGAGTATCCGCGTACACTACGTGATTATGACGGACTTTTGATCACATTAAAATTCTGTGGCAACCGATCAAATGAGACTGAACTGCGATGTTTATAATATTCAAATCAGTTATCTCATAACTACCTGTGGATTCCAATTATTGTATCACATTTCAGATAAATAGAAAAAGTTAAACTTTCCGATCGAATCATCAAGCACCCAAGATTTCCCCAATATATCTCAACACTTGAAATCAGTTTAAAAACATCCATCACATGCCACAGTACCAATGATCCAGCCGTAGAAGGGTCAAGCCAACGCCTCACATGTCGCACGCCGTACTGCCCCAAACCCTAAGGTTCAAAGGGCAGTTCAAGACGGTCATATAATCGAGTTATGGTTTGTTGTCTTCTAGAGGGTCCATCGAGTTACTTGCATGACTTAGAACATTCTTAAACACGAGAAAAAATCCAACTTTTGAAAAATTTTCCGACAGGGAAAAAAGTGAGTTATTGATATCCGTTCGAACTTTTTAACAGTTTCTAAAAATTATCCGGACAAACTAAACAAAATTATAAAATCCGATTGAATCTTTAAGTCCCCAATACAACCCAGATAATTCAACAGTTGAAAAGATATTAAAAATTCCCAGATAACTCAGCACCAGAAAAGAGGAATTACTGCGCAAAAATTAATGCAACAGGAGACCGTACTACCGCGGAACCGCCGCCCATGCCTGGCTCGTGCCACTGTTCCGCGGTGGATTGAATTAGGCCCCCGGATTTCACAGTAATTCATATTAGACCCTGCTTAATTTTCTGCATATTTTTAATATGAAAAAATCACAGTTTTGAAAATTTTTCCAGAAAGTGGGTTTTATCGGGTTTTCCGGGTTCGATCGGACTTTAAACTTCGTCTAGACTTCGCCTAAAGCTCTAGCTTGGCTCTGATACCACTGTAGGTTTGCTAGGCACGTGCACAAGGGTCTACGAGGCATCAACCATGCCCGATTTAAAATTTAGCCGTGCCGAACAACCCGAATACGGAACTTTAAACTAGAGATTAGGCGAAAACAAGCATGCTAAACACTTTAACACTAAGTGAGAGGGATTACAACCTTTGTAGATCCGGTCCTTCACTTCATATGCTCCGTGTTGTGGTCCCTTCGGTGCGATCATCGGGATCCGGACTCTCGAGAGGTTCCACGAAGAGAAAGACGCAACCTTTGCTTCCGATCTTCGATACTAAGATGATCTACCTTGAAGTTTCTTTAACACAAGCTAACACTCATGAAATGATGTGAACACCCTCATCTAAATGGCAAGGGAAGATGAGGATGATGAAGTAGGATTTTTGCCCTCTTTATTTATCTTTTTCTCATATTTATTCATCACCTTTTGAAAAACAAGTAAGCTTTTCCATGAAAGAATGAAGGAGGAAGAAGATGAATAATCATTTGTGATGAATAATAAAAAGGTTATCATAATTATTTATGCAACCATGGTTGTAGTAACCAATGTAGAGAGTTTACTAGGGTTAGGGTTTTGGTTGGGTTAAGTGTGAGTCATGGATAAAGATCAACACAAATATCTTTATCATGAGAAAGTAAAACCATCTTGAAAAATCTAGAATGCATTAACCCAAATCAAACCCTAATCTTGTTTAAACTCCTCTAATCATGTTGCATTAATAATTATAACATGTTACAATATTATATATCACATATACAATATTTATTGCAACAAAATAAAATAATACAATTAACATATATCGCATATATATCAATGTATTATCCGAGTGAGAAAAAGAATCTTTTAGTGAGCTAATATTAGTTAATGTCTTTTAATATATCATATATATTATTATACATTAAATTATCGAATCAACACTTGATCCGACAATCCGGCTATATCGCATATAACCGACTAATATTTATCCGTACCGATTCATCGAATCAACACTTGATCCGATGACCCGGCTGATATCAAATATCGCGAGAATAGAATACGGTATCACATATCGCATTATCCTCGGTCCCGCACATATCACATATGTGCTCCTACTCCGTTTTTCCTGAGTCAAGAAACCTCTGTGTAGGACTCTAAAGAATCGTCAATACGCCGGTAGTAGGTGATGATCATATCAAACACTCACAAGCTGCAAGCGGTCAGCTAAACATAACAGCTACCCAGGTATTGAGCGCTCAGAAGATCAACAAGCAAGCCTGTAACTTCTCCTGTGAATCCAAACAGTAACACTCCCGTACAGTCCGGTCTCGTCGTCTGATATGTTGCATATCTCGCCTAGGGGTGGTAAACGTCAGACCCCAGTAGCTTGATAAGTCGTGTCGATTTGAGGTCTATAACAGTTCGAGAAACTACTGATAACACTTACCAGTAAATCTCAGCAACCCTGGCCAGGGATTTCCGGTTATAGCCAATCGAACACAGCACAACATCAACTCCCTATACCGGGAGAGACGAATCCCCTCCTATCGCTCATTGCCTCCATGTGATTCGGGACTGTACCCAAAAGCCACCTTTTTGCACGCCCTCTTGGATGTGGTATGATGGAAATCAAAGTACAGTAGGAATCACACAAGACTCTATGACGATCTCGGGTCGGCAGACTACTCTGTACCAGTGTCACCGGAGAACTGCCATCTGACGTATGGTATAATACCATCTGGGAGTTCTCGGTGAGTCCGTCCAGTGTACCCAGTCTCCACTGAGCACCCGTACACCATCCTTGATGTCAAACACCGATGGATATGGGATCATCCATCGCCCATCATATGGGTCAAGATGGGTATACGCTAGTCTACTCTGGTGCATCGATGCCCTGTCTCGATACACCCTCGACTAGGAACAGTTATAGGATGTACTCGTCGACTACCGTGGCCCCACTAGTATGATCTCATCATAGTCCCAGTAGTCGAGTACATATCCTAAGGGCTTTAACAACATGTAATATAGAGACAATCAGAGTACACGTTAGGATAAAGTACAACCAGATAGCATACTATCATGTCGAGCAAGAAAGTCCTCCCTATATATGTCCTAGCATCCACTACAATATACATCGTATGTACAGTAATGGCCTCTAGGGCATACATATAACTAACAATCCTTACCACGACTCAAAGGAGTCGTGCAAACAGGTAGTAGTTGGGTGCAGTCTCGAAGCACTTGGAGACAGTGACGGTTAGACAGGATTCGTCTCTCCCGGTATTGGGGGTTGACATCGCGCTGTGTCCAGGAGAGCCATTACACAAGTAGTCCCTGGCCAGGGCAAGCGAGGTATACTAGTTGGTTTCCAGTGTTATCTCAGGGTGTTCTAGGCTACACTCCGACACGACTTCTACCGCTATTAGGGGACTGACGTTTACCGCCCCCTAGGCCCACCATGCGATGTTATCAGACGAACAGACCGGACTGTACGGAGACTATCACATTCAGGCTCAGTAGGAGTTCAGATGGGTTCACCTCGTCAGTCTTCTTATCGGCATCTACCTGGGGACCGTTACGTACAGCTAGTGCCGCTTGCGGTCTGTGGTTAAACCCACTGCCAGCGTAGTGTTGAGTCTTTAGAGTCCCACACAGAGGGTTATTCGCCTTTAGGCAAAATGAGTAGAGGTCGCATGGTTTTGCGACAGGGTTCGTTCACATCCGCGCACTTGTGCACGTTTGCTGTCCGGACAGCTTATACTAGCGGGCTTTGGTTTAAGCCAGATCCTAGTATATGATTTGGGATTGGTTTTATCTCATTGTATTCATGTTCCTCGGAACACGGATACGGGTGTGTTTGCACAGTTGACTAAGACAGAGGCAGAGGACTTTCATTAGGGTTGATTACCATTGTCATTTTCTTAACCCTAATGGTTATGTGTGAAATACGATTTATTGATATTAGTTAATTATAATTGTGCATGGTTAGTGTTGTTGACCATTTGACCTATGTTGGCAACTTGACCATAATCATTCCATAAGAAAGATGCTCTTTGATTCTAGCAAAAAGCATTTAATATGAAATGATAATGGTCGTTTCTTGATTAAACCATGACAATTATATTTAGCTAATTATCTATTTTTATAATTCACACATATATGTGAGAACAATGGTTTATTTCTTCTCATTCTATCATTTTGATTCTCTCTCCTTCTCTTCCTCTCTCTCTAGCTCTCCCCTCTCATGAGTTGAGAATCCCTTGAGCTTGAGATAAATCCTTCTAAAATACTCTCTACTCTTTCTAAGGTTCTAGGATTAGCACTCCAAGCATCTTAGTTACTTCTAGTTTGAAGTTGAAGCCAAAGGTTGAGGCCCTCGGGTGGATCTTTCTCCGACAAGAGAAGGCGACAAGGAGATCCCTTTCTTTCACTCCAAGGAGCAAGAAGAGAAGGACTTGAAGACCTAGGTATAACCCCTTAACCGAGTAGCTAACTCCTTTAGCTTTGTTAGTTAGTTTTGTTTAGCAAAGATCCCTCCTTTTGCTAGTCCATGTTGCCTAGTGTGTTAAAAATCCGATTTTTCAATACGTTTTCACCTCCCCGCAAGCACCGGGGTGGGCAACGTGGACTTACAGTGGTATCAGAGCCTAACTAAACACAAACTAGCTAATTAGTAAAGTATATAGAACTTTGATCGCAAAAATCGCAAAACATTTTTTTTCAAAACCCTAAGTTTCTGCCGATTTTAAACCTGCTCAAAAAATAATAAATCATACCTTAAAAATCGGCTCAGGGTTTTTACAGAACACACAAGGAAAACGATCAACTGACTCGGCCAACTCACCGCGGTTCCGCGGCAGAAGCTTGCTCCTGCCGCGGATCCGCGGCCGAGTTGACTCGGCCGTGGGTCATTTTCCTTGCAGTGTTCTTATGTTACTGTTTTAGGATTTTTGGCATATTTTATTTCTGCCCAGATTTTCCAGAAAATAATTTTGTATTTGGGGTGGTTATAAATCCGTATTTTTGATCGAACTTCCCTATACTTTGGCTAATGGGTTATATCTGTGATATTATATATGTATTGAACGTCTGCTAATCGCTATATGTCGATTAGTGGGGGTTATACATATCTGTGATCTGTAATGTTGATGGTTTGTGTATATGAACTCGTTGGATTGTCGCGGATGAATAGCCGGGTGGATGTGAGATGAGAGTTTCTTTTTCTTTCTTTCATGTAACATGTAATTTGATGTAATATTATTTGTATGGCTGCACAACCGGGTCGGGGTTGTAGCCGTCATTGTATAATTTCTTTTTACTGTTTTTGCTCCTAGGATAGACCCATGGTGGGGTGCACAAACTACCGGGTATCTCGAAGTGCCGAGTGGCCTACTCACATTGTTGAGGGAGGTTGCTTCACTTCGGATACTGGCGTGTAGTTTGCTGCACCCGTAGGGGTCTAGGGTGGGGTATTGGCTATTCATCTCGACCATGTAATCCTCTTTTCGTTGCAGGCTCGAACGAATCGCGGATTCCTAGTATATCCAAAGTGTTCATCTATGATCTGGATTGACTATCAGTGCTATATATCTATATATGATATCTATTTAGGTGTTGCTCTCCATTCAGTTCTTTTGTATGGAGAAATATGGATTCAAGGTCCATATTCTCGTGCCTCCTCTGATGTTCATTGTCCATAGAGGCCAGCACGAGGTACTTGGCCTTCACGCAGTCGATTTCTCAGGTCTTACGGATTTCCCTATCCGCGACGCTGGTTTTGGGACCTGGGACAGGGGGAGCTTTGGTGGTAAGGAGATACCCCAACTTGTTATAAGTGATTGCCATTTTGACATTCCTGAGCCAATCTTTGTAGTTTGGCCCTATCAGTATGTTTTTATCTAGTAGTAACTTAAGTCCAGTCATGATGTTTAGTCGCTGCAATTAGGAGAGAGAGAAGAAACACTTTAGCATGATGCTCTTGCATGTTTAGAGTGGTTTTTAATTTGTCTAAACAGGATGGCTCCCACTGTCTCTCGAATCCCTCCTCAAACCAAAAAGGAAGAATTAGTCAGGATCAATCTCACCGTACAATACTTGCTTAACCGTTCAGCCAGGCTAGTGTTGGTACATCGAGAGAGTTTTTCCAACGCTTTCGTGAAGTTCCTTAATTAAATAACCTCTTTTTCCTGTGGGCGTAGCCCTGCTAACACCTTTCTAGACACCTACATGGTTTATAGCATTGATCGTTAAGTGAGAAATTTCCCGAGGAGTAGCATATACTCACAGTAGGATTGGGATCCAAATATCATTGCGTGACAAAACTGAAGGAATCCTACCAGAATCATCACACTCCAAATGGTATGCAGCGCTAGCAAGTTTCAGTTTCTTTTGAAACTCCAGATGTGGATTTTTGCCCCATGCTCTTATGACCTTGGCGTGAGGTCAAAATGTCATAAGTCACATGTCAAGTTATTCCCATCATTATTCAGGTTAATTTGAACCCACCCGTACCTACCCTTGACATAGGCCAAAATGGCAGTACGACTGTCTCAAACCAACGCATTCTATCTATGCAACAGATGAATATCCCGCAGCTACCAATCACTTTGCCTTGGCGTTAGGTCAAAATACATAGCTTGAATACTACCGAATATTTAACTGAAATGATGAAGGGCTACGGATGGTTTTGGCGAAATCATGAACGTAGTGAACTTGATATAATCGATAGAACGAGATAGCTTTTAAAAGGAGTGGCTTAAGCTCCGCGTTTAAAAGTTGTTTTTGAAAAGAAACCGAGTGGTTTTGAAAGTGTTCCAACAACTCAACTTTGGTTTATTTTCTTGCATTAATTTAATGTGTCCCATCATTTAATCCTACCATTGCAGAAAACAACGAAAATATGACGTACGCTTATGTCATCCGCATTCGCCACGGGCCCCGTCATTACCCGTTAGGTTACTTAACTAACGATAGAGCGGGGGTTGGACTAGCGCGGATGCAAAACATAAGCAACGCCTAAATAGATATCATATATAGATATACACATTCGTCACATGCAATGATAGCCATTCCAGATCACAGATGAACACATTGGATATACTAGGAATCCGTAATCCGTACGAGCCTATAACGAAGAGCGGATTACACGGTCGCGATGAATAGCCAAGACCCCACTCTAGACCCCTACGGGTGCGGCAAACTACACGCCAAGTACCCGAAGCGAAGCAACCTCCCTCAACACCGTGAGTAGGCCACTCGACACTTCGAGATACCCGGTAGTTTGTGCACCCCACCTTGGGTCTATCCTAAGAGAAAAAACAGTAAAAGAAATTATACAATGACGGCTACAACCCCATCCCGGTTGTGCGGCCATATAAATAATATTACATCAATTACAAATTACATGAATTGAAAGAAAAAAAAACTCTCATCTCACAACCCCCCGACTATTCATCCGCGACATTCCAATGAATTCATATACACATACCATCAACATTACAGATCACAGATATGCATAACCCCCACTATTCGACGTATAGCAATTAGAAGACGTTCAATACATATATCACATCACAGATATAACCCGTTAGCTTAAGTCTTTAGAAGTTCGATCAAAATACGGATTTTTAAAACCCAAAAACTAATTTTTCTTTCTGTAAAATCTCGGAAGAAAAAACATATTTCAAAAATCCCAAAACAGCCCAGAAAAACACCGCAGGAAAATTGTGCCACGACCGAGTCAACTCGGCCGTGGATCTGCGGCGAGAGCATGCTCCTGCCGCGTTTCTGCGGCGCTTTGACCGAGTCGGTGGACCAATTTTCTTGTGTGGGTTTTAAAAAGCCTGAGCCGATTTTTAGTGTAAGATTAATTATTTTTTGAACAGAAAATAGAATCGGCAGAAACTTGAAATTACGGGCATGTTTCGCGACTTTTTCTCCGATCGAACTTCTATTTACTTTGCTAACATGTTAGATAGTGTTTAACCTGGCTCTGATACCATTGTAAGTCCACGTTACCTCTCCCGGTTCATACGGGCTTGCGGAAATGATAAAAAACGATTTTTCTTTTGGTAGTAACATGGACTCAAAATACGGATCTTTGTTAAATAACTATCTAACAACCTAACTAAGAATTTTACCTACTCGGTTAGGGGTTATACCTTAACTTGAAATCCTTCTCTTGGTCTCCTTGTGGTGGTCGGAAGGTTCTCTCCTCGTCGTCTCTTTGTGCCGAAGATGGATCCACCTGAAAGCTTCTACCTTTGGCTTCAAGCTCAAACTAGAGGAAACTAGAACACTTGGCTTGCTTGACTTTGTGTACTAGGATGAGTAGAGAAGTGTTTTGGGTTTTTATCTCCAAGGCAAATGATTCTCAACACATGAGAGGTTTTTGCCTTGAACTAGAGAGAGAGCAAGAGGAAGAGGGAGAGCTTGAGGATGAGAGTGCTTTCATGAGTGAGAAAGCAAATGAATGAATGAGCAAGACTTTTCTCACCATTGCTCTCATAATCCAAAATCATCATAACACATAATAATAATTGAGTATTATATGATGGTTGTTATCATATCAAATGGCAATATCATTTCATGCATTAAATGCAATGTGTGAACAAATAAGCAAGCAAAGGTCAATGCCATGAAATGATAGCCATTGTCATGATGGTGGTCAACAAGTCTAACCTAGTCAATCGGTCAACAAAGTCAACAAAGTCAAACTTTCAACCAAACCATGTGACAATAATACTTAATTAATATTATTGTTAATCATATTTCTAATTCTCATTAGGGTTTAGCAAAAGTCAACAGTCAACCCTAATGAGAATCATCTGCCTCTGTCTCTGTCAACCGTGCATACACACCCGCATCCGCGTTCCGAGGAACATGAATACAAACGAGATAAAACTAATCCCAAAACGTACATTAGGATTTGGCTTAAACCAAAGCCCGCTAATGATAACTGCCCGGACACCAAACGTGCACAAGTGCGCGGATGTGACCGAACCCTGTCGCAAAGCCATGCGACCTCTACTCTTTTGCCTAAAGGCGAATAGCTCTCTGTGTAGGACTCTAAAGACTCGACACTATGCTGGCAGTGGGTTTAACCACAGACCGCAAGCGGCACTAGCTGTGCGTAACGGCCTCCAGGTAGATGCCGATAAGAAGACGGACGAGGTGAAACCCATCTGAACTCCTACTGAGGCTGAATGTGACAATCTGCGTACAGTCCGGTCTGTTCGTCTGAGAATATCGCATGTCGGGCCTAGGGGCGGTAAACGTCAGTCCCCTAATAGCGGTACAAGTCGTGTCGGAGTGTAGCCCAGAACACCCTGAGATAACACTGGAAACCTACCAGTATATCTCGCTTGCCCTGGCCAGGGACTTTGTGTAATGGCTCTTCTAGACACAGCGCGATATCAACCCCCAATACCGGGAGAGACGAATCCTGTCTAACCATCACTGCTTCCAAGTGCTTCGGGACTGCACCCAACTACTACCAGTTTGCATGACTTCTTTGAGCCGTGGTAGGGTAGTAATCTAAGTAGAGTGGGAACACACTCGAGGCGAAGTGACAGTGTCAATTCAGCGGACTAAGATGTACTCATGTCACCTAGGAACTGATAACTGACGGTAGGTATAATAGCAACCAACAGTTCCCGATGAGTCCTGTCTAGTGTACTCGTAACTTAACGAGCACCCGCATACTATCTTAAGTACGACGTACTGACGGCTGTGGGACAGACCGTCTCCCCTGCTGGGATGAGAAGCGCATACGCTAGTCTACTCCGGAGTATCGATGCCCTGTCTCGATAGTCCTACGACTAGGGACCTACATAAGGATGTGCTTGTGGATTACCCATCCCCCACAAGTGTGACTGCCATCACAACGCTGGTAATCAAGCAAAGATCCTAAGGGTTCCACTAATGTGTATAGGTGATATACTAAAATAAACACATGTACACATTAAAGTAGAAACAAACCAAGTAGCATACTACTATTTCGAGCAAGATTGTCTATACAAGGTGAATATCCCAAGCTTCCATTAAGTAATATACAAACTAGTATGATACAGTAATGGCCTCTAGGGCACATACACTAACAGATGGTGTGCACAAATTGATAAAAGGATTAATGTTTCCTTCATTAGGATTGAGGAACGCTTGTGAAAATTAGTTTGGAGCTTGAATACTTATATGGTTTAGTTTGAAGAGGGCTTAAGAATTTCACGTAGTGTATGTGTTGTGTTGTGTAGCGAGAATGAGGTGGAGGGTGTAAGGTGGAAGTGTCATGGGAGAAGCAGGATGTGTCAATTGTGAAGGGGGTGTAAAGTTAAGAAGAAAAAGGTGGAAGGAGTTGAGCATGGGTGAGGATGTGGTGTTGTGATGGTTTAGCCTAGGCTAAAATATTACAATCATTAAAAGAATTATCAAAATATCTTAACCTTTCATGTTACACTTTAAATCCATTTTACAATTTAAATCCATGTAACATAAAAGATATAAAATGATAAATCTATCACTTAAATGTCATTAGCTTAATGAAAAATACAATTTCATATTAAAATAATTAAAAATTTCATTTTTATGGCACCACACACTTTTAATCATATTTATCGAAATAACTACATTTTTACGGATATAATTCCGATACCAAAAATTATATATGATATCATTTTTTTTATAAACTCAGTATCTTTATATTTAAAATTATAAATTAATATTTATAATTTTTCAAAATGTTACAATCTCTCCCCCTTAAAGAAATCTGGTCCCCGAATTTAAATTAAACCCCCATCATAAAACATTTTTATCAATCAAATCAACTCATTTTGCAACAATTTGTTGGGGTCCACAATTTTAAAATATATCGTCCGCTCAATATAATGGAACTCCAAAGTCCCATACGAGCTAAAATGTAAAATAACATAACAGTGTGCATGAAAACTCAAAGGATGTAAATTCGCTTAACTATAACTCTAGCGGTTGCTATGAGAATTACATTAGTTATGATACAGAATACCTATTACAAAAACCATTGTGTATACCAAGTACACAATCAATGCCATAGTCGTAGTGCAATATCGGTGGCATACGACCAAGCAAAAATAGAGAAATCAAATCTATAACATATCCTATCAAGTGCAAAGAACGAAAAAAAATCAACCATAACGGTTTGCATGCAAATCTCAAACAGCACGTCACGGTGTACATGAAAAAAAACAACGCTAAGTGCAACAGGCGTGCCAGAAACGATATCCACTGCATCCACTGTGCATGGAGCAAAAGTGTACAAAATAGTATCATGTGCATCGAGGTGCACAAAATTAAATCCAAGTGCATCAGAGTGCATAAAATCAAAACGTGCAACTGGTATGCAAGAAACCTTACCAAGTATACCTAGAGTGTATATATATAAAATCTCTTAATCATGTGCATCTGATGTGCACGGAAAATATCAGTTTAGTACATCCGGTGTACACAACACTCCAATCGAGTACAGTCACCTTGCATGAAAATCTTAAACAAGTGCAACTGGTGTGCACAAAACATTATGTGACCCTCAAATCCTCAAAAATACATATGTCAATATAACGGACGTTGAGTGGTCCTTTCTTCAATGTTGAAAATGAAATATTTAGATCATAAAAATGCAAATCGAACTCACGGAACTGGCATAGCAAGGATTACTACTTGCCGTATGCCACGATCTAACATTCTCTGTCTCTGAATTCTGGTTCTTCTTGCAGACCTCTAATACCACGGCTCATTTATACAATCGTCTGCTGAGGAGCAACGACACCATCCGTCTTATTGCTGATATCTCTCACCACATCTTCTTAACCAGTAGTCCAGTCTCTCGTAACGCAACATGTTGACGACGAAATCTCTATCCTTTGCTTCTGTGCTAATAACTGATCCTGGGTCAAATCTTACTTATTATAAATTTCTGGAAAGAACCCTTCAAGTCTCCTGCTAATATCATTGATCTAGCCTGCCCGGAACTGGCACTCATTTCTGAATCCACTTTCTCTTTAGAAACAACTGTCATTTCCTTAAGATTTCCTCCTGAAAGTGTAGTCGTACGCGTCTCAGTATATGTATCAAATCTTCAATATCGACGGTGAAGAATAACTGTCCATTGAAACTTCACACCAATCTCTTGTCCCATTACTCTCCAATATCAATCAATTAAGGAGCGTATCGCTATAACCACGCGAATTGTAAGTCATACTTGTTTATTGCCAAGCTCGGGGTCTTACAATACTCAGAAACTCGAATCCGACATCTCTGATACTCTGTAGAAGAATCCGGCTAAGCTCACCTTCGAAAACTCGTCCAAATTCATCAGAGGAAAACTTACTGCACGATCTCTTTCTTGAGTGACTTGCATCAGGCCTGAGCAAGATCCAACGAAAGAAGATAATCAATTTCACTGATCTCGTATCGGAGCGCCACAACGGATTAGAAGTCCTAATCATCCCCTATCTGAATGGCTACGAATCCTTCTGATCCATCTACACTTGTAAACATCGTCAACTTTTAACTTCATGAACTCTGGAAGCAACATCTCGATAACCTCAGCAAAGATTGGTGCCGCTGTCTGAACAGTACGCAACACCATGTTCTTCGGAGAGGGGAAAACATCACGCCTCAAGTCTGGCTGATCTCCAGCAATGACTCGACCATCTGGTATAGATCCCGAAGAAACTTGCTTCAACATTAGAACCCGGTCGAATATAAATAAACGACATGTCTCTATATCCTCGGAATGTCACCCTGGTCAGTCCTTGTCCCAGACAAGTTTGTTCTGACCGTATCTCTAACTGCAGCCCTTTCGGCTCCTATAAACACGGTGTCCGGAACAATCAACATGCATTGACGAGGATAGATGTCACGACCCGAAAAGTACGGAACATGATCGGCATTTAAATTACGAAACGTCTCGAGGCGTACGTAATCTAAGTAAGCTAAAACCAAGAAATCAAAACCAAAGAAGCAGTAGAGTGAAGGAAAAACCAATTTAAAGCAAGTTATTTTTAATCAACATATGCCGAAGTATGTATTTTTAAAATCTCAAGTATTTTCTGAAAATTTCGACAGAGTCTCGTTTGTAAATACAGGCCCCAAACGGGGTACAACATGAATAGTATATGAAATAAATAAAAGGCATCCCCAAGCTGGAGCTTGCTCTTCGTCAATCGACGGTTACAACTGAAAGGTTCCTAGGCACACTAAGGAGGTCTCACAAGGCATCAACCATGCCAATTTCAAAAATTAGAGGTGCCGAGAAACCCTAATACGGATCGTTGGCTAGAAGTTTAGGCGACAAAGCAACTAGTTAACTACTTTAACTAAGAGTACGGAAATACAACCTTTGTAGATCCGGTTCTCCACCTCCATAGCTCCATGATGAAGTCCTCTCCGCTGTCCAAATCGAACCATGACTCTAGCATCGGCTTCATCGAAGAATGGGCGGGCTAGGTCATCGACGACGATGCCGAAGATGATCTACGTCGAGGCATCACTAGATCAAGCTCCCACTTCACCAAGTCATGAAACTTGTGAAGAAAACACACTCTTCTACTTGGCAAGAGGTAGAGGATGAAGAAATAGGAAGTGGATTCACTTTAGAATTAGATTTCTCACACATTTGCTCAAGTTACCATTGTTGAAGCAAGCTTTCTTCAAGTGAAGAAGAAGAAGAAGCAAGAAAGAATATGATAAGTTTCTTATTTAAAAAAGAAACTAATATGAATACTTATCATATCCTAACCATAGTCAAGTGTAGAGAGTGTAAGTCTACGCTAGCGCCCCAGCCGTCTACAGACGCCAAATGCGGAACAAAAAACTTTTTAACTGGCGCTATCGTAAACTTTAACCCGGATCTGCCATTATTGCTAAACTAACAAATTGCAAAGAGTGTAGAAAGGTTATACCGAACGATCCGAGTCCTTAGTTCTTTAACCATCATCCCACGCTCCGTTGCGGCTGCTCCGATCTCGTCGATCTCCGATCTTCTCGTCGAGGTGGCACCACGTCGACGATTCTTTAAACGGGCTCCCGCCTCTGACTTGAGGCAACTCGATCGTCATGTTTGCTAAAAGAGATGACCAAGAATGATGTAGAGAATGAGTAGATGACTTTGTCTCACTTCGTCCAAATCCGTGGACGATCGGTTAATGAAGTTGCCAAGGGAATCGGGTGATGGAATGAAATGAGGCAATGAAATTTCCATGCACCCTTAACCATGGTCTTTTCTCACAAGAATGAAATTAATTTCTCTCTCTCTCTCTCAAGGGGGCCGACCACATATAAGCAAAGAGGGAGGTGATGGTAGGAGCAAGGAGGGGGTGACCATAAAAGAATGAAACTTATCTTGATCATTAAAGAAAAACAATGAGTCACTAAGATACAATGAATCTAATAACCTAGTCACCATAAGCATTAATTGAACCATTAATGCAACCATGAGTCACTAAACACCTCACCACTTCTAGAATCTTCTAGAAGAATCCACACTCATCTCAAGAAAAGACAAATCCGTCTTTAACCGAATGTTAAAAGACGGCTGATAGAAAACTGGAAACTGGCAACTTCCAAAAGTGATCCTGAAACAACTTTCAGGATAACCCCGTAACTGTATAAATATACCCGCAATTGTATTACGACCGAATATAAATGCAACCGAGACAAAGATATTATATCTACTCAATATAATACTTGGATCCGGCTTAAACCAAAGCCGACCAGTATCATCTGCCCGAAAAATAACACGTGCGTAAACGCACGTGCATTTTCCGAACCCTGCCATAAAACCATACGGCCTCTACAACGTTTCTCCCGAACTTGGGAAACTGTCTGTGGGGGACTCTAATGACTCGTCAGTACCCTGGCAGTGGGTTTAACCACAAACCGTCAGCGGCACTAGCTATGCGTAACGGCTGCCCATGGACTGACCTCAAGGGAGGCCGATGAGCGAACTCATCCGGAATCCCTACTGAGCCTAACAGTGACAATGTATATACAGTCCGGTCCGTTCGTCTATGAGTATCGCATATCTGCCTAAGGGGCTAGTAATTTCAGACCCCCAATAGCAGTATAAGTCGTGTCGGAGTGTAGCCCAATAACACCCTGGGATACTACTGGAGTACCTACCAGTAAATCAACTGCCATGACCATGGACTTTGTGTAATGGCTCTCCTAGACACAGCACGACCTCGCTCCCAATACCGGGAGAGACGAATCCCCTGCCGATCCGCTCACGTGCCTCCATATGGCCCGGGACTGTACCCAAAAACTACCTGTTTGCACGACTCCTTTGAGCCGTGGTAGGGTAGAAATCAAAGCACAGGGGGAACTCACACGAGACAAATGACGACCTCGGGTCGATGAACTAACCTGTACACATGTCACCATGGAACTGCTATCTGACGATAGATATAGTACTAACTAGCAGATTCCCGGTGAGTCCTGTCCGGTGTACTCATAACCCAATGAGCACCTGTATACATCTTAGGTGATCCAACTGACACCAGTGGCTTGTGAGACCGGCCATCGCCCCTCGTCGGGTTCTCGACTGTATACACTAGTATACTCCGGAGTATCGATGCCCTGTCTCGAAACTCCCACGACTAGGGACCACAATTAAGGATATGCATATAAACTACCCAACTCTCACGTATATGATCGCCATCATACTGTTGGTAGTAAAGCAAGATCCTAAGGGCTCTATCAAAGTGTAACATGTAATCAGTCACCTGAACATGTACACGACTGATAAAGGCAAACCAGATAGCATACTATCATCTTGAGTAAGACTGTCCTACCGGTATAGGTCCTCCGCAATCATTGCAATCACGTACCTGCGATCCAATAATTGACTATGAGGGCACTATCTCCAACAATCACCCACTTGCACTCAAGGCTAATTATTGCGATGTCGACTACTCACAGCCCGTGTGAAACCGAACATCCAACTCCTCTACTAATCGGTATCACAAAGCCCGTTTGTAAAACTTTTGTGTTCGAGAAATAGCCTTAGTGAGAGGATCCGCCTAGAAGTTTCTTTCTATATCTCTCTAAATCTCAAGTTCGCGGAGAAAGCCATCTCCCGAATTGAGTAATACCTGTCTTAGAATATGTCTGGATATCTGATGGGACCTAGTTCATAAATGAACTCCAAATCCAAACTTCTTAGACTGTATCGATCACTGAACATAATCAGTATCCGGCACCATGCCACCCACAGTATCCTCTTGGACCACCTGTCCATAATACTGTCCCTCTTCATCAGAGGGAAAAACTATAATTCTGGCAATCACTCTGTCAACCATGTCACCTTTGAAGCTTGGAATGATAACCGTCCCCCGAAGGAGGCTGCCGTCATCAAATCCGTAGAACATGTACTTATGTTCTAAAACTGCTTCTTTATGTTTCTCCAGGATTGGATTAATATAAACTCATCGCATCTAGTGCAAAAACAACATCTGGTGTGGTACTTGACATCTCACGATTGACTCAATTGCCTAAGCAAGTGATCTGTCAATCATGCACATCCCTCTCCCCTTTAGTCTATACGACACCTTTAGAGAGGGTGACTCCATCACCTGCAGGTACACCACCCCTGCAGGTACACCACCTGCTAGGAGTCATCTATTCTAAAAACCATTAGAATACTGTCAAAGTACCCACATTGGGAAACTACCCAAATCCAGATCTAAAACCATAGATCTAGAAACCAGAATGTCAAATATTATATCCATATCCTGTCTGGAGAAACAACTGTGTGACGACCACAGTTCAACCGATCGTAGTATAGGAATTTTACTTCCTACTCTGTGTATGTCATCCAGATACCATGACATCACACCCTACTACCTCCTTAACAGATCCATCCCCTATTCTGATGAAGTCAAACCTATGACTGTCACATTAAAATTAGATGATCTATCTCCGCTATAACTGCTCAAGTCTATAAATAGATATAAGCTACTTGCCCACTATGCTTCCGATGCTCCCACTGACTACGACAACCCTCCTACCGGGTCTCATAGCCTGGAACAACAGTAGTGTCAAGTCTTGGTAGATAAGAACCTCCCTGTCACCGTCCTTGAGCCTACCGAAGTACCTCTCGGGTGTCTGAGGTTACCCATCATATCTGCGGATTGGCTATTGGAATGTCAAACCTGATTGAATATATAGGTCCTATTAAATTTTCTGTAATCGTTCACGGTTCTGGAATCACTTCCAGTTCTACCATACTCCCACTACGGTTTTCTGAAAAATCCATTTTTACTAAAACTGTGGCGAGTCAAGAACAATATCACTATTGATCTTCCAAATGGTAGAATATCAACCCTCGTCATAGCCAGGGTCAACCCACAAACAGCCATTACAGAAACGTGCCCTGAGTTATCCAGAGTCTTGTTTTAAGCATAAGCTGGACAACTCCCCGTACCTTAACATCTTTTAAGGTACGATCCATTCTATATCCAATACAGAAACTTTGGCACTTATTTAATTGGAACCAGATTCAAATCATGCAGCTGTCTCCAGTGCATATCAACTTAATGGAAAGAGGCTAATCAGCATTACTCAACTTAGGAATCCATCCAATTATGAGTAACCTGAAAGAGAAATAAGTTTCTCAAAACCATTACTATCATCTGAATGCCAATCACAAGAATCTACATCTTCGATCTCTTTGAAGAATCCCGATACTTGTGACACCTGGTTCTCTACTTTATTCTTATACCCACAACTTCTCAAAACTTAGACCTTATATTTCTACGAAACACTCGTCTAAATACTAGAGAAGTTATAAGTAAATAGAACATAGTACGAGGACCTACCCCTTTGTCCTGAAGGACACTTGGACAACATACAATACTCTGTATAAGTCCGATGAGTTAAACAACTCAAAACCTGGGCGTCGTAGGTTGAAAACTGTACCCTGGAGATTTCCTCAAATATCACCAATTACAACAAATTCCGATATTGTGAGGATAATCACCTAATTCCCAATAACTTACTCCCACTCATCATCTGTAAAACCATACAGATATGAGAATGAAACCTGGTAAATACTTACCCTTGGAGTAAGTGTCTAATCGGGAAAACAGTTTTTCTTTAACAATGGACTGAAACAAGAAAATGTTTCGTAGGGGTATCCTGGTATTCATAGTAATGCCTCTTCCATAATCCAATTCATGACTTCAACCGTATATTTTATTGCCATCTCTCCAAATCCCTTTATTTGTCTTTAGTCGTTACCTTCTGTACACCATCGTTAGGCTAAATGGTTTTCTTCCTTCCCAACCGTTCGGCACCAGCTTATGGTTTGGAAGAAGACTATCCAGTAAGCATAATAGGTGTACCCTCCTAAACCAAGGAGTACTCGTATCTTGAGAGAAGGTGATGATAAAAGACAACTGAATAATACCTTATTCCTTTAAAGGTGAAATAGGAGTGGCGATGAAGTACGCGGTTTTGGTCGTGAATGATAACAATCGCAATTTACTTTGCCCTCTTTCTAATCCCTTTATTTTGTCTTTACATATTACCTTCTGCACACCCTACTTAGGCTAATTGGTTTTCTTCATTCCCTACCTTTCGGCACCAGCCTATGGTTTGGAATAAGACTATCCAATAAGCGTAATAGGTATACTCTCCTAAACCAAGGAGCCCTCGCAACCTGAGAGAAGGTGATAATAAAAGACAACTGAATAAACCAATTCTATTTCTCCTGAACCTGGATCCATCCTCGAAGAAGTCCCTTCGAGTTCGTATATAACCATACGATGGATCTATCCAATGGAAGTGGATGTCCGTAGTAATACGGGTGTTCTGAGAAATTCAAAGGGTAGAAGAAAGAGTGGCAATGACTTATGCAACATAGACAATTCAAAAGCCAGTATTTTAAGAAGGTTCGGTCAACCTGGTCACTGAGTCATAGTCTAGGGTCGGTCAAAGGTCGCTGCCAAAGAGAGAGAGAAAAAAGAAACACTCTGCGTGAACTCTAACCTAGATCAGAATGGTCATCACTTTATCTAATCCAGAAACCTCCCACTGTCCTGTCAAATTCTCCTCCAAACTTAAAGAAGAATCAATCGGGATCACCCGAAGAGTAAACCAACTCATCAGTGGGAATCAGGATCCAACTCTCATCGCATGATAACGTGATGGAATGCATCCAAGTTACTCATACTCCAGAAGATATGCGCATACTTGGTAAGTTTCAGTTTCTTTAGAAACTCCCGATATGATTTTTACCCCATGTTCTTATGACGTTGGCGAAAGTCAACAAATCATAAGTCACATGTCAAGTTCTGCCCGTCATTATCTTGTTAATTTGAACCCACCCGTACATACCCTTGACGAAAGCCAACAAGGTAATACGACTGTCCCAAACCAACACATCTATCTATGCAACAAATGAATACCCCAGCAACTACCAAACACTATGCCTTGACGAAAGCCAACAAACATAGCTTGAATATTACTGACCATCCATAAGAAACGACGGAGGGCTACGGCTGGTTTTTGGCGAAAAACCTTTAACGTAATGAACTTGATCTCGTTGAAGGAACCTGATAGCTTTTTATAAATATAGTGGCGAAAACCTTTGCTAAAGAGGTCACTCCCGGTGAAGGGATCTCGGCTCTTTCCTCGTGGAATGAGGTGCAGGATATTCCACTGAATACCGCTATGCAAAGCAACATGTAATTGACTATAGTGAAGTTATTACCCTGACGCAAACTTCTGCCCAAGGGGTCAGTCCCGGTGAAGGGATATCAGCCCATGCCCCGTCGAATGAGGTGCAGGATATTCCACTGAATACCGCTATGCAAAACAAAAGGAAACGTCTTTGCAATAACACTTTTTAAATTTGTTCCAACAACATCCAAACAGGTTTGTTTTACTTTGCATTGATCAGAATCAACGCAGTCCCATCAATCAATCACACCAGAAAAGAACGAAAATAAAATGTACGTATATGCCATCCGCATTCGTCACTGGGTCCCGTCATCACCCGTTAGGTTACTTAACTAACGACAGAGCGGGGACTGGACTAGCGCGGGTGTAAAACATATACAACATCTAATAGTATATAAACCAATATACAATAATCGCTCCAGGCGTGATAGTATGCAACATTACAAAAAAGTAATAAGCATCACAGAACAATACAGATAATCTGGGATCCCCGGGTTTCACAAAGCCGCTGCTGAAACCCGACGTTCCCCCTGTCGTGTGGATAGCCTGTGCAATGAAACCTAGACCCCTACGGGTGTGGAAAGTTACCCGCCAAAACCTGAAGCGAGGTAGCCCCCAACAGCATAGTGAATGGACCACCCAGCACTTCACGGATCCGGTAATCTTGGGCACCCCTCCTTAGGTCAACCTGTACCCCTTACGAGTGCGGCGAATAGTCTGCCAATTCTAGAGTGGGACCATTCTGCCTCTCAAAGCCATGAGATGCGGACCCGTTGCCCCTCAGAACCCAGCTATCCGTGCACTCCGTCGCGGGGCAAAACCTAGTACAGCAATGAAAAATAGTATAATAGGTACATCGACCGCAACCTGGCCGTGCCCCAAAAGAATATTATACAACAGGCAGTGACGCCAGTCCACAAGTTGGACGCTCGCCCCGCAATATCAAATGTACAAATAAACTCAAACTGCACTATCATTGCACACTGCTATCCACCACGACAAATCCGCAACATCACAGCACAACACAGAACATCAACGCGAATGTCACGTTCGCAAACCCGTCTAAAAGAACTATAGCAATCGGACGCGGTTTACCGATCAAATGACATTCCTGGTCGGAGATATAATGTAAGCACTGTAAACTAACGTGTTTAAATTTCGATCGACTAAATATCACAAAGTGGGCCCCACGCAAAACTGCTGAACAGTAACAAAATCTGGGCCCAAAATATATATACCAAAAACCCCAATTTCAAACATAGAATCCACTGTAGAAAATTGAGTGAGTGATCTCACTTTCCTGCGGCGGATCCGCGGCAAAATCCTAGCTTCGACCGCGGATCCGAGGCGGAACAGTGGAATCACTTCCTCGAATTTATACAGTATTCCTCAAAAACTCTGCTTGATTTTCTGGTATGGTCAAAATGACATTTGGACTAGTTTGAAAATTAACAGAAACTTTAATACTAGAAATTGCGATTTTCGAAAAATCTGTTCGATCGATCTTTTAAATGCGTTAGCACAAGTCAGAATAGCAAAATGGTGAGGCTCTGATACCACTGTAAGTCTACGCTAGCGCCCCGTCCGTCTACAGACGCCAAATGCGGAACAAAAAACTTTTTAACTGGCGCTATCGTATACTTTAACCCGGATCTGCCATTATTGCTAAACTAACAAACTGTAAAGAGTGTAGAAAGGTTATACCGAATGATCTGAGTCCTTCGTTCTTTAACCATCATCCCACGCTTCGTTGCGGCTGCTCCGATCTCGTCGATCTCCGATCTCCTCGTCGAGGTGGCACCACGTCGACGATTCTTTAAACGGGCTCCCGCCTCTGACTTGAGGCAACTCGATCGTCAAGTTTGCTAAAAGAGACGACCAAGAATGATGTAGAGAATGAGTAGATGACTTTGTCTCACTTCGTCCAAATTCGTGGACGATCGGTTAATGAAGTTGCCGAGGGAATCGGGTGATGGAATGAAATGAGGCAATGAAATTTCCATGCACCCTTAACCATGGTCTTTTCTCACAAGAATGAAATTAATTTCTCTCTCTCTCTCTCAAGGGGGCCGGCCACATATAAGCAAAGAGGGAGGTGATGGTAGGAGTAAGGAGGGGGTGACCATAAAAGAAGGAAACTTATCTTGATCATTAAAGAAAAACAATGAGTCACTAAGATACAATGAATCTAATAACCTAGTCACCATAAGCATTAATTGAACCATTAATGGAACCATGAGTCACTAAACACCTCACCACTTCTAGAACCTTCTAGAAGAATCCACACTCATCTCAAGAAAAGACAAATCCGTCTTTAACCGAATGTTAAAAGACGGCTGATAGAAAACTGGAAACTGGCAACTTCCAAAAGTGATCCTGAAACAACTTTCAGGATAACCCCGTAACTGTATAAATATACCCGCAATTGTATTACGACCAAATACAAATGCAACTGAGACAAAGATATTATATCTACTTAATATAATACTTGGATCTGGCTTAAACCAAAGCCGACCAGTATCATCTGCCCGAAAAATAACACGTGCATAAACGCACGTGCATTTTCCGAACCCTGCCATAAAACCATACGGCCTCTACAACGTTTCGCCCGAACTTGGGAAACTGTCTGTGGGGGACTCTAATGACTCGTCAGTACCCTGGCAGTGGGCTTAACCACAAACCGTCAGCGGCACTAGCTATGCGTAACGGCTGCCCATGGACTGACCTCAAGGGAGGCCGATGAGCGAACTCATCCGGAAACCCTACTGAGCCTAACAGTGACAATGTATATACAGTCCGATCCGTTTGTCTATGAGTATCGCATATCTGCCTAGGGGGCTAGTAACGTCAGACCCCCAATAGCAGTATAAGTCGTGTCGGAGTGTAGCCCAATAACACCCTGAGATACTACTGGAGTACCTACCAGTAAATCTCCTTCCATGGCCATGGAATTTGTGTAATGGCTCTCCTAGACACAGCACGACCTCGCCCCTAATACCGGGAGAGACGAATCCCCTGCCGATCCGCTCACGTGCCTCCATATGGCTCGGGACTGTACCCAAAAACTACCTGTTTGCACGACTCCTTTGAGCCGTGGTAGGGTAGAAATCAAAGCACAGTGGGAACTCACACGAGACAAATGACGACCTCAGGTCGATGAACTAACCTGTACACATGTCACCAGGGAACGGCTATCTGACGATAGATATAGTACTAACTTGCAGATTCCCGGCGAGTCCTGTCCGGTGTACTCATAACCCAATGAGCACCTGTATACATCTTAGGTGATCCAACTGACACCAGTGGCTTGTGAGACCGGCCACCGCCCCTCGTCGGGGTCTCGACTGTATACACTAGTCTACTCCGGAGTATCGATGCCCTGTCTCGAAACTCCCACGACTAGGGACCACAATTAAGGATATGCATATAAACTACCCAACTCTCACGTATATTATCGCCATCATACTGTTGGTAGTAAAGCAAGATCCTAAGGGCTCGATCAATGTGTAACATGTAATCAGTCACCTGAACATGTACACGACTGATAAAGGCAAACCAGATAGCATACTATCATCTTGAGTAAGACTGTCCTACCGGTATAGGTCCTCCGCAATCATTGCAATTACGTACCTGCGATCCAATAATTGACTATGAGGGCACTATCTCCAACAGAGAGTAAACTAGGGTTAGTTGGAATGGTTAGGGTTAAGGATAAGATAAGAATGGTGGACTAAGTCAAAACTTCATGAAGCTTCAATAAGAAACAAAGAAAGCCACCATTCTCATCTTTTTCTTTTCCAAATAAATAAATAAACAAATAAATAAATAAATGAAAAAGCAAAACCCTAAACATCAACTTAACCATGGTATAATTCTATACACTTAACCAAATGAGCAAGTATCATCAAACATGATACAAACATGTGCACAAAAGTATATCACATATACAACTTGCACATCAAGTGAGAAAATCCATTTAAAATGAACCAATACTAGTTAATGCAAAGTAATATATCAAATATATAATTATACATTAAATCATTAAATCAACACTTGATTTAACGACCCGGTCATATCGCATATAACCGACTAATATCAATAGTAACAACTTATCGAATCAACACTTGATCCGATAACCCGGCTATAACGCATATAACCGATCAATGTTACAAATCGCGAGAATCGAATACAGTATCACATACTGGTATTATTCTCGGTCCCGCACATATCTTATATGCGCTCCTATTTCGTTTTGCTTGAGCCAGGAAACCTCTGTGTAGGACTCTAAAGACTCGTTAATACGCTGGCAGCAGGTGATGATCATATCAAACATCCACAAGCCGCAAGCGGTCTGCTAAACGTAACGGCCACCCGGGTATTGAGCGATCAGAAGATCGACGAGCAAGCCCGCTCAAACTCCAGTGAATCCAACCAGTAGCACAACCGTACAGTCCGGTCTCGTCGTCTGATATGTCGCATATCTTGCCTAGGGGTGGTAAACGTCAGACCCCAATAGCTCGATAAGCCGTGTCGATATGAGGTCTATAACAATTCGAGAAACTACTGGTAACACTTACCAGTAAATCTCAGCAACCCTGGTCAGGGATTTCCTGTTGTAGCCAATCGAACACAGCGCAACATCAACCCCCTATACCGGGAGAGACGAATCCCCTCCTATCGCTCATTGCCTCCATGTGACTCGGGACTGTACCCAAAAACCACCGTTTTGCACGCCCTCTTGGACGTGGTAAGATGGAAATCAAAGAACAGTGGGAACCACACAAGACTCTATGACGATCTCGGTTCAACAGACTAGTCTGTACCAGTGTCACCAGAGAACTGCCATCTGACGTAAGGTATAATACCATCTGGGAGTTCTCGGCGAGTCCGTCCAGTGTACCCAGTCTCCACTGAGCACCCGTATATCATTTCTGATGTCAAACACCGATGGATATGGGATCATCCATCGCCCATCTGTATGGGTCGAGAAGGTACACGCTAGTCTACTCTGGTATATCGATGCCCCATCTCGATACACCTACGACTAGGGACTTTCAAGGATGTACTTATGGACTACCATGTCCCCACTAGTATGATCTGCATCATAGTCCAGGTAGTCAAGTACACATCCTTAGGGCTTTACCAACATGTAACAGAGAGACAATCAGTGTACACGTTAAGGTAAAGAGCAACCAGATAGCATACTATCATGTCGAGCAAGAAAGTCCTCCCTATATATGTCCCAGCATCCACTACAATATACATCCAGTGTACAGTAATGGCCTCTAGGGCATACATATAACTAACAATCTCCTACTTGCACTAGGGCCATCTGTAGCAGTGGTTGTAGTATCTCATACTCAACCATCCCATAAAAGTCTCTCTCTGGGAAAAGGCCTTCGTGAGTGGATCCGCCGTGTTGTCCTCTGAGTCTGCTCTCCTCACCTCGATCACCCTGGAGATCAACCATCTCCATGATCAGGCGATACCGCCTTAGAATATATCTGGATCACTGATGGGACCGGCGTTCCTTGGCATAAGCCACAACTCCATTGTCGCACAATGGTAGGAATGTAGTTCATCTCATGAACTAATATACACCCAAACAGCTTCTTTGGTAGCATCTGTAGTAGCGATGTATCCTGCCTTTATCGTCTAGTATGCCACGGTATTTAGCTTGGAACTCTTCCAACATACCGTCCCTTTACTGAGGGTAAAGACAATGCCTGTGACTGACATTCAGTCGTCTTTATCACCCTGGAACACTTCCAATGATTCTCCCCAGGATCAATTGATACCATCTCACTACTACTAGTGAGATTCCTAACATCCAATTAGATCGATCTTATAGATCCAAAATCCAGGATTTAGTAGGTATCACTTTGATCCTATATGGAGAATCTTTGTGATAATCGGAGATTGATCGAGCGTAGCATAGGAAACTCCTTCCCTATCAAGAGTATGTCACCCACGTACTCTACGAGGAACGTCACCATACTCCCTACTACCTTTTTGTTTATACAAGGTTCATCTACCATTTTGATGATGTCAAACTCTTTGAATAACACATCAAAATAGACGTTCCAACTCCGCGATACTTGCTTTATCCTATAAAGCATCTTGCACACGTTTCCGCTGCTCCCACTGTCTACGAAGCCCTCAGGCTGTGTACTTATAAACACACTCTTCTAAAACATCATTTAGAAAAGCTGTCATGACACCCAACCACCAGATATCGTAGTCATGGTATGTAGCCGTGACAAGTAGGATCTGGATGGACTTAAGCATAGCTACTTGAAAAGGTTTCACCATTATCCACACCTGGTCAATGATGCAAACTTTTAACAAGTCTAGGTTTGAAAGTTTCAACTTTTCCATCTACACCAAGTAATCTTCTCAAGATATACTTGCTCCTGATGGGGATTTAACCCTTCAGATATAGCAGCCAAAGTCCATACTTTGCTTGTGTATAAGGATTCCATCTCAGATCACTAAGCATCCAACCATTCTTATAGAGTCTTACTCCTGATGGCCAGCTCGAAGCTAGTTGGGTCATCATCTCATGATGCAATCCTCGCTCCCACTGTCATAGAGAAACCAAAGTATCTCTCAGGTGGGTGAGAAACCCTACTAGATCGGCGGAGAGGCTGAGGTTTGTTGGAATCTATTGAATCCTTTCGTTCTACCAAATCATCTACTGTAGTTTGTATAGCTGGAACCTTTCCAGTTCTACATTATAGACCTTGCCTCGAGCTTGTCCGGATTTTGCTTTCAGACATAGGCCGGTCAACCCCAAATCTTAACTAGCTTAAGAAAAGGGCTCTTCCCCTTCCATATCACATATGAAGTGGTAGGCACTGATTTGATTCGAACCTAATTCAATAGGTATGCAGCTTCTCAAGTGCATAACCCCCAAAAGGAAATAGGTAACTCAGTAGTACTCATCATAGAGCACACCAAATCAGATAGGGTGTATCTGCTCCGCCCCGATATACCATCGTGCAATGGTGTATACGGAGGAGTAATGGTGAGAGAGAATCTCATTCTCCTTCAGAATCATCCAGGAATTCCGTGCTCAAGTATTCTCCTCCTTGATCTCATCAAAGGACATAATACTTATACCCGTATTTTGGTTCTCTACTTCTAACTTATATTCTATGAATATCTCAAAAAGGTTCGGACTTGTGTTTCAACAAGAACATAGATCTGAATCTTGAGAGATTATCAGAGAATATAATGAAGTATAAAGAACCGTTCTTGGTATGTGTAGACTGGGGAGCTTACATACATCAACATGTATCATATCCCAAGAGTTTAATAACTCTTTCTCTGTTTCCAGTAAACGGAGTTATGGTCATCTTATCTCTTTGACATGACTGGCAAGTTTCACAAGATGTAAATTCAAACTGATTTAAATATGCATCTAAATGTAATTTAGCTAGTCGGGTCGCATTGATATGACCTAGTCTACAATACCTCAAGAAGGATCCGTTCATTTCTGAACTCTTCCTCTTGCGTGTGTTCTATATACTAAGAACCGTAGTTTGATTTAGAACATTAATGTTTTTAGATAACGTGCCAGAACCGATCAACTTTTGATATAGGAAATGTTCAAAACATTATCCAACAATACAAAATTTTATCATTCTTTACTAATAAAGAGACTGATATGATTTTGTATATCAGTTTCGGTATCTAATAACATTCGTTCAGAATCAATGTATTACAATACAGGGTGACAGTGACCAACAGACTTGGCTGCAACACTTTCCCCGTTTTCTGTCTCATGAAACTTATCACCCGTTCTCAGTTTTTCTACCCATTTGTAGCCCCATGTAACAGATTACATATCTGGGATCCTAATCCGGTATCATATACCCAGGATTCAGAGGATACTGAGAAACAGTTCTTTGTAATGAACACACCCGAAGATGATGCATCATATGCACTTTCTTCGTTTGGGCGGCACGAGAAATCTGGTATTCCCCAATTTCCTGCTCTGTCTTATAAAAATTATAAGTTGGAGCGGGACCAACGTTCCCCAGCTCAGTATAACAAGCGGGTTCGGTCAATAATCCGTATTATTATCTTGATTAAGGCGTGACATGATCGCTACCTGGAGAGAGAGAGAAGAAAACACTCAGCGTGCGCTCTTGCAAGAATAGATTGGTTATTATTTTATCTAATCAGGATGGCTCCCACTGCTTTTTATCAAATCTTCCTTCAAACCCTAAAAGGAAAGACTAGCCGGGATTAATTACACACTACAAGTTCACCAATCTTTCAGCCAGGCCAGTGTCGGTACTTTGAGGGAGGTCCCCCGTGCTTTCGCACGAACCTAATTAATGAAAACCTCGTTTTCCCAGAGGCGTAACCCCGTTGACACCGTTCTAGACACCTACTTGATCGGCTAATTGTAATGTATAAAACTCTCCCAGGAGTAACTCTTACTCGCAGTGGGTATCGGGATCCAACTATCTCATAGAAGGTATGCAATCTCATTGCAAATTTCAACACTTGAAATTCCCGATAATTTTGCCCCTAGCGTGCTATGACCATGACGAAAGCCAACAAACCATAGCCCGCTAGTCAAGTTCAACCCGTACATTTCTTGATTGAATTAAACCCACCCGCACGACCCTTGACGAAAGCCAACAAAGCCGCACGACTACCCTAATCCAATCGCATCGTATGCTGGCAGATAAGCAGCATATAGCTACCGCACACTGCACCCTGACGAAAGCCAACAAATGCAGCACGAATACTATATATAACTTATCTGAAATGACGGAGGGCTACGACAGGTTTTTCTGAAAACCTATTGCGTAATGAACTTGATATCGTTGTAGAATCAAATAATTTTAAAATGGAGTGTTTTTTAGGCTTTTCTAGTTTTGCTAAAGGAGTCACTCCCGGTGAAGGGATCGTCGGTCCTTTCCTCGTCGAATGAGGTGCGGGATATATCATATATATCACTGTGCAAAGCAAAAACACTTAAAAGCAATCAAAAGACAAACCGAGGGGTGTAGCATCTGCTAGTTATTGCTAAAGGAGTCACTCCCGGTGAAGGGATCTCGGTCCTTTCCTCATCGAATAAGGTGCATGATATATCACATATACCGCTGTGCAAAGCAAGAACTGTAGCTACCTGTTTTATTTTGAAATTCGATTCTACAACATCTTAGGTTTCTTTTATTTCATTAATCATATTAATGAAGTCCCATCATTTAAGTACCTAAACATCACAGATAAATTCGACGTACACTTATGCCATCCGCATTCGCCTCGATGTCCCCTCGTGCGCCGTTAGGTTAGGTAACTAACGGCAGAGCGGGGCAGGGCTAGCGCGGGTGTAAAACATAAGTAACGTCTATATAATATATCATATAAACTGTATACTGTATCTATCACAGAACATCACAGATAATGCAGCAGAAGAATCATATGAAATATTGGATATACTAGGACATCCGTGTTTTCAATACGAGCCAGTATAAAACACGGATTCCACGGTCGTGATGAATAACCAAACCGACACCCCAAGACCCCTACGTGAGCGGCAAGCAATCCTACCAATTCTGGAGTTAGGAGACCCGGACTCGACTCCTCGAGTTGGTCTCCCACTGGACTCCAGAACCAGGTTACTTGTGCCCTCCTCCTTGGGTCTATCGTAGTGCGGAAAAGTAAATAATATACAAACGGTGACATCTTCCGCTACCTGGAAGTGCCCCAATAAAAGAATATTACATAAAAGTTTTTACATGAATGAAAATGAAAAACACTCATCTCACATAAAAACCCCCGGCTATTCAAACACGACGATCCAATATAACATATCTAGCAACACATAACATCACATGTCATCAACATAAGTAAATATGCGCATCCCAATTGTCGTTGACATATAGCAACGAAACCGGCGATATCACATATTACACTTACGGTTACAGAAAAGAAAGTGTAAAACTACAACAGTTGGAATCCGCAACCACCTCAGACATCGTATACCTGACCAAATGAATTACTTAGACATCGCAAGCCTAACAATTATAAACCCCGCATTTTAGTCTCATTATCGAAAACTCTTTTCAATACCAAGTCGGGAAATTCAACAGGATTCCCGACATTTGATCAAATGTGTTGGAGATAGTGCCCTCAGAGTCAATTATTGGATCACAGACACGTGATTGCAATGATTGAGGGAGGACCTATCCCGTTAGGACAGTCTTACTCGAGATGATAGTATGCTATCTGGTTTACCTTTATCATCGTGTACTGCTTTAGGTGACATGACAGGTCACTATTGCACGTTGATAGAGCCCCTAGGATTCTTGCTTGACTACCGGCAGTATGAGGGCGATCATATACGTGGGAGCTGGTAGTCTATAAGCACATCCTTAAAAGGTCCCTAGTCGTGGGAGTTTCGAGACAGGGCATCGATACTCCATAGTAGACTAGTGTATACAGTCGAGACCCCGACGAGGGGCGGTGGCCGGTCTCACAAGCCACTGGTGTCAGTTGGATCACCTAAGATGTATACAGGTGCTCATTGGGTTATGAGTACACCGGACAGGACTCGCCAGGAACATGCTAGCTGATCATATACCAGACGTCAGATGGCAGTTCCCTGGTGACATGTGTGCAGGTTAGTTCATCGACCTGGGGATCGTCATTTGTCTCGTGTGAGTTCCCACTGTACTTTGATTACTACCCTACCACGGCTCAAAGGAGTCGTGCAAACAGGTTTTAGTTGGGTACAGTCCCGAGCCACATGGAGGCAGTGAGCGGATCTTCAGGGGTTCGTCTCTCCCGGTATTGGGGGTGAGGTCGCGCTGTGTCTAGGAGAGCCATTACGCAAAGCCCTCGGCCGATGCAGGAGATTTACTGGTAGGTATTCCAGTAGTATCTCAGGGCGTTCTGGGCTACACTCCGACACGACTTGTACCGCTTTTGGGGGTCTGACTTTCACCAACCCCCTAGGCCCGCCATGCGATACTCATAGACGAACGGACCAGACTGTACGGATATTGTCACTGACAGGCTCAGTAGGGTGTCAGGATGAATTCGCTCATCGACGTCCCTTTTGGTCAATAGCTGGTGGCCCGTCACATATTGGCTTATACCTCTGACGTGCTAGTGGTTAAATCCACAGCCATAGTATTGACGAGTCTTTAGAGTCCACCACACTTACAGTTACTCAAGCTTTCGGGCGAAACGCTGTAGAGGCCGTATGGAGATATGGCAGGGTCCGATCAGATACGTGCGGTATTGCACGGATCAGGATCGAACGGATATAACTAGCCGGCTTTGGCTTAAGCCGGTCCTAGTTTAGTACAGTGTAGATTTTGTCTCATTGCATTTGTATCCGGACGGAATACAGATGCGGGTGTGTATGCACAGTATCGAGGTTTTCCTGTAATTTATTACGGGACCAGTTTTCTGGAGTTGCCAGTTCGCATTCCGTTCCGGCCGGTTTTCCTTTGTTCTTTCCCGGCCGGACTTTTCGATGGAGGGTGTTATTTGCAAGTTTGCAAATAACACTTTGTGGAGGTTTTATTTGCATAAGGATTATTATGAAAGCATCTTTGCTTTTCTTGCATTTATGTGATTAGGATGGATTTGAGGTTGATGGAAAGTTTTGTGATGATTATGTTTATGGTTGTGGTCACCACTTTTGCTTCCTACACTCACCTCCCTCTTGCTATCATATTATCCTTGCTCCAACATTTTCTAAGGATGAGAGTTTTTCATTTAGAAAAGAGAGAAGAAGGAGAGAGCTTCATCTTCATCTTTGAGAGAGTATATCATTCTTCATCTCATTCCATTGCTAGAAAATTGAAAGCACCAATTTTCTATACACCATTCCTCCATCTATGGCAACCAATACCCCAAAGTGAGATATGCATTCTACACTACACTTCCTACAGCAAATCTTGGGCGCGTCGGATAGCCTACTTCGCGCCCGAGTTGCCTCGGTATTGAGGTGGGAGCCCGTAAAAGCTACAGGCGATGTGGTGCCCTTCCGGCGAGGAGGCGACGACCGGAGTTCCCGCGAGGAGATCGGAGTGGAGATGAAGACCGGAGGACTCGGATCACTCGGTATACTTCTCACCCTATCTCTTGATTGCTAGCATTAGGTTAATGGTTACGATCCGGGTTTTCATTGTCCGCGGTAGCGCCGGTTTCCGAGTAAGGAAAATTTTTGATTCCGCATTTTGGCCTGGAGTACGAGGCCGGGGCGCTGCCGTGGCGCAACATGGTATCAGAGCCTCGCCATTAACTTCGTCTAGCTTTGTTTGATGTGTTTTACGTTTCCGATCGAACAAAATCCCGAAAACACGTATTTCAACCACATCAGTTTCTGTCGAATTTTTTTTTAGTCCAAAAATTTTTCAGGTTGTCTCAGAGTGATGTGCAGGGAATTCGAAGCATACTGTAAAAATTTGGTACCATGAACTCACCATACCACCGCGGAAGGGCGGCCAAACCCCTGCTTGGGCCGCGCTTCCGCGGCGCTGGTAACTGTTCATGCTCCCAAAACTTTGCAGAATGTTCCTGAGTTGAAAATGTGGTTTTTGGAATATTAAAATTGGGCCCAGGTTTTCTGTGAGTGCTACAGTTTTGTTTGGGGGCCCACTTGTTAATTGTTTGATCAATCGGAAAATTTTAAACACATTTTTCACAGTATTTACATTATATCTGCGACCGTGAATGTCACTCGATCGGTAAATCCGGTCTAACTGCTATAGCCCGGTTAGACGGATTTGCGAACGTGATATTCACGTTGATGTTCTATGTTTATGCTGTGATGTTGCGGATTGGTCGTGGGGGATAGCCTGGATGCAATGCTAGTACTGTGCTGTTGTATTATGTACATTTGATATTGCGGGGCGAGCGTCCGACATGTGGACTGCCGTCACTGCCTGTTTGTATTATTCTTTTGGGGCACGACCTGGTTGCGGTCGATGTACCCGGTGTATGTATATTTTACATTCTGTACTAGGATTACCCCGCGGTGGGGTGCACGGATAGCCGGGTTCTGGAGGGCAACAAGCCCGCATCTCATGGCATTGAGACGGAGGGGGCTTCACTCTAGGATTGGCGGGCTATTCGCCGCACTCGTAGGGGGTACAGGTTGACCCAGGAGGGGTCCCAAGTTACCGGATTCCGTGGAGTGCTGGGTGGTCCATTCACGGAGCTGAAGGGGGCTGCCTCGCTTCAGGTTTTGGCGGGTGACTTGCCGCGCCCGTAGGGGTCTAGGATTTCATTGCATAGGCTATCCTCACGACCAGGGGAACGTCGGGTTTCAGCAGCGGCTCTGTGAAACCCGGGGCTTCCAGATATCTGTATTGTTCTGTAATGCTGTACATTTCTGTGATGTTGCATTTCTTATCACGCCTTGAGCAAAATATAATATATTGGTATATATATTAGTAGATGTTGTATATGCTTTACATCCGCGCTAGTCCAGTCCCCGCTCTGCCGTTAGTTAGCTAACCTAACGGGTGATGACGGGACCCAGTGGCGAATGCGGATGGCATATACGTACGTCAGTATATTTTCGTTCTTTATGGTGTGATTAATTGATGGGACTGCGTTGATTCAGATCAATGCAAGATAAACAAACCTATTCTGATGTTGTTGGAACATTTTTCAAAAAGCTGTTATTGCAAGGACGTTCACTTTTGTTTTGCATCGTGGTATTCAGTTGGAATATCCTGCTCCTCAGTCGACGAGTCAAGGGCCGAGATCCCTTCACCGGGAGTGACCCCTTGGACAGAAGTTTGTGTTAGGGCATTAACTTCACTATAGCCGATTACTTTTGCTTTGCATCGTGGTATTCAGTTGGAATATCCTGCACCTCATTCTACGGGGAAAGAGCCGAGATCCCTTCACCGGGAGTGACCTCTTTAGTAAAGGTTTTCGTCACTATATTTTTATAAAAGGCTATGCAGTTCCTTCAACGATATCAAGTTCATTACGTTAAAGGTTTTTCGCCAAAAACCAGCCGTAGCCCTCCGTCATTTCCTACGGGTATTATTTAGTATTCGTGCTGTGTTTGTTGACCTAGTCAAGACGTAGTGTTCGGTAGTTAAGTGGTACTTGTTTGTTGCATAAGTGGGATTGGTTACGACAGTCGTGCGGCCTTGTTGACCTAGTCAAGGGCACGTACGGGTGGGTTTAATGCAATCCAAAATAATGACGGGTTGAACTTGACTGGCGGTTTATGGTTTGTTGACCTAGTCAAGGTCATAAACCGCTTGGGGTAAAAATCACATCGGGAGTTTCAAAAGAACTGAAACTTGCCAGGCATGCGCATACCTTCTGGAGTGTGGTGACGTGAGTGGATTCCGTCACGTTATCATGCGATGATAGTTGGATCCCGATTCTCACTGATGAGTTGGTTTACTCCTCGGGTGACCCCGACTAATTCTTCTTTCAGGTTTGGAGGAGAATTTGAGGTACAGTGGGAGGTTTCCAGATTAGACAAAGTGAAAACCATTCTGATCTAGGTTAGAGTGCACGCTGAGTGTTTCTTTTCTCTCTCTCTTTGGCAGCGACCATTGACCCGACCCTGGACTTTGACTCAGTGACCAAGTTGACCGAACCTTCTTAACACTGGCTTTTGGATTGTCAGAGTTGCAGACCTCATTGCCACTCCTACTTTTACCCTTTTCTCCAGGACACCCCGTATTACTACGAACGTCCACTTCCATTGGACAAAACCATCGTATGGTTAGATACGAACTCGAAGGACTTCGAGGATGGTTTCTGGTTCTGGAGAAAACGGATAGGACTATTCAGTTGTCTTTTCTTTTCACCTTCTCTCAGGTTGCGAGTACTCCTTGGTTTAGGAGATAGTACACCTATTACGCAAATTGGATAGTCTTCTTCCAAACCTTAGGCTGGTGCCGAATGGTGGGGAATGAAGAAAACCAATTAGCATAACGATGGTGTGCAGAAGGTATGGAGTTAAGACAAAGCAAGGGATTAGTAGGAGGGCAAAGTAAATTGCGACTGATATTCACGACCAAACCAAGTATTTCTTCGTCAATCCTAAATCACCTTTGTATTTCTCCAGGACACTCCGTATCACTACGAAGATCCCATTTTATTGGATAATCCATCGTAAGGTTATATACGAACTCGAAAGGAACTTGTTCCAGTTCGGGGATGGATCCTGGTTCAGGAGAAATAGGAATAAAGTACATTCAGGTGTCTTTTATCTTCACCTTCTCTCGCATTGCGAGTGCTCCTAGGATTAGGACAGTACACCCTTTATGCTTTTTGGATAGTCTTCTTCTAAACCATAGGCTAGTGCAGAACGGTAGGGAAGGAAGAAAACCATTTGGCCTAAAGGGGTGTACAGAAGGTAATGACTAAAGACACAGAAATGGATTTAGAAAGATGGCAAAGAATTATACGGTTACAGTTGTGAATCTGGATAATGGAAGAGGCATTACTAGGAATACCAGGATACCCCAACGAAACATTTCAATGTTTCAGTTTCACTGTGTACTGTTAATGGAAAACTGATTTCCCAGTTAGACACTTGCTCCAGGGTATGTATTTACCAGGTATGATTCTCACATCTGTATGGTTTTACAGATGCTGAGTGGGAGTAAGTTATTGGGAATTAGGTGACCATCCTCTTTATATCGGGATTCGTTGAAATTGGTGATATTTGAGGAAGCCACCTGGGTTGTTTGCCGGTCGGCAAATATTTGGTTTTGAATATCCGTTGTTGTGCACCAATTTCAAATTGATATATCTGTACGTCTATTTTCATAGAGTGAGATATACCTTTTGATATTATGTCGATGACATTTACCTATATCAGTGGATGGTTAGGTAAGGAGCATTGAACAGCGGTGTAATTCTTCTTAACCATAAGTACAGTTTTCAACCTACGACACACAGTGAAAGAGTTGTCAGACTCAGGGGACTTATACAGAGTATTGTATGTTGTCCAGTGTCCATCAGGACAGAGGGGTTGGTCCTCGTACTATATTCAGTTTACTTATGACTTCTCTAGTTTTAGACAAGTGTTTCGTAGAAACACAGGGTCCGAATTTTGAGAAGTTATAGGTATTTGGATAAAGTAGAGAACCAGGTATAGCAAGTATCGGGATTCTTCAAAGAGATCGAAGATGTAGATACTTGTGTATGGTATTCAGTTGAGAGTAATGAAAAAGAGAAATTGCTTCTCTTTCAGGTTACTCATAATTGGAAGCATTCCTAAGTTGAGTAACGCTGATCGGCCTCCTTCCATTTAGTTTACATGCACTGGAGATAGCTGCATGATTTGAATCTGGTTCAATTGAATCAATGCCTCTGGTTCTATATTGGATATAGAACAGTTCATATCTTAACGATGTTAAGGTACGGGGAGTTGTCCGGCTTATGCTTAAAACCAGACACTGGACAACTCAAGGCACGTTTCTGTAATGGCTGTTTGTGGGTTGACCCAGGCTATGACGAGGGTTGACTTTCTACCATCTGGATGAACAATAGCAATATTGTTCTAGACTCGCCACAGTTTTAATAAAAATGGATTTTTTCAAAAACAGTAATGGGAGTATGGTAGAACTGGAAGTGATTCCAGAACCACAAACGATTACTGAAGATTTGACAAGGAACCTAAGGATTCAATCTGGATTGACATTCCATTGGCCACTCCGCAGATTTGGTGGGTAACTTCAGGCACCTGAGAGGTACTCCGGTAGCCTCAAGGACGGTGACAGGGAAGTTCTTGTTTACCCACAATTACCATTGCTGTTGTTCCAGGCTGCGAGACCCGGCAGGAGGATGAGTATAGCGTCGTTCTGAACTCGCTTCAGAAGTGTACGTGTATATGACTCTGCCAGAGGGTTGTCGTAGTCAGTGGGAGCAGCGGAAGAATTGGTGGACAAGTAACTTATGTCTATTTATAGACTAAAGCAGATGTAGCGGAGATTGATCATCTATTTCTGACGTGACAGTTATGGGTTTGACTTCATCAGAATAGGAGATGGATCTGTTGAGAAGGTAGTAGGGTGTGATATCCTGGTTTTTGGATGACATACACAAAGTAGGAAAGGAAACTCCTATACTACAATTGGTTATACTTTGGTCGTCGCACAGTAGTTTCTCCACAAAGGACTTGGACTTTATGTCTGACATACTGGTTACTAGATCTATGGTTTTAGATCTAGATTTGGGTGGTTTCCCAATCAGGGTACTTAGACAGCATTCTAAGGGTATTTAGAATGGACGACTCCTGGCACGGTAGTACACCTGCAGGTAATGGAGTCACCCTCTCTAAAGGTTTCTTATAGACTAAAGTAGAGAGGGATGTGCATGATTGGCAGATCACTTGCTTAGGCAATTGAGTCAATCATGAGATGTCAAGTACCACAGCAGATGTTGTTCTTGCACTAGATGCAATAAGTTGATATTGATCCAATCCTGGAGAAACAGTCGGAAGCAGTTTTAGAACATAAGTGAATGTTCTAGGAATATGATAACGGCTGCCTCCTTCGGGAGACAGTTATCATTCCAGGCTTCCAAGGTGACATGGACGACAAGAAGGTTGTCAGAGCTATAGTTTTCCCTCTTACGAGGGGCAGTATTTTGGACAGGTGATCCAAGGCAATACTGAGGGTGGCATGGCGCAGGATACCGATTAAGTTCAGTTGACGATACAGTCTAAGAAGTTTGGATTTGGAGTTCATTTATGTGCTATGTCCCATCAGACATCCAGACACATTCTAAGACAGGTATTGCTCATTTCGGGAGATGGCTTTCTCCGCGAACATGAGATAAAGAGAGACATAGAAAGAAACTTCTAGGCGGATCCACTCACTGAGGCTATTCCTCGAACGCAATAGTTTCGCAAACATGCTTAGTGAGATTGACTAGTAGAGGAGTTGGGTGTTCGGTATCACAAGGGCTGTGAGTATGCGACATCGCAATAATTAGCCTTGAGTGCAAGTGGGAGATTGTTGGAGATAGTGCCCTCAGAGTCAATTATTGGATCACAGGCACGTGATTGCAATGATTGAGGGAGGACCTATCCCGGTAGGACAGTCTTACTCGAGATGATAGTATGCTATCTGGTTTACCATTATCATCGTGTACTGCTTTAGGTGACATGACAGGTCACTATTGCACGTTGATAGAGCCCCTAGGATTCTTGCTTGACTACCGGCAGTATGAGGGCGATCATATACGTGGGAGCTGGTAGTCTATAAGCACATCCTTAAAAGGTCCCTAGTCGTGGGAGTTTCGAGACAGGGCATCGATACTCCATAGTAGACTAGTGTATACAGTCGAGACCCCGACGAGGGGCGGTGGCCGGTCTCACAAGCCACTGGTGTCAGTTGGATCACCTAAGATGTATACAGGTGCTCATTGGGTTATGAGTACACCGGACAGGACTCGCCGGGAACATGCTAGTTGGTCATATACCAGACGTCAGATGGCAGTTCCCTGGTGACATGTGTGCAGGTTAGTTCATCGACCTGGGGATCGTCATTTGTCTCGTGTGAGTTCCCACTGTACTTTGATTACTACCCTACCACGGCTCAAAGGAGTCGTGCAAACAGGTTTTAGTTGGGTACAGTCCCGAGCCACATGGAGGCAGTGAGCGGATCTTCAGGGGTTCGTCTCTCCCGGTATTGGGGGTGAGGTCGCGCTGTGTCTAGGAGAGCCATTACGCAAAGCCCTCGGCCGAGGCAGGAGATTTACTGGTAGGTATTCCAGTAGTATCTCAGGGCGTTCTGGGCTACACTCCGACACGACTTGTACCGCTTTTGGGGGTCTGACTTTCACCAACCCCCTAGGCCCGCCATGCGATACTCATAGACGAACGGACCGGACTGTACGGATATTGTCACTGACAGGCTCAGTAGGGTGTCAGGATGAGTTCGCTCATCGACGTCCCTTTTGGTCAATAGCTGGTGGCCCGTCACGTATTGGCTTATACCTCTGACGTGCTAGTGGTTAAATCCACAGCCATAGTATTGACGAGTCTTTAGAGTCCACCACACTTACAGTTACTCAAGCTTTCGGGCGAAATGCTGTAGAGGCCGTATGGAGATATGGCAGGGTCCGATCAGATACGTGCGGTATTGCACGGATCAGGATCGGACAGTTTGTACTAGTGGCCGTATGGTTATATGGCAGGGTTCGATCAGATACGTGCGGTATTGCACGGATCAGGATCGAACGGATATAACTAGCCGGCTTTGGCTTAAGCCGGTCCTAATTTAGTACAGTGTAGATTTTGTCTCATTGCATTTGTATCCGGACGGAATACAGATGCGGGTGTGTATGCACAGTATCGGGGTTTTCCTGTAATTTATTACGGGACCAGTTTTCTGGAGTTGCCAGTTCGCATTCCGTTCCGGCCGGTTTTCCTTTGTTCTTTCCCGGCCGGACTTTTCGATGGAGGGTGTTATTTGCAAGTTTGCAAATAACACTTTGTGGAGGTTTTATTTGCATAAGGATTATTATGAAAGCATCTTTGCTTTTCTTGCATTTATGTGATTAGGATGGATTTGAGGTTGATGGAAAGTTTTGTGATGATTATGTTTATGGTTGTGGTCACCAATTTTGCTTCCTACACTCACCTCCCTCTTGCTATCATATTATCCTTGCTCCACCATTTTCTAAGGATGAGAGTTTTTCATTTAGAAAAGAGAGAAGAAAAAGAGAGAAGAAGGAGAGAGCTTCATCTTCATCTTTGAGAGAGTATATCATTCTTCATCTCATTCCATTGCTAGAAAATTGAAAGCACCAATTTTCTATACACCATTCCTCCATCTATGGCAACCAATACCCCAAAGTGAGATATGCATTCTACACTACACTTCCTACAGCAAATCTTAGGCGCGTCGGGTAGCCTACTTCGCGCCCGAGTTGCCTCGGTATTGAGGTGGGAGCCCGTAAAAGCTACAGGCGATGTGGTGCCCTTCCGGCGAGGAGGCGACGACCGGAGTTCCCGCAAGGAGATCGGAGTGGAGATGAAGACCGGAGGACTCGGATCACTCGGTATACTTCTCACCCTATCTCTTGATTGCTAGCATTAGGTTAATGGTTACGATCCAGGTTTTCATTGTCCGCGGTAGCGCCGGTTTCCGAGTAAGGAAAATTTTTGATTCCGCATTTTGGCCTCGAGTACGAGGCCGGGGCGCTGCCGTGGCGCAACAAAATGCTCGTCGCAAACTTTAGTAGGCGGCCGCACCCCAAATACCGTCGACGAAGTGCACCAAGGCAGAACACCGCTGCCGCGAGCACCCGGACGGATGCTTTCGGCGACGGGGTTCTCCTACAGTCACTTGGTCGGGGCTATGGAGTGAGGCTGTCTATTAAGTTTATCCGGCGAGTATCCGCGTACGCTACGTGATTGCGACGGACTTTTGATCACATCAAAATTCCGTGGCAACTGATCAATTGAGACTAAACTGCTATGTTTATAACATTCATTGAGTTATCTCATAACTACTTGTGAATTCCAATTATTGTATCACATTCCAGATAAACAGAAAATGTTAAACTTTCCGATCGAACAGTCGAACACCCAAGTTTTCCCAAAACAGATCAACACATGAAAAAAAAAGTTTAAAAACATCCACTTCGTGCCTCAGTACCAACGGTCCAGCCGTAGAAGGGTCAAGCCAACGCTTCACATGTGGCACGCCGTACTGCCCCAAACCCGAAGGTTCAAAGGGCAGTTCAAGACGGTCACATAATTGAGTTAAGGTTTGTTGTCTTCTAGAGGGTCCATCGCGTTACTTGCACTACTTAGAACGTCGTTAAACTACGGAAAGATCCAACACTTGGAAATTTCCCGACAGGGGAAAAGGTGGGTATTTGTATCTGGTCGAACTTTTTAACATATTCAAAAATTATCCGGAAAACACATAGACACAGTTTGATAATCCGATCGAATATACGAACTCCCAATACAACCCCAGAACACTCAACTCTTAAATCAAATTAAAAATTCCCAGAAAATCCAGAACCATAAAAGAGGAATTACTGTGCAAAAATGGTTGACTAAACTCATTAGTTGGCCGCGGAACCGCCGCAGAAGCCATGCTTCTGCCGCGGTTCCGCCGCACTATGAACAGTTCATGGAAAAAGTTTTGCACCGTAATTCTTAGATTTTCCTGCTGATTTTTCTGCATATTTTTATTTTCGAAAAAGACCAGAGTTCAGAAATTGTCCAGAGAGCATTTTAGGGTTGGGGTTTCGGGTCGATCGGACTTCAAACTTCGTCTAGACTTCGCCTAAGGCTCTAGCTAGGCTCTGATACCAATGAAAGGTTCCTAGGCACACTAAGGTGGTGTCACAAGGCATCAACCATGCCAATTTCAAAAATTAGAGGTGCCGAGAAACCCTAATACGGATCGTTGGCTAGAAGTTTAGGCGACAAAGCAACTAGTTAACTACTTTAACTAAGAGTACGGAAATACAACCTTTATAGATCCGGTTCTCCACCTCCATAGCTCCATGATGAAGTCCTCTCCGCTGTCCAAATCGAACCATGACTCTAGCATCGGCTTCATCGAAGAATGGGCGGGCTAGGTCATCGACGACGATGCCGAAGATGATCTACGTCGAGGCATCACTAGATCAAGCTCCCACTTCACCAAGTCATGAAATTTGTGAAGAAAACACACTCTACTACTTGGCAAGAGGTAGAGGATGAAGAAATAGGAAGTGGGTTCACTTTAGAATTGGATTTCTCACACATTTGCTCAAGTTACCATTGTTGAAGCAAGCTTTCTTCAAGTGAAGAAGAAGAAGAAGCAAGAAAGAATATGATAAGTTTCTTATTTAAAAAAGGAACTAATATGAATACTTATCATATCCTAACCATAGTCAAGTGTAGAGAGTAAACTAGGGTTAGTTGGAATGGTTAGGGTTAAGGATGAGATAAGAATGGTGGACTAAGTCAAAGCTTCATGAAGCTTCAATAAGAAACAAAGAAAGCCACCATTCTCATCTTTTTCTTTTCCAAATAAATAAATAAACAAATAAATAAATAAATGAAAAAGCAAAACCCTAAACATCAACTTAACCATGGTATAATTCTATACACTTAACCAAATGAGCAAGTATCATCAAACATGATACAAACATGTGCACAAAAGTATATCACATATACAACTTGCACATCAAGTGAGAAAATCCATTTAAAATGAACCAATACTAGTTAATGCAAAGTAATATATAAAATATATAATTATACATTAAATCATTAAATCAACACTTGATTTAACGACCCGGTCATATCGCATATAACCGACTAATATCAATAGTAATAACTTATCGAATCAACACTTGATCCGATAACCCGGCTATAACGCATATAACCGATCAATGTTACAAATCGCGAGAATCGAATACAGTATCACATACTGGTATTATTCTCGGTCCCGCACATATCTTATATGCGCTCCTATTTCGATTTGCTTGAGCCAGGAAACCTCTGTGTAGGACTCTAAAGACTCATCAATACGCCGGCAGCAGGTGATGATCATATCAAACACCCACAAGCCGCAAGCGGTCTGCTAAACGTAACGGCCACCCAGGTATTGAGCGATCAGAAGATCGACGAGCAAGCCCGCTCACACACTAGTGAATCCAACCAGTAACACTACCGTACAGTCCGGTCTCGTCGTCTGATATGTCGCATATCTTGCCTAGGGGTAGTAAACGTCAGACCCCAATAGCTCGATAAGTCGTGTCGATATGAGGTCTATAACAATTCGAGAAACTACTGGTAACACTTACCAGTAAATCTCAGCAACCCTGGCCAGGGATTTCCTGTTATAGCCAATCGAACACAGCGCAACATCAACCCCTTATACCGGGAGAGACGAATCCCCTCCTATCGCTCATTGCCTCCATGTGACTCGGGATTGTACCCAAAAACCACCGTTTTGCACGCCCTCTTGGACGTGGTAAGATGGAAATCAAAGCACAGTGGGAACCACACAAGACTCTATGACGATCTCGGGTCAACAGACTACTCTGTACCAGTGTCACCAGAGAACTGCCATCTGACGTAAGGTATATTACCATCTGGCAGTTCTCGGCGAGTCCGTCCAGTGTACCCAGTCTCCACTGAGCACCCGTATATCATCTCTGATGTCAAACACCGATGGATATGCGATCATCCATCGCCCAGCTGTATGGGTCGAGAAGGTACACTCTAGTCTACTCTGGTATATCGATGCCCCATCTCGATACACCCACGACTAAGGACTTTCAAGGATGTACTTATGGACTACCATGTCCCCACTAGTATGATCCGCATCATAGTCCAGGTAGTCAAGTACACATCCTAAAGGCTTTACCAACATGTAACAGAGAGACAATCAGTGTATACGTTAAGGTAAAGAGCAACCAGATAGCATACTATCATGTCGAGCAAGAAAGTCCTCCCTATATATGTCCCAGCATCCACTACAATATACATCCAATGTACAGTAATGGCCTCTAGGGCATACATATAACTAACAACAACCACGCAAGCAATATAACATACAATGCCGAAGGGCGAGGATCAAAACTCAAAAGAAAACACAAAATCAGCATGAAAACCATAATAATACAACGGGCGACTCTAAGGTCGAAATAATAACTAGTTCGGTCTTCTATCTCTATCAAATATACAATCTGGTTGATGGAGTTTCTAGATACAACTGAAATAATAAATGAACGATGGTGGTCCTGATGCAAAAGAACCCACCTACCGAAGCAATCACCCGGAAGGAACAGTGTGCTAGCAAAGCCGCAACGAAACCTGTACGGCAAAACCTGGAAGGAACTGCAGCACAACGGGGGTGAGTTGCCAACTCGTGATTAGAAAATATCTACCAGCAGAAATCGCATGTATAACGCAATCCTAGGTCATACGATGAGTAATATCCTCAAAATAACAATATGGCCTGAAGCATAATATAAAGGTAAGGGTAAACATCTATCCCTAAGTGTAATACCAAGTGCTCGTGTCAGTGCCTCAGGTAACAACATGTCACTAATATGACGTAAAAATATCAGGTAGAAATATATCACTAAAATGATGTGCAGATGCTTATAATGAGAACAAAGTACATCATGAATCAAGAACTGTTTTTCTTTATTTAATGAGATTTCTGTATGTATATAAATCGAGATATCATCAATGAAATCAACATCAAATCCGTGTCAAACATTGACACAAAACATAAACCTCAATATCTCAATATCTCAAGCTCCGGCTATCTGGACTGGCCTGTATCATCAAATCTGTATATCTCAGTGTCTCAAATCTCAAAATCTCAATACCTCGGGCTCCGTCAATCCGGATCGTCCTATATCATCAATCACACGACCATGAACGGTATCCTCCGGATATCCGCCGCGCCAGGTAAAATCACCGGTAGGCAGTCTGCCCCTGCCGGGCCCATCGTCTACAACTTGAGCTTCTTGCCCCGGGTACCATACCGGGTCCACCATGTACCCGAGACGGTTCATCCAACTCCTTGAATCGGGTCTCGAAAACATCTCCGAACCGAGAAAACATCATGGTGGATGACTCATACATCACGAGAAAACCACACTTTTCATTTTTAAAAGGATAATAAATTTATAAATCCTTGCGGTTTCCCCCCAAATCCAGAAACCTCATGGAAATCCGAAATCATCAATATCTTGATATCAATAAACAATGAAAACCGTCATAAATCTCCATAATACTGCATAACCAATGAATATATGGATGCATCTGATATCATGCAATAAATTAACTAGCATATGAAAGCTAAAACATGTAGCAACTATCAGTTAGCAAGTTATGTCAATGAAATAGTGTTTTCTAAAGTGTACGTGACATGGCAATTACCGATGATGATGTGTGTTGTTAGTGATATGTATGCCCTAGAGGCCATTATTGTACATACGATGTATATTGTAGTGGATGCTTGGACATATATAGGGAGGACTTTCTTGCTCAACATGATATTATGCTATCTGGTTGCACTTTATCTTAACATGTACTCTGATTGTCTCTATGTTACATATTGATAAAGCCTTTAGGATGAGTACTTGACTACCAAGACTATGATGCAGATCATACTAGTGGGGACAGTGTAGTCGCTAAGTACATCCTTCAAATGTTCCTAGTCGTTGGTGTATCGAGACAGGGCATCGATATATCAGAGTAGACTAGCGTATAGCTTCTCGACCCATGTAGATCGGTGGTGGATGATCCCATATCCATTGGTGTTTGACAACAGAGAAAGTATACGGGTGCTCAGTGGAGACTGGGTATTCTGGACGGACTCGCCGAGAACTCCCAGATGGTATTATACCTCACGTCAGATGGCAGTTCTCTGGTGACACTGGTACAGGTTAGTCTGTAGACCCAAGATCATCATAGAGTCTTATGTGATTCCTACTGTGCTTTGATTTCCATCATACCACGTCCAAGAGTGCATGCAAAACGGTGGCTTTTGGGTACAGTCCCGAGTCACATGGAGGCAATGAGCGATAGGAGAGGTTTCGTCTCTCCCGGTATAGGGAGTTGATGTTGCGCTGTGCTCGATTGGCTATAACAAGAAGTCCTTGGCCAAGGCAGTTTCAGAGATATACTGGTAAGTGTTATCAATAGTTTCTCGACCCGTTATGAGCCTCATATCGACACGATTTATCGAGTTTCTGGGGTCTGACGTTTACCACCCCTAGACAAGATATGCGACATTTCAGACGAAGAGACCGGACTGTACGGTAGTGTTACAGATTGGATTCGTAGGAGTGTGAGCATGCTTGCTTGTTGATCTTCTGATCGCTCAATACACGGGTGGCCGTTACGTTTAGCAGACCGCTTGCGGCTTGTGCGTGTTTGATATGATCATCACCTACTGCCGGCGTATTGACGAGTGTTTAGAGTCCTACATGGGGGTTTCCTGGCTCAAGCGAAACGAAGTAGGAGCACATATGTGATATGTGCGGGACCGAGATTAATACGATATGTGATATCGTTTTCTATTCTCGCGTTTTGTGACATTGATTCGATAAGTTGTTACATATGATATTAGTCGGTTATAGCCGTATTATTAAATCAAGAGTTGATTTAATAATTTAATGTATAATTATATATTTGATATATTACATTACATTAACTAGTATTTGCTCACTTAAGATTTATTTGCTCACTTGATTGTGCATAAGTGTATATGTGATATATATTTGTGTACATATGATTGTGTCATGCTTGATGATACATCAAATATGGGTGTATGAGACTTATACCAAGATTAGGGTAAAGATTAGGGCTTTGTTTATATTTTAAGAATAACAAAAGAGAAAAACTTAGTCAAAGTTCTCAAGCTTTTTTGAAGCTTGTGGAAACATTGACAAAGTCAACTCTTCTGTCATTCTTTAGGATATTTAGTTAACCCAACCTTAACCTTATACCTTAGTCAATTCTCTACATGAGTTAAGCATGATAGCTTAACTCACCCATGGTTACATTAATGAGGAGAGATGAATTCATATGATGAGATTATTCTTTCTTGTTCTTCTTCATCAAGCTCCTTCAAAAAGCTTTCTAGCTCTAATGGTGCTATGAGAAAAAGTGTGAGAAAATCAATTCTAAAGTGAGCCCACCTCCTACTTCTTCATCCTCTACAACTTGCCATGTAGTAGAATGCGTTCTCTTCACAAAGTTCATGACCTACTGAAGGAATAGCTTGAGTTAGTGTCTCCCCGACGTAGATCATCTTCGGCCTCGAAGTCATCGAAGCAAGCATGTTCGTTCTTCTTGTGGAGCTTCTCTAGAGTCTGGAGTTCAAGATCGCAGCGAAAGGGAAAACTACACGGAGCTATTGAAGTGAAGGACCGGTCGACAAAGGTTGTATTCCCGCTCTCTTTATATGTTGCAAAGTGTTTGCATAGATTATTCCGTATATTTCTAGTAGACGATCTAGTTTAGGGTTAGCTAAAATGGCAAAATTTTAATTTGGCATGGACGATGCCTCCCGAAACCTTGCTGCCGTCGTAGGTAACCCTTCAGTGGTATCAGAGCCATACTAAAAATAAATACAGATTTTGTTAAGATCACGAAACCGAAACAACTCCGAAACATGAAACAGAAAACCTGCTTGTTGTCGATTTCAAAAAGTTGTCAAAAAATTTTTTAAACAAGAACAGAGTGATGTATGGGATATATCATGAACACAAACAAAATTTGAGGGCATTTTTGTAAATTTGGGCCGGCCACCACCCATCCCATATCGGCCCAATCCGAGCCCCCTCCTCTGAAATTTTGCCAGTGTTCCAGTGGCTTGGTTTTGATGTTTCAGGTGTTGTTTATTTTTGCTAATTTTGCATGTGATGTAATCTTTCATTATAAACAATTCAGAGTGTTTCGTATTCATATTTTTAACAATGTTTTGGGTGTTTCACATATTGTCTAGACAATGTTAAAAAGTTCGATCGAATGTCAAAAACCCATTTTTCTAAGTTTAACGTATTCGGAAAAATATGCAAGTGATTCTGTGGACCCTCTAGAAGAACGTAAACCTTAACTCGATTATGTGGTCGTCGAAACCATCACTTGAACCCTAAGGTTTGTGATAGTTTAGCGTTTCACATTTGAGGCGTTGGTTTGACCCTTTTACGGCTGGTTCATAGGTACTGGGGCATCTTCTGGGTACTACTAAAACAGTGCTCAAGTGTTGAGCTGTCATGAAATCGTGGGACTTTGATGAATCGATCGAAGAGTTTATCGTCGTCCGGATATTATGTGATGGGATACAATATTTGGAATCCATAAGTAGTTATAAGATAACTAATTTGAATGTTATAAATCTAGCAGTTTAGTCTCAGTTGATTGGTTTCCATGGGATTTTGATGTGATCAAAAGTCCGTCGCAATCACGTAGCGTACGCAGTGTAAGTACACGGTAGCGCCCCATCCGTTTAACAGATGTCAAATGCGGAACAAAAACTTTTTAGCTGGCGCTATCGTATACTATAACCCGGATCTGCCATTAAAGCTAAACTAACAAGCTACAATGTGGGTAGAAATGTTATACCGAACGATCCGAGTCCTTCGGTCTTCAACCATCATCCCATGCTTTGTTGCGGCTGCTCCGATCTCCTGAATCTCCAGTCTTCTCTTCCAGGTGGCACCACATCGACGAATCTTTAAACGGGCACCCGCATCTGAGCCGAGGCAACTCGGTCATCAAGTTTGCCAAAAGAGATGACCAAGATTTATGTAGAGAATGAGTAGAACACTTTGTCTCGCTTCGTCCAAAGCTATAGGATAACGGTTAATGAAGTTGTCTTTTGGAACGGGTGAAATGAGAAATGAGGCTATCTAATTTCCATGAATCCAAAGCTATAATCTTTTCCAAAATGACAACCATCTCATTTTGCAAGAGGGGGCCGGCCACTTTTTAAAGAGGGGGGAGGTGAGTGTAGGAGGATAAATGGTGACCATAAGAATAAAAGAATGAGTGAGTCAAATTAACACATCACCAAACCATTAAATGCAAACTATGAATCACTAACCTAGTCATTAACTTAGTCAACATTCAATTAATGCTATGAATGAGTCACATAACCAAGTCACCATGTCTAGAACCTTCTAGAACATTCCACACTCATGACTCACCTCAAGAAAAGATAAATCTGCATTTAACCGAATGTTAAAGACGGGTGATAAAAAACGGGAAACTGGAAACTGGCAACTTCCAAAAGCGATCCCGAAACGAATTTCAGGATAACTCCGTAAGAGTATAAACGTACTCGCATTTGTATTACAACCGAATACAAATGCAACTGAGACAAAGATATTATATCTGCACAGTATAATACTCGGATCCGGCTTAAACCAAAGCCTACCAGTATTATCTGCCCGAAATATGACACGTGCATAAACGCACGTGCATTTTCCGAACCCTGCCATAAAACCATACGGCCTGTACAACGTTTCGCCCGAACTTGGGACACTGTCTGTGGGGGACTCTAAAGACTCATCAACACACTGACACTGGGTATAACCTCTAGCACGTCAGAGGTACGAGCTGTACATAACGGTTGCCTATGTATTGATAGAAAGGGAAGCTGACGAGCGAACTCATCAAGAAACCCTAGTGAGCCTAACAGTGACAATATACATACAGTCCGGTCCATTCGTCTATGAGTATCGCATATCGGCTTAGGGGGCTGGTAACGTCAGAACCCGAATAGCGGTATAAGTCGTGTCAGAGAGTGGCCCAGAACACCCTGAGATACTATTGGAGTACTTACCAGTAAATCTCCTGCCTCGGCCGAGGTCTTTGTGTAATGGCTCACCTAGACACAGCGCGATCTCACCGCCAATACCGGGAGAGAAGAATCCCCTGTCGATCCGCTCATTTGCCTCCATGTGGCTCGGGACTGTACCCAAAAAAGACATGTTTGCATGACTCCTTTAAGCCGTGGCAGAGTAGAAATCAAAGCACAGTGGGAACTCACACGAGACAAATGACGACCTCAGGTCGATGAACTAACATGTACACTTGTCACCAAGAAACTGTTATTTGACGATAGGTATAATACCTACTAGCAGGTTCCCGGCGAGTCCTGTCCGGTGTACTCATAACCTAATGAGCACCTGTATACATCTTAGGTGATCCAACTGACACCAATGCTTGTGAGACCGGCCACCGCCCCTCGTCGGGGTCTCGACTGTATACATTTGTCTACTCTGCAGTATCGATGCCCTGTCTCGAAACACTTACGACTAGGGACACTTTAAGGATGTGCTTATAGACCCCAGCTCCCACGTATATGATCGCCATCATACTACTGGCAGTTAAGCAAGAATCCTATAGGCTCTATCATCATTCAATAGTGAACTGAAGCATATATACGATGATAAAGACAAACCAGATAGCATACTATCATCTCGAGCAAGACTGTCATATCGGTACAGGTCCTCCCTCAATCATTGCAATCACGTACCTGCGATCCAATAATTGACTTAGAGGGCACTATATCCAACAATCTCCCACTTTCACTTAAGGCTAATTATTGCGATGTCGCATACACACAGCCCGTGTGATACCGAACATCCAACTCCTCTACTAATCAGTTTCACAAAGCTCGTTTGTAAAACTTTTGTGTTCGAGAAATAGCCTCAGTGAGTGGACCCGCCCTGATGTTTCTTTCTATGTCTCTCTTAATCTCAAGTTCGTGGAGAAAGCCATCTCCCGAATTGAGTAATACCTGTCTTAGAATATGTCTGGATATCTGATGGGACCTAGTTCATAAATGAACTTCTGATCCAAACTTCTTAGACTGTATCGATAACGGAAACTAATCAGTATCCAGCACCATGCCTCCCACAGTATCCTCTTAGACCAACTGTCCATAATACTGTCCCTCGTCAGAGGGAAAACTATAACTCTGACAATCACTCTGTCATTCATGTCACCTTTGAAGCCTGGAATGATAACCGTCTCCAGAAGGAGGCCGCCGTCATCAAATCCACAGAACATTCTCTTATGTTCTAAAACTGGTTCCTTATGTTTCTCCAGGATTGGATTAATATAAACTTATCGCATCTAGTGCAAAAACAACATCTGGTGTGGTACTTGACTTCTCACGATTGACTCAATTGCCTACGCAAGTGATCTGCTAATCATGCACATCCCTCTCCCCTTTAGTCTGTAAAACACCTTTAGAGAGGGTGACTCCATCACCTGCAGGTAAACCACCATGCCAGGAGTCATCTATTCCAAAATACTATTAGAATACTGTCAAAGTACCCATATTGGGATACTACCCAAATCTAGATCTAAAACCATAGATCTAGTAAGCAGAATGTCTGATATTATATCCATATCCTGTATGAAGAAACAACTGTGTGACTACCACGGTATAACCAATTGTAGTATAGGAATTTTACTTCCTACTGTGTGTATGTCATCCAAATACCAGGACATCACACCCTACTACCTCCTTAACAGATCTATCCCCTATTCTGATGAAGTCAAACACATGACTGTCACATCAAAAATAGATGATCTTATCTCCGCTATATCTGCTCAAGCCTATAAATAGACATAAGCTTCTTGCCCACTATACTTCCGCTGCTCCCACTGACTACGACAATCCTCTGGCAGAATAATATATACGTACACTTCTAAAGCTAGTTTAGAACGACGCTATACTTATCCTCCTGCCGGGTCTCATAGTCTGGAATAACAGTAGTGTCAAGTCCGAGTAAACAAGAACCTCCCTGTCACCGTCCTTGAGGTTACCGGAGTACCTCTCGGGTGTCTGAGGTTACCCACCATATCTGCGGAGTGGCTAATGGAATGTCAAACCCGATTGAATATATAGGTCCCATTAAATTTTTCGTAATCGTTTGCGGTTCTGGAATCACTTCCAATTCTACCATACTCCTACTACTGTATTCTGAAAAAATCCATTTTACTAAAACTGTGGCGAGTCAAGAACAATATCACTATTGATCCTCCAGATGGTAGAAAATCAACCCTCATCATAGCCCGGGGCAATCCACAAACTGCCATTACAGAAATGTGCCTTGAGTTATCCAGTGTCTGGTTTTAAGCATAAGCTGGACAACTCACCATACCTTAACATCGTTAAGATATGAACCATTCTATATCCAATATAGAAACTTTAGCACTTATTTAATTATAACTAGATTCTAATCATGCAGCCGTCTCCAGTGCATATCAACTTAATGGAGAGAGGCTAATCAGCATTACTCAACTTAGGAATACATCCACTTATGAGTAACCTGAAAGAGAAACAAGTTTCTCAAAACGATTACTATCATCTGAATACCAATCACAAGAATCTACATCTTCAATCTCTTTGAAGAATCCCGATACTTGTGACACCTGGTTCTCTACTTTATTCTTATATCTACAACTTCTCAAAACTTAGACCTTGTATTTCTACGAAACACTTGTCTAAAATCTAGAGAAGTCATAAGTAAACAGAAATACTACGAGGACCAACCCCTTTGTCCTTACGGACTCTGGACAACATACAATACTATGTATAAGTCCGCTGAGTCGAATAACTCAAAGCATGTGCGTCGTAGGTTGAAAACTGTTCCCAGGCGATTTCCTCAAATATCACCAATTACAACGAATTCCGATATAATGAGGATGATCACCTAATTCCTAATAACTTACTCCCACTCATCATCTGTAAAATCATACAGATGTGAGAATCATACCTGGTAAATACATACCCTGGAGTAAGTATCTAATCGGGAAATCAGTTTTCCATTAACAATGCACTGAAACAAAAATATATTTCGCTGGGGTATCCTGGTATTCCTAGTAATGCCTCTTCCATAATCCAATTCTTGACTATAACCGTATATTTCTTTGCCTTCTCTCCAAATCCCTTTATTTGTCTTTATTCATTACCTTCTTTACACCATCGTTAGGCTAAATGGTTTTCTTCCTTGCCTACCGTTCGGCACCAGCCTATGGTTTGGAAGAAGATTATCCAGTAAGCTTAATAGGTGTACCCTCCTCAACCTAGGAGTACTCGCAACTTGAGAGAAGGTGATGATATAAGAAAACTGAATAATACCTTATTCTATTAAAGGTGAAATAGGAGTGGCGATGAAGTACGCGGTTTGGTCGTGAATGATAACAGTCGCAATTTACTTTGCCCTCTTTTTAATCTCTTTATTTTATCTTTAGTTATTACCTTCTGTACATCCTATTTAGGCTAATTGGTTTTCTTCATTCCCTACCATTCGGCACCTGCCTATGGTTTGGAATAAGACTATCCAATAAGCGTAATAGGTGTACTCTTCTAATCCTAGGAGTACTCGCAACCTAAGAGAAGGTGATAATAAAAGACAACTAAATAAACCAATTATATTTCTCTTGAACCTGGATCCATCCTCGAAGAAGTCCCTTCGAGTTCGTATATAACCATACGATGGATCTATCCAATGGAAGTGGATGTCCATAGTAATACAGGGTGTTCTTAGAAATGCAAATGGTAAAAGAAGGAGCGGCAATGACTTATGCAACTTAGACAATCCAAAAGCCAGTATTTTAAGAAGGTTCGGTCAACTAGGTCACTGAGTCATAGTCTAGGGTCGGTCAAAGGTCGCTGCCAAAGAGAGAGAGAGAAAAGAAACACACTGCGTGCACTCTAGCCTAGATCAGAATGGTTATCACTTTATCTAATCAGGAAACCTCCCACTGTTATCTCAAATTCTCCTCTAAACCTGAAAGAAGAATTAGTCGGGATCATCCGAAGAGTAAACCAACTCATCAGTGAGAATCGGGATCCAACTATCATCGCATGATAACTAGATGGAAGCCACTCAAGTTATCACACTCCAGAAGGTATGCGCATGCCTGGCAAGTTTCTTGTATGTTTGAAACTCCCGATGTGATTTTTACCTCATGATCTTATGATCTTGACTTTGGACAACAAATCATAAGTCACATGTCAAGTTCTACCCGTCATTATCCAGGTTAATTTGAACCCACCCGTACATACCCTTGACTTTGGCCAACAAGGTAATACGACTGTCCCAAACCAACGCATCTATCTATGCAACGGATGAATACTCAGCAGCTACCAAACACTATGCCCTAACTTTGGCCAACAGACATAGCTTGAATACTACTGACTATCCATAAGAAACGATGGAGGGCTACGGCTGGTTTTTGGCGAAAAACCTTTAACGTAACGAACTTGATCTCGTTGAAGGAACCTCATAGCTTTTTATAAAAATATAGTGACGAAAACCTTTGCGAAAGAGGTCACTCCCGGTGAAGGGATCTCGGCTCTTTCCTCGTGGAATGAGGTGCAGGATATTCTAACTGAATACCGCTATGCAAAGCAACTTGTAATCTACTATAGTGAAGTTATTACCCTGACGTAAACTTCTGCCCAAGGGGTCACTCCCGGTGAAGGGATCTTGGCCCTTGCCTTATCGAATGAGGTGCAGGATATTCCAACTGAATATCGCTATGCAAAACAAAAGGAAACATCTTTGTAATAACACCTTTTAAAATTTGTTCCAACAACATCAAATATAGGTTTGTTTTATCCTTACATTGATAAGAATCAATGCAGCCCCATCAATCAATCACACCAGAAAAGAACGAAAATATAATGTACGTATATGCCATCTGCATTCGCCACTGGGTCCCGTCGTCACCCGTTAAGTTACTTAACTAACGACAGAGCGGGGACAGGACTAGCGCGGGTGTAAAACATATACAACATCTAATAGTATATATACCAATATACAATAATCGCTCCAGGAGTGATAATATGCAACATTACAGAAAAGTAATAAGCATCACAGAACAATACAGATAATCTGGGATCACCGGGTTTCACAGAGCCGCTACTGAAACTCGACGTTCCCTTGGTCGTGTGGATATCAAGTGCAATAAAACCCAGAACCCTAAAGGTGCGGCAAGTTACCCGCCAAAATGTAAGTCCACGGTAGTGCCACGGCCGTCTAACAGACGCCAATTTGCGGAACAAAACTTTTACGACTGGCGTTATCGCATACCATAACCCGGATCTGCCATTAATGCTAAACTAACATATTGTAAAGAGGGTAGAATTGTTATACCGAACGATCCGAGTCCTTCGGTCTTTAACCATCATCCCACGCTTTGTTGCGGCGGTTTCGATCTTCTGAAACTCCAGTCTCGTTGTCCAGTGGCACCACGTCGACGGATCTTTAAACGGGCTCCCGCCTCTGAACCGAGGCAACTCGATCGTCAAGTTTGCTAAAAGAGACGACCAAGATGTTGTAGAGAATGAGTAAAACACTTTGTCTCATTACGTCCAAGGCTATGGACTAATGGTTAAGGAAGTTGCCATTTGGAATTGTGATGGAATGAACTAAGAAATTTCCATACACCAAACTATCATAATCTTTTCAAGCAAATCAAAATGAACAATCATCAACCTCACAATGAGGGGCCGGCCACTTTGTAGAGGGAGGGAGGTGAGTGTAGGAGAGGGGAGGTGACCACAAGAAATAAAAGATATGAATGAATCATCTAAACACCTAGTATGAACACATTAATGAGAGTAATGATTCATAACCCTTAGTTATCATCTAATTAATGCACCATTAATGAACAAATGAGTCACATGCCACCTCATCATCCTAGTCACCATCTAGAAGCTTCCACACTCATCTCAAGAAAAGATAAATCTGTCTTTAACCGAATGTAAAAAGACGGGTGATAGAAAACTGGAAACTGGCAACTTCCAAAAGTGATCCCGAAACGAATTTCAGGATAACCCCGTAACAGTATAAACATACCCGTATTTGTATTACGACGGAATACAAATGCAACTGAGACAAAGATATTATATCTACACAATATAATGCTGGGATCCGTCTTAAACCAAAGCCTACCAGTATTATCTGCCCGAAAAATGACACGTGCGAAAACGCACGTGCATTTTCCGAACCCTGCCATAATACCATACGGCATCTACAACGTTTCGCCCGAACTTGGGAAAGTGTCTGTGGGGGACTCTAATGACTCATCAACATACTGGCACTGGGTATAACCTCTAGCACGTCAGAGGTACAAGCTGTACGTAACGGTTTTCCTATGTATTGATTGGAAGGGATGCTGACAAGCGAACTCATCTATAAACCCTACTGAGCCTGATAGTGACAATATCCGTACAGTCCGGTCCATTCGTCTATGAGTATCGCATATTAGGCCTAGGAGGTCGGTAAACGTCAGACCCCAAATAGCTGCATAAGTCGTGTCAGAGAGCAGCCCAGAACACCCTGAGATACTACTGGTATACCTACCAGTATATCTCGATTACCCTGGCCAGGGATTTCGTGTAATGGATCTCCTAAACACAGTGCGATCTCACCCCCAATACCGGGGGAGACGAATCCCCGAAGATCTGCTCACAGCCTCCACGTGGCTTGGGACTGTACCCAAAATATACATGTTTGCATGACTCCTTTGACCCATGGTAGGATGTAAATCAAAGCACAGTGGGAACTCACACGAGAAAAATGACGACCTCAGGTCGATGAACTAACCTGTACACATGTCACCAGGGAACTGCTATCTGACGATATGTATAATACCAACTAGCATGTTCCTGGCGAGTCATGTCCGGTGTACTCATAACCCAATGAGCATCTGTATACATCTTAGGTGAACCAATTAACACCAATGGCTTGTGAGACCGGCCACCGTCCCTCGTCGGGGTCTCGAATGTATACACTAGTCTACTCCGGAGTATCGATGCCCTGTCTCGAAACTCCCACGACTAGGGACACTTTAAGGATGTGCTTATAGACCCCAGCTCCCACATATATGATCTCCATCATACTGCTAGTAGTCAAGAAAGAATCCTATGGGCTCTATCAACATCTACATGATGATAAAGACAAACCAGATAGCATACTATCATCTCGAGTAAGACTGTTCTATCGGTATAGGCCCTCCCTCAATCATTGCAATCACGTACCTGCGATCCAATAATTGACTTAGAGGGCACTATATCCAACAATCTCCCACTTGCACTTAAGGCTAATTATTGCGATGTCGTGTACTCACAGCTCGTGTGATACCGATCATCCAACTCCTCTACTAATCAGTTTCACAAAGCTCGTTTGCGAAACTATTGTGTTCGAGAAATAGTCTCAGTGAGTAGATCCGCTTCGGTGTTTCATTCTGTATCTCCCTATATCTCAACCTTGCGGAGAAAACCATCTCCCGAATTGAGTAATACCTGTCTTAGAGTATGTCTGGATATTTTATGGGACCTAGTTCATAAATGAACTCCAAATCCAAACTTCTTAGACTATATCTATTACTGAAACTAATCAGTATCCAGCACCATTCCTCCCACAGTATCCCCTTGGACCACCTGTCCATAATACTGTCCCTCGTCTGAGGGAAAACTATAACTTTGACAATCACTCTGTCATCCATGTCACCTTTGAAGCCTGGAATGATAAATGTCTCCCGAAGGAGGTTGCCTTCATCAAATCCGTAGAACATGCACTTATGTTCTAAAACTGCTTCCGTATGTTTCTTCAGGATTGGATTAATATAAACTTATCGCATCTAGTGCAAAAACGATATCAGGTGTCGTACTTGACATCTCACGATTGACTCAATTGCCTAAGCAAGTAATCTGTCAATCATGTACGTCCCTCTCCCCTTTAGTCTGTAAGACACCTTTAGAGAGGGTGACTCCATCACCTGCTGGTACACCACCAAGCCAGGAGTCATCTATTCTAAAATACTATTAGAATACTGTCAAAGTACCCATATTGGGAAACTACCCAAATCTAGATCTAAAACCATAGATCTAGTAACCAGAATGTCAGATATTATATCCACATCCTTTGTGGAGAAACAACTGTGTGATGACCACAGTACAACCGATCGTAGTATAGGAATTTTACTTCCTACACTGTGTATGTCATCCAAATACTAAGACATCACACCCTACTACCTTCTTAACAGATCCATCCCCTATTCTGATGAAGTCAAAACCATGACTTTCACATCAAAAATTAGATGATCTTATCTCTGCTATATGTGCTTAAGTCTATAAATAGACATAAGCTACTTGTCCACTATGCTTCCGCTGCTCCCACTACTACGACAACCCTCTGGCAGAATAATATATATACGTACATGTCTAAACCTAGTTTAGAACGACGCTATACTTATCCTCCTGCCGGGTCTCATAGTCTGGAACAACAGAAGTGTCAAGTCTGGGTAAACAAGAACCTCCCTGTCACCGTCCTTGAGGTTACCGGAGTACCTCTCGGGTGTCTGAGGTTACCTACCATATCTGTGGAGTGGATAATGGAATGTCAAACCTGATTGAATATATAGGTCCGATTAAATTTTCCTTAATCGTTTGCGGTTCTGGAATCACTTCCAGTTCTACCATACTTTCACTATTGTTTTCTGAAAAAATCCATTTTACCAAAAAATGTGGCGAGTTAAGAACAATATCCTATTGATCTTCCAGATGGTAGAAAAATCAACACTCGTCAAAGCTAGGGTCAACCCACAAACTGCCATTACAGAAACGTGCCTTGAGTTATCCAGTGTCTGGTTTTAAGCATAAGCTGGACAACTCCCCTTACCTTAACATCGTTAAGATATGATCCATTTTATATCCAATATAGAAAATTTGGCACATATTTAATTTGAACAAGATCCAAAAACATGCAGCTATCTCCAGTGCATATCAACTTAATGGAGAGAGGCTAATCAGTATTACTCAACTTAGGAATCCATCCAATTATGAGTAACCTGAAAGAGAAACAAGTTTCTCAAAACCATTACTATCATCTGAATACCAATCACAAGAATCTACATCTTCGATTTCTTTGAAGAATCCCGATACTTGCGACACATCGTTTTCTACTTTATTCCTATACCCACAACTTCTCATTACTTAGACATTGTATTTCTACGAAACACTTGTCTAAAAACTAGAGAAGTCACAAGTAAATAGAATATAGTACGAGGACCAGCCCCTTTGTCCTGACGGACTCTGGATTACATACAATACACTGTATAAGTCCACTGAGTAGAATAACTAAAAACTTGTGCGTCGTAGGTTGAAAACTGTACTCAGGCGATTTCCTCAAATATCACCAATTACAACGAATTCCGATATTATGAGGATGATCTCCTAATTCCCAATAACTTACTCCCACTCATTATCTGTAAAACTATACAGATGTGAGAATGAAACCTGGTAAATACATACCCTGGAGTAAGTATCTAATCGGGAAATTGGTTTTCAATTAACAATGCACAGTGAAACTGAAACATGAAAATATTTCGTAGGGGTATCCAGGTATTCTTAACTAATGCCTCTTCTATAATCCAAATCATGACTTTAACCGTATATTTTCCTGCCATCTTTCCAATTCCCTTTATTTGTCTTTAGTCGTTACCTTCAGTACACTATCATTAGGCTAAGTGGTTTTTTTCCTTCCATACCTTTCGGCACCAGCCTATGGTTTGGAAGAAGAATATCCAGTAAGCATAATAGGTGTACCTCCTAAGCCTAGGAGTACTCGCAACTTGAGAGAAGGTGATGATAAAAGACAACTGAATAAACCTTATTCCTTTTTCTCCTGAACCAGAATCCATCCTCGAAAAATTATCCTTCGAGTTCTTATATAACCATACAATGGATTTATCCAATATAATTGGATGGTCGTAGTGATAAGGGTTGTTCTGGAGAAAAAAAGGTGGAGTAAGAGTGGCGATGAAATACGTGGTTTAGTCGTGAATGTTAGTAGTCGCAATTTACTTTGCCCTCTTTCTAATTCCTTTATTTGTCTTTACATATTACCTTCTGCACATCCTACTTAGGCTAATTGGTTTTCTTCATTCCTTACCTTTCGGCACATGCCTATGGTTTGGAATAAGATTATCCAATAAGCGTAATAGGTGTACTCTCCTAAACCAAGGAGCCCTCGCAACCTGAGAGAAGGTGATAATAAAAGATAACTGAATAAACCAATTCTATTTCTCCTGAACCTGGATCCATCCTCGAAGAAATCCCTCCGGGTTCGTATATAACCATACGATGGATCTATCCAATGGAAGTGGATGTCCGTAGTGATACGGGTTGTTCCGAGAAATAAAAAGGGTAAAAGAAGGAGCGGCAATGACTTATGCAACTCGGACAATCCAAAAGCCAGTATAATAAGAAGGTTCGGTCAACTTGGTCACTGAGTTATAGTCTAGGGTCGGTCAAAGGTCGCTGCCAAAGAGAGAGAGAGAGAGAAACGAAACACTCTGCGTGCACTCAAAACTAGATCAGAATGGTTATCACTTTATCTAAATTAGGAAACCTCCCACTGTAATATCAAATTCTCCTCCAAACCTGAAAGAAGAATTAGTCGGGATCACCGGAAGAGTAAACTAACTCATCAGAGGAAATCGGGATCCAACTCTCATCGCATGATAACGTGACGGTATCCACTCACGTTATTATAATCCAGAAGGTATGCCCAAGTTTGGCAAGTTTCCTGTATGTTTGAAACTCCCGATATAATTTTTATCCCATGCTCTTATGACCTTGACGTAGGCCAACAAATCATAAGTCACATGTCAATGTTCTACCCGTCGTTATACTGATTAATTTAGGTCATCATACATGCCCTTGACGTAGTCCAACAAGGCTGTGCGTCTGTCCTAAACTAATGCATCTATCTATGCAACAAATGAATACCCAAGTAGCTACCAAACACTATGCCTTGACGTAGGCCAACAAACATAGCTTTAATACTACTGACCATCCAAAAGAAATGACGGAAGATTACGGCTGGTTTTTGGCGAAAAACCTTTAACGTAATGAACTTGATCTCGTCGAAGGAACCTGATAGAATAAAAATACAGTGGCGAAAACGTTTTGCTAAAGAAGTCACTCCCGGTGAAGGGATCTTGGCTCTTTCTTCGTGGAATGAGGTGCAGGATATTCTAACTGAATACCGCTATGCAAAGTAACTTGTGATCGACTATATTTAAGTTATTACCCTAACGTAAACTTCTGCCCAAGGGGTCACTCCTAGTGAAGGGATCTCGGCCTTTGCCTCGTCGAATGAGGTGCAGGATATTCTAACTGAATATCACTGTGCAAAACAAAAATAAAATCTTTGTAATTTGTTCCAACAACATCAAATATAGGTTTGTTTTATCTTGCATTGATAAGAATCAACGCAGTCCCATCAATCAATCACACCAGAAAAGAACGAAAATGAATTGTACGTGTATGCCATCCGCATTCGTCACTGGGTTCCGTCATCACCCGTTAGGTTACTTAACTAACGACAGAGCGGGGGATGGAATAGCACGGGTGTAAAACATATACAACATTTAATAGTATATAGACTAATATACAATAATCGCTCCAGGCGTGATAATATGCAACATTACAGAAAAGTAATAAGTATCACAGAACAATACAGATAATCTAGGATCCAAGGATTTCACAGAGCCGCTGCAGAAACCCGACGTTCCCCTAGTCGTGTGGATAGCCTGTGCAATGAAACCTAGACCCCTACGGGTGCGGCAAGTTACCCGCCAAAACCTAAAGCGAGGTAGTCCCCACAACATAGTGAATGGAACACCCGGCACTTCACGGAATCCGGTAAATTAAGCACCCCTCCTTGGGTCAACTTGTACCCCCTACGAGTGCGGTGAATAGTCTGCCCATTCTAGAGTGAGGTCCCTACGCCTCTCAAAGGAATGAGATACGGACCCGTTGCCCTCCAGAACCCGGCTATCCGTGTACTCCTTCACGGGATAAACCTAGTACAGAAATAAAAATATGTACAACGGGTACATCGACCTCAACCCGGTCGTGCCCCAAAAGAATATTATACAACAGGCAGTGACGACAGTCCACATCTTGGACGCTCGCCCCGCAATATCAAATGTACAAATAAATTCAAACTGCAATATCATTGCACTCTGCTATCCACCACGACAAATCCGCAACATCACAGCACAACACAGAACATCAATGCGAATGTCACGTTCGCAAACCCGTCTAAAAGAACTATAGCAATCAGACGCGGTTTACCGATCAAATGACATTCCCGGTCGGAGATATAAAGTAAGTACTGAAAACTAACACGTTTAAAATTTCGATCGACAAAATTTCCCGAAGTGGGCCCTACGTACATCTGGTGTACAGTAACAAAATTTTGGCCCAAAAGACATATACCAAAACCACAATTTCCCATGGAAAACTCACTGGAAAAATTTGGCGCACTGTTCCCACAAAAGCGCGGCGGATCAGCGGCCAAACCCTGGTTTGGGCCAAGGATACGCGGCCATTCTGTGGGATCACGTGACCAAATTTCACTAGTATGCTTAGAATTTCCTGCTTAGTTTTCTGTGATATGTAAAAATAATTTTTAGACCAGATTAAAAATCCACAGAAACTATGAACAGAAAATTGTAGTTTTGCGAAAATCCGTTCGATCTATGTTTTAAACGCGTTAGCACAAGTTAGTAAAGCTTAATGGTGAGGCTCTGATACCACTGTAATTCCACGGTAGCTCCCCGGCCGTCTAACAGACGCCAATATGCGGAACAAAACTTTTACGACTGGCGCTATCGCATACTATAACCCGGATCTGCCATTAAAGCTAAACTAACATATTGTAAAGAGGGTAGAATTGTTATACCGAACGATCCGAGTCCTTCGGTCTTTAACCATCATCCCACGCTTTGTTGCGGCGGTTTCGATCTTCTGAAACTCCAGTCTCGTTGTCCAGTGGCACCACGTCGACGGATCTTTAAACGGGCTCCCGCCTCTGAACCGAGGCAACTCGATCGTCAAGTTTGCTAAAAGAGATGACTAAGATGTTGTAGAGAATGAATAGAACACTTTGTCTCATTACGACCAAGGCTATGGACGAACGGTTAAGGAAGTTACCATTTGGAATTGTGATAGAATGAACTAAGAAATTTCCATACACCAAACTATCATAATCTTTTCAAGGAAATCAAAATGAACAATCATCAACCTCATAATGAGGGGCTGGCCACTTTGTAGAGGGAGGGAGGTGAGTGTAGGAGAGGGGAGGTGACTACAAGAAATAAAAGATATGAAAGAATCATCTAAACACCTAGTATGAACACATTAATGAAAGTGATGATTCATAACCCTTAGTCATCATCTAATTAATGCACCATTAATAAACAAATGAGTCACATGCCACCTCATCATCCTAGTCACCATCTAGAAGCTTCCACACTCATCTCAAGAAAAGATAAATCCGTCTTTAACCGAATGTTAAAAGACGGGTGATAGAAAACTGGAAACTGGCAACTTCCAAAAGTGATCCCGAAACGAATTTCAGGATAACCCCGTAACAGTATAAACATACCCGCATTTGTATTACGACGGAATACAAATGCAACTGAGACAAAGATATTATATCTACACAATATAATACTGGGATCCGTCTTAAACCAAGGCCTACCAGTATTATCTGCCCGAAAAATGACACGTGCGAAAACGCACATGCATTTTCCGAACCGTGCCATAATACCATACGGCATCTACACGTTTCGCCCGAACTTGGGAAAGTGTCTGTAGGGGACTCTAATGACTCATCAACACACTGGCACTGGGTATAACCTCTAGCACGTCAGAGGTACAAGGTGTACGTAACGGTTTGCCTATGTATTATTGGAAGGGAAGCTGACGAGCGAACTCATCTATAAACCCTACTGAGCCTGATAGTGACAATATTCGTACAGTCCGGTCCATTCGTCTATGAGTATTGCATATTAGGCCAAGGGCGTCGGTAAACGTCAGACCCCAAAGAGCTGCATAAGTCATGTCAGAGAGCAGCCCAAAACACCCTGAGATACTACTGGTATACCTACCGGTATATCTCGATTACCCTGGCCATGGATTTCGTGTAATGGCTCTCCTAAACACAGCGCGATCTCACCACCAATACCGGGGGAGACGAATCCCTGAAGATCTGCTCACTGCCTCCACATGGCTCGGGACTGTACCCAAAATATACCTGTTTGCACGACTCCTTTGACCCATGGTAGGGTATAAATCAAAGCACAGTGGGAACTCACACGAGACAAATGACGACCTCAGGTCGATGAACTAACCTGTACACATGTCACCAGTGAACTGCTATTTGACGAAATGTATAATACCAACTAGCATGTTCCAGGAGAGTCCTGTCTGGTGTACTCATAACCCAATGAGCATCTGTATACATCATAGGTGAACCAACAAACACCAATGGCTTGTGAGACCGGCCACCGCCCCTCGTCGGGGTCTCGAATGTATACACTAGTCTACTCCGGAGTATCGATGCCCTGTCTCGAAACTCCCACGACTAGGGACACTTTAAAGATGTGCTTATAGACCCTAGCTCCCACATATATGATCTCCATCATACTGCTAGTAGTCAAGCAAGAATCCTATGGGCTCTATCAACATCTACATGATGATAAAGACAAACCAGATAGCGTACTATCATCTCGAGTAAGACTGTTCTATCGGTTTAGGTCCTCCCTCAATCATTGCAATCACGTACCTGCGATCCAATATTTGACTTAGAGGGCACTATATCCAACACAAAACCTGAAGTGCGGCAGCCCCTACAGCAAAATGAATGGACCACCCGGCATTTCACGGAATCCGGTAACTTGAGCACCCCTCCTTAGGTCAACCTATACCCCCTACGAGTGCGGCGAATAGTCTGCCAATTCTAGAGTGAGGCCCCTCTGCCTCTCAAAGCCATGAGATACGGACCCGTTGCCCTCCAGAACCTGGTTATCCGTACACTCCGTCACGGGGTAAACCTAGTACAGAAATAAAAATATGTACAACTGATACATCGACCTCAGCCCGGTCGTTCCCCAAAAGAATATTATACAAACAGGCAGTGATGGCAGTCCACTTGTTGGACGCTCGCCCCACAATATCAAATGTACAAATAATTCCAAACTGCACTACCATTTCACACTGCTATCCACCATGACAAATCAGCAACAACACAGAACATCAACGCGAATGTCACGTTCGCAAATCCGTCTAAAAGAGCTATAGCAATTAGACGCAATTTACCGCTCGAATGGCATTCCCGGTTGGAGATATAATATAAGTACTGTAAACTAACGCGTTTAAATTTCGATCAACCAAATATCCCAAAGTGGGCCCCACAATCATCTGTTGTACAGTAACAAAAACTGGGCCCAAAAGAAATATACCAAAAACCACAATTTCCCATGTTAAACTCTCTGGAAAAATTTGGATCACTGTTCCTACATACTGGCCGCGGTTCCGCGGTCAAACCCTAGCTTTGACCGCGGATCCGCGACAGTACTGTGGGATCACGTGCCCAAATTTTACCAGAATGCTACAAAAAGCCTTCTTAATTTTCTGTGATATGCAAAATAATTTTTAGACCAGATTTAAAATCGACAGAAACATTGAACAAAAAATTGTAGTTTTTGAAATTCGGTTCGATCGATGTTTTAAACGCGTTGGCACAAGTTAGTATAACTTAATGGTAAGGCTCCGATACCACCGTAAGTACAAGGTAGCGCCCCGGCCGTCCAACAGACGCCAAATGCGGAACAAAAACTTTTTTGCTGGCGCTATCGTATACTATAACCCGGATCTGCCATTAAAGCTAAACTAACAAACTATAAAGTGGGTAGAAATGTTATACCGAACGATCCGAGTCCTTCGGTCTTCAACCAGCATCCCACACTTTGTTGCGGCTGCTCCGATCTCCTGAATCTCCAGTCTTCTCGTCCAGGTGGCACCACGTCGACGGATCTTTAAACGTGCTCCCGCCTCTGAACTGAGGCAACTCGGTCATCAAGTTTGCCAAAAGAGATGACCAAGATTAATGTAGAGAATGAGTAGAACACTTTGTCTCGCTTCGTCCAAAGATCTGGACTAACGGTTAATGAAGTTGCCTTTTGGATCGGGTGAAATGAGAAATGAGGCTATCTAATTTCCATGAATCCAAAACTATAATCTTTTCCAAAATGACAACCATCTCATTTTGCAAGAAGGGGCCGGCCACTTTTTAAAGAGGGGGTAGGTGAGTGTAGGAGGATAATTGGTGACCATAAGAATAAAAGAATGAGTGAGTCAAATTAACACATCACCAAACTATTAAATGCAAACTATGAATCACTAACCTAGTCATTAACCTAGTCACCATTCAATTAATGCTATGAATGAGTCACATAACCAAGTCACCATGTCTAGAACCTTCTAGAACATTCCACACTCATGACTCACCTCAAGAAAAGATAAATCCGCATTTAACCGAATGTTAAAAACGGGAGATAGAAAATTGGAAACAGGCAACATCCAAAAGCGATCCCGAAACAAATTTCAGGATAACCCTGTAACAGTATAAACATACTCGCATTTGTATTACAACCGAATACAAATGCAACTGAGACAAAGATATTATATCTACACAGTATAATACTCGGATCTGGCTTAAACCAAAGCCTACTAGTATTATCTGCCCGAAATATGACACATGCGTAAACGCACGTGCATTTTCCGAACCCTGCTATAAAACTATACGGCCTCTACAACGTTTCGCCCGAACTTGGGAAACTGTCTGTGGGGGACTTGATTGTATTGAATTTCTCGATTGTGTAAGTAAATCAAATGATCCCCGGCAATGGCGTCATTTGATTGAAAACGAATTTCTCGTTGTGTCGGTTTGTAGAAAATTGTATAGAAATCACAACCAAAAATATTTTGACCGCAATCAATAACGGTGTCGAATGTAGCGCGTTAGTTAGTGCGGATCGTCCAAAGGGAAAGTGTAATCGTTCGTGTTTCGATTTAGATGAGTTGAAACTTTAAAGAAAATAAAACAAACAATTCATGATTTGTAAATTGAATTTCAAGAATTAGAAAAATCTAGTCTAAATCAAGAAACGATAAAATCAAGAATTGAGAATTTATGATGATTTCCAAACCAACAATCAAGATTCGAAGTGTGGATCGTAGGAGTAGATCGGATCTATAGATGTGATGAGATCTAATAATTTCATATTCTTATCCATTAACGAATTGATACTAGATCGATGACGATTTATCGAGGTTAAGGATCTTGCAAAGAAACTAGGGTTTCCTCTTCTTATCCTTTGTCCTTTCGATGACTTTCATTCATAAATTAGCTTTAAGTAAATCTAATGATCGATCGTTGATCTCTAGTTTCGAGCGAACACAATCAAGAAACCATCGTCTCAAAACTAGGTCATCGATCATTCGATTTACAAGAATTTACAAACGTTATAGGATTTAAGAATTGTAAAAGATTTGTTACATCATCAATCTATTGATCGTCTCGACTCCTTTACGAGCGGAGTTTTACTCAAACATCACAGCAAGAACCGCAATCATAAATTGAGATCGAATTATGATGCAAGAATTTAAAGAAAGTAAGATCAAAGAATTTCACCGTTTATTTATCAACAATTTAGTTACAACTCTCAAGAACTACAAGAGGAAGGAACTTGATCGTCGATTTCAGCTTCGCTCGTCTCCTTGAGTCGCGGATCGGCTTGGATCACTTGCTCTGATGAAGATCGGCTCCGCTCCAAAAGGATATCGGCTTCTTGCTTTGATTGAACTCGGAATTCTTGATCTTGGATTGGAATTAGGGTTAGGGTTTTGAGGCACAAGTCGTGTCACTAAACTTGTGGGTGGAAGATGATAGAATAAACCAACCTTCAACAACCTTAGATCTAGGCTCCCTTTTATAGACCTTGTAACCCTAGATCTAAGATTCAAAATTTGAATTTACCTCCAAAAGTTTGTTAGCTAGAGAGGCTTCTAGAAGTAGTTAGTTGGAGGGAGCTTCTAGAACTAGGTTGTTAGGAGGTTGATTAGCTTAATCAAGATTAGCTTGATTTAATGATCCTTGCTGATCTGGCCTTCCCATCGCGGATCCGCGGCGCAAGCCGGCTTAGGCCGCGGATCCGTGGCCATTTAGCTGCTTCAATGTTCATAATTTCTGGTAATGTTTTCTGATGTCTTTCTGGTATTTTTCTGATATATGGAATCTCACAATTCTTTCTATATTACTACCAGATCTCCAGTCCTTGAGTTGGCGTATTATTAACAGCACTGTTTCACAAATTTGGCCTTTCTCCTAGAATTTTCTGCACAGACTTCGAAACAAGTGTTGCGCAATACAAGGATGATGCGATGCCATGATAAACAGTCAATTTCCCTTAAAGTGCCGGTTTTAGAGTATAACACATGTAATCCGGTGTTTTAGGGGTGTTTTGCTAATATGTGCAATATGAATACCAAACACTTCTAGATGAATGCAAAAGATAGGGAAATTGACGTGTTTAAAATGCAGTATTTTCGACTGATCAAATTCCCCCAAACTTATTTTCGGTCGTCTCGAGCGAACTGTTTTATTTCAAAAGAGAAGGTGAAAATAAAGAAAGAGAAAAACTAACTACCACACTTTCGTAGGCAACACGATTGCACTGAGCACGTGCAACAAGCCTTTAAATCTCTAGGTGTCTCTAGTTGGGGGAGTGTTGTCTCCTGAGGGTTTTCAGCATATTGCACCCACAAAATCCAATAATAAAAGGAAAATCATGAATATTACATTTAAAGAAAAGAATTGTAAAAGAAAGACTTTGAAAATTAGGGTTTCCAACTAAGCTAGCTTTTCGGTTGTCATGAGCCCTATCTTAATAGTCATGAAAAGATGTTAGAAATCACGTCATCCCTCAATAAAACATCGTCTTATTCTTCATTCCTATCTTTCTTCCAAACATCGATCATATCACCCTATGTGTGTGTAATAAACATCCCTACACCCGGAGAATTCAATTCAAGCTATCATACTCTTGCCCATCAGCCTCAGTACTTTTTAATTAATGAATATTTAGATGAGATTGCTCACACACTTTCATGCGACCGTTAATATTTCTTGAGGTACTAACCGACCGATTACTCATGTGCTTGCTTATTAGGTGTTTTTCCTCGTCTTGCATCACCTAAGGCTTAGCAGTGACTCCCAGACCAGTTGGCCTTAGGGCACTAGGTGATGAAGCACCTTCGCTATATTTTTTTATTGCTTCCTTGGCAACAACAAAACCAGTGTTCATTTTTTTCACCATTTTATATTTTATTCATTTTTTTTATTTCCTTCATACATCGGCTTTTAGACAAGAGCATTTCAAGGTATCCTCTACTATCCCGAGTTTCAAGACGTGTGTAAGTGTGAATAGCAGGGTATCAACGTTCAAAATGTTTGGCTTCCAGAATAGAAACTATTTTTCAGACTTATTTTTATCCTCAGATGTAAGTCGATGTACAACACCCCAATACTTGTGGGGAGCCGGAATTTTCAAAAACGAACTTTTTTAGTGAACAAACATCGACTAACAGCTTGAATCGAAGCTAAACGATAACTAACCAAACATATAGTTGTTCTAAACTACTATGCTTAGGGATTATACCTATCGAACCAAGTCCTTCGTCTTTACGATCTCCTCGTCCTCCTCGGCCTTCTCTTTGTAGTAGACGATCCACCCGAGAGCAAAACTCCAAGCTTAGCCTCTAAACTTGAGGCAACTAACCTTCTTGGATTGCTAATCAAAGAAGATAGATGTAATATAGAGAGGGTTATGGATTAAGTAGTCTAACTAATCCTTGTACTCAACACATGAGAAGGGAGGATTATGGTTTGAAGAGGGAGAGCTTGAGGAGAGAGAAGGTGAGAATGATTATTAAGTGAGAATAGTAAGTTATCATAATATATATGAAACTTTTTAATTCATCAACAAAAGAAAAACAAGTGATGAATAATCAAGTTTCATAAATATCTAATGGTGATTCATAACCATGACTCATTAATCATTTATTGTGCATTAATGATATGAATGAATCACCCTCATAACTCACTAAACCCATTTAATGCAAATGACACCTAAACCTCCTTAGTCACCATCTTCTAGAAGCTTCCCGCACAATTACGAGAACGCCCTTCCAATCCGCAAAAATACGGAAAAACTTTAGACTGTAAAATCCAATAACCGGATACCAGTAACTGGCTTAAACCAAAGCCGACTGGTAAAAACTGTCCGAAAGTCGTACGCGCGTAAACGCACGTATGCGTCCGAACCCTTGTCGTAAAACCATACGACCTCTATATCGTTTCGCCTGGAGTAGGAAACTCTCTGTGTGGGACTCTAGAGACTCGACTACCACGCTGGCAGTGGGTTTAACCACAGACCGCAAGCGGCACTAGCTGTACGTAACGGTCCCCAGGTAGTTGTCGATAAGAAGGCCGATGAGGAAACCCATCCGAACTCCTACTGCGTCAGATGTGACAATCTCCATACAGTCCGGTCCGTTCGTCCAAGACTATCGCATATCGGGCCTAGGGGGCGGCAAGCGTTAGTCCCCTAATAGCGGTATAAGTCGTGTCGAAGGGAAGCCCATTACACCCTGAGAAACTACTGGAACCTACCAGCAAATCTCGCTTGCCCTGGCCACGGACTTTGCGTAATGGCTCTCAGACACAGCGCGATATCAACTCTCAATACCGGGAGGGACGAATCCTGTCTAACCGCCACTGCTTCCAAGTGCTCGGGACTGCAACCAACTGCTACCTGTTTGCACGACTCCTTTGAGCCGTGGTAGGGTAGCAATCTAAGAACAGTGGGACACACTCGAGGCGAAGTAGCAGTGTCAAGTCTGCCGACTATGCTGTACTCATGTCACCTGGGAACTGTTCACTGACGACTGGTATAAAACCAACCAACAGTTCCCTGTGAGTCCTGTTCGGTGTACCCGTAACCTAACGAGCACCTGTATACTATCTCCAGTACGACGTACTGACGGCTGTGGGACAGACCATCTTCCCAACTGGGATGAGAAGCGTACACACTAGTCTACTCCGGGTTATCGATGCCCTGTCTCGATAATCCAACGACTAGGGACCTGAATAAGGATGTGCTTGTAGACTACCCAGCCCCCACTAGTGTGACTGCCATCACAACGCTGGTAGTCATGCAAGATCCTAAGAGCTCTATCAATACGTATACTCACATATTAAGATAGAAAAAACCAAGTAGCATACTACCATGTTTAGCAAGAATGTTATATACATATGAATATCCCAAGCTTCCATTAAGTAATATACAAACTAGTATGATACAGTAATGGCCTTCTATGGCATAAACACTAACAATCTCCCACTAGCACTAGGGCCATGTACTGGCATATCGAAGACTAATGATCTCAAGTAGCCTCTCGAACTGCGTCTGAGGTAGGGCCATCGTGAATGGATCAGCAATGTTCTCTTCTGAAGCAACTCTCCGAACCTCGATCTCCTGACGATCAATGATCTCCCTGATCAGGTGATACCACCTCAAGATGTGTCTGGACTTCTGATGGAACCTTGGTTCCTTCGCTAAAGGTATAGCTCCGTTGTTGTCGCAATACAGAGGTATTGGATCAACTATGGTAGGAACCACCTGAAGTTCTGTTAGGAACTTCTTCATCCAGACTGCTTCTTTTGCGACATCGCAACCAGCTATATACTCCGCTTCCATCGTCGAGTCAGCAACGGTGTCCTGCTTGGAGCTCTTCCAGCACACCGCCCCTCCATTGAGGGTAAAGACATAACCCGACATGGACTTGGAATCGTCCTTATCACTCTGGAAGCCGGAATCAGCAAAGGCCTCCAACCTGAGGTCTTTTCCGCCGTAAACCAAAAACATCTCCTTAGTCCTTCTCAGGTACTTGAGAATGTTCTTTACTGCTATCCAGTGCTTCTCCCCTGGGTCTGACTGATACCGGCTTACCATGCTTAGTGCGTAAGCTATATCTTGTCTGGTACACAACATCGCATACATTATAGAGCCTACCGCAGAAGCGTAAGGTATAATAGACATGTGTTCCCTTTCCAAATCAGTCTTGGGAGACATCTCTTTGGAGAGGGTGATTCCGTGACAAGCCAGTAGACTACCGCGCTTAGAATCTTCCATACTGAATCTTTTCAGTACAGTGTCGATATACCTGGACTGCGAAAGTCCCAACATCCTCTTGGATCTATCACGATAGATCCGGATCCCCAGAATGTAAGAGGCATCACCCAGGTCTTTCATGGAGAACCTTTGTGACAAGAATCCTTTGACCGATTGTAGCATAGGAATGTCATTTCCTATCAATAGAATGTCATCCACGTACAAGACGAGGAATACAACACTTCTGGCTACAACTTTACTATATATGCACGGTTCATCTGGATTTTTGATAAAGTCATATTCTTTGACTGTCTCATCAAAACAGATGTTCCAACTCCGCGATGCCTGCTTTAGTCCATAAATGGACTTAAGCAGTTTGCATACTTTCCCGCTGCTCCCACTCTGATTGAAACCCTCTGGCTGATCCATATAGACGCTCTCTTCTAAATTTCCATTCAGAAAAGCCGTCTTTACGTCCATCTGCCAGATTTCATAATCATGGAAGGCAGTAATAGCAAGAAAGACCCGAATGGATTTGAGCATAGCCACTGGAGAAAAAGTTTCGTCATAGTCCAAACCAGGTCTTTGACGAAAACCCTTTGCAACAAGTCTAGCCTTATAGGTTTCCACCTGTCCATCTACACCAATCTTTTTCTTGAAGATCCATTTGCATCCTATGGGTTTTACCCCATCTGGAGCAAAGTCCAAAGTCCATACTTTGTTGGTGTAGATGGACTCCATTTCGGTCCGCATTGCGTCTAGCCATCGTACCGAGTCGCCGCTCTGGATGGCCTGCTGGAAGTCAGTAGGTTCATCATCATCTATGATGCAATCCTCTCTATCCCCATCTATGAGAAAACCGTAGTATCTCTCAGGCGGATGAGACGGCCTACTACTCCTGCGGAGGGGTGCGGGAATGTTCTGCTCTTCTTGAACCTCTGGTTCTACCAAACTTTCAGTAACAGCTTGTGGTTCTGGAATTTCTTCCAGTTCTACTGCGCTCCCGCTCTTCTGATTTTCTAAAAATTCAGTTTATAAGAAGTGGGCATGACGAGAAACAAAAACCTTTTGTTCCTCTACGTAATAGAAATAATATCCCTTGTAGTTCTTTGGATATCCCACAAGCTTACACTGTACTGAGCGTGCCTCGAGCTTGTCCGAATGCTGCTTTTTTACAAAAGCTGGACACCCCCATGTCCTAAAATGTTTTAGACAGTGTTTCTTCCCACTCCACATCTGATATGGTGTGGTAGGCACAGTCTTGGTTGGAACCTGGTTCAAAAGATATGCCGCTGATTCTAGCGCAAAACCCCAGAAAGATCGCGGTAACTCAGCATTACTCATCATGGATCGTACCATATCCAATAGGGTTCGATTCCGTCTCTCCGATATACCGTTGTGCTGTGGAGTGTATGGAGGAGTAAGCTGAGAGAGAATTCCTTTCTCTTTTAGGTAACCTAGGAACTCGGCACTTAAGTATTCTCCACCTCGATCAGATCTCAGTGTCTTAATACTTTTGCCTGTTTGGTTTTCCGCTTCACTCTTGTATTCCAGGAATTTCTCAAAGGCCTCGGATTTATGCTTCATTAAGAAAACATGTCCATACCTAGAGAAATCATCTGTAAAAGTAATGAAGTAGGAATAACCACCTCTTGCATGTGTAGACATTGGACCACATGCATCGCTGTGTATGAGTCCTAAGAGCTCGCTCGCTCTTACTCCTTGTCCAGTGAATGGAGTCTTTGTCATCTTTCCTTTGAGACAAGATTGACAAGTGTCATAAGATTGATATTCGAACGAGTCCAAATATCCTTCTCTATGCAACTTAGTCAACCTTCTCTCATTGATGTGACCCAGTCTACAATGCCATAAGAAAGCTTTATTTAAATCTGGAGACTTTCTTTTTAGTGTGTTCTGGACATTGAAAATTTGGAGTTGGTTTAAAACATATATTCCGTTATTTAGTGTACCTGACCCAATCAAACCATGATTAAGGTGGATGTTGACAACATCTCTTACAAACGTGAAATCATAACCTTTATTTGATAACAAGGAAACTGATATGATATTACACGTTAAGCTTGGTACAAAATAACATTTATGTAAAACCAAAATGTGTCCACTCGTCAATCCTAGGTGATAATCCCCGACGGACGCAGCTCCCACGCTAGCTCCGTTAGCAACCTTTAGGGTCATATCACCTTCCTTCAGCACTCTACGGTTTCTCAGTTCCTGCAATGAATTGCAAATATGAGATCCTGATCCGGTATCCAATACCCAGGAAGTAGAGTCGATCGACAGACAATTCTCAATTACAAACACACCTGAAGTCGAAGCCACAGCTTGCTTTGGTTCCTGGTTCTTGGAGTTCCATGCCTTGCAATCATTCTTTCAGTGCCCTTTCCTGTGACAATGGAAGCACTCATCCTGGCCAACTACCGGTGCTGCAAACTTTTTCTTTCCCTTCCCTCCCACCTTACTAACACCTCCTCTAGGTCTGGGTGCGGCCTTCTTCTTCCTTCCTTTGGCCTTTGCCTTGGACCCGGAAGAAGATGTACCGCCAACAAACATAGCGGGTGTTTCCCTTGTATTTTTCAAGGTGCCCTCTGCATTCCTTAACATGTTCGGGAGTTCCGGAAGTTCAACTTCTTTTCTTTGAATGTTGAAGTTCAGGATAAACTGGGCGTAGGTGTGAGGAAGGGACTGGAGAATAAGGTCTGTATAGAGCTCATTATCCAAAGTCGTCCCAAGGTCTGCGAGCTCTTCAATATAGCCGATCATCTTTAGAACATGTTCTCCTACCGATGACCCGACTGCCAACCTCGCTCGAAACAAGTTCTTAGAGGTCTCGTATCTTTCTATACGAGATTGCTCTCCATAAAGTTCCTTTGTATGGAGAAATATGCCTTCAACGTCCATATCCTCGTGCCTCCTCTGATGTTCATTGTTCATCGAGGCAAGCACGATGCACTTGGCTTTCGCGCAATCTAAATCCCAGGTTTTGCGGATTTCCTTATCCGCATTACTGGATTTGGGACCAGGGACAGCAGGTGCCGTAGCGGTGAGGACGTACCCCAGTTTGTCATAGGTCAAAGCCATTTTGACATTCCGCAGCCAATCTTTATAGTTTGGCCCTGTCAGTATATTTTTCTCTAAAAGTAACTTAAGTCCAGTCATTTTCAGGGTCGCTGCAATTAGGAGAGAGAGAAGAAAACTCTTTAGCATGATGCTCTTGCAAGTTTAGAGTGGTTTTTAGTTTATCTAAACTGGATGGCTCCCACTGTTTCTCGAATCCTTCCTCAAACCATAAAAGAAGAATTAGCCAGGACTATTCTCACCGTACAATACTTGCTTAACCGTTCAGCCAGGCTGATGTCGGTACATCGAGGGAGGTTTTCCAATGCCTTCGCGAAGTTCCTTAATTAAATAACCTCTTTTCTCTGGGGGCGTAACCCCGCTGACACTTTTCTGGACACCTACTAGGTTTATAGCATTGATCATTAAGTGACGAATATCCTGATAAGTAGCATATACTCACAGTAGGATCGGGATCCAAATATCATCGTCTGATAATGCTGTAGGAATGCTACCAACATTCATCAAACTCAAAATGGTATGCATCTCTTTGAAAATTTCAGTTTCTTTAGAAATTCCCGATATTGATTTTTGCCCCATGTTCTTATGATCTTGACTAAGGGCCAACAAATCATAAGTCACATGTCAAGTTCTGCCCATCATTATCCTGTTGATTTGAACCCATCCGTATACTCTTAACTAAGGGCCAAACAAAGTAATACGAGTGTCCCAAACCAACTCAACTATCTATGCAACAAATGAATACCCCAGCAGCTACCAATCACTATGTCTTGACTAAGGGCCAAACAAATATAGCTTGAATACTACTGACCATTCATAAGAAATGACGGAGGGCTACGAATGGTTTTGGCGAAACCGTGAACGTAGTGAACTTGATATAACCGAAGCTGATAGTTTTTTAAAAGGAGTGGTTAAAGCTCCGCATTTAAAATATCTGTTTTAAAATAACCGAGTGGTTTCTTTTAAATTGTTCCAACGATTTAAACTTGGTTTATTTTCTTTGCATTATAGATAATGCGTCCCATCATTAACCTATCATTGCAGAAAACAACGAAAATATGACGTCCTCTTATGCCATCTGCATTCGCCACTGGGTCCCGTCATCACCCGTTAGGTTACTTAACTAACGACAGAGCGGGGACTGGGCTAGCACGGGTGTAAAACATAAGTGACGTCTAAAATAGCTATCATATATATAGATATTTTACATTCGTCTGACGCAATGATATACATTCCAGAACACAGATAAAATTTATTGGATTTGCAAGCAATCTGTAATTCTTTTGAGCCTGCAAGAAAAGACAGATTACACAGTTGTGATGAATAGCCATTACCCCACCCAAGATCCCTACGGGTACGGCAAATTACCCGCCCGGCAGTTTATGTACCCCACCTTGGATCTGTCCTAGGAGCAAAAACAGTAAAATGAAATAATACAACGGTGGCTACAACCGCAACCTGAATGTGCCCCGCAAAATAATATTACAACAAATTACATTTACATCAAATGAATTAAATGATAACCCATCACATAACCCCGGTTATACACCACAACAGTCCAACACAGTTCACATGCACAAACAGATAAAATCCATTTCCGAAATGTGCACCCCCCTGCCAACTGACTTACTAGCAGTTAGGGGAGGTTTACGAACACATTAAACAATCACAGATATAATCCAACAAGCAAATACTGTATAATTTCGATCGATTAAACACTTTTAATCTTGCTCCAATACTGCTCTGAAAATCTGAAACCTGAGCAAAAATTAAATATTCCAGAAAATCCCAAATACCACAGAGAACCAACACAAGAAAAATGGGTCCCTGGATCGTCAACTCGGCGGCGGAAGCGCGGCGGATCGGTGCTATCCGCCGCGGTTCCGCGGCGCCGTAGGCGATTCAGGGGACCAAATTTTTTGTGTGTTCTTCTGGTGTCTTTTCAAGCTTTCTGAACTTCCCTGAAAAATTTTTGGAGTTCATTTAAAAATCGACAGAAACTTGTGGTTTTTAGGGTTTTCCGGCTTCGTTTTTCCGTTCGAAATTCGTACAAATTTGCAATTAAGGTATTTATTGTTTAGCGAGGCTCTGATACCACTGTAAGTCGATGTACAACACCCCAATACTTGTGGGGAGGCGGAATTTTCAAAAACGAACTTGTTTAGTGAACAAACATCGACTAACCGCTTGAATCGAAGCTAAACGATAACTAACCAAACATATAGTTGTTCTAAACTACTATGCTTATGGATTATACCTATCGAACCAAGTCCTTCGTCTTTACGATCTCCTCGTCCTCCTCGGCCTTCTCTTTGTAGTAGACGATCCACCCGAGAGCAAAACTCCAAGCTTAGCCTCTAAACTTGAGGCAACTAACCTTCTTGGATTGCTAATCAAAGAAGATAGATGTAATATAGAGAGGGTTATGGATTAAGTAGTCTAACTAATCCTTGTACTCAACACATGGGAGGGGAGGATTAGGGTTTGAAGAGGGAGAGCTTGAGGAGAGAGAAGGTGAGAATGATTATTAAGTGAGAATAGTAAGTTATCATAATATATATGAAACTTTACAATTCATCAACAAATGAAAAACAAGTGATGAATAATCAAGTTTCATAAATATCTAATGGTGATTCATAACCATGACTCATTAATCATTTATTGTGCATTAATGATATGAATGAATCACCCTCATGACTCACTAAACCCATTTAATGCAAATGACACCTAAACCTCCTTAGTCACCATCTTCTAGAAGCTTCTCGCACAATTACGAGAATGCCCCTCCAATCCGCAAAAATACAGAAAAACTTTAGACTGTAAAAATCCAATAACCGGATACTGGTAACTGGCTTAAACCAAAGCTGACTGGTAAAATCTGTCCGAAAGTCGTACGCGCGTAAATGCACGTATGCGTCCGAACCCTTGTCGTAAAACCATACGACCTCTATATCGTTTCGCCTGGAGTAGGAAACTCTCTGTGTGGGACTCTAGAGACTCGACTACCACGCTGGCAGTGGGTTTAACCACAGACCGCAAGCGGCTCTAGATGTACGTAATGGTCCCCAGGTAGTTGTCGATAAGAAGGCCGATGAGGAAACCCATCCGAACTCCTACTGAGTCTGATGTGACAATCTCCATACAGTCCGGTCCGTTCGTCCAAGACTATCGCATATCGGGCCTAGGGGGCGGCAAGCGTCAGTCCTCTAATAGAGGTATAAGTCGTGTCGGAGGGAAGCCCATTACACCCTGAGAAACTACTGGAACCTACCAGCAAATCTTGCTTGCCCTGGCCATGGACTTTGCGTAATGGCTCTCTGACACAGCGTGATATCAACTCCCAATACCGGGAGGGACGAATTCTGTCTAACCGCCACTGCCTCCAAGTGCTCGGGACTGCACCCAACTGCTACCTGTTTGCACGACTCTTTTGAGCCGTGGTAGGGTAGCAATCTAAGAACAGTGGGACACACTCGAGGCGAAGTAGCAGTGTCAAGTCTGCGGACTATGCTGTACTCATGTCACCTGGGAACTGTTCACTGACGACTAGTATAAAACCAACCAACAGTTCCCTGTGAGTCCTGTTCGGTATACCCGTAACCTAACGAGCACCTCTATACTATCTCCAGTACGACGTACTGACGGCTGTGGGATAGACCATCTCCCCAACTGGGATGAGAAGCGTACACACTAGTCTACTCCGGAGTATCGATGCACTGTCTCGATAATCCAACGACTAGGGACCTGAATAAGGATGTGCTTGTAGACGACCCAGCCCCCACTAGTGTGACTACCATCACAACGCTGGTAGTCAAGCAAGATCCTAAGAGCTCTATCAATACGTATACTCACATATTAAGATAGAAAAAACCAAGTAGCATACTACCATGTTTAGCAAGACTGTTATATACATGTGAATATCCCAAGCTTCCATTAAGTAATATACAAACTAGTATGATACAGTAATGGCCTTCTAGGGCATAAACACTAACATCAGATTAGTGACTTCCTTCATCTTACTAACCCTTGGGACAACGGCTCATAACTACTTATTACTAGTTCGTATAAGAAAACTTCTAATTTTCTTGGTTTTCTTAAATTTTTTCAATCTTTTGGATGTAATTTTTCACTATCTAATCTTTTATTATCTTATTTATGTACAGAAATTTTTTTATTTTTTATTTTTAAATTTTTAAATTTTTATAGGTTTTAAAATGTTTTGTGCTTATGCAAAGTATGATGCAAATGATGCGAAAATAAGCACAAACCTCCCCCCAAACTTGTTTTCAACAGTGTCCTCACTGTTGCCATCTGCTAAATCTCGAAAAACCTGTAAGATTGGGAGGAATTTATTAGTGGGGGCAAAATATTCAAGTGAAGATCTTCCCCAAAACTTATTCTTGGCTCATCATTTTATAAAAAAAAATTCTTTTCAAGAGCCAGAAAAATTGCCCCCCCAAACTTGAGTTATGCAATGTTAATCTTTTGAAAATCACATGAGGGGGTCAAAAATCATTGGTCGATGCCAAGCTTTGCAAAGACTGAACGTTAACACCAACCATTCGAAAAATTTATCAATGCAATGCTCTAGTTGGTGGAAGAAGAAGTGGGGAAAAGGTAAGTGGTGGAATAGAATGTGTTTGCGTCTTATTTTGGAGAGACGATGTAGTGAATGTGATGGATTACTCGCATCCTTTTTATAGTTCAGAAGATGGGATGGAGGTTCAATTTCAATGTTTGGGAGATGATTCATCTCAACACCCGTATCATTCAAAAATGCGAGTTCATCAGCGAAGATCTCCTCAAAAGTCCCATTAATACCTCGGAGAATAATGTCATCACAAGTTGCGGGGTGATCTTCAGACTCTAGAAACGGTTCATAATCAGTGTTATTTGTTGACCCGGACATCTCGGTGGAAGAGTCCGTATGTGTATGATATATAGTTGGGTCAAACAACGACATATGAAAAGAGTCTTGATCGGTATCATGAGGATCATCAAATTCGTTGCTGTCGACATCTATTAAGTCGACAGAACAGACCTGAGCAGTAGGTTCGGAGGTTACACTTCCTAACTTGTAAATGTTCAGCTCAATTGACCTATTCCCGAAGGATAGGGTCATAGAACCATTACGACTGTTGATTATAGCATTGGAAGTGGCCAAAAAGGGGCGACCTAAAATCACCGGAATTTGATTCCGTGGGTTCGCTACAGGCTGTGTATCAATTACAATAAAATCCACAGGGAATACAAATTCCCCGATTTTTATTAACACATCCTCCAGTTCACCCCTAGGTTTGGTGATTGATCGGTCAGCTATCTGTAGAGTGCAATGGGCTGGTTTCAACTCTCCGATCCCTAATTGCTCGTAAACCGAGAAGAGAAGCAGGTTAACACTTGCGCCAAGGTATAGTATAGCACGGTTGATGTGTTTCTCCCCAATAGAAATGGAAATAATAGGATATCCATTATCCTTACGTTTCCTCGGTAATTGTTGGGGGAAAGCTGTGTCTACTGTTTTTTTCATGAAAATCTTCTTGGGCACTTGAGTCTTCCTCTTTCTAGTGCACAAGTCCTTATGAGTTTTCGCATAAGCGGGGACTTGTTGGATAGAATCTAGAAGAGGGATGTTGATGTTAACCTGTTTCAAGATTTCTGTGATCTTCTCCATTTGTGGACTTGGTCTGTTTCAACTTAACCGATTCGGGTAAGGAGCTTGGGCAATAAGGTCGGGGTCCAACATTGGAGAAGATCGTGTGTGTGGACCCGATCCCAGAATAGAAGTGCGGATCATCCGTGGAGAACTAGAAGAGATGGGCTGAGGTGGTGAGCCTCGTAGGAAATGAGGAATAGGCTCGCAAGAAGGTGGTGGGGTAGAAGAACTGGGGTCGGAATTAGAAGTAGAAGTGGAAGGAAAGGTCTCAGCCGGGGTGTTATTGATTGATTTACCTGTATCATCAAACTTTTCCCCAATGTGATTGTCAAGCACTCTTCCAGATCTCAACGTGATTGCATTCACAAGGTGTGAATAGCCAGGATTGGGTAAAGGTTGAGCTGGAAGTTTCCCTTTCTCTCTTTCACTCATTTCGGCTTTTAATCTTGAAATTTCTGCTTCCATCGATTTAATACTCTTAGCTTGGGATGCTGAGTTTTTCTTTATATCATCGACATAAGTCTTTATTTCAGCCGATACTTGCATGAGATTTATTAGAAGAAAGTTTATGAATGAAGAGGATTCATCGGTCCCGGTCAACTGTAAAGGACTAGACGGTGCGGGTGTGTTGACTGGATTTTGAAAGTTATGTGGTTGGAAGGGGTGCTGACTTAACTGTGGTTGCTGTTGTGGTGGAGGGATCCTTTGGAAATTGTGTTGGGTTGGAACCGTGTTTTGAGATTGTGATTGGTTCCAAGCAAAGTTAGGGTGATTCCTCCAACCCTGATTATATGTGGAAGAAAATGGATCGTTTCTATGTCTTTGAAATGCGGCATTGGTATGCTCGTGACCTTGAAACGGAGAATTTCGTGGACATTCTTCCGTCAAATGTGAAGGATCAGAACAGCATCCACATACAGTTTTGGAGAGTGACATTTGATTTAGGGCGGCAGCTAAAAATTTGGTTTCCATATTGTTGAATTTCTTGTGTAAAGCTAAAATTTCAGCTCTAACTCCTATGGAAATATCATTGCCATCCCTAGACGATTGACTCACACCCTCTCACTGTAAAGATTTTTCAGCGAAATCTTCTAGGAATTTCCAGGCTTCCACATCATCTTTAGTCATGAAGTTGCTTTGACAAATGGATTCAAGGGTCTGCCTTGTGTTAGGATTAATGCCTTCATATATGATTCTACAAAGATCCCATCTAGGGATTCCGTGATGTGGACATTGGACTAACAGATCCTTGAAGCGTTCAAGACATTTTGAAAATGGTTCATTTGGAAGCTGGGTGAAATGATTTATTACGCTACGGACTCGAGCTGTCTTATGATATGGGTAGAATTTCTTACGGAATGCTTTGATGAATTCTCCTCAATTTGAGATGGAATGTGCGGTAGTGTTATACAACCACTTCTCGGCTATATCGCACAAGGTAAATGGGAGAAGACGTAGACGTATCACATCTATAGAAAGCTGTGAGGTACCCATCATTGCGCATACATTTTCAAATTTGATGATAAAGGCATGGAGAGACAGGTCGAAAGCGGACCTCGTGTAGGATAGCACCTCTCTTGGAGAGAGATGCGGGGTGGATTCTGCGCACCAACGGACGGCGGCAGAGTAGTGGTAAAGAAGTTCGATGGAGAATCGTCCATCGAAATGGGTATGGAGGTGGGTAAAGAAGAGGTAAATGTAGAAATACCGACTTTTGAGTCGATCCGGGGAACACGGACTAAACGGGCACTAGAATCCTGTTTCCAGCCTATCTTGCACTAAAAAGGGTTAGTACAAGTAGCAGCGTGACTTATAATTAGGGGAAAGAATGAATGTGATTGGTATTTGTTTTGAAAATATACAGATTTTTGGAAAAAAATGATGCGATCACAATAAATGCAACAAGCAAAACCCTAAAATCTAGTGGTCACCTAGGTCAAAACTCCAGACCACTCCTAACGGCCAAAAGACAAGTCGCAGGATAAATCCTCCACTGCCTCTTTGTCTCTCCTGTGGCCAGGTAAGTGGGAGGTTCTCCACTACGTAAGTAGTGGGCCTAATTAAGTAACCACTAGTCTTCGACACACTTGCCTTAGACACCACAAAAGAAACGCGGATAAGCAATGAATTACCCATGGCCTTCTCTTGTCATAAGTGAGCGCGACGGTTCTTAGAGTCATCTCTAGATATTTTTTAGTTAATTAGGGTAAATGCGGATGCAAGTTTGTGATTTTTGGGGCTTAGGAAGGGTAATGAACTCCCCACCTAATCTGAATTTGGTCTTTGCCCCTTAAATTTCCGTATTAATATGCAAACAACCAAAAATCAAAACACGCACAATTTTTATTGCTTTTTTGCGGCGCTGCGAATTTTGCAAAGAAACCTGCAGCAAATTGTTAATTGGAGCAGATGAGGAAGGAGATAAGAAAGTAAGAATTCACCTGAGAAAAACCGGTATAAAGACCTACTTGAAGAGCCGCGGAAACGCGGTCTTAGACGCCTTATGCCGCGGAAACGCGGTACTGTAGCAAGATCACTGCACGAAATTTCTTGAGGCTGCTACTGTTTAGCCCCTGAGTTCTCTGGAATTTTCAGAAAAAATTTTCCACAGCTCCAATGATTCCAGATTTCCTCGCAACAAATCACAACAGCTCGTATTAGTGTTTGCGCAAATTTTGATCTAAAAATTATAATGGAATAAATCTTTCAACTCAAATTTCAAAAACGAACAATTAGCGCACTATCCCCGGCAACGACGCCATTTGATTGTATTGAATTTCTCGATTGTGTAAGTAAATCAAATGATCCCCGGCAACGGCGCCATTTGATTGAAAACGAATTTCTCGTTGTGTCGGTTTGTAGAAAATTGTATAGAAATCACAACCAAAAATATTTTGACCGCAATCAATAACGGTGTCGAATGTAGCGCGTTAGTAAGTGCGGATCGTCCACAGGGAAAATGTAATCGCTCGTGTTTCGATTTAGATGAGTTGAAACTTTAAAGAAAAGAAAACAAACAATTCATGATTTGTAAATTGAATTTCAAGAATTAGAAAAATCTAGTCTGAATCAAGAAACGATAAAATCAAGAATTGAGAATTTATGATGATTTCCAAATCAACAATCAAGATTCGAAGTGTGGCTCGTAGGAGTAGATCGGATCTATAGATGTGATGAGATCTAATGATTTCATATTCTTATCCATTAACGAATTGATACAAGATCGATAACGATTTATCGAGGTTAAGGATCTTGCAAAGAAGCTAGGGTTTCCTCATCTTATCCTTTGTCCTTTCGATGAATCTCATTCACAAATTAGCTTCAAGTAAATCTAATGATCGATCATTGATCTCTAGTTTCGAGCGAACACAATCAAGAAGGCATCATCTCAAAACTAGGTCATCGATCATTCGATTTACAAGAATTTACAAACGTTATAGGATATAAGAATTGTAAAAGATTTGTTACAACATCATTCTATTGATCGTCTCGACTCCTTTACGAGCGGAGTTTTACTCAAACATCACAGCAAGAACCACAATCACAAATTGAGATCGAATCATGATGCAAGAATTTAAAGAAAGCAAGATTAAAGAATTTCACCTTTTACTTATCAACAATTTAGTTACAACTCTCAAGAACTACAAGAGGAAGGAACTTGATCGTCGATTTCGGCTTCGTTCGTCTCTTTGAGTCGCGGATCGGCTTGGATCACTTGCTCGGATGAAGATCGGCTTCGCACCAAAAGGATCTCGGCTTCTTGCTTTGATTGAACTCGGAATTCTAGATCTTGGATTGGAATTAGGGTTAGGGTTTCGAGGCACAAGTCGTGTCACTCAACATATGGGTAGAAGATGATAGAATGAACCAACCTTCAACAACCTTAGATCTAGGCTCCCTTTTGTAGACCTTGTAACCATAGATCTAGAATTCAAAATTTGAATTTCCTTCCAAAAGTTTGTTAGCTAGAGAGGCTTCTAGAAGTAGTTAGTTGGAGGGAGCTTCTAGAACTAGGTTGTTAGGAGGTTGATTAGCTTAATCAAGATTAGCTTGATTTAATGATCCTTGCTGATCTAGCAGAAGCTTCGAGAGTTCTGTAGAAATTGCCATAGTTTTCTGAGATGTACAAACTGAGAGAGGAGTACTGGAGCTGAAATGGAGTGATGACGTGGCCTTCCCACCGCGGATCCGCGGCGCAAGCCGGCTTAGGTCACGGATCCGCGGCTATTTAGCTGCTTCAATGTTCATAATTTCTGGTAATGTTTTCTGATGTCTTTCTGGTATTTTTCTGATATATGGAATCTTACAATTATTTCTATATTACTACCAGATCTCCAGTCCTTGAGTTGGCGTATTTTTAACAGCACCGTTTCACAAATTTGGCCTTTCTCTTGGAATTTTCCTGCACAGACTTCGAAACAAGTGTTGCGCAATACAAGGATGATGCGATACCATGATAAACAGTCAATTTCCCTTAAAGTGCTGGTTTTAGAGTATAATACATGTAATCTGGTATTTTAGTGGTGTTTTGCTAATATGTGCAATATGAATACCGAACACTTCTAGATGAATGCAAAAGATAGGGAAATTGACGTGTTAAAAATGCAGTATTTTCGACTGATCAGGACTCTAATGACTCATCAACACACTGGCACTCGGTATAACCTCTAGCATGTCAGAGCTAAGAGCTGTACGTAACGGTTGCCTATGTATTGATAGAAAGGGAAACTGACGAGCGAACTCATCAAGAAACTCTAGTGAGCCTAACAGTGACAATATACAAACAGTCTGGTCCGTTTGTCTATGAGTATCGCATATCGGCCTAGGAGGATGGTAACGTCAGAACCCCAATAGCGGTATAAGTCGTGTCAGAGAGTGGCCCAGAACACCCTCAGATACTACTGGAGTACTTACCAGTAAATCTCCTGCCTCGGCCGAGGGCTTTGTGTAATGGCTCTCCTAGACACAGCGCGATCTCACCCCCAATACCGGGAGAGATGAATCCCCTATCGATCCGCTCACTTGCCTCCATGTGGCTCGGGATTGTACCCAAAAAAGACCTGTTTGCACAACTCCTTTGAGCCGTGGTAGGGTAGAAATCAAAGCACAGCGGGAACTCACACGAGACAAATGACGACCTTAGGTCGATGAACTAACCTGTACACATGTCACCAGGGAACTACTATCTGACGATAGGTATAATACCAACTAGCAGGTTCCCGGCGAGTCCTGTCCGGTGTACTCATAACCTAATGAGCACCTGTATACAACTTAGGTGATCCAACTGACACCAATGGCTTATGAGACCGGTCACTACCCCTCGTCGGGGTCTCGACTGTATACACTAGTCTACTCTGGAGTATCGATGCCCAGTCTCGAAACTCCTACGACTAGGGACACTTTAAGGATGTGCTTATAGACCCCCAGCTCCCACGTATATGATCGCCATCATACTGTTGGTAGTTAATCAAGAATCATATGGGCTCTATCATCATGGAACAGTTAACTAAAGCATATATACGATGATAAAGACAAACCAGATAGCATACTATCATCTCGAGCAAGACTGTCATATCGGTACAGGTCCTCCCTCAATCATTGCAATCACGTACCTGCGATCCAATAATTGACTTAGAGGGTACTATATCCAACACGTGGATACTCGCAGGGTAAACTTAATTGATAGCCAGGCCCCATTGCCCCGACCAAGTGACTGTAGGAGAACCCCATCGCCAAAAGCATCCGTTCGTGTGCTCGCGGCAGCGGTGTTCCGCCTTAGTGCACTTCGTCGACAGTATCGGGGGTGCGGCCGTCTATTAATGTTTCCTACGAGCATTCGATCAGGATGTCGGGAATCTTGTTGAATTACCCGACTTAATGTTGAAAAGTGTTTTCGAGATTGAGACTAAAATGCGGGGTTTGTAATTGTTAGGCATGCGATGTCTATGGAATTCATTTGGTTAGGCATGAAATCCAAAGTATGTGATACGTTGGGTTTATGATGTATAAGGTGGTTGCGGATTCCAACTGTTGTAGTTTTTCATTTTCTTTTTTGTGACCGTAAGTGTAATATGTGGTGTATTTCCGGTTTCGGTGTTATATGTCAACGACAATTGGGATACGCATATTTACTTACGTTGATGACATGTGATGTTATGTGTTGCTTTGATATATTATATTAGATCGTCGCGTTTGAATAGCCGGGGTTTTATGTGAGATGAGTGTTTTTCATTTTCATTCATGTAAAATTCATTGTATGTAATATTCTTTTATTGGGGCACTTCCGGGCTGAGGATGATGTCACAATTGTATATTATTTTCTTTTCTGCATTAGGATAGACCCAAGGCGGGGAGCACAAGTAACCGGGTTCTGGAGTCCAATGGGAGACCATCTCGAGGAGTCGAGACCGGGTCTCCTAACTCTAGAATTGGTAGGGTAGCTTGCCGCTCTCGTAGGGGTCTAAGGGTGTGTGATTGGCTATTCATGACGACCGTGGAATCCGTGTTTTATACAGGCTTAAAATAAAACACGGAAATCCTAGTATATCCAATATTTCATATGTTGTTCTTATGATGCGATATCTGTGATGTGATCTTTTGATATGTTGAGATGGATACAGGATATAGTATATGTGATATATTATATAGACGTTGCTTATGTTTTACACCCGCGCTAGCACTGCCCCGCTCTGTCGTTAGTTACCTAACCTAACGGTGCACGAGGGGACATCGAGGCGAATGCGGATGGCATAAGCGTACGTTGTATTTATCTGTAATGTTTAGGTAACTTAGGATGATGGGACTTCATTATGAGATTAATGAAATAAAAGAAACGTAAAGATGTTGTGGAATCGAATTTTCAAAAACAGGTAGCTCTAGTTGTTGCTTTGCATAGCGGTGTTCTTTGTAGAACATCCAGCACGTTATTCGATAAGGAAAGAGCCGAGATCCCTTCAAAGGGAGTGACCTCATTAGCAATAACTGGAAGATGCTACAACACTCGGTTTGTTTTTGATTACTTTTGGAGTTTTGCTTTTTACAGTGATATATATGATATATCCTGCACCTTATTCCATAAGGAAAGTGCCGACGATACCTTCACCGGGAGTGACCTCTTTAGCAAAACTAGTAAAGGCCTAAAAAACACTCCATTTTTAAATCATTTGATTCTACAACGATATCAAGTTCATTACGCAAAAGGTTTTCATAAAAACCTGTCGTAGGCCTCCGTCATTTCAGATAAGTAATTCTTAGTATTCGTGTTGTGTTTGTTGACTTTAGCCAAGGCGTAGTCTGCGATAGCTAATTAGTACTTATCTGCAAAGTATATGATGCGATTGAGTTAGGGTAGTCGTGCGACTTTGTTGACCTTAGCCAAGGGTCGTGCGGGTGGGTTTAATTCAATCGGGAAATGACGGGTTGAACTTGGCTAGCACTTATGATTTGTTGACCTTAGCCAAGGTCATAAGATGCTAGGGGCAAAATATTGTGGGGAATTTCAAGTGTTGAAATTTGCAATGAGATTGCATACCTTCTATGAGATAGTTGGATCCCGATACCCACTGCGAGTAAGAGTACTCCTGGGAGAGTTTACACATTACAATTAGCCGATCAAGTAGGTGTCCAGAAAGGTGTCAACGGGATTACGCCCCTGGGAAAACGAGGTTTATTTAAATAGGTCCGTGCGAAAGCGCGGGGAACCTCCCTCAAAGTACCGGCACTGGCCTGGCTGAAAGATTGGCGAACTTGTAGGATGTAATTAATCCCGGCTAGTCTTTCCTTTTAGGGTTTGAAGGAAGATTTAACTAAAACAGTCGGAGACATCCTGATTAGATATATTAATAACCAATCTAATCTTGCTAGAGCATACGCTGAGTGTTTTTTTCTCTCTCTCTCCCGGTAGCGACCATGTCATGCCTTAATCTAGACAATAATACGGATGTATTGACCGAACCCGCTTGTTATACTGAGCTAGGGAACGTTGGTCCCGCTCCAACTTATAATTGTTATAAGACCGAGCAGGAAATAGGGGATTACCAGAATTCCCATGCCGCCCAAACAAAGAAAGTGCATGATTATGCATCTTCTTCGGGTGTGTTCTTTACAGAGAACTGTTTCTCAGTATCCTTTACGTCCTGGGTATGTGATACCGGATCAGGATCCCGTATATGTAATCTGTTACATGGGCTACAGATAGGTATAAAACTGAGAACGGGTGATAAGTTTCAAGAGTTGGAAATGGTGCAATTGTTGCAAGCCAAGTCTGTTGGCAGTTATCACCCTGTATTACCAAATGCATTGATTCTGGATGAATGTTATTAGATACCGAACCTGAAATACAACATCATATCAGTCTCTTTATTTAGTAAAGAAGGATATAATTTTGTCTTGTTGGATAATGTTTTGAACATTTCCTATATCAAGAGTTAATCGGTTCAGGCACGCTATCTAAAAGCATATATGTTCTAAATCAAACCACAGTTCTCAACGTACAGAACACACACAAGAGGAAGAGTTCAGAAATGAACGAATTCTTCTTGAGGCATTGTAGACTAGGTCATATCAATGCGACCCGACTAGCTGAAGTTGCATAATGATGCATGTTTAAATCTGTTTGAATTTACATCTTATGAAACTTGCCAGTCATGTCACAAAGATAATATGACCATAGCTCCATTTATTGGAAACAGAGAAAGAGTTGGTGTACTCTTGGGATTGATACATGCTGATGTATGAAAGTCCCCAGTCTACACATGCCAGGATTGGTTCTTTGTACTTCATTATATTCACTGATGATCTCTCAAGATTCGCACATGTGTTCCTGTTGAAACACGAGTCTGAACCTTTTGAGATATTCAATGAATATAAGTTAGAAGTAGAGAACCAAAATAGGTATAAGTATTATGTCCTTTGATGTGATCAAGGAGGAGAATACTTGAGCACGGAAATTCCTGGCCTATTCTACAGGAGAATGAGATTCTCTCTCAGCATTACTCCTCCGTATACACCACAGCATCTCAGTGTATCAGGACGGAGCAATCGCACCCAATGAGATATGTTGTGCTCTATGATGAGTACTACTGAGTTACCTATTTACTTTTGGGGGTTATGCACTAGAGAAGCTGCATATCAATTGAATAGGGTTCCAATCAAATTAGGTGCCTACCACTCCATATGAGATATGGTATGGGAAGAGCCCATCTCGTAAGGATGTTAAGATTTGGGGTTGTCTGGCCTATGTCTAAAAGCAAAATCCGGACAAGCTCAAGGCAAGGACAGTTCTGTGGATGTTTGTTGGATATCCTAAGCATTTGCAAGGGAATATCTTCTACCACACTGATGAGCAAAAGGTGTTTTGTTTCTCAGTATGCCACCTTTGAGGAAGGGAATTTCTTGTGAAGAAATTAGTGGTCATGAGGTAGAAATGGAAGAAGTTCCAGCTATACAAGCTACAGCTGATGATTTGGTAAACCCGTAGGATTCAATAGTTTCCAATGAATCTCAACCTCTCTGCCGATCTGGTAGGGTTCCTCACCCACCTAAGAGATACTTCGGTTTTCTCTATGACAGTGGGAGCGAGGATTGCATCATAAGATGATGACCCAACTAGTTTCGAGCTGGCCATCAGGAGTGGAGACTCTGTGAGAATGGACGGATGCTATGCGATCTGAGATGGAATCTACATACACCAACAAAGTATGGACTTTGGTTGCTTTATCTGAAGGGTTAAATGCCCATCAGATGCAAGTATATCTTGAGAAGATTACTTGGTGTACATGGAAAAGTTGATACTTTCAAAGCTAAGACTTGTTGCAAAAGGTTCTCGTTATTGACCATGTGTGGATTATGATGAAACCTTTTCTAGTCCCTATGCTTAAGTCCATCCGGATCCTACTTACCATATGCTACATACCATGACTACGATATCTGGCGGTAGGGTGTCAAGACAGCTTTTCTAAATAGTGATTTAGAAGAGAGCATCTATAAGTACACAGCCAGAGGGCTTCGTAGACAGTGGGAGCAGCGGAAACGTGTGCAAGTTGCTCTATGAGTTAAAGCAGGCATCGCGGAGTTGGAACATCTGTTTTGATGTGGTTGTCAAAGTGTTTGACTTTATCAAAATGGTAGATGAACCTGGTATATACAAAAAGGTTAGTAGGCTGTATGGTGATGATCCTCGTATTGTACATGGACATACTCTTGATAGGGAAGGAGTTTCCTATGCTACGCTCGGTCAATCTCCTCTTATCACAAGGATTCTCCATATAGGATCAAGCTGATACCTCCTAAATCCTGGGTTTTTGTATCTATGAGATAGATCTAAGTGGATGTTAGGATTCTCACTAGGTGTGGTGAGATGGTATCAATCGATCCCGGGGTGAATCACTGGATAGGATCCAGAGTGGTAAGGATGACTGAATGTCAGTCATAGGCATTGTCTTTACCCTTAGTAGAGGGACGGTATGTTGGAAGAGTTCCAAGTTAGATACCGTGGCATACTAGACGATTAAAGGCTAATACATTGCTACCAAAGAGGCAATCTTGATATATACAAGTTCATGAGATGAACTTCGTTCCTACCATTGTGTGACAATGGAATTATGGCTTTGGCCTAGGAACCCCGGTCCCATCAGAGATCTAGACATATTCTTAGGCAGTATCACCTGATCATGGTGATAGTTGATCACCAGGGAGATCGAGGTTAGGAGAGTAGACACAGAGGACAACAGGGCGGATCCACTCACAAAGGCATATTCTTAGTAGAGACTTTTATGGGATGGTTGAGTATGAGATACATAACCACTGCTGAGATACTACAACAGATGGCCCTAGTGCAAGTGGGAGATTGTTAGTGATGTGTATGCCCTAGAGGCCATTACTGTACATACGATGTATATTATAGTGGATGGTTGGACATATATAGGAAGGACTTTCTTGCTCGACATGATAGTATGCTATCTGGTTGCACTTTATCTTAACATGTACTCTGATTGTCTCTATGCTACATGTTGATAAAGCCCTTAGGATGAGTACTTGACTACCAGGACTATGATGCAGATCATACTAGTGGGGACAGTGTAGTCGCTAAGTACATCCTTCAAATGTTCCTTGTCGTAGGTGTATCGAGACAGGGCATCGATATACCAGAGTATCCTAGCGTATAGCTTCTCGACCTATGTAGATGGGCGGTGGATGATCCCATATCCATTGGTGTTTGACATCAGACAAAGTATACGGGTGCACAGTGGAGACTGGGTACACTGGACGGACTCGTCGAGAACTCCCAGATGGTATTATACCTCACGTCAGATGACAGTTCTCTGGTGACACTAGTACAGGTTAGTCTATAGACCCGAGATCATCATAGAGTCTTGTGTGATTCCCACTGTGCTTTGATTTCCATCATACCACGTTCAAGAGGGCGTGCAAAACGGTGGCTTTTGGGTACAGTCCCGAGTCATATGGAGGCAATGAGCGATAGGAGGGGTTTCTTCTCTCCCGGTATAGGGAGTTGATGTTGCGCTGTGTTCGATCGGCTATAACAGGAAGTCCTTGGCCAAGGAAGTTTCGAAGATATACTGGTAAGTGTTATTAGTAGTTTCTCGACCCGTTATGAGCCTCATATCGACACGACCTATCGAGTTACTGGGGTCTGACGTTTACCATCCCAAGATGAGATATGCGACATATCAGACGAAAAGACCGGACTGTACGGTAGTGTTACTGATTGGATTCGCAGGAGTGTGAGCAGGCTTGCTTGTTGATCTCCTGATCGCTCAATACCCGGGTGGCCGTTACGTTTAGCAGACCGCTTGCGGCTTGTGGGTGTTTGATATGATCATCACCTACTGCTGGTGTATTGACGAGTCTTTAGAGTCCTACACAGGGGTTTCCTGGCTCAAGTGAAATGAAGTAGGAGCACATATGTGATATGTGCGGGACCGAGATTGATACGATATGTGATACCGTATTCTATTCTCATGTTTTGTGACATTGATTCGATAAGTTGTTACACATGATATTAGTCGGTTATAGCCGGATTATTAAATCAAGAGTTGAATTAATAATTTAATATATAATTATATATTTGATATATTACATTACATTAACTAGTATTTGCTCACTTAAGATTTATTTTCTCACTTGATTGTGCATAAGTGTATATGTGATATATATTTGTGTACATATGATTGTGTCATGCTTGATGATACATCAAAGATGGGTGTATGAGACTTATACCAAGATTAGGGTAAAGATTAGGGTTTTGTTTATATCTTAAGAATAACAAAAGAGAAAGACTTAGTCAAAGTTCTGAAGCTTTCATGAAGCTTGTGGAAACATTGACAAAGTCAACTCTTCTGTCATTCTTTAGGATATTTAGTTAGCCCAACCTTAACTTTATACCTTGGTCAATTCTCTACATGAGTTAATCATGATACCTTAACTCACCCATGGTTACATTAATGAGGAGAGATGAATTCATATGATGAGATTATCCTTTCTTCTTCTTCTTCATCAAGCTCCTTGAAAAAGCTTTCTAGCTCTAATGGTGCTATGAGAAAAAGAGTGAGAAAATCAATTCTAAAGTGAGCCCACCTCCTACTTCTTCATCCTCTACCACTTTCCATATAGTAGAGTGCGTTCTCTTCACAAAGTTCATGACCTAGTGAAGGAATAGCTTGAGTTAGTGTCTCCCCGACGTAGATCATCTTCGGCCTCGAAGTCATCGAAGCAAGCACGTTCGTTCTTCTTTTGGAGCTTTTATAGAGTCTGGAGTTCACGATCGCAGCGAAGGGGACATATACACGGAGCTATTGAAGTGAAGGACCGGTCTACAAAGGTTGTATTCCCGCTCTCTTTATATATTGCAAAGTGTTTGCATAGTTTATTCCGTATATTTCTAGTAGAAGATCTAGTTTAAGGTTAGATAAAACGTCAAAATTTTAATTTGGCATGGACGATACCTCCCGAAACCTTGCTGCCGTCGTTGGTAACCCTTCATGTGTGAGCCGGAAAGTAAGTGTATGTGAAATATACGCATCACCGGTAATGGTGCCGGTGTCCTGACAGCATGGTTCATAATCACTAAGTACACAATAAACATGCAATGAAACGATAACAACATGATAAATGTCAATGAATAGTAATTGCAACAATAATATGCGGAACAGGAATGATAACGTAACAATAAGGAATCTACGTCGCTATAACCGTGTTATATTGTTTGGCCGTTTGAAATAGTACGAATCGTGGCGTTTTGAAAATAAGGGCTATGGGCTTTTTAAGAAAAGGTACGTCTTTTGAAATATCCGTAGTATCCCTTGAAATGTCTTTAAAATCCTCACGGTTCGTTAGTTTTGGAAATAGGTATGACTCGGGTCCAGTCTAACATCTACTAGGTAACTATAGGTCTAACTAACAACCAATCGGAAGGGGTATGGAAACTACCTGAATCTGAGTCGATATATATATTTGTATAATAGTCGGTTATCCCGCCTCAGTAGTATCCCATACGATACCCTATATAATATGACATCCTTGAGTCAAGAGTGAGGATCTATCATCAATATATAGTTCGTACTGTAAATCTGTCGTACGGCCTCCCAAATCAAGGTACGGGTCAAATGTCACATCTATTACATTATTCATCTGGTATCCTCTTTATCAATTATCATGATCGGAGGTACTGATCTACGTCTAGTACAATATTGATACCATCTATGTATATGCATGCGTGTGTCTGAAAACACCACGTCGAAGGACCCGCTAAAACATCACGTAGTATCTCAAATACGAACCATATCACATCACCAATCTCACGGCCTCAAGCCCAATCTCATCGACTCATCTCCAAACCCAAGTACTATCCTCATAATCCGTGTATATGTATACGTATATATATATACATAGTCCTATACCCATGTGTGTGTGTGTGTATACATATCCTCATATACGCACAGGTAATAAAGTGAAAGCAGGTGTGAGCGTGTGGGTGTAAACCTATTCTAGGTTTCGCGACTAAGAAGCTATGCTAGTTCCCTTCCAATAACACCAAACTAACCATAAACACATAATCATAACTTGATAATCATCCATGGATCATAAACCACATATAGATCCAATTATATATCATAATATACTACGAACTGCGGGGGTGCTATACGCCATTCGCCCGACTTCTCCCCGTAGATATAAATCTACTCACCTGATCTTCGCTCGCCGGTGCCGACGTCGTCACACGCTTGCTTGCTGTCTCGAAGTCCACATGGGGGTACCTACATGTCACAACGTATCGTATCGCATAAAAACCCAATTCTAAATCGAAATGGCATACGAAAACCAAATCGGCATGCGTATCACGTATAGGTCAAAACCTATCGCCTACGCATGCAAGAATATCCAAACCAACCCTCGATGTTGATGTACAAACATCAATCCATCGAGAAAAATCTAAACGCACCCATTTGCACATTCACAAACACTAATTATAATATGAAATAGGTTAAAATTCACAAAAACCCCAAACTCACTTTAAAAGCTATTTTTCCGAAAACCTAGCAAGGAAAATTTACCGTTTTAGTACAAAACTTGATGTTTAAACAAATCTAACGGCCGCAATGTTCACTAATTAGCTTAATTAGGCCACATAAACATTTACTAGATTTTATCACAATAATGTATTAAACCAACATTTTTAGTTTGCACATTAATCCAATTTTTAACATTTTTAAAGCAAAAATTCACAATTCAATACTTAAGTTTTGTTTTGCATGAACTAAACTATTAAAATACAATTTAAAATGTTAATAATGTCATGAATAACCTAATTAGATTTTTCTCTTAATTATTTTCATAGTTTACAAAAACCTAGTTTGCTATAAAGCTTAATTTGGACATTTTACAAGTAACAATTTGTAATTAGTAACTAGATTAGTTTTAACAAGTCTTAAGATGCTAGCCTACATCACACAACCATGCACAATTGATCACAACCCTAACTCCAAAACCAAACCCTCACTTGAATTTCTTACACTTAAAATTGGAACCATGATTTTTACTAAGTAAGTTTTGATTAAAGCAATCAAACAACAATTTAACAAAAGGTTGAGATTATACATCCAAACCATGAGATCAACATGGAACTAAGCCTCCAAAATCCCAACTTTTCACCACAATCCATGCATGTTAGGCTAAACTAAAATGGGTAAGAGTTGGATTTGGATTTTGGGATTTTTTTGATGGATTTTGAGGCAATTTTGATGAATTTTTTTTCCAGAGAATGAGAAGGGGATTTGGGAGGGGGCTGCTGCGGAAGGAGGAAGGGGGGCTCGGCCTGATGCTGGAAAGGAGAGGAGAGAGTGTGAGGTGGGGAAAAGAAAGTTAAGGCAATACCCATACCTCAAAGTCAACACTTATACATCCATTATCTTTATTATTTCTTTTCTTCCATTTTCTTTTCTTTTAGCAATTCAAGTGGGGAAATGAGGGGCAACTTAGGGCTGCTGCTGATTTGGGGAGAGGAGAGAGGGTGTGGGTGAGTGTGGGTGAGGGAAAATTGATAAATATTATACCCCAATTTCCATTTAATTTATTTTCACAATTTAAGCCTTTTTCTTCGATATTTTCTAAAACCGTTTAACAGTTTCATTTCATTTCAAAAGAAATATTTTACATGTTAGTTTAATGTGTCATGATGCACAAAATTTGTATCAACCCATTCCAATTTGTAATTTTCCCTAATTAAATGTATTAGTGACGGTTTAAAATAATATTAAAATAATTAATTTCGGAAATTTTTTCAGTAAATTAGGAATTTTACAAGTGCCTCAATAAACACCAAATACTAGTAATTACATAGCTAGAATATGTATATTTAATTTTATATTAAAAGATATTTATATCTTGATTTTTTTATAAGGAAAACACCCGTTATTTTACCGGTTTTCCGAAATTTCACCTAAACGATTTTCAAAACGTTACAATAGATCAACGGAATGAATAGAAGGAAGATCTCAAGATATAAATCCTAAGGTAACTTAGGAGGAGTATCATATCGTAAATATGCCGCGGAACATATGTATAGTATGTCACTCTACTTAGTACCTACTCCATCAACCAAAGTCATCCTATATAAAGAAAGTTCGGTTATAAGACCCCTAAAGTCAAGTCTAAGTCATATAAGGTAAAGTCCAGGTAACAAAAGTGCATGCCTAGACCCCATATAGCTAAACATAGACTCGAACAAAGGTTAAACCAAACACTCTGATACCAACTTTGTTACGACCAAAATATGGCACGTAACGGGCACTTAAATCTCGTGACATCTAAAGATATCGACACGGTCCAAGTAAACCGAAACCCGGAATCTAAACCCTTTTCTTTTTTGATAACATTGGAGGTGAAGTTGTAAATAATCATCAGATGGAATCATTTTAAATAACCATTTGATTTTAAATAAGTATGTTTAAAGAGCATCTATGACATTTTGAAATTCGACAGCACCTCCTTTATATATTTTGCATAAACCCGATACATCTACAACAATAAAATAGCATCACAACGGGAGCTAGCTTCCATGCCCAAACGGCGGAGTAACCAAGCAAACGATATAAAAAGTCAACTCCAATGAGTGCGACATCACAACACACAAATTCTAAGTCTCGCTTCTAAGTCCACAATATACCATTTCTAAGTTAATGGACTATTTGCTAGATACAAAAATATATGAATAATTAAGTGTGAGTACGATATAATAGTAACCCACTTACCAAGCAATCACCGAAAGGAGTGTGTGCCCAAGGCACTAATAATCCAAGCGGTAAAACCTGCAAGAAACTGCGGCACAACCGGGGTGAGTTACTAACTCAGTGAATAAAAGTACATTACAAGGTAGAAATCAAAATGCACGACGATTCCTAGGTCATAAGTATAGTAATATCATAATCTGTACTAATATAATATATGATATGCATATGTATCGTAAATGCAACACTATCTATCATGCGATCCAAAAGTAGAACATATCAAATGCAAATGACCTGTATCTAGGTATAAGCACAAAGCAGCCGAAAATATATACATAAACCTCTTCTTTAAAAACAGCCACCGAATAGATATTCCACGGCATAAAAGCAGACGTGATAGTATGAAATAAAACAGGTGTCATACTTAAAATATGCATCCTGCTGTTTTGGTTAAAAATGTTAAGAGGTTTACAATTTAAAGATCCAAGTGTCATATCAAATATATCAAAACAATGAGACTGTAGCTCTTTTTTGAATTCTTTTTTATTTATACGAATGTCCATAAAAGATATGCAGGTACTGTCCCCCAGATCAGTCTTGGTCAGCTACAATACTCGTAATAGCATACTTCAATGATAGCAACATATCAATATATATGGATGTCCAGCATCGACACCCTAAAATCAGAAATACCTCGTGTCCATCACTGACAGGCAAATCCTAAATCTCTCGTGTCCATCACCGACACGTAAATGCAGATACCGTTGACACCATCTCAATAGATGATCGCCACCTGATATCCCAGGGCACGGTCGGTATCCCCTGGATATTCGCCGTGCCCAAATCGAACCCCGGTTAGTATCCTCTGATATCTGTCGTGCTCATCTCTATCTCCGGTATCAAGTATTCTCGCTAGGCTCCCCGCCTCAACTGTGGCTATCCCGCCCTTCGGCCTCGACCGGGTCAACCATGTATCGGACTGTATATCCCCCCCCACCAAGTCTGGATAACATAGTAATCCGCAACCGTATAGCCCCCCACTCGGTTCAGAGTAAAACAAAACATAAAACTGACTCATGGTGGACATCAACTCATCGTATCCAAATAAAACAAGTAAAGAAGAAGAATACTTGCCTTAATCATTCTGATGATATATTATATATATACATATATAATAGCGTCCCATACCACTGATATATATCATCAAGAGTAAAACATCCAGAAAATCCATAAGAATAAAATATGACATCTATAGTACTAGTATTCGCAATACGCAACAGGTAATAAAGGAATACTACATAAATTAATCATACATGCACAAAGATATTAATTCTGCTGTGTCATGGCACTACTAATGATGTGTAGTGTAGCATACGCGTCTGTGCTCATGCAGCATGGCAATCATTAGTATTTGTGCAAGTGTTTTAAAAGTGTAATAGCCTACTCATATCAACATCTATATACGTATTACATAACATAACTGTTCTACAGTTACATGGCAGTACCAATGAGGTGTAGTGTAACATATGTGTACGTGCTTGTGAAGCACAGTACTCATTGGTAGTTGTGCAGTGTTCTATTAGAGTGTTCGTATTACGGAAACGTATAACATTAATAATTATAACGCGAACATGTAAAGTAAATCTAAGCGTAACTAATAAATATAACTATTTGCTATGAGCTATACCATTATCTTTAAAAATGAACGAAATGTTGGTTTTCAAAATAGGAAGCTACCTCGGGGTTTTGTGCATTTGTGGGGCTTCATGATGGTTCATAATCATGAGATGCTTTCTAAGTCTTTTCATTTGCTTTTTGAGAAAGGATTGATTAGAGTTGATTTGTGTTTGGATGTGAGTTTTACTTTTGGGGTATGGTCACCCTTCTCTTTCTCCTACACTCACCTCCCTTATACTTGATGTTATTCCCTCCACCATTCTCACATTAGCAAATGGCCGGCCACATTTTGGAGAGAGGAAAAAAAATGAGTGAGGTTCATTTCATTTGGTGTGGGAAACTAATCATCCATCTCATTTTTCCATTGCTACCAAAATCCCCAAGTTCTTTTCTCAACCTCATTCCTCCATCAAGGCAACATAACCCCAAAAAGACAAAGCACTACACATTCTACAGCAAATCTTGGGCGCGTCGGCTAGCCAACTTCGCGCCCGAGTTGCCTCGGTATTGAGGTGGGAGCCCGTAAAAGATGCAGATGATGTGGTGCCCTTCCGGCAAGGTTGCGACGATCGGAGTTTCCGCGGGAGATCGAGACGACGAAGAGAAGACCGGAGGACTCGGATCACTCGGTATATCTCTCACCCTTTCTCTTGTTAGCTAGTATCGGTTAATGGTTACGATCCGGGTATATTGTCCGCGGTAGCGCCAGTTTAAAAGTTAAGAAAATTTTGATTCCGCATTTTGGCCTCGGATAGACGGCCGGGGCGCTGCCCGTGGCGCAACATGGTATCAGAGCCACGCCATTAACCTTGCCTAGCTTTTCTAATGTGTTTTACTTATCCGATCGACCAAAATTCCAAAAACCGTGTTTTTGCAAGCATCAGTTTTCTGTCGAATTTTTCCGGGCTCTAAAAATTTTTCATGTTGTAGAAAACTAATGTACAGGACATTCTAAGAGTTCCCTAAAAATTTGGGTTCGTGAACAGCTCAGAACGCCGCGGAACCGCGGCCAAAGCCATGCTTGGGCCGCGGTTCCGTCGCGACTTGGACTGTTCAGTCCCCCAAAATTTTGCAGAATGCTTAAGTGTTGAAAATAGGGGTTTTAGAATATTAAAATTGGGCCCAGAATTTCTGTGAGTGCTACAGTATTACTTGGGGGCCCACTTGTTAATTTTTGATCGATTGGATATTTTAAACACATTATTTCACAGTATTTACATTATATCTGCGACCGTGAATATTACTTGATCGGTAAATCCTGTCTAACTGCTATTGCCCGGTTAGACGGATTTACGAACGTGATTTTCACGTTGATGTTTTGTGTTTATGCTGTGATGTTGCGGATCGGTCGTGGGGGATAGCCTGGATGCAATGTTAGTACAGTTTTGTTTTATATGTACATTTGATATTGCGGGGCGAGCGTCCGACATGTGGACTGCCGTCACTGCCTGTTTGTATTATTCTTTTGGTGCACGACCTGGTTGCGTCGGTGTTCCCGTTGTATGTATATTTTACTTTCTGTACTAGGATTACCCCGCGGAGGGGTGCACGGATAGCCGGGTTCTAGAGGGCAACGGGCCCGCATCTCATGGCATTGAGACGGAGGGGGCTTCACTCTAGGATTGGCGGGCTATTCGCCGCACTCGTAGGGGGTAAAGGTTGACCCAGGAGGGGTGCCCAAGTTACCGGATTCCGTGAAGTGCTGGGTGGTCCATTCACGGTGCTGAAAGGGGCTGCCTCGCTTCAGGTTTTGGCGGGTGACTTGCCGCGTCCGTAGGGGTCTAGGATTTCATTGCACAGGCTATCCATATGACCAGGGGAACGTCGGGTTTCAGCAGCGGCTCTGTGAAACCCGGGGCTTCCAGATATCTGTATTGTTCTGTGATGTTGTACATTTATGTGATGTTGCATTTTATCACGCCTTGAGCGAATATAATATATTGGTATATATATTAGTAGATGTTGTATATGTTTTACATCCGCCCTAGTCCAGTCCCCGCTCTGTCGTTAGTTAGCTAACCTAACGGGTAATGACGGGACCCAGTGGCGAATGCGGATGGCATATACGTACATCAGTATATTTTCGTTCTTTGTGGTGTGATCAATTGATGGGACTGCGTTGATTCGGATCAATCCAATATAAACAAACCTATTATGATGTTGTTGGAACATTTTTTCAAAAGCTGTTATTGCAAGGACGTTCACTTTTGTTTTGCATCGTGGTATTCATTTGGAATATCCTGCTCCTCAGTCGACGAGGCAAGGGCCGAGATCCATTCAACGGGAGTGACCCCTTGGACAGAAGTTTGCGTCAGGGCATTAACTTCACTATAGCCGATTACTTTTGCTTTGCATCGTGGTATTCAGTTGGAATATCCTGCACCTCATTCTACGGGGAAAGAGCCGAGATCCCTTCACCGGGAGTGACCTCTTTAGTAAAGGTTTTCGTCACTATATTTTCTAAAAAGTTATCCAGTTCCTTCAACGATATCAAGTTCATTACGTTAAAGGTTTTTCGCCAAAAAACAGTCGTAGCCCTCCGTCATTTCAGATTAGTATTACTTAGTATTCGTGCTGCGTTTGTCGTGCATTGCCGTGGCGTAGTGTTCGGTAGCTATGTAATGCTTTTCTGTCACATGGATAAGTGGATTGGTTAGGACAGTCGTACGGTCTTGTTGGCATTGTCATGGACTCGTACGGGTGGTTTTAACGCAATCAAGATAATGACCGGTACAACTTGACTAGGACTCTTTGATTTGTTGGCATTGTCAAGGTCACTTGGGTCCTTGGGGTAAAAACACACATCGGGAGTTTCAAATGAACTGAATCTTACCAGGCATGCGCATACCTTCTGGAGTGTGGTGATTTGAGTGGATTCCGTCAAGTTATCATGCGATTATAGTTGGATCCCGATTCCCACTGATGAGTTAGTTTACTCCTCGGGTGACCCCGACTAATTCTTCTTTCAGGTTTGGAGGAGAATTTGAGGTACAGTGGGAAGGTTTCCAGATAAGACAAAGTGATAACCATTTTGATCTAGGTTAGAGTGCACGCTGAGTGTTTCTTTTCTCTCTCTCTTTGGCAGCGACCTTTGACCCGACCCTTGACTATGACTCAGTGACCAAGTTGACCGAACCTTCTTAACACAGGCTTTTGGATTGTCAGAGTTGCAAACCTCATTGCCACTCCTACTTTTACCCTTTTCTCCAGGACACCCCGTATTACTACGAACGTCCACTTCCATTGGACAAAACCATCGTATGGTTATTTACGAACTCGAAGGACTTCGAGGATGGTTTCTGGTTCTGGAGAAAACGAATAGGATTATTCAGTTGTCTTTTCCTTTTACCTTCTCTCAGGTTGCGAGTACTCCTTGGTTTAGGAGATAGTACACCTATTACGCAAATTGGATAGTCTTCTTCCAAACCTTAGGCTGGTGCCGAACGGTGGGGAATGAAGAAAACCAATTAGCATAACGATGGTGTACAGAAGGTATTAAGTTAAGACAAAGCAAGGGATTAGTAAGAGGGCAAAGCAAATTGCGACTGCTATTCACAACCAAACTAAGTATTTCTTCGCCAATCCTAAATCACCTTTGTATTTCTCCAGGACACTCCGTATCACTACGAAGATCCACAGTTTATTGGATACTCCATCGTATGGTTATATACGAACTCGAAAGGAACTTGTTCCAGTTCGGGGATGGATTCTGGTCCAGGAGAAATAGGAATAAGGTTTATTCGGTTGTCTTTTATCTTCACCTTCTCTCGCATTGCGAGTGCTCCTAGGATTAGGACAGTACACCCATTATGCTTATTGGATAGTCTTCTTCCAAACCATAGGCTGGTGCCGAACGGTAGGGAAGAAAGAAAACCAATTGGCCTAAAGGGGTGTGCAGAAGGTAATGAATAAAGACATATAAAGGGATTTGGAGAGGTGGCAAAGAATTATACGGTTATAATTGTGAATCTGGATAATGGAAGAGGCATTACTAAGAATACCGGAATACCCCACCGAAACATTTCAATGTTTCAGTTTCACTGTGTAATGTTAAAAGAAAACTGATTTCCCGATTAGATACTTACTCCAGGGTATGTATTTACCAGGTATGATTCTCACATCTGTATAGTTTTACAGATGATGAGTGGGAGTAAGTTATTGGGAATAGGGTGATCATCCTCATTATATCGGGATTCGTTGTAATCGGTGATATTTGAGGAGATCACCTGGGCTGTTTGCCGGTCGACAAATATTTGGTTTTGAATATCCGCTGTTGTGCACCAATTTCAAATTGATATATCTGTACGTCTATTTTCATAGAGTGAGATATACCTTTTGATATTATGTCGATGACATTTACCTATATCAGTGGATGGTTAGGTAAGGAGCATCAAACAGCGCTGTAATTTTTCTTAACCATAAGTACAGTTTTCAACCTACGACGCACAGTGAAAAAGTTGTTAGACTCAGCGGACTTATACAGAGTATTGTATGTTGTCCAGTGTCCATTAGGATAGAGGGGTTGGTCCTCATACTATATTCTGTTTACTTTTAACTTCTCTAGTTCTTAGACATGTGTTTCGTAGGAACACAGGGTCTAAGCTTTGAGGAGTTATGGGTATTTGAACAGAGTAGAGAACCAGGTGTAGCAAGTATCGGGATTCTTCAAAGTGATCGAAGATGTAGATACTTGTGTATGGTATTCAGTTGATAGTAATGATAAAGAGAAATTACTTCTCTTTCAGGTTACTCATAAATGGAAGCATTCCTAAGTTGAGTAACGCTGATCGGCCTCCTTCCATTTAGTTGACATGCACTGGAGATAGCTGCATGATTTGAATCTGGTTCAATTAAATCAGTGCCTCTGGTTCTATATTGGATATAGAACAGTTCATATCTTAACGGTGTTAAGGTATGGGGAGTTGTCCGGCTTATGATTAAAACCAGACACTGGACAACTCAAGGAACGTTTTTGTAATGGCTGTTTGCGGGTTGACCCAGGCTATGACGAGGGTTGACTTTCTACCATCTGGAAGATCAATAGAGATATTGTTCTTGACTCGCCACATTTTTAAAAGAAATGGATTTTTTTAGAAAACAGTAGTGGGAGTATGGTAGAACTCGAAGTGATTCCAGAACCGCAAACGATTACTCAAGATTTGATAAGGAACCTAAAGATTCAATCTGGTTTGACATTCCATTGGTCACTCCGCAGATACGATGGGTAACTTCAGGCACCCGAGAGGTACTCCGGTAGCCTCAAGGACGGTGACAGGGAAGTTCTTGTTTACCCACACTTGCCATTGCTGTTGTTCCAGGCCGCGAGACCCGGCAGGAGGATGAGTATAGCGTCGTTCTGAACTAGCTTCAGAAGTGTACGTGTAAATGACTCTGCCAGAGGGTTGTCGTAGTCAGTGGGAGCAGCGGAAGCATTGGTGGACATCAGGCTTATGTCTATATATAGACTAAAGCAGATATAGCGAAGATAGATCATCTATTTCTGATGTGACAGTCATAGGTTAGACGTCATCAGAATAGGGGATGGATCTGTTAAGAAGGTAGTAGGGTGTGATGTCCTAGTTTTTGGATGACATACACAGAGTAGGAAAGGAAACTCCTATACTACGATCGGTCATACTTTGGTTGTCACACAGTGGTTTCTCCACACAGGACTTGGATATTATATCAGACATTCTCGTTACTAGATCTATGGTTTTAGATCTAGATTTGGGAGGTTTCCTAATCTGGGTACCTTGACAGCATTCTATGAGTATTTAGAATGGACTACTCCTGACACGGTAGTACACCTGCAAGTAATGGAGTCACCCTCTCTAAAGGTGTCTTATAGACTAAAGGGGAGAGGGATACATATGATTGACAGATCACTTGCTTAGGCAATTGAGTCAATCATGAGATGTCAAGTACAACACCAGATGTTGTTCTTGCAGTAGATGCAATAAGTTGATATTAATCCAATCCTGGAGAAACAATCGGAAGCAGTTTTAGGACATAAGTGGTGTTCTAGGGATGTGATAACGACAGCCTCTTTTAAGAGACGGTTATCATTCCAGGCTTCCAAGGTGACATGGATGGCAGAGTGGCTGTCAGAGTTATAGTTTCTCCTTCTGACGAGGGGCAGTATTTTGGACAGGTGGTCCAAGGCGATACTGAGGGAGGCATGGCGCTGGATACTGATTAAGTTCAGTTATCGATACAGTCTAAGAAGTTTGGATTTGGAGTTCATTTATGAGCTAGGTCCCATCAGATATCCAGACATACTCTAAGACAGGTATTGCTCATTTCGGGAGATGGCTTTCTTTGCGAACTTGAGATATAGAGAGACATAGAAAGAAACATCACAGTGGATCCACTCACTGAGGCTATTCCTCGAACGCAATAGTTTCGCAAACGAGCTTTGTGAGACAGACTAGTAGAGGAGTTGGGTGTTCGGTATCACACGGGCTGTGAGTATGCGACATCACAATAATTAGCCTTGAGTGCAAGTGGGAGATTGTTGGAGATAGTGCCCTCAGAGTCAATTATTGGATCACAGGCACGTGATTGCAATGATTGAGGGAGGACCTATCCCGGTAGGACAGTCTTACTCGAGATGATAGTATGCTATCTGGTTTACCTTTATCATCGTGTACTGCTTCAGGTGACCTTACAGGTCACTATTACACGCTGATAGAGTCCATAGGATTCTTGCTTGACTGCCGGCAGTATGATGGCGATCATATACGTGAGAGCTGGTGGTCTATAAGCACATCCTTAAAAGGTCCCTAGTCGTGGGAGTTTCGAGACAGGGCATCGATTCTCCAGAGTAGACTAGTGTATACAGTCGAGACCCCGACGAGGGGCGGTGGCCGGTCTCATAAGCCACTGGTGTCAGTTGGTTCACCTAAGATGTATACAGGTGATCATTGGGTTATGAGTACACCGGACAGGACTCGCCGGGAACATGCTAGTTGGTCTTATACCTGACGTCAGATAGCATTTCCCTGGTGACATGTGTACAGGTTAGTTCATCGACCTGGGGATCGTCATTTGTCTCGTGTGAGTTCCCACTGTACTTTGATTACTACCCTACCACGGCTCAAAGGAGTCGTGCAAACAGGTTTTAGTTGGGTACAGTCCCGAGCCACATGGAGGCAATGAGCGGATCTTCAGGGGTTCGTCTCTCCCGGTATTGGGGGTGAGGTCGCGCTGTGTCTAGGAGAGCCATTACACAAAGCCCTCGGCCGAGGCAAGAGATTTACTAGTAGGTATTCCAGTAGTATCTCAGGGTGTTCTGGGCTACACTCCGACACGACTTGTACCGCTTTTGGGGGTCTGACTTTTACCAACCTCCTAGGCCCGACATGCGATGCTCATAGACGAACGGACCGGACTGTACGGATATTGTCACTGAAAGGCTCAGTAGGGTGTCAGGATGAGTTCGCTCATCGACGTCCCTTTTGGTCAATAGCTGGTGGCCCATCACGTATTGGCTTATACCTCTGACGTGCTGGTGGTTAAATCCACAGCCATAGTATTGACGAGTCTTTAGAGTCCACCACACTTTCAGTTACTCAAGCTTTCGGGCGAAACGCTGTAGCGGCCGTATGGAGATATGGCAGGGTCCGATCAGATACGTGCGGTATTGCACGGATCAGGATCGGACGGTTTGTACTAGTGACCGTATGGATATATGGCAGGGTTCGATCATATACATGTTGTATTGCACGGATCAGGATCGAACGGATATTACTAGCCGGCTTTGGTTTAAGCCGGGTCCTAGTTTAGTACAGTGTAGATTTTGTCTCATTGCATTTGTATCCGGTCGGAATGCAGATGCGGGTGTGTATGCACAGTATCGGGGTTTTCCTGTAATTTATTACGGGACCAGTTTTCTGAGGTTGCCATTTTGCATTCCATTCCGGCCGGTTTTCCTTTGTTCCTTCCCGGCCGGACTTTTCCGATGGAGGGGGTAATTTGCAGTTTTGCAAATTACATTTGGGGAGGGGGTTTTGTGCATTTGTGGGGCTTCATGATGGTTCATAATCATGAGATGCTTTCTAAGTCTTTTCATTTGCTTTTTGAGAAAGGATTGATTAGAGTTGATTTGTGTTTGGATGTGAGTTTTACTTTTGGGGTATGGTCACCCTTCTCTTTCTCCTACACTCACCTCCCTTATACTTGATGCTATTCCCTCCACCATTCTCACATTAGCAAATGGCCGGCCACATTTTGGAGAGAGGAAAAAAAATGAGAGAGGTTCATTTCATTTGGTGTGGGAAACTAATCATCCATCTCATTTTTCCATTGCTACCAAAATCCCCAAGTTCTTTTCTCAACCTCATTCCTCCATCAAGGCAACATAACCCCAAAGAGACAAAGCACTACACATTCTACAGAAAATCTTTAGCGCGTCGGCTAGCCAACTTCGCTCCCGAGTTGCCTCGGTATTGAGGTGGGAGCCCGTAAAAGATGCAGACGATGTGGTGCCCTTCCGGCAAGGTTGCGACGACCGGAGTTTCCGCGGGAGATCGGGACGACGAAGAGAAGACCGGAGGACTCGGATCACTCGGTATATCTCTCACCCTTTCTCTTGTTAGCTAGTATCGGTTAATGGTTACGATCCGGGTATATTTCCCGCGGTAGCGCCAGTTTAAAAGTTAAGAAAATTTTGATTCCGCATTTTGGCCTCGGATAGACGGCCGGGGCGCTGCCGTGGCGCAACATTAGGGGACTGACGTTTACCGCCTCCTAGGCCCGCCATGCGATATTCTCAGATGAACAGACCGGACTGTACGGAGACTGTCACATTCAGGCTCAGTTGGAGTTCCGATGGGTTCACCTCATCAGTCTTCTTATCGGCATCTACCTGGGGGCCGTTACGCACAGCTGTGCCGCTTACGGTCTGTGGTTAAACCCACTGCCAGCATAGTTTCGAGTCTTTAGAGTCCCACACAGAGAGCTATTCGCCTTTGGGCAAAATGGGTAGAGGTCGCATGGTTTTGCGACAAGGTTCGGTCACATCCGCGCACTTATGCACGTTTGGTGTCCGGGCAGTTATTACTAGCAGGCTTTGGTTTAAGCCAGATCCTAGTATACATTTTGGGATTGGTTTTATATCTTTGTATTCGTGTTCCTCGGAACACGGATGCAGGTGTGTATGCACAGTTGACAGAGACAGAGGCAGAGGATTCTCATTAGGGTTGTTGACTGTTGACTTTTTCTAAACCCTAATGAGAATATGAAATATGATTAATAATAATATTAATTAAGTATTATTGTGCCACGGTTGGGTTGAAAGTTTGACTTTTTTGACTTGTTGACTTTGTTGACCGGTTGACTAGTTTGGACTTGTTGACCATCATCATTGCATGGCTATCATTTCATGGCTATGACTTTTGCTTGCTTGTTGTGGTTTACAAAATGAGTACATGAAATGATATTGCCATTGAAATGAACCATCACAAAATACTTGATTACAATTATTATCATGATTATTTTGGCTTTTGAGAGCATTGTTGCAAGAGTCTTCACTCATTTTCTATCATATTGTTTCTCTCTCATCCTCAAGCTCTCTCTCTTCCTCTTCCTCTTGCTCATGGTTCTCTTGTCTCATGAGTTGAGAAACAAGAACCATAGAGATAAAACCAAAACACTTCTTTACTCATCTTAGAATACAAGGTCTAGCAAGCCAAGTATTTTAGTTTCCTCTAGATTGAAGTTGGAGCCAAAGGTAGAAGCTTTCGGGTGGATCCATTTTCGGCACAAGGAGACAACGTGGTGAGGCCGATCCGACCACCACAAAGAGTTGAAGAGAAGGAGTTCAAGATTAGGTATAACCCCTAAAATAGTAGCTAACCTCTTAGTTAGATTGTTAGATAATTTGTTTAGCAAAGTTCCGGTTTTTGAGTCCATGTTACCTCCACCGAAAAATTGTTTTTCACCATTTCCGCATCCCCGAAAGAACCGGGGACGGGTAACGTAGACTTACAGTGGTATCAGATCCTAGCTAAACTATCTAACATGTTAGCAAAGTTACTAGAAGTACGATCGGAGAAAAATTCACAAAACATGCCCGAAATGTTAACTTTCTGCCGATTTTTATTTCTGTTCAAAAAATAATTAATCTTACACTAAAAATCGGCTCAGGGTTCTTAAAGAACACAGGAGAAAATTGGTCCACTAACTCGGTCAAAGCACCGCGGAACCGCACCACGAGCTTGCTCCTACCGCAGATCCACGGCCGAGTTGACTCGGCGGTGGGTCAATTTTCCTGCATTGTTCTTATAGGGGTATTTTGGGATTTTTACAATGTGTTTTTTCTGCCCAGATTTTCCAGAAAGCAAATTTGTGTTTTGGGGTGGTTACAAATCCGTATTTTGATCGAACTTCTATAGACTTTGGCTAATGGGTTATATCTGTGATGTGATATATGTATTGAACGTCTTCTAATCGCTATACGTCGATTAGTGGGGGTTATACATATCTGTGATCTGTAATGTTGATGGTTTGTGTATATGAATTCATTGGATTGTCGCGGATGAATAGCCAGGGGTTGTGAGATGAGAGTTTTATTTATCTTTCAATTCATGTAATTTGTAATTGATGTAATATTATTTATATGGCCGCACATCCGGGATGAGGTTGTAGCCGCCATTTTATAATTTCTTTTACTGTTTTTGCTCCTAGGATGTGCACAAACAAACTACCGGGTATCTCGAAGTGTCGAGTGGCCTACTCACGTTGTTGAGGGAGGTTGCTTCACTTCGGGTTTTTGGCGGGTAGTTTGCCGCACCCGTAGGGGTCTAGGGTGGGGTCTTGGCTATTCATCGCGACCGTGCAATCCGCTTTTCGTTACAGGCTCGTACGGAATGCGGATTCCTAGTATATCTAATGTGTTCATCTGTGATCTGGAATGGCTATCATTGCATGTGACGAATGTATATATCTATATATGTTATCTATTTAGGCGTTGCTTATGTTTTGCATCCGCGCTAGTCCAGCCCCCGCTGTGTCGTTAGTTAAGTAACCTAACGGGTAATATCGGGGCCCCGTGGCGAATGCGGATGGCATAAGCGTACATCATATTTTCGTTGTTTTCGGCAATGGTAGGATTAAATGATGGGACACATTAAATTAATGCAAGAAAATAAACCAAAGTAAAGTCGTTGGAACAAATTCACTCGGTTTCTTTTCAAAAACAACTTTTAAACGCGGAGCTTAAGCCACTCCTTTTAAAAGCTATCAAGGTTCCTTCGATTATATCAAGTTCACTATATTCACGGTTTCGCCAAAACCATTCGTAGCCCTCCGTCGTTTCGTATGATTATTCAATAGTATTCAAGCTATGTTTGTTGACCTTTGTCAAGGCATAGTGATTGGTAGTTGTTGGGTGTTCATATGTAGCATAGATAGATGCGTTGGTTTGGGACAGTCGTATTACCTTGTTAACCTTCGTCAAGGGTATATACGGGTGGGTTCAAATTAACCTGGACAATGACGGGTAGAACTTGACATGTGACTTATGATTTGTTGACCTTCGTCAAGGTCATAAGAGCATGGGGCGAAAAATCCACATCGGGAGTTTCTAAAGAAACTGAAACTTGCTAGCGCTGCATACCATTTGGAGTGTGATGATTCTGGTAGGATTCCTTCAGTTTTATCAAGCGATGATATTTGGATCCCGATCCTACTGTGAGTATATGCTACTCCTCGGGAAATTTCTCACTTAACGATCAATGCTATAAACCTAGTAGGTGTCTAGAAAGGTGTTAGCGGGGCCACGCCCCCAGCGAAAAGAGGTTCTTAAATTAAGGAACTTCGCGAAAGCGTTGGAAAACCTCCCTCGAAGTACCGACACTGGCCTGGCTGAAAGGTTAAGCAAGTATTGTACGGTGAGATTGATCCCGACTCATTCTTCTTTTTTGGTTTGAGGAGGGATTCGAGAAACAGTAGGAGCCATCCTGTTTAGATAAACTAAAAACCAATCTAAACTTGCAAGAGCATCATGCTGAGTGTTTTCTTCTCTCTCTCTTAATTGCAGCGACCCAGTGACCCCACATAGGTTACATCTAGATAATAAAATGACTGAATCTGATTGTTATGATTGGCAAAGGTCTGTCCAGATGTCCATTGCCCATAACAAGCTGGGACACCTCTTAACTAATCCAACCCCTACCGTCTCAGGACCAGTTTCCCCTGTCACGGATATTAATATCCGTAAGACATCAGAAAAGGACTGTGCGAAAGCCAAGTGCCTCGTGTTAGCCTCAGTTGATGGCGCATACCAGAGGCAGCATGAGAAGATGGACTTAGCTTCTATCTTCCTCCATAACAAAGATTTATATGGAGAGCAATCTCGTATCGCAAGATATGAGACCTCGAACGAATTGCTTCCAGCGAGGTTGGCTATCGGGTCATCTGTACAGGGCAACGTCCTTACAGAGACCAGCTATTTTGAGCTCACGGACCTGAAGACCACGTTGAAGAACGGGTCAGATGCTGACTTGATTCTACAGTCTCTACCTTCTACCATGAAGGAAACCAGGGAAGTAGAAGGAAAGGGAAGGGCAAAAGTTTCGGGACTGAATGTAGTAAAAGAGGGGCGTTCCTATTGTTACTGGAATGAACATTAGACGAAGGATTGCAGGGCTAGCAAAGCCAGTAGCTAGAATTCGAAGCATGTTGTGGCTTCGGCTTCGGGTGTGTTTGTAGTAGAGAACTGTATGTCAGTTAACCCTACTTCCTAGGTATTGGATACCGGATCAGGATCTCACATCTGTAATTCGTTACAGACTCTGAGAAACCGTAGGGTTATCAGGAAAGGTGATATGACTCTCAGGGTTGCTAACGGAATGAGCATGGACGCTGAATCCGTATGGGAATATCATCTTGGACTGAAAACTGGGCAAATATTGATTCTGCGTAACTGTTTGTATGTACCAGGTGCGACTTGTAATATCATATCTGTATCCTTACTTTCTAAGGAAGTATATGATTTTGCTTTTGTAAGCGATGTGATCCACATCCACCTAAATCAAGTTCTGATTGGGTCAGGTACATTAGAAAATAGGATATACGTATTGAATCAAGCTCAGATTAAAAGAAAGTCTCCGGAAAAAAATAAGGCTTTCTTATGGCATTGTAGACTGGGTCACATTAATGAGACACGGTTAACTAAGTTACATAAAGAGGGATACTTGAATCCGTTCGAGTATCAGTCTTATGCCATTTGTGAATTTTGTCTCATGGGAAAGATGACAAAGACTCCGTTCACTGGACACGGAGTAAGAGCGAGCGAGCTCTTTGGACTCATACACAGTGACGTGTGTGGTCCAATATCTACACATGCGCGAAGTGTTTATTCATACTTCATTACTTTTACAGATGATTTCTCTAAGTATGGACATGTCTTCCTGATGAAGCATAAATCCGAGGCCTTTGAGAAATTTCAGGAATACATTAATGAAGTTGAAAAACAAACAGGCAAAAGTATAAAGACACTAAGATCTGATCGAGGTGGTAAATACTTGAGTGCCGAGTTTCTAGACTACTTAAAAGAGAATGGAATTCTCTCTCAGCTTACTCCTCCACACTCGCCACAACAAAACGGTGTATCTGAAAGGCGAAATCGAACCCTATTGGATATGGTTCTTTCCATGACGAGTAAGGCCGAGTTACCGCGATCTTTCTGGGGTTATGCACTAGAAACAACTGCATATCTCTTGAACAAGGATCCAACCAAGACTGTGCCTACCACCCCATATAAGATGTGGAGTGGGAAGAAACCCTGTCTTAAGTATCTTAAGACATGGGGATGTCCAGCTTTTGTAAGGAAGTAGCATACGGACAAGCTCGAGGCACGTTCAGTACTGTGTAAGTTTGTGGGATACCTAAAGAACTTCAGGGTGTATCTTTTCTATTCCGTAGAGGAACAAAAGGTTTTGTTTCTCAGCATGCCCACTTCTTGGAAACTGAATTTTTAGAAAGTCAGATAAGTGGGAGCGCAATAGAACTGGAAGAAATTCAAGAACCACAAGCTATTACTGAAACCTTGGTAGAACCAGAGGTTTCAGGAGAACCGGACATTCCTGCACCACTCCGCAGGAGTAGTAGGCAGTCTCATCCGCCCGAGAGATACTACAGTTTTCTCATAGACGGGGATAGAGAGGATTGCGTCATTGATTATGATGAGCCTACTAGCTTCCAGCAAGCCACTCAGAGCGGTGACTCAGTAAAATGGCTGGATGCAATGCGGACCGAGATGGAGTCCATGTACACCAACAAAGTTTGGACTTTGGACTTTGCTCCAGAAGGGGTAAAACCCGTAGGCTGCAAATGGATCTTCAGAAAGAAGATTGGTGTAGATGGGCAGGTTGAAACCTATAAAGCTAGGCTAGTTGCAAAGGGTTTTCGTCAAAGACCTGGTTTGGACTATGACGAGACCTTTTCTCCAGTGGCTATGCTAAAATCCATTCGGATCCATCTTGCCATTGCTGCCTTCCACGATTATGAGATTTGGCAAATAGACGTAAAGACCGCTTTTCTAAATGGAAATTTAGAGGAGTGTGTCTGTATGGACCAGCCAGAGGGTTTCATTCAGAGTGGGAGCAGCGGTAAAGTGTGCAAGTTGCTCAAGTCCATCTATGGACTGAATCAGGCATCGCGGAGTTGGAACATCTGCTTTGATGATACTGTCAAAGAATTCGACTTTATCTAAAACCCAGATGAACCATGCATTACAGTAAGATTGTAGGGAGAACTGTAGTATTCCTCGTCTTGTACGTGGATGACATTCTCCTAATAGGAAAAGATATTCCTATGTTACAGTCAGTCAAAAGATTCTTGTCATAGAGGTTCTCCATGAAGGACCTGTGCGATGCCAACTACATTCTGGGGATCCAGATCTATCGTGATAGATCTAAGAGGATGTTGGGACTTTCACAGTCCAGGTACATTGACACCATACTGAAACGATTCAATATGGAAGATTCCAAGCACGGTAATCTACCGGCTTGTCACGGAATCACCCTCTCCAAAGAGATGTCTCCCAAGACTGATTTGGAAAGGGCTCGCATGTCATCTATACCCTACGCATCTGCGGTAAGCTCTATAATGTATGCGATGTTATGTACCAGACCAGATGTAGCATACGCATTGAGCGTTGTAAGCCGGTATCAGTCGGACCCAGGGGAGAAACACTGAATAGCAGTAAAGAACATTCTCAAGTACCTGAGAAGGACTAAGGAGATGTTCTTGGTGTATGGAGGAAAAGACCTCCTGATCGAGGCCTTTGTTGACTCCAGCTTCCAGAGTGACAAGGATGACTCCAAGTCCATGTTGGGTTATGTCTTTACCCTCAATGGAGGGGTGGTTTGCTGGAAGAGTTCCAAGCAGGAAACCATTGCTGACTCAACTATGGAAGCGGAGTACATAGCTGCTTGCGATGCCGCAAAGGAAGCTGTCTGGATGAAGAAGTTCCTTACGGAGCTTCAGGTGGTTCCTACCATTGTTGATCCAATACCGTTGTATTGTGACAACAACGGCAGTATAGCTTTAGCGAAGGAACCCAGGTCCTATCAGAAGTCCAGGCACATTTTGTGGCGGTACCACCTGATCAGGGAGATCATAGATCGCCAGGAGATCGAGGTGAAGAGAGTAAATTCAGAAGATAACACTGGTGGTCCACTCACGAAGGCCTTACCCCAGACTCAGTTCGAGCGGCTGATCGAGATGATAGGTCTTCGATACGCCAGTACATGGCCTTAGTGCAAGTGGGAGATTGTTAGTGTATATGCCCTTGAGGCCATTACTGTATCATACTAGTTCGTATATTACTTGATGGAAGCTTGGGATATTCATAGTTGTATAGACAATCTTGCTCAAAATGGTAGTATGCTACTTGGTTTGTTTCTACTTTAATATGTGCATGTGTTTATTTTAGCATATCGCTTATACATATTAGTAGAGCCCTTAGGATCTTTGCTTGATTACCAGCGTTGTGATGGCAGTCACACTCGTGGGCGTTGGGTAATCCACAAGCACATCCTTATACAGGTCCTTAGTCGTAGGACTATCTGTTAGGTCCACGTTACCCACCCCGGGCCTTTCGGGGAGGCGGAATAGGTAAAACAAATTTTTTTCCTAACTAGGTAACATGGACCGTACAAGAAGGATCGTTGCTAAACAAGAACTAACAAATATTCTACAAGTTCTAACTACTATGTAGAATGGTTATACCATGGTCTTAAACTCCTTCTCTTCTTGTTGTGGTTCTTCCTCTTGCTTACTCCTTGTAGTTGCTTGAACGGATCCTCCTTGTCGTCTCCTCTTTGCCATAGATGGATCCACCCGAGGGTCTCGAAATTGAGCTCCAATCTCAACCTAGAGATGACTAAGGTGTTTGGTTTTCTAAACCTAATACCTTAGATTGTGTAGAGAAGAGTGATGGTGGTTTTGTCTCAAAGGTTCATGATTTCCAACTCATGGAACACTTGATCCTTGAGAGAGGAAGAGGGAGAGCTTTTTTCATGAGAGAGAAAGAAGATGATAGAATGAGCTCTCATCATGCAACCATCCTCACAAAAGTGAGAATAATGATAATAATAATAATAATAATTAAGTATGGTGATGGTTAGTTTCAATGACCAATATCATTTCATGCAATTATTTCATTTTGTAAACAACAAGCAAGCAAAAGTCATACCCATGAAATGATAGCCATGAAATGATGATGGTCAACAAGTCCAAAATGATCAACCGGTTAACAAAGTCAACAAGTCAACAAAAGTCAAACTTTCAACTCAACCATGGCACAATAGTACTTAATTAATATTATTAGTCATATATCATATTCTCATTAGGGTTTAGAGAAAAGTCAACGGTCAACAAGTCAACCAAAGTCAAATGGTTAACAATCCTAATGAAAATCCTCTGCCTCTGCCAACTGTGCATACACACCCGCATCCGTGCTCCAAGGAACACGAATACACTGAGACAAAACCAATCCCAAAACAATTACTAGGATCTGGCTTAAACCAAAGCCCGCTAGTAACAACCGTCCGGACACCAAACGTGCATAAGTGCGCGGATGTGAACGAACCCTTCGCAAAACCATGCAACCTCTACTCTTTTTTGCCCAAAGGCGAGTAACCCTCTATGTGGGACTCTAAAGGCTCGACACTACGCTTGAAGTGGGTTTAACCATAGGCCGCAAGCGGTACTAGCTGTACGTAACGGTCTCCAGGTAGATGCCGATAAGAAGACTGATGAGGTGAACCCATCGAACTCCTACTGAGCCTGAATGTGACAATCTCCGTACAGTCCGGTCTGTTCGTCTGAGAAAATCGCATGGCGGGCCTAGGGGGCGGTAAACTTCAGTCCCATAAAAGAGGTACAAGTCATGTCGGGGTGTAGCCTAAAACACCCTGAGAATCTACTGGAAACCTACCAGTAATTCTCACACGCCCTGGCCAGGGACGACAATGTGTAATGGCTCTGCTAGACACAGCGCGATATCAACTCCAAATACCGGGAGAGACGAATCCTGTCTAACCGTCACTGCCTCCAAGTGCTTCGGGACTGCACCCAACTCCTACCTATTTGCACGACTCAGTAGAGTCGTAGTAGGGTAGTAATCTAAGAACAGTGGGAACACACTTGAGGCGAAGTGACAGTGTTAAGTCAGCGGACTAAGCTGTACTTGATCAGTCGAAAATAATGTATTTTTAACACGGCAATTTCCCTATCATTTTCACTCATTTAGAAGTGTTCGGTATTCATATTTCACATATTAGCAAATTAGTCGTTAAATATCAGATTGCATGTGTTAGATTCTAAAACCAACATTTCTAAGGAAATTTACTGCATTTCATGGCATCGCATAATCTCTATATTGCGCAACACTTGTCTTGAGAAATAGTGCAGGAAAATCCGAATGAAAAGCCAAAATTACCATTTTTGCTGATCAAACATTACGCCAACTCAAAGACCTGAGAAGTGGTAGCAATCTAGAGGGCAAAACACAATTCAACATATCACAAAAGGGCCCATATGTCAATACCAGAGAAGCCCAAACGTTTCAAGCCATGAAGCCTCTAAGGCGCCGCGGAACCGCGGCGGGAGCCAGCTTATGCCGCGGCGCTTTTGCCACTTCATCAGCCAATTTTCAGTGTACAATTTGTATCTCTGGGCCCACATTCCTTTCTGATACTTCAAATTCCAGAAGGACCTCGAAGCTACTGCCAAATCAGCAAAGATCATTAAGCAAGGCTAATCTTAATTAAGCTCCTAACAAACTAATTCTAGAAGCTCCCTCCTAACTAATCACATCTAGAAGCTTCTCCTCTAACTAACTTTTGGAGGGAAATTCAAATTTCCTTAACAAACTTTTGGAGGGAAACTTAAAATTCAAATCCTAGATCTAGGGTTTAGATGTCTATAAATAGGAACCTAGATCTAAGGGTTGAGGCAAATCAATCTTTAGGTAATCAATCATTAGGGAATCAATCTTTAGTTAGTTAATCTCCCATTCCTAAATCTATAATTCTTCATCTTCTTCCACAAGTCTAGTGACAAGGCTTGTGCAAAACCCTAACCCTAATTCCACTCCAAATTCAAGATCTTGAGTACCAATCAAGCAAGAAGCCCTTCAACCTTTTATGAGCGGAGCCGATCACCAATCGAGCAAGTGATCCAAGCCGATCCGCGACTCACAGAGCCGAGCGAAGCCAAATCGACGATCGAGTTCTTCCTCTTGTAGTTCTTGAGCGAATGTAATGAAATTGTTGATATAAATAAAAGGTGAAATTCTTTAATCTTGCTTTCTTTTAATTCTTGCAACATGATTCGATCTTAATTTGTAATTGTAGTTCTTGTTGTGATGTTTGAGTAAAACTCCGCTCGTCGAGGAGTCGAGACGATCAATAGAATGATGATGTAACAAATCTTAAAACGATTTTTAAGTCCTACGAGTTTTGTAAACCCTAGCAAGTTCAAGAATCGATGACCTAGTTTCATAGCGATGCTTTCTTGATTGTGATCGCTCGAAATTAGAGATCTACGACCGTTTCTTGAATTTACTAGAGGCTAGAATATGAATGATAACGATGAAAGAACAAGGGATAAGATGAAACCCTATTTTCACTAGAAATCCCTAATTCTTGTCGATCATCATCGATCTAGTATCAATTCATCGAAGGATAAGAATGCGTCATCTTGATATTACATCACATCTATAGATCCGATCGATTCCTACGAGCCTCATTTCGATTCTTGATATTTGGTTGGAAAAATCATCAAACTATCAATTCTTGATTCTATCTTTTTCTTGTTATTAGATCTATATTTTTTCTAATTCTTGAACTTCAATTTCAAATCATGAATTGTTTTGTTTTCTTTTCATTAAAGTTTCAACTCATCTAATTCAAAAGACGAACGATTACACTGTCCCTATGGACGATCCGCACTCACTTACAATCTACATCCGACACCGTAGTTGATTACGGTCAAATAATTTTTGGTTGTGATTTCTTTACAATTTTCTCAAACATACACAACGAGAAATTATTTTCAATCAAATGGCGCCGTTGCCGGGGATAGTGCGCTAATTGTTTGTATTTTGAAATTTGAGTTGAAAGATTTATTCCGTTACAATTTTTAGATCAAAATTCGCGCAAACACTAATGCGTGTTGTTGTGATTTGATTGCGAGGAAATCTGGGATCATTGGAGCAGGAGAATTTTTTTTATGAAAATTCCAGAGAGCTGAGGAGTTCAAGTGGAACATTGTCAAGAATTTGTGTGCAGTGAATAGTCATTTAGACCGCGTTTCAGCGGCATTAGATAGTATCTGCGGCGGATCAGCCGCGGCTCTGAGGAAAAACTGTAGAAAAATTCTCTGGTAATTTCTATCTTTCTTATCTCTCTCTAAAATCTTCTCCAAATAACAATTTACTACAGGTTTCTTTGCAAATAATCGCAGCGCGCAAAAAGCAAATTAAATTTGTGCGTGTTTTTTATTCTTGTGGTTGTTGCATATTAATACGGACATTAAGGGGCAAAGACCAAATCCAGATTAGGTGGGGAGTTCATTACCCTTCCTAGGCCCCGAAAACCGCAAAATTGCATCCGCATTTACCCTCATTAACTAAAAAAATATCTAGAGATGACTCTAAGGACCGTCGCGCTCACTTAGGACAGAAGAAGGCCGTGGGTAATTCATTGCTTATCCGCGTTTTCTTGTGGTGTCTAAGGCAAGTGTGTCGAAGGCTAGTGGTTATTAATTAGGCCCACTACTTACGTAGTGGAGTACCTTCCCACTTACCTGGCACTTACCTGGCCACATGGGAACAAAGAGGCAGTGGAGGATTTATCCCGTGACTTGTCTTTTGGCAGTTAGGAGCGGTCTAGAGCCGGAACTAGGTGACCAATAGAATTAGGGTTTTGCTTGCTGCATTTGTTGTGTTGCATCATATTTTCAAAAATCCGTCCAATTTTCAAAACAAACACCGCATTCATATCATTCCCCTAATTATAAATTCACGATGCCACTTGTACTAACCCTTTTTAGTGCAAGATAGGCTGGACACGGGATTCTAGTGCCCGTTAGTCCGCGTTCCCTCATCGACCCAAAAGTCAGTATTTCTACATTTACCTTTCTTTTACCCACCACCACACCCACATCGATGGATCCACCTCCATCGAATTTCTTTTCCACTACCTTACCGCCGTCCGTTGGTGCGCAGAATCCATCTCGCATCTCTCTCCAAGAGAGGTGCTATCCAACACGAGGTCCCCTTTCCACCTGTCTTTCCATTCCACCAGCCAACGGGGACAATTTTCAAATAAAACCCCAATACATCAACCTTGTACCAAAATTTCACGGTCTCGTGTCTAGACGCATACGTGTTTATCACGAAATTTGAAAATGTATGCGCAATGATGGGTACTTCACAGCTTTCTGTGGATGCTTTCCGTCTTCGTCTTCTCCCATTCACTTTGTGCGATTTAGCCGAGAAGTGGCTATATAACACTACCGCACATTCCATTTCAAATTGGGACGAATTCGTCAAAGCATTCCTTAAGAAATTCTACCCACATCAAAAGACAGCTCGAGTCCGTAGCGAAATCTATCAATTCACCCAGCTTCCAAATGAAACATTTTCAAAATGTCTTGAACGTTTCAAGGATCTGTTAGTCTAATGTCCACATCACGGTATCCCGAGATGGGAACTGTGCCGAATCATTTATGAGGGCATTAATCCTAACACAAGACAGACCCTTGAATCAATGTGTCAAGGCAACTTTATGACTAAAGATGATGGGGAAGCCTGGAAATTTCTAGAAAATTTCGCTGAAAAATCTTTACAGTGGGAGGTGTGAGTCAATCGTCTAGGGATGGCAATGATATTTCCATAGGAGTTAGAGCTGACATTACAGCTATGCAAAAGAAACTCGAGACTATGGAAAACAAATTTTTAGCCGCCCTAAGTCAAATATCACTCTCCAAAACTGTATGTGGATGTTGTTCTGATCCTTCTCATTTAACGGAAGAGTGTCCACTAAATTCTCCGTTTCAAGTTCAAGAGCATACCAATGCCGCATTTCAAAGACCTAGAAACGATCCATTTTCTTCCACATATAATCAGGGTTGGAGGAATCACCCTAACTTTGCTTGGAACCAATCCCAATCTCAAAACACGGTTCAAAACACGAATCATTTCCAAAGGGTCCCTCCACCACAACAGTAGCCACCACTACAATTGAGTCAGCACCCCTTTCAAGCACAAAATTTTCAAAATCCGGTCAACACACCTGCACTGTCTAGTCCTTTACAGTTGACCGGGACTGATGAAACCTATTCATTTGCACAATGCACGAATTTGGTCTTAGCAAATATTATGCAAGTTTCGGCTGAAACGAAGTCTTCTGTCGATAAAATTGAGAAAAACTCAGCATCCCAAGCTGAGAGTATCAAATCGATGGAAGCAGAAATTTCACGATTAAGAGCCGAAATGAGTGTAAGAGAGAAAGGGAAACTTCCAGCTCAACCTTTACCTAATCCTGGCTATTCATATCATGTGGATGCAATCACGTTGAGATCTGGAAGAGTGCTTGACACTCATGTTGGGGAAGAGTTTGATGATACAGAAAAATCAATCAATAACACCCCGGCTGAGATCTTTCCTTACACAGACACTTCTAATTTTAACCCCAGTTCTTCTACCCCACCACCTTCTTCCGAGCCTATTCTTCGTTTCCCAAAAGGCTCGCCACTTCAGCCCACCTCTTTTACTCCTCCACGGAAGATCCCCACTTCTATTTTGGGATCGAGTCCACACCCACTTCCTTCTCCTATGATGGACCCAGCGCTTATTGCTAAAGCACCTTATCCTAATCGGTTAAGGGCTAACACACCGAGTCCACATATGGAGAAGATTATGAACATTTTTAAGCAAGTTAATATCAACATCCCTCTCCTAGATGCCATCTAACAAGTTCCGTCCTATGCGAAAACTCTTAAGAACTTGTGCACTAGGAAGAGGAAGACTCAAGTGCCCAAGAAGATATTCATGGCAAAAACAGTAGACACAACCTTTCCCCAGCAATTACCAAGGAAACGTAAGGATCCTGGATATCCTACTATTTCCATTTCTATTGGGGGAAAACACATTAACCGTGCTCTACTAGACCTTGGCGCTAGTGTTAACTTGCTTCCATACTCTGTTTATGAGCAACTAGGGATCGGAGAGTTGAAGCCAACCCATTGCACTCTCCAAATGGCTGACCGATCAATCACCAAACCTAGGGGTGAACTGGAGGATGTGTTAATAAAAATCGGGGAATTCATATTCCCTGTGGACTTTATTGTAATTGATACACAACCTGTAGCGAACCCACGGAATCAAATTCCGGTGATTTTAGGTCGCCCCTTTTTGGTCACTTCCAATGCTATTATCAACCGTCGTAACGGTTCTATGACCATATCTTTCAGGAATAGGTCAATAGAACTGAACATTTACAAGTTGGGAAGTGTACCCTCCGAACCTACTGCTCATGTCTGTTCTGTCGACTTAATGGATGTCGACAGCAGCGAATTTGATGATCCTCCTGATATCGATCTTCACTCGTTTCATACGTTATTGTTTGACCCAACTATGTATCATACACATACGGACTCTTCTACCGAGATGTCCGGGTCAACAATTAACACTGATTATGAACTGCTTTCAGAGTCTGAAGATCACCCCGCAGTTTGTGATGACATTATTTCTCGGGGTATTGATGGAACTTTTGAGGAGATCTTCGCTGATGAACTCGCATTTTTAAATGACATGGGTGTTGAGATGAATCATGTCCCAATCATTGAAATTGAACCTCCACCCCTTCTTCTGAATTGTAAGAAGAATGCGAGTAATCCATCACATTCACTGCATCGTCTCACCAATACGAGACGCTCACACACTCTCTTCCACCACTTAACCTTTCCCCACTTCTTCTTCCACCAACCAGAGCACTGCATTGATAAAATTTTTGAATGGTTGGTGTTAACTTTCAGTCTTTGCAAAGCTTGGTATCGACCAATGATTTTTTGACCCCCTCATATGATTTTCAAAAGATTAACATTGCATAACTCAAGTTTGGGACGGGGGGTATAATCGGGCTCTTGAAAAGTAAAGTGTTACAAAATTTTGAGCCAAAAATAAGTTTGGGGGACGGTCTTCACTTGAATATTTTGCCCCCACTAATAAATTCCTCCCAAGCTTACAGGTTTTTCGAGATTTAGCTGAAGGCAACAGTGAGGACACTGTTGAAAACAAGTTTGGGGGAGGTTTGTGCTTATTTTCGCATCATTTGCATATCATTTGCATAAGCACAAAATATTTTTTTTTAAAAACATATAAAAATTTAAAAGTTTTCAAAATTATAAAAATAATTTTTGTACATAAATAAAATAATAAAAGTTTAGATAGTGAAAAATTACATCCATGAGATTAGAAAAATTTAAGAAAACCAAGAAAATTAGAAGTTTTCTTATACGAACTAGTAATAAGTAGTTATGAGCCGTTGTCCCAAGGGTTAGCAAGATGAAGGACGTCACTAAACTGAGGATAAAAATAAGTCTGAAAAATAGTTTCTATTCTGGAAGCCAAACATTTTGAACGTTGATACCCTGCTATTCGCACTTACATACGTCTTAAAGCCTGGAATAGTAGAGGATACCTTGAAATGCTCTTGTCTTAAAGCCAAAAGTATGAAGGAAATTAAAAAAAAAATTGATGAAGAAAATATAAAGTGGTGAGAAAAATGGACACTGGTTTTGTTATCGCCGAGGGCAATAAAAAATATATAGCGAGGGTGCTTCTTCACCTAGTGCCCTAAGGCCAACTGGTCTGGGAGTCACTGCTATGCCTGAGGTGGTGCAAGACGAGGAAAATACACCAAGTAAGCAAGCACAGGAGTAATCGGTCGGTTAGTACCTCAAGAAGTATTAACGGTCGCATGAAAGTGTGTGAGCGATCTCATCTAAATATTCATTAATTAAAAAGTACTGAGGCTGATGGGCAAGAGTATGATAGCTTGAATTGAATTCTCCGGGTGTAGGGATGTCCTTTACACACACGCAGGGTGATATGATCGATGTTTGGAATAAAGATAGGAATGAAGAATAAGACGATGTTTTATTGAGGGAGGACGTGATTTCTAACATCTTTTCATGACCATTAAGATAGGGCTCATGACAACCGAAAAGCTAGCTTAGTTGGAAACCCTAATTTTCGAGGTCTTTCTTTTACAATTCTTTTGTTTAAATGTAATATTCATGATCTTTCTTTTATTATTGGATTTTGTGGGTGCAATCTGCTGAAAACCCTCAGGAGACAACACTCCTCCTATTAGGGACACCTAGAGGTTTAAAGACTTGTTGCATGTGCTCAGTGCAATCGTGTTGCCTACGAAAGTGTGCTAGATAGTTTTTCTCTTTTTAATAAAAAGTTCGCTCGAGACGATCGAAAAAAAGTTTGGGGGTATTTGATCAGTCGAAAATAATGTATTTTTAACACGGCAATTTCCCTATCATTTGCACTCATTTAGAAGTGTTCGGTATTTATATTTTACATATTAGCAAATTAGTCGTTAAATATCAGATTGCATGTGTTAGATTCTAAAACCGACATTTCTAAGGAAATTGACTGCATTTCATGGCATCGCATAATCTCTATATTGCGCAACACTTATCTTGAGAAATTGTGCAGGAAAATCCGGAAGAAAAGCCAAAATTGCCATTTTTGCAGATCAAACATTACGCCAGCACAAAGACCAGAGAACTGGTAGCAATCTAGAGGGCAAAACACAATTCAACATATCACAAAAGGGCCCATATGTCAATACCAGAGAAGCCCAAAAGTTTCAAGCCATGAAGCCTCTAAAGCGCCGCGGAACCGCGGCGGGAGCCAGCTTATGCCGCGGAACCGCGGCGCTTTTGCCACGTCATCAGCCAATTTTCAGTGTACAATTTGTATCTCTGGGCCAACATTCCTTTCTGATTCTTCAAATTCCAGAAGGACCTCGAAGCTACTGCCAGATCAGCAAAGATCATTAAGCAAGGCTAATCTTAATTAAACTCCTAACAAACTAATTCTAGAAGCTCCCTCCTAACTAATCACATTTAGAAGCTTCTGCTCTAACTAACTTTTGGAGGGAAATTCAAATTTCCTCAACAAACTTTTAGAGGGAAACTTAAAATTCAAATCCTAGATTTAGGGTTTAGATGTCTATAAATAGGAACCTAGATCTAAGGGTTGAGGCAAATCAATCTTTAGGTAATCAATCATTAGGGAATCAATCTTTAGTTAGTTAATCTCCCATTCCTAAATCTATAATTCTTCATCTTCTTCCACAAGTCTAGTGACAAGGCTTGTGCAAAACCCTAACCCTAATTCCACTCCAAATTCAAGATCTTGAGTGCCAATCAAGCAAGAAGCCCTTCAACCTTTTATGAGCGGAGCCGATCTCCAATCGAGCAAATGATCCAAGCCGATCCGCGACTCACAGAGCCGAGCGAAGCCAAATCGACGATCGAGTTCTTCCTCTTGTAGTTCTTGCGCGAATGTAATGAAATTGTTGATATAAATAAAAGGTGAAATTCTTTAATCTTGCTTTCTTTTAATTCTTGCTACATGATTCGATCTCAATTTGTAATTGTAGTTCTTGTTGTGATGTTTGAGTAAAACTCCGCTCGTCGAGGAGTCGAGACGATCAATAGAATGATGATGTAACAAATCTTAAAACGATTTTTAAGTCCTACGAGTTTTGTAAACCCTAGCAAGTTCAAGAATCGATGACCTAGTTTCGTAGCGATGCTTTCTTGACTGTGATCGCTCGAAATTAGGGATCTACGATCGTTTCTTGAATTTACTAGAGGCTAGAATATGAATGATAACGATGAAAGAACAAGGGATAAGATGAAACCCTAGTTTCACTAGAAATCCCTAATTCTTGTCGATCATCATCGATCTAGTATCAATTCATCGAAGGATAAGAATACGTCATCTTGAGATTACATCACATCTATAGATCCGATCGATTCCTACGAGCCTCATTTCAATTCTTGATATTTGATTGGAAAAATCATCAAACTATCAATTCTTGATTCTATCTTTTTCTTGTTATTAGATCTATATTTTTTCTAATTCTTGAACTTCAATTTCAAATCATGAATTGTTTTGTTTTCTTTTCATTAAAGTTTCGACTCATCTATTTCAAAAGACGAACGATTACACTGTCCCTGTGGACGATCTGCACTCACTTACAATCTACATCCGACACCGTAGTTGATTGCGGTCAAATAATTTTTGGTTGTGATTTATTTACAATTTTCTCAAACATACACAACGAGAAATTCTTTTCAATCAGTACTCATGTCACCTGGGAACTGTTAACTAACGATAGGTATACTACCAACCAACAGTTCCCGACGAGTCCTGTCTAGTGTACTCGTAACCTAACGAGCACCTGCATACTATCTCTAGTACGACGTACTGATAGCTGTGGGACAGACCATCTACCCTGCTTGGAAGAGAAGCGTATGCACCAGTCTACTCTGGAATATCGATGCCCTGTCTCGATAATCCTACGACTAGGGACCAAAATAAGGATGTGCTTATAGACTACCCAGCCCCCACTAATGTGATCGCCATCATAACGCCGGTAGTCAAGCAAAAATCCTAAGGGCTCTACCAATATGTTTTCAGCGATATGTTAAAAGAAACATATACACATATTAAGATAGAAACAAACCAAGTAGCATACTACTATATCGAGCAAGACTGTCGTAAACCCGTATATATATATATATATATATCCCAAGCCTCCAAAATGTATTATACAAACTAGTACTATACAATAATGGCCTCTTGGGCATACATATCTAACAATCTCCCACTTGCACTAAAGGCCAGTAATTGGTGTACCGCATACCCAACGTCTGCACTAAGGCCAGCTGCTGGTGTACCGCATACCCAATAGCTCAAAAAGTCGCTCGAAATGTGTTTGAGGGAGGGCCTTTGTGAATGGATCCGCCGTGTTGTCTTTTGTGTCCACTCTCCGTACCTCGATCTCTTGGCGATCAATGATCTCCCTGATCAGGTGATACCGCCTCAAGATGTGTCTGGATTTCTGATTGGACCTTGGTTCCTTCACTAAAACTATAGCCCCATTGTTATCGCAATACAAAGGTATTGGGTCAACAATGGACGGAACCACCTGAAGTTCACTAATGAACTTCTTCATCCAGACCGCCTCTTTTGTGGCATCGCTTGCAGCAATATATTCAGCCTCCATCGTCGAGTCTGGGACGGTATCCTGTTTGGAACTCCTCCAACACACCGCCCCTCCGTTGTGGGTAAACACAAAACCCGAGACAGACTTGCTGTCATCCTTGTCACTCTGGAAGCTTGAATCGGTAAAGAACTCGACCCTGAGGTCTCCATTACCGTAAACCAGGAACATCTCCTTAGTCCTTCTCAGGTACTTGATAATGTTCTTCACTGCCGTCCAGTGGTCCCCACCTGGGTTTGACTGATACCGGCTTACCACGCTCAGTCTGTAAGCTACATCTGGTCTTGTACATAACATCGCATACATTATAGATCCTACCGCCGAAGCGTAGGGTATAGTGCTCATGCGAACCCTCTCCTCGTCAGTTTTAGGAGACATCTTCTTTGAGAGGGTGATTCCGTGCAAAGCGGGTATATTACCGCGTTTGGAATCTTCCATACTAAATCTTTTTAGTACGGTCTCTATGTACCTGGACTGCGAAAGTCCCAGTAGCCTCTTGGATCTATATCTGTAGATCTTGATCCCCAGAATGTACGAGGCATCACCCAGGTCCTTCATGGAGAACCATTGTGATAAGAATAGATTGACCGATTGTAGCATAGGAATGTCATTTCCTATCAAAAGAATGTCGTCCACGTACAAGACTAGGAACACGACAGTTCGTCCTACAATCTTCTTATAGACACAAGGTTCATCTTCGTTCTTGATGAAATCAAATTCCTTGATTGCCTCATCAAAACAGATGTTCCAGCTCCGCGATGCCTGCTTTAATCCATAAATGGATTTAAGCAACTTTCACACCTTCCCGCTGCTCCCACTGTCTACGAAACTTTCTGGCTGATCCATGTAAACGCACTCTTCTAAACAGCCGTTTAGAAAAGCCGTTTTAACGTCCATCTGCCAGATTTCATAGTCATGGAAGGCAGCAATGGCAAGTAGGATCTGAATGGATTTGTGCATAGCTACTGGAGAATAAGTTTCGTTATAGTCCAAACCAGGTCTTTGACGAAAACCTTTTGCAACGAGTCTAGCCTTATAGGTTTCCACCTGCCCATCTACACCAAGTTTCCTTTTGTAGATCCATTTGCATCCAACGGGTTTTACCCCAGGCGGAGCATTATCTAAGGTCCACACTTTATTGGTGTATATGGACTCCATTTCGGATTGCATTGCTTCCAGCCACTTATCAGAGTCCCTACTGATAATGGCCTGCCTGAAACTGGTAGGGTCATCTTCTTCCAAGATGCAATCCTCTCGATCCCCGTCTAAGAGAAAACTGTAATATCTTTCGGGCGGATGAGAAATCCTACCAGATTTGCGGAGTGGCTGAGGTTCGACTGGGGTTATTGAATCCAGTGGTTCCTCCAAATTTTCAGTTACATTTTGTGGTTCATGGATTTCTCCCAGTTCTACCGAACTCCCACTAGTTTCTTTTATAAGAAACTCCCTTTCCAAAAAGGTAGCGTGGCAAGATACAAACACCTTCTGTTCCTCAGTGTGGTGGAACAGATATCCTAGTGAGTCTTTAGGGTATCCCACAAATTTACATAGAACTGTTCGTGCCTCTAGCTTGTCCGGTTTCTGTGTTTTTACATAGGCCGGACAACCCCATATCTTGAACCGCTTAAGATACGGATTTCTACCACTCCATATTTCATATGGAGTCTTAGGCACAGATTTGGATAGAACGTAATTCAGTAGGTATGCCGCTGTCTGAAGCGCTTGTCCCCAAAATGAAAGAGGCAACTCGGCACTACTCATCATGGAGCGAACCATATCCAATAAGGTACGATTCCTTCGCTCCAAAACACCGTTGTGCTGTGGTGTATAAGGAGGAGTAAGCTGAGAGAGAATACCATTCTCTTTTAAGTAATCCAGGAATTCCGTGCTCAAGTACTCCCCTCCTCTATCAGACTGGAGGATCTTGATACTTTTGCCAGTCTGGTTCTCTACTTCGTTTCTGAATTCCTTGAATTTCTCAAAAGCATCAGATTTGTGTTTCATAAGATACACAGATCCGAATCTAGAGAGATCGTCAGTGAATGTGATGAAGTACGAGAACCCACCCCTTGCATGTATAGACATCGGTCCACATACATCACTGTGTATGAGTCCCAAGAGCTCTGTTGCTCTTTCTCCATGTCCGGTGAACGGAGATTTGGTCATCTTCCCTTTGAGACAAGACTGACAAGTTTCAAAAGATGAAAACTCGAATATACTCAAGAGTCCATCTTTATGCAACTTACTTATTCTTTTCTCTCCGATATGACTAAGTCTACAATGCCACAAGTAGGATTCATTCGTATCTGAATTCTTCTTCTTGCGTGTGTTTTGTATATTGAGAACTGTATTCTGATTTAGAACGTAGATACCATTACACAGTGTACCTTCTGCAACCAGTACCTTATGAAGGTAAATGTTCATGATATTTCTATCAAGAACAAAGTTATATCTATCTTTATCGAGTAAAGAAACTGATATGATGTTGCAAACCATGGAAAGTTCATAGTAGCAATCGTTTAAAATCATAGTATTGCCATTTGGCAACACTAGGTGATATTCACCGACGGCTGCAGCATTAACTTGTGCTCCGTTCGCTACTCTGAGCGACATATCACCAAGTACAACTTTCCTACCTTTTCTCAGTACCTGCAATAAATTACAGATATAAGATCCTGATCCGGTATCAAGTACCCAGGAGGTAGGGCTGACCGTAAAGCAGTTCTCAATTACAAGAACACCTGAAGTAGATGCAAAACCATGCTTCTTCTTCAACTGGGTATCCTTGGAATCCATACAATCCTTTTTCCCTTGCTCATACTTATGACTGTTGTCGTAAGTTAGAGCCGAACCAACGTTCCCCAACCCCGAATAAGAATTCGGATCGGTCAAACGATACATTTTATTATCTTGATTAGGGCATGAAATGGTTGCTACCTGGAGAGAGAGAAAAGAAACACTCAGCGTGCACTCTTGCAAGATTAGATTGGTTTATTGATTTATCTAACAAGGATGGCTCCTACTGTTTCCTCAAATTCTTCTTTAAACCCTAAAAGAAGAACTAGTCAGGATTAATCGCACGTCACAATACTTGCTTAACCTTTCAGCCAGGCTGGTGTTGGTACTTCGAGGGAGGTTTTCCAACGCTTTCGCGAAGTTCCTTAATTAAATAACCTCTTTTTCCTGGAGGTGTAGCCCCGCTAACACCGTTCTAGACACCTACTTGGTTTATAGCATTGATTGTTAAGTGAAATATTCTCCCGAGAGTAATCCAACTCATCAGTGGGATCAGGATCCAACTATCATTGTGCGATGACCTAGATGGAATCCACTCTAGTCACCATACTCCAGAAGGTATGCTGAATCTGCAAGTTTCAGTTTCTTTAGAAACTCCCGATGTGGATTTTTGCCCCCAGGACCCAAGTGACCTTGACGGAGTCAACAAATCAAAGAGTCCTAGTCAAGATTAACCCGTCATTATCCGGATTGCATTAAAGCCACCCGCATAACCCTTGACGGAGTCAACAAGGTTATACGACTGTCCTAACTAATCTCATATACTGCTACAAACAAGAAGCACGAATACTAAGTGTTACTTGTAAGAAATGACGGAGGGCTACGGCTGGGTTTTTGGCGAAAAACCCGTTAACGTAATAAACTTGATATCGTTGAAGGAACCTGATAACCTTTTTTGAAAATATAGTGGCGAAAACTTTTTCTAAAGAGGTCACTCCCCGTGAAGGGATCTCAGCTCTTTCCTCGTCGAATGAGTTGTAGGATATTCCAAACTGAATAACTCGATGCAAAGCAAGAATAATCGACTATATTGAAGTTATTACCCTGACGCAAACTTTTTGTCCAAGAGGTCACTCCCGATGAAAGGATCTCGGCCCTTGCCTCGTCGAATGAGGTGCTGGGCATTCATAACCGAATACCTCTATGCAAAACAAAAGTGAGCGTCCTTGCAATAACAGTATTTTGAAAAATTGCGCCAACAACGTTCTTTTTAGGTTTGTTTTCTTGCATTAATTTAATGCGTCCCATCAATTAATCCTACCATTGCAGAAAACAACGAAAATATGACGTACGCTTATGCCTTCCGCATTCGCCACGGGGCCCGTCATTACCCGTTAGGTTACTTAACTAACGACAGAGCGGGGGCTGGACTAGCGCGGATGCAAAACATAAGCAACGCCTAAATAGATATCATATAAATATATACACATTCGTCAGATACAATGATAGCCATTCCAGATCATAGATGAACACATTGGATATACTAGGAATCCGCGTTTCGTTCGAGCCTGCAACGAAAGACGGATTACACGATCGCGATGAATAGCCAAAAAAACCCACCCTAGACCCCTACGGGCATGACAAACTACCCGCCAAATACCCGAAGTGAAGCAGCCTCCCTCAACACCGTGAGTAGGCCACTCAGCACTTCAACGTACCCGGTAGTTTGTGCACTGCACCTTGGGTCTATGCAAGGAGCAAAAACAGTAAAAGAAATAATATACAATGGCAGCTACAACCTCATCCCGGATGTGCGGCCATACAAATAATGTTACATCAATTACATATTTACATCAAATGAAAGATAAAGAAAACTCTCATCTCACAAAACCCCGGCTATTCATTCGCGGCAATCCAACAAGTTCATATACACAATCCAACAACATTACAGATCACAGATATGAACAACCCGCACTAATCGACGTATAGTGATTAGCCGACGTTCAGTGCATATATCACATTACAGATATAATCATTTTTCCAAAGTTTGTAGAATTCCGATCAAAATACAAATTTGTAACTACCCCAAAAATTAACATTTTTCTCTGGAAAATCTGGGCAGAAACAAAATATCCCAAAAATACCAAAACAACAAACAGAGGAATCTACAACAAATTTGAGCCGCGGCCGAGTCAACTCGGCCCCGGATCCGCGGCGGAACGCATGGTTCCACCGCGCTTCCGCGGCGAGTTGGCCGAGTCGAGGTCTCAAATTTCTTGACAATTCCCAGAAAACCCTGCCTGAATTTTTAATGACATACAAAATATTATTAGGCCTGTTTTGAAAATCGACAGAAAATACATTTTTCGGTTTATTTTCGGGATTTCTTCCGGATCGAGATTCTAAAAACTTTTCTAACAGTTAGTTGTTGCTTAGCTAGGCTCTGATACCACTGTTAGGTCCACGTTACCCACCCCGGTCCTTTTGAGGAGGCGGAATAGGTAAAACGAAAATTTTTCCTAACTAGGTAACATGGACCGTACAAGAATGATCGTTTCTAAACAAGAACTAACAAATATTCTACAAGTTCTAACTACTATGTAGAATGGTTATACCTTGGTCTTGAACTCCTTATCTTCTTGTTGTGGTTCTTCCTCTTGCTTGCTCCTTGTAGTTGCTTGAACGGATCCTCCTTGTCGTCTCCTCTTTGCCATAAATGGATCCACCCGAGGGTCTCAAAATTGAGCTCCAATCTCAACCTAGAGATGACTAAGGTGTTTGGTTTGCTAAACCTAATACCTTAGATTGAGTAGAGAAGAGTGATGGTGGTTCTGTCTCAAAGGTTCATGATTTCCAACTCATGGAACACTTGAACCTTGAGAGAGGAAGAGGGAGAACTTTTTTCATGAGAGAGAAAGAAGATTATAGAATGAGCTCTCATCATGCAACCATCCTCACAAAAGTGAGAATAATGATAATAATAATAATAATTAAGTATGGTGATGGTTAGTCTCAATGACCAATATCATTTCATGCAATTATTTCATTTTGTAAACAACAAGCAAGCAAAAGTCATACCCACGAAATGATAGCCATGAAATGATGATGGTCAACAAGTCCAAAATGGTCAACCGTTCAACAAATTCAACAAGTTAACAAAAGTCAAACTTTCAACTCAACCATGGCACAATAATACTTAATTAATATTATTAGTCTTATATCATATTCTCATTAGGGTTTAGAGAAAAGTCAAAGGTCAAAAGTCAACCAAAGTCAAATGGTCAACAACCCTAATGAGAATCCTCCGCCTCTGCCTCTGTCAACTGTGCATTCATACCCGCATCCGTGCTCCAAGGAACACGAATACACTGGGACAAAACCAATCCCAAAACAATTACTAGGATTTGGCTTAAACCAAAGCCAGCTAGTAACAACCGTCCGGACACCAAACATGCACAAGTGCGCGGATGTGAACGAACCCTATCGTAAAACCATGCAACCTCTACTCTGTTTTGCCTAAAGGCGAGTAACCCTATGTGTGGGACTCTAAAGGCTCGACACTACGCTGGCAGTGGGTTTAACCACAGGCCGCAAGCGGTATAAGCTGTACGTAACGGTCCCCAGGTAGATGCCGATAAGAAGACTGATGAGGTGAACCAATCGAACTCCTACTGAGCCTGAATATGACAATCTCCGTACAGTCCGGTCTGTTCGTCAGAGAATATCGCATGGCGGGCCTAGGGGGCGGTAAACGTCAGTCCCTAATAGAGGTACAAGTAGTGTCGGAGTGTAGCCCAAAACACCCTAAGAATCTACTGGAAAACCTACCAGCAATTCTCGCTTGCCCTGGCCAGGGACGACAATGTGTAATGGCTCTCCTAGACACATCGCGATATCAACTCCCAATACCGGGAGAGACGAATCCTGTCTAACCGTCACTGCCTCCAAGTGCTTCGGGACTGCACCCAACTACTACCTGTTTGCACAACTCAGTAGAGCCGTGGTAGGGTAGTAATCTAAGAAAAGTGGGAACACGCTCGAGGCGAAGTGACAGTGTCAAGTCAGCGGACTAAGATGTACTCATGTCACCTGGGAACTGTTAACTAACGATAGGTATAATACCAACCAACAGTTCCCGACGATTCCTGTCCAGTGTACTCGTAACCTAACGATCACCTGCATGCTATCTCCAGTACGACGTACTGATGGCTGTGGGACAGACCATCTCCCCTGCTGGGAAGAGAAGCGTATGCACCAGTCTACTCTGGAGTATCGATGCCCTGTCTCGATAATCCTACGACAAGGGACCAAAATAAGGATGTGCTTATAGACTACCCAGCCCCCACTAGTGTGATCGCCATCACAACGCCGGTAGTCAAGCAAAAATCCTAAGGGCTCTACCAATATGTTTTCAGCGATATGTTAAAAGAAACATATACACATATTAAGATAAAAACAAACCAAGTAGCATACTACTATATCGAGCAAGACTGTCGTACACCCGTATATATATATATATCCCAAGCCTCCAAAATGTATTATACAAACTAGTACTATACAATAATGGCCTCTAGGGCATACATATTTAACACTATCGAGACAGGGCATCGATACTCCGGAGTAGACTAGCATATGCGCTTCTCATCCGAGCAGGGGAGACGGTCTATCCCACAGCGGTCACGACCCGAAATTGGCACGTGACGGCCCTAATAGTACGCAACGTCTTCAGGAGTAATGCAGTAAAAGAAAGCCAAAACCCAGAAATCTAAACCAGTAAATGACAAGAAAAGATAAGAAACATTTTTTAAAAGTCTTTGAAATCACAACCCAAATTCTTTAAAAGTCCAACTTTATTTCCTTTAAAATTTTGGCAGCACCTCCTTTATAAAAACCAACCCCAAATGTAGGTACTGTTGGAGTTAGTGCCCTCAGAGTCAATTATTGGATCACAGGCACGTGATTGCAATGATTGAGGGAGGACCTATCCCGGTAGGACAGTCTTACTCAAGATGATAGTATGCTATCTGGTTTATCTTTATCATCGTGTACTGCTTTAGGTGACCTGGCATGTCGCTATTACACGTTGATAGAGCCCCTAGGATTCTTGCTTGACTGCCGGCAGTATGATGGCGATCATATACGTGGGAGCCGGTAGTCTATAAGCACATCCTTAAAAGGTCCCTAGTCGTAGGAGTTTCGAGACAGGGCATCGATACTCCATTAGTAGACTAGTGTATACAGTCGAGACCCCGACGAGGGGCGGTGGCCGGTCTCACAAGCCACTGGTGTCAGTTGGTTCACCTAAGATGTATACAGGTGCTCATTGGGTTATGAGTACACCGGACAGGACTCGCCGGGAACCTGCTAGTTGGTCTTATATCAGACGTCAGATAGCAGTTCCCTGGTGACATGTGTACAGGTTAGTTCATCGACCTGAGGATCGTCATTTGTCTCGTGTGAGTTCCCACTGTGCTTTGATTACTACCCTACCACGGCTCAAAGGAGTCGTGCAAACAGGTTTTAGTTGGGTACAGTTCCGAGCCACATGGAGGCAGTGAGCGGATCTTCAGGGGTTCGTCTCTCCCGGTATTGGGGGTGAGGTCGCGCTGTGTCTAGGAGAGCCATTACGCAAAGCCCTCGGCCGAGGCAGGAGATTTACTGGTGGGTATTCCAGTAGTATCTCAGGGCGTTCTGGGCTACACTCCGACACGACTTGTACCGCTTTTGGGGGTCTGACTTTTACCAACCCCCTAGGCCCGCCATGCGATACTCATAGACGAACGGACCGGACTGTACGGATATTGTCACTGACAGGCTCAGTTGGGTGTCGGGGTGAGCTTCCTCATCGACGTCCCTTTTGGTCAATAGCTGGTGGCCCGTCATGTATTGGCTTATACCTCTGACGTGCCAGTGGTTAAATCCACAGCCATAGTATTGACGAGTCTTTAGAGTCCACCACACTTACAGTTACTCAAGCTTTCGGGCGAAACGCTGTAGAGGCCGTATGGAGATATGGCAGGGTCCGATCAGATACGTACGGTATTGCACGGATCAGGATCGGACAGTTTTGTACTAGTAGCCGTATAGTTATATGGCAGTGTTCGATCAGATACGTGCGGTATTGCACGCATCAGGATCGAACGGATATTACTAGCCGGCTTTGGCTTAAGCCGGTCCTAGTTTAGTACAGTGTAGATTTTGTCTCTTTGCATTTGTATCCGGACGGAATACAGATGCGGGTGTGTATGCACAGTATCGGGGTTTTCCTGTAATTTATTACGGGACCAGTTTTCTGGAGTTGCCAGTTTGCATTCCGTTCCAGTCGGTTTTCCTTTGTTCTTTCCCGGCCGGACTTTTCCGATGGAGGGTGTTATTTGCAAGTTCGCAAATATCATTTTCTGGAGGGGTTTATTGCAAAAGGATTTATTATGAGAGCATCTTTTCTTTTGCACCATTCTTTGCATTTATTGTGGAGTGAATGGATTTGATTTGGGTATGGGTTTTGTTATGATTATGTTTGCTTGTGGTCACCCCTTCCTACCATCACCTTCCTTCTCTTCTTTTGTTCACCTCCCCATTCCTACATGATGAGGGCCGGCCACAACTTGGACAGGGGGGATTTTCATTTTAGGGAGAATGAAGAAATTATCATCTCATTTGCATACACCAAAGTTTCATCTCCATTTTTGTTCTTCACTTCCCTCCATCCAATGGCAACTACATAAACTCCAAGAGACAAAGTTTCTACACTACATTCTACAGCAATTCTTGGGCATGTCTAGTTGCCGGCTTCATGCCCGAGTTGCCTCGGTATTGAGGCGGGAGCCCGTAAAAGACGCAGGCGATGTGGTGCCCTTTCCGGCGAGGAGGCGACGATATGGAGACTACATTTTCCGCGGGAGATCGGGACGATGACGAGAAGACCGGAGGACTCGGATCACTCGGTATACTTCTCACCCTATCTCTTGATTGCTAGCATTAGGTTAATGGTTACGATCCGGGTTTTCTTTGTCCGCGGTAGCGCCGGTTTCTGAGTAAGGAAAAAATTTTGATTCCGCAATTTGGCCTCGAGTACGCGGCCGGGGCGCTGCCATGGCGCAACATGGTATCAGAGCCATGCCATTAACCTTTCCTAGCTTGTTCTAATGCGTTTTGCTTATCCGATCGACCGAAATCCCAAAAACCACACATTCCTTCACATCAGTTTTCTGTTGGAAATTTTTGGTGTCTAAAAATTTTTCAGGTTGTAGAAAACTGCTGTACAAGACATTATAAGACCACTGTAAAAATTCGACTACTTCAATCGACTTCCTAAGCGCGGAACCGCGGCCAAACCCCCCCTTGGGCCGCGGTTCCACCGCACTCTGGAGTCTTCAGTTGGTCAAAATTTTACAGTGGGCTTTTGGGCTAATTTTGTGGGTTTTGGAATATCAAATTTGGGCCCAGGTTTTCTGTGACTGCTACAGTATTTGTTGGGGGCCCACTTGTTAATTGTTTGATCGATCGGATATTTTAAACACATTATTTCACAGTATTTACATTATATCTGCGACCGTGAATGTCACTCGATCGGTAATTCCGGTCTAACTGCTATAGCCCGGTTAGACGGATTTGCGAACGTGACTTTCACATTGATGTTCTATGTTTATGCTGTGTTGTTGCGGATCGGTCGTGGGGGATAGCCTGGATGCAATGCTAGTACAGTTTTGTTGTATTATGTACATTTGATATTGCGGGGCGAGCGTCCGACATGTGGACTGCCGTCACTGCCTGTTTGAATTATTCTTTTGGGGCACGACCAGGTTGCGGTCGATGTACCCGGTGTATGTATATTTTACTTTCTGTACTAGGATTACCCTGCGGAGGGGTGCACGGATAGCCGGGTTCTAGAGGGCAACGGGCCCGCATCTCATGGCATTGAGATGGAGGGGCTTCACTCTAGGATTGGCGGGCTATTCGCCGCACTCGTAGGGGGTACAGGTTGACCCAGGAGGGGTGCCCAAGTTACCGGATTCCGTGAAGTGCTGGGTGGTCCATTCACGGTGCTGGAGGGGCTGCCTCGCTTCAGGTTTTGGCGGGTGACTTGCCGCGCCCGTAGGGGTCTAGGATTTCATTGCACAGGCTATCCACACGACCAGGGGAACGTCGGGTTTCAGCAGCGGCTCTGTGAAACCCGGGGCTTCCAGATATCTGTATTGTTCTGTGATGCTGTACATTTCTGTGATGTTGCATTTTATCACGCCTTGAGCGAAATATAATATATTGGTATATATATTAGTAGATGTTGTATATGTTTTACATCCGCGCTAGTCCATTCCCCGCTCTGCCGTTAGTTAGCTAACCTAACGGGTGATGACGGGACCCAGTGGCGAATGCGGATGGCATATACGTACATCAGTATATTTTCGTTCTTTGTGGTGTGATCAATTAATGGGACTGCGTTGATTCGGATCAATGCAAGATAAACAAACCTATTCTGATGTTGTTGGAACAATTTTTCAAAAAGCTGTTATTGCAAGGACGTTCACTTTTGTTTTGCATCGCGGTATTCATTTGGAATATACTGCTCCTCAGTCGACGAGGCAAGGGCCGAGATCCCTTCACCGGGAGTGACCCCTTGGACAGAAGTTTGCGTCAGGGCATTAACTTCACTATAGCCGATTACTTTTGCTTTGCATCGTGGTATTCAGTTGGAATATCCTGCACCTCATTCTATGGGGAAAGAGCCGAGATCCCTTCACCGGGAGTGACCTCTTTAGTAAAGGTTTTCGTCACTATATTTTTATAAAAGGCTATGCAGTTCCTTCAACGATATCAAGTTCATTACGTTAAAAGTTTTTTGCCAGAAACTAGACGTAGCCCTCCGTCATTTCTTACAAGTATTACTTAGTATTCGTGCTGCGTTTGTTGACTGTGTCAAGGCGTAGTGTGCGGTAGCTGAGTAGTGTTTGTTTGCAGCATATTAATGGGATTGGTTAGGACAGTCGTGCGGCCTTGTTGACTGTGTCAAGGGCTCGTACGGGTGGGTTTAATGCAATCCAGTATATTGACGGGTTGAACTTGACTAGGACTCTTTGATTTGTTGACTGTGTCAAGGTCACTTGGGTCCTAGGGGTAAAAACAAACATCGGGAGTTTCAAAAGAACTGAAACTTGCCAGGCATGCGCATACCTTCTGGAGTGTGGTGACGTGGGTGGATTCCGTCACGTTATCATGCGATGAGAGTTGGATCCCGATTCCCACTGATGAGTTGGTTTACTCCTCGGGTGATCCCGACTAATTCTTCTTTCAGGTTTGGAGGAGAATTTGAGGTACAGTGGGAGGTTTCCAGATTAGACAAAGTGATAACCATTCTGATCTAGGTTAGAGTGCACGCTGAGTGTTTCTTTTCTCTCTCTTTTTGGCAGCGACCTTTGACCCGACCCTAAGACTTTGACTCAGTGACCAAGTTGACCGAACCTTCTTAACACTGGCTTTTGGATTGTCAGAGTTGCAGACCTCATTGCCACTCCTACTTTTACCCTTTTCTCCAGGACACCCCGTATTACTACGAACGTCCACTTCCATTGGACAAAACCATCGTATGGTTTGATACGAACTCGAAGGACTTCGAGGATGGTTTCTGGTTCTGGAGAAAATGGATAGGACTATTCAGTTGTCTTTTCTTTTCACCTTCTCTCAGGTTGCGAGTACTCCTTGGTTTAGGAGTAGTACACCTATTACGCAAATTGGATAGTCTTCTTCCAAACCATAGGCTGGTGCCGACCGGTAGGGAATGAAGAAAACCAGTTAGCCTAAACGGTGTACAGAAGGTATTAAGTTAAGACAAAGCAAGGGATTAGTAAGAGGGCAAAGTAAATTGCGACTGCTATTCACGACCAAACCAAGTATTTCTTCGCCAATCCTAAATCACCTTTGTATTTCTCCAGGACACTCCGTATCACTACGAAGATCCCATTTTATTGGATAATCCATCGTATGGTTATATACGAACTCGAAAGGAACTTGTTCCAGTTCGGGGATGGATCCTGGTTCAGGAGAAATAGGAATAAAGTACATTCAGGTGTCTTTTATCTTCACCTTCTCTCGCATTGCGAGTGCTCCTAGGATTAGGACAGTACACCCTTTATGCTTTTTGGATAGTCTTCTTCCAAACCATAGGCTGGTGCCGAACGGTAGGGAAGGAAGAAAACCATTTGGCTTAAAGGGGTGTACAGAAGTTAATGACTAAAGACATATAAAGGGATTTGGAGAGGTGGCAAAGAATTATACGGTTATAGTTGTGAATTTGGATAATGGAAGAGGCATTACTAGGAATACCAGGATACCCCGACGAAACATTTCAATGTTTCAGTTTCACTGTGTACTGTTAATAGAAAACTGATTTCCCGATTAGACACTTACTCCAGGGTATGTATTTACCAGGTATGATTCTCACATCTGTATGGTTTTACAGATGATGAGTGGGAGTAAGTTATTGGGAATAGGGTGATCATCCTCATTATATCGGGATTCGTTGTAATCGGTGATATTTGAGGAGATCATCTGGGCTGTTTGCCGGTCGGCAAATATTTGGTTTTGAATATCCGCTGTTGTGCACCAATTTCAAATTGATATATCTGTACGTCTATTTTCATAGAGTGAGATATACCTTTTGATATTATGTCGATGACATTTACCTACATCAGTGGATGGTTAGGTAAGGAGCATTAAACAGCGGTGTAATTCTTCTTAACCATAAGTACAGTTTTCAACCTACGACACACAGTGAAAGGGTTGTTAGACTCAGCGGACTTATACAGAGTATTGTATGTTGTCCAGTGTCCATTAGGACAGAGGGGTTGGTCCTCATACTATATTCTGTTTACTTTTAACTTCTCTAGTTCTTAGACATGTGTTTCGTGGAAACACAGGGTCTAAGTTTTGAGGAGTTATAGGTATTTGAATAGAGTAGAGAACCAGGTATAGCAAGTGTCGGGATTCTTCAAAGTGATCGAAGATGTAGATACTTGTGTATGGTGTTCAGTAGATAGTAATGATAAAGAGAACTTGCTTCTCTTTCAGGTTACTCATAATTGGAAGCATTCCTAAGTTGAGTAACGCTGATCGGCCTCCTTCCATTTAGTTTACATGCACTGGAGATAGCTGCATGATTTGAATCTGGTTCAATTAAATCAGTGCCTCTGTTTCTATATTGGATATAGAACAGTTCATATCTTGACATTGTTAAGGTACGGGGAGTTGTCCGGCTTATGATTAAAACCAGACACTGGACAACTCAAGGCACGTTTCTGTAATGGCTGTTTGTGGGTTGACCCAGGCTATGACGAGGGTTGATTTTCTACCATCTGAATGAACAATAGCAATATTGTTCTAGACTCGCCACAGTTTTATTAAAAATGGATTTTTTTCTTCAGAAAAAGTAGTGGGAGTATGGTAGAACTGGAAGAGATTCCAGAACCGCAAACGATTACTGAAGATTTGATAAGGAACCTAAAGATTCAATCTGATTTGACATTCCATTGACCACTCCGCAGATAAGGTGGGTAACTTCAGGCACCCGAGAGGTACTACGGTAGCCTCAAGGACGGTGACAGGGAAGTTCTTGTTTACCCACAATTACCATTGCTGTTGTTCCAGGCTGCGAGACCCGGTGGGAGGATGAGTATAGCGTCGTTCTAAACTAGTTTTAGAAGTGTACGTCTATATGACTCTGCCAGAGGGTTGTCGTAGTCAGTGGGAGCAGCGGAAGCATTGGTGGACAGGTAGCTTATGTCTATTTATAGACTAAAGCAGATTTAGCGGAGATAGATCATCTATTTCTGATGTGACAGTCATAGGTTTGACTTCATCAGAATAGGGGATGGATCTGTTGAGAAGGTAGTAGCGTATGATGTCCTGGTATTTGGATGACATACACAGAATAGGAAAAGATACTCCTATACTACGATCGGTTATACTTTGGTTGTCACACAGTGGTTTCCCCACATGGGACTTGGATATTATATCAGACATACTGGTTACTAGATCTATGGTTTTAGATCTAGATTTGGGTGGTTTCCTAATCTGGGTACGTTGACAGCATTCTATGAGTATTTAGAATGGATGACTCCTGACACGGTAGTGTACCTGCAGTTGATGGAGTCACCCTCTCTAAAGGTGTCTTATAGACTAAAGGGGAGAGGGATGTGCATGATTGGCAGATCACTTGCTTAGGCAATTGAGTCAATCATGAGATGTCAAGTACCACACCAGATGTTGTTCTTGCACTAGATGCAATAAGTTGATATTGATCCAATCCTGGAGAAACAGTCGGAAGCAGTCTTAGAACATAAGTGGATGTTCTAGGGATATGATAACGACGGCCTCATTTGGGAGACAGTTATCATTCCAGGCTTCCAAGGTGACATGGACGACAAGGAAGTTGTCAGAGTTATAGTTTTCCTTCTGACGAGGGGCAGTATTTTGGACAGGTGGTCCAAGGCAATACTGAGGGTGGCATGGCGCAAGATACTGATTAAGTTCAGTTGACGATACAGTCTAAGAAGTTTGGATTTGAAGTTCATTTATGAGCTAGGTCCCATCAGACATCCAGACAGTCTAAGACAGGTATTGCTCATTTCGGGAGATGGTTTTCTCCGGGAACTTGAGATATAGAGAGACATAGAAAGAAACATCACAGCGGATCCACTCACTGAGGCTATTCCTCGAACGCAATAGTTTTGCAAACGAGCTTTGTGAGACTGACTAGTAGAGGAGTTGGGTGTTCGGTATCACACGGGCTGTGAGTATGCGGCAACGCAATAACTAGCCTTGAGTGCAAGTGGGAGATTGTTGGAGTTAGTGCCCTCAGAGTCAATTATTGGATCACAGGCACGTGATTGCAATGATTGAGGGAGGACCTATCCCGGTAGGACAGTCTTACTCAAGATGATAGTATGCTATCTGGTTTATCTTTATCATCGTGTACTGCTTTAGGTGACCTGGCATGTCGCTATTACACGTTGATAGAGCCCCTAGGATTCTTGCTTGACTGCCGGCAGTATGATGGCGATCATATACGTGGGAGCCGGTAGTCTATAAGCACATCCTTAAAAGGTCCCTAGTCGTAGGAGTTTCGAGACAGGGCATCGATACTCCATTAGTAGACTAGTGTATACAGTCGAGACCCCGACGAGCGGCGGTGGCCGGTCTCACAAGCCACTGGTGTCTGTTGGTTCACCTAAGATGTATACAGGTGCTCATTGGGTTATGAGTACACCGGACAGGACTCGCCGGGAACCTGCTAGTTGGTCTTATATCAGACGTCAGATAGCAGTTCCCTGGTGACATGTGTACAGGTTAGTTCATCGACCTGAGGATCGTCATTTGTCTAGTGTGAGTTCCTACTATGCTTTGATTACTACCCTATCACGGCTCAAAGGAGTCGTGCAAACAGGTTTTAGTTGGGTACAGTCCCGAGCCACATGGAGGCAGTGAGCGGATCTTCAAGGGTTCCTCTCTCCCGGTATTGGGGGTGAGGTCGCGCTGTGTCTAGGAGAGCCATTACGCAAAGCCCTCGGCCGAGGCAGGAGATTTACTAGTAGGTATTCCAGTAGTATCTCAGGGCGTTCTGGGCTACACTCCGACACGACTTGTACCGCTTTTAGGGGTCTGACTTTGACCAACCCCCTAGGCCCGCCATGCGATACTCATAGACGAACGGACCGGACTGTACGGATATTGTCACTGACAGGCTCAGTTGGGTGTCAGGGTGAGCTTCCTCATCGACGTCCCTTTTGGTCAATAGCTGGTGGCCCGTCATGTATTGGCTTATACCTCTGACGTGCCAGTGGTTAAATCCACAGCCATAGTATTGACGAGTCTTTAGAGTCCACCACACTTACAGTTACTCAAGCTTTCGGGCGAAACGCTGTAGAGGCCGTATGGAGATATGGCAGGGTCCGATCAGATACGTGCGGTATTGCACGGATCAGGATCGGACAGTTTTGTACTAGTAGCCGTATAGTTATAGGGCAGTGTTCGATCAGATACGTGCGGTATTGCACGCATCAGGATCGAACGGATATTACTAGCCGGCTTTGGCTTAAGCCGGTCCTAGTTTAGTACAGTGTAGATTTTGTCTCTTTGCATTTGTATCCGGACAGAATACAGATGCGGGTGTGTATGCACAGTATCGGGGTTTTCCTGTAATTTATTACGGGACCAGGTTTCTGGAGTTGCCAGTTTGCATTCCGTTCCAGTCGGTTTTCCTTTGTTCTTTCCCAGCCGGACTTTTCCGATGGAGGGGGTTATTTGCAAGTTCGCAAATATCATTTTGTGGAGGGTTTTATTGCAAAAGGATTTATTATGAGAGCATCTTTTCTTTTGCACCATTCTTTGCATTTATTGTGAAGTGAATGGATTTGATTTGGGTATGGGTTTTGTTATGATTATGTTTGCTTGTGGTCACCCCTTCCTACCATCACCTTCCTTCTCTTCTTTTGTTCACCTCCCCATTCCTACATGATGAGGGCCGGCCACAACTTGGACAGGGGGGATTTTCATTTTTGGTAGAATGAAGAAATTATCATCTCATTTGCATACACCAAAGTTTCATCTCCATTTTTGTTCTTCACTTCCCTCCATCCAATGGCAACTACATAAACTCCAAGAGACAAAGTTTCTACACTACATTCTACAGCAATTCTTGGGCATGTCGAGTTGCCGGCTTCATGCCCGAGTTGCCTCGGTATTGAGGCGGGAGCCCGTAAAAGACGCAGGCGATGTGGTGCCCTTTCCGGCGAGGAGGCGACGATATGGAGACTAGATTTTCCGCGGGAGATCGGGACGATGACGAGAAGACCGGAGGACTCGGATCACTCGGTATACTTCTCACCCTATCTCTTAATTGCTAGCATTAGGTTAATGGTTACGATCCGGGTTTTCTTTGTCCGCGGTAGCGCTGGTTTCCGAGTAAGGAAAAAATTTTGATTCCGCAATTTGGCCTCGAGTACGCGGCCGGGGCGCTGCCGTGGCGCAACAGGTACAACATAAATAAAAAGTAAAGCATCCCCAACGGGAGCAAATCCATGCCCAAAGACGGAAAACAACCACCACAACAAAAATACGACGCCGTAGCGAAAAAATAGAAGACGATAGAAAGGAAACAGTATAAAAGACAACAAATCCAACAAAATATACAACATCGTCCTCACCAAGTCTCTAAGTCAATATGAAAATAGTGGATGGAGAGTACAGGGATACAACGAATATACAATACAACGAATAACCACAAAACCCACCTAAGCAAACTGCACACTGTGAGCTGATGCGGTATCCGTAGCAAAAGATGATAAGATGTGTGATAATAGCCTGCCTCTGACTATCCTGAGGAACACCTGCAAACACTGTGGCACAACGGGGGTGAGTTGCCAACTCGTGAATAGTAAATAACATATGCAGGTAATCGCATGTATGCACGTAAAGCGTGAATCTAAGATATGCAATTAACAGTAATAACATGTAATATGAATGCAGAATAATGGAAAGTACACTAGCAGGTACAACCAATATATAAAGCAATGATGATATGACAACAGTATGCAATAATCATGCAATAGGGATATGAGAAAGTAAATGTGCAATAATCATGAAAGGTACACTAACAGGTACTACTAATACATGAAGCAGTGCACAAACAGATAAAGGTGAGGTATGGAGTGAAGTATGTCATTTCCACGGAATCCTGACATCATGGTAGGATCACAATCCAGCAAGACAATTCAAATCCCAATTCCTCAAATCAGCCCCCAAATTAGCTCTCATATCATCTAAGTATCACATCTCCTCAATTTCACAATATCAAGTATATCTCGTATATCCTGAATGTACAACATCAAGTATATCTCACATATATCAACTGTACAACATCAAGTATATCTCACATATCTCGTATGTACAATAACAAGTATATCTCACATAATCGAATGTACAATCATCAAGTATATCTCACATATATCGAATGTACAACATCAAGTGGATCTCACATATCTATCCAGTATCCAATCTCAAATGAATCTCTTATATCCCGAATCAAATCTCCAGCAAAATTCTAACATCCTAAATATAATGACATAAATAAATATGATGAGGTCAATACACATATATTAGCGTCCCATTCCACTAATATTTGTGTAAGGGTATATATAACAGCGGATAAATCCCCTGTTATATATACAAGGAGTAATTAGAAATATCATGAAACCAATGTGCCAAGCATCGACACAGAAATACTGATCTATCATATGCCGTCTCCCAGACTAACATCTTGATAGGTACGTATCATACGCTATCCCGAAAGCTCGAGTGCCTAGCTCTGACCCTCGCCTCTCGACGTATCCATACGTACATGACTCCCGTTGGTATCCACATGATAGCCGCTGAGTCATTGGTCCTGTCACCGGATAGTATGGTTCCCCTAAGCCTCATCGCCTGACACCACGACATCGTTCTTGCTTCGGGGTACCTCCGGGCCCCACCATGTACCCGCACACGGACCCCTCCTTTCCCCGCGTGTGGTATACATATCGTAAACGACAAATCTCATGGTGGCTGCTGAAATATCATATTAAGGGTGTTAGTTATATGTATGCCCTAGAGGCCATTACTGTACATAGGATGTATATTGTAGTGGATGCTGGGACATATATAGGTAGGACTTTCTTTCTCGACATGATAGTACGCTATCTGGTTGCTCTTTATCTTAACATGTATACTTTCTGTCTCTCTGATTACATGTTGATAAAGCTCTTAGGATGTGTACTCGACTTCCAGGACTATGATGAAGATCATACTAGTGGGGCCTGGGTAGTCAATGAGTACATCCTTCATTGTTCCTAGTCGTGGGAATATCGAGACAGGGCATCGATATTCCAGAGTAGACTAGCGTATATCTTCCCGACCCATGTGATGGGCGATGGATGATCCCATATCCATTGGTGTTTGACATCAGAGATGGTATGCAGGTGCTCAGTGGAGACTGGGTACACTGAACGGACTCACCGAGAACTCCCAGATGGTATTATACCTCACGTCAGATGGCAGTTCTCTGGTGACACTGGTACAGCATAGTCTGTTGACCCGAGATCGTCATAGAGTCTTGTGTGTCTCCCACTGTGCTTTGATTTCCACCCTACCACGGCTCTACTGAGTCGTGCAAACGGGTGGTTTTTGGGTACAGTCCCGATTCACGTGGAGGCAATGAGCGATAGGAGGGGATTCGTCTCTCCCGGTATTGGGGGTTGATGTTGTGCTATGCTCGACTGGCCATAACAGGAAATCCCTGGCCAGAGTTGTAGTGATATACTGGTAAGAGTTATCAGTAGTTTCACGAATGTTATGGACCTTACGTCGGCATGACTTATCGAGCTATTGGGGTCTGACGTTTACCACCCATAGGAGAGATATACGACATATCAGACAAACAGACCGGACTATACGGTATGTGTTACTGGTTGGATTCACAGGAGTGTGAGCGGGCTTGCTCGTCGATCTTCTGATTGCTCAATACCCGGGTGGCCGTTACGTTTACCAGACCGCTTGCGACTTGTGGGTGTTTGATATGATCATCACCTGCTGCCGGCGTATTGACGAGTATTTAGAGTCCTACATAGAGGTTTCCTGGCTCAAGCGAAATGAAATAGGAGCGTATATGAGATATGTGCGGGACCGAGAATAATGCGTGTATGTGATACCGTATTCCAATTCTCGCGATGAATGTATCGATTGGTTGTATGCGATATAACCTAGTTATCGAATCAAAGATTGATTCGATAAGCTGATACATTGGATACTAGTCGGTTATATGCGACATGACCGGATCATTGAATCAAGTGTTGATTTAATGATTTAATGTATAATTATATATTTGATATATTACTTTGCCTTAACTAGTATTGGTTCACTTTAAATGGATTTTCTCACTTAAAATGCATATTGTATATGTGATATACTTTTGTGCACTTGTTTGTATCATGTTTGATGATACAAGCTCACTTGGGTTTGGGTAGAGAATAAACCATGGTTATATGAATGGTTAGAGTTTTGATTATTTACTTACTTATTTATTTATTTATTTATTTTGGAAAAGAAAATGATATGGTGGTTTTCTTTGTTTGCTTGTTGAAGCTTCATGAAGCTTTGAACAAGTCCACCATATTTGTCTCATGCTTAACCCTAACCATTCCCACTAACCATAGTCTATTTTCTACACCTAATCATGGTTGCCATATGATAAGTATTGATATTATTTTTCTATTTTAAAAATAACTCATCATATTCTATCTTCTTCTTCTTCCTTTTGATCAAGAAGAAAGCTTGACTCCATTAATGGCATCTTGAGTAAAAGAGTGAGAAATCCAATTCTAAAGTGAACCCACCTCCTATTTCTTCATCCACTACCTCTTGCCAAGTAGTATAGGGTGTTTTCTTCACAAGTTTCATTGCTTGGTGAAGTTGGAGCTTGATCTTGTGTTGCCTCGACGTAGATCATCTTCGGCATCGAAGTCAACGACCTAGCCCGCCCGTTTCTCCGATGAAGCCGATGCTAGAGTCATGGATTCGATTTGGACAGTGGAGGGACGTCATCACGGAGCCTAGGAGGTGGAAGACCGGATCTACAAAGGTTGTAGCTTCTTTTCTTTAAGTTAAAGTTGTTTACTTGCATCGCATCGTCTATATATCTAGTTAACGATCCGTATTAGGGCTTCTCGGCACTTGTAAAGTATTAATTGGCCATGTTTGATCACTTGTGAGACTTCATTAGTGTGCCTAGGAACCCTACAGTGGTATCAGAGCCTAGCTAGAGCCTTAGGCGATGCGTAGACGGAGTTTGAAGTCCGATCGAACCGAAACCCTAAATCCAAAATACTCTCTGGACTTTTTTCAAAAACTGGGTTTTTTCCAGATTAAAAATATGCAGAAAAATCAGCAGGTGATTGTAAGAGTTATGGTGAAATTCGATAGCCCAATTCCATCAAACCGCCGCGGTTCCGCGGCACGAGCATGTCTCGTGCGGCGATTCCGCGGCCGTAATGTCTCCTTGTTCAATGAATTTTACAAAGTAACACCTAATTTGTAGTGCTGGTTTTCCTGGGAATTTTTAAACTGAACTCAAGAGTTGAGTTTCTGGGTTGTATTGGGGACTCGGTGTTTCGATCGGATTGTCTAATTTTGTCTGTGTGTTTTTCCAGATAATTTTAGAATATGTTAAAAAGTTCGACCGGATATAAATACCCACTTTTTCCCCTGCCGGGAAATTTCCAATTGTTTGACTTTTCCGTAGTTTAATGACGTTCTAAGTAGTGCAAGTAACGCGATGGTCCCTCTAGAAGACAACAAACCTTAACTCGATTATGTGACCGTCTTGAACTGCCCTATGAACCTTAGGGTTTGGGGCAGTACGGCGTGCCACATGTGAGGTGTTGGCTTGACCCTTCTACGGCTGGACCGTTGGTACAGAGGCACGAACCGAATGTTTTTAGATTTATTTCATGTGTTGAGCTGTATCGGGAAAACTTGGGTGTTCGATTGTTCGATCGGAAAGTTTAACATTTTCTATTTATCCGGAATGTGATACAATACTTAGAATTCACAAATAGTTATGAGATAACTGAATGAATGTTATAAACATAACAGTTTAGTCTCACTTGATCGGTTGCCACGGAATTTTGATGAGATCAAAAGTCCGTCGCAATCACGTAGCGTACGCGGATACTCGCCGGGTAAACTTAATAGACAGTTTCACCCAATAGCCCCGACTAAGTGACTGTAGGAGAACCCCGTCGCCGAAAGCATCCGTTTGGGTGCTCGCGATAGCGGTGTTCCGCCTTGGTGCACTTCGTCGACGGTATCGGTGGTGCAGCCGCCTACTAAAGTTTGCGACGAGCATTCGATCAGTTTGTCGGGAATCTTGTTGAATTGCCCGACTTAATATTGAAAAGAGTTTTCGATAATGAGACTAAAATGCGGGGTTTATAATTGTTAGGCATGCGATGTCTAAGTATTTCATTTGGCTAGGCATGCGATGTCTAAAGAGATTGCGAATTCCAACTGTTGTAGTTTTACACTTTCTTTTCTGTGACCGTAAGTGTAATATGTGATATCGCCGGTTTCATTGCTATATGTCAACGATAATTGGGATGCGCATATTTACTTACGTTGATGACATGTGATGTTATGTGTTGCTGGATATGTTATATTGGATCGTCGTGTTTGAATAGCCGGGGGGTTTTTATGTGAGATGAGTGTTTTTTTATTTTCATTCATGTAAAAACTTGTATGTAATATTCTTTTATTGGGGCACTTCCAGGTTGCGGAAGATGTCACCCATTGTATATTATTTACTTTTCCGCATTAGGATAGACCCAAGGAGGGGAGCACAAGCAACCGGGTTCTAGGGTCCAGTGGGAGACCAACTCGAGGAGTCCAGTCCGGGTCTCCTAACCCTAGAATTGGTAGGGTTGCTTGCCGCTCTCGTAGGGGTCTAGGGGTGTGGGATTGGTTATTCATCACGACCGTGGAATCCATGTTTTATACTGGCTCGTATTGAAAACACGGACGTCCTAGTATATCCAATATTTCATATGATATTTTCTACTGCGTTATCTGTGATGTGATCATGAGATTTGTTCAGATAGATATAGTATATAGTATATATGATATATTATATAGACGTTGCTTATGTTTTACACCCGCGCTAGCCCTGCCCCGCTCTGCCGTTAGTTACCTAACCTAACGGTGCAGACGGGACATCGAGGCGAATGCGGATGGCATAAGCATACGTTATATTTATCTGTGATGATTAGGTGGACTTAAATGATGGGATATTCATTAATGAGATTAATGAAAGAAAATAAACCTAATTGATGTTGTGGAATCGAATTTCAAATTAAAACAGGTAGCTACAGTTCTTGCTTTGCATCGCGGTGTTCCTTGTAGAACATCCAGCACCTTATTCGATAAGGAAAGGACCGAGATCCCTTCACCGGGAGTGACTCCTTTAGCAATAACTTGCAGATGCTACAACACTCGGTTTGTCTTTTGATTGCTTCTATAGTTTCTGCTTTGCACAGTGATATATATGATATATCCAGCACCTCATTCGACGAGGAAAGGGCCGACGAACCCTTCACCGGGAGTGACCCCTTTAGCAAAACTAGAAAAGCTTCAAAAACATTCCATTTAAAAACCATTTGATTCCGCAACGAGATCAAGTTCAAAGCGTTAAAGGTTTTCATAAAAACCAGCCGCAACCCTCCGTCATTTTAGGAAGTAGAGTACTTAGTATTCGTGCTGTGTTTGTTGACCTTAGTTAAGGCACAGTGTACGGTAGCTAAGTGATGTCTTTCTACACCGCATATGATGCGATTAGTTAGGACAGTCGCGTGACTTTGTTGACCTTAGTTAAGGGTCATGTGGGTGGGTCTAATTAATCACGAAATGACGGGTAGAACTTGACTAGTACTTATGATTTGTTGACCATAGTTAAGGTCATAGGTGCTAGGGGTAAAAACCTTTATCGGGAGTTTCAAGCGTTGAAATTTGCAATGAGATTGCATACCTTCTATGTGATAGTCGGGTCCCGATACCCACTGCGAGTAATTGTTACTCGTGGGAGAGTTTTGTACTTTACAATTAGCCGATCAAGTAGGTGTCTAGAAATGTGTCAACGGGGTTACGCCTCTGGGAAAACGAGATTTACTGTAATTAGGTCCGTGCGAAAGCACTCGGAACCTCCCTCAAAGTACCGACACTGGCCTGGCTGAAAGATTGGCGAACTTGTAGAGTGTAATTAATCCCGGCTAGTCTTTCCTTTTAGGGTTTGAAGGAAGATTTGATAAAAACAGTGGGAGCCATCCTGATTAGATAAAATAAATAACCAATCTGATCTTGCAAGAGCGCACGCAGAGTGTTTTCTTCTCTCTCTCTCTCCAGGTAGCGACCATATCACGCCTTAATCAAGATAATAATATGGATGTATTGACCGAACCCGCTTGTTATACTGAGTTGGGGAACGTTGTTCCCGCTCCAACTTATAACTGTTATAAGACCGAGCAGGAAATAGGGGAATACCAGAATTCCTATGCTGCCCAAACGAAGAAAGCGCATATGATGCATCTCTTTCGGGTATGTTCATTATAAAGAACTGTTTCTCAGTATCATCTGAATCCTGGGTATTTGATACTGGATTAGGATCCCAGATATGTAATCTGTTACATAGGGCTACAAAAAGGTAGAAAAACTGAGAACGGGTGATAAGTTTCTTGAGACAGAAAACGGGGCAAGTGTTGCAGCCAAGTCTGTTGGTCACTGTCACCCTGTATTACCAATACATTGTAACTGAAGAAATGCTATTAGATACAGTACCTGATATACAAAATCATATCAATCTCGTAATTTAATAAAGTAATGATAAAATTTTGTATTGCTGGATAATGTTTTGAACATTTCCTATATCAAAAGTTGATCGGTTCAAGCACGTTATCTAAAAGCATTGACGTTCTAAATCAAACTACAGTTCCTAGTATACAGAACACACACAAGAGGAAGAGTACAGAAATGAACGAATCCTTCTTGAGGCATTGTAGACTAGGTCATATCAATGCGACCCGACTGGCTGAAGTTACATTTTAGAAGCATATTTAAATCAGTTTGAATTTACATCTTGAGAAACTTGCCAGTCATGTCACAAAGATAAGATGACCATAGCCCTGTTTATTGGAAACAGAGAAAGAGTTAATGAACTATTGGGACTGATACATACTGATGTATGTAAGGTCTCCTGTCTACACATGCCAGGACTGGTTCTTTATACTTCATTATATTCTCTGATAATCTCTCAAGATTCAGTCATATGTTTCTGTTGAAACATAAGTACGAAGCTTTTGAGGTATTCACAGAATATAAGTTGGAAGTAGAGAACCAAAATACGGGTATAAGTATTATGTCCTATGATAAGATCAGGGAGGAGAATACTTGTGCATGGAATCCTTGGACTATTCTAAAGGAAAATGAGATTCTCTCTCAGTATTACTCCTCTGAATACACCACAGCACAACGGTGCATCGGGGCGGAGCAATCGCACAATATTAGATATAGTGTGCTCTATGATGAGTATTACTGAGTTACCTATTTCCTTTTGGGAGTTATGCGCTTGAGAAGCTGCATACCTATTGAATTAGGTTCGAATCAAATCAGTACCTACCACTCCATATGAGATATGGTATGGGAAGAACCCATCTCTTAAGCGAGTTAAGATTTGGGGTTGTCCGGCCTATGTCTAAAAGCAAAATCCGGAAAAAATCGAGGCAAGGTCAGTTCTGTAGAACTGGAAAGGTTCCAGCTATAAAAAACTGCAGCTGCTGATTTGATAGAACCAAAGGATTTAATAGTCCCCGACGAACCTCAGCCTCTCCGCTGATCTAGTAGGGTTCCTCACCTGCCTGAGAGATACTTCGGTTTCTCGATGACAGTGGGAGCGAGGAATGCATCATGAGATGATGACCCAACTAGTATCGAGCAGGTCATCGAGAGTAGGGACTATGTAAGAATGGCTGGATGCTTAGCGATCTGAGATGGAATCCATGTACACCAACAAAGTATGGACTTTGATTGCTATATCTGAAGGGTTAAATCTCCATCAGGAGCAAGTATATCTTGAGAAGATTACTTGGTGTAGATGGAAAAGTTGAGACTTTCAAAGCTAGACTTGTTAAATGTTTTAGTCATCAACTAGGTGTGGATAATGATGAAACCTTTTCTAGGGACTATGCCTAAGTCCATCCAGATCCTACTTGCCATTGCTACATACCATAACTGCAATATCTGGTGGTTGGGTGCCATGACTACTTTTCTAAATAATGATTTAGAAGAGAACGTCATTAAGAACACAGCCAGAGGGCTTCGTAAACAGTGGGAGCAGCGGAAACGTGTGCAAGTTGTTTTACAGGATAAAGCAGGCATCGCGGAGTTGGAACATCTGTTTTGATGTGGTAGTGAAAGAGTTTGACTTCATTAAAATGGTAGATGAACCTTGTATGTACAAAAGGGTAGTATGGAGTATGGCAATGATCCTCGTAAAGTACGTGGATGACATACTCTTGATAGGAAAGGAGTTTCCTATGCTACGATCAGTCGATCTCCTTTTATCACATAAATTCTCCATATAGGATCAAAGTGATACCTCCTAAATCCTAGGTTTTGGATCTATGAGATAGATCTAAATGGATGTTAGGATTCTTACTAGTTATAGTGAGATAGTATCAGTTGATCCTGGGGAGAATCACTGGAAAGGTTCCAGGGTGATAAGGACGACTGAATGTCAGTCGCATGCATTGTCTTTACCCTTAGTAAAGGGACGGTATGTTGGAAGAGTTCCAAGTCAGATACCGTGGCAAAGTAGACGATAAAGGCTGGTAACATCGCTATTAAAGATACTACCAAAGAGGCAGTTTGGGTGTATATTGGTTCATAAGATGAACTAGGTTCCCACCATTGTGAGACAATGGAAGTATGGCTTTGGCCAAGGAACCATCATCCTATCAGTGACCCAGACACATTCTGAGGCAACATCACCTGATCATGGAGATAGTTGATCTCCAGGGTGATCAAGGTAAGGAGAGTAGACTCAGAGGACAACACAGCGGATCCACTCACGAAGGCCTTTTCCTAAAGAGAGACTTTTATGGGATGGTTGAGTATGTGATACTGCAACCACTGCTACAGATGGCCCTAGTGCAAGTGGGAGATTGTTAGTTATATGTATGCCCTAGAGGCCATTACTGTACATAGGATGTATATTGTAGTGGATGCTGGGACATATATAGGTAGGACTTTCTTGCTCGACATGATAGTACGCTATCTGGTTGCTCTTTATTTTAACATGTATACTTTCTGTCTCTCTGATTACATGTTGATAAAGCCCTTAGGATGTGTACTCGACTTCCAGGACTATGATGAAGATCATACTAGTGGGGCCTGGGTAGTTAATGAGTACATCCTTCATTGTTCCTGGTGGTGGGAATATCGAGACGGGGCGTCGATATTCCAGAGTAGACTAGCGTATATCTTCTCGACCCATGTGATGGGCGATGGATGATCCCATATCCATTGGTGTTTGACATCAGAGATGGTATGCGGGTGCTCAGTGGAGATTGGGTACACTGAACGAACTCGCCGAGAACTCCCAGATGATATTATACCTCACGTCAGACGGCAGTTCTCTGGTGACACTGGTACAGCTTAGTCTGTTGACCCGAGATCGTCATAGAGTCTTGTGTGTCTCCCACTGTGCTTTGATTTCCACCCTACCACGGCTCTACTGAGTCGTGCAAACGGGTGGTTTTTGGGAACAGTCCCGATTCACATGGAGGCAATGAGCGATAGGAGGGGATTCGTCTCTCCCAGTATTGGGGGTTGATGTTGTGCTATGCTCGACTGGCCATAACAGGAAATCCCTGGCCAGGGTTGTTGTGATATACTGGTAAGAGTTATCAGTAGTTTCACGAATGTTATGGACCTTACGTCGACATGACTTATCGAGCTATTGGGGTCTGACGTTTACCACCCCTAGGTGAGATATGCGACATATCAGACGAACAGACCGGACTATACGGTAAGTGTTACTGGTTGGATTCACCGGAGTGTGAGCGGGCTTGCTCGTCGATCTTCTGATCGCTCAATACCCGGGTGGCCGTTACGTTTAACAGACCGCTTGCGGCTTGTGGGTGTTTGATATGATCATCACCTGCTGCCGGCGTATTGACAAGTCTTTAGAGTCCTACACAGAGGTTTCCTGGCTCATGCGAAACGAAATAGGAGCGCATATGAGATATGTGCGGGACCGAGAATAATGCGTGTATGTGATACCGTATTCCAATTCTCGTGATGAATGTATCGATTGGTTGTATGCGATATAACCTAGTTATCGAATCAAAGATTGATTCGATAAGCCAATACATTGGATACTAGTCGGTTATATGCGACATGACCGGATCATTGAATCAAGTGTTGATTTAATGATTTAATGTATAATTATATATTTGATATATTACTTTGCATTAACTAGTATTGGTTCACTTTAAATGGATTTTCTCACTTAAAATGCGTATTGTATATGTGATATACTTTTGTGCACTTGTTTGTATCATGTTTGATGATACAAGCTCACTTGGGTTTGGGTAGAGAATAAACCATGGTTATATGAATGGTTAGGGTTTTGATTATTTACTTACTTATTTATTTATTTATTTATTTTGGAAAAGAAAATGATATGGTGGCTTTCTTTGTTTGCTTGTTGAAGCTTCATGAAGCTTTGAACAAGTCCACCATATTTGTCTCATGCTTAACCCTAACCATTCCCACTAACCATAGTCTATTCTCTACACCTAATCATGGTTGCCATATGATAAGTATTGATATTATTTTTCTATTTTAAAAATAACTCATCATATTCTATCTTCTTCTTCTTCCTTTTGATCAAGAAGAAAGCTTGACTCCATTAATGGCATCTTGAGTAAAAGAGTGAGAAATCCAATTCTAAAGTGAACCCACCTCCTATTTCTTCATCCTCTACCTCTTGCCAAGTAATATAGGGTGTTTTCTTCACAAGTTTCATTGCTTGGTGAAGTTGTAGCTTGATCTTGTGTTGCCTCGACGTAGATCATCTTCGGCAACGAAGTCGACGACCTAGCCCGCCCATTTCTCCGATGAAGCCGATGCTAGAGTCATGGATTCGATTTGGTCAGCGGGGCGACGTCATCACGGAGCCTAGGAGGTGGAGGACCGGATCTACAAAGGTTGTAGCTTCTTTCCTTTAAGTTAAAGTTGTTTACTTGCATCGCATCGTCTATATATCTAGTTAACGATCCGTATTAGGTTTTTTCGGTACTTGTAAAATTTTAATTGGCCATGTTTGATCACTTGAGAGACTTCATTAGTGTGCCTAGGAACCCTACAAAGGGAAACCGAGTTTTTCAAATAATGCATAATTTCATGAACTACCACGGTTCCCAAATCCAAAAAACATCATGAAAAATCCATATCTCAATGCGAAAATCCATGAATAAAGTATACGCATCATAAATTTGAAATGCGAGCATATAGAGGAAAAGCAGCAATTAACTGTAACAAGTTAATATAATATCATGCGGTTCCTAATCTCTCCAATTCTAAAATAACATCAAGTAAAGGTAAACATGTAGCTATAACCAGATATATATGCAACATAAAGGTATAGCAAGATATATGTATCTACCTATAAGTAATGATGTAGTATACCCCCTGGGTATAAGTGAAATAGGTGTGCAAGGTATACCTGTAGCTATGTAATAAAGTGTGCGTGTACCTACCACTAATGGTACAATACTCTATAGGTATACAGGTAACTAGCATGTAAGTATGTCAGAACATATGTGTAAGCATGTAGGTATACAGGTATGCTATAAGTCAATGCGTAAAGAAATATGAATCAAAGTCTCAATGTCCCTAACCAAGCAATATCATATCTATAAGTGGGTTGTGCGTGATATGGCAATTATTGACGGTGTGTGTATCATACAATCAGTGTTCGTGCAACATGAATCGTCAATAATATGTGCAGTATCCTAAGGATACTTGTCCAAGCACAACAATATCTAAGTAATAGGGTAAATGCGCAATTCTAAATATGATATAGAATATGCGACAGAAATAGCATCTCTAGCCCAGACGCATAACGCCATACGGGCGATTCCCTTGTAGATATTAAATCTACTCACTAATGCTCTTGGCTAAGTGAAGCCTACCACCTGTTTTCCCTTGTCGTAGCGTCTGAAGTCCCCGCTTGCGAACCTAAAATTTCACAAACACAACACATAAGCAAATATCCTACATCGACGAAAAGATATCGAAACGCAAGAATGACGCCCTGAAAATTACACTGCGCGCTTAGCGCATCTAACACGCACGACATCGGCCAAAAATCCTAACTAGGGCGCCAAACTACGAAACACCTAGTCTAGATTCCGATCGTCCTGATCGCGCATTCAAAACACAATAATAAACGTGGACTCAAAATAAATAACGTCGCAACGTCAAAATAAAGCCACGCCTAAAAGTTACCGAAATCTAGTAAGCAGTACTTATCTTTATAGCACAAAACTACAAGATTTACCAAAACTACAAGTTTTACCAAAACTATAATTTACAAACATCTTCAAATAGCAAGGTTAAACCATTTAAACCATTTCTATATTTTTTAAACTTGCTTAATTAAGCTTTAGCAAAAACCTAGTAAGCAAAAACCCTTAATTAGACAAAATAGTAATTAACAAAAATTAGCATTTTCTACTAGGTTAAGCTTTTTCAAATCAACAAATTAACACTTCAATTAAATATTAAACACTTAAATTAAGCTTTAACCTTAACTTGAATTTCTAAAACCATTTCTAAAATTTTGAAACATGAAATTTAAAGCTTAAACTAACATCTAATTAAACTAGCATAAAGTATTAAGTAACAATTAGAGATTAGGGTTAGGGTTTTTTACCATCAAGAACACCACTAGAATCAAGGATAAAACCAAACTTTAGCCTCCAAAATCCTCACTAGAATGAAGATCCAAGCAACTTTTGTGAAGAGGAAAGAAGGTTTTGGATTTTATTTGAATTTCTATGAATTTATTTGGATTTTTCATGATTTTTGAAGCTTTAAAAGTGAAGAAATGAGTTTAGAAAAAGAGAGGGCAGCAAGAAGATGATGTGGCCGGCCAAAGCAAGGTGGGGAGGTGTTTTTGGTGAAGGATAGAATTTTCTAGAAGAAAAATGGAATAATTGGATAATAAAACAATGCTTATGTTCACATTACTTTTCTTTTTCTTTATCTTTAAAAAAAATAAATCCTTTGACCAAAAAAAATCTAGATATTTAAAAAGAAAGTTCTAAAATAATTTTAGTGATAATTTCTAAGAATTTTCATTTAGAAGAAATTTCCCGATTTACGTGCATATTTTACCGGCTAAAATAATATTTTATTTGGGAAAAATTCTATCTGAACCAAAACCTCACAAATACGCCTAAAGTTCGTGCACAAGCTTTATTTTAGCTAAAAAAAGTGCCGGTAAGCTTATACGGATGTTTGATCGAAATCGGGTTAAAACGGGAAAAACCGACAATTTTGCCCTAAAACGGGAAAATTCGCAGAACGATTTCTGAAACGTTACAATCTCCCCCCTTATAAAAATTCGTCCCCGAATTTAAAATTTTTCAATAAGCGTACCTTCAAAGAGAAGAGTATAAAACTCCCAATTCTCGCTCGCAGCCTACCAAGTGATCATCTCACTATACGGCTACGTCGAAGAAAAACCCTTCACAGATGGCAAGACCCTTGACCGAAGTTTCTCCACCCGCCTAGCCATTAACACAATTGGCTGCTGGTGAACGAAAGATCGCGTCAAACTAATGGTCTGTTCAGAATCATGTGAGAAGGTCATGAAGGTAACTGCAAAGTATCAACACAAAGAATGCAGGGCGAAAACTTAATAATCTGGGCGGAAGTGCCAAATTAAAGGCAACGAACTAACTCGCTTAAAGGATCTTAAAAGGACCTAAAATCCTAGGATAAGCTTCCCAAAACTCAACACGTCCTTCATCGGAAAAATCCGTAGGAATACATGATCTCCCACTGCGAACTCGAGCATGCGATCACCATGGTCGGCATAAGACCTCTGTCCGCACAGAACTGTCATCATCCTCACCTGAAACAGCTGGATCATTTCCGAAGTCTCTAGACAAGCTGGGGTCCAAAAATCCTACTTTGCAGAGTCAGAAAAACAGACTGGAGATCGACACCACCTAACAAACAAAACTTAAAGGTTGCCGATTGGAATGTCTCCGATTACTGCTATCGAAGGAGAATCCGAACAATGGCAAGTGACGATCCCAACTGCCGAAAAAAATTAATACGTACGCACAAGCATATTCTCCAGAGTCGGTGTAGCCCTCTCTCACAAAACCATCATCCTGCGGATGGAAAAACGGAGCTAAAGCTCAACCAGTACGCAAGGCTTCCTGAAGCTCCTGCCCAAGACGGCAAGCGAACAGGGTGCCTTCATTGGATACGACCCTCGAAGGAACTCCATGCAACGCACAAACTTAACAAAGAACAACTGAGCAGACTGAGAAAAACCGGACAACAAGCATCCGAATGGAGTCACACCCTGACTAAACCTGGGTAGACACCATAACGAATTTCATGGAGATCTGCTCTCATTCCCACTTCGGAACAGTTAAAGATTGCAACACTCCAGCCGGTCTCAGATGCTCAACCCAAAATACACAACATGACAAACACCTTGAAATGAAATCTGAAATTTCTCTTTACATTCCTACCCACCTGTAACTATCTCACAAGTCACATCAATGTCGGTGGAACTTGAATGAATACAGAGAATTGACAGATGTGCCAGCTCTAGGATTTCACTTCTCTACCCGATAATATCAGGTACACAAACGCATTCCTAACTTAGCACACCATTGTCATAAATCAAGGACTCCGAATCATTATCCAGCCGGGTAAGCTCAAGTATCTCTGACGAACGAGCATCGGCGGGCAGTGTCTCGCGAAAGCGATTAAGGAAAAGTGGTCGGGCGCGGACATAAGCAAGCTGTCCCCTCAGTAGAGACGAACTTATGCTGTGCTCCACGATCGCACAAGAACTGTGAATCTGCAGAAGACTATCTCAACAATCAAAATCTGCTGCAGGAAGGTGTACATTAAGCTCTGATAGTCCGTGAAAATCTGACACGACTCTCGAACAAGTAGTGTCTCCAAATCTCCAACGCAAGACCACCGCGGCTATCTCCAGATCATGAGTGGAATATCCTGCTAGTACTTCCTCCAAATGTAGGGAAGCAAAAGCGATAACTCTATAGTGTCACCTCAGTACACAATCGAGCCCCACTCGTGAAACATCACAGTTAAAACAACAAAGTCGCCCGAACCAAAAAGCAAGAGGAACTGGTGCAGTTGTTAACCGAATCTCCAACTGCTGAAAAACTCCGCACGCATGCCTCAGTCCAAAGAAAAAGAAACCTCCTTTCAGTTCAGTCCAGTCAACGGTGCAACACTATACTAGCAATCTTGCATGAAACGGCGGTAAAAACCTGCTAAGCCCAAAATCTGCGGACTTCCATCCCGTATACAAGTCTGGGCCAAAGCTGTATGGCCTCGATCTTCCTCGGAACCATACGAAAACCGTCTCCCGTAACTACAAGACCTAGGAGTCAACATAACAAGCTTGAAGGAACACTCCGAGAATCTAGCAAACCGCTGGGGCTCTCCCAGTATCTGCAAATCAAATCCTCAAGTGCCGCTCTTGTCCCTCAAGACACATTAAATAAACCAGAATGTCGTCAATAACACAACAATAACTGGTCGAGAAACGGCCTGAAGAAATCTGGTGTATCATGTCTACGAATGCTGCTAGGGCATTGGTGAGTCCAATGACACCACCAAAACACACAAAGCCCGTAGCACGCACAAGGCAGTCTTCGGAATATCATCACTCCGAACCCGCAACAATGATGACCTGATCCCAACAACTTAGAAAAAGTCTCGCACTTAGGAGCCGATCGAAGAAATCGTCAATGCGAGGTAAATGATACTTATCCGCACCGTAAGCCGGTTCAATTGACGATCTATCAATACACAACCTCAACTACCGTCCTTCTCCTTGACGAACAGAAATAGGAGCTCCTCAAGGCGAAACACTCAGACGCACAAACCCCCCAACAAACAACTCTGCAGCTGATCCTTAAGCTCCCTAAGCTTCGCCGTCTCATCTAGAACAACGTCGGAAAACTCTCGCACGATAAGAACCCGGTCCAACAAACCCACTATGGCTCCGGTATCACGAATGAACGCAAAGAATCCTCGACATCCTCTCCTCAAAAGCCGACTAGTGAAAAAGGATGAATTCGAGCTGTATGAGGCGACACCACTGTCCCCTTGCACAACAAGAACTGACTTTCCAGGAAAACAAACCTGACTGTTTCCTCGGGGTAGTCCACAGATGCCTAGCACGTAACTAACCAGTCCATGCCCAGGAGAACGTCAAATCCAACATCTCTAGAAGGATCAAGTGACGGATGAATCTCCTAACCGATTGGCATACGACTGAAATACGTGTCGCGCAACAAAAGAATCGCTGACAGAAGTTAACACAACAAATGGCTGATCTAGCTAACACGAATCCCCTCGTACCAAACCTCTGCTACTCCCGCAACGGTCACGAAAGCTGTCTCGACGACTAAGCCTCTGTCTCTGAGCTGATACCCCGGTATGTGTCCTCCACGGTTCCGGAACTCCCGAAGTATCTGGAATACGCGTCTCGTCAACTAGGGCTGCATCCACAGGTGCTATGTAAGTGATGGAAAGCTGTGTGCTGATCGCAAGGAACAACTGGGTAACAGGGGTGACAACCTCCTGTCGCTGCGCTCGAATGGTCTCCACCAAAGAACTCATCGTCTGGCGCAAGTCCTGCATCTCTGCCACAAGCCTAGCGATACTATCTCTCAAAGGCGGATCCGTCTGCACCTGTGCAACGAGCGTGCCATCCTGGTCAGTCCTCGCTCTCCCCGAGTCAATACTGACCTCGGCCCTCGCTGCACCTCACTGAGTCCCCATAGTCGTCGGCAAAGGCTATAAATAGGAATAGGATTCGATAAGAACACGGAAATCGAATCACAAGGATATGAATCATCAAGGAAGGAATTTCAAGTAATTGTACTTAGGTCACTTTAGACGGAGTACTTCATCGTGAGTATGCTGCAGACATACACACACTACGTTACTCTACTTAAGCTACCTACTCCATCATATCAAGGTCATCCTACACTCCGTAAGGTAAAAACCTAGCGCTCTGATACCAACTTTGTCACGACCCGAAATTGGCACGTGACGGCCCTAATACTATGCAACGTATACAGGCGTAACGCAGTAAAAGAAAGCCAAAACCCAGAAATCTAAACCAGTAAATGACAAGAAAAGATAAGAAACATTATTTAAAAGTCTTTGGAATCACAACCCAAATTCTTAAAAAGTCAAACTTTATTTCCTTTAAAATTTTGGCAGCACCTCCTTTATAAAAACCAACTCCAAAAGTGGGTACAACAAAAATAAAAAGTAAAGCATCCCCAACGGGAGCAAATCCATGCCCAAAGACGGAAAACAACCACCACAACAAATATACGATGCCGTAGCAAAGAAATAGAAGGCGATAGAAAGGAAACTGTATAAAAGACAACAAATCCAACAAAATATACAACATCGTCCTCACCAAGTCTCTAAGTCAATATGAAAATAGTGGATGGAGAGTACAGGGATACAACGAATATACAATACAACGAATAACCACAAAACCCACCTAAGCAAACTGCACACTGTGAGCTGATGCGGTATCCGTAGCAAAAGATGATAAGATGTGTGATAATAGCCTGCCTCTAACTATCCTGAGGAACACCTGCAAACACTGTGGCACAACGGGGGTGAGTTAACAACTTGTGAATAGTAAATAACATATGCAGGTAATCGCAAGTATGCACGTAAAGCGTGAATCTAAGATATGCAATTAACAGTAATAACATGTCATATGAATGCAGAATAATAGAAAGTACACTAGCAGGTACAACCAATATATAAAGCAATGATGATATGACAACAGTATGCAATAATCATGCAATAGGGATTTGAGAAAGTAAATGTGCAACAGTTATGAAAGGTACACTAACAGGTACTACTAATACATGAAGCAATTCACAAACAGATAAAGGTGAGGTATGGAGTGAAGTATGTCATTTCCACGGAATCCTGACATCGTGGTAGGATCACAATCCAGCAAGACAATTCAAATCCCAATTCCTCAAATCAGCCCCTAAATTGGCTCTCATATCATCTAAGTATCACATCTCCTCAATTTCACAATATCAAGTATATCTCGTATATCCCGAATGTACAACATCAAGTATATCTCACATATATCGACTGTACAACATCAAGTATATCTCACATATCTTGTATGTACAATAACAAGTATATCTCACATAATCTAATGTACAATCATCAAGTATATCTCACATATATCGAATGTACAACATCAAGTGGATCTCAAATATCTATCCAGTATCCAATCTCAAATGAATCTCTTATATCCCGAATCAAATCTCCAGCAAAATTCTAACATCCTAAATATAATGACATAAATAAATATGATGAGGTCAATTCACATATATTAGCGTCCCATTCCAATAATATTGGTGTAAGGGTATATATAACAGCGGATAAATCCCATGTTATATATACAAGGAGTAATTAGAAATATCATGAAACCAATGTGCCAAGCATCGACACAGAAATACTGATCTATCATATGCCGTTTCCCAGACTAACATCCTGATAGGTACGTATCATACGCTATCCCGAAAGCTCGAGTGCCTAGCTCTGACCCTCGCCTCTCGACGTATCCATACGTACATGACTCCCGTTGGTATCCACATGATAGCCGCTGAGTCATTGGTCCTGTCACCGGATAGTATGGTTTCCATAAGCCTCATCGCCTGACACCACGACATCGTTCTTGCTTCGGGGTACCTCCGGCCCCCACCATGTACCCGTACACGGACCCCTCCTTTCCTCGCGTGGGGTATACACATCGTAAACGACAAATCTCATGGTGGCTGCTGAAATATCATATTAAGGGAAACCGAGTTTTTCAAATAATGCATAATTTCAAGAACTACAATGGTTCTCAAATCCAGAAAACATCATGAAAAATCCATATCTCAATGCGAAAATCCATGAATAAAGTATACGCATCATAAATCTGAAATGCGAGCATATAGAGGAAAAGCAGCAATTAACTGTAACAAGTTAATATAATATCATGCGGTTCCTAATCTCTCCAATTCTAAATTAGCATCAAGTAAAGATAAACATGTAGCTATAACCCGATATATGTGCAACATAAAGGTATAGCAAGATATATGTATCTAGCTATAAGTAATGATGTAGTATACCCCCTGGGAATAAGTGAAATAGGTGTGCAAGGTATACCTGTAGCTATGTCATAAAGTGTGCATGTACCTATCACTAATGGTACAATACTCTATAGGTATACAGGTAACTAGCATGTAAGTATGTCAGAACATATGTGTAAGCATATAGGTATACAGGTATGCTATAAGTCAATGCGTAAAGAAATATGAATCAAAGTCTCAATGTCCCTAACCAAGCAATATCATATCTATAAGTGGGTTGTGCGTGACATGGCAATTATTGACGGTGTGTGTAGCATACAATCAGTGTTCGTGCAACATGAATCGTCAATAATATGTGCAGTGACCTAAGGATACTAGCCCAAGCACAACAATATCTAAGTAATAGGGTAAATGCGCAATTCTAAATATGACATAGAATATGCGACAGAAATAACATCTCTAGCCCAGACGCATAACGCCATGCGGGCGATTCCCTTGTAGATGTTAAATCTACTCACCAACGCTCCTGGCTAAGTGAAGCCTACCACCTGTTTTCCCTTGTCGTAGCGTCTGAAGTCCCCGCTTGCGAACCTAAAATTTCACAAACACAACACATAAGCAAATATCCTACATCGACGAAAAGACATCGAAACGCAAGAATGACGCCCTGAAAATTACATTGCACGCTTAGCGCATCTAACGCGCACGACATCGGCCAAAAATCCTAACTAGGGTCGCCAAACTACGAAACACCTAGTCTAGATTCCGATCGTCCCGATCGCGCATTCAAAACACAATAATAAACGTGGACTCAAAATAAATAACGTCGCAACGTCAAAAGAAAGCCACGCCTAAAAGTTACCGAAATCTAGTAAGCAGTACTTATCTTTATAGCACAAAACTACAAGTTTTACCAAAACTATAATTCACAAACATCTTCAAATAGCAAGGTTAAACCATTTAAACCATTTCTATATTTTTTAAACTTGCTTAATTAAGCTTTAGCAAAAACCTAGTAAGCAAAAACCCTTAATTAGACAAAGTAGTAATTAACAAAAATTAGCATTTTCTACTAGGTTAAGCTTTTTCAAATTCATAAATTAACACTTCAATTAAATATTAAACACTTAAATTAAGCTTTAAGCTTAACTTGAATTTCTAAAACCATTTCTAGAATTTTGAAACATGAAATTTAAAGCTTAAACTAACATCTAATTAAACTAGCATAAAGTATTAAGTAACAATTAGAGATTAGGGTTAGGGTTTTATACCTTCAAGAACAGCACTAGAATCAAGGATAAAACCAAAATTTAGCCTCCAAAATCCTCACTAGAATGAAGATCCAAGCAACTTTTGTGAAGAAGAAAGTAGGTTTTGGATTTTATTTGAATTTCTATGAATTTATTTGGATTTTTCATGATTTTTGAAGCTTTAAAAGTGAAGAAATGAGTTTAGAAAAAGAGAGGGCAGCAAGAAGATGATGTGGCCGGCCAAAGCAAGGTGGGGAGGTGTTTTTGGTGAAGGGTAGAATTTTCTAGAAGAAAAATGGAATATTTGGATAATAAAACAAAACTTATGTTCACACTACTTTTCTTTTTCTTTATCTTAAAAAAAAATAAATCCGTTGACCAAAAAAAATCTAGATATTTAAAAAGAAGGTTATAAAATAATTGTAGTGATAATTTCCAAGAATTTTCATTTAGAAGAAATTTCCCGATTTACGTGCATATTTTACCGGCTAAAATAATATTTTATTTGGGAAAAATTCTATCTGAACCAAAACCTCCCAAATACCCCTAAAGTTCGTATACAAGCTTTATTTTAGCTTTAAAAAATGCCGGTAAGCTTATACGGACGTTTGATCGAAATCGGGTTTAAACGGGAAAAACCGACAATTTTGCCTTAAACTGGAAAATTCGCAAAACGATTTCTGAAACGTTACAACAGCCGTCAGTACGTCGTACTTGAGATAGTATGTGGGTGCTCGTTAGGTTATGAGTATACTGGACAGGACTCGTCGGGAACTGTTGGTTGGAACTATACCTATCGTTAGTTATCAGTTCCCAGGTGACATGAGTACAGCTTAGTCCGCTGACTTGACACTGTCACTTCGCCTCAAGTGTGCCCCCACTGTACTTTGATTACTACCCTACCACGGCTCAAAGGAGTAGTGCAAACGGGTTGTAATTCCACGTTGCTCACCCCGGTTCTTACGGGGAGGCGGAAACGGTAAAAAATCGATTTTTAGTGCAAAGGCAACATGGACTAAAGGAAGGATCTTTGCTAAAATACAAACTAGCAAACTACTTGAGGTTCTATATACTATGCCGTAGAAATTATACCTCACGATACCGGTCCTTTGGGTCTCCATTCCGCTGTCTGGCTTGTCCATCCACGCTCCGAGGGTCGATCCGGATCTTGATCACCTCCGCGGCCTTCTTGAGTCGAAGACGATCCACCCGAGAGATGTACTCCGAGCTCCACTTCGAGCCGAGGCAACTAGGGCAACATGATCGGTAGTCTTGATGTCCTAGGATGTGTAGAAGAGATAGATGGAAGTGTTTGTCTATTTGGATCCCTTTTCTCTCAACACATGAGATCAAGGGAGGAATCAAGAGGAGGAATAAGAAGGAGAACAACCATGGTGCTTTCTCATTTCTTTTCTAGAGAGAGAATGAGAAATGAATTATTGTGTAAAGAGAATGAACCATGGTTGCAATAATACACCACTATCATCATTACTGATCTTTTCAAGATTAAGTTGATGGCATCAATTGACTTGACCATTATCATAACCCAAAGAATAAAAAGAAAAAGAAAACCAAAGAAAACTCTAGACCTCTCATGAAGGTCCAAGTCAACTTTGGTCAAATGGTCAACAAAGTCAAGTATGGTCAAATGGTCAAAGCAATTAGCCATCACTTAATAATCACTAAAAAGATTAGTAAATAATATCCCCGGCTCATAATGGTTTTGACCAAACGAACTGCCAAAAACCTAATGAGTCCGCCTCATTCTGGTTTCGACCGAATCAACTGTCAAAACCCTAATGAGGCACCACCTTCCTCTTCGCTCCTCACAATTGTGCATACACACCCGCATCCGCATTCCGTAGAATGCGAATGCACAGAAGACAAAACAAATCCATCCGTGCAATACTAGGATCTGGCTTAAACCAAAGCCCACTAGTATGCCTGACCGAATAGCATATGCACACAAGTGCACGTAAGTGATCGTAGCCCTGTCGTAAAACCATATGGCATCTACACCTATCGATCAGTGTAGGAAAACTCTCTATGTGGGACTCTAAAGACTCGACACTACGCTGGCAGTGGGTTTAACCACAGACCGAAAGCGACACTAGCTGTACGTAACGGTCCCCAGGTAGATGTCGATAAGAAGGCCAATGAGGTAAACCCATCCGAACTCCTGCTGAGCCTGTATGTGACAATCTCCGTACAGTCCGGTCTGTTCGTCTAAGAGTATCACATGGCAGGCCTAGGGGGCGGTAAACGTCAGTCCATAATAGCGGTACAAGTCGTGTCGGAGTGTAGCCTAGAACACCCAGAGATAACACTGGAAACCTACCAGTATATATCGCTTGCCCTGGCCAGGGTCTTTGTGTAATGGCTCTCCTAGACACAGCGCGATATCAACCCCCAATACCGGGAGAGACGAATCCTGTCTAACCGTCACTGCCTCCAAGTGCTTCTGGACTGCACCCAACTACTACCTGTTTGCATGACTCCTTTGACCCGTCGTAGGGTAGCAATCTAAGAACAGTGGGAACACACTTGAGGCGAAGTGACAATGTCAAGTCAACGGACTAAGCTGTACTCATGTCACCTGGGAACTGATAACTGACGATAGGTATAATACCAAACAACAGTTCCCGACGAGTCCTGTCCAGTGTACTCATAACCTAACGAGCACTCGCATACTATCTCAAGTACGACGTACTGACGGCTGTGGGACAGACTGTCTCCCCTGCTGGGATGAGAAGCTTATACGCTAGTCTACTCTGGAGTATCGATGCCCTGTCTCGATAGTCCTACGACTAGGGACCTGTATAAGTATGTGCTTATAGATTACCCAGCCCCCACATGTGTGACTGCCATCACAACGCTGGTAATCAAGCAAAGATCCTAAGGGATCCACTAATATGTATATATAAGCGATATGCTAAAAGAAAAAAATGCACATATTGAAGTAGAGACAAACCAAGTAGCATACTACCATTTTGAGCAAGATTGTCTATACAACTGTGAATATCCCAAGCTTCCTTTAAGTAATATACAAGCTAGTATGATACAGTAATGGCCTCTAGGGCATATACACTAACAATCTCCCACTTGCACTAAGGCCATGTACTGGCGTATCGAAGACCTATCATCTCGATCAGCCGCTCGAACTAAGTCTGGGGTTGGGCCTTCGTGAGTGGATCTGCAGTGTTATCTTCCGAATTTACTCTCTTCACCTCGATCTCCCAGAGATCTGCGATCTCCCTGATCAGGTGGTTCCGCCTCAAATGTGCCTGGACTTCTGATGGGACCTGGGTTCCTTCGCTAAAGCTATAGCTCTGTTATTGTCACAATACAGCCGTGTTGGATCATCAATGGTAGGAACCACCTGAAGTTCCGTGAGGAACTTCTTCATCCAGACAGCTTCCTTTGCGGCATCGCAAGCAGCTATGTACTCCGCTTCCATAGTGGAGTCAGCAACGGTCTCCTGCTTGGAACTCTTCCAGCAAACTGCCCCTCCATTGAGGGTAAAGACATAACCCGACATGGACTTAGAGTCATCCTTGTCACTCTGGAAGCTGGAGTCAGTAAAGGCCTCGATCTGGAGGTCTTTTCCGCCATACACCAAGAACATCTCCTTAGTCCTTCTAAGGTACTTGAGAATGTTCTTTACTGCTATCCAGTGTTTCTCCCGTGGGTCCGACTGATACCGGCTTACAACTCTCAATGCGTATGCTACATCTGGTCTGGTGCATAACATCGCACACATTATAGAGCCTACCGCAGATGTGTAGGGTATAGATGACATGCGAGCCCTTTCCAGATCAGTCTTGTGAGACATCTCTTTGGAGAGGGTGATTCCGTGACAAGCCGGAAGATTACCGCGCTCGGAATCTTCCATACCGAATCGTTTCAGTATGGTGTCGATGTACCTGGACTGTGAAAGTCCCAACATCCTCTTAGATCTATAACGATAGATCTAGATCCACAGAATGTAGTTGGCATCGCCCAGGTCCTTCATGGAGAACCTCTGTGACAAGAATCCTTTGACTGACTGTAGCATAGGAATATCATTTCCTATTAGGAGAATGTCATCCATGTACAAGACGAGGAATACCACAGTTCTCCCTACAATCTTACTGTAAATGCTTGGTTCATCTGGGTTTTTTATAAAGTCGAATTCTTTGACAGTATCATCAAAGAAGATGTTCCAACTCCGTGATGCCTGCTTTAGTCAATAGATGGACTTGAGCAACTTGCACACCTTACCGTTGCTCCCACTCTGAATGAATCCCTCCGGCTGATCCATATAGACGCACTCTTTTAAATTTCCATTTAGGAAAGCCGTCTTTACGTCCATCTGCCAGATTTCATAATCGTGGAAGGCAGCAATGGCAAGAAGGATCCGAATGGATTTGAGCAAAGCCACTGAAGAAAAGGTCTCGTCATATTCCAAACCAGGTCGTTGACAAAAATCCTTTGCTACAAGCCTAGCTTTATAGGTTTCAACCTTCCCATCTACACCAATCTTCTTTCTGAAGATCCATTTGCAGCCTACGGGTTTTACCCCTTCTGGAGCAAAGTCCAAAGTCCAAACTTTGTTGGTGTACATGGACTTCATCTCGGTCCGCATTGCATCCGGCCATTTAACGAGTCACCGCTCTGAATGGCTTGCTGGAAGCTAGTAGGCTCACCATAATCAATAGTGCAATCCTCTCTATCCCCGTCTATAAGAAAATCGTAGTATTTCTTGGGCGGATGAGACTGTCTACTACTCCTGCGGAGTGGCGCTGGGATGTCCGGTTCTCCTGAACCTTCTGGTTCCACTAAGGTTTCAGTAATAGTTTGTGCTTCTGGAATTTCTTCCAGTTCTATTGCGCTCCCACTTATCTGATTTTCCAAAAATTCAGTTTCCAAGAAGCGGGCATGACGAGAAACAAAAACCTTTTGTTCCTCTGCGTAATAGAAAAAATACCCCTTGGAGTTCTTTGGGTATCCCACAAACTTACACTGTACTGAACGTGCCTCGAGCTTGTCCGCATGCTGCTTTTTAACAAAATCTGGACACCCCCATGTCTTAAAGTGTTTAAGACAGGGTTTATTTCCACTCCACATCTGATATGGTGTGGTAGGCACTGACTTAGTAGGAACTTGGTTCAAAAGATATGCTGCTGTTTCTAGTGCATAACTCCAGAAGGATCGCGGCAACTCAGCCTTACTCATCATGGAACGAACCATATACAATAGGGTTCGATTCCTCCTTTCCGATACACCGTTGTGTTGTGGTGTGTATGGAGGAGTGAGCTGAGAGAGAATTCCATTCTCTTTTAAGTAGCCCACAAACTCGGCACTTAAGTATTCTCCACCTCGATCAAACTTCAGTGTTTTTATACTTTTGCCTGTTTGTTTTTCAACTTCATTCTTGTATTTCCGAAATTTCTCAAAGGCCTCGGATTTATGCTTCCTTAAGAAGACATATCCAAACCTAGAGAAATCATCTGTGAAAGTAATGAAGTATGAATAACCATTTCGGGCATGTGTAGACATTGGACCACACACGTCATTATGTATGAGTCCCAAGATCTTGCTTGCTCTTTCTCCGTGACCAGTGAACGGAGTCTTTGTCATCTTTCCCATGAGACAAGATTCATAAGTGGCATAAGACTGGTACTCGAACGGATCCAAGTATCCTTCTTTATGTAACTTTGCTGATCGTGTCTCATTAATGTGACCCAGTCTACAATACCATAAGAAAGTCTGATTTAATTACGGAGACTTTCTTTTAAGTGTGTTCTGGACACTGAAAATCTGAGCTTGATTCAATACGTAGATCCCGTTCTTTAATGTACCTGACCCAATCAGAACTTGATTTAGGTGGATGTTGACCACATCGCTTACAAAAGTAAAGTCATAGCCTTCCTTAGAAAGTAAGGATACAGATATGATATTACAAGTCGCACTTGGTACATAAAAACAATCATGCAAAATCAATATCTGCCCAGTTGTCAGTCCAAGATGATACTCCCCTACGGATTCAGCATACATGCTCATTCCGTTAGCAACCATGAGAGTCATATCACCTATCCTGATAACCTTACGGTTTCTTAGAGCCTGTAACGAATTACAGATGTGAGATCCTGATCCGGTATCCAATACCCAGGAAGTAGGGTTAACTGACATACAGTTCTCTATTACAAACACACCCAAAGCTGAAGCCACAACCTGCTTCGAATTCTGGATACTGGCTATGCTAGCCCTGCAATCCTTCTGCCAATGTTCATTCCTGTAACAATAGGAACGTCCCTCTTTTACTATATCCAGTCCCGAAACTTCTCCCCTTTCCTTTCCTTTTACTTCCCTGGTTTCCTTCAGGGTAGAAGGTAGAGACTGTAGAACCAAGTCAGTATCTGACCCGTTCTTCAACATGGTCTTCAGGTCCGTGAGCTCAAGATCGCTGGTCTCTGTAAAGACGTTGCCCCCTACAGAGGACCCGATAGCCAACCTCGCTGGAAGCAATTCGTTCGAGGTCTCATATCTTACGATATGAGATTGCTCTCCATATAAATCTTTGTTATGGAGGAAGATAGAAACTAAGTCAATCTTCTCGTGCTGCCTCTGGTATGCACCATCAAGTGAGGCTAACACGAAGCACTTGGCTTTCGCACAGTCTTTTTCCGATGTCTTGCGGATATGAATATCCGTGACAGGGGAAACTGGACCTGAGACGGCAGGGGTTGGATCTGTTAAGAGGTGTCCAAGCTTGTCATGGGCAATGGACATCTGGACAGACCTTTGCCAGTCATAACAGTCAGATTCAGTCATTTTATTATCTAGATCTAACCTATATCTGGCCACTTGGTCGCTGCAATTAAGAGAGAGAGATGAAAACACTTTAGCATGATGCTCTTGCAAGTTTAGATTGGTTTTTAATTTATCTAAACAGGATGGCTCCCACTGTCTCTCGAATCCCTCCTCAAACCATAAAGGAAGAATTAGTCGGGATCAATCTCACCGTACAATATTTGCTTAACCGTTCAGCCAGGCTGGTGTCGGTACTTCAAGGGAGGTTTTCCAATGCTTTCGCGAAGTTCCTTAATTAAGTAACCACTTTTCACTGTAGGCGTAGCCCCGCTAACACCTTTCTAGACACCTACTTGGTTTATAGCATTGATCGTTAAGCAAGAAAGTTCCCAAGGAGTAGCATATACTCACAGTAGGATCGGGATCAAAATATCATCGTATGATAAAACTGAAGGAATCCTACCAGAATCATCACACTCCAAATGGTATGCAGCACTAGTAAGTTTCAGTTTCTTTAGAAACTCCCGATGTGGATTTTTGCCCCATGCTCTTTTAACCTGACTAAGGCCAACAAATCATAAGTCACATGTCAAGTTCTACCCGTCGTTGTCCAGGTTGATTTGAACCCATCCGTATATACCCTTGACTATAGCCAACAAAGTAATACGACTGTCCAAAACCAACGCATCTATCTATGCAACATATGAATACCCACCAGCTACCAATCAATGTGCCTTGACTATGGCCAACAAACACAGCTTGAATACTGTTGGATATTCATATGAAACGACGGAGGGCTAAGAATGGTTTTGGCGAAACCGTGAACGTAGTGAACTTGATATAATTGAAGGAACCTTGATAGCTTTTAAAAAGAGTGGTTTAAGCTCCGCGTTTAAAAGTTTGTTTTTGAAAAGAAACCGAGTGGTTTTGAAATTGTTCCAACGACTTTTACTTGGTTTATTTTCTTGCATTAATTTTAATGTGTCCCATCAATTAATCCTACCATTGTAGAAAACAACGAAAATACGACGTACGCTTATGCCATCCGCATTCGCCACGGGGTCCCGTCATCACCCGTTAGGTTACTTAATTAACGACAGAGCGGGGGCTGGACTAGCGCGGATGCAAAACATAAGCAACGCCTAAATAGATATCATATATAGATATATACATTCGTCAGATGCAACGATAGCCATTCCAGATCACAGATGAACACTTTGGATATACTAGGAATCCGCGTTTCGTTCGAGCCTACAACGAAAGACGGATTACACGGTCGCGATGAATAGCCAAACCCCACCCTAGACCCCTACGGGTGCGGCAAACTACCCTCCAAGTACCCAAAGCGAAGCAACCTCTCTCAACAACGTGAGTAGGCCACTCAGCACTTCGAGATACCCGGTAATTTGTGCACCCCACCTTGGGTCTATCCTAGGAGCAAAAACAGTAAAAAGAAATTATACAATGGCGGCTACAACCTCTTCCCGGATGTCCGGCCAAACAAATAATATTACATCAATTTACAAATTTTACATGAATGAAAGAAAAAGAAACTCTCATCTCACATCCACCCGGCTATTCATCCGCGACAATCCACTGAGTTCATATACACAAACCATCAACATTACAGATCACAGATATGTATAACCCCCACTAATCGACGTATAGCGATTAGCAAACGTCCAATACATATATCACATCACAGATAATATCCATTAGCCAAAGTCTACGGAATTTCGATCAAAATACGGATTTAGAACCACCCCAAATACAAATTTGTTTTCTGGAAATTCTGGGCAGAAATCAAATATACTAAAAATCACAAAACCTCCAACTAAGTACACTGCAGCAAAAACGGTCCATGGCCGAGTCAACTCAGCCGCGGATCCGCGGTAAGAAGTGTGTTCTTGCCGCGGAACCGCGGCGCTTTGATCGAGTCACTGGATCGTTTTTGTTCTGTGTCTTTAGAAAACCCTGAGCCGATTTTTCATATATGTTAAATTATTTTTTGAACAGATCTGAAAATCGACAGAAAGTTGATTTTTACGGACATGTTTCATGATTTTTTTCCGATCGAAATTCTAAATACTTTGCTAATAAGCAAGTTTGTGTTTATCTAGGCTCTGATACCACTGTAAGTCCACGTTGCTCACCCCGGTTCTTATGGGGAGGCGGAAACGGTAAAAAATCGATTTTTAGTGCAAAGGCAACATGGACTAAAGGAAGGATCTTTGCTAAACTACAAACTAGCAAACTACTTAAGGTTCTATCTACTATGCCGTAGAAATTATACCTCACAATACCGGTCCTTTGGATCTCCATTCCGCTGTCTGGCTTGTCCATCCACGCTCTGAGGGTCGATCCGGATCTTGATCACCTCCGCGTCCTTCTTGAGTCGAAGACGATCCACCCGAGAGATGTACTCCGAGCTCCACCTCGAGCCGAGGCAACTAGGGCAACAAGATCGCTAGTCTTGATGTTCTAGGATGTGTAGAAGAGATAGTTGGAAGTGTTTGTCTATTTGGATCCCTTTTCTCTCAACACATGAGATCAAGGGAAGAATCAAGAGGAGGAAGAAGAAGAACAACCATGGAGCTTTCTCATTTCTTTTCTAGAGAGAGAATGAGAAATGAATTATTGTGTAGAGAGAATGAACCATGGATGCAATAATACACCACTATCATCATTACTAATCTTTTCAAGATTAAGTTGATGGCATCAATTGACTTGACCATTATCATAACCCAAAGAATAAAAAGAAAAAGAAAATCAAAGAAAACTCTAGACCTCTCATGAAAGTCCAAGTCAACTTTGGTCAAATGGTCAACAAAGTCAAGTATGGTCAAATGGTCAAAGCAATTAGCCATCACTTAATAATCACTAAAAAGATTAGTAAATAATGTCCCCGGCTCATAATGGTTTTGACCAAACGAACTGCTAAAACCATAATGAGTCCGCCTCATTCTGGTTTCGACCGAATCAACTGTCAAAACCCTAATGAGGCACAACCGTCCTCTTCGCTCCTCACAACGGTGCATACACACCCGCATCCGCATTCCGTAAAATGCGAATGAACAGAAGACAAAACAAATCCATCCGTGCAATACTAGGATCCGGCATAAACCAAAGCCCACTAGTATTGCCTGCCTGAACAACATACGCACACAAGTGCACGTAAGTGATCGTAGCCCTGCCGTAAAACCATACGGCCTCTACACCTATCGCTCAGTGCAGGGAAACTCTCTATGTGGGACTCTAAAGACTCGACACTACGTTGGCAGTGGGTTTAACCATAGACTGCAAGCGGCACTAGCTGTACGTAACGGTCCCCAGGTATATGTCGATGAGGTAAACCCATCCGAACTCCTACTGAGCCTGTATGTGACAATCTCCGTACAGTCCAGTCTGTTCTTCTCAGAGTATCGCATGGCGGGCCTAGGCGGCGGTAAACGTCAGTCCCCTAGTAGCGGTACAAGTCGTGTCGGAGTGTAGCCCAGAACACCCTGAGATAACACTGGAAACCTACCAGTATATCTCGCTTGCCCTGGCCAGGGTCTTTGTGTAATGGCTCTCCTAGACACAGCGCGATATCAACCCCTAATACCGGGAGAGACGAATCCTGTCTAACCGTCACTGCCTCCAAGTGCTTCGGGACTGCACCCAACTGCTACTTGTTTGCACGACTCCTTTGAGCCGTGGTAGGGTAGCAATCTAAGAACAGTGGGAACACACTCGAGGCGAAGTGACAGTGTCAAGTCAACGGACTAAGCCATACTCATGTCACCTGGGAACTGATAACTGACGATAGGTATAATACCAACCAACAGTTCCCGACGAGTCCTGTCCAGTGTACTCGTAACCTAACGAGCACCCGCATACTATATCAAGTACAACGTACTGACGGCTGTGGGACAGACCGTCTCCCCTGCTGGGATGAGATGTGTATACGCTAGTCTACTCTGGAGTATCGATGCCCTGTCTCGATAGTCCTACGACTAGGGACCTGTATAAGGATGTGCTTATAGATTACCCAGCCCCCACAAGTGTGACTGCCATCACAATGCTCGTAATCAAGCAAAGATCCTAAGGGCTCCACTAATATGTATATATAAGCAATATGCTAAAAGAAACGCATGCACATATTGAAGTAGAGACAAACCAAGTAGCATACTACCATTTAGAGCAAGATTATCTATACAACTGTGAATATCCCAAGCTTCCATTAAGTAATACACAAGCTAGTATGATACAGTAATGGCCTCTAGGGCATATACACTAACACGGGTAGTAGTTGGGTGCAGTCCAGAAGCACTTGGAGGCAGTGACAGTTAGACAGGATTCGTCTCTCCCGGTATTGGGAGTTGATATTGTGCTGTGTGAAGGAGAGCCATTACACATAGTCGTCCCTGGCCAGGGCAAGCTAGATATACTGGTAGGTTTCCAGTGTTATCTCAGGGTGTTCTGGGCTACACGCCGACTTGACTTGTACCGCTATTAGGGGACTGACGTTTAACGCCCCCTAGGCCCGCCATGCGATATTCTCAGACGAACAGACTGGACTGTACGGAGACTGTCACATTCAGGCTCAGTAAGAGTTCCGATGGGTTCACCTCATCAGTCTTCTTATCGGCATCTACCTGGGGGCCGTTACGCACAGCTAGTGCCACTTGCGGTCTGTGGTTAAACCCACTTCCAGCATAGTGTCGAGTCTTTAGAGTCCCACACAGAGAGCTATTCGCCTTTGGGCAAAAAGGGTAGAGGTCGCATGGTTTTGCGATAGGGTTCGGTCACATCTGCGCACTTGTGCACGTTTGGTGTCCGGACAGTTATTACTAGCGGGCTTTGGTTTAAGTCAGATCCTAGTATTCGTTTTTGGATTGGTTTTATCTCTTTGTATTGGTGTTCCTCGGAACACGGATGCGGGTGTGTATGCACAGTTGACAGAGACGGAGGCAAAGGATTATCATTCGGGTTGTTGACTGTTGACTTTTTCTAAACCCTAATGAGAATATGAAATATGATTAATAATAATATTAATTAAGTATTATTGTGCCATGGTTGGGTTGAAAGTTTGACTTTGTTGACCTGTTGACTTTGTTGACCGGTTGACTAGTTTGGACTTGTTGACCATCATCATTGCATGGCTATCATTTCATGGCTATGACTTTTGCTTGCTTGTTGTGGTTTACAAAATGACTGCATGAAATGATATTGCCATTGAAATGAACCATCACAAAATACTTGATTACAATTATTATCATGATTATTTTAGCTTTTGAGAGCATGGTTGCAAGAGTCTTCACTCATTTTCTATCATATTGATTCTCTCTCATCCTCAAGCTCTCTCTCTTTCTCTTCCTCTTCCTCTTGCTCACGGTTCTCTTGTCTCAAGAGTTGAACAAGAACCATAGAGATAAAACCCAAAACACTTCTCTACTCATCCTAGAATACAAGGTCTAGTAAGCCAAGTATTTTAGTTTCCTCTAGTCTGAGGTTGGAGCCAAAGGTAGAAGCTTTCAAGTGGATCCATCTTCGTCACAAGGAGACGACGAGGTGAGGCCGATCCGACCACCATAAGCAGTTGAAGAGAAGGAGTTCAAGATTAGGTATAACCCCTAACATAGTAGCTAACCTCTTAGTTAGATTGTTAGATAATTTTTTTAGCAAAGATCCAGTTTTTGAGTCCTTGTTACCTCCCCCGAAAAATCGTTTTTCACCATTTCCGCATCCCCGAAAGAACCGGGGACGGGTAACGTGGATTTACATTGATGACGGAGATGGGAGAAGCGAGGGGCGGCATGAGCTTCAGCCGTGGCACCGGCAGAGGCAGAGGCAGAGCGGTTCTGCCGCCCAGAGAGCTGCGTAGGGAGCTTCAGAGGGCCGGTCATGCACCCCGATCGGAGACCCCTTCGGATGCCTCCTTCCGTGTGGACTTTGCCACACCTCCAGGTATATTGCACACATATTCATTTTGAATGTAATATTATAGATATACATGTATGTTCATGTAAAAATTACTTATATTGTTAATGTTTGATTGTCTAGCTGTTGCTGATGCGTCAACATCAGGGACAGAGGTCACTCCCGCACCTCTAGGTATGTTTATATATCATACTGTGCATGTATATTGATTTAGAATGCTATATCATAAATGTACATACATTCTTTTTTCTCTTATGTACATACATCAGGGACAGAGTGTAGGGTTCCTCTCGACGGCAGCGAGGTTTCGGGAGGCATCGTCCATGCTATTTTAAAAAATTTGCCGTTAAAAGGAACTCTGATCATGATCATTATCTAGAATACAATACGGAAACAAAGTAAACCATTTACTATCTAAGTGAAAAAGGAAATAAAACCTTTGTAGATCGGTCCTTCACTTCATAAGCTCCTTATAGTAGTCCCTTTGCTGCGATCATGGTGCTCCCGGACTCTTAGACGGCTCCATGAGAAAAGGGCAACGGTCTTGCTTGAAGTCTTCGAAGCCGAAGATGATCTATGTCGAAGGATTACTAACTCAAGCTACCACTTCATCAAAGTGAAGCAAACACCCTATACTAAAATGCTAATCTAGTAGAGGATAGTAAAATAGGAAGTGGGCTCTCTTTAGTTTTATTTTTCACACAATATTTCTCTCTCTTTATCAAACCCTAGCAAGCTTTTTCAAGGAGGAAGAAGATGAGCTCAAGAAGGAATGAGAATGAAAACTTATCAAGAGAGAGAGAGAACCATGGGAGAGTTTGTATCATATACTAACTCATGTAGAGACATAACCAAGGCTACATTATAATGGTTATGTTAATTAATATCTTAAGTAAAACAAAACTAGTGGACTAAGTCAATGCAACCATAAGCTTCATGAAGCTTCATGCATGTGAGCTCATCATCCACTAATTTTAGAATTACTTTAAATATAAAAACCTAACACTATAATTAGTATGGTATAAGTCTTATACACCCATGTAAATTGTATCAACAACCATGATACAAAATGAACACAATTAATATATATAACATATATAATAAGTATGCACTTGTGAGAATAAATAAATGCTTAAGTGAGCTAATATTAGTTAATGTAAATTAGTATATCACATATACAATTATACATTAAATTATCAAATCAACTCTTGATTTAATAATCCGGCTATATCACATATAACCGACTAATATTAAATGTACCAACATATCGAATCAACACTTGATTCGATAACCTGGTTATATCGCATATAACCGATTGATACTAACATCGAGAGAATAGAATACGGTATCACATATTCGCATTATTCTCGGTCCCGCACATATCACATATGTGCTCCTATTTCGTTTTACCTGAGCCAGTAAAACCTCTATGTAGGACTCTAAAGACTTGTCAATACGCCGGCAGTAGGTGATGATCATATCAAACACCACAAGCCGTCAGCGGTACTAGCTGGACGTAACGGCTATCCGGGTATTGAGCGATCAGAAGATCAGCAAGCAAGCCCGCTCCAACTCCTGCAAAAGCCTGACAGTGACACTACCATTCAGTCTGGTCTCCTCGTCTGATATGTCGCATATCAAGTCTAGGGGTGGTAAACGTCAGAACCAAATAACCGACAAGTCATGCCGATATGAAGCTTATAACGGGTCGAGAAACTACTGGTAACACTTACCAGTAAATCTCTAAACCAGCCCTGGCCAGGGACTTCTCTGTTATGGCCAATCGAGCACAGCGCAACATCAACCCCAAATACAGGGAGAGACGAATCCCTTCCTATCGCTCATTGCCTCCATGTGACTCGGGACTGTACCCAAAAACCACCGTTTTGCACGCCTTCTTGGACGTGGTAAGGTGGAAATCAAACCACAGTGGGAATCACACAAGACTCTATGACGATCTCGGGTCTACAGACTAACCTATACCAGTGTCACCAGAGAACTGCCATCTGATGTGAGTTATAATACCATCTGGGAGTTCTCGGCGAGTCCGTCCAGTGTACCCAGTCTCCACTGAGCACCCGTAGCTCATCTCTGATGTCAAACACCAATGGATATGGGATCATCCATCGCCCATCTATATGGGCCAAGAAGCTATACGCTAGTCTACTATGGTATATCGATGCCCCGTCTCAATACACCCACTACTAGGGACCTTGTAGGATGTACTTATGGACTACCATGTCCTTACTAGTATGATCCGCATCTTAGTTCAGGTAGTTAAGCACACATCCTAAGGGCTTTACCAACATGTAACAGAGAGACAATCAATGTACACGTTAAGGTAAAGAGTTACCAGATAGCATACTATCATGTCGAGCAAGAAAGTCCTCCCTATATATGTCCAAGCATCCACAAAAATATACATCTCGTGTATAGTAATGGCCTCTAGGGCATACATATAACTAACAATCTCCCACTTGCACTAGGGCCATCTGATAACAGTGGTTGTATTATCTCATACTCAACCATCTCATAAAAGTCTCTCTCTGGGAAAAGGCCTTTGTGAGTGGATCCGCCATGTTGTCCTCTGAGTCTACTCTCCTAACCTCGATCCCCTGGTGATCAACCATCTCCATTATCAGGTGATACTGCCTTAGAATATGTCTGGATCACTGATGGGACGGGCGTTCCTGGGTATAAGCCACAACCCGATTGTCACATAATGGTAGGAACGAAGTTCATCTCATGAACTAATATACACCCAGACTGTCTCTTTGGTAGCATCTTTGGTAGCGATGTATCCAGGCTTTATCGTCTAGTATGCCACGGTATCTAGCTTGGAACTCTTCCAACACACCGTCCTTTTACTGAGGGTAAAGACAATGCCTGTGACTGACATTCAGTCGACCTTACCACCCTGGAAGCTATCCAGTGATTCTCCCCAGGATCGATTGATACCATTTCACTACACCAAGTGAGGGTTCTAACATCCATTTCGATTTATCTCATAGATCCAAAACCCAGGATTCAGGAGGTATCACCTTGATCCTATATGGAGAATCCTTATGATAAGAGGAGATAGATCGAGCGTAGCATAGGAAACACATTTCCTATCAAGAGTATGTCATCCTACGTACAGTACGAGGATTACCACCATACTCCCTACTACCTTTTTGTATATATAAGGTTCATCTACCATTTTGATGAAGTCAAACTCTTTGACTACCACATCAAAACAGATGTTCCAACTCCGGGATGCCTGCTTTAACCTGTAAAGCAACTTGCACACGTTTCTGCTGCTCCCATTGTCTACGGAGCCCTCTGGCTGTGTACTTATAGATGCTTTCTTCTAAATCACTATTTAGAACAGCAGTCATGACACCCAACCGCCAAATATTGTAGTCATGGTATGTAGCAGTGGCAAGTGGGATCCGGATGGACTTAAACATAGCCCCAGAAAATGATTCATCATTATCCAAACTTGGTTGATTACGATAACCTTTCACAACAAGTCATAGCTTTGAAAGTCTCAACTTTTCCATGTACACCAAGTAATCTTCTCAAGATATACTTGCTCCTAATAGGGATTTAACCTTTTAAATATAGCAACCAAAGTCCATACTTCGTTGGTGTACATAAATTCCATCTCAGATCGCATATCATCCAACCATTCTTACTGTAACACTTTAGAATGTGTTTAGAGGCTAATTATATGTTAATAAATGATTTATTAAGAAAAAAGTTTATCAAATTAGTTTTCAAAGATTTTGTCAAGAATTATAAATATTTTTTTTAGAATTTTTCTAGACTTGCACACACTTGTGCATGTAAACTAGGGTTAAATTAGGGTTAAACCATGTTTAGCAACCATGGTAGACTAACCATTTCTTATTAAGTTAAATTGATTTTAATTAAGGGTAATTTTTTTTTAAATGGAAAATGAATTATTGCTTTGTGTTTGACTTGATGAGAGAGAGTCAATGTTGGGCATCATGGCATGAGCCCATGCTTGCATTAAATGGGAGAGAGTGGGTGTTGACCTTTGTTCTCTCACTTCTTGTGTTGTGCTAACTCTTTCTCACTTCTCTCTCTCACTCCCACACTCCCTCACATACACCAGCAGCTTCAGCAGCTCCAGCATCAGCAGCAACTCCAAGCAGCAGCAGCAACAAGCAGCAGCAAGCACAGTAGCAGCAGCTGCAAGCAAAACAGCAGCAGCAGCAACAAGCAGCAGCAGCACCAAGCAGCAACAGCTCTAAGCAACAGCAGCAGAAGCAAGCACAGCAACAGCAGCAACAGCAGCTCCAAGCAGCAGCAGCAGCAGCAAGTACAGCAGCAGCAGCAGCAAGTACAGCAGCAGCAGCAGTAAGCACAGCAGCAGCAGCAAGCACAGCAGCAGCAACACAAGCAGCAGCTGCTCCAAGCAACAAGCAGCAGCAGCTCCAAGCAGCAGCAGCAGCAAGCACAGCAGCAGCGGCGGCAAGCACAGCAGCAGCACGGCACAGCAGCAGCAGCGCGGCACAGCAGCAGCAGCAAGCACAGCAGCAGCGCAGCGCAGCAGCAGCAGCAAGCACAGCAGCAGCAAGCAGCAGCAGAGCGGCACAGCAGCAGCGCAGCACAACAACTCCTTCCCTCTACTCCTCCTTCCCCCTGCTCCCTAGGGTCGAGACTGGGGTAAACTTCTTAACCGTACATGCTAGTTTTCTTAGTTGGTGTGTTATAGCTTCGATTAGTGATTAATTGTGCGTTTTAGTGCTAAATGTGGTGAGTAGTGTGAACTTTGGTTATGTGAGGTTAATATTGGTTAGACTAAGTTAATTAAGTGTTGTTAAGGCCATGTTAACCTAGCTTAGCCCAATTTCACTAAAATACCACCAGATTTCTGTTTGATGCAAAATTTATTTAATTCTTGCTGTATAAAAATCTGGAGCTAAATACCTGTTTCTCGTATTTTAAATCTTCGTGACACACGTGATACGTGTGTGGGTTTGGGGTTTCTGCGTATCGCGACGCGTCGGGGTAGCTTCAGCCGCGTAATCACACGTTTTAGCATATCGCGCACACGCGCGCTTGGTTTGCGACAGGGGTTTCTAGTTTGACCTTGATATCGTGGTTTTGTAGATTTGAGCTTATGTGTGATATATTGTGTAAATTCTAGGTTCGCAGGCGAGTGGGACGGACGCTGCGAAGAAGGGAAAGCAAGTCGTCGGCTACACTTAGCGCGAGACCGCGGTTAGTAGATTTAACATCTACGGGGATATCGCCCGCATGGCGTTATACGTCAGGGCTGATAGGACCTTATAGCTACATATTGCATTTACCTACATTGACTGTTCATGGATACTGTTGTTGCATACTGCATCCCCTGCTATATGTATGTAAACTTAGAAATTATAGAACACCGCAGTATTACTAACGGTTCATGTTGCACGAGCACTAATCTGCATGTTACACACACACCGTTAGTAATTGCCATGACACACTCACTGTAGAATTGCCATGATCATTATTCTGTAGTTCCTTTCATATATGATTCGATATGATTTTCATAGACATTGGGAGCCGCATGAGGTCTTTGAAAAATCGAAACTATTTTAAAAAGTGGTTCCTCCCTTTTTCCTATATTATGGCTTGATGTACATAGCACATCGCATTTGATTTACTCATTGATGTTGGATTTCATGTGATTTCTGGTTTTGAGGACCGTGGGGTTATTTAAGAAATGATGCACTATTTGAAAACCCGGTTCCTCGTGATATAATATTTTGGTGCGTCCACCACGCGTTTTCTCGGTACTGAGACGTGTGCTTGAAACCCGATTCGAGGAGTTGGATGATCTATTTACGGGTTCGTGGTGGACCCGGTATGGTTCCTCTTGGTAAGATGATCGATGGACTTTGCCGATTGAGCCTGGAGATGGACGAGTACCTACCGGTGATTGGTTGGACCTGAAGGTTATCCGGAGGATACTGACCAGAGTCGAGAGATGGACGCGGGATGATCCGTACTGCCGGGGCCGAGGGCCGATACCGCAGACGGAGCCCGTGGGCTGATCCGGGCTGACGGAGCCTGATATATGAGGATTTGCGTGTCGATGCTGGACACGAGTATTTTATGATGTTTTGAGTGCCGATGATGGGCACTCGTGATTCTCAGGGATTTACAGGATTTGAGGGCCGATGGGAGTGTCGGCGCCTGAGTTATTGGGATTTAGGTGCATTGGTGGGCACCGATTATTTTCCACGTTGACATTTCGTGTAGATGTTATTTCATCCCATGCTCAGCATTTATTTTTTTGTATCTCATCTTGTAGTTATTTTACCTGACATAACACTTGCATGATTTTGCACATTCTGCTTATAGCATATAGATTTATCTGCTGGCATTTGATAGAGTAGCGCAGTACGTGCATGCTCACGATTATCTTTATATGTTATCTCTATTCACGAGTTGGCAACTCACCCCGTTGTGCCACAGTGCTTGCAGGTTGCCTTTGGGAGTAGTCGCGGTTAGCTGTTTACTACATCTTTTGACACAGATACCACTTCTTTGGCGTGCTAGCCATTTTGCTATCAGGTGGGTTTTGTGCGGTATCTGTTTACTTTTCAGTTGTACATTGTTGTATCTTGTATTCTCCATCTACCTTCATGTATTGACTTAGAGACAGTTGTGAGGACGTGGTATATTATTTTGCACTCTGGTATCGAGCTCGTTGTGAGCCGACTTTATTTATGCAACTTTATCTTTCATGATATTTGTTTTCACTTTTACTGCTCATTTCTTCGTTACGGCGTCGTATATTATATTTGTGGTGATTGTTCCGCCGTTGGGCGTGATTGCTCCCGTTTTGGGATGCTTTGTTCTTATTATATGCCATTTTCACTTATACCTTGTCGCGTACCCGATTCGGGGATAGTTTTTACAAGGGAGATGCTGCCGAAATTTTTTAATAAAACAACTTAAAATTTAAAGATTTTTACTAAATTACTCAAGGTTTCCTAAATGTTTTAACAAATGTTTTCATCAAATGTTTTAACACTCACTACTTTTAATGGTTTTGATTTCTGGGTTTCGGCTTACTTAGCCGCGTTACGCCTGTAGACGTTATGTGGTTAAGTGCCGGTCACGGTCCGAACTTTGGGTCGTGACAAAGTTGGTATCAGAGCATAGGTTTTACCTTCGGAGTGTAGGATGACCCTGGTATGACGGAGTAGGTAGCTACAGCAGAGTGGTGTAGCGTGCGTATGTTCCGCGGCATACTCATGACACGGTACTCCACTTAAGCGACCTTAGGAATTATTGATTGAAATTCCTTCTTGAATATATATATATATATATTCTTGTGATTCGATTCCATATCCTTATCGAATCCTACTTTCCTTTTCATCCACTATGCCGCCAATGACTACGAAGGCGTAGAGAGCGGCCGCGAGGGCCGAGATTCGTGTTGACTCGTCTGAGACGAGGACTGATCCGGGTAGTGCACCTGTTGTATCCGAGCAGACCGTTCCTCCTATGATAGATCAGATCGCCACGCTAGGGGCTGATATGCAGGAGATGCGCCAGACGGTGGGATCCAGCATGCAGGAGATGCGCCAGATGATAGGATCGCTAGTTGAGACGCTTCGACCGCAGCGACCAGTGGTAGCTCCACCCGTCACAGGGACCGTGATGGTACCTACCGTACAGCCAGTTGCCCCTGCAGACACGGAGGTGATTACAGTATCGATAGCAGAATTCATGAGGCTAAAGTCTCCGGTCTTCACAGGCACCGATGCAGCCGAGGACCCACAGTCGTTCATTGATTGGATGGACCGGATATGCCTTTCACTCAGATGCTCAGATGCGTGATGGGTAGAGTTCGCGAGCTTTCGCCTGGAGGGTCTTGCGCAGAAATAGTGTGAATCGATTGAGAAGGGTAGAGCAACAGGTCTTCCTCCCATGACCTGGATCGAGTTTGTGACGATGTTTCTAGCCCGCTTCCTTCCCCGGAGTGTTAGGGATGCCTGAGCACGCAGATTCGAGTCCTTACGCCAGACGCCAGAGATGACCGTGGCAGAGTACGATGTGCTATTCATCGAGCTATCATTTTATGCTCCGTACCTAGTGTCTACTGAGGAACTGCGAGTTAAGAGATTTGTCCAAGGCTTGCTTACACCACTGTTCCTTGCGATCAGCGCACAGCATTACGAGATATATGCAGCAGCTATAGACGCAGCCCTATTAGTCGAGGAGCGCCTTGTAGAGACTTCGGTAGTTCCAGGGCCGAAGAGGGTTCGTACTGATACAGCAGCACAGAGACATCCATTCAAACGCCGTGATAGACGTCGTACAGGTGGCAGAGACTCGGGGCGAGGTCAGATGTTTAGCTTTTATCCCCAGGAGGGTCAGCAGTCGTCCCGTGGATGCTTTGGATGTGGTAGTCTCCATCACCGTGTCAAAGATTGTACCGAGACACGCAGGAGGGAGCCAGCAGTACCGCATGTCACACTTCCACCTTCCCCACCCCACAGGGCGTTGCCTATTGTACCCACAGTTGCTCCACGTCAGTCCCACACACAGAGAGGCCATGGTCGCGGAGGGTTTGTTCCTAGAGGATGAGGTGGCCGAGGCAGAGGACAGCCAGCTGCCGGCAGAGTACAGCCAGTCACAGGTGGAGGACAGGCGTGGGTTTTTGCTTTGACGCATCAGGACGTGCAGGAGTCTAATGCGGTGGTCTCAGGTACCTTATCGGTATGTTCTGTTGATGCACACGTATTGTTCGATCCTGGATCCACGCACTCGTACGTATCCACACACTTTGTGCCGAATTTGGATAGAGAGTCCGGTTTTCTTGATCAGCCGCTTGTTGTGACCACTCCTGTAAGAGAGTCGTTTATTGTTAGACACGTGTTCCGATCCTGTACCGTCCGTATTGGCGGGAGAGAGTTGCTTGTCGACTTGATCCTTCTTGAGATGTTGGAATTCGACGTTCTTTTGGGCATGGATTGGTTAGCCACATGCTATGCTTCTGTGGACTGCCGAGAGAAGACAGTTAGATTCTGTTTTCCCGGCGAGTCGGTTTTTGTTGTGTTGGGGGACCGTGGTGCCGCCCCTCACAGTGTGATTTCTTCTTTTCGCGCTGGACAGCTTTTGAGGAAGGGATGTCAGGAATTTCTCGCCTATGTTTGCGATGCTAGCACTACAGAGGTTCCGTTGGATCAGGTTCCGGTTGTTAGCGAGTTTCCTGATGTGTTCCCTAACGAGCTTCCTGGGCTACCGCCCGAGCGCGACATTTCTTTCTTTATTGATTTGATTCCCGGCACGGGGCCTATTTCTATACCGCCTTATCGGATGGCCCCGGCGGAGCTTTGTGAGTTGAAGAGTCAGTTGCAGGATTTTCTAGATAAGGGACTTATTCGACCAAGTGTCTCTCCTTGGGGTTCTCCGGTCCTGTTCGTCAAGAAAAAGGACGGCAGTTTGCGTCTGTGTATCGACTACCGCCAGCTGAATAGGGTTACATTGCGGAACAGGTATCCTTTGCCACGCATCGACTACTTGTTCGACCAGCTTCAGGGGGCAGGATATTTTTCGTGGATCGATTTACGATCGGGCTATCATCAGCTGCGGGTTCGACAGGAGGACATTCCTAGGACAGCTTTTCGTACGCGCTACGGCCATTATTAGTTTTTGGTGATGTCGTTCGGACTCACCAATGCGCCAGCAGCATTCATGGACTTGATGAACCGTATTTTTCGGCCATATCTTGACTTGTTCATCATCGTATTCATTGACGATATATTGGTGTATTCCTGGAGTAGAGAGGAGCACGAGCAGCACCTGCGGATCACACTGCAGACTTTGAGGGAGCACTAGCTTTATGCAAAATTCTCCAAGTGCGCGTTCTGGCTGGACAGTGTAGACTTCTTGGGTCACGTGATTACACGGGATGGTATATGTGTAGACCCGACGAAGATCGAGGCCGTTCAGAGTTGGCCCAGGCCTACATCCATTACTGAGATACGCAGTTTTCTAGGATTGGCCGGCTACTACAGGCGATTTGTACAGGATTTCTCCCGCATTGCTGCACCCTTGACTGGATTGACCCGGAAGGGAGTTCCTTTCGATTAGACGGAGGAGTGCGAGCACAGTTTCCAGCAGCTACGGACTTGTTTGACTACGGCGCTAGTGTTATCATTTCCTTCAGGATCAGGCGGATTTGCAGTCTATTGTGACGCTTCACGAGTGGGGCTAGGGTGCGTATTGATGCAGCATGACAGGGTGATTGCGTATACTTCGCGGCAGTTGAAGAGACATGAACAGAAATACCCTACTCATGATTTGGAGATGGCTGCAGTGGTCTTTGCACTTAAGATCTGGCGACATTACCTATACGGCGAGTCGTGCCAGATATTCACTGATCATAAGAGCTTAAAATATATATTTCAGCAGCGAGACCTGAACCTTAGACAGCACCGATGGATGGAGTCAGTGAAGGATTACGACTGTGAGATCTTGTACCACCCGGGCAGGGCTAATGTAGTGGCGGACGCTTTGAGCAGGAGGCGCGGGGGTAGTCTATCTTGTTTGAGCGCAGTACAGAGGCAGTCGTCGGCAGATTAGAAGATTTTATACGACAGCCGGGTACAGTTCGAGTTCAGCAGATCGGAGGACAGCTTGCGCATGTTCGTGCACGCCCACAGTTGCTTGACCGTATACATGAGGCACAGCACAGTGATGACCGATGTTCAGAGATCAGGACACAGATTGGACATGGCAGATTTTCCGAGTTCCTGATCGATGATCAGGGGGTACTGAGATTTGGGACTAGACTGTGCATACCAAATGCTGAGGGGCTGCGGCGTGAGATTTTTAAGGAGGCACATCGATCGGTGTACAGCGTCCATCCCGGTTCCACCAAGATGTATCATGATATGAGAGATGTTTACTGGTGGGACGGAATGAAGAGGGACATCGTAGATTTCGTGTCGAGATGCTTGACTTGTCAGCAAGTTAAGGCCGAGCACCAGAGGCCGGCAGGAGAGCTACAGCCGTTACCCATTCCGGAGTGGAAATGGGAGCAGATTTCGATGGATTTCATTGTGGGTCAACCAAGGACTAGGAGGGGGTATGACTCCATTTGGGTGATCGTGGAACGTTTGACGAAAGCGGCTCACTTCCTGCCAGTGAAGACGACTTTCGGATTTGCTCAGTATGCCCAGATTTATATCGACGAGATAGTACGACTGCATGGAGTCCCGACGTGTATCGTGTCCGACAGAGGCACCCAGTTTACCAGCCGACTATGGCAGAGGCTTCAAGAGGCTTTAGGCACCCGCTTGAGTTTCAGCATAGCATTTCATCCGCAGACCGACGGCCAGTCAGAGCGGACTATTCAGACTCTCGAGGACATGCTCCGAGCGTGCGTTTTAGACTTTGGTGGTAGCTGGGATCATCATTTACCCTTGGTGGAGTTCTCCTACAACAATAGTTTCCAGGATACTATTCAGATGGCACCTTTCGAGGCTCTGTATGTGAGGAGATGTAGATCGCCCGTCTGCTGGACCGGGCTCAGTGAGAGCAGTATTTTGGGGCCACAGATCGTTCAGGAGACGACCGAGAAGATACAGATGATTCGAGACAGGATGAGGACAGCTCAAAGCAGGCAGAGATCGTATGCTAACAGGCGCCACCGCAGATTAGAGTTCGCAGTTGGAGATCACGTTTTTCTGAGGGTCTCACCGATTAAGGGAGTGATGAGGTTTGGATGGAAGGGGAAGCTTAGCCCCAGATTCATAGGTCCCTTCGAGATCCTCGAGCGTGTGGGCTCAGTAGCTTATCGTTTGGCTCTTCCAGCCGACTTCCCAGATGTTCACTCCGTGTTCCACGTGTCGATACTTCGCAGAAACCTACATGACCCTTCGCACACGATTCAGCATTAGACCGTTCAGCTAGAGCGCGATCTTTCGTTCACTGAGCAGCCAGTCGTGATATTGGACTGGCAGGTGAAGAAACTTAGATCGAAGGCCTTGCCATCAGTGAAGGTGCTTTGGCGCAGCCCGAATGGCGAAGAGATCACTTGGGAGGTCGAGGGCGAGATGCGGAAGAAGTTCGCTCATCTCTTTGATGGTATGCGTAGCTTATATTTTAAATTCGGGGATGAATTTCTTTAAGGGGGAAGATTGTAACACTTTAGAATGTGTTTAGAGGCAAATTATATGTCAATAAATGATTTGTTAATAAAAACAGTTTACCAAATTGGTTTTCAAATATTTTGTCAAGAATTATAAATATTTTTTTTAGAATTTTCCTAGATTTGCACACACTTGTGCATGTAAACTAGGGTTAAACCATGTTTAGTAACCATGGTAGACTAACCCTTTCTTATTAAATTAAATTGATTTTAATTAAGGGTATTTTTTTTAAACGGAAAATAAATTATTGCTTTAGGTTTGACTTGGTGAGAGAGAGAGTGCATGATGGGCATCATGGCATGAGCCCATGCTTGCATTAAATAGGAGAGAGAGGGTGTTGACCGTTGTTCTCTCACTTCTTGTGTTGTGCTAACTCTTTCTCACTTCTCTCTCTCACTCCCACACTCCCTCACATACACCAGCAGCTTCAGCAACTCCAGCTGCAGCAGCAGCAGCAAGCAGTAGCAGCAGCAAGCACAACAGCAGCTCCAAGCAGCAGCAGCACCAAGCACTAGCAGCTCCAAGCAGCAGCAGCAGCAAGCACAACAGCAGCTCCAAGCAGCAGCAGCAACAAGCAGCAGCAGCAGCAAGCACAGCAGCAGCACAGCAAAGCAGCAACCGCAACAAGCAGCAGCAGCAGCACAAGCAGTAACAGCTCCAAGCAGCAGCAGCAAGCACAGCAGCAGCAGCAGCAGCAAGCACAGCAGCAGCGCGGCACAGCAGCAGCAGCGCGGCACCGCAACGCGGCACAGCAGCAGCAGCAGCGCGGCACAGCAGCAGCGCGGCACAGCAGCTCCTTCCCTCTACTCCTCCTTCCTCCTGCTCCCTAGGGTCGAGAGTAGGGTATACTTCTTAACCCTACATGCTAGTTTGCTTAGTTGGTGTGTTATAGCTTCGATTAGTGATTAATTGTGCGTTTTAGTACTAAATGTGGTGAGTAGTGTGAACTTTGGTTATGTGAGGTTAATATTGGTTAGACTAAGTTAATTAAGTATTGTTAAGGCCATCTTAACCTAGCTTAGCCCAATTTCACTAAAATACTACCAGATTTCTGTTTGATGCAAAATTTATTTAATTTTTGCTGTATAAAAATCTGGAGCTAAATACCTGTTTCTCCTATTTTAAATCTTCGCGACACACGTGATACGTGTGTGGGTTTGGGGTTTCTGCGTATCGTGACGCGTCGGGGTAGCTTCAGGCGCGTAATCACACGTTTTAGCGTATCGCGCACACGCGCGCTTGGTTTGCGACGCGGGTTTCTAGTTTGACCTTGATATCGTGTTTTTGTAGATTTGAGCTTATGTGTGATTTATTGTGTAAATTCTAGGTTCGCAGGCGAGTGGGTCGGACGCTGCGAAGAAGGGGAAGCAAGTCATCGGCTACACTTAGTGCGAGACTTCGGTGAGTAGATTTAACATCTACGGGGATATCGCCCGCATGGCGTTATGCATCAGGGCTGATAGGACCTTATAGCTACATATTGCATTTACCTATATTGACTGTTCATGGATGCTGTTGTTGCATACTGCATCCCCTGCTATATATATGTAAACTTAGAATTGATAGAACACCGCACTATTACTAACTGTTCATGTTGCACAAGCACTAATCTGCATGTTACACACACACCGTTAGTAATTGCCATGGCACACTCACTGTAGAATTGCCATGATCATTATACTGTAGTTCCTTTCACATATGATTCGATATGATTTTCATAGACATTGGGAGCCGCATGAGGTCTTTGAAAAACTGAAACTATTTTAAAAAGCGGTTCCTCCCTTTTTCCTATATTATGGCTTGATGTACATAGCACATCGCATTTGATTTACTCATTGATGTTGGATTTCATGTGATTTCTGGTTTTGAGGACCGTGGGGTTATTTAAGAAATGATGCACTATTTGAAAACCCGGTTCCTCGTGATATGATATTTTGGTGCATCCACCACGCGTTTTCTCGGTGCTGAGACGTGTGCTTGAAACCCGATTCGAGGAGTTCGATGATCCGTTTGCGGGTTCGTCGTGGACCTGGTATGGTTCCCCTCGGTAAGATGATCGATGGACTTTGCCGATTGAGCCTGGAGGTGGATGAGTACCTACCGGTGATTGGTTTGACCTGGCGGTTATCCGGAGGATACTGACCAGAGTCGAGAGATGGACGAGGGATGATCCGTACTGCCGGGGTCGAGGGCCGATACCGCAGACGGAGCCCGTGGACTGATCCGGACTGACGGAGCCCGATATATGAGGATTTGCGTGTCGATGCTGGACACGAGTATTTTATGATTTTTTTGAGTGCCGATGATGGGCACTCGTGATTCCCAGGGATATACAGGATTTGAGGGCCGATGGGAGTGCCGGCGCCTGAGTTGTTGGGATTTGGGTGCATTGGTGGGCACCGATTATTTTCCACGTTGACATTCCGTGTAGATCTTATTTCATCCCATGCTCAGCATTTTTTTTGTATCTCATCCTGTAGTTATTTTACCTGACAGAACACTTGCATGATTTCGCACATACTGCTTATCGCATATAGATTTATCTGCTGGCATTTGATAGAGTAGCGCGGTACGTGCATGCTCGCGATTACATTTATATGTTATCTCTATTCTCGAGTTAGCAACTCACCCCGTTGTGCCACAGTGCTTGCAGGTTGCCCTTGGGAGCAGTCGCGGTTGGCTGTTTACCACATCTTTTGACACAGATACCACTTCTTTGGCGTGCTAACCATTTTGCTATCAGGTGGGTTTTGTGCGGTATCTGTTTACTTTTCAGTTGTACATTGTTGTATCTAGTATTCTCCATCTACCTTCATGTATTGACTTAGAGACAGTTGTGAGGATGATGTATATTATTTTGTACTCTGGTGTCGAGCTTGTTGTGAGCCGACTTTATTTATGCAACTTTATCTTTCATTATATTTGTTTTCACTTTTACTGCTCATTTCTTCGCTACGGCGTCGTATATTATATTTGTGGTGATTGTTCCGCCGTTGGGCGTGATTGCTCCCGTTTTGGGATGCTTTGTTCTTATTATATGTCATTTTCACTCATACCTTGTCTCGTACCCGATTCGGGAATAGTTTTTACAAGGGAGATGCTGCCGAAATTTTTTACTAAAACAACTTAAATTTTAAAGATTTTTACTAAATTACTCAAGGTTTCCTAAATGTTTTAACAAATGTTTTCATCAAATGTTTTAACACTCACTACTTTTAATGGTTTTGATTTCTGGGTTTCGGCTTACTTAGCCGTGTTACGCCTGCAGACGTTATGTGGTTAAGTGCCGGTCACGGTCCGAACATTGGGTCGTGACACTTACAGAGTCCCCACTCTTGATGGCCTGCTCGAAACTAGTTGGGTCATCATCTCATGAAGCAATCCTCGCTCCCACTGTCATAGAGAAACTGATGTATCTGTCAGGTGGATGAGGAACCCTACCAAATCGGCGGAGAGCCTGAGGTTCGTTGGGAGCTATTGAATCTACCGGTTCTACCAAATCATCAGTTGTAGTTTGTATAGCTGGAACTCCTTCCAGTTCTACCTCATGACCATTAATTTGTTTCTAAAATAAATTTCTTTTCCTAAAAAAAAGTGGCCTGCAGAGAAACAAAACACCTTTTGTTCCTCAGTGTGGTAGAAGATATTCATGTTAGTTATATGTATGCCCTAGAGGCCATTACTATACATGAGATGTATATTGTAGTGGATGCTGGGACATATATAGGTAGGACTTTCTTGCTCGACATGATAGTATGCTATCTGGTTGCACTTTATCTTAACATGTATACTTGCTGTCTCTCTATTACATGTTGATAAAGCCCTTAGATATGTACTCGACTTCCAGGACTATGATGCAGATCATACTAGTGGGGCCTGGGTAGTCTATGAGTACATCCTTCAATGTTCCTAGTCGTGGGAATATCGAGACGGGGCATCGATATTCCAGAGTAGACTGGCGTATATCTTCTCGACCCATGTGATGGGCGATGGATGATCCCATATCCATTAGTGTTTGACATCAGAGATGGTATGCGGGTGCTCAGAGGAGACTGGGTACACTGAACGAACTCGCCGAGAACTCCTAGATGGTATTATACCTCACGTCAGATGTCAGTTCTCTGGTGACACTGGTACAGCTTAGTCTGTTGAACCGAGATCGTCATAGAGTCTTGTATGTCTCCCACTGTGCTTTGATTTCCACCCTACCACGGCACTACTGAGTCGTGCAAATATGTGGTTTTTGGGTACAGTCCCGATTCACATGGAGGCAATGAGCGATAGGAGGGGATTCGTCTCTTCCGGTATTGGGGGTTGATGTTGCGCTATGCTCGACTGGCCATAACTGTAAATCCCTGGCCATGGTTGCACTGATTTACTGGTAAGTGTTATCATTAGTTTCATGCTTGTTATGGACCTTACATCGGCATAACTTATCAAGCTACTGGGTCTGACGTTTACCACCCCTAGGCGAGATATGCGACATATCAGACGAACAGACCGGACTGTGCGGTAAGTATTACTGGTTGGATTCACAGGAGTGTGAGCAGGCTTGCTCGTTGATCTTCTGATCGCTCAATACCTGGGTGGCCGTTATGTTTAGCAGACCGCTTGCGGCTTGTGGGTGTTTGATATGATCATCACCTGCTGTCGGCGTATTGACGAGTCTTTAGAGTCCTACACAGGGATTTCCTAGCTCAAGCGAAACGAAATAGGAGCGCATATGAGATATGTGCGGGACCGAGAATAATACCAGTATGTGATATTGTATTCTATTCTCGTGATTTGTATCATTAATCGGTTATATGTGATATAGCCGGGTTACCGAATCAAGTGTTGATTCGATACATTGATACACTACATATTAGTCGGTTATATGCGATATGACCGGATCATTAAATCAAGTATTGATTTAATGATTTAATGTATAAATATATATTTGATATATTACTTTATATTAACTAGTATTTGTTCACTTAAGATTGATTTTCTCACTTGATGTGCACAAGTTGTATATATGATATATGTTTATGCACTAGTTTGTATCATGATTGATGATACATGCAAACTTGGGTGTGTGTATGACTTACACCATGTTTAGGTTAATGGTTAGGGTTTTATTTGTTTTATTTATTTTGGCAAAAATAAAATGGTGGCAATCTTTGTTTTTTGCTTGAAGCTTCATGAAGCTTATTAGCATCTTTGAAAAGTCTAACCATTTTGTTTTGTTCTTTGACCTAACCATCAACCTAAACTCTAGTTTAGTCTCTACAATGGTTTACTCACCCATGGTTGCAACATGATAGACTTCACTTGATTATTCTTTTTAGATTATTCATTATTCATATTCTTTTCTTCTTCATCTTCTTCTTGAAGTGAAGAAAGCTTTCTTGAAAATTTTCAAGTGAAGAAAAAGAGTACGAAATCCAAATCCAAAGTGAACCCACTTCCTATTTCTTCATCCTCTACCACTTGCCATGTTGTATAGGGTGTTATCTTCACAAAGTTCTTGACCAAGTGAAGGAATAGCTTGAGTTTGAGTCTCCCCGACGTAGATCATCTTCGGCCTCGAAGTCAACGACCAAGCCCGCTCTTTTCTCCGATAAAAGTAACGCTAGGGTTCGGGATCCCGATGATCGCAGCGAAGGGACGTCAACACGGAGCTTTAGAACTGAAGGACCGGATCTACAAAGGTTGTATTCCCATTTACTTAGTAGCAAAGTAGTTTGCTTGCTTGTAGTTTCGCCTTACCTCTAGTTAACGATCTTGCATAGAGTTGTTAGGCACACAAATTTTTGATTTTGGCATGGTAGATGCCTTGTGGAACCTCATGAGTGTGCCTAGGAACCCTACAAGTGGTATCAGAGCCTTGCTAGAGCTTTAGGCTTAGTGTAGACGAAGTTAGAAATCCGATCGAACCCCGAAACCCTAATCTATACCCTTCTCTGTACATTTTTTAAAACTGTGATTTTTTATGAATTAAAAATACTCAGAAAAACAAGCAGGAAAAACTAAGAATTACTGTAAAGTACGGTCCATTAAGTCAATTATTTGACCGCGGAACCGCGGCTAAACCAAAGATTTGGCGGCGGTTCCGCAACCAAAAATGTTACTTAGTCCCTGAAATTGCATGTAATTATTCTTAGGTCCTTTCTTGTTATTTATTTCTGGGAATTTTTTAATTCCACTCAAGTGTTGAGTTTTCTAGGGTTTTATTGGGGACTCGATGATTCGATCGGATTATTTAACTTTGTTTATTCTTTCCGGGTAATTTTAGAACGTGTTAAAATGTTCGACCGGATATCAATATCTCACATTTTCCCCTGAAGGAAAATTTCCAAGTGTTGGATTTTTCCCTAGTTTAAGAATGTTCTAAGTAGTGCAAGTAACGCGATGGACCCTCTAGAAGACAACAAACCTTAACTCGATTATGTGACCGTCTTGAACTGCGCTTTGAACCTTAGGGTTTGGGGCAGTACGGTGTGCCACATGTGAGGCGTTTGCTTGAACCTTCTATGGCTGGACCGTTGGTACTGTGGCATGAAGTGGATGTTTTTAAACTTATTTCATGTATTGAGCCTTTCGGGAAAATCTGGGTGTTTGATTGTTCGATCGGAAAGTTTAACATTGTCTATTTGTCTGGAATGTGATACAATATTTGGAATCCACAAATTGTTATGAGATAACTGATTTGAATGTTATAAATCTAGCAATTTAGTCTCACTTGATCGGTAGCCACGGAATTTTGATGTGATCAAAAGTCCGTCGCAATCACGTTGCGTACGCGGATACTCGCCAGTAAACTTAATAAATAGCCATGCCCTATACCCCCGATAAAGTGACTGTAGGAGAACCCCGTCGCCGAGAGCATCCGTTCGGGTGCTCGCGGCAGCGGTGTTCCGCCTTAGTGCACTTCGTCGACGGTATCGGGGGTGCGGCCGTCTACTAAAGTTTGCGACGAGCATTCGTTTTTGATGTCGGGAATCTTGTTGAATTGCCCGACTTGATATTGAAAAGAGTTTTCGACAATGAGACTAAAATGCGGGGTTTATAATTGTTATGCATGCGATGTCTAAGGAATTCATTTGATTAGGCAAGCGATGTCTAAAAGGGTTGCGAATTCCAACTGTTGTAGTTTTACACTTTCTTTTCTGCGACCGTAAGTGTAATATGTGATATCGCCGGTTTCGTTGCTATATGTCAACGACAATTGGGATGGGCATATTTACTTACGTTGATGACATGTGATGTTATGTGTTGCTGGATATGTTATATTGGATCGTCGTGTTCGAATAGCCGGGTTTTTTTTTATGTGAGATGAGTGTTTTTCTTTTTCATTCATGTAAAAAACTTGTATGTAATATTATTTTATTGGGGCACTTCCGGGTTGAGGATGATATCACCATTGTATATTATTTACTTTTCCGCATTAGGATAGACCCAAGGCGGGGAGCATAAGTAACCGGGTTCTAGGGTCCAGTGGGAGACCATCTCGAGGAGTCGAGTCCGGGTCTCCTAACTCTAGAATTGGTAGGGTTACTTGCCACTCCGTAGGGGTCTAGGGGTGTGGGATTGGCTATTCATCACGACCGTGGAATCCGTGTTTTATACAGGCTCAAAATAAAACACGGATGTCCTAATATATCCAATATTTCATATGATATTTTCTGCTGCGTTATCTGTGATGTGATCATGTGATATGTTCAGATTGATACTGTATATAGTATATATATGATATATTATATAGACGTTGCTTATGTTTTACACCCGCGCTAGCCCTGCCCCGCTCTGTCGTTAGTTACCTAACCTAACGGTGCAGATGGGACATCGTGGCGAATGCGGATGGCAGAAGTGTACGTTGTATTTATCTGTGATGTTTAGGTGGACTTAAATGATGGGACATTCATTAATGTGATTAATGAAAGGAAATAAACCAAAAAGATATTGTGGAATCGAATTTCAAAATAAAATCAGGTAGCTCTAGTCGTTGCTTTGCATAGCAGTGTTCCTTAGAACATCCAGCACCTTATTCGATAAGCAAAGAGCCGACGATCCCTTCACCGGGAGTGACCTCTTTAGAAATAACTAGCAGATGCTACAACCTTCGGTTTGTCTTTTGACTGATTTTCTAGTTCTTGCTTTGCATAGTGGTATTGTGAATATCCTGCACCTCATTCGACGAGGAAAGAGCCGAGATCCCTTCACCGGGAGTGACCTCTTTAGCGAAACTAGCTAAAGCCTAAAAAACACTCCATTTAAAAACAATTTGATTCCGCAACGAGATCAAGTTCAAAGCGCTAAAGGTTTTCTTAAAAACCATCCGCAACCCTCCGTCATTTTAGGAAGTAGAGTACTTAGTATTCGTGCTGTGTTTGTTGACCATAGTCAAGGTACACTGTACGGTAGCTAAGTGATGTCTTCATACAACACATATGATGCGATTAGTTAGGACAGTCATGTGGCTTTGTTGACCTTTGCCAAGGGTCATGTGGGTGGGTCTAATTAATCACGAAATGACGGGTAGAACTTGACTAGTGCTTATGATTTGTTGACCTTAGCCATGGTCATAGGTGCTAGGGGTAAAAACCATTATCGGGAGTTTCAAGTGTTGAAATTTGCAATGAGATTGCATACCTTATATATGATAGTTGGATCCCGATACCCACTGCGAGTAATTGTTACTCCTGGAAGAGTTTTGCACTTTACAATTAGCCGATCAAGTAGGTGTCTAGAAAGGTGTCAACAGGGTTACACCCTTGGGAAAACGAGGTTTACTTTAATTATGACCGTGCGAAAGCACGGGGAACCTCCCTCAAAGTACGGGCACTGGACTGGCTGAAAGATTGGCGGACTTGTAAAGTGTAATTAATCCCGGCTAGTCTTTCCTTTTAGGGTTTGAAGGAAGATTTGATAAAAACAGTGGGAGCCATCCTGATTAGATAAAATATATTATCAATCTAAATCTTGCAAGAGCGCACGCAGAGTGTTTTCTTCTCTCTCTCTCTCTCTCCACGTAGCGACCTTGTCACGCATTAATCAAGATAATAATATGGATGAATTGACCGAACCCGCTTGTTATACTGAGCTGGGGAACGTTGGTCCCGCTCCAACTTATAATTGTTATAAGACCGAGCAGGAAATAGGGGAATACCAGGATTCCCATGCCGCCCAAACGAAGAAAGTGCATGAGATGCATCTCCTTCGGATGCGTTCATTACAAAGAATTGTTTCTCTCTATCCTCTACGTCCTGGGTATGAGATACCGGATCAGGATCCCGCATATGTAATCTGTTGCATGGGCTACAGAAAGGTAGAGAACCGAGAACGGGTGAAAAGTTTCATGAGACAGAAAACGGTGCAAGTGTTGCAGTCAAGTCTGTTGATCACTATCACCCTGTATTACCAGAATACATTAATTCTGAACGAATGTTATTAGATACCGAACCTGATATAAAAAATCATATCAGTCGCTTTATAAGTAAAGAAAGGATATAATTTTGTATTGTTGGATAATATTTTGAACATTTCCTATATCAAGAGTTGATCGGTTCAGGCACGTTATCTAAAAGCATTGACGTTCTAAATCAAACTACAGTTCTTAGTATACAGAACACACACGAGAAGAAGAGTTCAGAAATGAACGAATTCTTCTTAAGGCATTGTAGACTAGGTTATATCAATGCGACCCGACTAGCTAAAGTTACATTTAGATGCATATTTAAATCGGTTTGAATTTACATCTTGTGAAACATGCCCGTCATGTCACAAAGTTAAGATGACCATAGCTCTGTTTACTCGAAACAGAGAAAGAGTTAGTGAACTCTTGGGACTTATACATAGTGATGTACAGAGGTCCCCAGTCTACATATGCTAAGACTGGTTCTTTGTACTTCCTTACATTCACTGATGATCTCTCAAGATTCGAACACATGTTCCTGTTGAAACACATGTCTAAAGCTTTTAAGAAATTCAAAGAATATAAGTTAAAAGTAGAGAACCAAAAACGGGTATAAGTATTATGTCCTTTAATGTGATCAGGGAGGAGATTACTTGAGCACGGGATTCCTAGACTATTCTAAAGGAGAATGAGATTCTCTCTCAGCATTACTCCTCCGTATACACCACAGTACGTCGGTGTATCGGGGCGGAGCAATCACACCCTATATGATATGGTGCGTTCTATGATAAGTACTGCTGAGTTACCTCTTTCCTTTTAGGGGCTATGCACTTAAGAAACTGCATACCTATTGAATTAGGTTCGAATCAGATCACCGCCTACCACTCCATATGAGATATGGTATGGGAAGAGCCCATCTCTTAAGTAAATTAAGATTTGGGACTGTCCGGCCTATGTCAAAAGAAAAATCCGGACAAGATCGAGGCAAGGTCAGTTCTGTAGAACTGGAAGGAGTTCCAGTTATACAAACTACAGCTGATGATTTGATAGAACCAAAGAATTCAATAGTCTCCGACGAACCTCAGCCTCTCCGCCGATCTAGCAGGGTTCCTCATCCGCCTGAGAGATACTTCAGTTTCACGATGACAGTGGGAGCGAGGATTGCATCATGAGATGATGACCCAACTAGTTTCGAGCAGGCCATCGAGAGTTGGGACTCTGTAAGAATGGCTGGATGCTTAGCGATCTGAGATGGAATCCATGTACACCAACAAAGTATGGACTTTAGATGCTGTATCTGAAGGGTTAAATCCCCAACAGGAGCAAGTATATCTTCAGAAGATTACTTGGTGTAGATGGAAAAGTTGAGACTTTCAAAGCTAGACTTGTTAGTGATTTTCGTCATCGACCAGGCGTGGAAAATGATGAAACCTTTTCCAGTGGCTATGCTTAAATCCATCCGGATCCTACTTGCCACAGCTACATACCATGACTACGATATCTGGCGGTTGGGTGTCATGACTGCTTTTCTAAATATTGATTTAGAAGAGAACGTCTATAAGTACACATCGAGAGGGCTTCGTAAACAGTGGGAGCAACGGAAACGTGTGCAAGTTGCTTTTTAGATTAAAGCAGGCATCGTGGAGTTGGAACGTCTGTTTTGATGTGGTAGTCAAAGTGTTTGACTTCATCAAAATGGTAGATGAACCTTGTATATACAAAAGGGTAGTAGAGAGTAAGGTGGTGATCCTCGTAGAGTACGTGGACAACATACTCTTGATAGGAAAAGAGTTTCCTATGCTACGCTCGGTCAATCTCCTCTTATCACAGTATTCTCCAAATAGGATAAAGGTGATACCACCTAAATCCTGGGTTTTGGATCTATGAGATAGATCTAAATGGATATTAGGATTCTCACTAGGTGTAGTGAGATGGTATCAATCGATCCTGGGGAGAATCACTGGAAAGGTTCCAGGGTGATAAGGACGACTGAATGTCAGTCGCAGGCATTGTCTTTACCCTCAGTGTAGGGACGGTATGTTTGAAGAATTCCAAGCGAGATACCGTGACAAACTAGACGATAAAGGCTGGTGACATCGCTATCAAAGATACTACCCAAGAGGAAGTTTGGGTGTATATTAGTTCATGAGATGAACTAGGTTCCTACCATTGTGTGACAATGGAAGTGTGGTTTTGGCCAAGGAACCCCGGTCCCATCAGTGACCCAGACATATTTTTAGGCAGCATCACCTGATCATGGAGATAGTTGATCTCCAGGGTGATCGAGGTTAGGAGAGTAGACTCAGAGGACAACACGGCGGATCCACTCATAAAGGCCTTTTCCCAGAGAGAGACTTATATGGGATGGTTGAGTATGAGATACTGCAACCACTGCTACAGTTGGCCCTAGTGCAAGTGGGAGATTGTTAGTTATATGTATACTCTAGAGGACATTACTATACATGAGATGTATATTGTAGTGGATGCTGGGACATATATAGGTAGGACTTTCTTGCTCGACATGATAGTACGCTACCTGGTTGCACTTTATCTTAACATGTATACTTGCTGTCTCTCTATTACATGTTGATAAAGCCCTTAGGATGTGTACTCGACTTCCAGGACTATGATGCAGATCATACTAGTGGGGCCTGGGTAGTCCATGAGTACATCCTTCAATGTTCCTAGTCATGGGAATATCGAGACGGGGCATCAATAATCCAGAGTAGACTAGCGTATATCTTCTCAACCCATGTGATGGGCGATGGATGATCCCATATACATTGGTGTTTGACATCAGAGATGGTATGCGGGTGCTCAGTTGAGACTGAGTACACTGAACGGACTCGCCGAGAACTCCCATATTGTATTATACCTCACGTCAGATGGCAGTTCTCTGGTGACACTGGTACAGCTTAGTCTGTTGACCCGAGATCGTCATAGAGTCTTGTGTGTCTCCCACTGTGCTTTGGTTTCCACCCTACCACGGCTCTACTGAGTCGTGCAAATAGGTGGTTTTTGGATACAGTCCCGATTCACATGGAGGCAATGAGCGATAGGAGAAAATTCTTCCCTCCCGGTATTGGGGGTTGATGTTGCGTTATGCTCGACTGGACATAACTGGAAATCCCTGGCCAGGGTTACACTGATTTACTGGTAAGTGTTATCAGTAGTTTCATGCTTGTTATGGACCTTACATCGGCATGACTTATCAAGCTACTGGGTCTGACGTTTACCAACCCTAGGCGAGATATGCGACATATCAGACGAACAGACCGGACTGTGCGGTAAGTGTTACTGGTTGGATTCACAGAAGTGTGAGCAGGCTTGCTCGTTTATCTTCTGATCGCTCAATACCAGGGCGGCCGTTACGTTTAGCAGACCTCTTGCGGCTTGTGGGTGTTTGTTAAGATCATCACCTGCTGCCGGCGTATTGACGAGTCTTTAGAATCCTATACAGGGGTTTCCTGGCTCAAGCGAAACGAAATAGGAGCGCATATGAGATATGTGCGGGACCGAGAATAATACCAGTATGTGATACTGTATTCTATTCTCGTGATTTGTATCATTAATCGGTTATGTGTGATATAGCCGGGTTACCGAATCAAGTGTTGATTCGATGCATTGATACACTACATATTAGTCGGTTATATGCGATATAACCGGATCATTAAATCAAGTATTGATTTAATGATTTAATGTATAAATATATATTTGATATATTACTTTACATTAACTAGTATTTGTTCACTTAAGATTGATTTTCTCACTTGATGTGCACAAGTTGTATATATGATATATGTTTATGCACTAGTTTGTATCATGATTGATGATACATGCAAACTTGGGTGTGTGTATGACTTACACCATGTTTAGGTTAATGGTTAGGGTTTTATTTGTTTTATTTATTTTGGCAAAAATAAAATGGTGGCTTTCTTTGTTTTATGCTTGAAGCTTCATGAAGCTTTTTAGCATCTTTGAAAAGTCTAACCATTTTGTTTTGTTCTTTAACCTAACCATCAACCTAAACTCTAGTTTAGTCTCTACAATGGTTTACTCACCCATGGTTGCAACATGATAGACTTCACTTGATTATTCTTTTTAGATTATTCATTATTCATATTCTTTTCTTCTTCATCTTCTTCTTGAAGTGAAGAAAGCTTTCTTGAATATTTTCAAGTGAAGAAAAAGAGTGAGAAATACAAATCCAAAGTGAACCCACTTCATATTTCTTCATCCTCTACCACTTGCCATGTTGTATAGGGTGTTCTCTTCACAAAGTTCTTGATCAAGTGAAGGAATAGCTTGAGTTTGAGTCTCTCCGGCGTAGATCATCTTCGGCCTCGAAGTCAACGACCTAGCCCGTTCTTTTCTCCGATGAAACCAACGCTAGGGTTCGGGATCCCGATGATCGCAGCGAAGGGACGTCAACACGGAGCTTTAGAAGTGAATGACCGGATCTACAAAGGTTGTATTCCCATTCACTTAGTAGCAAAGTAGTTTGCTTGCTTGTAGTTTCGCCTTACCTCGAGTTAAAGATCTTGTATAGAGTTGTTAAGCACACAAATTTTTGATTTTGGCATGGTAGATGCCTTGTGGAACCTCATGAGTGTGCCTAGAAACCCTACAATTCCCTTACGAATAACACTACTACAAATAAGGGTTGCCCCTACGGATTTATCGGTAGGGGCAACCCACTGCCCCTACGGATATGTACGTAGGGGCGAAAAAAGACCCCGTAGGTGTAAAGGCCGCAGGTGCAAGTTGAGGCCCTGAACTTGCCCCTATGGGCAAATTCGTGCCCCTACGGATATATCTGTAGGTGTTATAGCCCCTACGGAGTACTCCGTAGGGGTAATCAAATCATATATGTATTTTTTTTTGAATATATTGTATATACCTACGGATAAATCTGTAGGTCCGTGTTCTACCCCTACGGAAGTATCCGTAGGAGATAGAAAGTGGCCCCTACGGATAAGTCCTTAGGGGCACTCCCAACACCCTGCACTGAGATCAGGGGGGAAAATATCAGGAAACCTGATATTTTGCCCCTACGGATAAATTCGTAGGGGATAAACGGTGGCCCCTACGGACATATCCGTAGGGGCAATCCCAACACCCTGCACTGATATCAGGTGGGAAAATATCAGGTTTCCTGATAGTTTCCCCCTACGGATATGCCCGTAGGGGCAACATATATACCTACTGCTTAATCCGTAGGTACATATTGTCTGTATTTTTTTTTAAAAATAGGCAGCTAGATTTTTTCCCGCCCTGTGCACAATACTATATACATCAATCAAATCATATATTGCAGTATTCATAATCACATCTCACGCATATATATAATATACAAAAGAAACCCAAAAAATGAATATGATATAAATACAAACCAATATCAATATCGTTTCAAAATGTAGTACAATGTGATATAAATACATGTTTCAAAAAATAAGAACCAAAAAGCTACCCTAGTTCGGTCCAGCTCCACCTCTGAATAACGTTAGAATAACGCGCGCCTGCTCCTCGGTCAATACACTCTGCAATGCTACATATAAGGGAGTCTGAGCGGCATGTGGAGCTGGCGATGTGGTCTGCGCAGCCGCCGTCGAGGTAGTCGCTTGCGGATCCGCGGCTGCGGGAGTCTGAGTGGGCGGTGGAGCTACAGGAGATGTCTGCGGAACCGCAGCCGATGTAGTGGCTTGCGGAGCCGCAGCCGAAGGAGATGCATGTGGAGGCTCGGCCGATCTACCCTGTCGCATCTGGACATAACGTGTGTAAGAAGCGTGTAAGAACTGTGTATTATTCGAATTCGTTTCATTATTAAGTTATTTCGAAACCCAGTTTGGATATCTAGTTTGGAAAAGCGTTGTTTATTTTAATTACATATGTATGTATGATTAATCAAACTTAAGTCTAAAACCAAATAAGCTCAAGCTACGTACTAATTATGGATATGTTGATATGTATATAATATGAAATGATATTTTACTATAAAGTAGTATACATACCAGCATCTCCTTCAACTCCTGAACGGTGGCCCTCAAGCTATCCAGTTCCTGATGGACATGCCGGTCACTGGAGACGGAGGAAGTAGCCCCCGGGGTGGAGTCCAACCTCATAGGGGCCCTGCTAGGGCCCAATCCCCGGCCTCTCTCCCAACCTCCGTGGTGCCCTCCGTGTGCGGCGTCCAGAACTGGGGTCAGCAGCCTCGGATCGTTCTGTCCGGTAAAATCGATCCCCGAGGCCTAGGCCTGCTCAACCACCCGCTCCTACACCCACATTAAGCAGTAAAGTATAAGTATAAAATTTAAACTTGAACCTTCCAAAACAAAAATTTCAAATTTGGGTAGAAAAAATATTAACACTTACGCAGTACTCCTGGGTAGCGAGGTCGGGACATCGAAGCTCGCCCATGGCGGGATCTGTCGATGTGCCGTGGACGGCAAGATATGCGGACAGCACGCTCGGTGTACCACCTGACGCCACTGTCCGAGATGTCTGCAATATTAGAAAGTAACTCTTAATATTAGAAATATTAGAGAATAACTCTTAATATTGCAGAATATTAGAGAATAACTCTTAATTTACCGATAACTCCATGGCTCGAGTAATGTTCCTCGAGCCACCTGTGTAAGTGGGGCGACCCCTCTTCGCCGACTTCCTGTTCTCTGTATTCTGAGCGGCCTGTTTCTGCACAACGCATTAACATTTAGTTTTCTAATTAAGAAACACAAAGAAATAAATTATATCATAAATAATGAATTAAATTTAAAATACATACTTGTTTGCGTTCGGAGTCGAAATAAGCGCACAATAGAGGCCATGTCTCTACGTCGACTCTCGCAAACGCCGGAGTAGATAGGAGGGCCGCTCCCTCTGCCTTGGGGGTTGCTATCCACAGGGAGTAGCAGTCGGCCTTCAGCTCATTTCTGTTGTATCGGACCTTGGCCTGCATGTTCTTCATCAGGCCATTGTACAGAGCATGAAGGTCGAGCACCCTCCCCGGGTGATCAGGGTCGGCTACAGGCTGAAAATCGTAATCCAACTGAAAATAAAAAAAAACATTGTTATTAGATTGCAAGTGTTAATAATAAATATATTGGATAGATCAAATGAAAATATATATTAATACATACCCGAGCCTGATCAAAGAAGAGGGCGAATGAGCGCTGGTACTGCTCGCCCCACTCAACGTGAAGTGGATAGTTCTTCACGATCCGGCTCTCGTCCCCCAAATACCGGCCGAACCTCTCGGCATGAGGACCGGTATAGCGATAGTCAAGGGTAAAAAATAGGGGGAATGCTGCCTCCCCCCTAGCTCTATCAGGCCTCAGCCTATGGGACTGATTCGGGCCTCGAGTCCCCCTCTGGGGATGGAGAGGCCCTGCGTCTGCACCAAATATCAAGACAATCAATAATAAGACAAAGTTGTATTAAGAAATCAAGGTTAAACAAAAATTCAAGTGTGATATATACCTCCGGTGAATAGCGCACGAGCCTGGGCCCGAGCCGCAGCACGAGCGGGACGATAGTTCCTCCGCTGAGGAACAACCGGGGTCCCGGACCCGGACGCATCCCCTCCAACTATAAAATAAACACCGACGCTAAATCTCCATGAAGTTCATTTTTATTCTATAGAGCATATGTAAAATAAATAAATATTTTAAATTTATTCATACTAATCTGCAGACGATGCGGAGGGTATGGAAGCGGCAGGAGTGGCCCCTGTGGAAGGTGTGGACGCACCACCTATAATTAGACAATTAAAAATAGATTATATAAGTAATTGCAAAAAGAATGTGTAGATCAATAATATAATGTTCTAAATCAATATGCATGCACTATAGGACATATAAACATACCCGCAGGTGCGGTGGTGTCACCGCCTACAGCTAGACAATAATAAAAATTGCTAAGTAAGAGCAAAAGGAATGTGTATATTTATGATATAGCATTCTAAATCAATATACATACACTATATGATATATAAACATACCTGGAAGAGCGGGGGTGGCCTCTGTCCCAGATGTGGACGCAGGACCAACAACTAGACAATCAAACATTGACAATATAAGTAATTTTGACATAAACATGCATGAATATCTGTAATATTACATTGAAAATGGATATGCGTGCAGTATACCTGGATGTGTGGGAAAATCCACACAGAAGGAGGCATCCGAAGGGGTCTCCGATCTGGGTGCAAGACCGGACCTCTGAAGCTCCCTACGGAGCTCTTCAGGCAGCAGAACCGCTCTGCCTCTGCCTCTGCCTCTGCCTCTGCCACGGCTGGAGCTCCTGCCGCCCCTCGCTGCTCCCGACATCGTCATCAAATCTAGATAAACGGTTCATGGACGCATTAGACAATCATTAAAAGTATTGACTATATATGATCTTGAGCGTAAAATGTGAAGTAATAATATAACATTACTGATAACCTTCTTCGTTTCGTGGGCGCATCATACATATCTACTTGGATTTCATCGTCGATGTCATTTCTAACCCACGTAACTTCATGATCGGTCGAAGACAACCTGTCATTCGAAACAGACGGTCGGAGCACTTTAAGCCTTCTCTCTTCTTCGTCCTCATCGCTGTCCTCGTATTCTGGGACATCGTAGACATCTCTAGGTTTCCATCGGCATACAACACTCCACCCCGGATGCTTCAAACACTGTGAGTAGTATACTTGGAACGCTTGGTTCGGAAAGATAAACGGATCGTCCTGACCGTAAAATCGAAGTGTGTTCACACTGGTCAATCCTTATTCATCTTTCCAAGTCCCAAGACTGCTTCTCCACCTGTCTGTATCGGTTCGCGGATCGTACCAAGTACAGTGGAATATATAAAAGGGTTCTGATCGTCCGGGATAGTGGATGCCGAGTATACAATTTAAGTATCCATAGTAAATATATTGAGAAATATAAGAACGGGATAGTTACCGATAAAGGAGATAATCCGTGTATATACTTTGTGTGTGCGTTTGTCGTTGAAAAGAATAAATTATCGCACGTTATGTTGACCGATAGACGGGGACTAAGTGGCGCTTTTAGTTTCATATATGGGTATCGATGGGAATATGAAGGTTTCATATTATCATATATTGGTTTTAACCCGAACATCTCGAATCGCTCTCTGATTATGCGTTTGTATGTATGTGTTCCGGCTGTCGGGGGTAGGCTTCTATCCCATTAAGAATGTATAGAGCGAACGCCCATCACTTGTGCTTTCAACCGTTTCGAGTAAATTTCGGCAGCACCTCCCCGCTGTTCTCCGAGTACACTGTAATAGAATAGATAATCATTTCAAAGCTGTGAAACAACGTTGAAATGAACATCTAATCTATCTTTGTACACGGAGAACCAGCGGAAAGATACCGACAAAATATCTCGAAACGGATGAAAACACAAGTGAATGAAGGCGTTTGCTTTATACATTCTTAACTTGTCCACACAGGACAAATCTATGGGTTACCATACGATTGAATTTTCTCGTCGCGTAGACTATACGACGGTTGTTAGTATCGAGCTATACTGTCCGATATTTAACAACCTTCGTATAGTTCTAGGTCACGACGAGCATCGTTCGTATGTTAACAGATAGATGGGGACTAAGTGGCGCTTTTAGTTTCATATATAGGTATCGATGGGAATATGAAGGTTTCATATTATCATCGAGTATCATATATTGGTTTTAACCCGAACATCTCGAATCGCTCTCTAATTATGCGTTTGTATGTATGTGTTCCGGCTGTCGGGGGTAGGCTTCTATCCCATTAAGAATGTATAGAGCGAACGCCCATCACTTGTGCTTTCAACCGTTTCGAGTAAATTTCGGCAGCACCTCCCCGCTGTTCTTCGAGTACACTGTAATAGAATAGATAATCATTTCAAAGCTGTGAAACAACGTTGAAATGAACATCTAATCTATCTTTGTACACGGAGAACCAGCGGAAAGATACCGACGAAATATCTCGAAACGGATGAAAACACAAGTGAATGAAGGCGTTTGCTTTATACATTCTTAACTTGTCCACACGGGACAAATCTATGGGTTACCATACGATTGAATTTTCTCATCGCGTAGACTATACGACGGTTGTTAGTATCGAGCTATACTGTCCGATATTTAACAACCTTCATATAGTTCTAGGTCACGACGAGCATCACACGTATGTTAACCGATAGACGGGGACTAAGTGGCGCTTTTATTTTCATATATGGGTATCGATGGGAATATGAAGGTTTCATATTATCATCGAGTATCATATATTGGTTTTAACCTGAATATCTCGAGTCGCTCTCTAATTATGCGTTTGTTGTGCATTCGTGTTGTATGTGTAACATGATTTTAAACCATTGAGATCAAGATTGATAGGACTGATCATCCTACATTGCAATAGCATTCATCAACCAAAAACTATTATTGCAATGGTATACATCTATAACAATCAACAATTAAAACTACAAATATAGGATACTGATATCATAAAGCGTTATGAGACACGTCATCTGCCACGTGTCGTGATCATGGAAATCGCTAATATTGAGCATCATCAAGATTAGATTATGGTTTTGAAGCAAGTTTTTGAGCATCTTGGATTGATTGTCAAGTGTTGATTTTTATTTCAACACTTGACAGAATGAAAATCATAAATACAGTTGCAAAATGTGTTCCTCACCCCCATAAAGTGGATCTTAGCAATCCAGACAAGACCATCATTGTTCAAATTGCCAAGGTAGACATAATCTCAGCAGTTATTTACGGTTGCTAGCTTGTATTGCTTGTTTCTATTCTTTTTTTTTCCTTGTCCTTTCTTTCTTTCTTTTTTTTGGGGGGTGGGGGGTTGTGTTTGAAAAGTTTTAACCAACTCACTGCTATTTCTAGGCAATGCAGGAATATAACTAGTTTTATCCCCCAAAAGAAAGAGCTTCAGGCTTCATGAGTCAAGCGATGTGTACGTATAATTATAGGATTTTCTTGCTAGCGGTTCATTTACAACTATTCTTTAGTCTATATACCTAGCATCTGCTACTAGATATTACATCTTGCATCAACACCCTGCATGTTAAAATCAAAATCGATTATTTTTTTCTTGATCTTTTTCTGATTTTCTACCATCTGTGTCGAGTAAATTATGATTAACATTGTATTTGTCAACTAATCAGAAGAGCCATTCAACCAGCCCCACCGTAACCCTAACCCCAGCCCCACTACCGTAACCTTAACCCCAGCCCCACCGTAACCCTAACCCCAGCCCCATCCCAGCAGCAGCCGAACCCCAACCCTAACCCTACCCCGACCCCGACCCCGACCCCGACCGCCACCGCGACCCCTGCCCAACCCCAACTCTTGTGCGCGCAACCCAGACCCAGCCATGAACCCTAAGCCCAAAATAATCCAAAAATGCTTTAATTTACCTCGAGATTTATACCTGAACGGCTGCTGGTGGGCTGGAACGACGACGGTGGCGATTTGGCGACGAAACCGGCGGTGGCGACGACGGTGGCGACGAAACAGGCGCTGGCGATGACGGTGGCGACGACGGAGGCGACGGTGGCGACGACGGAGGCGATTTGGGGTTTTTTCTCGCGCTCGATTGAGAGAGAGAGAGAAAGTGAGCGTAGGCGATCGATCTGGGGTTTTGTTAAATAGATATTTACTTGCCCCTACGGATATACCCGTAGGTCCTTTGTTTGCGGCTCCGTAGGGGCAAACACCAGATTAAGAATTAATATTTTTATTATTGGACGTCTGTGCCCGTAGGGGCAACCTTTTAGCCCTACGGATTAATCCGTAGGGCCAAGTAAAATCTGCCCCTACGGATATTTTCATCCGTAGGGGCAACCCCCTATTTTACTAGTGTTGGGATATCCAACAAACTTCCACAGAACTGACCTTGCCTCGAGCTTGTCCTTATTTTGCTTTTGACATAGGCCGGACAACCCCAAATCTTAACTTACTTAAGAGATGGAGTCTTCTCATACCATATCACATATGGAGTGGTGGGCTTCTGATTTAGTTGGAACGCCATTCAATAGGTATGCAGCTTCACAAGTGCATAACCCCCAAAAGGAAATAGGCAACTCAGTAATACTCATCATAGAGCGCACCATATCTCATAGGGTGTAATTGCTCCGCCCCGATACACCGTTGTGCTGTGGTGTATATGGAGGAGTAATGCTGATAGAGAATCTCATTCTCCTTTAGAATAGTCTAGGAATTCTGTGCTCAAGTATTCTCCTCTTTGATCTCATTAGAGAACATAATACTTATACCTGTTTTGGTTCTCTACTTCTAACTTATATTCTTTGATTATCTCAAAAGGTTCAGACTTGTGTTTCAACAGAAACATATGTCCGAATCTTGAGAGATCATCAGTGAATCTAATGAAGTACTAAGAACCGGTCCTGTCATATGTAGACATGGGACTTACATACATCATCATGTATCAATCCCAAGTGTTCACCAACTCTTTCTCTGTTTCCATTAAACGGAGCTATATCTTTGTGAAATGACTGGCAAGTTTCACAAGATGAAAATTCAAACTGATTTGAATATGCATCTAAATGTAACATAGCTAGTCGGGTCGGATTGATATGACCTAGTCTACAATGCCTCAAGAAGGATTCGTTGATTTCTGAACTTTTCCTCTTATGTGTGATTTATACGTGAAGAACTATGGTTTGATTTAGAACGTATATGCTTTTAGATAATGTGCCTGAACCGATCAACACTTGATATAGGAAATGTTCAAATCATTATCCATCAATACAAAATTATATCCTTCTTTACTAAATAAAGAGACTGATATGATATTGTATATCAGGTTCGGTATCTAATAACATTCGTTCAGAATCAATGTATTTCGGTAATATAGGGTGATAACTGCCAACATCTTGGCTGCAACAATTGCACTGTTTCCAACTCTTGAAATTTTATCACCCGTTCTCAGTTCTCTACCAATCTGTAGCCCATGTAACAGATTACATATATGGGATCCTGATCCGGTATCTCAAACCTAGGACGTAAAGGTTACTGAGAAACCGTTCTCGGAAATGAACACACCCGAAGAGGGTGCATCATCATGCACTTTCTTCGTTTGGGCGGCACGGGAATCCTGGTAATCCCCTATTTCCTGCTCGGTCTTATAATAATTATAAGTTGGAGCATGACCAACGTTCCCCAGCATAGTATAACAAGCGGGTTCGGACAATACATCCATATTATTATCTTGATTAAGGCATGACATGGTCTCTACCTGGAAAGAGAGAGAAGAAAACACTCTGCGTGCGTTCTTGCAAGATCAGATTGGTTATTATTTTATCTAATCAGGATGGCTCTCACTGTTTTTATCAAATCTTCTTTCAAACCCTAAAAGGAAAGACTAGCTGGGATTAATTACACCCTACAAGTTCGCCAATCTTTCAGCCAGGCCAGTGCCGGTACTTTGAGGGAGGTTCCCCGTGCTTTCGCACAGACCTAATTAAAATAAACCTCGTTTTTCCAGTGGCGTAACCCCGTTGACATCTTTCTAGAAACCTACTTGATCGGCTAATTGTAATGTGTAAAACTCTCCTAGGTGTAACAATTTCTCGCAGTGGGTATCGGGATCAAACTATCTTATAAAAGGTATGCAATCTCATTGCAAATTTCAACACTTGAAATTCCTGATAACATTTTGCCCCTAACGTGCTATGACCTTGACAAAAGACAACAAACCATAGCCCGCTAGTCAAGTTCAACCCGTACATTTCTTGACTTAATTAAATCCATCCGCACGACTCCTGAAAAAAGCCAACAAAGCAGTACGACTACCCTAATCTAATCGCATCATATGCAGCAGATAAGCAGCATATAGCTACCGCACACTACACCTTGACGAAAGCCAACAAATATAGCACGAATACTATATACTACTTATCTGAAATGACGGAGGGCTACGACAGGTTTTTTCTGAAAACCTATTACGTAATGAACTTGATATCGTTGTAGAAACAAATGAATTTTGAAAAGCAGTGTTTTTGAGGCTTTTCCTAGTTTCGCTAAAAAGGTCACTCCCGGTGAAGGGATCTCGGCTCTTTCCTCATCGAACAAGGTGCGGGATATATCACATATATAACTATGCAAAGTGAAAACTCCAAAAGCAATCAAAAGACAAACCGAGGGTTGTAGTATCTGCCAGTTATTGCTAAAGGGGTCACTCTCGGTGAAGGGATCTCGGCCCTTTCCTTATCGAATAAGATGCGGGATGTTCTACAAGGAACACCGCTATGCAAAGCAAGAACTGTAGCTACCTGTTTTTGAAAATTCGATTCCACAACATCTTTTAGGTTTCTTTTCTTTCATTAAGCACATTAATGAAGTCCCATCATTTAAGTCACCTAAACATCACAGATAAATACGACGTACACTTATGCCATCCGCATTCGCCTCGATGTCCCGTCCTGCACCGTTAGGTTAGGTAACTAACGGCAGAGCGGGGAAGGGCTAGTGCGGGTGTAAAACATAAGTAACGTCTATATAATATATCATATATACTATATACAGTATCCATCTTAACATATCAAATGATCACATTACAGATATCGCAGCAGAAAAAACATATGAAATATTGGATATACTAGGAGGTCCGTGTTTTATTTTGAGCCTCTATATAAAACACGGATTCCACGGTCGCGATGAATAGCCAAAACCCACACCCCTAGACCCCTACGAGAGCGGCAAGCAACCCTACCAATTCTAGAGTTAGGAGACCCGGACTCGACTCCTAGAGTTGGTCTCCCACTGCATTCTAGAACCCGGTTACTTGTGCTCTACTCTTTGGGTCTATCCTAATGGGGAAAAGTAAATAATATACATCAATGGTGACATCAACCTAAACCCCGAAGTGCCCCAATAAAAGAATATTACATACATTTAATTTTACATGAAAGAAAATAAAAACTCTCATCTCACATAAAACCCCCGGCTATTCAAAACGCGATGATCCAATATAACATATCCAGCAACACATAACATCCCATGTCATCAAGGTAAGTAAATATGTCTATCCCAATTGTCGTTGACATATAGCAACGAAACCGGCGATATCACATATTACACTTACGGTCGCAAAAAAGAAACTGTAAAACTATAACATTTGGAATCCACAAACACCGTAGACATCATAAATGTATGTAATTTCATGCCTAACACTATGAATTCCACATATTGCATCTAATTACAGAAAAAGCTAGACGATGTTAAACATTTCAATCGAATCATTAAACACCCAAAATTACCCAGAAAGCTCAACACTTGAGCGTAGTTTTGAAGTTTTTCAGCACACGCCACAGTACCAATGAACCAGCCATAGAAGGGCCAAACCAACGCCTCACATGTGGCACCGCTGAACCACCACAAACCCGAGGGATCAGTGGCGGTTCTGACGGTCACATAATCGAGTTAAGGTTTTGTTCTTCTGGAGGGTCCATCACATAACTTGCATGATCTTTGAAAGCTTTTCAACTACGGAAAAAATCCAACACTTGGAAAATTTTCCGGCAAAGGAAAAAGTGGGTATTTGACATCCGATTGATCTTTTTAATATCGTCTAAAGTATCCCGAAAACAGTTAAAATACGACTATGAAACACTCCGAGTTGTTATTATAGTAAATTAACATCACATGACAATTTAACAAAAATAAACAACACCTGAAGCACCAAAACCGACGCAATAGAACACTGTAAAAATCTGGAGGGGGGCTCGGAAATGGCAGGTATGTGGGGGGGCTCGCCGGCCCAAAAGTGCCCAAATGACACCAAATTTCACCAGTGTTCATGTTATCACATATATATGACTCTGTACATGTTTAAAAAAAATTTAGGGCTCTTTTTAAATTCGACAGAAACATGGATTTTAGGGTTTCAAGTTCGGAGTTTGTTTCGTGTTTGTAATCTAACATTATCCGTATAAATTTCTAGCTAGGCTCTGATACCACTGTAGGGTTCCTCTCGACAGCAGCGAGGTTTCGGGATGTATCGTCCATGCCATTTAAAAAAAAATACCGTTAAAAGGAACTCTGATCATGATCGGTAACTAGAATACAACATGGAAACAAAGTAAACCATTTACTATCTAAGTGAAAAAGGAATCACAACCTTTGTAGATCGGTCCTTCACTTCATAAGATCCTTGTAGCAGTCCCTTCACTGCGATCATGGTGCTCCCGGACTCTTGGACAACTCCATGAGAAAAGGGCAACGGTCTTGCTTGATGTCTTCGAGACCGAAGATGATCTACGTCGAGGGATTACTAACTCATGCTACCACTTCATCAAAGTGAAGCAAACACCCTATATTAAAGTGCTAATCTAGTAGAGAATGGTAAAATAGGAAGTGGGCTCTCTTTAATTTTATTTTTCTCATAGTATTTCTCTCTCCTTATCAAACCCTAGCAAGCTTTTTCAAGGAGGAAGAAGATGAGCTCAAGAAAGAATGAGAATGAAAACTAATCAAGAGAGAGAGAGAACCATGGGTGAGTTTGTATCCTATACTAACCCATGTAGAGACATAACCATGGCTACATTATAATGGTTAGGTTAATTAAAATCTTAAGTAAAACAAAACTAGTGGACTAAGTCAATGCGACCATAAGCTTCATGAAGCTTCATGCATGTGAGCTCATCATCCACTAATTTTAGAATTACTTTAAATATAAAAACCTAAAACTATAATTAGTATGGTATAAGTCTTATACACCCATGTAAGTTGTATCAACAACCATGATACAAAATGAACACAATTAATATATATCACATATATAATAAGTGTGCACTTGTGAGAATAAATAAATGTTTGAGTGAGCTAGTATTAGTTAATGTAAATTAGTACATCACATATACAATTATACATTAAATTATCAAATCAACTCTTGATTTAATAATCCGGCAATATCACATATAACCGACTAATATTAAATGTACCAACATATCGAATCAACACTTGATTCGATAACCTGGTTATATCGCATATAACCGATTGACACTAACATCGCGAGAATAGAATACGGTATCACATATTCGTATTATTCTCGGTCCCGCACATATCACATATGTGCTCTTATTTCGTTTTTCCTGAGCCAGTAAAACCTTTATGTAGAACTCTAAAGACTCATCAATACGCCGGCAGTAGGTGATGACATATCAAACACCCAAAAGCTGTCAGCGGTACTAATTGGACATAACGGCTACCCAGATTTTGAGAGATCAGAAGATCAGCAATCAAGCTCGCTCCAACTCCTACAAAAGCCTGACTGTGACACCACCATACAGTACGGTCTCCTCGTCTGATATGTCGCATATCAAGTCTATGGGTGGTAAACGCCAGAACCCAATAACCGATAAGTCATGCCGATATGAGGCTCATAACGGGTCGAGAAAATACTGGTAACACATACCACTAAATCTCTAAACCAGCCCTGGCCAGGGACTTCCCTGTTATGGCCAATTGAGCACAGTGCAACATCAACCCCCAATACCGGGAGAGACGAATCCCCTCCTATCGCTCATTGCATCCATGTGACTCGGGACTGTACCCAAAAACCACCATTTTGCAAGCCCTCTTAGACGTGGTAAGGTGGAATTCAAAGCACAGTGGGAATCACACAAGACTCTATGACGATCTCGGGTCTACAGACTAACCTGTAGCAGTGTCACCAGAGAACTGCCATCTGACGTGAGGTATAATACCATCTGGGAGTTCTCGGTGAGTCCGTCCAGTGTACCCAGTCTCTACTGGGCACCCGTATATCATCTCTGATGTCAAACACCAATTGATATGGGATCATCAATAGCCCATCTATATGGGTCGAGAAGCCATACGCTAGTTTACTCTGGTATATCGATGCCCCGTCTTGATACACCCACGACTAGGGACCTTGAAGGATGTACTTATGGACTACCATGTCCCGACTAGTATAATCTGCATCCTAGTTCAGGTAGTCAAGTACACATCCTAAGGGCTTTACCAACATGTAACAGAGAGACAATTAGCGTACACGTTAAGGTAAAGAGTAACTAGATAGGATACTATCATGTCGAGCAAGAAAGTCCTCCCTATATATGTCCAAGCATCCACTACAATATACATCTCATGTATAGTAATGGCCTCTATGGCATACATATAACTAACACAGAGGCCACTCCCGCACCTCCAGGTATGTTTATATATCATATACCTGCGGGTATGTTTATATATCCTATAGTGTATACATGTTGATTTAGAATGTTATATTATTGATATACGCATTCTTTTTGCAATTACTTACATAGCTTATACTTGATTGTCTAATTATAGGTGGTGCGTCCTCGTCTGGTGCAGGGGCCACTCCCATCACTTCCATACCCTCCGCTCAGTCTGCAGGTTTGTATGAATAAATATAAACTATTTATTCATTTTACATATTCTTTAAGAATAAACATGAACTTCATGTAATTTTATCGATGTTTATTTTCTAGTTGGAGATGCGTCCACGTCCGGGTCACCGATTGTTCCTCACCGGAGGAACTATCGTCCAGCACGTGCTGCTGCCCGTGTCCAGGCTCGTGCTTTAGTTGCCGGAGGTATATATCACACTTCAATTTTCGTTAAACCTTGATTTCTTAATACCACTTTGTCTTAATATTGATTGTCTTGATATTTCTTGTAGACGCAGGGCCTCCCCATCCCGAGAGGTGGACTTGAGGCCCGAATCAGTCCCACAGGCTGAGGCCCGAAAGAGCTAGGGGAAGGAAGCATTCCCCATCTTTTTTACCCCTGATTATCGCTATACCGGCGATCATGCTGAGAGGTTCCATCGGTATATGGGGGATGAGAGCCGGCTCATGAAGAACTATCCACTTCACGTTGTGTGGGGCGACCAGCACCGGTGCTCATTCGCCCTCTTCTTGGATCAGGCTTGGGTATTAATATATATTTTCATTTGATTTATCCAATATATATATTATTAACACTTGCAATCTAATAACAATATTTTTTTGTATTTTTAGATGGATTACGATTTTCAACATGTACCCGACCATGATCACCCTGGGAGGGTGCTCGATCTTCACGCTCTGTACAATGGCCTGATGAAGAATATGCAGATGAAGGTCCGATACAACAGGAATGAGCTGAAGATCGACTGCTATTCCCTGTGGATGGTGACCCCCGAGGCATAGAGAGTATCCCTCCTATCTACTCCGGCCTTTGTGAGTGTCGACAAAGATACATGGTCTCTATTGTGCCAATATTTCGACTCTCATCGCAAACAGGTATGTATTTTAAATGTAATTCATTGTTTAGTATATAATTTATTTTTTCTGTTGTTTAATTAGAAAACTGAATATGAATGTGTTGTGCAGAAACAGGCCGATCAAAATAAAGAGAATAGGAAGTCGGCGAAGAGGGGTCGCCCTACTTATACAGGTGGCTCGAGAAATATTACTCGTGCCATAGAGTTATCGGTAAATTACAATAGACCGGCCTTTGTGATATAATGTAATATTAAGAGTTATTTTCTAATATATCTAATATTAAGAGTTATTTTCTAATATTGCAGAGAGCTCAGACCCTGGCGTATGGTTGTACACCGAGCGTGCTGTCCGCATATCTTGCCGTCCACGGCACCTCGACAGATCCCGCCATGGGCGAGCTTCGATACCTCGACACCGCTACCCAGGAGTATTGCGTAAGTGTTAATATTTATTCAACCTCTATTTGAAATTTTTGTTTTGAAAGCTTCAAATTTAAATGATATACTTATATTTTACTAGTTAATGTGGGTGTAGGAGCGGGTGGTTGAGCAGGCGGAGGCATCGGGGATCGATTTTACTGGACAGAACGATCCGATGCTGCTGACCCCAGTCCTAGATGCCGTACACGGAGGGAACCATGGAGGTTGGGAGAGAGGCCGGGGACTGGGTCCTAGCAGGGGCCATATGAGGTTGGACTTCACTTCGGCGGTTACAACCTCCGTCTCCAGTGAGCGACGTTTCCTGCAAGAACTGGACACCTAGAAGGCCACCATTCAGGAGTTGAAGGAGATGTTGGAATGTATACTATTTAATAGTAAAATATTATATCATATTATAGATAGCAACATATCCAATATTAGTACGTAGCCTGAGCTTATTTGGTTGTAGACTTAGCTTTGATTAATCATACATACATATCTAATTATAATAAACTACGGTTTTCCAAACTAGATATCCAAACGAGGCCTAAGTCCCTACGTATACATAGATTGGGGTTTCACAATAACTTGATAATGATACGAATTCGACTAATGCACAGTTCTTACTCGTTTATTATACATAAAATTGAACAGATGCAACAGGGAATATCGGCCGAGCCTCCACATGCATCTCCTTCGGCTGTGGCTCCACAAGCCACAACCTCGGCTGCGGTTCCGCAGACAACTCATATTGCTCCACTTCCCGCTCAGGCTCCCGCAGCTGCGGCTCCGCAAGCCACTTCCTCGGCGGCGGTTACGCAGACCACTCCTACAGCTCCATAGCCACTCAGACTCCCGCACACTCCGCATTGCTCGAGATATTGACTCAGGGTATATTCGAGGAGCAGGCGCGCCAGATTACGGCATTTATCAGAGGTGGAGCTGGATCGAGCTAAGGTAGCTTTTTGATTCTTATATATTAAACATGTATTTATTTATATGATACATATTGTATATATTTTTGACGATATTGATATTGGTGGTGTTTGCGTGTTTATATTGATATCGTATTCTGTGTGTTTATATTGATATCATATTCTTTTGTATATTATGCGTGAAATGTGATTATGAATACTGCTGTATATATTCTGCGTGTTGATTAATTTTATATGTGATGTATATATTATTGTGCACAGGGAGAGAAAAAACAGGCAGCCCTTTTTTGTAAAAAAAACCTGATAATATGTCCCTACGGATTAATCCGTTGGGCTCAACCTTGCCCCTACGGATTAATCCGTAGGGGCCTACTTTTTCCGTACAGATTTATCCGTAGGGGCAATATATCAGGATACCTGATATTTTGCCCCTATGATCTTAGTAAGAAGGGGTTATACTTGTCCTTACGGATTTATCCGTAGGGGCTTAAACTTGACCCTACATAAGTATCCATAGGGAAAAAATATCAGGATACCTGATATTTTGTCCCTACACATCTGGACCTACGCATGTATCCGTAGGGGCAGAAATTTGGCCTTACGGATAAAGCCGTAGGGACAACTATTTCATTTTATAAACCGATAAATTAAATAACTTTTTTGTCCTTACGGACTAAGCCGTAGAGACATATAGACCTAGAGATTACTCCGTAGGCGCAAGTTTTTGACCGTAGGGGCATGTTCGAGGCTAAGCCTTGCACCTACGGCCTTTTCACCTACAGGGTAATTTCTTGCCCTACGGATAAATCTGTAGGGGCAGTGGTTTGCTCCTACGGATAAACCTGTTGGGGCAACCACTATTTGTAGTAGTGAAAGGTTTTCACGATTCAGGCGATATGGTGTAGATGAAGTATGTTGGTACATACAGGGGTCCAATTAAATATGTGTACAGACTGCACAGACTTTAATCGGACGGTTAATAATACTAGCGGCTTAGGATTAAGCCGGATTATAAAATCAGGTTTTGATTTAATAATTTATATATATGTATTCTAGTATTATTGTTCACTATTCATTTTCTCTCTTGGTTATTCATATTTTTGATATGAATACGCGTATTTGTGTTTCGATACGTGTACCAGGAAGTATTCCGAATTTATACGGAATGGCTTCTAAAACATGGCCACCTCATTATTGATTTTCTTTTTAGAAAATCATTTTGAAAATGAGGTGGAGGGGTGAGTTGGCATGAGCATGGGCTTGAGCATGTAGATAGGTATGGCATGCATTTATTTATTGTTAAAATGAGAGCACATTTTTTTTGTGTGCATGATTGGAAAGAAGGGGGCAGCTACTTGCTTAGGAGTGGCCTTGCTCATTTTCTTTTCTCTACTTGATGATTCTCACTTGGAGACTTAGCCACTTTCTTTAGTTGCTCATGCCACTTGGTTTCCTCACCTCCTATTCATCTTCTATGGTTGCTCCTTTGAGCATTTGTGATGAGAGAAAAATTATTCTGACACATTCCTACACCACCACTCTCCATTGTTAGCAACCTTGGAGTGTCAGCTGCCTCACTTGGCGAGGCTGGAGCTTGCACCGTTTCCCTCAGGTGGATTATCGTAGATGGAGGAAGACCGGCAACCAAATTCGATCAAGGAGCCTTTTGGAGCTTGGGATGATGGTTCAAGACCGAAGGACACGGATCAACTCAGTATAACCATCTAACTCCTAGTCTTATATATTGCTAGTATAAGGTTTAGGGTAGATCTGGGCATCGGGTCACCGTAGCGCAAGTTTAGAAATTTTTATTTTCCGTATTTGGCCATGGTTTGATGGCCGGGGCGCTGCCGTAACCCAACTGGTACTAGCTGTATGTAACGGCTACCCAGGTATCTGTTGATAAGAAGGCCGACGACAAAACTCATCCGAACCCCTACTGAGCCTGTCCATGGCAATCTCCGTACAGTTCAGTCTGTTTGTCTAAGAGTGTCGCATATCTGTCCTAGGGGGCGGCAAGCGTCGGGCCCCTAATAGTGCAATAAGTCGTGTCGGAGTGCGGACAAAAAAACCCTGAGAAACTACTGAAATCCCTACCAGCAGATCTCGCTTGCCCTGGCCAGGGACTTTATGTAATGGCTTTCCGAACACAGCGCGACATCAACTCCTAATACTGGGCGAGACTAATCCTATCTAACCGCCACTGCCTCCAAGTGCTTCGGGACTGCACCCAACTACTACTTGTTTGTACGACTCAACAGAGTCGTGGTAGGGTAGTAATCTAAGAACAGTGGGATCACACTTGAGGCGAAGTAGCAGTGTCAAGTCGACGGACTATGTTGTACTCATGTCACCTGGGAACTTCTACCTGACGATAGGTATATTACCAACCTGCAGTTCCCCACGAGTCCGTCCAAAGTTACTCATAACCTAATGAGCACCTCCATACTATCTCCAGTACGACGTACTCATGGCTGTGGGACAGACCATCTCCCCTCCAAGGATGAGAAGCGTATACACTAGCTTACTCTGGAGTATCGATCCCCTGTCTCGATAATTTTGCGATGAGGGACCTGTTTAAGGATGTACTTGTACATTACCCAGCCCCTACTAATGTGATTGCCATCACAACGCTGGTAGTCAAGAAAATATGCTAAGGGCTCTATCAATATGTATTAGTGATACGTTAAAGAAACATATACACATATTAAGATAGATACAAACCAAGTAGCATACTACTATATCGAGCAAGACTGTCATAAATCCGTGTATATATCCCAAGCTTCCAAAATGTAATATACAAACTAGTACTATACAATAATGGTCTCTAGGGAATATTACATTAACAATCTCCCACTTGCATTAAGGCCATGTGCTGGCATATTGCAGACCTATCATCTCGAATAGCCTCTCGAACTGCGTCTGAGAGATGGCCTAGGTGAATGGATCTGAAATGTTGTCCTCAGTAGCAACTCTCTATAGCTTGATCCCCCGGCAATCCACGATCTCCCTGATCAGGTGATACCGCCTCAAGATGTATCTGGACTTCTGATGGAACCTAGGTTCCTTAGCTAAAGCTATAGCCCCGTTGTTGTCACAATACAGAGGTATTGGATCAACAATGGACGGAACCACCTGAAGTACCGTTAAGAACTTCCTCATCCAGACTACTTCTTTTGTAGCATCAGAAGCTGCGATATACTCTGCTTCCATCGTCGAGTCAGCAACGGTTTCTTGCTTGGAACTCTTCCAATAGACCGCCCCTCTATTGAGGGTAAAAACATAACCCGACATGGACTTGGAGTCATCCTTGTCGCTCTGGAAGCTGGAGTCAGCAAAGGCCTCGATCTGGAGGTCTTTTCCACCGTAAACTAAGAACATATTCTTAGTCCTTCTCAGGTACTTGAGAATGTTCTTTAATGCTATCCAGTGCTTCTCCCCAGGAACTGATACCGTCTTACCACGCTTAGTGTATAAGATACATCTGGTTTGGTACACAACATCGCATACATTATAGAGCCTACCGCAGAAGTGTAGGATATAATAGACATGCGATCCTTTCCAAATCAGCCTTGGGAGACATCTCTTTGGAGAGGGTGATTCCGTGACAAGCCGATAAATTACCGCGCTTTTAATCTTCTATACTGAATCTTTTCAGTATGGTGTTGATGTACCTGGATTACGAAAGTCGCAACCTTCTCTTAGATCTATCACGATAGATCTGGATCACCAGAATGGAAGAGGCATCACCCTGGTCTTTCATGGAGAACCTTTGCGACAAGAATTCTTTGACAGATTATAGCATAGGAACGTCATTTCCTATCAAGAGAATGTCATCCACGTATAAGACGAGGAATACAACAGTTCGTGCTACAATCTTACTATAAATGCATAGCTAATTTGGATTTTTGATAAGTCAAATTCTTTGACTGTCTCATAAAAATAGATGTTCCAACTCCGCGATGCCTGCTTCAGTCCATAAATGGACTTAAGCAACTTGCCCATTTTCCCACTGCTCCAACTCTGAATGAAACCCTCTGGCTGGTCCATATAGACACACTCTTCCAAATTTCCATAAAGAAAAGTGGTCTTTAAGTCCATCTGCAAAATCTCATAATCGTGCAAGGCATCAATGGCAAGAAAGATCTGAATGGATTTAAGCAAAGCCACTGGAGAAATGGTTTCATCATAGTCCAAACCAGGTCCTTGACGAAATCCTTTTGCTACAAGTCTAGCCTTATAGGTTTCAACCTGTCTTTGTATACCAATCTTCTTTCTGAAGATCGATTTGCAGCCTACGGGTTTTACCCCTTCTGGAGCAATGTACAAAGTCCATACTTTGTTGGTATACATGGACTCCATCTCGGTCCGCATTGCATCCAACCATTTTACCGAGTTTGTGCTCTGAATGGCTTGATGGAAGTTAGTTGGCTCATCATTATCAATGATGCAATCTTCTCTATCCCCGTCTACGAGAAAACCGTAGTATCTCTCAGGTAGATGAGACAGCCTACTACTCCTGCGGAGTGGCGCGGGAATGCCCTGTTCTTCCGAAACTTCTGGTTCCACCAAGCTTTCAGTAATAGCTTTTGGTTCTAGAATTTCTTTCAGTTCTATTGCGCTCCCAATAGTTTCTTTTTTTAAAAATTGATGTTCTAAAAAGTGGGCATGACGAGAAACAAAAACCTTTTGTTCCTTTGAGTAATAGAAAAGATACCCCTTGGAGTTCTTTGGGTATCCCGCAAACTTACACAGTACTGAGCGTGCCTCGAGTTTGTCTGCATGTTGCTTTTGAACAAAAGCTGGTCATCCCCATATCTTTAGATATTGAAGATAGGATTTCTTCCCACTCCACATTTGATATGGTTTGGTAGGAACATTCTTTGTAGGAACCTTGTTCAAAAGATATGCAGCTGATACTAATGCATAGCCCCAGAATGATGCAGTAACTCAGCGTTAATCATCATGGAACGAACCATATCCAATAGGGTTTGGTTCCGTCTTTCCAATACACCGTTGTGTTGTGGTGTGTATGTAGGAGTAATATGAGAGAGAATTCCATTCTCTTTTTGTTATTGTATAAGCCCTAGAGGCCATTACTGTATCATACTAGCTTGTATATTACTTAATGTAAGCTTGGGATATTCACAGTTGTATAGACAATCTTGCTCAAAATGGTAGTATGCTACTTGGTTTGTTTCTACTTCAATATGTGCATGCGTTTCTTTTAGCATATCGCTTATACATATTAGTAGAGCCCTTAGGATCTTTGCTTGATTACCAGCGTTGTGATGGCAGTCACACTAGTAGGGGTTGGATAATCTACAAGCACATCCTTTTACAGGTCCCTAGTCATAGGATTATTGAGACGGGGTATCGATACTCCGGAGTAGACTAGCGTACACGCTTCTCATCCCAGCTCGGGGGTGGTCTATCCCACAGCCATCAGTACGTCGTACTGGAGATAGTATGTGGGTGCTCGTTAGGTTACGAGTACATTGGACAGGACTCGTCGGGAACTGTTGGTTGGTATTATACCTATCGTTAGTTATCAGTTCCCAGGTGACATGAGTACAGCTTTGTCCGTTGACTTGACACTGTCACTTCGCCTCGAGTGTGTTCCCACTGTACTTAGATTACTACCCTACCACGGCTCAAAGGAGTCATGCAAACAAGTAGTAGTTGGGTGCAGTCCCGAAGCACTTGGAGGCAGTGACGGTTAGACAGGATTCGTCTCTCCTGGTATTGGGGGTTGACATCGCGTTGTGTCTAGGAGAGCCATTACACGAGTAGTCCCTGGCCAGGGCAAGCAAGATATAATGGTAGGTTTCCAGTGTTATCTCAGGGTGTTCTGGGCTACACTCCGACATGACTTGTACCGCTATTAGGGGACTGACGTTCACCACCCCCTAGGCCCGCCATGCGATGTATCAGACGAATGGACCGGACTGTACGGAGATTGTCACATACAGGCTCGGTAGGAGTTCGGATGGGGTTATCTCATCGGCTTTCTTATCGACATCTACCAGGGGACCGTTACGTACAGCTAGTGCTGCTTGCGGTCTGTGGTTAAACTCACTGCCAGCGTAGTGTCGAGTCTTTAGAGTCCCACACAAAGAGTTTCCCTGCACTGAGCGAAAAGTGTAGAGGCCGTATGGTTTTACGGCAGGGCTGCGATCATTTACGTGCACTTGTGTGTGTATGATGTTCGGGCAGGCAATACTAGTGGGCTTTGGTTTAAGCCGGATCCTAGTATTGCACGGATGGATTTGTTTTGTCTTCTGTGCATTCGTATTCTACGGAATGCGGATGCGGGTGTGTATGCACAGTTTTGAGGAGCGATGAAGGAGGAGGTGCCACATTAGGGTTTTGGCAGTTGGTTCGGCCAAAACCGTTATGTGGCAGGCTCATTAGGGTTTTGTCAATTCGTTCAGTCAAAACCATTATGAGCCAGAGACATTGTTTACTGATCCTTTTAGTGATAATTTTGTGATGGCTAATTGCTTTGACCATTTGACCACCTTGACCACTCTTGACTTTGTTGACCTGTTGACCAAAGTTGACCTTGACCTTCATAAGAGGTCTACACTCTTCTTTGGTTTTCTTTTTCTTTTTGGATTATGAAAATGGTCATGTCAATGTAGCCATCAACTTTATCATGATAGGATTAGTAATGATGATTTTTAATATTATTGAACCATGGTTCATTTTCTTTGTTCATAATTATTTTCTCATTCTCTCTCTTGATATGAGAAATCTCCATGGTTCTCTTTCTTCTTCCTCCTCTTGATTCTTCCCTTGATCTCATGTGTTGAGAGAAAAGGGATCCAAATAGACAAACACTTCTATCTATCTCTTTTACACACCCTAGGACATCAAAACTAGCGATCTCGTTGCCCTAGTTGCCTCGGCTCGAGGTAGAGCTTGGAGTACATCTCTCGGGTGGATCGTCTTTGACTCAAGAAGTCCACGGAGGTGATCAAGATCCGGATCGACCCTCGGAGCGTGGATGGACAAGCCGGACAGCAGAATGAAGACCCGAAAGACCGAAATCGTGAGGTATAATCTCTACGGTATAGTAGATAGAACCTCTTGTAGTTTGCTAGTTTATAGTTTAGCAAAGATCCGTGTTTTAGTCCATGTTGCCTTGCGCCAAAAAATCAATTTTCGCCGTTTCTGCCTCCCCGTAAGAACCGGGGTGAGCAACGTGGACTTACAGTGATATCAGAGCCTAGCTAAACATAAACTAGCAAGTTAGCAAAGTATTTAGAATATCGATCGGAAAAAAGTCGCCAAACACGTCCGGAAAAAACCATCTTTCTGTCGATTTTTTATATTGTTCAAAAAATTATTTGACATACATGAAAAATCGTCTCAGGGTTTTTATAGAAGACACAGCAAAAATGAGTCGCTGACTCGGCCAACTCACCGCGGAACCACGGCCAAACCATGCGTTTGGCCGCGGATCCGCGGCCGAGTTGACTCGGCCGCGACTCCGTTTTGTCGCAGTGTTCTTAATATGTTGTTTTGGGATTTTTTATATAGTTTGTTTCTGCCAAGATTTTCCAGAGAACAAATTTGTTTTTGGGGTGGTTACAAATCCGTATTTTGATCGATATTCCGTAGACTTTGGCTAATGGATATTATCTGTAATGTGATATATGTATTGAACGTCTGCTAATCGCTATACGTCGATTAGTGGGGGTTATACATATCTGTGATCTGTAATGTTGATGGTTTCTGGATATGAACTCGTTGGATTGTCGCGGATGAATAGCCGGGTGGATATGAGATGAGAGTTTCTTTTTCTTTCATTCATGTAGAATTTGTAAATTGATGTAATATTATTTGTTTGGCCGCACATCCGGGTTGGGGTTGTAGCCGTCATTGTATAATTTCTTTTTACTGTTTTTGCTCCTAGGATATACCCAAGGTGGGGTGCACAAACTACCGGGTATCTCGAAGTGCCGAGTGGCCTACTCACGGGTTGAGGGAGGTTGCTTCGCTTCGGGTACTTGGCGGGTAGTTTGCCCCACCTGTAGGGGTCTAGGGTGGGGTTTGGCTATTCATCGCGACCGTGTAATCCGCTCTTCGTTACAGGCTCGTACGAAATGCGGATTCCTAGTATATCCAATGTGTTCATCTGTGATCTGGAATGGATATCATTGCATCTGACGAATGTATATATCTATATATGATATCTATTTAGGCGTTGCTTATGTTTTGTATCCGCGCTAGTCCTGCCCCCGTTCTGTCGTTAGTTAAGTAACTTAACGGGTGATGACGGGACCCCGTGGCGAATGCTGATGGCATAAGCGTACGTCATATTTTCGTTGTTTTCTGCAATGGTAGGATTAAATGATGGGACGCATTAGAATTAATGCAAGAAAATAAACCAAGTAAAAGTCGTTGGAACACTTTCAAAACCACTCGGTTCTTTTCAAAAGCCAGCTTTTAAACGCGGAGCTTGAACCACTCCTTTTAAAAGCTATCAGGTTCCTTCGATTATATCAAGTTCACTATGTTCACGGTTTCGCCAAAACCATTCGTAGCCCTCCGTCATTTAAGTTAAATAGTCATTAGTATTCAAGCTATGTTTTTTGACCTTCGCCAAGGCATAGTGATTGGTAGCTGCTGAATATTTATCTGTAGCATAGATAGATGCGTTGGTTTGGGACAGTCGTACTACTATTTTGTCCTTCGTCAAGGGTATGTACGGGTGGGTTCAAATTAATCTGGACAAAGACGGGTAGAACTTGACATGTGACTTATGATATGTTGGCCTTCGTCAAGGTCATAAGAGCATGGGGCAAAAATCCACATCGGGAGTTTCAAAAGAACTGAAACTTGCTAGCGCTGGATACCATTTGGAGTGTGATGATTCTGGTAGGATTCCTTCAGTTTTGTCACGCGATGATATTTGTATCCCGATCCTACTGTGAGTATATGCTACTCTTCCGGAACTTTCTCACTTAACGATCAATGCTATAAACCAAGTAGGTGTCTAGAAAGGTGTTAGCGGGGCTACGCCCATAGGGAAAAGAGGTTATTTAATTAAGGAACTTCGCTAAAGCATTGGAAAACATCTCTCGAAGTACCGACACCAGCCTGGCTGAACGGTTAAGCAAGTATTGTACGGTGAGATTGATCCCGACTAATTCTTCCTTTATGGTTTGAGGAGGGATTCGACAGACAGTGGGAGCCATCCTGTTTAGATAAATTAAAAACCAATCTAAACTTGCAAGAGCATCATGCTAAAGTGTTTTCTTCTCTCTCTCTTAATTGCAGCGACCCAGTGACCAGACATAGGTTACATCTAGATAATAAAATGACTGAATCTGACTGTTATGACTGGCAAAGGTCTGTCCAGATGTCCATTGCCCATGACAAGCTGGGACACCTCTTGACTGATCCAACCCCTGCCGTCTCAGGTCCAGTTTCCCCTGTCACGGATATTCATATCCACGAGACATCGGAAAAGAACTGTGCGAAATCTAAGTGCCTCGTGTTAGCCTCAGTTGATGGTGCATACCAGAAGCAGCACGAGAAGATGGACTTAGTTTCTATCTTCTTCCATAATAAAGATTTATATAGAGAGCAATCTCGTATCGCAAGATATGAGACCTCGAACGAATTGCTTCCAGCGAGGTTGGCTATCGGGTCATCTGTAGGGGGCAACGTCCTTACAGAGACCAGCTCTTTTGAGCTCACGGACCTGAAGACCACATTGAAGAACGGGTCAGATACTGACTTAGTTCAACAGTCTCTACCTACTACCCTGAAGGAAACCAGGGAAGTAGAAAGAAAGGGAATGGCAGAAGTTTCGGGACTAGATGTAGTAAAAGAGGGATGTTCCTATTGTTACAGGAATGAACATTGGCAGAAGGATTGCGGGGCTTGCAAAGCCAGTAGCCAGAATTCGAAGCATGTTGTGGCTTCGGCTTCGGGTGTGTTTGTAATAGAGAACTGTATGTCAGTTAACCCTACTTCCTGGGTATTGGATACCGGATCAGGATCTCATATCTGTAATTCGTTACAGGCTCTGAGAAACCGTAGGGTTATCAAGAAATGTGATATGACTCTCAGGGTTGCTAACGGAATGAGCATGTACGCTGAATCCGTAGGGAAATATCATCTTGGACTGACAACTCGGAAGATATTAATTCTGCGTAACTGTTTTTATGTACCAGGTGCGACTTGTAATATCATATCTGTATCCTTACTTTCTAGGGAAGGATGTGATTTTACTTTTGTAAGCGATGTAGTAAACATCCACCTAAATCAAGTTCTGATTGGGTCAGGTACATTAGAAAACGGTACATACGTATTAAATCAAGCTCAGATTTTCAGTATCCAGAACACACTTAAAAGAAAGTCTCGGGAAACAAATCAGGCTTTCTTATGGCATTGTAGATTGGGTCACATTAATGAGACACGGTTAACAAAGTTACATGTGAAAGGGTCCTAGGCACCCTAAGGAGGTCTCACAAGGCATCAACCATGCCAATTTCAAAAAATAGAGGTGCCGAGAAACCCTAACAAGATCGTTGGCTAGAAATTTAGGCGACAAAACGAGCTAGTTAACATCTTAACTAAGTGTACGGAAATACAACCTTTGTAGATCCGTTCCTCCACCTCCACGGTTCCGTGATGAAGTCCTCTCCGCTGTCCAAATGCAATCCCGGGCTCTAGCGTCGACTTCATCGGAGAAGAAGCGGGCTAGGTCATCGACGACGATGCCGAAGATGATCTACGTCGAGGCATCGCTAGATCAAGCTCCAAATTCACCAAGTCAAGAAACTTGTGATGAAAACACACTCTACTACTTGGCAAGAGGTAGAGGATGAAGAAATAGGAAGTGGGTAGACTTTAGAATTAGATTTCTCTCTTGATTTCTTCACTTGCCATTGACGAGGCAAGCTTTCTTCATTTGAAGAAGAAGATGAAGAAGAAGATGAAGAAGAAGAAGATATGATAAGTTGTTTTTAAAAATAAAAACAATATGATACTTATCATAATCTCAACCATGGTTTAGTGTAGAGATTTAACTAAGGTTAGATGAGTTGCTAGGGTTAGAGAAGAAACAAGAATGGTGGACTTGTTCAAAGTTTCAAGAAGCTTCAAATAAAACAAAACTAGCAACCATTCTTTTCTCTTTATCTTTTCTAAATGAAATAAATAAATAAATGAGAAAAGGAAATGAAACCCTAACCACTTATGTAACCATGGTTTAATTCTTTACACAAACCCAAACTAGCATGTATCATCAAACATGATACAATCTTGTGCACATAAAATATATCATATATACAATGTGCACAAACAAGTGAGAAAATCCATTTAAAAGTGAACCGATACTAGTTAATGCAAAGTAATATATCATATATATAATTATACATTAAATCATTAAATCAACACTTGATTTAATGATCCGGTCATATAGCATATAACCGACTAGTATCATCAGTAACAACTTATCGAAACAACACTTGATCCGATAACCCGGCTATATCGCATATAACCGAGCAATGTCACATATCGCGAGAATCAAATACAGTATCACATACTGGAATCATTCTCGGTCCCGCACATATCTCATATGTGCTCCTATTTCGTTTCGCTTGAGCCAGGAAACCTCTGTGTAGGACTCTAAAGACTCGTCAATACGCCGGCAGCAGGTGATGATCATATCAAACACCCACAAGCCGCAAGCGGTCTGCTAAACGTAACAGCCACCCGGGTATTGAGCGATCAGAAGATCGACGAGCAAGCCCGTTCACACTCCAGTGAATCCAACCAGTAACACTACCGTACAGTCCGGTCTGGTCGTCTGATATGTCGCATATCTTGCCTAGGGGTGGTAAACGTCAGACCCCAATAGCTCGATAAGTCGTGTCGATATGAGGTCTATAACAATTCGAGAAACTACTGGTAACACTTACCAGTAAATCTCAGCAACCCTGGCCAGGGATTTCCTGTTATAGCCAATCGAACACGGCGCAACATCAACCCCCTATACCGGGAGAGATGAATCCCCTCCTATCGCTCATTGCCTCCATGTGACTCGGGACTGTACCCAAAAACCACCGTTTTCCACGCCCTCTTGGACGTGGTAATATGGAAATCAAAGTACAGTGGGAACCACACAAGACTCTATGACGATCTCGGGTCAACAGACAACTCTGTACCAGTGTTACCAGAGAACTGCCATCTGACGTAAGGTATAATACCATCTGGGAGTTCTCGGCGAGTCCGTCCAGTGTACCCAGTCTCTACTGAGCACCCGTATATCATCTCTGATGTCAAACACCGATGGATATGGGATCATCCATCGCCCATCTGTATGGGTCGAGAAGGCATACGCTAGTCTACACTGGTATATCGATGCCCCGTCTTGATGCACCCATGACTAGGGACTTTGAAGGATGTACTTATGGACTACCATGTCCCCACTAGTATGATCCACATCATAGTCCTGGTAGTCAAGTACACATCCTAAGGGCTTTAACAACATTTAATAGAGAGGCAATCTGTGTACACGTTAAGATAAAGAGCAACCAGATAGCATACTATCATGTCGAGCAAGAAAGTCCTCCCTATATATGTCCCAGCATCCACTACAATATACATCCAATGTACAGTAATGGCCTCTAGGGCATACATATAACTAACAATCTCCCACTTGCACTAGGGCCATCTGTAGCAGTGGTTGAAGTATCTCATACTCAACCATCCCATAAAAGTCTCTCTCTGGGAATAGGCCTTTGTGAGTGGATCCACCGTATTGTCCTCTGAGTCTACTCTCCTAACCTCGATCTCCTTGGAGATCAACCATCTCCATGATCAGATGATACTGCCTTAGAATATGTCTAGATCACTGATGGGACCTGCATTCCTTGGCATAAGCCACAACTCCATTGTCACACAATGGGAGGAACATAGTTCATCTTATGAACCAATATACACCCAAACAGCCTCTTTGGTAGCATCTTAAGTAGCGATGTATCCTGCCTTTATCGTCTAGTATGTCACGGTATCTAGCTTGGAACTCTTCCAACATACCGTCCCTCTACTGAGGATTAAGACATTGCCTGCGACTGACATTCAGTCGTCTTTATCACCCTGGAACCTTTCCAGTGATTTTCCCCAGAATCGTTTGATATCATCTCACTACAACTAGTGAGAATCCTAACATCCAATTAAATCTATCTCATAGATCCAAAACTCAGGATTTAGGAGGTATCATTTAGATCCTACACGGAAAATCTTTGTGATAACCGGAGATTGATCGAGCGTAGCATAAGAAACTCCTTTCTTATCAAGAGTATGTCATCCACGTACTCTACGAGGATCACCACCATACTCCCTACTACCTTTTTGTTTATACAAGGTTCATCTACCATTTTGACGATGTCAAACTGTTTGACTGACTCATCAAAACAGATGTTCCAACTCCGCGATGCCTGCTTTATTACATAAAACATCTTGCACACGTTTCCGCTGCTCCCACTGTCTACGAGGCCCTCTGGCTGTGTACTTATAGACGCTCTCTTCTAAAATATCATTTAGAAAAGATGTCATGACACCCAACCACCAGATATCGTAGTCATGGTATATAGCCGTGGCAAGTAGGATCCGGATGGACTTAAGCATAGGTACTGGAAAAGGTTTCATCATTATCCACGCCTGGTCAATGACGAAAACCTTTAACAAGTCTAGCTTTGAAAGTCTCAACTTTTCCATTTACACCAAGTAATCTTCTCAAGATATACTTGCTCCTGATGGGGATTTAACCCTTCAGATATAGCAACCAAAGTCCATACTTTGTTGGTGTATAAGGATTCTATCTCAGATCGATAAGCATCCAGCCATTCTTACAGAGTCACACTCCTGATGGCCAGCTCGAAACTAGTTGGGTCATCATCTCATGATGCAATCCTCGCTCCCACTGTCACAGAGAAACCGAAGTATCTCTCAGGTAGGTGAGGAACCCTACTAGATCGGCGGAGAGGCTGAGGTTCGTTGGAATCTATTGAATCCTTTGGTTTTATCAAATCATCAGCTGCTGTTTGTATAGCTGGAACCTTTCCAGTTCTACTTAACAGTCCTTGCCTTGAGCGTGTCCGGATTTTGCTTTTAGACATAGGCCGGACAACCCCAAATCTTAACTAACTTAAGACATGGGCTCTTCCCATTCCATATCATATATGAATCGGTAGGCAACTGATTTGATTGGAACCCTATTCAATAGGTATGCAACTTCTCAAGTGCATAACCCCCTTAAGGACAAAGGTAACTCAGTAGTACTCATCATAGAGCACACCATATCAAATAGGGTGTATCTGCTCCGTCCCGACATATCATCATGCTATGGTGTATACGGAGGAGTAATGCTGAGAGAGAATCTCATTCTCCTTTAGAATAGACCAGGATTTCCGTGCTCAAGTATTCTCCTCCTCGATCACATCAACGGACATAATACTTATACCCGTATTTTGGTTCTCTACTTCTCGCTTATATTCTGTGAATATCTCAAAAGGTTCGGACTCATGTTTCAACAGGAACATATGACTGAATCTGGAGAGATTATCAGAGAATACAATGAAGTATAAAGAACCAGTCCTGGCATGTGTAGACAGGAGACCTTACATACATCATCATGTATCAGTCCCAAGAGTTCACTAACTCTTTCTCTGTTTCCATTAAACGGAGCTATGGTCATCTTATCTTTGTGACATGACTGGCGAGTTTCACAAGATGTAAATTCAAACTAATTTAAATATGCATCTTTAAGTAACTCTAGCTAGTCGGGTCACATTGATCTAACCTAGTCTACAATGCCTTAAGAAGGATTCGTTCATTTTTGAACTCTTCCTCTTGTATGTGTTCTGTATACTAAGAACTGTAGTTTGATTTAGAACATCAATGCTTTTAGATAACGTGCCTGAACCGATCAACTTTTGATATAGGAAATGTTCAAAACATTATCCAACAATACAAAATTTTATCATTTCTTTACTAAAAAAGAGACTGATATGATTTTGTATATCAGGTTCGGTATCTAATAACATTCGTTCAGAATCAATGTATTGGTAATACAGGGTGACAGTGACCAACAGACTTGGATGCAACACTTGCCCCGTTTTCTGGCTCATGAAACTTATCACCCGTTCTCAGTTTTTCTACCCTTTTGTAGCCCTATGTAACAGATTACATATCTGGGATCCTGATCCGGTATCATATACCCAGGATCCAGAGGATACTGAGAAACAGTTCTGTGTAACGAACACACCCGAAGATGATGCATCAGCATGCACTCTCTTCGTTTGGGCGGCACGGGAATTCTGGTAATCCCCAATTTCCTGCTTGGTCTTATAACAATTATAAGTTGGAGCGGGACCAACGTTCCCCAGCTCAGTATAACAAGCGGGTTCGGTCAATAATCCGTATTATTATCTTGATTAAGGCGTGATATGGTCGCTACCTGGATAGAGAGAGAAGAAAACACTCAGCGTGCGCTCTTGTAAGAATAGATTGGTTATTTTTTATCTAATCAGGATGGCTCCCACTATTCTTTATCAAATCTTCCTTCAAACCCTAAAAGGAAAGACTAGCCGGGATTAATTACACACTACAAGTTCGCCAATCTTTCAGCCAGGCCAGTGTCGGTACTTTGAGGAGGTCCCCCGTGCTTTCGCACGAACCTAATTAATGTAAACCTCGTTTTCCCAGAGGCGTAACCCCGTTGACACCTTTCTAGACACCTACTTGATCGGCTAATTGTAATGTGTAAAACTCTCCCAGGAGTAACTCTTACTCGCAGCGGGTATCGGGATCCAACTATCTAATAGAAGGTATGCAATCTCATTACAAATTTCAACACTTGAAATTCCCGATAATATTTTGCCCTGAACGATCTATGACCTTGACAAGGTCAATAAACCATAGACCGCAAGTCAAGTTCAACCCGTCATTTCTTGATTGAATCAAACCCACCCGCACGACCCTTGACAAGGTCAACAAGGCCGCACGACTACCCTAACCCAATCTGCATCATATGTATAAGCAGATAAATACTGGTTAGCTACCGCACACTGTGCCTTGACAAGGTCAACAAAAGCAGCACGAATACTAAACAGGATTTATCTGAAATGCCGGAGGACTACGACAGGTTTTTCTGAAAACCTATTGCGTAATGAACTTGATATCGTTGTAGGATCGAATGAATTTTGAAATGTAGTGTTTTTGAGGCTTTTCTAGTTTTGCTAAAGGAGTCACTCCCGATGAAGGGATCGTCGGTCCTTTCCTCGTCGAATGAGGTGCGGGATATATCATATATATCACTGTGCAAAGCAAAAACACTTAAAAGCTATCAAAAGACAAACCGAATGCGTAGCATCTGCCAGTTATTGCAAAAGGAGTCACTCCCGGTGAAGGGATCTCGGTCCTTTCCTCATCGAATAAGGTGCAGGATATATCACATATACCGCTGTGCAAAGAAAGAACTGTAGCTACCTGTTTTATTTTGAAATTCGATTCTACAACAACTTAGGTTTCTTTTATTTCATTAATCATATTAATGAAGTCCCATCATTTAAAATACCTAAACATCACAGATAAATACGACGTATACTTATGCCATCCGCATTCGCCTTGATGTCCCCTCGTGCACCGTTAGGTTAGGTAACTAACGGCAGAGCGGGGCAGGGCTAGCACGGGTGTAAAACATAAGTAACGTCTATATAATATATCATACATACTATATACTGTATCACAGAATATCACATGATCACATCACAGATATCGCAGCAGAAGAATCATATGAAATATTGGATATACTAGGACGTCCGTGTTTTCAATACGAGCCAGTACAAAACACGGATTCCACGGTCGTGATGAATAGACAAACCCACACCCCTATACCCCCTCGAGAGCGGCAAGCAACCCTACCAATTCTGGAGTTAGGAGACCCGGACTCGACTCCTCGAGTTGGTCTCCCACTGGACTCCAGAACCCGGTTACTTGTGCTCTCCTCCTTGGGTCTATCCTAGTGTAGAAAAGTAAATAATATACATCAACGGTGACAACTTCCGCAACCTGGAAGTGCCCCAATAAAAGAATATTACATACAAGTTTTTACATGAATGAAAATGAAAAACACTCATCTCACATAAAAACCCCCGGCTATTCAAACACGACGATCCAATATAACATATCCAGCAACACATAACATCACATGTCATCAACGTAAGTAAATATGCGCATCCCAATTGTCGTTGACATATAGCAACGAAACCGGCAATATCACATATTACACTTACGGTCACAGAAAAGAAAGTGTAAAACTACAACAGTTGGAATCCGCAATCTCTTCAGACATCGCATGCCTGACCAAATGAATTTCTTAGACATCGCATGCCTAACAATTATAAACCCCGCATTTTAGTCTCATTATCGAAAACACTTTTCAATATCAAGTCGGGCAATTCAACAAGATTCCCGACATCCTGATCGCATGCTCGTCGCAAACTTCAGTAGGCGGCCGCACCCTCGACGCCGTCGACGAAGTGCACCAAGGCGGAACACCGCCACCGCGAGCACCCAAACGGATGCTTTCGGCGATGGGGTTCTCCTACAGTCACTTGGTCGGGGCTATGGAGTGAGGCTGTCTATTAAGTTTACCCGGCGAGTATTCGCGTACGTTACGTGATTGCGACGGACTTTTGATCACATCAAAATTCCGTGGCAACCGATCATCTGAGACTAAACTGCTATGTTTATAACATTAATTCAGTTATCTCATAACTACTTGTGAATTCCAATTATTGTATCCCATTCCGGATAAATAGAAAATGTTAAACTTTCCGATCGAACAATCGAACACCTAAGTTTTCCCGATACAGATCAACACATGAAACAAGTCTAAAAACATTCAGTTCGTGCCTCAGTACCAACGGTCTAGCCGTAGAAGGGTCAAGCCAACGCCTCACATGTGGCATGCCGTACTGCCCCAAACCCGAAAGTTCAAAGGGCAGTTCAAGACGGTCACATAATCGAGTTAAGGTTTGTTGTCTTCTAGAGGGTCCATCGAGTTACTTGCACTACTTAGAACGTCTTTAAACTACGGAAAAATCCAACACTTGGAAATTTCCCGACAGGGGAAAAATTGGGTATTTAGATCCGGTCGAACTTTTTAACATATTCTAAAATTTATCCGGAAAGCCACATAGACAAAATCTGATACTCCGATCGAAACACCGAATCCCCAAAACAACCCCAGAAAATCAAACTCTTGAATAAATATTAAAAATTCCCATAAAACTTAGCACCAGAAAAGAGGAATTACTGTGCAAAAAATATTGCGCATTGTGAACAGTAGGCGGCGGAACCGCGGCAGAAGCCATGCTTCTGCCGCGTTTCCGCGGCGGTTTAGACGCATCATGAGCTCGTTTTGCACCATAATTCTTATATCTTCCTGCTGATATTTTAAAGAATTTTTAATCTGGAAAAATCCCAGTTTTTTGAAAAAGTCCAGAGAGCATGGATTGTGTTAGGGTTTCGGTTCGTTCGCGTTTCAAACTTCGTCTACGCTTCGCCTAAGGCTCTAGCTAGGCTCTGATACAAGTGAAAGGGTCCTAGGCACCCTAAAGAGGTCTCACAAGGCATCAACCATGCCAATTTCAAAAAATAGAGGTGCCGAGAAACCCTAAGAAGAACGTTGGCTAGAAATTTAGGCGACAAAACGAGCTAGTTAACATCTTAACTAAGAGTACGGAAATACAACCTTTGTAGATCCGTTCCTCCACCTCCACGGCTCCGTGATGAAGTCCTCTCCGCTGTCCAAATGCAATCCCGGGCTTTAGCGTCGACTTCATCGGAGAAGAAGCGGGCTAGGTCATCGACGACGATGCCGAAGATGATCTACGTCGAGGCATCGCTAGATCAAGCTCCAACTTCACCAAGTCAAGAAACTTGTGAAGAAAACACACTCTACTACTTGGCAAGAGGTAGAGGATGAAGAAATAGGAAGTGTGTAGACTTTAGAATTAGATTTCTCACTTGATTTCTTCACTTGCCATTGATGAGGCAAGCTTTCTTCATTTGAAGAAGAAGATGAAGAAGAAGAAGATATGATAAGTTGTTTTTAAAAATAAAAACAATATGATACTTATCATAATCTCAACCATGGTTTAGTGTAGAGATTTAAATAAGGTTAGATGAGTGGTTAGGGTTAGAGAAGAGACAAGAATGGTGGACTTGTTCAAAGCTTCAAGAAGCTTCAAATAAAACAAAACTAGCAACCATTCTTTTCTCTTTATCTTTTCTAAATGAAATAAATAAATAAATGAGAAAAGGAAATGAAATCCTAACCACTTATGTAACCATGGTTTAATTCTTTACACAAACCCAAACTAGCATGTATCATCAAACATGATACAATCTTGTGCACATAAAATATATCATATATACAATGTGCACAAACAAGTGAGAAAATCCATTTAAAAGTGAACTGATACTAGTTAATGCAAAGTAATATATCATATATATAATTATACATTAAATCAATAAATCAACACATGATTTAATGATCCGGTCATATAGCATATAACCGGCTAGTATCATCAGTAACAACTTATCGAAACAACACTTGATCCGATAACCCGGCTATATCGCATATAACCGAGCAATGTCACATATCGCAAGAATCAAATACAGTATCACATACTGGAATCATTCTCGGTCCCGCACATATCTCATATGTGCTCCTATTTCGTTTCGCTTGAGCCAGGAAATCTTTGTGTAGGACTCTAAAGACTCGTCAATACGCCGGCAGCAGGTGATGATCATATCAAACACCCACAAGCCGCAAGCGGTCTGCTAAACGTAACGGCCACCCGGGTATTGAGCGATCATAAGATAGACGAGCAAGCCTGCTCACACTCCAGTGAATCCAACCAGTAACACTACCGTACAGTCCGGTCTGGTCGTCTGATATGTCGCATATCTTGCCTAGGGGTGGTAAACGTCAGACCCCAATAGCTCGATAAGTCGTGTCGATATGAGGTCTATAACAATTCGAGAAACTACTGGTAACACTTACCATAAATCTCAGCAATCCTGGCCAGGGATTTCCTGTTATAGCCAATCGAACACAGCGCAACATCAACCCCCTATACCAGGAGAGACGAATCCCCTCCTATCGCTCATTGCCTCCATGTGACTCGGGACTGTACCCAAAAACCACCGTTTTGCACGCCCTCTTGGACGTGGTAAGATGGAAATCAAAGCACAGTGGAAACCACACAAGACTCTATGACGATCTCGGGTCAACAGACTACTCTGTACCAGTGTCACCAGAGAACTGCCATCTGACGTAAGGTATAATACCATCTGGGAGTTCTCGGCGAGTCCGTCCAGTGTACCCAGCCTCTACTGAGCACCCGTATATCATCTCTGATGTCAAACACCGATGGATATGGGATCATCCATCGCCCATCTGTATGGGTCGAGAAGGTATACGCTAGTCTACACTGTTATATCGATGCCCCGTCTCGATACACCACCGACTAGGGACTTTGAAGGATGTACTTATGGACTACCATGTCCCCACTAGTATGATCCGCATCATAGTCCAGGTAGTCAAGTACACATCCTAAGGGCTTTACCAACATGTAATAGAGAGACAATCTGTGTACACGTTAAGGTAAAGAGCAATCAGATAGCATACTATCATGTCAAGCAAGAAAGTACTTCCTATACATTTCCCAGCATCCACTACAATATACATCCAATGTACAGTAATGGCCTCTAGGGCATACATATAACTAACAACATAAAGAGGGATACTTGAATCTGTTCGAGTATCAGTCTTATGCCACTTGTGAATCTTGTCTCATGGGAAAGATGACAAAGACTCCGTTCACTGGACACGGAGAAAGAGCAAGCGAGCTCTTGGGACTCATACACAGTGATGTTTGTGGTCTAATGTCTACAAATGCGCGAAGTTGTTATTCATACTTCATTACTCTCACGGATGATTTCTCTAGGTATGGACATGTCTTCTTAATGAAGCACAAATCCGAGGCCTTTGAGAAATTTCGGGAATACAAGAATGAAGTTGAAAAACAAACAAACAAAAGTAACAAGACACTGAGATCTGATCGAGGTGGTGAATACTTGAGTGCCGAGTTTCTGGGCTACTTAAAAGAGAATGGAATTCTCTCTCAGCTTACTCCTCAATACACACCACAACACAACGGTGTATCGGAAAGGCGGAATCGAACCCTATTGGATATGGTTCGTTCCATGATGAGTAAGGATGAGTTACCGCGATCTTTCTGGGGTTATGCACTAGAATCAGCTCATATCTCTTGAACAAAGTTACCTCCAAGACTGTGACTACCACACCATATCAGATGTGGCGTGGGAAGAAACCCCATCTTCAATAACTGATGATATGGGGATGTCCAGCTTTTGTAAAAAACCGGCATGCGGACAAGCTCGAGGCACGCTCAGTACTGTGTAAGTTTGTGGAATACCCAAAGAACTCCAGGGGGTATTTTTTCTATTACGCAGAGGAACAAAATGTCACGACCCGAAAGAGCACGTGACTGGCCCTTGAACCATATGAAGTCTATAGGACCCCATCTGATCCAAGTAAGCCAAAAGCCCAGCAATCTAAAACCATTTAAAGAGTAAATAAGGAAAACTGTTTTTGAAAAGTAAGGAAATCATGTTTGAAAATCAAGTTTTTAAATAACTAAGCCGAATATGAATTTTTAAAATGTGTAATTTTTTCCTGAAAATTTCGGCAGAGTTTCCTTTGTAAAAACTAGCCCCGAACGGGGTACAACAAGAATAATATATATGACATGATAAAAGGCATCCCCAAGCGGGAGCTAGCTCTTCGTCCATCGACGGTCACAACCACGCAAGCAATAATAATATACAACGCCAAGGGGCGAGGATCAAAACCCAAAAAAAAAGAAACTCAAAACAGCCAAAAAACCGTAATACTACTAGCGCGACTCTAAGGTCGAAATAAAACAACACTGTTTTCTAAGTCTGAAACAAACTACAAGTTTTGGTTGATGGAAATTCTAGATACAATAAATGATACATGAACAATGGCGGTTTTGATACAAAAGAACCCACCTATCCAAGCAAGTCACCCATAAGGAAGCAGTGTGCCAGAAATGCCGCTATGGAATCTGTACGGCAAAATCCTGCAAGGACTGGGGCACAACGAGGGTGAGTTGCCAACTCGTGAATAGAAAATATCTACAAGCAGAGATCGAATGCATGACCCATCCTAGGTCAATACGATCAGATATAAATAAACCTCAATATGAATAAAGCTGAAGCATGCTAAACTGGCAATGTAATCTCTACATGAGTGTAATGCCAAGTGCTCGTGCTAGTGCCTCAGGTAATAGCATGTCATGAATATGAGGTATGATCAATGTAATCAAATCTGCACACTCGTGGATCCCGTCCACTCGTCACCCACTGACAATAACCACCATGCATGTAAATATCATGAATCATGTGCATGGGAAATAATATGACGATATAACCACCCGTGTCCCTCGCGACACATCAAAATCATGGAACCAGGATGCCCAGCATCGACACCCGAAAACATCATGAAAACTGTGCCCAGCATCGGCACGTAAATCCTCATATATCGGGCTCCGTCAGTCCGGATCGGCCCGCGGGCTCTGTCTGCGGTATCGGCCCTCGGCCCCGGCAGTATGCCCAAAACATCTATCGACTCTGGTCGGTATCCACCGGATAACCGCCAGGTCCAACCAATCACCGGTAGGTACTCGACCGCCTCCAGGCTCAATCGGCAAAGCTCATCGATCATCTTGCCGAGGGGAACCATACCGGGTCCACCATGTACCCGCAATCGGCTTATCCACGCCTCGATTCGGGTTACACATATCGCTCTCAGCACCGAGAAAACACATGGTGGACGCACTGAAATATCATATCAAGGGTAACCGGGTTTTTAAAGAAATGACATATTCTCTTTTGAAATACCCTCGGTTCCCAAATCCAGAAATATCATAGAAACAACATATCACAATGCGTACAGTCAAAGCATGATGTATGCGGCATGTAACAGTAATGCAAGCATATCAGTAAGTCATGCAACATGGAATAATAATGTGCACATGTCGAGGGAGACCGCTCTTTTAAAAGGAATTGTTTTTAAAGAGTAACTTGCGGTTCCCAAATCCCCAATCAAGCTAGAATCATCTATATATGTGTACAGGTATAAGTGTATAATATGCCATGCCAGAATCATATCATGAATGCAATAGTACTATAGTGCAGTGACATGGCAATTATCGATGATGAGTGTGTGAGCCGGCAACAAGTGTACGTGGAACATATGCATCATCGATAATGGTGCTGGTGTCCTAGCAGTATGACTGAAATATAACCACAGTACAAGCGATGCAATGCAAATAGCATGAATATGCGGAATCGAATAATAAACGCAAAAGTAAAGAATCTACACCAATCTGTACAAGTCATGCAGGGGTGCCATTTGAAATAAGACGAATCAGGGCTTTTGGAAAAACAAGGGCTACGGTGTTTTAAGAAAAGATACATCATTTGAAAATATCCGTATGACCCTTCTGCCTATCTTTAAAATATCCCCGATTCGTTAGTTTGAAATAGGTATGACTCGGTCCAGTCTAATGTCTACTAAATAATCTAGACAGGAGAGGTAAGAAACCACCTAATCCGAGTCAATATATATAGATATAGATATGATAGTCGGTGATCTCGCCTCAATAACATATCGTATGATATCCTCGAGTCATGAGTGCGGATCTATCATCAATATCGGCTCGTACGGTAAATCGTCGTACGGCATCCCAATAGCTGGGTAGGGGTCAATATCACACTATCTCATCACATATCAGGTATCACTTATCATCAGATCACACAATCTGGGGTACTACTGTAAGTCTAGTACAAATCGACACCATCTATAAAATATGAATGCAGGTAAAGCACATGTCCAAAGGCCCGCTAAAACTATCATATCGCACCTCAAAGGCAAACTATGTCACATCGCCGATCTCACGGCCTCACATCAAGTATCATCTCAAACCACGTATCATCCTTAAATCCAGTATATAAACACATAGTCCCATACCCATGTGTAGATATACGCACCATCATATGCACTCTAATAAATGAAAGAATGAATGCAAGTATGTGTGTAAATGTATGTGTGAGTGCAACCACTACTGTAGGGTTCGCACTATACCAAACCAATATATTCTTATCATCAAAATATCATTATCACCATCAATAACCCTAAACAACACATAATAAATATTCGTGTGTATACGTATTCGTATACATCACCACGGACTGCGGGGGTGCTATACGCCATCCACCCGACTTCTCCCCGTAGATATAAATCTACTCACATTGCTTCTCGTGTGCCAGAGCCGATGTCGCTATCTTCACCTCTTTTGCCTCAACATCACGCGGGGTACCTACAAGTATATCATAATACTAAAGCACATGAAAATCACATCGGAAACCAAAATAGCACACGCTACCCGCATAGGTAAAAACCTATCGACTCGCATGTAAACACAATCAAAATCCACTTGTCGTTGACGTCCAAACGCCACCCGACAGGAATGAACCACCAAATACCAAAATCCATACTAAAACAAGTCCCAAATTATACACCAACATAGGAAAATCAACCCAGATTTCACCCTAGATGGAATCAGTCAAAACTAGACATACTCAGGGTCAAAACTAGAGGAAATGGGGGCATGCACAGAAAACGAGGCAATTCCTTAAAATACCTTATTTTAGAATTTTCCATAATTTTTCGCCATTTATCTGTATTTAATTATACCAGAATATTAAAATATTCATTAAAAAATTATTAAATTATAAAATTTCCCAAAAATCATATTTTATTATTTTGAAGACGTTATAATCTACCCCCCTTAAAGAAATTCGGTCCCCGAATTTAAATTTAAACCCCCAAATACTAAAATATTTCAATACAAATTCCAAGTCATCGGGGTTCCGAAATCAGCTATACATAAAACATCATAGCACAATGCATGCGCATGAGTACTGAGCAGATAACTCAAAAGCAACACTCCATCAAGCATCCGAAATCATCGGAGTCATGGTAACGACACAATGTCAAATCCAATACAAAATCAATATGATATGGACCAAGACTATACATGTAGACACCCAATCTATACATGTAATTAGCTGATGCAACTGTATGCCAAATCTTTTTAAGTCGCTGTGCGATGCGCGTAACACTGCACAGTGGCGGACGTTTCTCATAAGAAAATAACTATATATGTGTATATATATCTTTTGTTTAATAAGCACGTTCCACCATTTTGAAAATAATCAGAAGGGTTTCCTTGTTTTTAAAACGTTTTGTGTCATATCGGACACGTAGGTATATACTGAGACTATAGCTCGCTTTTCGGAAATCCCTTCGATAACTATCGATGCATGCAAAATATATCCAGGCACTGTCCACTGACTAGTACTGCTCAGTATGAAAGCAAATATCCCACATCATAAAAATGTACTGCTCCAAAAGGAATAAATTCCAAAAATGCACATAACACCACCCTGTGCGTCTGACGCGCACGGAAATCAAAATCCATATATGCGCTAAACATGTGCACAAAACAACATCTAGGTGCAACGGGTGTGCACGAAGCATCTGTCATAGGCAACATGTGTGCCTGACAGCCAAAACAGGTACATCTGACATGCACGAAGAATCTCGATTTAGTGCATCTGGTGTGCCCCAAAATCGTATCTCAAAACATGCGCCCAACATGCGTGAAAATCCAAATCGGTGCATCCATCATGCACGAATGAAAATCTAGACCCTGCGCACTTAATATGCACGGAATCACAAAATCCAATAGCAACGTCGAATATGCGTAAATCCAGTCAAAAGCACGGAGTGCAAGAATCCACATCAATATCACAATCAAAATCGACATACCGAAAGGCATCAAATCGAAGTCAGGTGCAATCGTAATGCACAAAATATAAATCCGGTGCAACAAAGGTACGAAATATAAATCTGATGTGATAAACGCAAGAAACATAAAACTGGTGCGACAAATGCACGAAGTATAGAACTGGTGCATCCCATGCACAAATACCAAGCAATAACTCAAATACGTAAGCAGCAACACCAAGTGTATCCAGATATGAAGAAAATCATAAACGTGTGCAGCTGCGGGCACAAAACACATATCGATGCACTACAAGCACATATAAGCTATACCGAGTGCAAAATCAAAACACTAAAATTACATGAAACTCTGCTGGAAGCGTAAATCAAATCACCAGCATAAAATAGGCATGAAATCGCAATCAACAGCTCAAGAGTAATAACTATGTACAAGGTATAAATACCCAGTAGGTGCAACCATGGTGCACAAAATCAAATATCATGAAACTCAGTCATCAAGACTAAATTATGCGAATAGATCGCCCAAAAATACCGAAATCCAAAGCAACGGATACGTGATAATCAAATCACAAAATCACAAATCATAATTACCGTCGTCGGTATACCCTCCTTCAGGGTCGAGAAGGTACCGGTACATCCGATGCTAGCGGCGCAAGATATCTACTTGCCTCTTGCTCGCGGCTGGCGTCCTCTGCCTCTGGTTCCTGATCTTTCCTGTAGATTACCAACTCGCAATCCATCGGCTCATCGGCCCGGTCAGGTGTGCTGACAGGAACGATTCCGTTCTTGCACTTCCCTGGTCATCTCTCGGTCAATCCTCACGACCGCTCGTAAAGCAGCACATCTCTGGCACCGACCTCGGGTCCTCTGAATGCATATCACACATCCGATCCTGGGTGCAACTCTTATTGCAGCAGTGTACTGGAAGGAATCCTACTCAAGGTCTTTTCTGATCTTGCCTAAGCCAAACTGTAAGGAGGCTGGTACTCTGGCGTAATCTTTTCTCGCTCTTTGGACCTCTGCGTCCTTAGTACAACATCTCCTCGGAAGCTGGTCGCATCTCTGCGCCTCAGTATGCATATCCGGCCTTTAATCTTAACTGGGTGTAGTAACAGCTCGTCTGCCTCTCGCATGAACTTCTTGTCCCGCTTGTCTGTATCATCGACCATTCGACGTCGCGTCTTTATCTGCACACTGCAATGTCTTCGGCTACGGTCCACCCGAAGTCTCTAACACGGACTCGAAATCACGAACTCAGTATCTTCATCACTCAGTAGAAGATATCTAGCCGAACACGTCCTCAGCGTGCATATCGCATCTCTGATGTCAGCGGAGTGGAACGTCATCTCGTCGAAATCTCGTGCAAACTCTTTACTCCACCTTGCTCCACTATCGACTGATTCGGACTCATCTCATCATGGCTACACAGACTGCGCTCCGACGGCTATGCTCGTATCTGGAGTCTTCCAAGCAGTATCCCATCACATGATATCCGAATGACGTCGAATCATCCGATCGACTCGTCAGAACCTCACAATCCCCCAAGAGCTCAACATCTCGGGTACAGTTTAATAGTATCGAGTACATGCCACAGCGTCGGTGGTCCAGCCGTAGAAGGGCAAACCCAAGCCTCACTAATGGCGCCGAGGAACTGCCGCAAACCCTAAGGTTCAAAGGCTTTTACACGGTCATTAAGTCGAGTTAGGGTTTCATTCTTCTAGAGGGTCCATAGAATCACCTGCATGTCTTTCTGTATACTTTAAACTTGGAAAATGGGTTCCTGACCTTCGACCGTCTCAATCGACTCTCAACGAATCTGCGTGAAGTCGCCTCTAGCTGGAATCAATCTATCTGATGACCTCGCATCGGGGTAAGCGAACGAACCACATGTCCTAGTCATTAATTCTCGGTGACTAGCGACTCACTATCACATCTCTAAGAATATGCTCATGCTGCAGTAGCTCCAATCATCTGGGCGATATCTCATCACTCGCAGCAACAACTGGCTCATTCGTCGGTACGCTAAGCAGCGCCTCAACCATCATGAATAAGCGATACATCAACGGTCATCACATCTTGGCTGGCCTCTATCAGTGGCTCAATCCTCTGGTACCGTCCGGTACATCCTAGAAATCTCACAGCAGCGATCGGTCAAACGCCCATAGTGCGGAAACACAAAATACGAAGCCTCAATGCAACCGTATGTCTCTGGAATCACGCCCCGGTCAGTCCTCGTCCGCGACGAGCTCATGCTGACAACTCGAGCCATAGCTCACTCTGCCCGTGCAATCGCGGCAGCAAAACCATAACCAGTATCGATGAAGATAGATCATAGGAAGGAATATAATACAGTGCAAGGAAATGTACAACCTAAGGTTTCTTAAGCGGAGTGGCGTGTCGTAAGTATGCCGCGGAACATACCAACGGTACGTCACTCTACTTTAGTCACCTATTCCATCAACCAAGGGTCATCCTACGCGAAGAAAGTTCGGGTCTAATACCCCCTCGACCAAGTCTAAGTTCCGTAAGGTCAAGCCTAAGTTCCTTATATAGATAACGCCCTAGGCTCCACATAGTCAAACTTAGACTCGAATCAAGGTCAACCTAGCGCTCTGATACCAACTTTGTCACGACCCGAAAGAGCACGTGACTGGCCCTTGAACCATATGAAGTCTATAGGACCCCATCTGATCCAAGTAAGCCAAAAGCCCAGCAATCTAAAACCATTTAAAGAGTAAATAAGGAAAACTGTTTTTGAAAAGTAAGGAAATCATGTTTGAAAATCAAGTTTTTAAATAACTAAGCCGAATATGAATTTTTAAAATGTGTAATTTTTTCCTGAAAATTTCGGCAGAGTTTCCTTTGTAAAAACTAGCCCCGAACGGGGTACAACAAGAATAATATATATGACATGATAAAAGGCATCCCCAAGCGGGAGCTAGCTCTTCGTCCATCGACGGTCACAACCACGCAAGCAATAATAATATACAACGCCAAGGGGCGAGGATCAAAACCCAAAAAAAAAGAAACTCAAAACAGCCAAAAAACCGTAATACTACTAGCGCGACTCTAAGGTCGAAATAAAACAACACTGTTTTCTAAGTCTGAAACAAACTACAAGTTTTGATTGATGGAAATTCTAGATACAATAAATGATACATGAACAATGGCGGTTCTGATACAAAAGAACCCACCTATCCAAGCAAGTCACCCATAAGGAAGCAGTGTGCCAGAAATGCCGCTATGGAATCTGTACGGCAAAAACCTGCAAGGACTGGGGCACAACGAGGGTGAGTTGCCAACTCGTGAATAGAAAATATCTACAAGCAGAGATCGAATGCATGACCCATCCTAGGTCAATACGATCAGATATAAATAAACCTCAATATGAATAAAGCTGAAACATGCTAAACTGGCAATGTAATCTCTACATTAGTGTAATGCCAAGTGCTCGTGCTAGTGCCTCAGGTAATAGCATGTCATGAATATAAGGTATGATCAATGTAATCAAATCTGCACACTCGTGGATCCCGTCCACTCGTCACCCACTGACAATAACCACCATGCATGTAAATATCATGAATCATGAGCATGGGAAATAATATGAGGATATAACCACCCGTGTCCCTCGCGACACATCAAAATCATGGAACCAGGATGCCCAGCATCGACACCCGAAAACATCATGAAAACTGTGCCCAGCATCGACACGTAAATCCTCATATATCGGGCTCCGTCAGTCCGGATCGGCCCGCGGGCTCTGTCTGCGGTATCGGCCCTCGGCCCCGGCAGTATGCCCAAAACATCTATCGACTCTGGTCGGTATCCTCCGGATAACCGCCAGGTCCAACCAATCACCGGTAGGTACTCGCCCGCTTCCAGGCTCAATCGGCAAAGCTCATCGATCATCTTGCCGAGGGGAACCATACCGGGTCCACCATGTACCCGCAATCGGCTCATCCACGCCTCGATTCGGGTTACACATATCGCTCTCAGCACCGAGAAAACACATGGTGGACGCACTGAAATATCATATCAAGGGTAACCGGGTTTTTAAAGAAATGACATATTCTCTTTTGAAATACCCTCGGTTCCCAAATCCAGAAATATCATAGAAACAACATATCTCAATGCGTACAGTCAAAGCATGATGTATGCGGCATGTAACAGTAATGCAAGCATATCAGTAAGTCATGCAACATGGAATAATAATGTGCACATGTCGAGGGAGACCGCTCTTTTAAAAGGAATCTGTTTTTAAAAGGTATCTTGCGGTTCCCAAATCCCCAATCAAGCTAGAATCATCTATATATGTGTACAGGTATAAGTGTATAATATGCCATGCCAGAATCATATCATGAATGCAATAGTACTATAGTGTAGTGACATGGCAATTATCGATGATGAGTGTGTGAGCCGGCAACAAGTGTACGTGGAACATATGCATCATCGATAATGGTGCTGGTGTCCTAGCAGCATGACTGAAATATAACCACAGTACAAGCGATGCAATGCAAATAGCATGAATATGCGGAATCGAATAATAAACGCAAAAGTAAAGAATCTACACCAATCTGTACAAGTCATGCAGGGGTGCCATTTGAAATAAGACGAATCAGGGCTTTTGGAAAAACAAGGGCTACGGTGTTTTAAGAAAAGATACATCATTTGAAAATATCCGTATGACCCTTCTGCCTATCTTTAAAATATCCCTGATTCGTTAGTTTGAAATAGGTATGACTCGGTCCAGTCTAATGTCTACTAAATAATCTAGACAGGAGGGGTAAGAAACCACCTAATCCGAGTCAATATATATAGATATAGATATGATAGTCGGTGATCTCGCCTCAATAACATATCGTATGATATCCTCGAGTCATGAGTGCGGATCTATCATCAATATCGGCTCGTACGGTAAATCGTCGTACGGCATCCCAATAGCTGGGTAGTGCTCAATATCACACTATCTCATCACATATCAGGTATCACTTATCATCAGATCACACAATCTGGGGTACTAATGTAAGTCTAGTACAAATCGACACCATCTATAAAATATGAATGCGGGTAAAGCACATGTCCAAAGGCCCGCTAAAACTATCATATCGCACCTCAAAGGCAAACTATGTCACATCGCCGATCTCACGGCCTCACATCAAGTATCATCTCAAACCACGTATCATCCTCAAATCCCGTATATAAACACATAGTCCCATACCCATGTGTAGATATACGCACCATCATATGCACTCTAATAAATGAAAGAATGAATGCAAGTATGTGTGTAAATGTATGTGTGAGTGCAACCACTACTGTAGGGTTCGCACTATACCAAACCAATATATTCTTATCATCAAAATATCATTATCACCATCAATAACCCTAAACAACACATAATAAATATTCGTGTGTATACGTATTCGTATACATCACCACGGACTGCGGGGGTGCTATACGCCATCCACCCGACTTCTCCCCGTAGATATAAATCTACTCACATTGCTTCTCGTGTGCCAAAGCCGATGTCGCTATCTTCACCTCTTTTGCCGCAACATCACGCGGGGTACCTACAAGTATATCACAATACTAAAGCACATGAAAATCACATCGGAAACCAAAATAGCACACACTACCCACATAGGTAAAAACCTATCGACTCGCATGTAAACACAATCAAAATCCACTTGTCGTTGACGTCCAAACGCCACCCGACAGGAATGAACCACCAAATACCAAAATCCATACTAAAACAAGTCCCAAATTATACACCAACATAGGAAAATCAACCCAGATTTCACCCTAGATGGAATCAGTCAAAACTAGACATACTCAGGGTCAAAACTAGAGGAAATGGGGGCATGCACAGAAAACGAGGCAATTCCTTAAAACACCTTATTTTAGAATTTTCCATAATTTTTCCCCATTTATCTGTATTTAATTATACCAGAATATTAAAATATCATTAAAAAAATATTAAATTATAAAATTTCCCAAAAATCATATTTTATTATTTTGAAGACGTTACACAAAAGGTTTTTGTTTCTCGTCATGCCCACTTTCTGGAACATCAGTTTTTAGAAAAAGGTGAAAGTGGAAGCGTAGTAGAACTGGAAGAAATTCCAGAACCATAAGCTATTACTGAAAGCTTGGAAGAACCAGAAGGTTCAAGAGAACCGGACATCCCAGCGCCACTCCGCAGGAGTAGTAGGCAGTCTCATCCGCCCGAGAGATACTACGGTTTTCTCATAAACGGGGATAGAGAGGATTGCACCATTGACTATGGTGAGCCTACTAGCTTCCAGCAAGCCATTCAGAGCGGTGACTCGGTAAAATGGCTGGATGCAATGCGGACCGAGATGGAGTCCATGTACACCAACAAAGTTTGGACTTTGGACTTTTCTCCAGAAGGGGTAAAACCCGTAGGCTGCAAATGGATCTTCAGAAAGAAGATTGGTGTAGATGGGCAGGTTGAAACCTATAAAGCTAGACTTGTAGCAAAGAGTTTTCGTCAACGACCTGGTTTGGACTATGACGAGACCTTTTCTCCAGTGGCTATGCTCAAATCCATTCGGATCCTTCTTGCCATTGCTGCCTTCCACGATTATGAGATCTGGCAGATGGACGTAAAGACGGCTTTCCTAAATGGAAATTTGGAAGAGTGCTTCTTTATGGATCAGCCGGAGGGATTCATTCAGAGTGGGAGCAGCGGTAAAGTGTGCAAGTTGCTCAAGTCCATCTATGGACTGAAGCAGGCATCACGGAGTTGGAATATCTGCTTCGATGATACTGTCAAGGAATTCGACTTTATCAAAAACCCAGATGAACCATGCATTTACAGTAAGATTGTAGGGAGAACTGTGGTATTCCTCGTCTTGTACTTGGAAGACATTCTCATAATAGGAAATGATATTCCTATGCTACAGTCAGTTAAAGGATTCTTGTCACAGAGGTTCTCCATAAACCTGGGCGATGCCAACTACATTCTGGGGATCCAGATCTATCGTGATAGATCTAAGAGGATGTTGGGACTTTCACAGTCGAGGTACATAGACACCATACTAAAACGATTTAGTATAGAAGATTCCAAGCGCGGTAATCTACCGGCTTGTCACGGAATCACCCTCTCCAAAGAGATGTCTCCTAAGACTGATTTGGAAAGGGCTCGCATGTCATCTATACCCTACGCATCTGCGGTAGGCTCTATAATGTATGCGATGTTATGTACCAGACCAGATGTAGCATACGCATTAAGCATTGTAAGCCGGTATCAGTCGGACCCAGGGGAGAAACACTGGATAGCAGTAAGAACATTCTCAAGTACCTGAGAAGGACTAAGGAGATGTTCTTGGTGTATGGCGGAAAAGACCTCCAGATCGAGGCCTTTGCTGACTCCAGCTTCCAGAGTGACAAGGATGACTCCAAGTCCATGTCGGGTTATGTCTTTACCCTCAATGGAAGGGCGGTTTGCTGGGAGAGTTCCAAGCAGGAGACCGTTGCTGACTCAACTATTGAAGCTGAGTACATAGCTGTTTGCGATGCCGTAAAAGAAGCTGTCTGGATGAAGAAGTTCCTCACGGAGCTTCAGGTGGTTCCTACCATTGTTGATCCAATACCGCTGTATTGCGACAACAACGGCGCTATAGCTTTAGAGAAGGAACCCAGGTCCCATCAGTAGTCCAGGCACATTTTGAGGCGGTACCACCTGATCAGGGAGATCGTAGATCGCCGGGAGATCGAGGTGAAGAGAGTAAATATGGAGAATAACACTACAGATCCACTCACGGAGGCCCTACCCCAGACACAGTTCGAGCGGCTGATCGAGATGATAGGTCTTCGATACGCCAGTACATGGCCTTAGTGCAAGTGGGAGATTGTTAGTGTATATGCCCTAGAGGCCATTACTGTATCATACTAGCTTGTATATTACTTAATGGAAGCTTGGGATATTCACAGTTGTATAGACAATCTTGCTTAAAATGGTAGTATGCTACTTGGGTTGTTTCTACTTCAATATGTGCATGTGTTTCTTTTAGCATATCGCTTATACATATTAGTAGAGGCTTAGGATCTTTGCTTGATTACCAGCGTTGTGATGGCAGTCACACTAGTGGGGGCTGGGTAATCTACAAGCACATCCTTTTACTGGTCCCTAGTCGTAGGATTATCGAGACGGGGTATCGATACTCCGGAGTAGACTAGCGTATACGCTTTTCATCCCAGCTCGGGAGGTGGTCTGTCCCACAGCCATCAGTACGTCGTACTGGAAATAGTATGCGGGTGCTCGTTAGATTACGAGTACACTGGACAGGACTCGTCGGGAACTGTTGGTTGGTATTATACCTATCGTCAGTTATCAGTTCCCAGGTGACATGACTACAGCTTAGTCCGTTGACTTGACACTGTCACTTCGCCTTGAGTGTGTTCCCACTGTACTTAGATTACTACCCTACCATGGCTCAAAGGAGTCGTGCAAACAGGTAGTAGTTGGGTGCAGTCCCGAAGCACTTGGAGGCTGTGACGGTTAGACAGGATTCGTCTCTCCCGGTATTAGGGGTTGACATCGCGCTGTGTCTAGGAGAGCCATTACACGAGTAGTCCCTGGCCAGGGCAAGCGAGGTATACTGGTAGGTTTCCAGTGTTATCTCAGGGTGTTCTGGGCTACACTCCGACACGACTTGTACCGCTATTAGGGGACTGACGTTCACCACCCTCTAGGCCCGCCATGCGATGTATCAGACGAACAGACCGGACTGTACGGAGATTGTCACATACAGGCTCAGTTGGAGTTCAGATGGGTTTATCTCATCGGCCTTCTTATCGACATCTACCTGGGGACCGTTATGTACAGCTAGTGCCACTTGCGGTCTGTGGTTAAACCTACTGCCAGCGTAGTGTCGAGTCTTTAGAGTCCCACACAGAGAGTTTCCCTGCATTGAGCGAAAAGTGTAGAGGCCGTATGGTTTTACGGCAGGGCTGCGATCACTTACGTGCACTTGTGTGCGTATGATGTTCGGGCAGGCAATACTAGTGGGCTTTGGTTTAAGCCGGATCCTAGTATTGTACGGATGGATTTGTTTTGTCTTCTGTGCATTCTCATTCTACGGAATGCGGATGCGGGTGTGTATGCACAGTTTTGAGGAGCGATGAAGGAGGAGGTGCCTCATTAGGGTTTTGGCAGTTGGTTTGGCCAAAACCGTTATGTGGCAGGCTCATTAGGGTTTTGGCAATTCGTTCGGTCAAAACCATTATGAGCCAGAGACATTGTTTACTAATCCTTTTAGTGATAATTTTGTGATGGCTAATTGCTTTGACCATTTGACCACCTTGACCACTCTTGACTTTGTTGACCCGTTGACCAAAGTTGACCTTGACCTTCATGAGAGGTCTATACTCTTCTTTTGTTTTCTTTTTCTTTTTGGATTATGAAAATGGCCATGTCAATGTAGTCATCAACTTTATCATGATAGGATTAGTAATGATGATTTTTAGTATTATTGAACCATGGTTCATTTTCTTTGTTCATAATTATTTTCTCATTCTCTCTCTTGATATGAGAAAGCTCCATGGTTCTCCTTCTTCTTCCCCCTCTTGATTCTTCCCTTGATCTCATGTGTTGAGAGAAACGGGATCCAAATAGACAAACACTTCCATCTATCTCTTCTACACACCCTAGGACATCAAGACTAGCGATCTCGTTGCCCTAGTTGCCTCAGCTCGAGGTGGAGCTCGGAGTACATCTCTCGGGTGGATCGTCTTCGACTCAAGAAGGCCGCGGAGGTGATCAAGATCCGGATCAACCCTCGGAGCGTGGTTGGACAAGCCGGAATGCGGAATGAAGACCCGAAAGACCGGAATCGTGAGGTATAATCTCTACGACATAGTAGATAGGACCTCTTGTAGTTTGTTAGTTTCTAGTTTAGCAAAGATCCGTGTTTTAGTCCATGTTGCCTTGCGCCAGAAAATCGTTTTTCGCCGTTTCCGCCTCCCCGTAAGAACCGGGGTGAGCAACGTGGACTTACACTTTTGTAATATTTTAAAAATAAATAAATAAATAGTTAAATAAATAAAATCCTTTAGGTGAATTTCCTGATAATCGGTAAAATAAACCGTATTTTCCGTAAAACTCAACTACAATTATTTTTCATTATAGACTTAAATACGCCTATTTTAACTTTTTAATTACTAGTATTTGGTGTTTAATTGGTGACTTGTAAATTGCTAGTTTACTTAAATATTTTTCCTAAATTAATTAAATTCAAATATTAACATAAGCTTTAATTATACATTTAATTAGTGGTAAATATAAATTGGAATGGGTTAATTTTACAAAAGTGAACCATAACGTTTCAGAATCAATTGTGTAACATGCAAAATTCCTTCTCAAACTTTTCCATTGTTCTAGACTTTTCTAGGATAAATTGAATAAAGAAAATAAATAAAATTTAATAATTATTGAAAAGACTTAAATGAGGTGATTTATTTGAGAGGTTACTACATGTTCCTACACTCATTTTCTCTCTCTTTCGTTTCCTCCATGCCATGGCCGAACCCTTCTTTATTGCAGCCCCAATTTTTCCCAAGCTCATTTCCTTTCAAAAATCATCCAAAAATTCATCAAAAAATCCATGAAAAATCCCACAAATTCCTAATTTAAATCCTACCCATTATTCTTTGATCAATCTTGCTTGAATCCTTGGAGTAAAGAGATCATTTTGGAGACAAGTTTGTATGTTTGGTTCTCAAGTTGGAGTTATAATCCTAAACTATGTTCAAATTGTTACTAAATTACTTTAGTCTAGTTTAATTATAAGTTTAATTATAGTTTTAATTTTATGATTCAAAATTCAAGAAAGGGTTTTTAAATCAAATTATGGTTTTTTATCATTAGATTATGGTTTTAATGAGTAGTTTAACATGTTAGTGGAATGCCAACCTAATCTAGTTACTAGTTTGCTAATTGTTACTTTAAAATTTTGCTAATTATGCTAATTTTGCAAATTAGGTTTTTGGAAATTGATTAAATGATTTAGATTAAAATATAATTAGGGTTTCATGACATTATTAATATTATAAATTGTAGTTTAATATTTTAGATCATGCAAAACCAAGCTTAGTGGTTGTTTTGTGCATTTTTACTTTGAAATTGTTAAAATGGGATAATATTGCAAACTAGAATTTTGGGTTTAATAAAAATTGATGAGATTAAATTATGGAGATGGTTTGTATGACTTAGTTATGATATTTAGTGAATATTATGGCCATTAGTTTTGTTAAAACATCAAGTTTCGAATTAAAACGATAATTATGTGCTTTCTAGGTTTTCGGAAATAAATCGATTTGATTTATTTTGGGGTTTTGATGAGTTACAATCTATTTCATATTATAATTAGTGATTTTTGAAACCATGATTTGTGTGTTTGGGTTTTTCTCGATCAATCGGCGTTTGTACACCGATGTCGAGGGTTATTTGGTTATTTTGCATGAGCGGCTCATAGGTTTTAACCTATGCGCGTTTCGTGCGCCATTTTAGTTATGTCCGCGATTTCGGTTTACGATATTATATATGTTTGAGTATAGGTACCCCTCACGTGGACTTCGAACGATGAAGAAGAGGATGGCGGCATCGACTTCAGCAAGCGAAGACCAGGTGAGTAGATGTATATCAAGGGGGGAAATCGGGTGGATGGCATATAGCACCCCCCGCAAACGTAGAATAAGGATATTATGTACTATTATTAGGAAGTCGGACGTGACCTTAAATTCTTGACGAGTAGGGTAATATTGAAGACTTTAAGTTGGATTAGACTAATTTAGAAAGACATAATCAGAGGATAATTGCTTTGAAGGGAATTCGTAGGTTTCATGTAGACACACACACACACACAAACAAACTTGACTTGGTGTATACGTATGTGTATATATATAGGAATGTGTGTAGGGGTGTGGGTGTGGGGGTGTGTGTGTGTGTGTGTGTGTGTGTGTGTGTGTGTACATACACAACATATACATGTGATATGAGGATATTATATGGTGCTTGGGGATGGGTCGATATGATCGGGCATGATGCCGTGAGAAATTGGATATATGATCGAGATATGATATGAAATGTATTATGATATTAGCGGATCGTTGGGTAATGGAAAAAAGAAATATATATAAACGATAAAATGTGTAGGTGACATTGAAATGAACGAGACTCTAGAATAAAACCCAGATCGTAATATGTGACTTAATCACGATATGATATATAACGTGATATTTTAGTGGATCATTTGACGATGTATATTTACACAGACGATGATATATGTTTGATGATATTAGAATGTATGCTATTATAGTACAGTACCCTTGATCATGATATTGTTTGATGATGATACTATTCGAACGATGATGTATATATATGTGATAGTTGACCCCTATCCCGATTTTGGGATGCCGTACGATAGATTTTACCATACGAGGCATAGATGTGATGATTGATCTGCACTCTTCACTCGAGAAAGTAGTAATACGTACGTGACGCTATTGAGGCTGGATCGCCGACTACTAGAGATCGACTCAGTCTTTAGGAGGATTTTTCTTACCTTTCGACTAGTTTCTTTAGTTAGTCCCTTAGCCGGTTAGGTAGATATTTGTTTAGGCTCGAATCATACTTATTTTCAAAACTTACAAATCGTGCGCATTTTTAAAGACAGCCTGAGGGATACTACGGATTTTTCAAAGGACATATCTTTTCTTAAAAAATCCCGTAGCCCCTAATTTTCTAAAAACCAAGTTCGTGCTTTTTCAAACAACAAACTGTATGACTCGTAATTAGTATGTATTCTCTAGTTGTGCGTTTACTACACATTCATTGTTATATTCATGTTGTATTCATCGCATTGCATGTTCATACATATGTTTCTTTAGCTAATATGAAACTTTGCCTGTTAGGACACCAACACCATTACCGATGATGCGCATATTCCACATATACTTATTTGCCGGCTCACACACATCATCATCGATAAATGCCATGTCACATACACTTTAGAACATATTATCTTTTTATTGATATAATCAGCTAAATGCTAGTCTAATATAATATTGTGTGATTACTCTCATGTGCTAGTTTAGACATCGCATTTATTACTTAGACACATAATTCATTCACATATTCATATTATCATGCAGTATTGTGGGGCTTATGCCGATACTCATTATTTACTTACTCATGATTTTGGGATTTTGGATTTCTATGAGATTCTGGATTTTGGGGGAAAACCGCAAGAATTTAATAAAAGCTTAGTATCATCATTTTTACAAATGCAAGTTGCAGTTTTTTCATGATGCATGTGTCGTCCACCATGAGATTTCATGTTTTCTGTTGGATTTCGAGACCCAATTTAAGAAATGGATGAACCGTCTCGGGTACACGGTGGGCCCGGTATGGTACCCCGGGGCAAGAAGCTCGAGTCGTAGACGATGAGCCTGGCAGGGGAAGACTACCTACTAGTGATGTCTGGCGCGGCGGATATCCTTAGGATACCGACCGTTGTCGTGAGATTTGATGATATGGGCCGATCCGGACTGACGGAGCCCGAGATATTGAGATTTTGAGATATTGAGACTTTGAGATATTGAGACATTGAGATAAATATGTTTTGTGTCGATGCTTGACACGGATTTCCATAGATTTCATTGATGATTACCATACAAATTTTACTATGATAAAAGTTAAAGATTTTCTTATACAGATATGTCTAGATTTCATGGTTGATTGTTTCATTCATGATGCATTCATACATCACATACATACATGATATGTTGCAACTTAGTGACACTGACACGAGCACTGAGTATTACACTTATGTATAGCCTATCATCCTATCATGCATGGGATATCTAACCGCAGATGTTTTTTACTCATGAGTTGGAATCTCACCCCCGTTGTGCCAAATTTTCTTACAGGTTTAGATGTACAGGTTTCCTTGGCGGCTTGCTGGCACACCATTTCATTCAGGGTGATTGCTTGGTAGGTTGGTTGACTTGTATCGTGACCGCCGTTGTACTTTTATTTATTCCAGTTGTATCTAGTAAGCTCCATCAACCAGACCTGTATTATTTGATAGTTTTAGAAGACCAGTTGTTTATTCTTTCGACCTTAGAGTCGCGCTTGTATTATTATGGTTTTCTGGTGGTTTTGATGGTTTTCTTTGAGTTTTGATCCTCGCCCTTCGGCGTTGTATATTATATTGCTTGCGTGGTTGTGACCGCCAATTGGCGAAGAGCTAGCTCACACTTGGGGATGCCTTTTATTGTTGCTTATGTATATTATTTTTGTTTGTACCCGTTTGGGGCCAGTTTTTACAAAGGAGACTCTGCCGAAATTTTTGAGAAAATTTGTTGTTGCTTTTAAATTTGTTTTCCTACACTTCTTCTTTTAAATGGTTAAGATTTCTAGGCTTTGGCTTACTTAGATTACGCTACGCCTTTAAACGTTTCGTAATTTAAGTGTCGGTCACGTTCCGTACCTTCGAGTCATGGCACTTTTAGGTAATCCAGGAACTCGGCGCTCAAGTATTCACCACCTCGATCAGATCTCAGTGTCTTGATACTTTTGCTGCTTTGTTTTTCTACTTCATTCTTATATTCTTTGAATTTCTCAAAGGCCTCGGATTTGTGTTTCATCAAGAAGACATGTCCATACCTAGAGAAATCATCCGTAAAAGTAATGAAATAGGAATAACCCCTTCTCGCGTGTGTAGACATTGGACCACACACGGAGTCTTTGTCATCTTACTTTTGAGACGTGATTGACAAGTTGCATAAGGTTGATACTCGAACTGATCCAAATATCCTTCTTTTTGTAACTTGGTCAACCTTGTTTCGTTGATGTGACCTAGTCTACAATGCCATAAGAAAGCATGATTTATTTCTGGAGTCTTTCTTTTATGTGTGTTCTGAACATTGAAAATTTGTAGTTGGTTTAATACGCATATACTGCTGTTTAGAGTACCTAACCCAATCAGACTATGATTATGGTGGATGTTTACGACATCGCTTACAAATATAAAATCATAACGTTCTTTAGATAACAAAGATATAAAAATGATATTACAAGTCAAAGTAGGTACACAAAAATAGTTACGCAAAACCAAAATATGTCCACTCGTCAATCCGAGGCGATATTCCCCTACGGACATTGCATCCACACTCGCTCCGTTAGCAACCCTGAAGGTCATATCACTGGTCTTCAGAACCCTATAGCTTCTCAGTGCCTGTAAAGAATTACAGATATGAGATCCTGATCTGGTATCCATTACCCAGGAAGTAGAGTTGATCGATAGATAGTTTTCAATTACAAACACACCTGAAGCTGACGCCACAACTTGCTTCGGATCCTGCTTCTTGGCCTTCCAAGCCATGCAATCTTTCTTACAATGGCCCTTCTTATGAAAGTATAAGCATTCTTCCTTTCCTACTGTCGGCCCCGCTACCCTTAACTTTCCCTTTGCTTCTACCTTACTAACACCGCCTCTCGGCTTGGTGGGGGCCTTCTTCTTCTTTCCTTTGGATTTCACCTTGGATCTAGGAGATGAAGCTCCAATAAGTAGAGCGAGTGTTTCCCCGGCTTTTTGTAGGGAGCCCTCAGCACTCCTCAACATGTTGAGGAGTTTCGGAAGTTCAACTTCTTTACCTTGAATATTAAAATTCAAGATAAACTGGGCGTAGCTGGGAAAGAGGGACTGCAGAATTAAGTTTGTATACAGCTCATTCTCTAACGTGGTCCCGAGGTCCGCGAGCTCCTCAATGTAGCCAATTATCTTAAGGACGTGTTTCCCTACAGATGATCTGATGGCCAACCTCGCCTAAAATAGCTTCTTCGAGGTCTCGTATCTTGCGATACGAGATTGCTCTCCATATAATTCCTTGGTATGGACGAATATGGATTCTAGATCCATATTCTCATGCCCCCTCTGATGTTTATTATCCATAGAGGCCAACACGAGGCACTTGGCCTTCGCACAATCAATCTCCCAGGTCTTTCGGATCTCAATATCCGCGACACTGGAGTTTGGACCTGGAATGGCGAGAGCTTTAGTAGTGAGGATATACCCCAATTTGTCATACATGATTTCCATCTTGACATTCCTGAACCTATCTTTGTAGTTTGGCCCTGTCAATATATTTTTATCTAATAGTAACTTAAGGCCCATCATCTTTGGTTGCTGCAATTAGGGAAGAGAGAAGAAACACTTTAGCATTATGCTTTGTCAAGTTTAGATTGGTTTTAGTTTATCTAAACAGTATGGCTCCTACTATTTCTCGAATCCTTCCTCAAACCAGAAAAGAAGAATTAGTCAGGATTAATCACACCTTATAATACTTGCTTAACCGTTCAGCCAGACCATTGTTGGTACTTCAAGGGAGGTTTTACGATGCTTTCGCGAAGTTCCTTAATTAAATAATCTCTTTTCCCTGGAGGTGTGGCCCTGCTAACACCTTTCTAGACACCTACTTGGTTTATAGCATTGATCGTTAAGTGAAAAAATCTCCCGAGGAGTAGCATATACTCACAGTAGGATCGGGATACAAATATCATCGTGTGATAAAGTCGAAGGAATCCTACCAAAATTTTCACACTCCAAATGGTATGAAACACTAGCAACTTTCAGTTTCTTTAGAAACTCCCGATGTGGATTTTTTCCCCATGCCCTTATGACCTTGACGAATGCCAACATATCATAAGTCACATGTCAAATTCTACCCGTTGTTCATACCAGAATATTGCATTTTAATACCGCTCATTCATTATCTATTTTTTTGTATATATCGGTACTATTAACCAATGTTTGCTCAGTATTACAGATTACAGGTATCCATGACAAAATAATGGAAAGACACTTAATATCACGGATATATCATTTGTGAGCCGACACTGCAAACAGAACCGCAAACCTACCGATATCCAAGAGTTATTTTGCAAATAAATAAAGTGTACATATTTTGGTCCAACACATTACATGTGTGTGCACACAACTCTTGGAATATAGGCCATGGACTTAGGGGGCTGCAATGACACACTCAAGTGGGCTAGTGCAAGTGGGCTACATGAGTGTGATGTGCATTTAATGCAAAAAGAGTTGATGTGATTTGAAGCTACAAGTTCCCTCCAAAACCCTGAGTGCATCAAAAGCCTAATTTGAGAAAATAAACAACACCAGAGTGATACTGGAGACAACAGAGGACCACACCCCAAATATGAGCCTAGGGGCTCGGATTTGGGCTGAGGACTTTCTTGCCAAATCCGGCCTCGCCGGCCCCACCACCTCCTGTGGGCCCCACTCTTCTACTGGCCCCTCCTTGCTGCCTTGTGATCATTTTGTTATTGTTTATTTATTTAGTTTTTGAGCCTATAAATACAGAATAGAGGGAAAAGGAGTGTGATACTTTTTGTTTAGTTTTGTATCAAAACTCTTGTAATTTGTAAGCTTGCTTTCCATTCTAATTCTTGAGCTCTTGCCCCTTTGCCTTGACCTTGCAACTTCTTCATTGAACTTGCAAGCTTAAGATTTAGGTTCTTGACTTCAAGATTAGTGTAACTTGTTTGTGATTCAATAAAAAGTTCTCATCTTTATTCATGTCTTGTTCTATGTTTGCATATTTAAATTTGTTAAATTCTTGCTTTACTTTGATCTTGCAACCTCTTAAGTGAGCTTGCAATCTTAAAGTTTAGTGCTTGAATTTTACACTTCACCCGGCTTACGAACAGTTGGAGATATATGCACTTGGATTCATTGGTTCTCTTTTTATCTTTCTCTTCTTGTATTTTTCATTATGTTCCTCACTGTTTTCTCTTTTCTTTTCTTTTACCTTGTGAATATGTGTGAGTAGTCGCTTTACTTGTTAAGGGTGGAATATGGTTAGATTCTATTTGAAGATGTTATTTGCAAAAAAGCTTAAAAAGCATAAATTTTGCAATTGAAACTCCATTAAAATCACTCGCAATTCCGCTCCACTAGGCATCCTATCCTACCACGATAGCGATGATTCCTAATCGTGACCGGATTGCTAGTGATTTGCCGGAGGTTAGAATCAAGAAATAACAACGGAAGCACAAGGGACAAGGAAGACGGATTTAGCGAAATGCCGCAAATACCGTATTTCAATTTACCTAATCCGCGTTGTTACATATTGCTTTAGTGTCAATATAAAAGTTGGGTCTATAAGGATTCTGCAAACTTCGTCTTCATACAATCTAACCTATTGCTACCCTTAACAAGTCCTTTTATTATACATAACCTTTGTTGCGACATTTAGTTTAGTCAACAAATCAACACATGTTGTTAACTCGTTAAAACAAGCGTAAAAACATACCATCTCCCTGTGGACGACCCGTACTCATTGCGGCTCGCTACACGCGACACCGTTTTGATTGCGGTAATTTCAAAACTCTCTTTAAATATAACATGGTAAAAAGGTAACAATCAAATGGCGCCGTTTCCGGGGAGACGGTAACGTTTACTTGTAGTCTCGGGTTAATTTGTGCATATTTTGTATAAAAATTAACTTTCTAACACATTCAAACGGATAAAAACCATTCTTTTTCAAAACCATCACAAACACAAAAATTCATTTTTCTTCTCTGGATTTGTAATCTGCTAACACTCTGAAGTTATAAAAAAATCAAGTTATAAAAATGGAATGATATTACTTCACCGAGACAACACAGAAAATTAGAGCCCAATCCCACAAAAAAAACCGGCGACAGTCCCTGAAAATCCGAGGTCACCGGCCTTCTTGGAACATTTTCAATTTTGGATTTTTGTATTGCTTTCAGTGTTCTAATAGAATCCCATTTCTATTGTTTGATTTTCTTAATTATTTGTGTTCAGAATTTTGGCTATCCATATCGCTTTTTGGCTCAAATATCCGTATTTTTCCGACATTTGCAGATTTAATGGATTGTGAGCAGCGATCGTGCGAAACAAGAGGGTATTTTCAAGAACAAGAGGAGTGAACACATAGTTCTAAAGATCCGGGTAGTTGGACCCGCGCAAGCGAACCATTCGACCACTCGGAGGGAATATCGACACGAGTTTTCTTAAACTCGACACTTCTGGTACGTATTTTTCTAAACACTTCCTCTTCTCAAACCCGACGCTCCAATATCCTTGTCTTTGCAGGATTCTTAGCAATATCGCCGCAAAAAGCCAAAGAAAAGAATAACCGTATTTGTTGCAGTGTCATATTTAAAGTAAAAAAACGAATTGATTGTTTGAAAACAAAACTTCGTTGATTTGCGCATTGCATCATTTAATACGGACTTAAGGGGCTCTAACACCAATCCAGATTGGGTGGGGATTTCATCACCCTTCCTAAGACCCCTAATTGCATAAATGTCACCTCAAGCTTAATAAAAAATATCTAGACTCAGCCAACTAAGGACTTGTCGCGCTCAATAGGACAAAGGAAGATTGTGGGCATTTAGTTGTTTATCTAAATATGACTCTTGTGGTGCCTAGGCTAGACAAGTGAGGAGGTAATTTTAAAAGGCCCATCTTACGGTGATTCGTGAGCGGTACCCTCCTTACCTCACTTGTGCTAACCTGGCCACAACTGGCTGTGAAGAATTGATATGAGGGTTACCTCACAGTTTTTCGCTTTGGAACAGTTAGGAGCAGGTCTAGCAGACTTAGAGGACCTTAGTCTAGGTGTTGATTATGCATTTGTGACTATGCATTTGTGATTGTGTTTGTTGAATTGTCTTGAAACAAACACAAATCTGCCATTTTTACCACCATCACCCAATTTTCTCCACTTTCGTTTTCTTACCCTCACATTCTACCTTTTGACTACACTAAACTCATTTAGTGTATGTCCACTTGGACTAGGGACCCTAGTGCCCGCTTAGTCCGTGTTTCGTTAGTCCCTACAGACTACGCGATCGACTCCAACGCCGAAACTCATTCCATGCCTTTAGCACCCCTACCTTTGTCGGTCAACTCTGATGTTGACCGAGATTCTGTTCATACATCTTCACCTTCCCTATCACCAAATTCTCTTTCTGAGATGTCAGGGTTTCCTCCTAACATCCCTTTACCTCCCCCGGGACTGATTCCACCTCATCTGGGTGAGAATAACCCGCAACCACATCCTGTTGTAGCGCCACAGCGAATCACGCTCTAGGATCGTTTCTATCCCACCCGCTCGGCACTTCCTACCTGTCTTTCACTTCCGTCGGCCAATGGGGATAATTTCGAAATTAAGCCCCACTTCATCAACATGTTTCCCAAATTTCACGGGCTGGAATCCGAAGATGCCTATATCTTCATCAACAAATTCCAAAACGTCTGTGCAATGATGAAGATAACCCAACTGTCCGACGATGCTATACGCCTACGAGTCATTCCTTTCACGCTATGTGACCTTGCTGAGAAGTGGCTGTATAGCACTGCATCGCAATCCATAACAACTTGGGATGAGTTTGTAAAAGCGTTTTTGAAGAAATTCTACCTAAATCACAAAACCGTGAGAATCCGAAACGAAATCAACCAATTTTCCCAGCTTCCTACCGAACATTTTTGGAAGTGTTTTGACCGATACAAGGACCTTCTGGGTCAGTGCCCTCATCACGGTATTGAGAGATGGCAACTTTGCCAAACCTTATATGAAGGCTTGAACCCAGCAATAAAGCAGTTGTTGGAAACCATTTGTCAAGGCCACTTCCTATCGAAATCTGACGAGGAAGCTTGGCAATTCTTCAATGATCTTGCGGAACAGACGCTTCAGTGGGAGAGCACCAGACCGAGTACTTCTTCTTCTTCTTCTTCCACTTCTCCCGGTCAGTCTAGGGCAGGCATTCATCAACTCGATATCTCAATTGCAATGAAGGCCGTGATGGCAGCCATCACATGGAAACTGGAAGCAATTGAGAGCAAATTCTCGTCTCCTTCTCCTACCTCTGCTCTTCCCCCTTGTACCATCTGCTCTTGTTGTTCTGATCCATCCCATTTGACTGAAGAGTGTCCTTACAACCCACCTACTTAAGGAAAGGACCAGGTCAATGCATCCTTTCAACAAAGACCGAGAAATGACCCATACTCTTCCACCTACAATCCCAGTTGGAGGAACCACCATAATTTCCCCTGGAATCAGAACCAGCATGAATTCCAAGGCAATAACAACTTCCAGGGGCCTCCTCCTCTACAACAACAAGCTCAGCAACAGACTCAACATCAATTTCAGCAGCCCTTCCAACCCCAACCTTTTCAAAATCAGACGAACAACTTTGCACCTAACAATTCTTTTCCTCAAAACAACTTTGTTCCGTCAAACAACGATAAGGTTTCCTCTCTAGAACGGAGTCTGGAGGCATTTGTAAAGCAATCGACTCAATCCACCGCCAACATCCAGTCTTCCATTCAATCTTTGGTGCAACACACTGCTGCACATAGGCAAAGCATCAAAACCATCGAAGCCAAGATTGCATAGCTGAATGCGGCCTTAAGCGAGCGAGAGAAGGGGAAGCTTCCATCTCAACCACTCCCAAATCCTGGTCACCCACATGATGTATATGTTGCTCTTGAACAACAGAATCATAATGTGAGTGCCATGACTATATTCAGATCCGGAAGGATGCTGCACAACAACATTGGGACACGGACTGATGATGATACCCCAGCCGCTTCTTCTTCTTCTTCTTCATCTTCTGAGCCTATTCTCCCTTCTTCAAAAGGCTCTCCTTCTTCTTCTGCTTCGAACGGACCCACTTCTCACCCTACGAAAACTCCAGCTCTGGGATTCGTTCCAACTATTAGTGTATATGCCCTAGGGGCCATTATTGTATCATACTAGTTTGTATATTACTTAATGGAAGCTTGGGATATTCACAGTTATATTAACAATCTCGCTCAACATAGTAGTATGCTACTTGGTTTATGTCTATCTTAATATGTGTATATGTTAGCATATCGCGAATACATATTGATAGAGCCCTTAGGATCTTGCTTGACTACCAGCGTTGTGATGGCAGTCAAACTAGTGGGGGCTGGGTAGTCTACAAGAACATACTTTTTCAGGTCCCTAGTCGTAGGATTATTGAGACAGGACATCGATATTCCGGAGTAGACTAGTATGTACGCTTCTCATCCCAATTGGGGAGATGGTCTGTCCCACAGCCATCATTATGTTGTACTGGAGATAGTATACCGGTGCTCGTTGGGTTATGGATACACCGGACAGGACATACAGGGAACTGTTGGTTGGTATTATACTCGTCGTCAGTTAACAGTTCCCAGGTGACATGAGTACAGCATAGCCCGCAGACTTGACACTGCTGCTTTGTCTCGAGTGTGTTCCCACAATTATTAGATTGCTACCGTACCACGGCTCAAAGGAGTCGTGCAAACAGGTAGGAGTTGGGTGCAGTCCCGAAGCACTTGGAGGGAGTGGCTGTTAGATTGGATTCGTGTCTTCCGGTATTGGGAGTTGATATCACGTTGTGTTTGGAGAGCCATTATGCAAAGTCCCTGGCCAGGGTAAACGAGATTTACTGGTAGGATTTCCAGTAGCTTCTCAAGGTGTAATGGGCTTCACTCCGACACGACTTATACCGCTTTTAGGGGTCTGACGCTTGCCGCCCCCTAGATACAATATGAGATAGTACTAGACGAACAGGCCGGACTGTACGGAGATTGTCACATCAGGCTCAGTAGGAGATCGGATGGGTTTCCTCATCGGGCTTCTTATCGACATCTACCTGGGGACCGTTACGTACAGCTAGTACCGCTTGCGGCCTGTGGTTTAACCCACTGCCAGCATAGTATCGAGTCTTTAGAGTCCCACACAGAGAGTTTCCCTGCTTCAGGCAAAACGATATAGAGGTCGTATGGTTTTACGACATGGCTCGGACACATACATGTATTTATGCAAGTACGATGTTCGGACAGTTTTTACTAGTGGGCTTTAGTTTAAGCCAGATTCTAGTATTGGATTATTGGATTTATACAGTCTCGGTATTTCCATGTTTTCACGGATGGGAGGGGAATTCTCGTAATTAGTCGAGAAGCTTCTAGAAGAAAGATGAGGTGGAGAGCTTAGGTGTTATTTGCATTAAATGGATTAGTGACACATGAGATGAATCATCCAAATGAGTTAATGAAGCATTTATTGCTTAATGACTCATGAAATGATTCATTGTCTGTATTAAATGAAGCATGGTTGTAAATATCATATAATGATTTATTTGATATTCTTTATGCTTCATCATATATTGAAATGAGACATAATTCATTTTGATTCTCACTTACACATTCTCTCTCCTCAAGCTCTCTCTCTTCAAAGAACTAACCCTAATCCTCTCATGTGTTGAGAACCAAGGGTTAGCAAGACTAATAGATCCCTAATCCTCTTCTATATCCTCTAGGTTACTTTGATTAGCACTCATAGCCACTTAGTTACGTCAAGTGAGAGGTTAAAGCTTGGAGAAGGAGCTCCCTGGTGGATCTTCTATCACATCAAGGAGGCCGACGAGGAGGTGAACTACAAGAACAAGAAGGACTTGAATCTTTATGTATAATCATCTATCATAATAGTTAATCACTTCTAGATAGTTGTTAGTTAGGGTTTAGCAAAGATCCGTAAAGTTAGTCGATGTTAACTTAAACAAAATCATTGTTTTACCTATTCCGCCTCCCCGCATCATGTGGGGTGTCTAACGTCAACTTACACCAACTCCACTATCTCCTTCATAAGCATTGGACTCAACCAATTTTAAAAACATTCCATTTGCAAACCAGGGGCTGGGCTAGCGCGGGTTTTGGCTGTTCATCGCGACTGTGTAATCCGTCTTTCTTTGCACGCTCAAAAGGAATGCGGATTCATAGAAAATCCAATATGTTCATCTGTGATCTGGAATGCCTATTATTGCTTCTGACGAATGTAAAATATCTATATATGATATCTATTAGGCGTTACTTATATTTTGCACCCGTGCTAGCCCAGCCCCCGCTCTGTCAGTTAAGTAACCTAATGGGTGAATGATGGGGCCCAGTGGCGAATGCAGATGGCATAAGAGGACGTTGTATTTTCGTTGTTTTCTGCAATGATAGGTTAATTGATGGGACGCATTATATTAATGCAAAGAAAATAAACCAAAGTTGAATCGTTGGAACAGTTTAAAAGATACCACTCAGTTATTTTCAAACAGAAGATATTTTTTTTAATTGCGGAGCTTAAGCCACTCCTTTTAAAAGCTATCAGGTTCCTTCGATCATATCAAGTTCACTACGTTCACGGTTTCGTCAAAACCATTCGTAGCCCTCCGTAATTTCATTTGGGTATTCAGTAGTATTCAAGCTATGTATTTTGACCAACACCAAGGCATAGTGTTTGGTAGCTGCTGGGTATTCATTTGTTGCATAGATAGATGAGTTGGGACAGTCGTACTATCGTTTGGCCAACGTCAGGGGTATGTAAGGGTGGATTCAAATTAACAAGATAATGATGGATAGAACTTGACATGTGACTTATGACATTTTGACCAACGCCAAGGTCATAAGATCATGGGGCAGATATTTATATCGGGAATTTCTAAAGAAACTGAAATTTGCTAAGAGTTCCATACCATTTGGAGTGTGATAATTTTGGTAGGATTCCTTCAGCTTTATCACACGATGATATTTAGATCCCGATCCTACTGTGAGTATCCGCTACTCATCAGGAGATTCGTCACTTACTGATCAATGCTATAAACCAAGTAGGTGTCGAGAAAGGTGTCAGCGGGGCTACGCCCCCAGAGAAAAGAGATTATTTAATTAAGGAACTTCACGAAAGCATCGTAAAACCTCCCTCGATGTACCGACATCGGCCTGGCTGAACGGTTAAGCAAGTATTGTATAGTGAGAATAGTCCTGACTAGTTTTTCCTTTTTAGTTTGAGGAGGGATTCGAGAAACAGTGGGAGCCATCATGTTTTGATAAACTAAAAACCACTCTAAACTTGAAAGAGCGTCATGCTAAAGTGTTCCCTCTCTCTCTCATTGCAGCGACCCAGAATATGACAGGCCTTAAGTTACTATTAGATAAAAAAAAATTGACAGGGCCAAACTATAAAGACTAGTTCCGGAATGTCAAGATGGCAATTACTTATGACAAATTCGGGTATGTCCTTACCACTAAGGCACCTGCTGTCCTTGGTCCAGAATCCAGTGTCGCGGATATGGAAATCCGCAAGACCTGGAAGATAGATTGGGCGAAGGCCAAAAGCATCGTCCTTGCCCCTATGAATAATGAACATCAGAGGAGGCACAAGAATATGGATCTAGAATCCATATTTCTCCACACCAAGGATTTGTATGGAGAGCAATCTCGTATAGCTAGATACGAGACCTCGAAAAACTTGTTTCAGTCGAGGATGGCCGTCGGATCATCTGTAGGAGACCATGTCCTTAAGATGATTGGCTATATAGAAGATCTCGCGGACCTCGGGACGACATTAGAGAACGAGCTATATACAGACTTGGTTCTTCAGTCCCTTCCTTCCTCCTACACCTAGTTTATTCTGAATTTCAACATTTAAGGAAAAGAAGTTGAACTTCTAGAACTCCTTAACATGTTGAGGAGTGCAGAGGGCACCTTGCAGAAAGCAAGGGAAACACCCACTATGTTTGTTCGTGGTGCTTCCTCTTCCAGGTCCAAGGCAAAGGCCAAAGGAAGGAAGATGAAGGCCGCTACCAAACCAAGAGGTGGTGTTGGTAAGGTGGGGGTCAAGGGAAAAGCCAAGGTTGCCGGGCCTGTAGTGGCAAAGGACGAGTGTTTCCACTGTCGTAGGAAAGGCCATTGGAAGAAAGATTGCAAAGCTTGGATCGCCAAGAACCAGGACCCGAAGCAAGCTTTGGCTTCAACTTCAGGTGTGTTTGTAATTGAAAATTGTCTGTCAATCAACTCTACTTCCTAGGTATTGGATACCGGATCAGGATCTCATATATGCAATTCATTGCAGCCACTGAGAAACCGTAGAGTGCTGAAGGTTGGTGATATGACCCTCCAGGTTGCTAATGGTGCTAGCGTGAGTGTTGTGTCCGTAGGGGATTATCACCTTGGATTGACGAGTGGATATATTTTGGTTTTGCGCAACTGTTTTTGTGTACCCAGTTTAATGTGTAATATCATATCAGTATCGTTGTTATCGAAAGAAGGTTATGATTTCACGTTTGTAAGCGATGTTGTTAACATCCACCTTAATCATGATTTGATTGGGTCCGGTACACTAGATAACGATATATACGTGTTAAACCAATTACAGATTTTCAATGTCCAGAACACACTAAAAAGAAAGTCTCCAGATATAAATCAGGCTTTCTTATAGCATTGTAGACTGGGTCACATCAATGAGACAAGGTTAACTAAGTTACATAGAGAAGGATATTTGGATCCGTTCTAATATCAATCTTATGCCACTTGTCAATCATGTCTCAAAGGAGAGATGACAAAGACTCCATTCACTGGACATGGAGTAAGAGCGAGCGAGCTTTTAGGACCCATACACAGCGATGTATGTGGTCCAATGTCTACACATGCAAGAGGCGGTTTTTATATTTCATTACTTTTACGGATGAATACTCTAGGTATGGATTCATTTTCTTAATGAAACATAAATCCGAGGCCTTTGAGAAATTCCATGAATATAAGAATGAAGTAGAAAACCAAACCGGAAAAAGTATTAAGTCACTGAGATCTGATCGAGGTGGTGAATACTTAAGTGCCGAGTTCCTGGATTACCTAAAAGTGAAAGGAATTCTCTCTCAGCTTACTCCTCCATACACTCTATAGCATAACGGTGTATCGGAAAGACGGAACCAAACCCTATTGGATATGGTACGTTCCATGATGAGTAATGTAGAGTTACCGCGATCTTTTTGGGGTTATGCGCTAGAATCAGCTGCATATCTTTTGAACAGGGTTCCTACCAAGACTGTGCCTACCACACCATATCAGATGTGGAGTGGGATGAAACCCTATCTTCAGTATCTGAAGATATGGGGATGTCCAGCTTTTGTTTAAAAAGCAGCATACGGACAAACTCGAGGCACGATCGGTACAGTTTAAGTTTGTGGGATATCCAAAGAACTCCAAGGGGTATTTTTCTATTACGCAGAAGAACAAAAGGTTTTTGTTTCTCGTAATGCCCATTTTCTAGAACAGCAGTTTTTAGAAAAGGAAACAAGTGCGGGCGCAATACAACTGGATGAAATTCCAGAACCACAAACTACTACTGAAAGTTTGGTAGATCCAGAAGTTCCAGAAGAACAGGACATTCCCGCACCCCTCCGTAGGAGTAGTAGTCCGTCTCATCCGCCAGAGAGATACTACGGTTTTCACATAGATGGGGATAGAGAGGATTGCATCTTTGATAATGATGAACCTACTAGCTTCCAGCAGGCCATCCAGAGCGGCGACTGATTAGTGTCAAAAACTTGTAATTACCGCAATCAGAAACGGCGTCGCTTCGCAGCTAGCCGGTGAGTACGGGTCGATCCACAGAGACGGGTAAATTCCTTTTATGTGTTTTAACGAGTTGATTATATTTGTAGTTTTGGGTTGGTTTATAAAAATCTAAAGACTGGATTTAATTAATTTAATTAAGAATCTTGCTAGGGTTAGGATTAGGGGAAGTTTTGGAAATTAATGATTTTCTTTCCTCACCGCTTTCAATACCTTCCTTTTTTAGATCTATTAGGTGTTAAGTTAATTATCAACAAATTGGATACAAATCTTTTGGGAAGATGTTTCTTCCTCTAGATTTGTACCCTACCTTTGTTGATAATTATCATAACCTTCACGGAAAACGCGCGGAACCGGCCCTTTATACTACGGTTCATCGTTACCTCGAAGGGTAGGATGCCGCAGGGAGCGGTTGTGCTCGTATGCGTGAAGTTCTAATTCATTAGGTGAAGGTGGCATTGAAAGGGGCGAGAGATTTCATCTCTCAACCCTTTCCCTAAGGCTAACCCTAACAAGCGAGGAGACTACTCGCTCATTAGGGGAAGAGAAGACATTAAAAGAATAAAAGAAGAACACTTACTAATGGTGATGGCTCCCTCCAAACGATAAAGAACAGATCTGAATGTCACTTCCAGAATTTTTGAATTTTATTTATTGAAAAGAGGCATAAGAAAATACAAGGTCTTGGGTTCTATTTATAGGACATAGAAACCCTAGGGCAACAATTGCACCGCATGTCTACAATTACAAATATACCCCCAGAAAATCTTTTCACAGCCGCCAAGGAGTTATGGTAAAAAGAAATGCGCACTAGGGTTTCAACTGGCCGCGGATCCGCCGCGTTGGTGGGCTTTGAGCCGCGGATCCGCGGCCCAATGATGAGATCGTTGGATTATTTCTTCTGGGCTTCTTCTGGTTTTACTGGGCTTCTTATTTCTTCATTTCTTTTTCTACCTGGGCTTCTGCAGTAACTCCAGATTTTCAGTGAACTCTTTGCATTGGATCTTTTAACCGTTTTTCTTGCAAAATTGGATCTTGCGTCGCCTTGTTGATGGTGAACCGTTCTTCTGCCGGGCTTTACTAAGATCTTCCTATTTGTTGGTCAAAAATCCTTCTTTCGTGTCGTCTTTTGTGTTTTTCACTGTTCTTGCTCCCAGAACCTGTAACCTGTAACATGTAGCAGACATGGGTCAAAAGCACCTGTTTTTATTCTTAAATGCATAAGAATGGGGCATACAAAATGCAATATTATGTTATGAACAAATACCCCCAAACTTATCTTTTGCTCGCCCTCGAGCAAACTTATTATTTAAATAAAAATCTAACCTAGCCACACTTTCGCAGGGAAACGCGATTGCACTGAGCTCGTGCAACAAGCCGTTAAACCTCTAGGTGTCCCTAGTAGGAGGAGTGTTGTCTCCTGAGGGTTTTCAGCGGATACTACCCACAAAATCCTATCAATTCTGCCCATTGACTTTTGTTCTCCAATTAGGTCTTCTAATAAGGAATTCTATTATCTTCTACTTGTAAATTATTCACCCATATTCTTCACGCTTCCTCATTGTTTAACTTAAGATTATATATGTTATGTAGACCTACTTAGCTTTCGGCATCTCTTAAGTTTTCCTTCTAGGGTTACATCTCCACTTAGGAATTTCTATCAACTCTACTAAAGATACAAGTTCTATTCTTCATTCCTTTCTCTTATCTAAACTCTAATCACATATCCCCACGTGTGTGTAAATATCACCCCTACACTTGGAAATTCAAATCAAGCAATCGTACTCCCGTCCATTGTCCAAAGCACTTGTGAAATTTCGCTTTCACATCCTTCATGCGACTGTTAATACTTCTTGAGGTACCAACAACCGATTACAAGATGCGTTAGCACTTTAAGGCGTACTTCCTAGTTTTGCAACACCCAAGGCTTTTAGCAGTGACTCCCAAACCAGTTGGTCTAAGGCACTAGGTGATGAAGCACCCTCGCTAAATATTTTTTTATTTTTACAGCCTTAAGTAATCACAAAAACCAGTGTCCATTTTTTTCTTTATCCACTTTTTTCTTTTTCATTGTGCTAAGGACTTTAGACAAGAGTATTTCAAGGTCTCTTCTACTAATCCAAGTTTCAAGGTGCGTGTTTGTGCAAATTGTAGGGTATACGTTTTCAGAATCTAGACTTAAGCTAGGAACTATTTTTCAAACTTATATTCTAATAAGAACATCAATACTCTTCCCTTGTTTTGACTTAGCCTAAGAAGTGAACCCAAAATTTGCCTATTTCTAAATAACCTACAAAGACATATACTTTCTACTGTTAAACTTTAAGAAAGGTTATTTTTAAGGTTTTTAATTCACTAAGTCTAAGATCTAGTTGTTCCTATCTAGTTAACCTATCTGTCAAACTCAAGTCAATTAGCCAAAATTGAATACAGTAATTTTTATAATTTTTGAAAATTTTCAATTTTTATGGGTTTTCAAATAAGTATGCAAATGCAAAAATATGTACATATGAATGCGAGGGAAGAAGACGTACCGAGCATACCCCCAAACTTGAACTTGACAGTGTCCTCACTGTCATGCTGAACCAAGAGGGTCAAAATACCGATACTCCCCTGTTTATTGAAAAACAAAATATATACAAAAAGACCCTCCCCCAAACTTCATTTAAACTATGTTAGACTGCCAAACTTTGCATAGGCCAAAAGTCAACACCAACCATTTGAAAAATTTATCAGTAAAGAGTATGGGTTGGTGGAAGAATAAGTTGTGGTGGCCCGCAAAGAATTGGGGAAGATAGAAGTAGTGGAATGGGAGGTGTGAAGGTAAATATACAGGTGATGGTGATGCATCGACACGAGAATGGAAATGATCAGCAATCAGTGGAGTGTTGGCATTCTCGTACCTTATTAAAAGAAATGGGGGTATTTCAACTTCTAAGGGAGGAAGTTGACTCACCATAATACCCCCAAGATGTTCCTGTGGGTCCTCTAATGACATGGCATCATCCATCAATTGTGTATGATATTCACTTATGAGGGAACTTATCTCCTCGATGTCCGCCATAGTCCAACTGGAAACTTGCCGCCTATCTTGTAAGACTTTTAAAATAGCGTTCTCTTGCTCGAAGGTTAGAGAGGCTGATATGATAATGGGAAAAGTCTCATTCTCACCTATGTAAGCATATCTACGGTGAGACGGCAAGGACATGAGTTCGAATTTCTGAGGTGAAAGAACCATTGCGGAATCAACCTCGAACTCAAAGGACTCTAACACAGGTTCGAAATCACTGCAAACAACCGATTCGGATGGTTCGACTAACTCATCCAAAAATTCAAACGACTCATATTCGGGCTGTGAGTCGTCGTCATCCGAAAAAGTGAAGCATTCATAATCAACATCGGTTGTGTCAACGGTAGTAGGCTCAAGGAGGGACGCACTAGTGGCGCCAAAACTGTTTTCATCAAATAGAAATCTTTCAAGCTCGCAGTCCTCCTGCGTGATTTCATGAATAGAGCAAACTTCTCGTGTACTAGCTTTAGGCACGGGGGGCAGACTTCCCATCTTATAAATATTGAACTCACTAGACCTCTTTCCGAAGGATAGAGTCATGGAGCCATTGCGACAATTTATCACGGCATTGGAAGTGGCCAAAAATGGTCGACCAAGAATCACCGGAATTTGGTTTCTTGGGTTAGCAACAGGTTGTGTATCCATGACGATAAAATCAACGGGGAATATGAATTCCCCGACTTTGATCAACACATCCTCTAGTTGACCCCTTGGATAGGTGATTGATCGATCAGCCATTTGGAGAGTGCAACGAGTGGGTTTCAACTCTCCAACCCCTAATTATTCGTACACGGAGTAAGGAATCAGGTTAACACTAGACCCAAGATCTAAAAGTGCTCGATTAATTGTCTTATCCCCAATTGTAATTGAAATCGTAGGACAGCCGGGGTCCTTTCGTTTTTAGGGTAAGGTTTGATGGTGGTTAATAGCATTGCTCACTGCACTAGCCACTAGCACTTTCTTGGGTACTTGAGATGCTTTTCTCTTTGAAGTACATAATCCCTTTAAGATTTTTGCATATGACGGGACTTGTTGGATAGCATCCAAGAGAGGTATATTTATGCTAACCTGCTTAAATATTTCCACAATCTTCTCCACTTGTGTATTTGGTTTATTAGGACTCAATCTGTTTGGGAATGGTGCATTTTGAAAATTAGTTGAGTCAAATGTTTGTGGAGCAGACTGTGGATTAGGGACGGATCCCGGTGTAGATGTGTTCGTGTTGTGAGAAAAGGGTCCGTTCGAGTCAGAAGAACTAGAGCCGTATGAAGGGTGGAGAATAGGCTCTAAAGAAAAAGGTGAAGAAGGAAGTGAAGAAAATGAAGAAGGGGAAGAAGAACCACCGGCAGGGATGTCATCATTAGTTCCCACATTATTTTGCAACTCTCTTCCGGATCTCAACGTGGTCACCGCATTCACATTGTGATTGTTATATGCGTTTTGTGTGTGACCGGGATTGGGCAATGGTTGAGATGGAAGCTTTCCCTTTTCTCTCTCGCTCAACGCAGCAGTTAATTGTGCAATTTGTGCCTCAATAGATTTGATACTTTGATCGTGTGAGGCATTGTTATTCATTAAAGATTGAACATAACTTTCAAATCTTGCTGCGGATTCTGAAGTTTGCTTAAGAAATGCATCTAGACTTTTTGCGAGCGAGGTAACCTTATCATCATTTGGTTGAACCAAATTGTTCGTTTGATTTGTATAAGGTTGTTGTTGGAAAGGTTGCTGGTTTTGAGTTTGTAAGGATGCTTGTTGTTGTTGTGGAGGAGCTCTTTGAAAATTGTTATTCCCTTGGAACTGTTGATTTGGGTGACTCCTCCACCCCTGATTGTATGTCGAAGAGTACGGATCATTTCTTTGTCTTTGCTGGAATGCAGCATTGACTTGATCCTGCCCTTGAATAGGTGCATTATAAGGGCACTCTTCGGTGAGATGCGATGGGTTCAAACAACAAGCACAAACAGTTCTTGTGGGTAGAGTAGGGGCAGGAGAAAACGGTGAGATTTTTGTCTCAATGGCTTCTAGCTTTTTCATAAGTGAGGCCATCTCGGCCTTCATAGCTATCGACATATCTATTTGATATATGCCTGCCCTAGATTGACCTACTGAAGAAGATGATGTGGTCTTGGTACTCTCCCACTGAATTGTTAGCTCACTTAGGTCCTCAAGAAACTGCCAAGCTTCGTCGCTAGACTTGGAGAGAAAATGACCTTGACCTATTGTTTCTAGCAACTGCTTCGTTGCCGCGTTCAATCCTTCGTATAATGTTTGGCAAAGTTGCCACTTTTCTATCCCATGATGAGGGCATTGAACAAGTAGGTCTTTAAATCTCTCGAAGCATTTCCAGAATGGTTCGGACGGAAGCTGTGAAAATTGTATAATCTCGTTTCGGATTCTAGCAGTTTTATGATGAGGATAGAACTTTTTCAGAAAAGCTCTCACAAACTCGTCCCAATTTCTAATGGAATGTGATGCAGTGCTGTATAGCCACTTCTCGGCTAGGTCACATAAGGTAAAAGGAATGACCCTTAGCCTTATTGCGTCATCACTTAATTGGGTTGTCTTCATCATGGCGCAAACGTTTTGTAATTTAGTAATGAAAATATATGCATCTTCGGATTCCAAACCATGAAATTTAGGCAGCATATTGATGAAGTGTGGTTTTATTTCAAAATTATCCCCATTCGCCGGTGGGAGGGAAAGACAAGTGGGAAGGGCGGTGCGGACGGGGTAGAAAAGATCCTGGAGCGCGACTCATGCGGGCGCTTCGACAGGCGGGAGATTCGGGTTATTCGCACCTAACGGAGGTGGAATCCTTCCCGTCGGTAAGGTATTGTTAGAATCGTATCCCGACATACCTTCGAAAGAATGTGATGGTGAAAGTGAAGAAGTGGACAAGATTTCGACTTCGGAGTCGAAAGGTTCGTCGGTCGGTACCAACGAAACACGGACTAATCGGGCGCTAGGGTCCCTAGTCCAACCGGACATACACTAAAAGGGTTAGTGTAGTCGAGAGATGAAAGACAGAATGTGAAGGTAAGAAAACGAACTTTGAGAAGAAGTGGTGTAAGTGAGTGCAAAGATTCTTTAGCGACAAGTTGCAAGTTTTGAAAAGATTTTCCTTTTTTTTTTTATTAAGTGAGCTTTTGCAAAAAGATTTTGAAAAGAGACTAGTGACAAAACTGCAATTAACCACACATGCACAATCAGACCTAAGTCTAGGGTCACCTAGGTCAGCTAGACAGCTCCTAACTGTTCCAAAGGGCTAGAGATAGAACCTCAAACCGCCTCTTCACGGACAAGTACGGCCAGGTAAGTGGGAAGGAACCACTACTACAGTGGGCCTAATTAAAAACCACTAGCCTAGTCACCGCAATATCGGTTAGGATAAACGGCCGATGCCTATACTAGTCCTCTGTCCTATTGAGCTCGACGTCCTTAGGGCTGAGTCTAATATTTTTTAGATTGAAAGTGGTCAATGCAGATGCTTTAAGTGATTTCTGGGGTCCTGGGAAGGGTAATGAAATCCCCACCCAATCTGAATTGGTCAATAGCCCCTTAAAGTCAGATTAAAGTATGCAAAGCAGTAAATCACTTGCAATCAATTTGCTTTTAAGCGCGGCGCAAAGAATCCTGCAGAAAATCAATTATTGGAAGGGGGAAGAAGATTTTTAGCGCGAAGAATCCTGCAGAAGATTTGACAAAAGATATATGGAGATTTGTAGAGGGAAGAATAAGGAAACAAACAGTGCAAAAATTTCGCAGAGAAGGATCCAGAGGGCCGCGGATGCGCCGCTCGAGGTAGGGTTATGCGGCGGAAGTGCGGTGGGTTGGAGGCTTCAGGTCTCTGGATTTCTTCAGCTGCTCTGTACTTCCAATCTCCTTCTGTTCTGATGTATTGTTTTCTGTTTCCCTTCCTGTGTTGTTTCAGATCCGTCAAACCTGCAAAGATTCACAAAGAGTACCCTTCAAACAATAAAAGATGATATTTTTTATATTTCAGATTTTTATAATTTTTTTTAAAATTTATATCAACCCGAAAATTCACAAAAAGAAAGATTACGCCGTCCCCGGCAACGGCGCCATTTGATTAGTGTCAAAAACTTGTAATTACCGCAATCAGAAACGGCGTCGCTTCGCAGCTAGCCGGTGAGTACGGGTCGATCCACAGAGACGGGTAAATTCCTTTTATGTGTTTTAACGAGTTGATTATATTTGTAGTTTTGGGTTGGTTTATAAAAATCTAAAGACTGGATTTAATTAATTTAATTAAGAATCTTGCTAGGGTTAGGATTAGGGGAAGTTTTGGAAATTAATGATTTTCTTTCCTCACCGCTTTCAATACCTTCCTTTTTTAGATCTATTAGGTGTTAAGTTAATTATCAACAAATTGGATACAAATCTTTTGGGAAGATGTTTCTTCCTCTAGATTTGTACCCTACCTTTGTTGATAATTATCATAACCTTCACGGAAAACGCGCGGAACCGGCCCTTTATACTACGGTTCATCGTTACCTCGAAGGGTAGGATGCCGCAGGGAGCGGTTGTGCTCGTATGCGTGAAGTTCTAATTCATTAGGTGAAGGTGGCATTGAAAGGGGCGAGAGATTTCATCTCTCAACCCTTTCCCTAAGGCTAACCCTAACAAGCGAGGAGACTACTCGCTCATTAGGGGAAGAGAAGACATTAAAAGAATAAAAGAAGAACACTTACTAATGGTGATGGCTCCCTCCAAACGATAAAGAACAGATCTGAATGTCACTTCCAGAATTTCTGAATTTTATTTATTGAAAAGAGGCATAAGAAAATACAAGGTCTTGGGTTCTATTTATAGGACATAGAAACCCTAGGGCAACAATTGCACCGCATGTCTACAATTACAAATATACCCCCAGAAAATCTTTTAACAGCCGCCAAGGAGTTATGGTAAAAAGAAATGCGCACTAGGGTTTCAACTGGCCGCGGATCCGCCGCGTTGGTGGGCTTTGAGCCGCGGATCCGCGGCCCAATGATGAGATCGTTGGATTATTTCTTCTGGCTTACTAATGGTGATGGCTCCCTCCAAACGATAAAGAACAGATCTGAATGTCACTTCCAGAATTTCTGAATTTTATTTATTGAAAAGAGGCATAAGAAAATACAAGGTCTTGGATTCTATTTATAGGACATAGAAACCCTAGGGCAACAATTGCACCGCATGTCTACAATTACAAATATACCCCCAGAAAATCTTTTAACAGCCGCCAAGGAGTTATGGTAAAAAGAAATGCGCACTAGGGTTTCAACTGGCCGCGGATCCGCCGCGTTGGTGGGCTTTGAGCCGCGGATCCGCGGCCCAATGATGAGATCGTTGGATTATTTCTTCTGGGCTTCTTCTGTTTTTACTGGGCTTCTTATTTCTTCATTTCTTTTTCTACCTGGGCTTCTGCAGTAACTCCAGATTTTCAGTGAACTCTTTGTATTGGATCTTTTAACCGTTTTTCTTGCAAATTTGGATCTTGCGTCGCCTTGTTGATGGTGAACCGTTCTTCTGCCGGGCTTTACTAAGATCTTCCTATTTGTTGGTCAAAAATCCTTCTTTCGTGTCGTCTTTTGTGTTTTTCACTGTTCTTGCTCACAGAACCTGTAACCTGTAACATGTAGCAGACATGGGTCAAAAGCACCTGTTTTTATTCTTAAATGCATAAGAATGGGGCATACAAAATGCAATATTATGTTATGAACAGCGACTCAGTAAGATGGCTGGATGCAATGCGGACCGAGATGGAGTCCATGTACACCAACAAAGTATGGACTTTGGACTTTGCTCCAGATGGGGTAAAACCCATAGGATGCAAGTGGATCTTCAAGAAAAAGATTGGTGTAGATGGACAGGTGGAAACCTAGAAGGCTAGACTTGTTGCAAAGGGTTTTCGTCAAAGACTTGGTTTGGATTATGACGAAACTTTTTCTCCAGTGGCTATGCTCAAATCCATTTGGATCCTTCTTGACATTGCCGCCTTCCATGATTATGAGATCTGGCAGATGGACATAAAGACAGCTTTTCTAAATGGTAATTTAGAAGAGTGCGTCTATATGGATCAACCAGAAGGTTTCAATCAGAGTGGGAGCAGCGGGAAAGTGTGCAAGTTGCTTAAGTCCATTTATGGTCTAAAGCAGGCATCGTGGAGTTGGAACATCTATTTTGATGAAACGGTCAAAGAATATGACTTTGTCAAAAATCCAGATGAACCATGTATATATAGTAAAATTGTAGCACGAACTGTCGCATTCCTCATCTTATACGTGGATGGCATTCTCTTGATAGGAAATGTCATTCCTATGCTACAAACTGTCAAAGGATTCTTGTCACACAGGTTCTCCATGAAAGACCTGGGTAATGCCTCTTACATACTGGGGATCTAGATCTAAGAGGATGTTGGGACTTTCGCAGTCCAGGTATATCAACACTATACTAAAAAGATTCAGTATGGAAGATTCTAAGCGCGGTAATTTACCGGCTTGTCACGGAATCACCCTCTCTAAAGAGATGTCTCCCAAGACTGATTTGGAAAGGGATCGCATGTCAGTTACACCCTACGCTTATGCCGTAGGCTCTATAATGTATGCGATGTTGTGCACCAGACCAGATGTAGCTTACGCACTGAGCGTGGTATCCGGTATCAGTCAGACCCAGGGGAGAAGCACTGGATAGCAGTAAAGATCATTCTCAAGTACCTGAGAAGGACTTAGGATACGTTCTTGGATTACGGTGGAAAAGACCTCAAGATCGAGGATTTTGCTGACTCCAACTTCCAGAGTGACAAGGATGACTCCAAGTCCATGTCAGGTTATGTCTTTACCCTCAATGGAGGGATGATGTGCTGGAAGAGTTCCAAGAAGGACACCGTTGCTGACTCGACGATGGAAGCGGAGTATATAGCTGCTTGCGATGCCGCAAAAGAAGCATTCTGGATGAAGAAGTTCCTCACAGAACTTCAGGTGGTTCCATCCATTGTTGATCCAATACCTCTGTATTGTGACAACAACGGGGCTATAGCTTTAGCAAAGGAACCCAGGTCCCATCAGAAGTCAAGACACATCTTAAGGCGGTATCACCTGATCAGGGAGATCATAGATAGCCAGGAGATCGAGGTCCGGAGAGTTGCTACAGAGGAGAACACGTCAGATCCATTCACAAAGGCCTGACCTCAGATTCAGATCGAGAGGCTACTCGAGATGATAGGTCTTCGATATGCCAGTACATGGCCCTAGTGCAAGTAGGAGATTGTTAGTGTATATGCCCTAGGAGACTTTAATGTATCATAGTAGTTTGTATATTACTTAATGGAAGCTTAGGATATTCACAGTTATATTAACAGTTTCGCTCAACATAGTAGTATGCTACTTGGTTTATGTCTATCTTAATATGTGTATATGTTAGCATATCGCGAATACATATTGATAGAGCCCTCAGGATCTTGCTTGACTACCAGCGTTGTGATGGCAGTCACACTAGTGGGTCTAGGTAGTATATAAGCACATCCTTTTTCAGTTCCCTAGTTGTAGGATTATCGAGACAGGGCATCGATACTCCGGAGTAGACTAGTGTGTACGCTTCACATCCCAGTTGGGGAGATGGTCTGTCCCACAGCCATCAGTATGTTGTACTGGAGATAGTATCTGGTGCTCATTGGGTTACGGGTACACCGGACAGGACTCGCAGGGAACTGTTGGTTGGTATTATACCTGTCGTTAGTTAACAGTTCCCAAGTGACATGAGTACAGCATAGTCTACAGACTTGACACTGCTGCTTCGTCTCGAGTGTGTTCCCACTGTTCTTAGATTTCTACCCTACCACGGCTCAAAGGAGTCGTGCAAACAGGTAGCAGTTGGGTGCAGTCCCGAAGCACTTGGAGGCAGTGGCGGTTAGATAGGATTCGTCTCTCCCGGTATTGGGAGTTGATATCGCGCTGTGTTTGGAGAGCCATTACGCAAAGTCCCTGGCCAGGGCAAACAAGATTTACTGGTAGGATTTCCAGTAGCTTCTCAAGGTGTAATGGGCTTCACTCTGACATGACTTATACCGCTTTTAGGGGACTGACGCTTGCCGCCCCCTAGGCCCAATATGCGATAATCCTAGACGAACAGACCGGACTGTACGAAGATTGTCACATCAGGCTCATAAGAGTTTGGATGGGTTTCCTCATCGGCCTTCTTATCGACATCTACCTGGGGACCGTTATGTACAGCTAGTACCGCTTGCTGCCTGTGGTTAAACCCACTGCCAGCGTAGCGTCGAGTCTTTAGAGTCCCACACTGTGAGTTTCCCTGCTTCAGGCAAAACGATATAGAGGTCGTATGGTTTTTCGACAAGGTTCGGACACATACGTGTATTTATGCATGTGCGATGTTCGGGCTGTTTTTACTAGTGGGCTTTAGTTTAAGCCAGATTCTAGTATTGGATCATTGGATTTATACAGTCTCGGTATTTCTGTGTTTTCACAGATGGGAGGGGCATTCTCGTAATTAGTCGAGAAGCTTCTAGAAGAAAGATGAGGTGGAGAGCTTAGGTGTTATTTGCATTAAATGGATTAGTGACTCATGAGATGAATCATCCAAATGAGTTAATGAAGCATTTATTGCTTAATGATTCATTGTTTGTATTAAATGAAGCATGGTTGTAAATATCATATAATGATTTATTTGATATTCTTTATTCTTCATTATATATTGAAATGAGACATAATTCATTTTGATTCTCACTTACACATTCTCTCTCCTCAAGCTCTCTCTCTTCAAAGACCTAACCCTAATCCTCTCATGTGTTGAGATCTAAGGGTTAGCAAGACTAATAGATCCCTAACCTTCTTCTATATCCTCTAGGTTACTTTGATTAGCATTCATAGCCACCTAGTTACCTCAAGTGAGAGGTTAAAGCTTGGAGAAGGAGCTCTCGGGTGGATCTTCTATCACATCGAGGAGGCCGACGAGGAGGTGAACTACAAGAAAAAGAAGGACTTGAATCTTTAGGTATAATCATCCATCATAGTAGTTAATCACTTATAGATAGTTGTTAGTTAGGGTTTAGCAAAGATCCGCAAAGTTAGTCGATGTTAACTTAAACAAAATGATTGTTTTACCTATTCCGCCTCCCCGCATCATGTGGGGTGTCTAACGTCGACTTACACCAACTCCACAATCTCCTCCACAAGCATTGGACTCAACCAATTTTAAAAACATTCCATTTCCAAACCGGTTGAGGTCCAATAAACAAAATCCACAAATGGAGAAGATTCTGGAGTTGTTTAAGCAGGTTAACATCAACATTCCCCTTTTAGATGATGTCCAACAAGTCCCTTCCTACGCGAAAATCTTGAAGAACTTGTGCACGAGAAAGAGGAATTCTCAGGTGCCCAAGAAAGTTTTCTTAGCTAGTGCCGTGAGTGATGCTCTTACCCAATCTTTACCCCAAAAACGGGAGGACCCTGGCTGTCCTACGATTTCAATCACCATTGGGCACAAGAACATCAACCGCGCACTTTTGGATCTTGGTGCCTGTGTTAACCTGCTTCCGTACTCAGTATATGAACAACTAGGTGTAGGAGAGCTAAAACCCACACATTGTACTCTTCAAATGGCCGACCGACCGATCACTCATCCTAGGGGTGAGCTAGAAGATGTGTTAATCAAGGATCGGTACTTCATATTCCCCGTTGACTTCATTGTTTTAGACACAAAGACTGTAGCTAACCTCCGGAATCAAATTCCGGTGATACTCGGTTGCCCATTCCTTGCGACCTCAAATGCCGTGATCAATTGTCGAAATGGTTCGATGAACCTCTCTTTTGGAAACATGACAATTGAACTCAACATTTTTAGGTTGGGGAATTTGCCCTCTGAACCTAATGCTCATATAGTAGACGTTTGTTCGATCCAGGAGATCACCTCGAAGGACTGTGAATTCGAGGAGTTTTTGTTCGATCACAGCAATCTTGACGCCACTAGTGCGTTCCTCTTCGAGCCTGCTGCTGCTTCTGCTCTGGACTATGATTAGGAGTGTTTCACTTTCTCAAACGATCTTGGCCAATCACCACCCGAGTTTGAATCCTTTGAATTTCCAGATGAGTTAGCTGAACCATCCAGCTCGGTCGTTTACACTCATTTTGAACCTCTGCTGGAATCCTTTGAGTTCGAGACCTTTTCACCAATCTTGCCTGCAATCGTTTCACCGCCAACGCTCGAACTCAAGCCATTGCCATCTCACCTTAAGTACGCTTACTTGGGTGAGAACGAGACCCTCCCTATTATCATCTCGGCTTCTCTAGCTCCAGAGCAAGAGAAAGTCCTTCTTACGTTCTTGCACAGCAATCGGCAAGCTTTTGGCTGGTCAATGGCGAACATCAAGGGGATTAGTCCTCTAATCGTTGAACATCATATTCATCTGATGGATGATGCCAAACCAGCCAGGGATCCACAAAGGCAACTCAACCCAGTCATGAAGGAGGCTGTAAAAAAGGAGATCGTAAAATGTCTGGATAGTGGTATCATTTACCCTATCTCTGATAGCCAGTGGGTTAGCCCCATTCACGTTGTCCCCAAGAAGTCGGGCATAACGGTCATAACCAATGAGGCGAACGAGTTAATCCCTACTCGCACGCAGACTGGGTGGCGAGTATGGATCGATTATAGAAAACTCAATGCCGCAACGCGGAAAGACCACTTTCCGCTACCTTTCATTGACCAAATGCTTGAACGATTGGCTGGACACGAGTACTACTGCTTTCTGGATGGCTACTCTGGCTATAATCAAATTCCCATCGTCAAAAAAGACCAGGACAAGACCACATTCACCTGTCATTTTAGCACGTTTGCATATAGTCGCTTGCCCTTTGGGTTATGCAATGCGCCCGCAACCTTCCAGCGGTGTATGATGGGAATCTTCTCAGACATTGTGGAAAAATTCTTGGAGATCTTCATGGATGATTTCTCCATTTTCGGCAATTCCTTTGATGAGTGTTTGTTGCATCTTGACGCTGTCCTTACCCGGTGTAAGGATAAGAACCTCACTTTAAACTGGGAGAAGTGCCACTTCATGATACGCGAAGGTATTGTCCTAGGACATATCATCTCGCAAAATGGCATTGAGGTAGATAAAGAAAAGATTGAAGTCATTTCAAATCTCCCTCCTCCCAAAAGCGTCAGAGACATCCGAGCCTTCCTTGGCTATGCCAGTTTCTATAGACGGTTCATCAAGGACTTTAGCAAGATTGCTAAGCCCTTGAATCTTTTGCTGGCCAAGGACACGACATTTGACTTCAACTCGAGCTGTATGACTGTGTTCAAGTCATTGAAAAGATCACTCACTTCTGCTCCCGTTCTTTCCTCCCCTGACTGGACGTATCTATTTTAGATTATGTGCGATGCATCTAACTTTGTCATCGGTGCGGTCCTTGGACAACACATCGATAAGATGTCGTACGTAATCTATTATGCTAGCCGAATCCTGAACGATGCCCAATAGAACTACACAACAACCGAGAAGGAATTTTTGGCTGTTGTGTTCGCTTTCAAGCCTTATCGGCTCTCTAGTCATCGTCTACACGGACCATTTAGTTCTTCGCCATCTTTTTGCAAAGAAGGACGCAAAATCTCGATTGATACGTTGGATCCTCTTGCTTCAAGAGTTTGACCTTGTCATCAAGGACAAAAGGGGATGTGAGAACGTAGTCGCCGACCATCTCTCACGACTTCCTTCTTCGCCGTCGCTTCAAATTCCGATCAACGACGTTTTTCCGGATGAACAGCTCTTGACAGTATTTTACGAACCCTGGTTCGCAGATATTGAGAACTATTTGGCCACAGGATTGCTACCGACTGAATGGTCAAGTCAGGACAGACTTCGATTCTTATCCCAAGTAAAACACTTTTACTGGGACGAACCTTATCTGTTCAAGTACTGTCCCGACCAGATTATTCGTCGGTGTGTCCCTGACAATGAATTCAAGAGTGTGCTGTCATTTTTCCACGATCAAGCATGTGGCGGGAACTCTGGCCCCAGAAAGACAGCAGAGAAGATCTTGCAGTGTGGTTTCTACTGGCCACAACTCTTCAAAGACGCTCACGACTACTGCAAGACTTGCTCCCGGTTCTAACACTTGGGCCGGATGTCAAAGAGAAACGAGATGCCGCTCCAACTAATCTTGGTTGTGGAGATTTTCGATGTTTGGGGGATTGATTTTATGGGGCCGTTTCCCAGCTCTTTTGGGAACTTGTACATTCTTCTCGTTGTTGATTATGTCTCTAAGTGGGTCAAGGCTATGCCCAGCCGAACTAACGACAATAAGGTTGTCATTAGATTTCTTAAAGAAAATATCATTTCCCGGTTTGGGCACCCTTGCACGATCATTAGTGATAATGGAACTCATTTCTGTAATAGGACTTTCGAGTCCTTGATACAGAAGTATTCCATTAATCATAAGCTATCAATACCCTACCACCCCTAAACATGTGGGCAAGCCGAGGTTTCAAATCGACAAATCAAGCAGATATTGGAGACGACGGTTTCTAAGAACCGTAAGGATTGGTATTTAAAACTCACCGATGCCCTTTGGGCATTTCGAACTGCTTATAAGACCGATCTTAGCATGTCTCCCTATTGGCTTGTTTACGGAAAGGCTTGCCACCTTCCAGTGGAAATTGAGCATCGTGCATTTTGGGCGATAAAGGAGCTGAATCTATCTCTCGAAGATGCAGGCAGCCATCGGAAGCTGCAGTTAAACGAATTCAGCGAGCTTCGAGATGAGGCTTATGAAAACGCGGTTGTCGTTAATAACCGAACGAAGGTGTTTCACAATAAACACCTTTTGCGCAAAACTTTCGCACCTGGTCAACAAGTACTACTTTATGACACCCGGCTACATTTCCATCCAGGTAAGCTCAGATCTCGCTGGAAAGGGCCATTTTTTGTGTGGAATGTATACCCGCAAGGCACTGTGGATTTGGAAAATCCAAATGACGGTTCATTTTTCAAAGTAAGCGGACACAGACTGAAACTGTACCTTAGCCCCGAACCAACAGAGGAGCTCCTGGCCTTACAGGAGCCAGTTTACCCTTCATAAACTTCCTCTGCCTACCACCAAACTTCGGTTATCCAGCAACAAACAGTGGACACTGTTTCAAATAAGTTTGGGGGTATGTATATACTGCTTTTTGTATATATGTATATATATATATGCATGTTTGTGTATATATATATATATATATATATATATATATATATATATATGTATGTATATGTATATGTATATGTATATGTATATGTATATTCTTGTCCGGTGCATATCCATTTTTGACGAGCAATCTTGTCTGGTGAAGCTCAGTTCGCATTTTTATATAAAAAAAATCATACCGACAATTTTGCCCCTTCAATAAATTTGCCTTCTTGATGTACAATGACAGTGAGGGCACTGTCCAGTTTAAATTTGGGGGTACGCTCGGTACGCATTTCTTACCTTCGCATTCATGTGTATATTTTGCATTTGCATACATATTAAAAAAACCACAAAAATCGAAAAATTTCCAAAAAAATAAAAATATAAAAACTTTGTCGTCAAGTTAGCTAATAGGGTAACTTAGATTTTGATTCCAAAAGTTTAGTTGATACATTAGAAATAACTAAATCCTAGGCTAGGAATTGAAAACCCTAAAAATAACCCTCATTCTATTTAGACTTTGGAAAGTATACGTCCTTTCAGTTTTTTAGAGAAATAGGTAATCTTGAGTTCAGTTCTTTAGTTAAGTCAAAGATGAAGGAAAAGTATTGAAACTTTACTGAAGGATAAGTCTGAAAAATAATTTCAATTCTTGAGTCCAAATTTAGTAAGTATATACCCTACAAACTGCACATACACACACCTTGAAACTTGGGATAGTAGAGGATACCTAGAAATACCCTTGCCTGAAAGTCTAGTATGAAAGAAAAAATGGTATTTAAAACTAAACACTAAAATAGCATATTGAAAAATATATCCGGTCTTGAAAAAAAAAAGGAAAAAAATAGAATAAATTCAAAACCTGGAAGCTGCTATTTACGCTTTAAGCTCGCATATTCAGTAATTGGCCGTTAGTGCCTCAAGAAATATTAATAATCGCATGAAAGGTGTGTGAGCAACTCCGTCCATCTTTAACGAAAAGAAGTAGTATTAGGTATTAGGGCAAGGGTACTATAGCTTGAATTGAATTCTTGAGTGTAAGGTTGCAAATATACAGACACATAGGGGTATACAATCGATGTTTGGATAAAAGATAGAAATGAAGAATAAGACTTCTGTTTTCTGTAAAGTTGATAAAAATCCTTGATTTGAGACCGCACTTTTAGAAGGAAAACTCAGGAGATACGAACATCTTTCTAAACTTTTTTGGAACGTATAGGATCTGAGGTTAAATAGATAGGAGGCGTAAAACATAAGGGTGTTAGTTATATGTATGCCCTAGAGGCCATTACTGTACATTGGATGTATATTGTAGTGGATGCTGGGACGTATATAGAGAGGACTTTCTTGCTCGACATGATAGTATGCTATCTGGTTGCTCTTTACCTTAACGTGTATACTGATTGTCTCTCTATTACATGTTGGTAAAGCCCTTAGGATGTGTACTTGACTACCTGGACTATGATGTGGATCATACTAGTGGGGACATGGTAGTCCATAAGTACATCCTTGAAAGTCCCTAGTCGTGGGTGTATCGAGATGGGGCATCGATATACCAGAGTAGACTAGCGTATACCTTCTCGACCCATACAGATGGGCGATGGATGATCCCATATCCATTGGTGTTTGACATCGGAGATGATATACGGGTGCTCAGTAGAGACTGGGTACACTGGACGGACTCGCCGAGAACTCCCAGATGGTATTATACCTTACGTCAGATGGCAGTTCTCTGGTGACACTGGTACAGAGTAATCTGTTGACCCGAGATCATCATAGAGTCTTGTGTGGTTCCCACTGTGCTTTGATTTCCATCTTACCTCGTCCAAGAGGGCATGCAAAACGGTGGTTTTTGGGTACAGTCCCGAGTCACATGGAGGCAATGAGCGATAGGAGGAGATTCGTCTCTCCCGGTATAGGGGGTTGATGTTGCGCTGTGTTCGATTGGCTATAACAGGAAATCCCTGGCCAGGGTTGCTGAGATTTACTGGTAAGTATTACCAGTAGTTTCTCGAATTGTTATAGACCTCATATCGACACGACTTATCGAGCTATTGAGGTCTGACGTTTACCACCCCTAGGCGAGATATGCGACATATCAGACGATCAGACCGGACTGTACGGTAGTGTTACTGGTTGGATTCACTAGAGTGTGAGCGGGCTTGCTCGTCGATCTTCTGATCGCTCAATACCCGGATGGCCGTTACGTTTAGCAGACCGCTTACGGCTTGTGGGTGCTTGATATGATCATCACCTGCTGCCGGCGTATTGACGAGTCTTTAGAGTCCTACACAGAGGTTTCCTGGCTCAAGCGAAATGAAATAGGAGCGCATATGAGATATGTGCGGGACCGAGAATGATACCAGTATGTGATACTGTATTCAATTCTCGCGATATGTGACATTGATCGGTTATATACGATATAGCCGGGTTATCGGATCAAGTGTTGATTCGATAAGTTGTTACTGTTGATATTAGCCGGTTATATGCGACATGACCAGATCATTAAATCAAGTGTTGATTTAATGATTTAATGCATAATTATATATTTGATATATTAGTTTGCATTAACTAGTATTGGTTCACTTAAGTTGGATTTTCTCACTCGGATGTGCGCATCGTATATGCGATATGATTTTGTGCACATGTTTGCATCATGTTTGATGATGCATGCTATATTGGTTAAGTGTAAAGATTAAACCATGGTTATGAATGGTTAGGGTTTTGTTTTCTTTTTCATTTATTTTATTTATTATTTATTTATTCATTTGGAAAAAGAAAAAGGGTGAGAAAAATGGTGGCATTCTTTTAATCTTTCATGAAGCTTCATGAACACTTTGACTATGTCACCATTTTGTCTTATGCTTAACCCTAACCACTCCACTAACCCTTGTTCACTCTCTACACTTTACCTTGGTTACCTTTATGATAAGGATTATGATTCTTTTCTTTTCTAATTAATCTTATCATATCATTTTCTTCTTCTTCTTCCTTGAACTCAAGAAGAAAACCTAAGCTCCATCAATGGTGATTGATGGAAATGAGTGAGAAATCCAAATCTAAAGTCTACCCACTTCCTATTTCTTCATCCTCTACCTCTTGCCAAGTAGTAGAGTGTGTTTTCTTCACAAGTTTCTTGACTTGGTGAAGTCGGAGCTTGATTTAGCGATGCCTCGACGTAGATCATCTTCGACATGGACATCGATGACCTAGCCCGTCCATTCTCCGATGAAGCCGACGCTAGAGCCCGGGACTTGTTATGGACAGTGAGGAGACTTCATTGCGGAGTTATGGAGGTGGACAAACGGATCTACAAAGGTTGTATTTCCGTATTCCCTTAGTTAATTGTTAACTAGTTCATTGTTTCGCCTAGAAATCTAGCCGACGATCCTTAGTCGGGTCTCTCGGCACCCGTAAAATTTTATATTGGCATGTTCGATGCCTTGTGAGACCACTATAGGGTGCCTAGGAACCTTTCACAGGGTTGGATATTTCAAACTTAGAATGATATAATTTCTAACGTAGACACTAAACTGTAGGGGTAGAATCGATGTTAACTTATGAAACTAGGTTGACGGGATTTTGTGGGTAGTATCCACAGAAAACCCTCAGGAGACGACACTCCTCCTACTAGGGACACCTAAAGGTTTAACGGCTTGTTGCACGCGCTCAGTGCAATCGCGGTCCCTGCGAAAGTTAGGTTAGGATTTTGTTTTGCTCTGGACGAGCAAAAGATAAGTTTGGGGGTATTTGTTCATACCAGAATATTGCAATTTAATACCGCTCATTCATTATCTATTTTTTTGTATATATCGGTACTATTAACTATGTTTGCTCAGTATTACAGATTACAGGTATCCGTGACAAAATATTGGAAATACACTTAGTATCAAGGATATATCATTTGTGAGCCGACACTGCAAGCAGAACAGCAAACCGACCGATATCCAAGAGTTATTTTGCAAAAAAATAAAGTGTACACATTTTGGTCCAACACATTAAATGTGTGTGCACACAACTCTTGGAACATGGACTATGGACTTAGGGGGGCTGCCATGACACACTCAAGTAGGCCAGTGCAAGTGGGCTACATGAGTGTGATGTGCATTTAATGCGAAAAGAGTTGATGTGATTTGAAGCTACAAGTTCCCTCCAAAACCCTGAGTACATCAAAAGCCTAATTTGAGAAAATAAACAACACCAGATTGATACTGGAGATAATAGAGGACCACACCCCAAATACGAGCCTAGGGGCTCGGATTTGGACTGAGGACTTTCTTGCAAAATCCGGACTCGCCGGCCCCACCACCTCCTGTGGGCCTTACTCTTCTACTGGCCCCTCCTTACTGCCTTGTCATCATTTTGTTATTATTTATTTGGTTACTTTTTGAGCCTATAAATACAGAACAGAGGGAAAAGGAGTGGGATACTTTTTGTTTAGTTTTGTATCAAAACTCTTGTAATTTGTAAGCTTGCTTTCCTTTGTAATTCTTGAGCTCTTGCCCCTTTGCCTTCACCTTGCAACTTCTTCATTAAACTTGCAAGCTTAAGGTTTAGGTTCTTGACTTCAAGATTAGTGTAACTTGTTTGTGATTCAATAAAAAGTTCTCATGTTTATTCATGTCTTGTTCTATGTTTGCAAATTTAAATTTGTGAAATTCTTGGTTTACTTTGATCTTGCAACCTCTTAAGTGAGCTTGCAACCTTAAAGTTTAGTGCTTGAATTTCATACTTCACCCGGCTTACGAACACTTGGAGATATTCGCACTTGGACTCATTGGTTCTCTTTTTATCTTTCTCTTCTTGTATTTTTCATTATGTTCCTCACTCTTTTCTCTTTTCTTTTCTTTTGCCTTATGAATATGTGTGAGTAGTCGCTTTACTTGTTAAGGGTGGAATATGGATAGTTTCTATTTGAAGATGTTATTTGCTAAAAACCTTAAGCTTTGCAATTGAAACTCCGTGCAAATCACTCGCAATTCCGCTCCGCTAGACATCCTATCCTACAACGATAGCGATGATTCTTACTCGTGACCAGATTGCTAATGATTTGCCGGAGGCTAGAATCAAGAGATAACAACGGAAGGACAAGGGACAAGGAATACGGATTTAGCGAAATGCCGCAAATACCGTATTTCAAGTTACCTAATCCGTGTTGTTACCTATTGCTTTAGTTTCAATATCAAAGTTGGGTCTATAAGGATTCGGCAAACTTCAACTTCATACAATCTAACCTATTGCTACCCTTAACAAGTCCTTTTATTATACATAACCTTTTGTCACGACCCGCAGGGTGCGGAACGTGACTGGCACTTAAGTTTACGAAACGTCTCAAGACGTCCGTAAAATAAGTAAGCGAAAGCCCAAAAAACCAAAACCATAAAACAGAAGAGTGAAGAAAACCCAATCAATTGAAAGCGAGTTTATCAAATAAGTCATATAAAACCCTTTTTAAAAACAATATCAATTTTTCCGAAAATTTCGGCAGAGTCTCCTTTGTAAATACTGGCCCCCAAAATGGGTACAACAAGAATATAAATGAATCCAACAAATAAGGCATCCCCAAGCGGGAGCTAGCTCTTCGCCACAGGGCGGTCACAAATCCCACGCAATGTAAAGCAACAACATGCGAAATAATCATAATGAAGCATAAGAAAAACAGCATATCGACTCAAGTGAGCTCGATCCCAAAATACAGCATAAAAGTCCACAAACCTCACAGTCTCATCTCTAGGTCAATATACAACAATACTCATAGATACAGTAGATGGAGTACACTAGATACAAGAATATACAAGGTGGTACAAAAATAATGATATAACCCACCTAAGAGCAAAGCCTCGAGTCCAGGCCAAAGAAACAAGCCCGCCGCTACTGTACTGACGGAACGGACCTGCAAAAGGATATGGCACAACGGGGGTGAGTTGCCAACTCGTGAGTAATAAATAACATCCACACAGGCTATCGTATGCATGCACACAAGGATCCTAGCATCTAAATACAGGTAAGGCAGGACATAATGGCAAGTATGTATGCAATATGAATATACTAGCAGGTATGAATGCAATGCGAGTCAACTCGTGATCTGAATGTGTAAGTATAAGAAATCATGTTTTTCCCTTTAAGAATCTCTTTTGAAATACCAGCACAATACCAATAGAATCAACAAGAACCTGTGTCCAGCAACGACACCTCAAAACTATCACAAATCTCATATATCCATGTCATCGTATATCTGGCCTCAGCCATCCGGCTGACCCAGCTCAATATCAAAATCTCATCATCTCGCGGCCACGGTCGGTATCCTCTGGATATCCGCCGTGCCAAACAGTCACCGATAGGTAATCCGTCCCCTGCCAGGCTCAACGTCAACCCCACATTCATCTTGCCTCGGGGTACCATACCGGGCCCACCATGTACCCGTGACGGTTCCTCCACTCCTCGACACGGATCTCGAAAACCACAGCAAACTCATGGTGGACGACACTTTACATCACTAGAAAACCGCAATTACATATTTTAAAAACATAATAAGTTTAGAAATTTTGCGGCTTTCCCCCGAAATCCATAAATATCATAAAATCTCAAGAAATCCTCATAAGTGCATATATCAATGGTGATGAATGGATATGATATCAATAATTAAGCTACGATGTATGATTAATAGACTAGGCATGAACAAATAATATGATGAGGTGCATGCACATGAATAGCAATCCTACGATTTCATTTTAAGGAATTAAAGGCAATAGCACAGGTTTAATCATCAATTAGTAAAAGGTTTCAAATTATAGGTTATCTAGTGTGGTGGCATGGCAATTACCAGGGCGTGTGTGTAAGCATGAATAGTGTTCGTGCTGCATATAAAAACCCTGGCAATGGTGCAGGTGTCCTATAAAATGGGTTCGCATATGTATGTCAATATAGGGCATGAATGTAGCAAATAATCATACAAGTATTACACCCCTAATTACTAACATTACTAAGAATCTTTTTAAGGTACTAAAACTATCGGACGACTTGCGCCATCCAACGATAGTCCCCCGTAGATGTTACATCTACTCACCGGAATCCCTGGCTAGCTCCGTCCAATCACCGCTTTCCCTTTTCGAGCCGCGTCTGACGTCTCCGCGACCGAACCTGGAATTGACATCAATACAAACATAAGGTTACAAATCAAGAACGACGCAATTCCCTAACGAAAATACCAACGTTCACTAGCTAGGTACAACGTGCACAAGGTGCGCGGAACACACGCGAAAATCGCAAAAACTGCAAAAATCGCCGATTTGGTCGCCCGGCAAATCTAAAACCCGATTACTCAAAAATCCGCCCTCACGGATCCTAAATGTCATAGGATACGCTAAAAATGTCATCAAGACATCGCAATTAATTCATCACAATATTTTAATAAAAACTAGTAAGCATTTACATTCCAAAAATCGGTGCAAAAATCGCCGATTTGCGACAAAAAGACTACAACTTAGCATAAACATCCAACCGCATAACTAGTTAACCACAATCATTTTAATTATAACACATACAATGCTTCAAATCACATTTTCCATAAACAAACCCTTTCTAGAATTTTATAACTAGCAATCTTAATCCAAACTATACATGAAAAACCTTAATTTAACACTAATTTATAGCCCAAATAGCAAGTTAACCTCTTAGATTAGGTTAGCAAAACAACTAGATAACAAAATAGATTTAATCAACTAAATAATGGTTTCTAAAACCCTAGTTAAACTCAAACCATTAACTAGAAAAAAAAAACTAGATTAGGATTAACACTAATTTAACATTTTAAAGTTCAATTTTAGCATAATACAACTAACAATTAACCATAGATTAGAAATTATACCTCCCAAGCCTAAACCCTTGGTTGCTCTAACCACTCAAGACACCTCTTTTCTTCAAGATTTGAACAAATTTAGGTTTGAGAGGAGGTGGAAAAAGGGTTTGCTTTGAATTTGTGAAAGAAATTTTGGATTTTGATGGATTTTTGTGATAAAAATGAAGCAAAAAGGGAATGAGAATTGGGGAATTTTCATGGGCTGTTGGTGCAGAATTTCTGAGCTGTTGAGGAGTGGGGAGAGGTGTGGGGGAGTTGAGGAAAGGTGTAGAGAAAGTTTCCAAGTCAAAAGACCAAGTCAACCAACAAAACCCATACCCAATTTAATATATTAAAACCCTTATCATATCATTTTGTTCAAATGAGATGGGGAAATTTTTTGTGGGCTTGCTGCTGAGGTGGGGCCGGCCTAGGGGTGAAGGAAGAGTGAATGGGGCTTTACAAAAAAAAATTTATGCAAAAAGACCCCCTACAAGTCCAAAATTGCAAGTTTTAGCTTAAATTCAATAAATTTCGTTTTCTATAATAAAAATTAGTTAAAAATCAAAATAAAATACTAAAAATTTATGTTACAACTAGATTTTAATTAACATGATTTTAAAGCTTAATTTTAGTACTTTTTAATTTGTATTTATCGCTAATTTAATATATTTTCTTACCGGCTTAAAATAATATTAAAAAATTGAAAAATTAGGGAAAATTTTTAAACGACCAGAATTTCATAAGTAACTCTTTAGCTACTAAAAATAGGGAATTACCTATCCCTTTTAGGTATAATTAGTCCTAAACTGCAAAATAACAAAAAAGACGGTTTTCGGAAAAATACCGAATTTTCACCGATTTTCAGGAAAACACCAAAACGACTTTTCAAGGCGTTACAATCTTCCCCCCTTAGAGAAATTCGGTCCCCGAATTTAAAAAATATAACTACGCGTACCTTCAAAGAGATGGGGATATTTCTTCCTCATCTCGCCCTCGGTCTCCCAGGTAACCTCCTCGCTGCTCGGGCTACGCCAAAGGACCTTGATGGTTGGTATAATCTTCGATCTCAACTTCTTCACCTGCCGATCCAGGATGGCCACCGGCTGCTCTGCAAACGAAAGGTCACGCTCTAGCTGGACTGTCGGGTGCTGAATCGCATGCGAAGGGTCGTGAAGGTACTTGCGGAGCATCGAAACATGGAAGACGGGGTGAACATCGGGAAAGCTGGGTAGAAGATCCAAACGATATGCAACAGCGCCGACACGCTCGAGGATCTCGAAGGGACCTACGAATCTAGGGCTAAGCATCCCCTTTCGCCCAAAACGCATCACGCCCTTCATCGGAGAGACTTTCAGAAAAACATGATCGCCAACTGCGAACTCTAGTCTGCGACGGCGCCTGTCTGCATACGATTTCTGCCTGCTCTGAGCTGCTCTCATCCGGTCTCGGATCAACTGTATCTTCGCTGTCGTCTCCTCAACAAGCTGCGGCCCCAAAATACTGCTCTCGCTGAGCTCTGTCCAACAGACGGGCGATCTGCATCTCCTCCCATACAATGCCTCGAAAGATGCCATCTGAATAGTATCCTGGAAGCTGTTGTTGTAGGAGAACTCCACTAGAGGTAAATGACGATCCCAGCTACTGCCGAAGTCTAAAACGCACGCTCTGAGCATGTCCTCGAAAGTCTGAATGGTCCGCTCTGACTGTCCGTCGGTCTGCGGATGAAACGCTGTGCTAAAACTCAAACGAGTGCCCAAAGTCTCCTGAAGTCTCTGCCAAAGTCGGCTGGTGAACTAGGTGCCTCGATCTGACACGATACAAGTCAGTACGCCATGCAACCGCACGATCTTGTCGATGTAAAGCTGGGCATATTGAGCGAAGCTGAAAGTCGTCTTCACTGGCAGGAAGTGAGCCGCTTTCGTCAATCTATCCACGATCACCCAGATGGAGTCATACCCTCGACTGGTCCTGGGTAGACCCACAACGAAATCCATCGAAATCTGCTTCCATTTCCACTCCGGAATGGGTAACGGCTGCAGCTCTCCTGCGGGCCTCTGGTGCTCGGCCTTGACTTGCTGACAAGTCAGGCATCTCGATACAAACTCTGCAATGTCCCTCTTCATCCCGTCCTACCAGTAGGTCTCTCTCATATCATGGTACATCTTGGTGGAACCGGGGTGGACACTATACACTGATCGGTGTGCCTCCTCAAGAATGTCGCGCCGTAATCCATCAGTATCTGGTACGCACAGTCTAGATCCATAGCGTAAAATCCCCTGATCGTCAATCGCGAATTCGGAAAATCTGCCCTATCCCATCTGTGCCATGATCTCTGAGTAACGGTCGTCACTGTGCTGTGCCTCATATATATGGTCAAGCAACTGTAGGCGTGCACGAACATGCGCGAGCTGTCCTCCTGTCTGAGTGAACTCGAACTCAACTCGGCTGTCGCATAACATCTGCCAATCTGCTGACGGCTGCCTCTGCACTGCGTCCAAAAAGGATAGACTACCCCCGGGCCTCCTTCTCAACGCATCTGCCACCACATTCGCCTTGCCTGGGTGATATAAGATCTCGCAGTCGTAGTCTTTCACCAACTCCATCCAACGACGCTGTCTGAGGTTCAGGTCTCACTGCTGAAATATGTATTTTAAGCTCTTGTGGTCTGTGAATATTTGGCATGACTCGCCATATAGGTAATGTCGCCAAATCTTCAATGCAAAGACTACTGCAGCCATCTCCAAATCATGAGTGGGGTAGTTCTGTTCATGCTTCTTCAACTGTCGAGAAGAATAAGCAATCACCCGGCCATGCTGCATCAGTACGCACCCTAATCCCACTCGCGAAGCATCACAGTAGACCACAAATCCACCTGATCCCGAAGGCAAAGATAATACCGGCGCCGTAGTCAAACGTGTCCGTAGCTGCTGAAAACTGCGCTCGCACTCCTCCGTCCAGACGAAAGGAACTCCCTTCCGGGTCAAATCGGTCAACGGTGCAGCTATACGGGAGAAGTCCTGAACAAAACGCCTGTAGTAGCCCGCCAGGCCTAGAAAACTACGGATCTCAGTAACCGATGTAGGTCGGGGCCACTGCTGAACAGCCACAATCTTCTTCGGGTCCACACAAATGCCGTCTCTCGTAACCACGTGACCCAAGAATCCGACGTTGTCAAGCCAGAATGCACACTTGGAGAACTTTGCGAACAACTGGTGCTCCCTCAGAGTCTGTAACGTAATCTGCAAGTGCTGCTCGTGCTCCTCTCTGCTCCGGGAGTACACCAAGACATCGTCGATAAACACGATGATGAACAAGTCAAGATACGGCCTAAATGTACGGTTCATCAAATCCATGAATGTTGTTGGGGCATTGGTGAGTCCGAACGACATCACCAAAAACTCATAGTGGCCATAGCGCGTGCGGAAAGCTGTCCTCGGTATATCCTCCTGTCGAACTCGCAGCTGATGGTATCCTGATCGCAAGTCGATCCTCGAAAAATATCCCGCACCCTGAAGCTGGTCGAACAAATCATCAATGCGTAGCAACGGATATCTGTTCCGAACGGTAACTTTGTTCAGCTGGCGGTAGTCGATACATAAGCGCAAACTTCCATCCTTCTTCTTCACAAACAGGACCGGAGCACCCCACGGAGAAACACTAGGTCGAATAAGCCCCTTATCTAACAAATCCTGCAACTGATCCTTCAGCTCTCGAAGCTCTGCCGGGGCCATCCGATAAAGCGGTATAGAAATAGGCCCCGAGCCGGGAATCAAATCAATGCAAAACTCAACATCGCGCTCAGGCGGTAGCCCAGGTAGCTCATCAGGGAAAACATCAGGGAACTCACAAACAACCGGGACCCGGTCCAACGGAACCTCTGCAGCTCGAGTATCACAAACATACGCTAAGAATCCCTGACATCCCTTCCGCAAGAGCTGACCAGCGCGAAGAGACGAAATTAAGCTGGGAAGGGTGACACTGCGGTCTCCCTGAATAACAAGGACTGGCTCTCCCGGAAAGCTAAATATGACCGCCTTCTCACGGCAGTCCACCGAAGCATAACAAGTGGCTAGCCAATCCATGCCCAGAAGCACATCAAAGTCCAACATATCGAGGAGAATCAAATCAACCGATGAATCCCTCTCCCCGATACGAACGGAACACAAACGAAATACAAAACGAGCGACAAACGACTCGCTTACCGGAGTAACAACAACAAGCGAATGATCTAACGACGACGACTCACGGCCCAACATCGGTGCAAAGTGTGTAGAGACGTACGAATGTGTGGAACCTGGGTCGAATAATACCCGTGCGTCGAAAGAACAAACTGGCAAGGTACCTGTCACAACGGCATTGGATGCCTGCGCATCCTGCGGTGTCAAAGCAAATACTCAGGCCTGTCCTCCACCGATAGCGGGCTGACCTTGACCTCGGCCTCTGCCTCCTCGTCCTCTCTGAATAGGACCGCCGCGTCCACGGCCTCTCGGTGCACCTAACTGGCTGGAGCATCGCCTATGGTAGGAAGTAAGGCTCTCTGAGGAGGGGGTGGTGATGGTGGTAGGGTCACATGCGGAACTGTCGCTGCTCCCTGTCGTCTCGCCGGACAGTCTCTGACAAGATGGTGCAAACTCCCACACCCAAAACACCCTGGCGATGGTTGCTGTCCCTGGGGATAAGAACCATATAACTGTCCCCGCCTAAATCCTCTGCCAGGCCTATCTCTCGGAAAGAATCTGGCACGCTGCCTCTGAGACGGTACATCGATGCGAATCCTCTTCGGCCCAGAAACGGCCGAAGTCTGTGATATGCGTGCCTCCATCCGTAATGCCGTATCCATAGCAGCTGAATAAGTGTCGTAGTGCTGGGCGCCAATGGCAAGATATAGCTGGGCATCAAGTCCCTATACGAACCTCTTCACCATCTTCTCTTCGGTATCCACCAAATACGGAGCATATCGGGATAACTGCGTAAACTGGATGTCATACTCAGACACCGTCATCCCAGGTGTCTTGACTAAGGCCTCGAAGCCACGAACTCTGGCGTCACGAACGCTCTCTGGGAGGAAACGAGCTAGAAAGACCGCTGTAAACTCGACCCAAGTCATAGGCGGTAGACCTGCAGCTCGACCTCTCAAGACTGACTCCCACTATGTCTGCGCGAGACCCTCTAGTCGGAAACTCGCAAGCTCTACCCATCGATCATCCGAACATCTTAGCGAACGGCAGATCCTGGCTAAACTGTCAAGGAACATCTGGGGATCCTCCGCTGCCTCGGTGCCGGTGAATACTGGAGGTCTCAGCCTCATGAAATCCTGTAGTGAAACCAGAATGGCCACGGTGGTAGTAGTAGGAGCAGGTATCATGGTCGTCTGTGATGTAGTAGGTACGTCATCCGGCCTCGGTGTACGACTGGCTGCAACTAGGGATCCTACCATCTGACGTAGCTCCTGCATGCCCCCCATCATCTGTCGCAACTCCTCCATACCAGTCTCGAGCCTATCCATACGGCCTGGGGAAGGTGGATCGGTCTGTCCCTGCGGCGTAGGCATACCACCCTGCTCAGTCCTAGTCTCGGACGAGCCAGCTCGAATCTCGTCTCGGGCGGCAACCCTCTGTGCCCTCGTAGCCTTCGGCGGCATAGTGGCTGGTACAGAAAAAGGATAATAAAAACAGTGCAAAAGAATCATAGGATACACGGAATTGAAGAAGGAATTTCAAGCAAGTATCCTAAAGTCACTAAGGCGGAGTACCGTATCGCAAGTATGCCGCGGACATACGCACGCTACGTTACCCTGCTTAAGTCACTTACTCCATCTACCAAGGGTCATCCTACACTCAAAAAGGTAAAAACTATAGCTCTGATACTAACTTTGTCACGACCCGTAGGGTACGGAATGTGACTGGCACTTAAGTTTACGAAACGTCTCAAGACGTCCGTAAAATAAGTAAGCCAAAGCCCAGAAAACCAAAACCATAAAGTAGAAGAGTGAAGAAAACCCAATCAATTGAAAGCGAGTTTATCAAATAAGTCATATAAAACCCTTTTTAAAAACAATATCAATTTTTCCGAAAATTTCGGCAGAGTCTCCTTTGTAAATACTGGCCCCCAAAATGGGTACAACAAGAATATAAATGAATCCAACAAATATGGCATCCCCAAGCGGGAGCTAGCTCTTCGCCACAGGGCGGTCACAAATCCCACGCAATGTAAAGCAACAACATGCGAAATAATCATAATGAAGCATAAGAAAAACAGCATGTCGACTCAAGTGAGCTCAACCCCAAAATACAGCATAAAAGTCCACAAACCTCACAGTCTCATCTCTAGGTCAATATACAACAATACTGGTAGATACAGTAGATGGAGTACACTAGATACAAGAATATACAAGATGGTACAAAAATAATGATATAACCCCCCTAAGAGCAAAGCCTCGAGTCCAGGCCAAAGAAACAAGAGCGCCCGCCGCTACTGTACTGACGGAACGGACCTGCAAAAGGCTATGGCACAACGGGGGTGAGTTGCCAACTCGTGAGTAATAAATAACATCCATACAGGCTATCGTATGCATGCACACAAGCATCCTAGCATCTAAATACAGGTAAGGCAGGACATAATGGCAAGTATGTATGCAATATGAATATACTAGCAGGTATGAATGCAATGCGAGTCAACTCGTGATCTGAATGTGTAAGTATAAGAAATCATGTTTTTCCCTTTAAGAATCTCTTTTGAAATACCAGCACAATACCAATAGAATCAACAAGAACCTGTGTCCAGCAACGACACCTCAAAACTATCACAAATCTCATATATCCATGTCATCGTATATCTGGCCTCAGCCATCCGGCTGACCCAGCTCAATATCAAAATCTCATCATCTCGCGGCTACGGTCGGTATCCTCTGGATATCCGCCGTGCCAAACAGTCACCGGTAGGTAATCCGTCCCCAGCCAGGCTCAACATCAACACCACATTCATCTTGCCCCGGGGTACCATCCGGGCCCACCATGTACCCGTGACGGTTCCTCCACACCTCGACACGGATCTTGAAAACCACAGCAAACTCATGGTGGACGACACTTTACATCACTAGAAACCGCAATTACATATTTTAAAAACATAATAAGTTTAGAAATTTTGTGGCTTTCCCCCGAAATCCATAAATATCATAAAATCTCAAGAAATCCTCATAAGTGCATATATCAATGGTGATGAATGGATATGATATCAATAATTAAGCTACGATGTATGATTAATAGACTAGGCATGAACAAATAATATGATGAGGTACATGCACATGAATAACAATCCTACGATTTCATTTTAAGGAATTAAAGGCAATAGCACAGGTTTAATCATCAATTAGTAAAAGGTTTCAAATTATAGGTTATCTAGTGTGGTGGCATGGCAATTACCAGGGCGTGTGTGTAAGCATGAATAGTGTTCGTGCTGCATATAAAAACCCTGGCAATGGTGCTGGTGTCCTATAAAATGGGTTCGCATATGTATGTCAATATAGGGCATGAATGTAGCAAATAATCATACAAGTATTACACCCCTAATTACTAACATTACTAAGAATCTTTTTAAGGTACTAAAACTATCGGGCGACTTGCGCCATCCAACGATGGTCCCCCGTAGATGTTACATCTACTCACCGGAATCCCTGGCTAGCTGCGTCCAATCACCGCTTTCCCTTTTCGAGCCGTGTCTGACGTCTCCGCGACCGAACCTGGAATTCACATCAATACAAACATAAGGTTACAAATCAAGAACGACGCAATTCCCTAACGAAAATACCAACGTTCACTAGCTAGGTACAACGTGCACAAGGTGCGCGGAACACACGCGAAAATCGCAAAAACTGCAAAAATCGCCGATTTGGTCGCCCGGCAAATCTAAAACCCGATTACTCAAAAATCCGCACTCACGCATCCTAAATGTCATAGGATATGCTAAAAATGTCATCAAGACATCGCAATTAATTCATCACAATATTTTAATAAAAACTAGTAAGCATTTACATTCCAAAAATCGGTGCAAAAATCGCCGATTTGCGACAAAAAGACTACAACCTAGCATAAACATCCAACCGCATAACTAGTTAACCACAATCATTTTAATTATAACACATACAATGCTTCAAATCACATTTTCCATAAACAAACCCTTTCTAGAATTTTATAACTAGCAATCTTAATCCAAACTATACATGAAAAACCTTAATTTAACACTAATTTATAGCCCAAATAGCAAGTTAACCTCTTAGATTAGGTTAGCAAAACAACTAGATAACAAAATAGATTTAATCAACTAAATAATGGTTTCTAAAACCCTAGTTAAACTCAAACCATTAACTAGAAAAAAAAACTAGATTAGGATTAACACTAATTTAACATTTCAAAGTTCAATTTTAGCATAATACAACTAACAATTAACCATAGATTAGAAATTATACCTCGCAAGCCTAAACCCTTGGTTGCTCTAACCACTCAAGACACCTCTTTTCTTCAAGATTTGAACAAATTTAGGTTTGAGAGGAGGTGGAAAAAGGGTTTGCTTTGAATTTGTGAAAGAAATTTTGGATTTTGATGGATTTTTGTGATAAAAATGAAGCAAAAAGGGAATGAGAATTGGGGAATTTTCATGGGCTGTTGGTGCAGAATTTCTGAGCTGTTGAGGAGTGGGGAGAGGTGTGGGGGAGTTGAGGAAAGATGTAGAGAAAGATTCCAAGTCAAAAGACCAAGTCAACCAACAAAACCCATACCCAATTTAATATATTAAAACCCTTATCATATCATTTTGTTTAAATGAGATGGGGAAATTTTTTGTGGACTTACTGCTGAGGTGGGGCCGGCCTAGGGGTGAGGGAAGTGTGAATGGGGCTTTACAAAAAAAAAATTATGCAATAAGACCCCCTACAAGTCCAAAATTGCAAGTTTTAGCTTAAATTCAATAAATTTCGTTTTCTATAATAAAAATTAGTTAAAAATCAAAATAAAATACTAAAAATTTATGTTACAACTAGATTTTAATTAATATGATTTTAAAGCTTAATTTTATCCCATTTAAATTTGTATTTATTGTTAATTTAATGTATTTTCTTACCGGCTTAAAATAATATTAAAAAATTGAAAATTAGGGAAAATTTTTCAACGACCAGAATTTCATAAGTAACTCATTAGCTACTAAAAACAAGGAATTACCTATCCATTTGAGGTATAATTAGTCCTAAACTGCAAAATAACAAAAAAGACGGTTTTCGGAAAAATACCGAATTTTCACCGATTTTCAGGAAAACACCAAAACGACTTTTCGAGGCGTTACACCTTTGTTGCGACATTTAGTTTAATCAACAAATCAACACACGTTGTTAACTCGTTAAAACAAGTGTAAAAACTTACCATCTCCCTGTGGACGACCCGTACTCATCGCGGTTCGCTACACGCGACACCGTTTTGATTGCGGTAATTTCAAAACTCTTTTTAAATATAACACGGTAAAAACGTAACAATCACCTGTCTTTGTCCGGGTTAATTTGAACCCACCCATAGAAACCCTTGATGAAGGCCAAAATAGATATACGACTGTCCCAAACCAACGCTTCTATTTATGCTACCGATGAATATTTAGCAGCTACCAATCACTTTGCATTGGCGAAGGTCAAAATAAATAGTTTGAATACTATTGAATGTCCAACTGAAATGATGAAGCGCTAAAAATGGTTTTGGCAAAACCGTAAACATAGTGAACTTGATATAATTGAAGGAACCTGATAGCTTTTAAAAGGAGTGGTTTTAGCTCCGCATTTTAAAGTTTTACTGTTTTGAAAAAATCAAGTGGTTTAAAAATTGTTCCAACGATTCATCTTTGGTTTGTTTGCTTTTCATTAATGTAATGCAGTTCCATCAATTAACCAACCATTGCAGAAAAAGATGAAAATACAACGTACGCTTATGTCATTCGCATTCGCTAAGGGGCCCCGTCTTACACCGTTAGGTTAGATAACTAACGCTAGAGCTGGGGGCTGGACTAGCGCGGATGCAAAACATAAGAAATATCTATTATAATATATATATATATATATATATATATATTATATCCATTCGTCAGACACAATAATAGGCATTCCAGATCTCAGATGAACAAATTGGATATACTAGGAATTCCGCGTTTCGTTTAAGCCTGTAACGAAAGAAGGATTCCACGGTCGTGATGAATAGCCAAACCCACCCCAAACCTCTATGGGTGCGGCAAAATACCCGCCAAATACCAGAATTGAAGCAACCTCCCTGAACAATGTGAGTAGGCCACTCGACACTTCAAAGTACCCGGTAGTTTGTGCACCCCACATTGGGTCTATCCTAGGAGCAATAAACAGTAAATGAAATAATACAACGGTGGATACAACTTCAACCCGGATGTGCCCCGCGAAAAAATATTACAAAAAATTTCAATTTACATTTGAATGAAAGAAACTCTTGTCTCACATCCCCGGCTATTCATTTACGACGATCTAATAAGTTAATATACACAAACCAAACATCACAGAAATATGCAACCCCCAACTAACCGACATATAGCAATTAGCGGATGTTTACGAACACATATATCACAACTTGAAACATTAAATGATGTTAAACTGCGATTTCGAAACACCCCGTATTGCCACAGTGAAGAATTGACAGCATATTCTAAATTGGAAAAAATAAACAACTCCTGAAACCTTAGATCTAAGTAACAAAACCACAGACCAAAACACGAAGCAATCCTTCTCAAAAAAACTGGTGAGGCTGGATTTTTTCTTATTGTGGCCAGCCAAAATACAAGGGGATTGTCTCGTTTTTGGTGTGTTTTCATTTTACAGCTGAAGGAGTACTCTGCATTTGCTAAAATAATTTTTAGAGCCTCGTAAAAAATCAATAGAAACTAGGATCTATATTTTGATGTTTTGGGGTTATTTCGGTTTCATGGTTTCGCTTGTCATTTAATCGGTTAGTTTTGGTTTAGTCGGCTCTGATACCACTGTAAGTCGATGCCATGCACCCCACGTGTTCGCGGGGATGTCACGAACCAAAATATTAGCTCGTGACCAGCACACAAATCATGCAACGTCTACAAGCGTACGTAATTCAAGTAAGCTGAAACCCAGAAATCTAAACCTTTTTAAGAAATAAAGAGGTGAAGCTTTAAATAAAGGTATAGTAAATCATGTTTTGTGTTTTGAAAATTTGGGCAGCACCTTCCTTGTAAAAACTAACCCCGAAAATTGGTACAACACAGAATATAAATAAAGCATCCCAAACTGGAGCAAATCACGTCCAACGGCGGAAACAACACCACAAGCATAAATATACGACGCCAAACGGCGAAGATCCATATAAGGAAATAAAGTAAAGCAAGACATCAACCCCAAAAGCGAACATAAAACCCATCGCTCAAGTCTCGCAACTACAAGTCCTCTAAGTCTGCAACATATACAATAACTAGTTTCTGAATTTGATGGAGTGACTAGATACAATATGAATAATGAATACAAGAGCAGCATGATCCAACATATACCACCTACCAAAAGCAAATCATCCGAAAACAGCTGAAAGCCTATCAACAAGTGGATATCATCCAACAATATAATCAACGCAAGTATGCAGTGGATCTCGTCCAACAATATAATCAACGCATGTATGCAGTGGATCTCGTCCACGTATCAACCACTGACACAAAAACTGCTGCATGTAAATATCATAAAAGCGTATGCAGGTAAATATGAGTATATAAGTCAACGTGTGTTCCTCGCGACACAACAAAATCATGGAAACCTGAGTGTATAACACCGACACTCGAAACATCATGAAACCCGTGTCTAACATCGATACGTAAATCATCGTATAATAGGCTCCGTCTGTAGGATCGGCCCGCGAGCTCCGGCAGAACGGGTCGGCCTAAAATCCATCTCATGACTCCGGTCGGTATCCTTTGTTAGTGTATATGCCCTAGAGGCCATTACTGTATCATATTAGTATGTATATTACTTGATGGAAGCTTGGGATATTCACAGTTGTATAGACAATCTTGCTCAATATAGTAGTATGCTACTTGGTCTGTCTCTGCTTTAATGTGTACATGTGTGTTTATTTATTATATCACCTATACGCATTAGTAGAGCCCTTAGGATCTTTGCTTGATTACCGGCGTTGTGATGGCGATCACACTTGTGGGGGATGGGTAATCTACAAGCACATCCTTATACACGTCCCTAGTCGTTGGAGTATCGAGATAGGGCATCGATACTCCGGAGTAGACTAGTGTATGCGCTTCTCATCCCAGCACGGGAGACGGTCTGTCCCACAGCCGTCGGTACGTCGTACTTGAGATAGTATGCGGGTGCTCGTTAGGTTACGAGTACACTGGACAGGACTCGTCGGGAACTGATGGTTGGTATTATACCTATCGTCAGTTATCAGTTCCCAGGTGACATGAGTACAGCTTAGTCCGCTGACTTGACACTGTCATTTCGCCTCGAGTGTGTTCCCACTGTTCTTTGATTACTACCCTACCACGGCTCTACTAAGTCGTGCAAACAGGTAGTAGTTGGGTGCAGTCCCAAAACACTTGGAGGCAGTGACGGTTAGACAGGATTCGTCTATCCCAGTATTGGGGGTTGACATCGCGCTGTGTCTAGGAGAGCCATTACACGAGTAGTCCCTGGCCAGGGCAAACGAGATATACTGGTAGGTTTCCAGTGTTATCTCAGAGTGTTCTGGGCTTCACTCCGACACGACTTGTACCGCTATTAGGGGACTGACATTTACCGCCGCCTAGACCCGCCATGCGATGTATCAGACGAACAGACCGGACTGTACGGAAATTGTCACATACAGGCTCAGTAGGAGTTCGGATGGGTTCACCTCATCGGCCTTCTTATCGACATCTACCTGGGGACCGTTACGTACAGCCAGTGCCGCTTGCGGTCTGTGGTTAAACCCACTGCCAGCATAGTGTCGAGTCTTTAGAGTCCCACACAGAGAGTTTCCCTGCACTGAGCGAAACGTGTAGAGGCCGTATGGTTTTACGGCAGGGCTGGGATCACTTACGTACACTTGTGTGCGTGCGGTGTTCGGGCAGGCAATACTAGTGGGCTTTGGTTTAAGCCGGATCCTAGTATTGCACGGATAGATTTGTTTTGTCTTCTGCGCATCCGCATTCTACGGAATGCGGATGCAGGTGTGTATGCACAGTTTTCCGGAGCGACGAAGGAGGAGGTGCTTCATCAGGGTTTTGGCAGTTGGTTCGGCCAAAACCGTTATGTGGCAGGCTCATTAGGGTTTTGACAGTTGATTCGGTCAAAGCCATTTTGAGGCGGACTCATTAGGGTTTTGACAGTTCGTTTTGGTCAAAACCATTATGAGCCGGGGATATTATTTACTAATCCTTTCATTGATAATTATGTTATGGCTAATTACATTGACCATTTGACCATCTTGACTTTGTTGACCATTTGACCAAAGTTGACTAGGATCTTCTTGAAAGATCTAAAGTATTCTTTGGTTTTCTTTTTCTTTTTGTTATGATAATGGTCATGTCATTTGTAGCCATCAAACTTTATCTTGATGGGATTAGCAATGATGTTGTTTTTGCATTATTGGAACCATGGTTACTTTTCTTTGTATCATAATTTCTTTCTCATTCTCTCTCTTGTTTTTTCAAGTGAGAAGAAAAGAAATGAACCATGGTTGCTAGATCCTCCTTCTTCTTCCTCCTCTTGATTAATCTTTTGATCTCATGTGTTGAGAGATAAAGATCCCACAAAGACAAAACCATCCCTTCATCACTTCTACACAACCTAGGGCTTCTAGATTAGCAATCTCTTTGCCCTAGTTACCTCGGCTCGAGGTGGAGCTCGGTGTACATCTCTCGGGTGGATCGTCTTCGACTCAAGGAGGCCGCGGAGGTGACCAAAGTCCAGATCAACCATCGGAGCAAGCAAAGAGAAGAACAACAAGAAGAGAAGGAGTTCAAGTTAAGGTATAACCCCTAACCGAGTAGATAAATCTCTAGTTAGGATGTTAGTGTGTTGTTTAGTAAAGATCCGGCTTTTACGGTCCATGTTGCCAAGTCCAGAAAATTTTTTGTTTTACCGTTTCCGCAACCCCGAAAGTACCGGGAGAGGTAACGTGGACCTAACAGTGGTATCAGAGCCTAACTAAACACACCCTAGCATATTAGCAAAGTATTTAGAATTTCGACCGGACGAAAAACCGCAAAATACCCCGGAAATTTCAAGTTTCTGCCGATTTTAGATCTGTTCCAAAATCAATAAATCATGCACTAAAAATCGGCTCAGGCTTTTTAGAGAATACTGGAGAAAAACGATCCCCTAACTCGTCTAAAGCGCCGCGGTTACGCGGCATAAGCTTGCTTATGCCGCGGAACCGCGGCCTAGTTGGCTCTATTGGGGAATTTTTTTCCTGCAGTTTTCTTATTTGGGTATTTTGGGATTTTTGGTATATGACTTTTCTGCCCAGATTTTCCAGAAAGCAAAATTTGTTTTTGGGGGTCAAAAATCCGTATTTTTGGTCGATGTTCTGTAGACTTTGGCTAATGGTTATATCTGTAATGTTATATGTGTATTGAACGTTTACTAATCGCTATACGTCGATTAGTGGGGGTTATGCATATCTGTGATCTGTGTTGATGATGGTTTGTGTATATGAACTCGTTGGATTGTCGCGGATGAATAGCCGGGGTTGATGTGAGATGAGAGTTTCTTTTTCTTTTATTCATGTAATAAATTTGTAAATTGATGTAATATTATTTGTATGGCCGCACAACCGGGTCGGGGTTGTAGCCGTCATTGTATAATTCTTTTTACTGTTTTTGCTCCTAGGATAAACCCATAGAGGGGGTGCACAAATTACCGGGTATCTCGAAGTGCCGAGTGGCCTACTCACGGCGTTGAGGGAGGTTGCTTCGCTTCGGGTACTTGGCAGGTAGTTTGCCGCACCCATATGGGTCTTGGGTGGGGTATTGGCTATTCATCGCGACTGTGTAATCCGCTTTTAGTTGCAGGCTCGAACGAATCGCGGGTTCCTAGTATATCCAAAATGTTCATCTGTGATCTGAATTGGCTATCATTGCTGTATATCTATATATAATAACTATTTAGGCGTTGCTTATGTTTTACAGCCGCGCTAGCCCAGCCCCCGCTCTGTCGTTAGTTAAGTAACCTAACGGGTGATGACGGGGCCCCGTGGCGAATGCGAAGGGCATAAACGTACGTCATATTTTGGTTGTTTTCTGCAATGGTAGGATTTAAATGATGGGATGCATTAAAAGAACTAATGCAAGAAAATAAACCTAAAAGACGTTGTTGGAACAATTTTCAAAAGGCTGTTATTGCAAGGACGTTCACTTTTGTTTTGCACAGAGGTATTCGGTTATGAATGCCCAGCACCTCAGTCGACGAGGCAAGGGCCAAGATCCCTTCATCGGGAGTGACCCCTTGGACAAAAGTTTGCGTCAGGGTAATAACTTCACTATAGTCGATTATTCTTGCTTTGCATCGAGGTATTCAGTTTGGAATATCCTGCACCTCATTCGACGAGGAAAGAGCCGAGATCCCTTCACAGGGAGTGACCTCTTTAGCAAAAGTTTTTGCCACTATATTTTTCAAAAAGATTACCAGGTTCCTTCAATGATATCAAGTTCATTACGTTAACGGGTTTTTCGCCAAAAACCCAGCCGTAGCCCTCCATCATTTGCTACAAGTACTACTTAGTATTCGAGCTACGTATTTTGGCATTGTCAAGGCGTAGTGATCGGTAGCTAAGTATTGCTTGTTTGCAGCCTTATTTTTCGGATTATTTAGGACAGTCGCATAGCTATGTTGGCATTGTCAAGAGTTATGCGGGTGGGTATAAGTTAATCAAGATAATGACGGGCCGAACTTGACTAACGGTTCATGATATGTTGGCATTGTCAAGGTGTCATGAATCGTTAGGGGAAAAACCACATCGGGAGTTTCAAAAGTACTGAAACTTGCAGATTTAGCATACCTTCTGGAGTGTGGTGGCTAGAGTGGATTCCATCTACGTTATCACACAACGACAGTTGGATCCTGATCCCACTGATGAGTTGGATTACTCTCGGGAGATTATTTTCACTTAACAATCAATGCTATAAACCTAGTAGGTGTCTAGAAAGGTGTTAGCGGGGCTACGCCCCTAGGGAAAAGAGGTTCTTAAATTAAGGAACTTCGCGAAAGCATTGGAAAACCTCCCTCGAAGTACCGACACTAGCCTGGCTGAAAGGTTAAGCAAGTATTGTGACGTGAATTAAATCAAGACTAGTTCTTCTTTTAAAAGGTTTTAAGAAGAATTTGAGGAAACAGTGGGAGACATCCTGGTTAGATAAACTAATAAACCAATCTAATCTTGCAAGAGCGCACGCTGAGTGTTTCTTTTCTCCCTCTCCAGGTAGCAACCATTTCACGCCCTAATCAAAATAATAAAAATGTATCGCTTTACCGATCCGAATTCTTATTCGGGGCTGGGGAACGTTGGTTCAGCTCTAACTTGTGACAACAGTCATGAGTATGAGAATGGGAAAGGGGATTGTATGGATTTCCAGGATACTCAGTTGAAGAAGAAGCATGGTTTTGCATCTACTTCAGGTGTTCTTGTAATTGAGAACTGTTTTACGGTCAGCCCTACCTCCTGGGTACTTGATACCGGATCAGGATCTCATATCTGTAATTTATTACAGGGACAGAGAAAAAGTAGGAAAGTTGCACCGGGTGATATGTCGCTCAGAGTAGCGAACGGAGCATAAGTTAATGCGGCAGCCGTCGGTGAATATCACCTAGTATTGCCAAATGGCAAGACTATGATTTTGAACGATTGCTACTATGTACCCTCCATGGTTTGCAATATCATATCAGTTTCTTTACTCGATAAAGATGGATATAACTTTGTTCTTGACAAGAATATCATGAACATTTACCTTCATAAGGTACTGGTTGCAGAGGGTACACTGTGTAATGGTATCTACGTTCTAAATCGGAATACAGTTCTCAATATACAAAACACTCGCAAGAGGAAGAATTCAGACACGAATGAATTCTACTTGTGGCATTGTAGACTTGGTCATATCGGAGAGAAAAGACTGAGTAAGTTGCATAAAGATGGACTCTTGAATGCGTTCAAGTTTTCATCTTATGAAACTTGTCAGTCTTGTCTCAAAAGGAAGATGACCAAATCTCCGTTCACCAGATATGGAGAAAGAGCAACAGAGCTCTTGGGACTCATACACAGTGATGTGTGTGGTCCGATGTCTATACATGCAAGGGGTGGGTTCTCGTACTTCATCACATTCACTGACGATCTCTCTAGGTTCGGATATGTGTATCTGATAAAACACAAATCTGAAACTTTTGAGAAATTCAAGGAATTCAGAAATGAAGTAGAGAACCAGACAGGCAAAAGTATCAAGATCCTCCGGTCTGATAGAGGAGGGGAGTACTTAAGCACAGAATTCTGAGATTACTTAAAAGAGAATGGTATTCTCTCTCAACTTACTCCTCCTTATACACTACAGCACAACTGTGTATCGGAGAGAAGGAATCGTACCCTATTGGATATGGTTCGATCCATGATGAGTAATGCTGAGTTACCTCTTTCATTCTGGGGACTTGCGCTAGATACAGCGGCATACTTACTGAATCAGGTTCCGTCTAAATCTGTGCCTAAGACTCCATATGAAATATAGAGTGGTAAGAAACCATATCTCGAACGAATTAAGATATGGGGTTGTCCGGCCTATGTAAAAGTACAAAAACCGGACAAGCTAGAGGCACGGTCAGTTTTATGCAAGTTTGTGGGATATCCTAGAAATTCTCTGGGATATCTATTCTACCACACTGAGGAATAGAAGGTGTTCGTTGCTCGCCGCGCCACCTTTTTAGAGTGGCAATTTTTTGCAAAAGAAATAAGTGGGAGCATGGTAGAACTGGATGAAATATCTGATCCACAAACTCAAACTGAGGATTTAGCAGAACCAGAAAATTCAATAACCCCAAACGAACCTCAGCCACTCCGCAGATCTGGTAGGATTTCTCATCCGCCCGAGAGATACTACGGTTTTCTCATAGACGGGGATCGAGAGGATTGCATCTTGGAAGAAGATGACCCTACCAGTTTCAGGCAGGCCATTATCAGTAGGGACTCTGATAAGTGTCAGGAAGCAATGCAATCCGAAATGGAGTCCATGTACGCCAATAAAGTGTGGACCTTGGATATTGCTCCACATGGGGTAAAACCCGTTGGATGCAAATGGATCTACAAAAGGAAAATTCGTGTAGATGGGCAGGTGGAAACCTATAAGGCTAGACTCGTTGCAAAAGGTTTTCGTCAAAGACCTGGTTTGGACTATGACGAAACTTTTTCTCCGGTGGCTATGCTCAAATCATTCGGATCCTACTTGCCATTGCTGCCTTCCATGACTATGAAATCTAGCAGATGGATGTTAAAACGGCTTTCCTAAACGGTTGTTTGGAAGAGAGCGTTTATATGGATCAACCAGAAGGTTTCGTAGACAGTGAGAGCAGCGGGAAGGTATGCAAGTTGCTTAAATCCATTTATGGATTAAAGTAGGCATCACGGAGCTGGAACATCTGTTTTGATGAGGCAATCAAGGAATTTGATTTCATCAAGAACGAAGATGAACCTTGTGTCTATAAGAATATTGTAGGATGAACTGTCGTATTCCTACTCTTGTACGTGGACGACATTCTTTTGATAGGAAATGACATTCCTATGCTAGAATCGGTCAAGCTATTTTTGTCACAACGGTTCTCCATGAAGGACCTGGGTGATGCCTCGTACATTCTGGGGATCAAGATCTATAGAGATAGAAGAGACTATTGGGACTTTCGCAGTCCAGGTACATAGAGACCGTACTAAAGAGATTTAGTATGGAGGATTCCAAGCGCGGTAACATACCCGCATTGCACGGAATTACCCTTTCCAAGAAGATGTCTCCTAAGACTAACGAGGAGAGGGTTCGCATGAGCACTATACCCTACGCTTCGGCGGTAGGATCTATAATGTATGCGATGCTATGTACAAGACCAGATGTAGCTTACGCGCTGAGCACGGTAAGCCGGTATCAGTCAGACCCAGTGGAGGACCACTGGACAGCAGTGAAGAACATTCTCAAGTACCTGAGAAGGACTAAGGAGATGTTCCTGGTTTACGGTAATGGAGACCTCAGGGTCGAGTCCTTTACCGATTCAAGCTTCCGGAGTGACAAAGATGACAGCAAGTCTGTCTCGGGTTTTGTGTTTACCCTCAACGGAGGGGCAGTATGTTGGAGGAGTTCCAAACAGGATACCGTCACAGACTCGACGATGGAGGCTGAATACATTGCTGCAAGCGATGCCGCAAAAGAGGCGGTCTGGATAAAGAAGTTCATTAGTGAACTTCAGGTGGTTCCGTCCATTGTTGACCCAATACCTTTGTATTGTGATAACAATAGGGCTATAGCTTTAGCGAAGGAACCAAGGTCCCATCAGAAATCCAGGCACATCTTAAGGCGGTATCACCTGATCAGGGAGATCATTGATCGCCAGGAGATCGAGGTGCGGAGAGTGGACACAAAGGACAACACAGCGGACCCATTCACGAAGGACTTACCCCAGACTCAGTTCGAGCGGTTGATCGAGATGATAGGTCTTCGATACGCCAGTACAAGGCCTCAGTGCAAGTGGGAGATTGTTAGTGTATATGCCCTAGAGGCCATTACTGTATCATACTAGTATGTATATTACTTGATGGAAGCTTGGGATATTCACAGTTGTATAGACAATCTTGCTCAATATAGTAGTATGCTACTTGGTCCGTCTCTGCTTTAATGTGTACAGGTGTGTTTATTTATTATATCACCTATACGCATTAGTAGAGCCCTTAGGATCTTTGCTTGATTACCGGCGTTGTGATGGCGATCACACTTGTGGGGGATGGGTAATCTACAAGCACATCCTTATACACGTCCCTAGTCGTTGGAGTATCGAGATAGGGCATCGATACTCCGGAGTAGACTAGTGTATGCGCTTCTCATCCCAGCACGGGAGACGGTCTGTCCCACAGCCGTCGGTACGTCGTACTTGAGATAGTATGCGGGTGCTCGTTAGGTTACGAGTACACTGGACAGGACTCGTCGGGTACTGATGGTTGGTATTATACCAATCGTCAGTTATCAGTTCCCAGGTGACATGAGTACAGCTTAGTCCGCTGACTTGACACTGTCACTTCGCCTCGAGTGTGTTCCCACTGTTCTTTGATTACTACCCTACCACGGCTCTACTGAGTCGTGCAAACAGGTAGTAGTTGGGTGCAGTCCCGAAACACTTGGAGGCAGCGACGGTTAGACAGGATTCGTCTCTCCCGGTATTAGGGGTTGACATCGCGCTGTCTCTAGGAGAGCCATTACACGAGTAGTCCCTGGCCAGGGCAAACGAGATATACTGGTAGGTTTCCAGTGTTATCTCAGAGTGTTCTGGGCTTCACTCTGACACGACTTGTACCGCTATTAGGGGACTGACGTTTACCGCCCTCTAGGCCAGCCATGCGATGTATCAGACGAACAGACCGGACTGTACGGAGATCGTCACATACAGGCTCAGTAGGAGTTCGGATGGGTTCACCTCATCGGCCTTCTTATCGACATCTACCTGGGGACCGTTACGTACAGCTAGTGCCGCTTGCAGTCTGTGGTTAAACCCACTGCCAGCGTAGTGTCGAGTCTTTAGAGTCCCACACAGAGAGTTTCCCTGCACTGAGCGAAACGTGTAGAGGCCGTATGGTCTTACGGCAGGGCTGCGATCACTTACGTACACTTGTGTGCGTGCGGTGTTCGGGCAGGCAATACTAGTGGGCTTTGGTTTAAGTCGGATCCTAGTATTGCACGGATGGATTTGTTTTGTCTTCTGCGCATCCGCATTCTACGGAATGCGGATGCAGGTGTGTATGCACAGTTTTCCGGAGCGACGAAGGCGGAGGTGCCTCATCAGGGTTTTGGCAGTTGGTTCGGCCAAAACCGTTATGTGGCAGGCTCATTAGGCTTTTGACAGTTGATTCGGTCAAAGCCATTTTGAGGCGGACTCATTAGGGTTTTGACAGTTCGTTTTGGTCAAAACCATTATGAGCCGGGGACATTATTTACTAATCCTTTCATTGATAATTATGTTATGGCTAATTACATTGACCATTTGACCATCTTGACTTTGTTGACCATTTGACCAAAGTTGACTAGGATCTTCTTGAAAGATCTAAAGTATTCTTTGGTTTTCCTTTTCTTTTTGTTATGATAATGGTCATGCCATTTGTAGCCATCAAACTTTATCTTGATGGGATTAGCAATGATGTTGTTTTTGCATTATTGGAACCATGGTTACTTTTCTTTGTATCATAATTTCTTTCTCATTCTCTCTCTTGTTTTTTCAAGTGAGAAGAAAAGAAATGAACCATGGTTGCTTGATCCTCCTTCTTCTTCCTCCTCTTGATTAATCTTTTGATCTCATGTGTTGAGAGATAAAGATCCCACAAAGACAAAGCCATCCCTTCATCACTTCTACACAACCTAGGGCTTCTAAATTAGCAATCTCTTTGCCCTAGTTACCTTGGCTCGAGGTGGAGCTCGGTGTACATCTCTCGGGTGGATCGTCTTTGACTCAAGGAGGCCGCGGAGGTGACCAAAGTCCGGATCAACCATCGAAGCAAGCAAAGAGAAGAACAACAAGAAGAGAAGGAGTTCAAGTTAAGGTATAACCCCTAACCGAGTAGATGAATCCCAAGTTAGGATGTTAGTGTGTTGTTTAGTAAAGATCCGGCTTTTACGGTCCATGTTGCCAAGTCCAGAAAAATTTTTGTTTTACCGTTTCCGCAACCCCGAAAGTACCGGGAGAGGTAACGTGGACCTAACATCCTCCAGATAACCGCCGAGTCCAAATACTGTCACCGGTAGGCAGTGCACATCCCCTGCCTGGCTCATCGGCTTATCTATCGACATACCTTTCTTTCCCCGGGGTCCCATACCGGGCTCCACCATAGCCCACTCACTCCTCGCATCGGATATATATCACAAATCTCAGAATCGAGAAATCTCATGGTGGACGCATTGAAATAACATATCAAGAGAAATCGGGTTTTCAAACAATACATAGTTTCTTGAAATACTTCCACGGTTCTCAAATCCATAAATCACATGAAATCCATGAAAACTAACATATGCAACATAAAACAACAATATGAGCATATTAAGAGAAAATCGCTCTTTTAAATGAATCCAGTTTTAAAATATATCATGCGGTTCCCAAATCCTCCGAAATCAAGTGCAACATCATATGAGGTGTACATGTAACTATAGCAAGATATGTGTATCTACATGTAAGCAGGTATGTATGATGCATCTCATAAGAACAATAGCACAATAAGCAACGTCTCAATATCGCATGCCAATACAATACCATTTAGGGGTACATGCAGCTATAGCAAGATGTGTGGGTGTACATGTCAGTATATATGCATGATGTGCATGTTGCTGTAGCAAGGTATGCAACATATAATAGGATGTAAGCATGTTCATATATCTCATGCAACGTGGAACAGTGATGTGAACATAGCATGTATATCATAGCATGATGTAGCAATTCTACTGTGTGAGTGATATAGCAATTATCGATGATGAAGGTGTATGAACCGGCAAATCTGTGTAAGTGTAACATATGCATCATCGATAATGGTGTAGGTGTACTAGCACATGTATATTTAATGCAATGAGAATAACATGATCGTAGCATAATGTACATCATTAGCTAAAAGCTATAAGGTATACGTGTCTACAATATATATCCGAGTCGGTGAATCTATCAATAGGCATCCAGCCTTACAACATCACGTACGGTACAATCAATCTTACGACATCCTCTAAACAAGGGTATGGATAAATCAACACGTAAAACTCATCGTGTACGTTAATCTAACGTAATGTGGCATTAAACAAATAGGGATTCTATCAATCTATACATCATCGGGGGTACGGATCTATGTCCCGTACGTCATATCACTCAATATGCAAAACATTATTCATATATATATATATATATATACTTATCTCTCAGGCCATATCCATGTCAACTCATATCAGGGGACATACAAAGGTATCAACAATCTCATATCGACTCGAATCCATATAACGACATATCACACTAAGTCATCATATCACATCGTATACTCGTTCATCACATTAATATCTCGCATCACAATAATATAAACATCACACTTGTTCTTTTTTAATTCATACCTATCAAGATTCACTTATCATTTCATATTCTCATACATCAATATGTTCATTAGTATCAACTTCTATCATATTATCGTTTGTAAATCCTACAATCATGTGCATCGCATATCATTTATAAGGATAAAATCATCAAACGATAATCCACATCAATGTTTGTGGGGGTGCTATACGCCATCCACCCGACATCCCCCGATATAAATCTACTCACCTACTAAACTCCTCGCTTCGCCGTAGTCGATGCACTTCGTCGTCTCGGAATCCATGCGAAGGTACTTACAATCAATAGGAATTCGCAAAACTATTAACATCAAATTCTGAAATCCAAATACGGCACGCGGTGCTCTGATAAGTTAGAACCTATAGCCTACGCATGCAAAACAACCAAACAGCCCTCGTCGTTGACGTACAAACGTCCAACGACCAAATACAATATCCAGTCGCAAAACCAAGAAATTCATATACCGGAAAACATAGCCAAAACCCCAATCTAGGGTCGCTATACATGAAAACTGCCACGCCAAAAATCTAATCTCACCAATACTCATTAACATCACAATAATTATCGTACATCAAAATATATACATCATCACCATGCCCATTAAAACCCACGTCTAATTTTTACCAAAAACCTAGTAAGCAGTTTATATCATTTTAGCTCATTTTAACACAAAGCTAGAAATTTAACAATTCTAGCAATTTCCAACAATACAAAGTAGTTTAACTTAGTGATCCAAACCATTTTCATAATTTTAATTTTACCCAAAAATGATTTAGAAAAACCTAGTTTGCGATTAAGCTTAAAAGAAAATTAGGAAAATAACAAATATCATTCTCATAATTTGCTTAACTTTTCCAAGTCTATACATCTTGCTTAACCACTTAAACACATCAAAACCCTAACTTGATTTCATAATAATTATCATGAATTAACTAAGCATGAACTTTAAAGATATAATAACCACATAAATAGCTAGCTTAAAGAATTAAGCAACAAATTAAAAGATTAGGTTTAGGATTTATACCTCACAAACAAGATCACAAACTAGCAAAAACCTCCAAATTTAACCGTCCAAAATGATGCTTTTCTCGAAGATCCATGCTAGTTTAGAGATGAAGAGTAATGGTTAATGAATTATTTATGAGTTTGTGGGATTATTTGAGGATTTTTGGTGATTTAATGAGCTTGGAAGAGATGAATTTGGGCAAAGCAAAAGAAAGGGCAGAACCTAGGAGGGGCTCGGCCAAGATGAAGTGGGGGGGGGGGGTTGTGCAAAGTGTGTGGAAAATTCTAGATACAATTAGGAATAAATGCTAATAAATGCAAAATGCCACCTTTTCATTTCTTTTCCTTTTTAAAAAAACAACTAAATTACCCACAAATATCTAGATATTTATGGATGGTTGTATTAACAAAAATCTAGTGATTAGATTAGCATAGATACACATTAGAAGTAATCAACCCAAACTAAAATTGTAATTACCAGTAATTAAGTGCTTAATTAACAATTTAAATTAATACTTTAATTAGGGAAAATTTCAAAATGAACCAAAACTTCCAAGTGACCCACAAAACCAGCAAACTAGCTTTATTCTAGTAAAACAAGTTGAAAACAGGTCTATACAGAAATTTGATCACAATCGGGTTAAAACGGAAAATACCGACTATTTTACCCTAAAACGGAAAAATTTGCATAACGATTTCAGAAACGTTACAATCTTACCCCCTTAAAGAAATTCGGTCCCCGAATTTAAATTTAAACCCCCAACACTAAAACATTTCTAAAATCCAACTCAAGCAACAGGGATCCGAAATCACGGAAGCAATAGAAATAACATAGTGCGTCGCATGCGCCTAAAGCCGTGTAAGAAACTCAAAACCGAACTCCGTCAAGCGTCACGCAAATCATCAGACTTGCACGCATATCATCAGAGTTACAATGGAGATACAGATCTCGAAATTCACTACTGAAACCCAATATACACTAAGCAAATGCTATAATATGTATCTAATACACATCCTTTTTGGAAAAAAATCTCCAAAAACTGAAATAACATATGCAGAATTTTTTTCTGAATGTCCCTGTGATGTGTAACTCACTGCGCAAATGATGGGCGCTCATTTGTAAAGTAATAATATACTTTCATATAAGTTTTGCTTAAAATATACGTCCCGCCCTTTTTAAAATATCCCAAAAGGTTTTCTTTTATAAACGCTCGTGTCACTCGCAGACACATAAGAAATAGCGAGACTATAGCTCCTTTTTGAAAACCTCCTTGTAAACTTTTTAAGCATGCAAAGTACACAGGTACTGTCCTCGGATCAGTCCTGCTAGGGTACTACAAAGTATAGGGCCTCATCATGAAAACAAAATGCTTAAAAGCAATATCAGCCTCAAAAGGCTTGTCCAACCATCACGTGCGTCTGGTGTGCAAAGAAATCAAATCCAAATACAGGTGCCATAATATGCACAAATGTAAGACTAAGAGCAACGGGTGTGCACGAAAGTATCTGTCCAATGCAACTGGCGTGCACGACAATAACAACTAGTGCATCAAATGTGCCCGAAAGTCTCAATCCAGTGCAACTAACATGCATGAACGAAAATCCCAATCGAGTGCATCCGGTGTGCATAAATCGCATCTCATCTCGTGCGCTCAACATGCGCGAAAATCCAAATCAAGTGCATCCGTCATGCACAAATAAAATATAGATCAAGTGCATCCAACATGCACGAATGAAATATAAATCAAGTGCATCCCTTATGCACGAGTAAAATCTCAATCAAGCGCACCCTATGTGGACAGAATCCAATACCAAGTGCCTAACATGCGCAAAAATCCAACCCAAGCACGTCAGGTCCGTAATAAGCATCAAGTGTAATAGCATGCACGAAAACGAACATCAAGTACACACGCGCACGAAAACACAAATCCTGTAAAATGAATTCTCAAAGTCATAAATCGGGTGAAACCAAAATACGGAGTATAAACCTAGTGCAACCAAAGCACGAAATACGAATCCAATGCATCCACTGCACCAAATATCAAATCCTGTGCATCTAGTGCACGAAATATCAAATCCTATGCATCTAGTGCACGGAATATCACCAATAACTAAAATGCGTATGAAAACTACACCGAGTGTACCAAGGTGTATAAAATCAAAAACGTGTGCAACTGCATGCACAAAACACGTATCAATGCACTGCAAGCACATATGAGCTATACCGAGTGCAAAACTCAAATCGAGTGCGTACCACACGCACATATCAAATCAACTTTATGAAATCCACGAAATCATAAACATGTGCAGCCAAGGCACAAAATCATTATCAAGTGCAAATCGATATGCACAAAATGTAAATACCGTGCAGCCATGGTGCACGAAAACAATATCTTGAAACTCAATCATCAAATCTCAAATCCAAGCGATATAAGCATGAGACTCGGATCACAAACGCAAATCGCAACAAATGACATTGAGGTACACCTCCTACAATGTCGAAGAAGATGTCGGTACACCAAAACCGGCAGAGCAAGAACATCTGCTTGCCTTCTGCTCACTGTCTGGCGTCTTCTGTCTCTGGGTCCTCATTTCTCTGTGGATTTCCAATCTCGCACTCTATCAGCTCATCTTCTCGGTCAGGTGTGCTAACGGAAACGATTCCGCTCTGGCACTCCTCAGGTCATCTCTCGGCCAAATAGTATGATCACTCATAAAGCAGCACGTCACTGGCATCGGCCTCTGGCCCTCTGAATACATGTGACACAACTGATCCTCAGTGCAATCTCATCGCAGCAGTGTCCTGGAAGGAACCGGCTCAAGGTCTCTTCCGATCTCTCATATACCGAACTGTACGGAGGCTAGTACACTTACCTAATCTTTTCTCGTTCTCTGGACATCTTCATCCTGCAATGATTCTCTGAGACAAACAATACGGAATCTCTCGCAGGGACTCGAAATCATGAACTCGGTATCTTCATCACTCTGTAGAAGATATCTAGCCGAACGCGTCCTCGGGAACTCGTCCCAACCATCGGAGGAATACTCAATACTCATCCTTTCTTGATCAACTCACAACGCATCTGGGTGAGGTCCTCTATCCGAAGCTGGTCTTGTTGCTGATCTCCTATCACAGGATATCGGGACGACGTTAAACTTTTCGATCGAGTCATCAAAAGTCCCAAAATTTCATGAGAGCTCAACAACTGAGCACGGTTTAATAATATTCGTTATATGCCATAGTACCTATGGACCGGCCGTAGAAGGGCAGACCTAAGCCTCACTGATGGCATCGCTAAACTGCCGCAACCCCTAATGTTCAAAAGTGGTTCCATGGTCATCACGTTAAGTTAGGGTTTCATTCTTCTAGAGGGTCCACAGAATCACTTGCATGTCCTTCTGAATACTTTAAACTTGGAAAAAATGGGTTTCCTGACATTCGTTCGAATCTTTCAACTCCGCCTAGATGACATGTGAACACCGTTCGTCCGCATGCTAAACAATTGCCTCAATCCTCAACAATAGACGATACATCAACCGTCATCTCTGGACCGTCTACTCTAGACCTGAGTAAGACTCTCCACACTGGAAATCTTCAACTCAACTGGGCCTGCATTGGCGCATCAAATCTGACGAATCACTTTCGTCTCTCAACTCAAGATAGACTAGCTATCACCTGCCGCATCTCTGCCTGGAAGCTCCAGCGATCTCAGCTCGTAAGCTCTGGAAGCGACATCACATCAATCTCAACAACAGTTGGGTCATCTGTCTGCACGGTCGATGACATAACAAATCTCTAAGGCATCCTGTACATCAACAGTCCTCTCACAGCAAGCAGCCTCTAACAATGGCCCGATCATCTGGTACAGAACCGCACACTCGTCTCAAACGAGAGGTCACAACACAACACTACATCGATACGTTCTAATGTCACCAGCAAACACGATGGTCAGTCCTCGTCCACGACGAGCTCGCCCTAACCGCATCACCAACAGCAGCCCAAACTGCGCTCAAACCATGGTGACAGGAACCTCAATCAAGTATCGACGAAAAAGATCAAAGGGATAAAAAGAGTCGACATATCCCAAAATGGATACATGATCATAAGGAGGAGTCAAATCACTGAGAGTATGATCATGGAAACGAATAAAATCAAGTATCTCAAATGGATGTATAATCAAAGGAACGAAGAGAATCACCAGTCTCAATATATGTTCATCCTAAGGTCACTTAAGTGGAGTATCGTATCGTAAATATGCCGCGGAACATACGTATGGTACGTCACTCTACCCAAGCTACCTACTCCATCAATCAGGGTCATCCGATGTAACGAAAGTTCGGGTCTAACACCGCCTTGTTCAAGTCTAAGTTCTGTAAGGTCAAGCCTAGGTTCCAAAATATATATACGCCCTAGACTCAACAAAGTCAAACCTAGACTCGAACCAAGGTTAAACCTAGCGCTCTGATACCAACTTTGTCACGACCCAAATACTAGCTCATGACCAACACTCAAATCACGCAACGTCTACTGGAGTAACGTAATTCAAGTAAGCTAAAACCCAGAAATCAAAATCCTTTTAAGAAATAAAGAGGTGAAGCATTGAAATAAAGGTATAGTAAATCATGTTTTGTCTTTTGAAAATTTGGGCAGCACGTCCCTTGTAAAAACTAACATCGAAAATGGGTACAACGCATAATATAAATAAAGCATCCTAAACTGGAGCAAATCACGCCCAACAGCGGAAACAACACCACAAGCATAAATATACGATGCCCAACGGTGAAGATCCACATAAGGAAATAAAGTAAAGCAATACATCAACCCCAGAAGCGAACATAAAACTCATCGCTCAAGTCTCACAACTACAAGTCCTCCAAGTCTGCAACATATACAATAACTAGTTTCTGAATTTGATAGAGTGATTAGATACAATATGAATAATGAATACAACAAGGGCACGATCCAACATGTACCGCCCACCAAAAACAAATCACCAGAAAACAGCTGTGTGCCAACGATGCCGCTACTGATCCCTGCGGTCAACCTGCAAGAACTGTGGCACAACGGGGGTGAGTTGCCAACTCGTGAATAGAAAAACATCACAAGGTAGAAATCGAAATAAACAACGATTCCTAGGTCAACTATATCATAAAGGTAATACTATGATATCTAAGGTTGTCGTATCTGCATATGTGCCAACACAAGGTAAAATCCTTTCAGCAAGTGATATCATCCAACAATATAATCAATGCATGTATGCAGTGGATCTAGTCCAACAATATAATCAATGCATGTATGCAGTGGATCTCGTCCATAATATAATCAATGCATGTATACAGTGGATCCCGTCCACGTGTCAACCACTGACACAAAAACTCCTGCATGTAAATATCATAAAAGCATATACAGGTAAATATGAGGATATAAGTCAATGTGTATCCCTCGCGAGACAGCAAAATCATGCAAACCTGAGTGTATAACACCGACACTCGAAACATCATGAAACCCGTGTCTAACATCGACACGTAAATCCTCATATAATTGGCTCCGTCTGCGGGATCGGCCCGCGTGCTCCGGCAGAATGGATCAGCCTAAAATCCATCTCATGACTCCGGTCGGTATCTTCCAGATAACCGCCGAGTCCAAATACTGCCACCGTTAGGCAATGCACATCCCCTGCCAGGCTCATCGGATTATCCATCGACATACCTTTCTTGCCCCAGGGTACCATACCGGGCTCCACCATATACCCGGACACGGCCCACTCTTTCCTCGCATCGGGTATATATCACAACTCTCAGAACCGAGAAATCTCATGGTGGACGCATCGAAATATCATATCAAGAGAAACCGGGTTTTCAAACAATACATAGTTTCTTGAAATACTCACACGGTTTTCAAATCCATAAATCACATGAAATCCATGAAAACTAACATATGAAACATAAAACAACAATATGAGCATATTAAGGGAAAACCGCTCTTTTAAATTAATCCAGTTTTAAAATATATCATGCGGTTCCAAAATCCTCCGAAATCAAGTGCAGCATCATATGAGGTGTACATGTAACTATAGCAAGAAAAATGTATCCACATGTAAGCAGGTATGTATGATGCATCTCATAAGCACAATAGCACAATAAATGATGTCTCAATATCATATGTCCATACACTACCATTTAGGGGTACATGCAGCTATAGCAAGATGTGTGGGTGTACATGTCAAGATGTATGCATGATGTGCATGTAGCTGTAGCAAGGTATGCAACATATAACAGGATGTAAGCATGTCCGTATATCTCATGCAACGTGGAACAGTGATGTGAACATAGCAAGTATATCATAGCATGATGTAGCAATTCTATTGTGTGAGTGACATAGCAATTATCGATGATGAAGATGTGTGAACTGGCAAATCTGTGTAAGTGTAACATACACATCATCGATTATGGTGTAGATGTACTAGCACAGGTATATTTAATGCAATGAGAATAACATAATCGTAGCATAAAGTACATCATCAGCTAAAAGCAATAAGGTATACGTATCTACAATACATATCCGAGTCGGTGAATCTATCAATCGGCATCCAGCCTCACAACATCATGTACGGTACAATCCATCGTACGGCTTCCTCTAAACAAGGGTATGGATAAATCAACATGTAAAACTCATCGTGTACGGTAATCTAACGTACTGCGGCATTAAACAAATAGGGATTCTATCAACCTATACATCATCGGGGGTACGGATCTAAGTCTCGTACAGCATATCACTGTCACGACCCGAAGGTACGGAACGTGACTGGCACTTAGATTACGAGACGTCTCAAGGCGTAACGTAGCCTAAGTCAGCCAAACCCCAAAAAATCTAAACCATAAACAATAAGAGTGAAGGAAAACCTTTCATGAAAACGATTTGAAACCATTTAAGCTGTATTAACCCCTTTTTTGAAAACATCAAAAAAATTCCGAAAATTTCGGCAGACTCCTTTGCAAATACTCGCCCGCAAAAATGGGTACACAAGATAAATAACCTGTAATGATAAAATGGCATCCCCAAGCGGGAGCTAGCTCTTCGCGCAAGGCGGATCACAACGACACGCAATATATATGCAATATCAATCTAATAAGCATAAAGAAACACAAAAATAAGAAAAACAAACGTCAGCTCAAGTGATCTCGACCCCAGAAGAACCACATATACACAAATATCTCAGTCTCATCACTAGGTCGCATATACAAAATAAGAAGTGGTAGTTGGAGAATGCCAGATACAATGATAGTACAAAAGAGACAAAGTGTCCTCGCAACCCACCTACGAGCAATGTCGCGAGTCTGAGCAAAGAAGCCAATGAAAAGATACGCCTGCCGCTGCAAAGTCGACGGGTCCGACCTGCAAGACACTGTAGAACAACGGGGGTGAGTTGCCAGCTCGTGAGTAGCAAGTAACTGTTAGGTTTACCTAGCACCTCATGAAGGGTTTGGAAGCATCACATGTCTCAAAATCAAATTTTTAAGGTGCTAAGTGAACATACAAAGAATCTTCACTAGAAATTTAGGGTTTCATTTCAAAAACAACATCATAAGTAATGAAAGCTAGGGTTTTGAGAATACAACCTTTGTAGCTCCCTACGCTAGACTCCTTACCTACTTGAGAGTTGGAAAAAGGTTCGCTTGAGATCTTCTTGGTCCACGACGATCCACCCGAAGCTCCTTTGCCCAAAGCTCCTTGCTTTACTCGATATGTAAATGAAGTAGTGCAAACACCCTACACAAATGGGCTAGATGTGTGTAGTATGATGATGTGGTTTGTTTTCTATAATCAAAACTCTTTCTTTTTCTCAACCTCACTCAAGGAAATTCTCAAGAGAGGAAGATGAAGATGGTGGCAAGGCTTTCTCATAAAAGAAAAGTTATGAGAGAGTGAATAATAATTGAAATGAGAAAAGAATAATATATCTTAATCCTTTCTCACTTCAACCATGGTTAGAATCATCTAGATTTTTATCAAATGGGTTAAAGACAAAAGGATAATTAACTCAAGGTTAAATGGTGGTTGAAGAATGGTCAACGATGATAAGTATAAACCTTGTGTGAATTATCCTTTCTCTTTTTCTAAATGATAAATAAATAGATAACTCTACAATGTAAGTCTTGCATTGCCACCAAACATGTATCAACAACAATGATATTATGTATGTATGTATGTATCCATGCACATCATCATGTGCATACATGCATGCATACAAAAATAGAAAAAGAGTTTGATTAAAGAATTAATCTAAAAGTCATTTGTTAAATCAACACATGATTTTGCAAACCGGTCATATCACATACGACCCGACCAATAGAAAATGCCCGATTAATATACGGTATCATATATCCGTATTTAATTGGGTCCCCGCGCATATCTCATATGCACACCACATCTTTTCGCCTGAGCCAGGAAACTTCATTGTGGGACTCTAAGACTCGTCAATACACCGGCAGTAGGTAATGATCATATCAAATACCTTCAAACCGCAAGCGTTCAGCTAAACATAACAGCCACCCGGGTATTGAGCGATCAGAAGAAAACAAGCGAACCTGTTACAACTCCCGTCGAGCCAACCGGCAACACTACCGTACAGTCCGGTCACTTCGTCAGATATGCTGCATATCAAGTCTAGGGATGGCAACGTCGACCCCAATAACTCAATAAGTCGTGCCGATGAATGGTCTATAACAGATCGAGAAACTACTGATAACACTTATCAGCAAATCTCAACAGCCCTGGCCAGGGACTTACTGATATAGCCAGTCGAGCACAGCACAGCATCAACTCCCAATACCGGGAGAGACGAAACCCCTCCTATCGCTCATTGCCTTCGTGTGTCTCGAGACTGTACCCAACGGCCACCTGTTTGCACGACTCAGTAGAGCCGTGGTAGGGTGGTAATCAAAGTACAGTGGGAGAATACACAAGACTCTATGACGATCTCGGGTCTACCGACTAACCTGCACCAGTGTCACCTGAGAACTGCTATCCTACGATAGATATAATTCTATATAGGAGTTCTCGGCGAGTCCGTCCAGTGTACCCAGTCACCACTGAGCACCCGTATACGATCTCGATGTCAAACATCGATGAATGTGGGAACATCCATCGCCCATCATATGGGTCTAGTATCATATACGCTAGTCTACTCTGGTATATCGATGCCCCGTCTCGATACACCTACGACTAGGGATATTCCAGGATATGCTTATAAACTACAGATGTCCCACTAGTATGATCTCTATCATAATCACAGTAGTCAAGTCTATATCCTCAGGGCTTTATCAACATGTGTGAATGAATAAAAGCATGATCAAATCAACATGTCAGATAAAGAAGAACCAGATAGCATACTATCATGTCGAGCAAGAATGTACACTGAATATATATATATACATGTATAAATACATCCACTATCATATAATGGCCTCTAGGGAATACATATATCCAACAATCTCCCACTTGCACTAAGGCCAGTTATTGGCGTATCTCATACCCAACATCTCAAAAAGTCGCTCATGTTGCGGCTGAGAGAGGGCCTTGGTGAGTAGATCCGCGGCGTTATTCTTTGTGTCTACTCTCCTAATCTCGATCTCTCAGCGATCAACAATCTTCCGGATCAAATGAAAACGCCTTAGGATGTGTCTGGACCGCTGATGGGACCTGGGCTCCTTGGCTAACGCCATAGCCCCATTATTATCACAATACAATGGTATTGGATCAATAATGGTTGGAACTACTCCTAGCTCCGAGATGAACTTCCTCATCCAGACGGCTTCCTTGGCGGCATCATTCGCAGCAATGTACTCAGTCTCCATCGTAGAGTCTGCAACGGTATCCTGTTTGGAACTCTTCCAGCTTACCGCCCCTCCATTGAGGGTAAATACAAACCCTGAGATAGATTTGTTGTCGTCCTTATCGCTCTGGAAGCTCGAATCAGTGAAGGCCTCCATTTGGAAATCTCCATTACCATACACCAAGAACAATTCTTTAGTCCTTCGCAAGTAGTTAAGAATGTTCTTCACAGCTATCCAGTGATTCTCCCCTGGGTTAGATTGATACCTGCTTACAACACTAAGTGCATAAGCTACATCTGGGCGTGTGCATAACATCGCATACATTATAGATCCTACTACCGAAGCATAAGGTATAATTCTCATGCGAACTCTCTCTTCATCGGTCTTTGGGCAAAAGTCCTTGGAGAGAGTGACTCCATGGCAAGCGGGTAAGGCACCCCGCTTGGACTCTTCCATACTAAACCTTTTTAGGATGGTGTTGATGTACCTGGTTTGGGACAATCCCAATAACCTCTTGGATCTATCCCTATAGATCCTAATGCCCAGAATGTATGTGGCATCACCCAGATCCTTCATGGAGAACCTTAGTGATAAGAAAGATTTGACCGACTGTACCATAGGGATGTCATTTCTTATCAGAAGAATGCCATCCACGTACAATACGAAGAATGTGACAGCTCTCCCTACAGCCTTCTTATAAACACAAGGTTCATCTGGATTTTTAATGAAATCAAACTCTTTGATAACATCATCGAAACAGATGTTCCAACTCCGTGATGCCTGCTTTAACCCATATATGGATTTAAGCAATCTAGATGCTTTCCCGCTGCTCCCACTGTCAATGAAGCCCTCTGGCTGATCCATATAAACGCATTCTTCTAAATCGCCATTTAGAAATACCGTTTTAACGTCCATCTGCCAGATTTCATAGTCGTAGTGAGCAGCAATAACAAGTAGGATCCGAATGGATTTAAGCATGGCTACGGGCGAAAAAGTCTCGTCATAGTCCAAACCTGGCCTTTGACGAAAACCCTTCGCCACAAGTCTTGCTTTATAGGTCTCTACCTGCCCATATACACCAATCTTTCTTTTAATGATCCATTTGCACCCCACCGGTTTTACCCCAGGGGGTACAACGTCCAAAGTCCATACTTTGTTGGTGTACATAGACTCCATTTCGGATCTCATGGCATCCAGCCACTTCACAGAGTCTCCACTCGTGATAGCTTGCTGAAAACTGGTAGGATCATCATCCTCCATGATGCAGTCTTCTTTGTCACCATCAATGAGGAAACCGTAGTACCTCTCCGGTGGGCGAGAAGTCCTACCAGACCTTCGGAGTGGCCGAGGTTCCTCAGTTTCTATTGCAACAGCGGGTTCAACCAAGTTGTCATTTGTAGTTTGTGTCTCTAGAACCTCTTCTAGATCCACCGCTTTGCCATCATCTTTATCTGTGAAAAACTCTTTTTCTAAGAATGTGGCATACTGAGAAACAAACACCTTTTGTTCCTCCTTGTGGTAGAAAAGATATCCATAAGAGTTCTTTGGATATCCCACAAAATTACACATGACTGGTCGTGTCTCGAGTTTGTCCGGATTCTGCTTTTTAACATAGGCCGGGCAACCCCAAATCTTAATTCTCTTAAGAGATGGTCTCTTCCCATGCCATATCTCATATGGCGTGGTAGACACGGTTTTGGTTGGAACCCTGTTTAGTAGAAACATTGCAGTCTCCAATGCATGCCCCCAAAATGAGACAGGTAACTCAGCATCACTCATCATGGAACGGACCATATCTAATAGGGTCCGGTTCCGTCATTCAGACACACCGTTGTGCTGTGGTGTGTAAGGAGGAGTGAGCTGAGAGAGAATCTCATTCTCTTTTAAGAAGTTTGCAAATTCTGTACTGAGGTACTCCCCACCTCGATCTGATCGAAGCATTTTGATACTCAAGCCGGTTTGTTTTTCTACTTCTTGTTTATATTCAGTGAATTTCTGGAATGTTTCGAATTTGTGCTTTAAAAAAATACATGACCGAATCTTGAGAAATTGTCAGTGAAAGTAATGAAGTAAGAAAAACCGCCTCTAGCCTGTGTAGACCTTGGCCCACATACATCGCTATGTATGAGTCCTAGGAGCTCGGAAGCTCTTTCTCCGTGTCCGGTAAACGGAGTTTTGGTCATTTTACCCTTGATAAAAGACTTGCAAGTCGCATAAGATTTATATTCAAAAGCGTTTATATATCCATCTTTGTGTAACTTGTTTAGTCTTATTTCGTTAATATGACCAAGTCTACAGTACCAAAGAAAAGCTTCATTTATTTCTGAAAGTTTTCTTTTATTAATGTGTTGTATGCTGAAAACTGTGTGTTGATTTAGGACGTATATCCCGTTATTAAGCGTACCATACCCAACCAACATTTGATTCAGGTGAATGTTCATAACACTGTTCCGCAATACAAAATCATATCCTTCATTGTCTAACAAAGAAACAGATATTATATTACAAAGCATACTTGGTACAAAATAACATGGGTTCAAAACCAATATACACCCAGATGGCAACCCCAAGTGATACTCTCCCACTGCGACTGTATGTACATTGGAACCATTTCCAACGTGGAGAGTATGGTCACCTGTCTTCAAAACCTTGCTATTTCTCAGCCCCTGCATAGAATTGCAAATGTGAGAACCTGAACCGGTATCTAATACCCAGAAAGCAGAGTTTATTGAAAAACAGTTTTCTGTCATAAACACACCTGAAGCGGAAGCATCCCCATGCTTCTTCTTGAGATTTAAGTACTCCGTACAGTTGCGCTTCCAATTTCCTGTTTTGTGGCAATGAAAACATTCCCGTTTCCCCGATTCTCCAGCTTTGGACTTGTCCTTCCCCTTAACCTTTTTAACTCCACCCCTAGGCTTGGTGGGCTTCTTCTTGAGCTTTCCCTTGGCCTTAGCCTTTGGGCGAGAAGAAGAAGATTGCCCAACACTCAAAACGGGAGTTTTCACTGATTTCAGTATGTTCTCTGTACTCCTTAACATATTAAGGAGTTCAGGTAGTTCCCTCTCCATGTTGTGCATGTTGAAGTTAACTATGAATTGAGCAAAGGTGGAAGGGAGGGACTGCAGAATAATATCCGTTTATTGTTCATTGTCCATCATCCATCCAAGGTCCTCAAGCTCTTCTATGAGAGCTATCATCTTCAGAACATGGTCTCCTACCGGTGTGCCAGGGGCCATTCGCATCTGAAACAATTTCTTTGATACTTCATATCGTAATATGCGGGATTGCTCTCCATACAACTCCTTTGTATGGAGGAATATGGCTTGAATGTCCATATTCTCGTGCTGCTTTTGATGTGTGTTGTCCATCGATGCAAGCGCGAGGCATTTGGCCATGGCACAGTCAGTGTCCCATGTCTTGCGGACTTCTTTGTCCGCAACTGAGGATTTTGGACCTGGGACGGGCGTGGCTGAAGCCGTGAGGACATATGATACTTTATCATAAGTCAAGGCAATTTTCAGATTCCTCAGCCAGTCTTTATAATTGGTCCCATTCAGTTTATTTTTATCTAGTAGAAGCTTGAATCCATTCATTGGTATCTGCCATTAAGAGAGAGGAAAGAATACACTCAACGAAAGCTCTTGCAAAGATCAGATTGGTTATTATCTTGTCTAATCGATGTCTCCCACTGCTTTAATCAAGTTTTTCTTTTAAACCTTAAAAAGAAAACTAGCTAGGATTAATTACAGTCTACAACTTCGCTAACCGTTCAGCCAGGCCAGTGTCGGTACTTGAGGGAGGTTCTCCGTGCTTTCGCACGGACCTAATTAAAGTAAACCTCGTTTTCCCAGAGGCGTAGCCCCGTTAACACCTTTCTAGACACCTAATGAGTTAGCTAATTGTAAACTGCAAAACTCTCCTGGGAGCAACTATTGCCCACAGTGGGATCGGGATCCAACTATCATATGGAAGGTATGAAATCTCATTGCAAATCTCAACACTTGAAATTCCCGATGCGGTTTTTACCCCTAGTACCTATGACCTTAGTTATGGTCAACAAATCATAAGTACCAGTCAAGTTCTACCCGTCATTTCTTGATTAATTAGACCCACTCATATGACCCTTAACTATGGTCAACAAAGTCGCATTAATGTCCTAATTAATCTGCATCATATGCAGTGTAGGAAGACATCACATAGCTACCGTACACTACGCCTTAACTATAGTCAACAAACGTAACACGAATACTAAGTACTCTACTTCCTAAAATGACGGAGGGTTGCAGTTGATTTTTAAGAAAATCTTTAACGCTTTGAACTTGATATCGTTGTAGAATCAAATGGTTTTCAAAAGGAGTGGCTTGAGCTCCGCAGTTTTGAAATGTAGCTTTTTCATAAAGAGCCGAGTGGTTTTTCAATCCGATTCTACAACATCTTTTTAGGTTTATTTTCTTTACATTAATCATATTAATGTAGTCCCATCATTTAAGTCCTAAAGCCAATCACAGAAAAGAAACGAAAATACAACGTACGCTTATGCCATCCGCATTCGCCGCAATGTTCCGTTATGCACCGTTAGGTTACTTAACTAACGGCATACCGGGACGGGACTAGCGCGGGTGTAAAACATAAGCAACGTCTACTATATATCTCATATATAATATATCATTCGTCTCAGATATCACAGAACACAGGCAGCAGAAACACAGATATAATATGGGATATACTAGGACGTCCGTATTTAGTATTTAGCCAATAATAGAAAATACGGATTCCACAGTCGCGATGAATAACCAAGCCCACACCCCTAGACCCCTACGAGAGCGGCAAGCGACCCTACCAATCCTGGAGTTTAGGAGACCCGGTCTCGACTCCTCGAGATGACCTCCTACTGAACCCCAGAACCCGGTTACTTGTACTCCCCTCCCCTCCTTGGGTCTATCCTAATGCGGAAAAGTAAATAATATACAACACTGGTGACATCAACCTCAACCCGGAAGTGGCCCAAATAAAAGAATATTACATTACATTTGAATTTTACATGAATGAAAATAAAACTCTCATCTTACATAAAAAAAAACCCGGCTATTCAATCGCGACAATCCTGCACATCATATCTCAGCAACACATAATATCATATATCATCAACGTAAGTAAGTATGCGTACCCCGATTGTCGTTGATGTATAGCAACGAAACCGGCGATAAGCGACATACTACACTTACGGTCACAGAAAAGAAAGTGTAAAACTACAAAATTTGGAATCCACATTCTCTTTAGACATCGTAAATCCGAAATATCACATACTTCGCATTTCATGCCTAACTATATGAATTCCACATATTGTATCACATTCCAGATAAATAGACAGTATTAAACATTTCGATCGAATAATCAAATACCCAAAATTTCCTGAAGCTCAACACTTGAGCGGAGTTCAAAAAACCCGGAATGTGTCACAGTAGTAGCGGTCCAGCCGTAGAAGGGTCAAGCCAACGCCTCACATGTGGCACGCCGTACTTCCCCAAACCCTAAGGTTTAGAGGCAGTTCAGATAGTCACATAATCGAGTTAAGGTTTGTGTTCTTCTAGAGGGTCCACCACAAAACTTGCACGTATTTTCGAAAGATTTAAACTCGAGAAAAAATTCATCACTTGAAAATTTTTCGTGCCGGGAAAAAGTGAGTTAATGATATCCGTTCGAACTTTTTAATACTTTCTAAATTATCCGAAAAAGGGACGAAATTAAAATTCCAATCGAATCACCGAATCCAAAACAATCCCCAGAACATTCAACACTTGAATCAGATTAAAAATACCCAAAAATATATAAAAGCAGTTCTAGACATTAATGTATAAATACGAGGCCATAAAGCATCTGTACGGCCGCGGAGCCGCGGCCTAAGCAAGGTATGGCCGTGGTTCCGCGGCGGCGTATACAGCTTATGGCTTCGTTTTTTACAATAATTCTTATATGCGCCAGCTGAATTTTTTAAGTATTTTTAATTCTGAAAATAACACAGTTTCAAAAAATGTCCAGAGAGGGTTAAAAATTCCGTATTTTTGGTTCGATCGGAGTTTTAATTTCGCTAAAGTGTCGCCTAAAGCTCTAGCTAGGCTCTGATACCAATGTTAGGTTTACCTAGCACCTCATGAATGGTTTGGAAGCATCACATGTCTCAAAATCAAATTTTTAAGGTGCTAAGTGAACATAAAAAGAATCTTCACTAGAAATTTAGGGTTTCATTTCAAAGACAACATCATAAGTAATGAAAGCTAGGGTTTTGAGAGTACAACCTTTGTAGCTCTCTACGCTAGACTCCTTGGCTACTTGAGAGTTGGAAAAAGGTTCGCTTGAGATCTTCTTGGTCCACGACGATCCACCCGAAGCTCCTTTGCCCAAAGCTCCTTGCTTTACTCGATATGTAAATGAAGTAGTGCAAACACCCTACACAAATGGGCTAGATGTGCATAGTATGATGATGTGGTTTGTTTTCTATAATCAAAACTCTTTCTTTTTCTCAACCTCACTCAAGGAAATTCTCAAGAAAGGAAGAAAAAGATGGTGGCTAAGCTTTCTGTTGGAGATAGTGCCCTCATAGTCAATTATTGGATCACAGGTACGTGATTGCAATGATTGCGGAGGAACTATACCGGTAGGACAGTCTTACTCGAGATGATAGTATGCTATCTGGTTTGCCTTTATCAGTCGTGTACATTTTCAGGTGACTGATTACATGTTACACTTTGATAGAGCCCTTAGGATCTTGCTTTACCACCAACAGTATGATAGCGATCATATACGTGAGAGTTGGGTGGTTTATACGCATATCCTTAATTGTGGTCCCTAGTCGTGGGAGTTTCGAGACAGGGCATCGATACTCCGGAGTAGACTAGTGTGTACAGTCGAGACCCCGACGAGGGGCGGTGGCCGGTCTCACAAGCCACTGGTGTCAGTTGGATCACCTAAGATGTATACAGGTGCTCATTGGGTTATGAGTACACCAGACAGGACTCGCCGGGAATCTGCTAGTTAGTATTATATCTATCGTCAGATAGCAGTTCCCTGGTGACATGTGTACAGGTTAGTTCATCGACATGAGGTCGTCATTTGTCTCGTGTGAGTTCCCACTGTGCTTTGATTTCTACCCTACCACGGCTCAAAGGAGTCGTGCAAACAGGTAGTTTTTGGGTACAGTCCCGAGCCATATGGAGGCACGTGAGCGGATCGGCAGGGGATTCGTCTCTCCCGGTATTGGGGGCGAGGTCGTGCTGTGTCTAGGAGAGCCATTACACAAAGCCCACGGCCGTGGCAGGAGATTTACTGGTAGGAACTCCAGTAGTATCTCAGGGTGTTATTGGGCTTCACTCCGACACGACTTATACTGCTATTGGGGGTCAGACGTTACTAGCCCCCTAGGCAGATATGCGATACTCATAGACGAACGGACCGGACTGTATATACATTGTCACTGTTAGGCTCAGTAGGGTTTTCCGGATGAGTTCGCTCATCGGCATCCCTTGAGGTCAGTCCATGGGCAGCCGTTACGCATTGCTAGTGCCGCTGACGGTTTGTGGTTAAACCCACTGCCAGGGTACTGACGAGTCATTAGAGTCCTCCACAGACAGTTTCCCAAGTTCGGGCGAAACGTTGTAGAGGCCGTATGGTTTTATGGCAGGGTACGGAAAATACACGTGCGTTTACGCACGTGTTATTTTTCGGGCAGATGATACTGGTCGGCTTTGGTTTAAGCCGGATCCGAGTATTATATTGAGTAGGTATAATATCTTTGTCTCAGTTGCATTTGTATTCGGTCGTAATACAAATGCGGGTATATTTATACAGTTTCGGGGTTATCCTGAAAGTAGTTTCAGGATCACTTTTGGAAGTTGCCAGTTTCCAGTTTTCTATCTGCCGTCTTTTAACATTTGGTTAAAGACGGATTTATCTTTTCTTGGATGAGAGTGAGTCAAGCTTCTAGAAGGTTCTAGAAAGGGTGACTTGACATGGTGAGTCATTAGAGCTTTAATTGTGCTTTTAATGAAAGGATGACTAAGGTTAATGAGTCATCATTTACATTAAATCCTTTTGTTTTTGCTTTGATATTTTGATTAAGATATTTTTGCTTACACTCACCACCTTTGCTCCTACACTCACCCTCCTCATTCTATATAAGTGGCCGGCCATTATTTGTGAGGGAGAGAGAGAATGATTTCATTTCGGAGAGAAAAGACTATGGTTAAGGGTGCATGGAAATTTCATTTCCTCTTTCATTCCATCACCCGATAAAAATGGCAGCTTCATTTACCGATCGTCCACGGAGTTGGACGAAGTGAGACAAAGTCATCTACTCATTCTCTACATCATTCTTGGTCGTCTTTTTTAGCAAACATGACGACTGAGTTGCCTCGAGTCAGAGGCGGGAGCCCGTTTAAAGAATCGTCGACGTGGTGCCACCTCGACGAAGATATCGGAGATCGACGAGATCGGAGCAGCCGTAATGGAGCGTGGGATGATGGTTAAAGAACGAAGGACTCGGATCGTTCGGTATAACCTTTCTACACTCTTTACAGTTTGTTAGTTTAGCAATAATGGCAGATCCGGGTTAAAGTGTACGATAGCGCCAGTTTAAAAGTTTTTGTTCCACATTTGGCGTCTGTAGACTGCCGGGGCGCTAGCGTAGACTTACAGTGGTATCAGAGCCTCACCATTTTGCTATACTAACTTGTGCTAACGCGTTTAAAACATCGATCGAATCGGAAATCGAAAATTGCAAAATTCCAAGCTCACAGTTTCTGTCGATTTTAAATGGTCTCCTAAAATTTTTCTGCATGTCTTAAAAATCTGTGCAGGCTTTTCTAAGAACCACGACAAAATTTGGGGACATGACTCCACCAAATTGCCGCGGAAACGCGGCCAAACCCATGGTTTGGCCGCGCATCCGCGGCCACTTGGTGAGCTCATGCTCCCAAATTTGTACAGTGGGTTCTCTGTTGGATTTTGTGGTTTTTGGTAAATATCGTTTTGGCCCAGATTTTGTTACTGTTCACCAGTAAGTCGTGGGGCCCACTTTTTGATATTTGGTCGATCAAAATTTAAACACGTTAGTTTACAGTGCTTACATTATATCTCCGACCGGGAATGTCATTTGATCGGTAAACCGCGTCTGATTGCTATAGTTATTTTAGACGGGTTTGCGAACGTGACATTCGCGTTGATATTCTGTGTTGTGCTGTGATGTTGCGGATTTGTCGTGGTGGATAGCAGTGTGCAATGGTAGTACAGTTTGAGTTTATTTGTACATTTGATATTGCGGGGCGAGCGTCCAACTTGTGGACTGCCGTCACTGCCTGTTGTATAATATTCTTTTGGGGCACGAACAGGTTGCGGTCGATGTACCTATTGTACTATTTTTCATTACTGTACTAGGTTTTGCCCCGCGACGGAGTGCACGGATAGCCGGGTTCTGAGAAGCAACGGGTCCGCATCTTATGGCTTTGAGAGGTAGAAGGGCCCCACTCTAGAATTGGCAGACTATTCGCCGCACTCGTAGGGGGTACAGGTTGACCCAAGGAGGGGTGCCTAAGCTTACCGGATTCCGTGAAGTGCAGGGTGGTCCATTCACTATGCTGTAGGGGGCTGCCTCGCTTCAGGTTTTGGCGGGTAACTTGCCGCACCCGTAGGGATCTAGGTTTCATTGCACAGGCTATCCACACGACAGGGGAACGTTGGGTTTCAGCAGCGGCTCTGTGAAACCCGGGGATCCCAGATTATCTGTATTGTTCTGTGATGCTTATTACTTTTCTGTAATGTTGCATACTATCACGCCTGGAGCGATTATTGTATATTGGTTTATATACTATTAGATGTTGTATATGTTTTACACCCGCGCTAGTCCAGTCCCCGCTCTGTCGTTAGTTAAGTAACCTAACGGGTGATGACGGGACCCAGTGACGAATGCGGATGGCATATACGTACATTTTATTTTCGTTCTTTTCTGGTGTGATTAAATGATGGGACTGTGTTGATTCTGATCAATGCAAAGTATAGCAAACCTGTTTGCAGTTGTTGGAACAAATTTAAAAAGTGTTATTGCAAAGACGTTTTCTTTTGTTATGCATAGCGGTATTCAGTGGAATATCCTGCACCTCATTCGGCGGGGCAAGGGCCGATATCCCTTCACCGGGACTGACCCCTTGGGCAGAAGTTTGCGTCAGGGTAATAACTTCACTATAGTCGATTACAAGTTGCTTTGCATCGCGGTATTCAGTGGAATATCCTGCACCTCATTCCACGAGGAAAGATCCGAGATCCCTTTACCGGGAGTGACCTCTTTAGCAAATGGTTTTCGCTACTATATTTTAAAACGCTATCAGGTTCCTTCAGCGATATCAAGTTCATTACGTTAAAGGTTTTTCGCCAAAAACCAGCCGTAGCCCTCCGTCATTTCATATGAATGATCAGTAGTATTCAAGCTATGTTGGTCTGGCCCTTAGCTAGGACATAATGATTGGTAGCTGCTGGGGTGTTCACATGTTGCATAGATAGATGCGTTGGTTTGGGACAGTCGTACAGCCTTGTTGTCCCTTAGTCAAGGGCGAGTACGGGTGGGTTCAAATTAACAAGATAATGATGGGAAGAACTTGACATGTGACTTATGATGGGTTGGACCTTAGTCACGATCATAAGAGCATGGGGCAAAAATCATATCGGGAGTTTCTAAAGAAACTGAAACTTTCCAAGTATGCGCATACCTTCTGGAGTATGAGTAACGTGGATGCATTCCATCACGTTATCATGCGATGAGAGTTGGATCCCGATTCCCACTGATGAGTTGGTTTACTCTTCGGGTGTTCCCGATTGATTCTTCTTTAGGTTTGGAGGAGAATTTGACAGGACAGTGGGAGGTTTCCGGATTAGATAAAGTGATGACCATTCTGATCTAGGTTAGAGTGCACGCAGAGTGTTTCTTTTCTCTCTCTCTTTGGCAGCGACCTTTGACCGACCCTAGACTATGACTCAGTGACCAGGTTGACCGAACCTTCTTAAAATACTGGCTTTTGGATTGTCTGAGTTGCATAAGTCATTGCCACTCCTTCTTTTACCCTTTGAATTTCTCAGAACACCCGTATTACTACGGATATCCACTTCCATTGGATAGATCCATCGTATGGTTATATACGAACTCAAAGGGACTTCTTCGAGGATGGATCAAGGTTCAGGAGAAATAGAATTGGTTTATTCAGTTGTCTTTTATTATCACCTTCTCTCAGGTTGCGAGAGCTCCTTGGTTTAGGAGAGTACACCTATTACGCTTATTGGATAGTCTTATTCCAAACCATAGGCTGGTGCCGAAAGGTAGGGAATGAAGAAAACCAATTAGCCTAAGTAGGGTGTGCAGAAGATAATATGTAAAGAAAAAATAAAGGGATTAGAAAGAGGGCAAAGTAAATTGCGACTGATATCATTCACGACCAAAACCGCGTACTTCATCGCCGCTCCTATTTCACCTTTAAAAGAATAAGGTATTATTCAGTTGTCTTTTATCATCACCTTCTCTCGAGATGCGAGTACTCCTTGGTTTAGGAGGGTACACCTATTATGCTTACTGGATAGTCTTCTTCCAAACCATAGGCTGGTGCCGAACGGTAGGGAAGGAAGAAAACCATTTAGCATAACGATGGTGTACAGAAGGTAACGACTAAAGACAAATAAAGGGATTTGGAGAGATGGCAATAAAATATACGGTTGAAGTCATGAATTGGATTATGGAAGAGGCATTGCTATGAATACCAGGATACCCCTACGAAACATTTTCATGTTTCAGTGCATTGTTAAAAGAAAACCTGTTTTCCCGATTAGACACTTACTCCAAGGGTATGTATTTACCAGGTTTCATTCTCATATCTGTATGGTTTTACAGATGATGAGTGGGAGTAAGTTATTGGGAATTAGGTGATTATCCTCATTATATCGGAATTCGTTGTAATTGGTGATATTTGAGGAAATCGCCATGGTACAGTTTTCAACCTACAATGCACAGGTTTTGAGTTGTTTAACTCAGCGGACTTATACAGAGTATTGTATGTTGTCTAAGTGTCCTTCAGGACAAAGGGGTCGGTCCTCGTACTTTGTTCTGTTTACTTATAACTTCTCTAGTTTTTAGACAAGTGTTTCGTAGAAATACATGGTCTAAGTTTTGAGAAGTTGTGGGTATAAGAATAAAGTAGAGAACCAGGTATCACAAGTATCGGGATTCTTCAAAAAGATCGAAGATGTAGATTCTTGTGATTGGTATTCAGATGATAGTGATGATTTTGAGAAACGTATTTCTCTTTCAGGTTACTCATAATTGGATGGATTCCTAAGTTGAGTAATGCTGATTAGCCTCTTTCTATTAAGTTGATATGCACTGGAGACAGCTGCATGATTTGAATATGGTTCCAATTAAATAAGTGCCAAAGTTTCTATATTGGATATAGAATAGTTCGTACCTTAAAAGATATTAAGGTACGGGGAGTTGTCCAGCTTATGCTTAAAACCAGACTCTGGATAACTCAGGGCATGTTTCTGTAATGGCTGTTTGTGGGTTGACCCTGGCTATGACGAGGGTTGATATTCTACCATTTGGAAGATCAATAGTGATATTGTTCTTGACTCGCCACAGTTTTAGTAAAATGAATTTTTTCAGAAAACAGTAGTGGGAGTATGGTAGAACTGGAAGTGATTCCAGAACCGCGAACGATTACAGAAAATTTAATAGGACCTATATATTCAATCAGGTTTGACATTCCAATTGCCACTCCGCAGATTTGGTGGGTAACCTCAGACACCCGAGAGATACTTCGGTAGCCTCAAGGACGGTGACAGGGAGGTTCTTATCTACCCAGACTTGACACTACTGTTGTTCCAGGCTATGAGACCCGGTAGGAGGATTGTCGTAGTCAGTGGGAGCATCGGAAGAATAGTGGGCAAAAAGCTTATATCTATTTATAGACTTGAGCAGTTATAGCGGAGATAGATCATCTAATTTTGATATGACAGTCATGGTTTTGACTTCAATCAGAATAAGGGATGGATCAGTTAAGAAGGTAGTAGGGTGTAATGTCATGGTATTTGATGACATACACAGAGTAGGAAGTAAAATTCCTATACTACGATCGGTTGTACTATGGCCGTCACACAGTTGTTTCTCCAGACAGGATATGGATATAATATTTGACATTCTGGTTTCTAGATCTATGGTTTTAGATCTGGATTTGGGTAGTTTCCCAATGTAGGTACTTTGACAGTATTCTAATGGTTTTTAGAATAGATGACTCCTAGCATGGTGGTGTACCTGCAGGTGATGGAGTCACCCTCTCTAAAGGTGTCATATAGACTAAAGGGGAGAGGGATGTGCATGATTGGCAGATCACTTGCTTAGGCAATTGAGTCAATCATGAGATGTCAAGTACCACACCAAATGTTAGTTTTGCACTAGATGCAATAAGTTTGTATTAATCCAATCCTGGAGAAACATAAGGAAGCAGTTTTAGAACATAAGTACATGTTCTACGGATTTGATGACGGCAGCCTCCTTCGGGAGACGGTTATCATTCCAAGCTTCAAAGGTGACATGGATGACAGAGTGATTGTCAGAGTTATAGTTTTCCCTCTGACGAAGAGGGACAGTATTATGGACAGGTGGTCCAAGAGAATACTGTGGGTGGCATGGTGCCGGATACTGATTAGGTTCAGTGATCGATACAGTCTAAGAAGTTTGGATTTGGAGTTCATTTATGAACTAGGTCCCATCAGATATCCAGACATATTCTAAGACAGGTATTACTCGATTCGGGAGATGGCTTTCTCCGCGAACTTGAGATTTAGAGAGATATAGAAAGAAACATCTAGGCGGATCCACTCACTAAGGCTATTTCTCGAACACAATAGTTTTACAAACGGGTTTTATGAAACTGATTAGTAGAGGAGTTGGATGTTCGGTTTCACACGGGCTGTGAGTAGTCGACATCGCAATAATTAGCCTTGAGTGCAAGTGGGAGATTGTTGGAGATAGTGCCCTCATAGTCAATTATTGGATCACAGGTACGTGATTGCAATGATTGCGGAGGACCTATACCGGTAGGACAGTCTTACTCGAGATGATAGTATGCTATCTGGTTTGCCTTTATCAGTCGTGTACATGTTCAGGTGACTGATTACATGTTACACTTTGATAGAGCCCTTAGGATCTTGCTTTACCACCAACAGTATGATGGCGATCATATACGTGAGAGTTGGGTGGTTTATACGCATATCCTTAATTGTGGTCCCTAGTCGTGGGAGTTTCGAGACAGGGCATCGATACTCCGGAGTAGACTAGTGTGTACAGTCGAGACCCCGACGAGGGGCGGTGGCCGGTCTCACAAGCCACTGGTGTCAGTTGGATCACCTAAGATGTATACAGGTGCTCATTGGGTTATGAGTACACCGGACAGGACTCGCCGGGAATCTGCTAGTTAGTATTATATCTATCGTCAGATAGCAGTTCCCTGGTGACATGTATACAGGTTAGTTCATCGACCTGAGGTCGTCATTTGTCTCGTGTGAGTTCCCACTGTGCTTTGATTTCTACCCTACCACGGTTCAAAGGAGTCGTGCAAACAGGTAGTTTTTGGGTACAGTCCCGAGCCATATGGAGGCACGTGAGCGGATCGGCAGGGGATTCGTCTCTCCCGGTATTGGGGGCGAGGTCGTGCTGTATCTAGGAGAGCCATTACACAAAGCCCACGGCCGTGGCAGGAGATTTACTGGTAGGAACTCCAGTAGTATCTCAGGGTGTTATTGGGCTTCACTCCGAGACGACTTATACTGCTATTGAGGGTCTGACGTTATAGCCCTCTAGGCAGATATGCGATACTCATAGACGAACGGACCGGACTGTATATACATTGTCACTGTTAGGCTCAGTAGGGTTTTCCGGATGAGTTCGCTCATCGGCATCCCTTGAGGTCAGTCCATGGGCAGCCGTTACGCATTGCTAGTGCCGCTGACGGTTTGTGGTTAAACCCACTGCCAGGGTACTGACGAGTCATTAGAGTCCCCCACAGACAGTTTCCCAAGTTCGGCCGAAACGTTGTAGAGGCCGTATGGTTTTATGGCAGGGTTCCGAAAATCCACGTGCGTTTACGCACGTGTTATTTTTCGGGCAGATGATACTGGTCGGCTTTGGTTTAAGCCGGATCCGAGTATTATATTGAGTAGGTATAATATCTTTGTCTCAGTTGCATTTGTATTCGGTCGTAATACAAATGCGGGTATATTTATACAGTTTCGGGGTTATCCTGAAAGTAGTTTCAGGATCACTTTTGGAAGTTGCCAGTTTCCAGTTTTCTATCTGCCGTCTTTTAACATTTGGTTAAAGACGGATTTATCTTTTCTTGGATGAGAGTGAGTCAAGCTTCTAGAAGGTTCTAGAAAGGGTGACTTGACATGGTGAGTCATTAGAGCTTTAATTGTGCTTTTAATGAAAGGATGACTAAGGTTAATGAGTCATCATTTACATTAAATCCTTTTGTTTTTGCTTTGATATTTTGATTAAGATATTTTTGCTTACACTCACCACCTTTGCTCCTACACTCACCCTCCTCATTCTATATAAGTGGCCGGCCATTATTTGTGAGGGAGAGAGAGAATGATTTCATTTTGGAGAGAAAAGACTATGGTTAAGGGTGCATGGAAATTTCATTACCTCTTTCATTCCATCACCCGATAAAAATGGCAGCTTCATTTACCGATCGTCCACGGACTTGGAAGAAGTGAGACAAAATCATCTACTCATTTTCTACATCATTCTTGGTCGTCTCTTTTAGCAAACATGACGACTGAGTTGCCTCGAGTCAGAGGCGGGAGCCCGTTTATAGAATCGTCGACGTGGTGCCACCTCGTCGAAGATATCGGAGATCGACGAGATCGGAGCAGCCGCAACGGAGCGTGGGATGATGGTTAAAGAACGAAGGACTCGGATCATTCGGTATAACCTTTCTACACTCTTTACAGTTTGTTAGTTTAGCAATAATGGCAGATCCGGGTTAAAGTATACGATAGCGCCAGTTTAAAAGTTTTTGTTTCGCATTTGGCGTCTGTAGACTGCCGGGGCGCTAGCGTAGACTTACACTTTCTCACAAAAGAAAAGTTATGAGAGAGTGAATAATAATTGAAATGAGAAAAGAATAATATATCTTAATCCTTTCTCACTTCAACTATGGTTAGAATCATCTAGGTTTTTATCAAATGGGTTAAAGACAAAAAGATAATTAACTCAAGGTTAAATGGTGGTTGAAGCATGGTCAAAGATGATAAGTATAAACCTTGTGTGAATTATCCTTTCTCTTTTTCTAAATGATAAATAAATAGATAATTCTACAATGTAAGTCTTGCATTGCCACCAAACATGTATCAACAACCATGATACTATGTATGTATGTATGTATGTATCCATGCACATTATCATGTGCATACATGTATGCATACAAAAATAGAAAAAGAGTTTGATTAAAGAATTAATCTAAAAGACATTTGTTAAATCAACACTTGATTTTGCAAACCGGTCATATCACATACGACCCGACCAATAGAAAATGCCCGAGTAATATACGGTATCACATATCCGTATTTAATCGGGTCCCCGCGCATATCTCATATCCACACCACATCTTTTCGCCTGAGCCAGGAAACTTCATTGTGGGACTCTAAGACTCGTCAATACGCCGGCAGTAGGTAATGATCATATCAAATACCTACAAGCCGCAAGCGGTCAGCTAAACATAATGGCCACCCGGGTATTGAGCGATCAGAAGAAAACAAGAGAACATGTTACAACTCCCGTCAAGCCAACCGGCAACACTACTGTACAGTCCGGTCTCTTCGTCAGATATGTTGTATATCAAGTCTAGGGATGGTAACGTCGACCCCAATAACTCAATAAGTCATGCCGATGAATGGTCTATAACAGATCGAGAAACTACTGATAACACTTATCAGCAAATCTCAACAGCCCTGGCCAGGGACTTACTGATATAGCCAGTCGAGCACAGCACAACATCAACTCCCAATACCGGGAGAGACGAAACCCCTCCTATCTCTCATCGCCTTCGTGTGTCTCGGAACTGTACCCAACGGCCACCTGTTTGCACGACTCAGTAGAGCCGTGGTAGGGTGGTAATCAAAGTACAGTAGAAGAACACACAAGACTCTATGACGATCTCGGGTCTACAGACTAACCTGCACCAGTGTCACCTGAGAACTGCTATCCGACGATAGATATAATTCCATATAGGAGTTCTCGGCGAGTCCGTCCAGTGTACCCAGTCACCACTGAGCACCCGTATACGATCTCGATGTCAAACATCGATGAATGTGGGAACATCCATCTCCCATCATATGGGTCTAGTATCATATACGCTAGTCTACTCTGGTATATCGATGCCCCGTCTCGATACACCTACGACTAGGGACATTCCAGGATAAGCTTATAAACTACAGATGTCCCACTATTATGATCTCTATCATAATCACAGTAGTCAAGTCTATATCCTCAGGGCTTTATCAACATGTGTGAATGAATAAAAGCATGATCAAATCAACATGTCAGATAAAGAAGAACCAGATAGCATACTATCATGTCGAGAAAGAATGTACACTGAATATATATATATATATATATACATGTATAAATACGTCCACTATCATATAATGGCCTCTAGGCATACATATATCAAACAGTAACATCTAATAAGGCTGTCGCAAGAATGCACGCAATGCGTCGCAATCTGCATATCTAAGTATAATACGATGCTACTAATATGTATGCCCATGGATGCAAAATCAATGCGAAATCTTTAAGTGTTTAAATACGATGATCTTTGCATTCTTAACTTAAAAAAAATATCTGTACAATAGCCAAGGTACCATCAATGAAATCATCCAAAAACCGTGTCAAGCATCGACACCAAATATCGAAATATATTTGTCTCAATGTCTCACTATATCAATGTCTCAATACCTCGCGCTCCGTCAGTCTGGATCGGCCCATATCATCAATTTCATGACAACGGTCGGTATCCTCCGGATATCCGCCGTGGCAGACATCACCGATAGGTAGACTTCCCCTGCCAGGCTCATCGTCTACAAGTCGATCTTCTTGCCCCGGGGTACCATACCGGGCCCACCATGTACCCGAGACGGTTCATCCATTCCTCGAATCGGGTCTCGAAATCCAACAGAAAACATGAAAACTCATGGTAGACGACACATACATCACGAAAAAAACCGCAACTTTATTTTAAAAATGTTGATAATAAGTTTTTGTTAAATTCTTGCGGTTTCCCCAAAATCCTAAAATCTGATCAATACTGAAATCCTCAAGAAAATCATAATACCCAACATGTTGTATATGATAAATGCTTATGATATCAAAGATATGCAATGTGATTTGTGGCTAGGAATCTATATAAGCATGATGATGATGTGAGGTATATACATGCTATGCAATTCAATGTATCATGTATGATGCAAGTGATTGATACAGAACTAAGCAGGTTCTACAGTGCTCGTGGCATGGCAATTACCAAAGGCGTGTGTGTTCACATGAATAGTGCGTGTGCAACATGAGCCAATGGTAATGGTGTAAGTGTCCTAAGAGGTGATATCCCACGTGTGTATATAGATAACCAGAAAGCTATGCATATGAATGAGATGGTTAACTAAATAACTATGCGTATAGTTTGCAAGTGATAAAGTGATCCTAACTATAGGGCACCTCATGCCATCCAGACTATTTCCCCATAGATGTATACATCTACACACCCGGACGCCTCGCTAATCTGATCCAACCACCGCTTTGCCTTTGCGCGTCGCGTCCGATGTTTCCGCAACCGATCCTAAAATTGCACAACACAAACATAAGATTACATATTCCTGAAACGACGCAAGTCAAAAAATAAAAGAATCAACATCCACAAGTTAGGCACAACGTGTTAGTGTTTATGCCCTAGAAGGCCATTACTGTATCATACTAGTTTGTATATTACTTAATGGAAGCTTGGGATATTCACATGTATATAACAGTCTTGCTAAACATGGTAGTATGCTACTTGGTTTTTCTATCTTAATATGTGAGTGTACGTATTGATAGAGCTTTTAGGATCTTGCTTGTCTACCAGCGTTGTGATGGCAGTCACACTAGTGGGGGCTGGGTAGTCTACAAGCACATCCTTATTCTGGTCCCTGGTCGTTGGATTATCGAGACAGAGCATCGATACTCCGGAGTAGACTGGTGTGTACGCTTCTCATCCAGTAGGGGAGATGGTCTGTCCCACAGCCGTCAGTACGTCGTACTGGAGATAGTATACAGGTGCTCGTTAGGTTACGGGTACACCGGACAGGACTCATAGGGAACTGTTGGTTGGTTTTATACCAGTCGTCAGTGAACAGTTCCCAGGTGACATGAGTACAGCGTAGTCCGCAGACTTGACACTGCTACTTCGCCTCGAGTGTGTCCCACTGTTCTTAGATTGCTACCCTACCACGGCTCAAAGGAGTCGTGCAAACAGGTAGCAGTTGGGTGCAGTCCCGAGCACTTGGAGGCAGTGGCGGTTAGACAGGATTCGTCCCTCCCGGTATTGGGAGTAGATATCGTGTTGTGTCAGAGAGCCATTACGCAAAGTCCCTGGCCAGGGCAAGCGAGATTTACTGGTAGGTTCCAGTAGTTTCTTAGGGTGTAATGGGCTTCCCTCCGACACGACTTATACCGCTATTAGGGGACTGACGCTTGCCGCCCCCCTAGGCCCGATATGCGATAGTCTTGGACGAACGGACCGGACTGTATGGAGATTGTCACATCAGACTCAGTAGGAGTTCGAATGGGTTTCCTCATCGGCCTTCTTATCGACAACTACCTGGGGACCGTTACGTACAGCTAGTGCCGCTTGCGGTCTGTGGTTAAACCCACTGCCAGCGTAGTAGTCGAGTCTCTAGAGTCCCACACAGAGAGTTTCCTACTCCAGGCGAAACGATATAGAGGCCGTATGGTTTTACGACAAGGGTTCGGACGCGTATGTGTGTTTACATACTTACGTCGTTTGGACAGTTTTTACCAGTCGGCTTTGGTTTAAGCCAGTTACTGGTATCCGGTTATTGGATTTTTACAGTCTAAAGTTTTTCCGTATTTTTACGGATTGGAGGGGCGTTCTCGTAATTGTACGAGAAGCTTCTAGAAGTGGTGACTAAGGAGGTTTAGGTGTCATTTGCATTAAATGAGTTTAGTGAGTCATGGGGGTGCTTCATGCATATCATTAATGCATGATAAATGCTTAATGAGTCATAACAATGAATCACCATTAGATATTTGTGAAGCATGCTTATTCATCACTTATTTTCTTTTGTTGATAAAAGAGAATGCTTCATTTATATTATGATAACTTACTATTCTCATTTCATAATAATTCACATCTTCTCTCTCCTCAAGCTCTCATCTTCAAACCCTAATCCTTACACCTCATGAGTTAAGATCAAAGGATTAGAAAGACTAATCAATCCATAACCATCACTCTATTTCATCCTAGCTTCTTTGATTAGCAATCCAAGAAGGTTAGTTACCTCAAGTTTAGAGTTTTAGCTTGAAGTTTTGCTCTCGGGTGGATCGTCTACTACTTAGAGAAGGTCGAGGAGAACAAGGAGATCGTAAAGACGAAGGAGTTGGTTCATTAGGTATAATCCCTAAACACAGTAGTTTAGAAACACTTTGTGTTTGGTTATTTATAGTTTAGCTTCGATTCAAGCGGTTAGTCGATGTTCGTACGAATTTGTACGAATTTCGAACGGAAAAACGAAGCCGGAAAACCCTACAAAATATCAGTTTCTGTCGAATTTAAAACGATGTCCAAAAATTTTTCAGGTTCGTTCAGAAAGCTTGACAAGACATTATAAGAACACCCAAGAAAAACAGTCCCCTGAATCGTCTAACTAGCCGCGGAACCGCGGCCTCACCCTACTGAGTCGCCGCGGTTCCGCCGCCGAGTTGGCGAGTCAGGAGCCAATTTTTCTTCTGTTGCTTCTGTGTAATATTTGGGATTTTCTTGAATATTTTAATTTTGCTCAGGTTTCAGTTTAACAGTGCAGTTTTTGGAGCAATATTAAAGATGTTTAATCGATCGAAATTGTACAGTATTTGCATATTGGATTATATCTGTGATTGTTTAATGTGTTCGTAAACCTCCCCTAACTGCTAGTATGTCAGTTGGCAGGGGGTTGCACATTTCTGAAATGGTTATATCTGTTTGTGCATATAAACTGTATTGGACTGTTGTGGTGTTTAGCCGGGGTTTAGCAATGGGTTATTATTTAATTCATTTGTTGTAAATGTAATTTGTTGTAATATTATTTTTGCGGGGCACATCCAGGTTGCGGTTGTAGCCACCGTTGTATTATTTCATTTTACTGTTTTTGCTCCTAGGACTGACCCAAGGTAGGGTACACAAACTGCCGGGTGGGTAGTTTGCCGTACCCGTAGGGGTCGAGGGTGGGGTAACGGCTATTCATCACAACTGTGTAATCTGTCTTTTCTTGCAGGCTCAAAAGAAATACAGATTGCTTGCAAATCCAATATTGTTTATCTGTGTTCTGGAATGAATATCATTGCGTCAGACGAATGTAAAATATCTATATATATGATAGCTATTTAGACGTCACTTATATTTTACACCCGCGCTAGCCCAGCCCCCGCTCTGTCGTTAGTTAAGTAACCTAACGAGTGATGACGGGACCCCGTGGCGAATGCGGATGGCATAAGAGGACGTTGTATTTTCGTTGTTTTCTGCAATGATAGGTTAAAGATGGGACGCATTATCTATAATGCAAAGATAATAAACCAAGTTTAAATCGTTGGAACAATTTAAAAGAAACCACTCGGTTATTTTTAAAACAGATATTTTTAAATGCGGAGATTTAACCACTCCTTTTAAAAGCTATCAGGTTCCTTCGGTTATATCAAGTTCACTACGTTCACGGTTTCGCCAAAACCAGTCGTAGCCCTCCGTCATTTCATTTGGGTATTCAGTAGTATTCAAGCTATGCAGTTTTGGCCAACGTCATGGCATAGTGTTTGGTAGCTGCTGGGTATTCATTTGTTCATAGATAGATGAGTTGATTTGGGACAGTCGTATTATCATTTGGCCAACGTCAGGGATATATACGGATGGGTTCAAATTAACAAGATAATGATGGGTAGAACTTGACATGTGACTTATGACATTTTGACCAACGCCAAGGTCATAAGAGCATGGGGTAAAAACATTTATCGGGAATTTCTAAAGAAACTGAAATTTGCAAAGAGATGCATACCATTTTGAGTTTGATGAATGTTGGTAGCATTCCTACAACATTATCAGACGATGATATTTGGATCCCGATCCTACTGTGAGTATATGCTACTTATCAGGATATTCGTCACTTAACGATCAATGCTATAAACCTAGTAGGTGTCCAGAAAAGTGTCAGCGGGGTTACGCCCCCAGAGAAAAGAGGTTATTTAATTAAGGAACTTCGCGAAAGCGTTGGAAAACCTCCCTCGAAGTATCGACACCAGCCTGGCTGAACGGTTAAGCAAGTATTGTACGGTGAGAATAGTCCTGGCTAATTCTTCTTTTATGGTTTGAGGAAGGATTCGAGAAACAGTGGGAGCTATCCAGTTTAGATAAACTAAAAACCACTCTAAACTTGCAAGAGCATCATGCTAAAGAGTTTTCTTCTCTCTCTCCTAATTGCAGCGACCCTGAAAATGACTGGACTTAAGTTACTTTTAGAGAAAAATATACTGACGGGGCCAAACTATAAAGATTGGCTGCGGAATGTCAAAATGGCTTTGACCTATGACAAACTGGGGTACGTCCTCACCGCTACGGCACCTGCTATCCTTGGTCCCAAATCCAGTAATGAGGATAAGGAAATCCGCAAAACCTGGGATTCAGATTGCGCGAGAGCCAAGTGCATCGTGCTTGCCTCAATGAACAATGAATATCAGAGGAGGCACGATGATATGTCCCTAGATGGCATATTTCTCCATACAAAGGAACTTTATGGGGAGCAATCTCGTATAGCAAGATACGAGACCTCTAAGAACTTGTTTCGAGTGAGGTTGGCTGTCGGGTCATCGGTAGGAGAACATGTCCTAAAGATGATCGGCTATGTAGAAGAGCTCGCAGACCTTGGGACGACTTTGGATAATGAGCTCTATACAGACCTTATTCTCCAGTCCCTTCCTCCCACCTATGCCCAGTTTATCCTCAACTTCAATCTTCAAGGAAAAGAAGTTGAACTTGCGGAACTCCTGAACATGTTAAGGAGTGCAGAGGGCACCTTGCAGAAGGCAAGGGAAACACCCGCTATGTTTGTTGGCGGTACATCTTCTTCCGGGTCCAAGGCTAGGGCCAAAGGAAGGAAGAAGAAGGCCGCACCCAAACCTAGAGGAGGTGTTAGTAAGGTGAGAGGGAAGGGAAAGAAAAAGCTTGCAGCACCGGTAGTTGGCCAGAATGAGTGCTTCCATTGTCACAGGAAAGGGCACTGGAAGAAAGATTGCAAGGCGTGGAACGCCAAGAACCAGGAACCGAAGCAAGCTGTGGCTTCGACTTCAGGTGTGTTTGTAATTGAGAATTGTCTGTCAATCAACTCTACTTCCTGGGTATTGGATACCGGATCAGGATCTCATATTTGCAATTCCTTACAGGCACTGAGAAACCTTAGAGTGCTGAAGGAAGGTGATATGATCCTCAGGGTTGCTAACGGAGCTAGCGTGGGAGCTGCGTCCGTCGGGGATTATCACCTAGGATTGACGAGTGGACACATTTTGGTTTTACATAACTGTTATTTTGTGCCAAGCTTAACGTGTAATATCATATCAGTTTCCTTGTTATCAAATAAAGGTTATGATTTCACGTTTGTAAGAGATGTTGTCAACATCCACATTAATCATGGTTTGATTGGGTCATGTACACTAAATAACGGCATATATGTTTTAAACCAACTCCAAATTTTCAATGTCCAGAACACACTAAAAATAAAGTCTCCAGATTTAAATAAGGCTTTCTTATGGCATTGCAGACTAGGTCATATCAATGAGACAAGGTTAACTAAGTTACATAAAGAAGGATATTTGGACTCGTTCGAATATCAAACTTATGCCACTTGCGAATCATGTCTCAAAGGAAAAATGACAAAGACTCCATTCACTGGACATGGAGTAAGAGCGAGCGAGCTCTTAGGACTCGTACACAGTGATGTATGCGGTCCAATGTCTACACATGCAAGAGGTGGTTTTTCCTATTTCATTACTTTCACGGATGATTACTCAAGATACGGATTTATTTATCTGAAGAAACATAAATCCGAGGCTTTTGAGAAATTCCAAGAGTATAAGAATGAAGTAGAAAACCAAACCGGCAAAAGTATCAAGACACTTAGATCTGTTCGAGGTGGTGAATACTTAAGTGCCGTGTTCCTAGGTTATCTAAAAGAGAAAGGAATTCTCTCTCAGCTTACTCCTCCATACACTCCACAGCATAACGGTGTATCGGAGAGACGGAATCGAACCCTATTGGATATGGTACGATCCATGATGAGTAATGCTGAGTTACCGCGATCTTTCTGGGGATATGCGCTAGAATCAGCGGCATATATTTTGAACAGAGTTCCAACCAAAACTGTGCCTACCACACCATATCAGATGTGGAGTGGGAAGAAACCCTATCTTCAGTATATAAGGATTTGGGGATGTCCAGCTTTTGTCAAAAAGCAGTTTGTGGACAAGCTCGAGGCACGATCAGTAAAATGTATGTTTGTGGGATATCCAAAGAACTCCAAGGGATATTGTTTCTATTACGCAGAGGAACAAAAGGTTTTTGTTTCTCGTAATGCCCATTTTCTAGAACAACAAGTTTTAGAAAAGGATACTAATGGGAGCGAAATAGAACTGGAAGAAATTCCAGAACCACAAGCTGCTACTGAAAGTTTGGTAGAACCAGAAGTTCAAGAAGAACAGAACATTACCGCACCCCTCCGCAGGAGTAGTAGGCCGTCTCATCCGCCTGAGAGATACTACGGTTTTCTCATAGACGGGGATAGAGAGGATTGCATCATAGAAGATGATGAACCTACTGACTTCCAGCAGGCCATCCAGAGCGGCGACTCGGTACGATGGCTAGATGCAATGCGGACCGAAATGGAGTCCATGTACACCAACAAAGTATGGACTTTGGACTTTGCTCCAGATGGGGTAAAACCCATAGGATGCAAATGGATCTTCAAGAAAAAGATTGGTGTAGATGGACAGGTGGAAACCTATAAGGCTAGACTTGTTGCAAAGGGTTTTCGTCAAAGACCTGGTTTGGACTATGACGAAACTTTTTCTCCAGTGGCTATGCTCAAATCCATTCGGGTCCTTCTTGCTATTGCTGCCTTCCATGATTATGAAATCTGGCAGATGGACGTAAAGACGGCTTTTCTGAATAGAAATTTAGAAGAGAGCGTCTATATGGATCAGCCAGAGGGTTTCAATCAGAGTGGGAGCAGCGGGAAAGTATGCAAGATGCTTAAGTCTATTTATGGACTAAAGCAGGCATCGCGGAGTTGGAACATCTGTTTTGATGAGACAGTCAAAGAATATGACTTTATCAAAAATCCAGATGAGCCGTGCATATATAGTAAAGTTGTAGCCAGAAGTGTCGTATTCCTCGTCTTGTACGTGGATGACATTCTATTGATAGGAAATGACATTCCTATGCTACAATCTGTCAAAGGATTCTTGTCACACAGGTTCTCCATGAAAGACCTGGGTGATGCCTCTTACATTCTGGGGATCCGGATCTATCATGATAGATCCAAGAGGATGTTGGGACTTTCGCAGTCCAGGTATATCGACACTGTACTGAAAAGATTCAGTATAGAAGATTCTAAGCGCGGTAATCTACCGGCTTGTCACGGAATCACCCTCTCTAAAGAGATGTCTCCCAAGACTGATTTGGAAAGGGAACGCATGTCTATTATACCCTACGCTTCTGCGGTAGGCTCTATAATGTATGCGATGTTGTGTACCAGACCAGATGTAGCTTACGCACTAAGCGTGGTAAGCCGGTATCAGTCAGACCCAGGGGAGAAACACTGGATAGCAGTAAAGAACATTCTCAAGTACCTGAGAAGGACTAAGGAGATGTTCTTGGTTTACGGCGGAAAAGACCTCAGGTTGGAGGCCTTTGCTGATTCCGGCTTCCAGAGTGATAAGGACGATTCCAAGTCCATGTCGGGTTATGTCTTTACCCTCAATGGAGGGGCGGTGTGCTGGAAGAGCTCGAAGCAGGACACCGTTGCTGACTCGACGATGGAAGCGGAGTATATAGCTGCTTGCGATGCCGCAAAAGAAGCAGTCTGGATGAAGAAGTTCCTAACAGAACTTCAGGTGGTTCCTACCATAGTTGATCCAATACCTCTGTATTGCGACAACAACGAAGCTATAGCTTTAGCGAAGGAACCAAGGTCCCATCAGAAGTCCAGACACTTCTTGAGGCGGTATCACCTGATCAGGGAGATCATTGATCGTCAGGAGATCGAGGTTCGGAGAATTGCTTCAGAAGAGAACATTGCTGATCCATTCACGAAGGCCCTTCCTCAGATTCAGTTCGAGAGGCTACTCGAGATCATTGGTCTACGATATGCCAGTACATGGCCCTAGTGCAAGTGGGAGATTGTTAGTGTTTATGCCCTAGAAGGCCATTACTGTATCATACTAGTTTGTATATTACTTAATGGAAGCTTGGGATATTCACATGTATATAACCGTCTTGCTAAACATGGTAGTATGCTACTTGGTTTTTCTATCTTAATATGTGAGTGTACGTATTGATAGAGCTCTTAGGATCTTGCTTGTCTACCAGCGTTGTGATGGCAGTCACACTAGTAGGGGCTGGGTAGTCTACAAGCACATCCTTATTCAGGTCCCTGGTCGTTGGATTATCGAGACAGAGCATCGATACTCTGGAGTAGACTGGTGTGTACGCTTCTCATCCCAGTTGGGGAGATGGTCTGTCCCACAGCCGTCAGTACGTCGTACTGGAGATAGTATACAGGTGCTCGTTAGGTTACGGGTACACCGGACAGGACTCATAGGGAACTGTTGGTTGGTTTTATACCAGTCGTCAGTGAACAGTTCCCAGGTGACATGAGTACAGCGTAGTCCGCAGACTTGACACTGCTACTTCGCCTCGAGTGTGTCCCACTGTTCTTAGATTGCTACCCTACCACGGCTCAAAGGAGTCATGCAAACAGGTAGCAGTTGGGTGCAGTCCCGAGCACTTGGAGGCAGTGGCGGTTAGACAGGATTCGTCCCTCCCGGTATTGGGAGTAGATATCGTGCTGTGTCAGAGAGCCATTACGCAAAGTCCCTGGCCAGGGCAAGCGAGATTTGCTGGTAGGTTCCAGTAGTTTCTCAGGGTGTAATGGGCTTCCCTCCGACACGACTTATACCGCTATTAGGGGACTGACGCTTGCCGCCCCCTAGGCCCGATATGCGATAGTCTTGGACGAACGGACCGGACTGTATGGAGATTGTCACATCAGACTCAGTAGGAGTTCGGATGGGTTTCCTTATCGGCCTTCTTATCGACAACTACCTGGGGACCGTTACGTACAGCTAGTGCCGCTTGCGGTCTGTGGTTAAACCCACTGCCAGCGTAGTAGTCGAGTCTCTAGAGTCCCACACAGAGAGTTTCCTACTCCAGGCGAAACGATATAGAGGCCGTATGGTTTTACGACAAGGGTTCGGACGCGTATGTGTGTTTACATACTTACGTCGTTTGGACAGTTTTTACCAGTCGGCTTTGGTTTAAGCCAGTTACTGGTATCCGGTTATTGGATTTTTACAGTCTAAAGTTTTTCCGTATTTTTACGGATTGGAGGGGCGTTCTCGTAATTGTACGAGAAGCTTCTAGAAGTGGTGACTAAGGAGGTTTAGGTGTCATTTGCATTAAATGAGTTTAGTGAGTTATGGGGGTGATTCATGCATATCATTAATGCATGATAAATGCTTAATGAGTCATAACAATGAATCACCATTAGATATTTGTGAAGCATGCTTATTCATCACTTATTTTCTTTTGTTGATAAAAGAGAATGCTTCATTTATATTATGATAACTTACTATTCTCTTTTCAAAATAATTCACATCTTCTCTCTCCTCAAGCTCTCATCTTCAAACCCTAATCCTTACACCTCATGAGTTGAGATCAAAGGATTAGAAAGACTAATCAATCCATAACCATCACTCTATTTCATCCTAGCTTCTTTGATTAGCAATCCAAGAAGGTTAGTTTCCTCAAGTTTAGAGGTTTAGCTTGAAGTTTTGCTCTCGGGTGGATCGTCTACTACTTAGAGAAGGCCGAGGAGAACAAGGAGATCGTAAAGATGAAGGAGTTGGTTCATTAGGTATAATCCCTAAACACAGTAGTTTAGAAACACTTTGTGTTTGGTTATTTATAGTTTAGCTTCGATTCAAGCGGTTAGTCGATGTTCGTTCACTAAACAAGTTCGTTTTTGAAAATTCCGCCTCCCCACAAGTATTGGGGTGTACTACATCGACTTACACAACGTTCACTAAGCGCGCGGAACACACACGAAAACCACTAAAACCACTAAAACCTTAACTAAAATCGTCGTTTCGGGGCCGTCAAAACTAAAACCCAAATAAACCAAACTTCGCATTCGCACACCCTAAAATTCGTAGGAGATGCTATAAATATCATCAAGATAGAACAATTAGTTCACCACCTAAGAATTTTGAAAACCTACTAAGCACTAAAAAATCGAAAATTGGCGTAACCATCGTAGATTTGCGATAAAGTCATCACAATCCAACACAATCGTCCAATCCACACAACTAGATGGCCACAACACTAAATTAACCCATTACAATGCTTCAACCCTAATATTAAATCATACCCCTTTTCTTGAATTTACTAAACAAGCAATTACTATGAAATTAACACTTTAAAATTCTAAATTAGCTTGTTTAACTACAATTTAACAATTAGATTAGAATTTTCACCTCATAAGTTTTGAACCTCTTGCACTTAGCCTCCAAAGTTGCCTCTTTTCTCCTTGTCTTAAACTAATTTGGGTTTAGGAAGAGGTAGAATAGGGATTTGTTTGAGTTTTGTGAAGAAATTTGTTGATTTCGGTGGATTTTTGAGATGAATTTGAACCCAAAAAAAAAGATGGGAAAAAGGAGAACTGCTGGAAGGAGGTTCGGCCTAAGGGTAGATGGGGAATGTGTGAGGGAATGGTGTGGAAAATTCTATGAAGAAATTATCTCACAACTTCAATTAAAGCTTTCACATCAATTCTTTTCATTAAACACCCCCCCCCCCCCCGGTTTAAGTTTCTTTCCTCTCTAGTTAAAAGTGGACAATGGGGGAAATTTCCAACAGCAAATTCGGCCAGGGAAGGGGTGAATTGATGTGGGTGTGTGTTGCATTTTTTTTTGGCTAAGAAATTTTACATATGTCATTTGCAATTTACACCCATTTCTACTCCCATTTTACTTTATTTTTAAACCATAAAACAACAACTATTGGAAAGTGTTGATAAAATTTTGTCACTACTAGATTTTAGTTTATAATGGTTCCTAAGTATGTAATTTACCCATTTAAATTTGTATTTATTACTAAATTAATGTATATTAAAAAGCTTTAAAAAATATTAAAAATAATTAATTAAGGAATTTTTTTTAAATGACTAGAAATTTTTAAGTGACAATTTAGTGACCCATTTCTAGAAATATCTTATCTAAATTTTGAATAATTAGGCCTATATTGAAAAATAATTATTTTTACATTATACAGAAAATACTGTTTATTTTACCGATTATCGAAAAACTTCCTAAACGATTTTCGAAGTGTTACAATCAACCCCCCTTAAAGAAATTCGGTCCCCGAATTTAAAATTTACTACGCGTACCTTCAAAAAGATAGGGATATTTCTTCCTCATCTCGTCCTCGGTCTCCTAAGTGACTGTAAGTCAACTTTACACACCCCACAAGATGCGAGGAGGCGGAATAGGTAAAACAATAATTTTGTTTAAGGTAACATCGACTAACTTTACGGATCTTTGCTAAACCCTAACTAACAACTATCTAGAAGTGCTAAACTACTATGATAGATGATTATACCTCAAGATACTAGTCCTTCTTGTTGTTGTTGTTCACCTCCTCGTCGGCCTCATCGATTTAATAGAAGATCCACCCGAGAGTTCCTCCTTCAAGCTTTAACATCTAACTTGAGGTAACTAAGTGGCTAGGATTGCTAATTCAAGTGACCTAGAAGATATACAAATGGATTAAGGATCTATTAGTCTTGCTAACCCTTAGGATCTCAACACATGAGAGGATTAGGGTTAAGTTTTAGAAGAGGAGAGAGAGTGTGTTTGTTATTATGAATTCAACCGTTCTCACTTTGAATAATATGAAGCATAACAAAATATCTTGCACAAATATCTTGCACAAATATCATCCATGCTTCATTTAATTCTTGAGATGAATCATCTCATGAGTCATGGTGCAATTAATGATAATAATGTTGGGTTACCCGTGCACCTAGTCTAGGGTTTGGTAGCATCACTCATGCCATTTTAAAATTTAGAGAGGTGCAAAGCTAACTAACCATGAATCTTGCTAGAATTTCTAGGGTAACATATTTTGTATCACATACAAAGAAGTAAAGAGATAGGGATTACAACCATTGTAGTCCGTTCCTTCGCTTCATAAGCTCCGTGTTGAAGTCCTTTCGCTGCGATCAATATGAACTCCGACTCTCGAGTGGCTCCATGAGGTAAATGAGACACCTTGCATGTAGTTTTCATGATCCAAGATGATCTACCTTGAAGAATCTCTAACCCAAGCTTACACTTCACTAAACAACTTATTAGAGAAGTGAACACCCTAATCTAAGTGGCTAGAATAGATGAGGATAATAAAGTAGGATTTTCTCTCTCTTTTGTTTTCAAATTCTCACTCAATATCATTACAAAAGAAAAAACTAGTGAAGCTTTTTCAAGAGCTCAAGGAAGAAGAAGATGAATCAATTCCTTTTGCGATGAATAATGAATTATTGTAGTGGTTACAAATCCAACCATGGGTTAAGTATGAAGGAGTTAACCCTTGTATAGAATTAACTAGAGTTAATGATTTGGATTGGGTTAAAAAAATATCTTCACAAAATATCAAGCTAAAGACAAAATCAAAGCTTCATGAAGCTTCATGCAAAAGCTAACCCTAATACAAACCCTAACCAAGTTTAAACCCTAATTCTTTGTTAAATTTGTAACCCTAACATGTTACAATATTATATATCACATACACAATATATTTTGTAACAAAAGAAAATAATACAATTAACATATATCGCATATATATCAATGTATTATCTCGTGAGAAAATGAATCAATAAAGCGAGCTTATATTAGTTAACGTAACGTAATATATCACATTTATAATTATACATTGAATTATCGAATCAACACTTGATCCGAAAACCCGGCTATATTATATATAACCGACCAATATAACATGTACCAATTCATCGAATCAACACTTGATCCGATAACCCGGCTATATCGCATATACCCAGCCGATGTCACATATCGCGAGAATAGAATACGGTATCTTATATCGTATTATTCTCGGTCCCGCACATATCACATATGTGCTCCTACTCCGTTTTGCCTGAGCCAGGAAACCTCTGTGTAGGACTCTAAAGAATCGTCAATACGCCGGCAGTAGGTGATGATCATATCAAACACCCACAAGCTGCAAGCGGTCATCTAAACGTAACAGCCACCCAGCTATTGCGCGATCAGAAGATCAGCAAGCAAGCCTGTACATTCTCCTGTGAATCCAATCAGTAATACTATCGTACAGTCCGGTCCCTTCGTCTGATATGTCGCATATCCAGTCTAGGGGTTGTAAACGTCAGACCCCAGTAACCGATAAGTCGTGTCGATGTAAGGCTTATAACAGGTCAAGAAAATACTGATAACACTTACCAGTAGGACTCCATATCATCCCTGGACAGGGACTTCCAGTTATAGCCAATCGAACACAGCACAACATCAACTCCCTATACCGGGAGAGTCGAAACCCCTCCTATCGCTCATTGCCTCCATGTGATTCAGGACTGTACCCAAAAGCTACCGTTCTGCACACCCTCTTAGACGTGGTAAGGTGGAAATCAAAGCACAGTGGGAATCATACAAGGCTCTATGACGATCTCGGGTCTACAGACTAACCTGTACCAGTATCACCGAAAAACTGTTATCTGACGATAGGTATAATACCATCTAGGAGTTCTCGGCGATTCCGTTCAGTGTACCCAGTCTCCACAGAGCACCCGTACACCATCTTTGATGTCAAACACCGATGGATATGGGATCATCCATCGCACATCATATGGGTCATGATGCGTATACGCTAGTCTACTCTGGAGTATCAATGCCCTGTCTCGATACTCCATCGACTAGGAACAGTTATAGGATGTACTTGTTGACTACCTTGGCCCACTAGTTTGATCTCATCATAGTCCTAGTAGTCGAGTACATATCCTAAGGTCTTTATCAACATGTGAGAACAAGACAGTAAAACAATACAAGTCAACATGTTAAGATAAAGTGAAACCAAATAGCATACTACCATTTCGCGCAAGAAAGTCCTCTCTATATATATCCAAGCATCCACTATAATATACATCATATGTACAACAATGGCCTCTAGGGCATATATATAACTAACAATCTCCCACTTGCACTAAGGCCAGCTGTTGTAGTATCTCATACCCAACATCCCGAAGAGTCTCTCAAACTGTGTCTGGAGAATGGCCTTCGTGAGTGGATCCGCAGTGTTGTCCTTCGTGTCAACTCTCCCGACCTCGATCTCGCGGCGATCAACTATCTCCCGGATCAGGTGATACCTCCTCAGAATATGTCTGGACTTCTGATGGGACCTGGGTTCCTTGGCCAAAACCACAGCTCTATTGTTATCGCAATACAAAGGTATTGGATGCTCAATGGATGGAACCACACCAAGTTCAGTGATGAACTTCTTCATCCAGACAGCCTATTTGGCAGCATCGTTGGCAGCGATGTATTCAGCCTCCATCGTCGAGTCTGCAACGGTTTCCTGTTTGGAACTTTTCCAACACACCGCCTCTCCATTCAGGATAAAGACAAATCCCGAGTGTGACTTAGAGTCATCCTTATCACTTTAGAAGCTTGAATCGGTAAAGGACTCTAGCAGGAGTTCTCCGTTACCATACACCAAGAACATCTCCTTAGTCCTTCATAAGTACTTGAGAATGTTCTTCACGGCTGTCCAGTGACACTCTCCAGGATCTGCTTGATACCTACTCACAACCCTTAGCCAGTATGCTACATCGGGTCTGGTACATAGCATCGCATACATGATAAAGCCTGCTACCAAAGCATAGGGTATCTCTTGCATGCGAGCTCTTTCCAAATTAGTCTTGGGAGATATCTCTTTGGAGAGAGTGAGTTTAGAGATCGTGGGTTGGTTCCCACCCATGGATTCTTCCATACTAAACCTCTTTAGTATGGTGTTAATGTACCTGGATTGGGACAATCCCAGTATCCGTTTTAGATCTATCTCTATAGATCCTAATTCCCAAAATGCAGGAGGCATCACCTAGATCTTTCATTGAGAATCTTTGTGATAAGAAGAGCTTGACTGAGTGCCGCATAGGAACATCAATTCCTATCAAGAGTATGTCATCCACGTACAATACGAGGAAGACAACCTTACTCTCTGCAACCTTCTTGTAGATAAAAGGTTCATCTACGTTTTTGATGAAGTCAAACTCATTAACTACAACATCAAAGCAGATGTTCCAACTCCGCGATGCCTGCTTCAACCCGTAGATGGATTTAAGCAGCTTGCACACTTTTCCGCTGCTCCCACTATCTACGAAGCCCTCTAGCAGAGTCATGTACACACTCCTCTAAATCACCATTTAGAAAGGCGGTCTTAACATCCATCTGCCAGATTTCGTAGTCATGGTATGCAGCAATGGCAAGTAAGATCCGGATGGACTTAAGCATAGCTACTGGAGAAAAGGTTTCGTCATAATCCACACCTGGTCGTTGACAAAAACCCTTTGCAACATGTCTAGCTTGGTAAGTCTCAACTTTTCCATCTACACCAAGTTTCTTCTTAAAGATCCACTTTCTCCCTATGGGTTTTACCCCTTCAGGAGCAACTTCCAAAGTCCATACTTTATTGGTGTACATGAATTCCATCTCAGACCGCATTGCATCCAGCCACTTCACAGAGTCCCCCCTCGTGATGGCCTTGTAACATTTCAAAAAATTAAAATATTATTTTTTGGGAATTTTTATAATTTAATATTATTTTAATGAATATTTTAATATTTCGGTATAATTAAATACAAATAAATGGGAAAAATTTTGGAAAAATCTAAAATAGGGTATTTTATGGTATTATTCCATTTTTAAGTTTTAATGATTAATTATATGCTAATTTAGTGCTAATCGCGATTAAAAATCGCTAATCGGTTTTTTAGCAATTTTGTGCAAAACATGCACATATCTTTTTTTTTTCTACACTTGTGAATTTTCTATCATGTTTCTTTTGGGGTTACAATTTGAGTGAGAAGGATTTTGAATAGAAAAGGAAAAGAAAAGAAAAGGAAAAGGGAATATGATATTGAGGTATGGGTGAGAGAGAGAAAGGGGTTACTTTGACCAAGTCTTAGCCATTTTCCCCCTCACTTCACTCATTCTTCTCCCTCTCCATTCTCACCTGCTTCCCTAGCTCCTCCTCCCTCCCATCTTAAACTCCTCAATTCATCTCAAAAACAACTCCAAAACCCTATCTTCATTTCACAAAAAGTGTGCACAAGCTCAAGACCTACACATTGGACCAAGAAAGCAAGGATTTTGGCCACTAGGGGCAACTGAAGAAAATTCTTGAGTTGCCAAATGAGGTATTTTTTGGACCATTAGCTTAGTTTTTGCAATACCTTTACCCCCATGTTAAGATTAAATCGATATTGTGTGATTTTGTGGACTTAGTAAAAACCTAGTTAAGGTTTGAGGGAATTTTGAGTTGTGATGTGAAATTGAGCTCAATAGAGGCCATACAAACACCCTAGTGCTTGAATTAAGACCCAAACCTGAGACTTGAACCCGGAATATGGATTTAGAAACCGATATCGGAAGATTTATGGAATCTGCGAAGTTTATAAGAGATCTGCTATCACCCCGAGACTCTGAAAATTATTTTGGATTGACAGTGAGATGTGCAGGCACCCAGGAAGCTACCACCAAGACCCTAGCCCCTAACTCCCTGACTCAGCGACAGATTTATTCCTCCAGGTCACAAATTACGGCCAGACCAGAGTAGATTTGCCTCGTTTTGGTTCTGTTGCTCCTATATATATAGATTAGACCCCTGGCATGTGCAAAATTATCCAATTTGACCTAGGGTATAATCTGGGACCCTTTTCTTAAGTTGTTGTTTTGATTCATGTTTCCGTATTCCGTATTTTTAATTCTGAATTTACGTATTGTGTTTTACCTCGACGACTTGGCGTTTATACGACGATATCGAGGATTTTTCGATGGTTTTGAAAGCGTACCCATAAGTTCTAACCTATAGGCCCCTTAGCGTATCGTTTTGGGTTTTCGGGGGTCATTTTAGTATTGATTTGGTTTTAATATGCATTTACGATACGTTGATGTGTAGTTACCATATGAAGAATTCAGGACGACAAGCAAGCGCGTGGCGACGTCGACAAATGAAGACGCAAGGTGAGTAGATTATATCTACGGGAGAAGTCGGGTGGATGGCGTATAGCACCCCCGCAGTCCGTAGTTGATATACTATATATGTATATATATTATGTATATGATAGTTATAGTGTGTCGTGGATATTGTGTTAGGTATACTATTTATAGATTAGGGTTAGAAGTAAACTAGTGTAGTTCCTAGTCGCGAACCCTAGAATAGGTTTATGCCCACACCCATACCCTTGCATATTCATTATACTTATACTGTGTTGATGATGATAGTGGATGACATTGGAGATGAGTCGATGATATTGGGCATAGTGCCGTGAGATCGGCGATATGATGTGATTCGTATTTAGGATACAACATGTGATTCTTAGCGGGCCTTGGACATGTGCTTCACATACGCATTCATACTTATATAGATGGTATCGATTTGAACTAGACTTAGATCAGTACCCCAGATTATGTGATATGATGATAAGGATACCAGATAATTGATGAGATAATGTGATATTGACCTATACCCAGCTATTGGGGTGTCGTACAACAATTTACCGTACGAGCTATATATTGATGATTGATCCGCACTCATGACTCGAGGATGTTATATGATATACTGCATCGTACGCAATACTATTGAGGCGGGATCTCCGACAATTATAATTATATTTATATATATATCGACTCAGATTTAGGTGGTTTCCAAACCCCTCCCGATTGAATTGATAGTTAGATCTGTAGTTAGTATGGTAGATGTTAGACTAGACCTGAGTCATACCTATTTCAAAACTAATGAATCGGGATTATTCTAAAGACAGGAAAAAGGGATTCTACAGATACTTTAAAAAGGGCATCTTTTCTTAAAAACACCGCAGCCCTTATTTTACTAAAAACCCCGATTCGTCTTATTTCAAATGGCATAACTGCATGACATATACATATTGATGTAGATTCTTCACTGTTGCGTTGATTATTCGATTTCCGCATATTCATGTTACTCACATCGCTTTGCATGTGTAAATGTGTTTATTGCCATATTACCATCATGCTCTTAGGACACCAGCACCATTATCGATGATGCGTATGTTCCACGTACACTTGCTTGCCGGCTCACACACTTCATCATCGATAATTGCCATGTCACTACACAGTAGTATTTTTGCATCAGGATATGACCCTTGTATGTGCATAGTATTATTCCATGTTGCATGATATACTGTTATACTTGCATTTCATTTATATGTCACATACATCATGTTTTCTAATTATGCGCATTGAGATATGTTGTTTCTATGATATTTTTGGATTTGGGAACCGTGGATATTTCAAAAAGATTATGTAAATGCTTTAAAAACCCGGTTACCCTTGATATGATATTTCAGCTTCCACCATGAGTTTCATCGATTTATATATATATATATATATATATATATATATATACCCCATGCGAGGAGGCGTAGATGACGTATGAGGGTATATGGTGGGGCCCGGAGGTACCCCGGGGCGAGAACAGATCGCTGGATTTGTTAGACGGTGAGCCTGTCAGGGGAACCATACCGTCCGGTGACATTACCTTTTACTCGGCGATTATCTTAGGGATACCGACCGGAGTTATGTACGTATGATACGTCGATATTCGAAGGTCGAAACTGGGCACTCGGGTTTCGATATAGCGTATGATACGTACGTATCAGGGCCGGTCTTGGTGACAGCGCCTGATAGATGAGGATTTACGTGCCGATGCTAGGCACAGGTTTCATGATGTTTCGAGTGTCGATGCTAGGCACTCAGGTTTCATGATTTTGATTATATCCTCACATTTACATACCTGATGCTTATTTTCATTGGGTGACAGGTGGACGGGATCCATATATATACAGACATTGATCACATACAGATTTTGATTACATTGATCATACCTCATATGTATATATAACAGTGGATGAGGACGCTGTTATATATGCCCTTACACCAATATTAGTGGAATGGGACGCTAATATATGTGTATTGATATCAATTTAGATACTTCATCATATGTATTCATGCAAATATAACTCATATTCATAATATGTTATTACCTGAGGAACTTGGCACTACTTACATGTTTAGATGTTATATTGCCACCTTAGCAGGCTTCAGACTTATCCTTTGAGCTTTATATATATATCTGATCGTATTGACCTAGGATTATGGCATGCATTCGATTTCTGCTTGTAGATATTTTCTATTCACGAGTTGGCAACTCACACCCGTTGTGCCACAGCTTCATGCAGGTTTTTGCCGTACAGGTTCCATAGCGGCATATCTGGCACACTGCTTCCTTTGCGGGTGATTTGCTTTGGTAGGTGGGTTCTTTTTCAACGGAACCACCTTTGTATATGTATTATTATTCATTGTATCTAGTAATTCCATCAACCAAAACTTGTATATTGTTTCATACTTAGACACTAGTGATGTATTTATTTCGACCTTAGAGTCGCGCGTAGTAGTATTACAGTTTTCATGCTCTTTTGAGTTTCTTTCTGAGTTTTGATCCTCGCCCTTCGGCGTTGTATATTATATTGCTTGCGTGGTTGTGACCATCGATTGACGAAGAGCTAGCTCCCGCTTGGGGATGCCTTTTATCATTGCATATATATATTGTTGGAGATAGTGCCCTCAGAGTCAATTATTGGATCACAGGCACGTGATTGCAATGATTGAGGGAGGACCTATCCCAGTAGGACAGTCTTACTCGAGATGATAGTATGCTATCTGGTTTATCTTTATCATCGTGTACTGCTTTAAGTGACCTGAAATGTCGCTATTACACGTTGATAGAGCCCCTAGGATTCTTGCTTGACTGCTAGCAGTATGATGGCGATCATATACGTGGGAGCTGGTAGTCTATAAGCACATCCTTAAATGGTCCCTAGTCGTAGGAGTTTCGAGACAGGGCATCGATACTCCATTAGTAGACTAGTGTATACAGTCGAGACCCCGACGAGGAGCGGTGGCCGGTCTCACAAGCCACTGGTGTCAGTTGGTTCACCTAAGATGTATACAGGTGCTCATTGGGTTATGAGTACACCGGACAGGACTCGCCGGGAACCTGCTAGTTGGTCTTATACCAGACGTCAGATAGCAGTTCCCGGGTGACATGTGTACAGGTTAGTTCATCGACCTGAGGATCGTCATTTGTCTCGTGTGAGTTCCCACTGTGCTTTGATTACTACCCTACCACGGCTCAAAGGAGTCGTGCAAACAGTTTTTAGTTGGGTACAGTCCCGAGCCACATGGAGGCAGTGAGCGGATCTTCAGGGGTTCGTCTCTCCCGGTATTGGGGGTGAGGTCGCGCTGTGTCTAGGAGAGCCATTACGCAAAGTCCTCGGCCGAGGCAAGAGATTTACTGGTAGGTATTCCAGTAGTATCTCAAGGCGTTCTGGGCTACACTCCGACATGACTTGTACCGCTTTTGAGGGTCTGACTTTCACCAACCCCCTAGGCCCGCCATGCGATACTCATAGACGAACGGACCGGACTGTACGGATATTGTCACTGACAGGCTCAGTAGGGTGTCAGGATGAGTTCGCTCATCGGCGTCCCTTTTGGTCAATAGCTGGTGGCCCGTCACGTATTGGCTAATACCTCTGACGTGCTAGTGGTTAAATCCACAGCCATAGTATTGACGAGTCTTTAGAGTCCACCACACTTACAGTTACTCAAGCTTTCGGGCGAAACGCTGTAGAGGCCGTATGGAGATATGGCAGGGTCCGATCAGATACGTGCGGTATTGCACGGATCAGGATCGGACAGTTTTGTACTAGTTGCCGTATAGTTATATGGCTGGGTTCGATCTGATACGTGCGGTATTGCACGGATCAGGATCGGACGGATTTTACTAGCCGGCTTTGGCTTAAGCCGGTCCTAGTTTAGTACAGTGTAGATTTTGTCTCATTGCATTTGTATCCGGTCGGAATACAGATGCGGGTGTGTATGCACAGTATCGGGGTTTTCCTGTAATTTATTACGGGACCTGTTTTCTGGAGTTGCCAGTTTGCATTCCGTTCCGGCCGGTTTTTCTTTGTTCTTTCCCGGCCGGACTTTTCTGATGGAGGGGGTAATTTGCAGTTTTGCAAATTACATTTTGTGGAGGGTTTATTTGCAAGATGATTAATTATGATAGCATCTTTAGATGCCATTCTTTTCCTTGATCTTTTCATGCTTTATCTTGATTAGAATTGATAAGAATGGTTGATATAAGTTTGTTATGATTATGTTTGGCTATGGTCACCACTTGTGCTCCTACCATCACCTCCCTTCATGCTTGTTATTCATTCCTCCACCATTCTCATTTGGATGATAAGTTTTTTCATTAGAAAAGAGAGAAGAAGAAAAAGAAAGAGAGAAGAAGAAGGAGAGAGTTCTTCATTCTTGAGAGTTTCATCTTCTTGATCTCATTCATGTTAGAAAAATGCAAGCACCATTTTTCTTATCTCATTTCCTCCATCAAGGCAACCAAAACCCAAGTGAGACACTACACTACACATTCTACAGCATATCTTGAGCATGTCGAGTTGCCGGCTTCATGCCCGAGTTGCCTCGGTATTGAGACGGGAGCCCGTAAAAGACGCAGGCATTGTGGTGCCCTTTCCGGCGAGGAGGCGACGATATGGAGACTACACTTTCCGCGGGAGATCGGGACGATGACGAGAAGACCGGAGGACTCGGATCACTCGGTATACTTCTCTTCCCATCTCTAGCTAGCAAGGATAGGTTAATGGTTAACGATCCGGGTTTTAATTGTCCGCGGTAGCGCCGGTTTCCGAGTAAGGAAAATTTTTGATTCCGTATTTTGGCTTCGAGTACGAGGCCGGGACGCTGCCGTGGCGCAACATGGTATCAGAGCCACGCCATTAACCTTACCTAGCTTCGTTTGATGTGTTTGCGTTTCCGATCGACCAAAATTTCCAAAAACCGTATTTTTCTAGCACAATCAGTTTCTGTCGAAATTTTTTGGAGTCTAAAAATTTTTCAGGTGGTCTCAGAATGATGTGCAGGGAGTTCTAAGAACACTGCAAAAATTTGGTAAAGTGATCACTCCGTACGGCCGCGGAAGCGCGGCCATAACCCCCTTTTGGCCGCCCTTCCGCCGCATGAGTGTGGGCTCGTATGATTATTTTTTTGTAGTGGGCTTATGGGCTTAAATTAGGGGTTTTGGAATATTAAAATTGGGCCCAGGTTTTCTGTGAGTGCTACAGTTTTGATTGGGGGCCCACTTGTTAATTTTTGGTCAATCGGAAAATTTTAAACACATTTTTCACAGTATTTACATTATATCTGCGACCGTGAATGTCACTCGATCGGTAAATCCGGTCTAACTGCTATAGCCCGGTTAGACGGATTTGCGAACGTGACTTTCACGTTGATGTTCAATGTTTATGCTGTGATGTTGCGGATCGGTCGTGGGGGATAGCCTGGATGCAATGCTAGTACAGTTTTGTTGTATTATGTACATTTGATATTGCGGGGCGAGTGTCCGACATGTGGACTGCCGTCACTGCCTGTTTGTATTATTCTTTTGGGGCACGACCTGGTTGCGGTCGATGTACCCGGTGTATGTATATTTTACTTTCTGTACTAGGATTACCCCGTGGAGGGGTGCACCGATAGCCGGGTTCTAGGGGGCAACGGGCCCGCATCTCATGGCATTGAGACGGAGGGGGCCTCACTCTAGGATTGGCGGGCTATTCGCCGCACTCGTAGGGGGTACAGGTTGACCCAGGAGGGGTGCCCAAGTTACCGGATTCCGTGAAGTGCTGGGTGGTCCATTCACGATGCTGGAGGGGGCTGCCTCACTTCAAGTTTTGGCGGGTGACTTGCCGCGCCCGTAGGGGTCTAGGATTTCATTGCACAGGCTATCCACACGACCAGGGGAACGTCGGGTTTCAGCAGCGGCTCTGTGAAACCCGGGGCTTCCAGATATCTGTATTGTTCTATGATGCTGTACATTTCTGTGATGTTACATTTTTTATCACGCCTTGAGCGAAATATAATATATTGGTATATATATTAGTAGATGTTGTATATGTTTTACATCCGCGCTAGTCCAGTCCCCGCTCTGCCGTTAGTTAGCTAACCTAACGGGTGATGACGGGACCCAGTGGCGAATGCGGATGGCATATACGTACGTCAGTATATTTTCGTTCTTTGTGGTGTGATTAATTGATGGGACTGCGTTGATTCGGATCAATGCAAGATAAACAAACCTATTCTGATGTTGTTGGAACATTTTTCAAAAAGCTGTTATTGCAAGGATGTTCACTTTTGTTTTGCATCGTGGTATTCATTTGGAATATCCTGCTCCTCAGTCGACGAGGCAAGGGCCGAGATCCCTTCACCGGGAGTGACCCTTTGGACAGAAGTTTGCGTCAGGGAATTAACTTCACTATAGCCGATTACTTTTGCTTTGCATCGTGGTATTCAGTTGGAATATCCTGCACCTCATTCTACGGGGAAAGAGCCGAGATCCCTTCACCGGGAGTGACCTCTTTAGTAAAGGTTTTCGTCACTATATTTTTATAAAAGTTATCCAGTTCCTTCAACGATATCAAGTTCATTACGTTAAAGGTTTTTTCGCCAAAAACCAGTCGTAGCCCTCCGTCATTTCAGATTAGTATTGCTTAGTATTCGTGCTACGTTTGTCGTTGCTATTCGCCGAGGCGTAGTGTGCGGTAGCTTTGTTGTGCTATTCTGTCGCATGGATATGTGGATTGGTTAGGACAGTCGTGCGACTTTGTTGATTATTCGTCAAGGGTCGTGCGGGTGGGTTTAACGCAATCAAGATAATGACGGGTTGAACTTGACTAGGACCTTTTGATTTGTTGATTATTCGTCAAGGTCACTTGGGTCCTAGGGGTAAAAATCACATCGGGAGTTTCAAAAGAACTGAAACTTGCCAGGCATGCGCATACCTTCTGGAGTGTGGTGACGTGAGTGGATTCCGTCACGTTATCATGCGATGAGAGTTGGATCCCGATTCCCACTGATGAGTTGGTTTACTCCTCGGGTGATCCCGACTAATTCTTCTTTCAGGTTTGGAGGAGAATTTGAGGTACAGTGGGAGGTTTCTAGATTAGACAAAGTGATAACCATTCTGATCTAGGTTAGAGTGCACGCTGAGTGTTTCTTTTCTCTCTCTCTTTGGCAGCGACCATTGACCCGACCCTGGACTTTGACTCAGTGACCAAGTTGACCGAACCTTCTTAACACTGGCTTTTGGATTGTCTGGGTTGCAGACCTCTTTGCCACTCCTACTTTTACCCTTTTCTCCAGGACACCCTGTATTACTACGAACGTCCACTTCCATTGGACAAAACCATCGTATGGTTATATACGAACTCGAAGGACTTCGAGGATGGTTTCTGGTTCTGGAGAAAACGAATAGGATTATTCAGTTGTCTTTTCTTTTCACCTTCTCTCATTGCGAGTACTCCTTAGTTTAGGAGTACTACACCTATTACGCAAATTGGATAGTCTTCTTCCAAACCTTAGGCTGGTGCCGACCGGTAGGGAATGAAGAAAACCAATTAGCATAACGATGGTGTGCAGAAGGTATTAAGTTAAGACAAAGCAAGGGATTAGTAGGAGGGCAAAGTAAATTGCGACTGATATTCACGACCAAACCAAGTATTTCTTCGCCAATCCTAAATCACCTTTGTATTTCTCCAGGACACTCCGTATCACTACGAAGATCCACAGTTTATTGGATACTCCATCGTATGGTTATATACGAACTCGAAAGGAACTTGTTCCAGTTCGGGGATGGATTCTGGTTCAGGAGAAATAGGAATAAAGTACATTCAGGTGTCTTTTATCTTCACCTTCTCTCGCGATGCGAGTGCTCCTAGGATTAGGACAGTACACCCTTTATGCTTATTGGATAGTCTTCTTCCAAACCATAGGCTGGTGCCGAACGGTAGGGAAGGAAGAAAACCATTTGGCTTAAAGGGGTGTGCAGAAGGTAATGACTAAAGACATATGAAGGGATTAAGAAAGATGGCAAAGAATTATACGGTTACAGTTGTGAATCTGGATAATGGAAGAGGCGTTACTAGGAATACCAGGATACCCCGACGAAACATTTTAATGTTTCAGTTTCACTGTGTACTGTTAATGGAAAACTGATTTCCCAGTTAGACACTTGCTCCAGGGTATGTATTTACCAGGTATGATTCTCACATCTGTATGGTTTTACAGATGATGAGTGGGAGTAAGTTATTGGGAATTGGGTGATCATCCTCATTATATCGGGATTCGTTGTAATCGGTGATATTTGAGGAAGTCACCTGGGTTGTTTGCCGGTCGGCAAATATTTGGTTTTGAATATCCGCGGTTATGCACCAATTTCAAATTGATATATCTGTACGTCTATTTTCATAGAGTGAGATATACCTTTTGATATTATGTCGATGACATTTACCTATATCAGTGGATGGTTAGGTAAGGAGCATTAAACAGCGGTGTAATTCTTCTTAACCATAAGTACAGTTTTCAACCTACGACACACAGCGAAAGAGTTGTTAGACTCAGCGGACTTATACAGAGTATTGTATGTTGTCCAGTGTCCATTAGGACAGAGGGGTTGGTCCTCGTACTATATCCTGTTTACTTTTAACTTCTCTAGTTCTTAGACATGTGTTTCATAGGAACACAGGGTCTAAGTTTTCAGGAGTTATAGGTATTTGGATAGAGTAGAGAACCAGGTGCAGCAAGTATCGGGATTCTTCAAAGTGATCGAAGATGTAGATACTTGTGTATGGTGTTCAGTTGATAGTAATGATTAAGAGTACTAGCTTCTCTTTCAGGTTACTCATAATTGGAAACATTCCTAAGTTGAGTAACGCTGATCGGCCTCTCTCCATTTAGTTTACATGCACTGGAGATAGCTGCATGATTTGAATCTGGTTCAATTAAATCAGTGCCTCTGTTTCTATATTGGATATAGAACAGTTCATATCTTGACATTGTTAAGGTACGGGGAGTTGTCCGGCTTATGATTAAAACCAGACACTGGACAACTCAAGGCACGTTTCTGTAATGGCTGTTTGTGGGTTGACCCAGGCTATGACGAGGGTTGACTTTCTACTATCTGGATGAACAATAGCAATATTGTTCTAGACTCGCCACAGTTTTTATTAAAAAATGGATTTTTTCAGAAAAAGTAGTGGGAGTATGGTAGAACTGGAAGTGATTCCAGAACCGCAGACGATTACTGAAGATTTGATAAGGAACCTAAAGATTCAATCTGGATTGACATTCCATTGGCCACTCCGCAGATAAGGTGGGTAACTTCAGGCACCCGAGAGGTACTCCGGTAGCCTCAAGGACGGTGACAGGGAAGTTCTTGTTTACCCACAATTACCATTGCTGTTGTTCCAGGCTGCGAGACCCGGTGGGAGGATGAGTATAGCGTCGTTCTAAACTAGTTTTAGAAGTGTACGTCTATATGACTCTGCCAGAGGGTTGTCATAGTCAGTGGGAGTAGCGGAAGCATTGGTGGACAGGTAGCTTATGTCTATTTATAGACTAAAGCAGATATAGCGGAGATAGATCATCTATTTCTGATGTGACAGTCATAGGTTTGACGTCATCAGAATAGGGGGTGGATCTATTGAGAAGGTAGTAGGAAGTGATATTCCTATACTACGATCGGTTATACTTTGGTCGTCACACAGTGTTTTCTCCACATAGGACTTGGATATTATATCAGACATACTGGTTACTAGATCTATGGTTTTAGATCTAGATTTGGGTGGTTTCCCAATCTGGGTACCTTGACAGCCTTCTATGAGTATTTAGAATGGACGACTCCTGACACGGTAGTGTACCTGCAGTTGATGGAGTCACCCTCTCTAAAGGTGTTTTATAGACTAAAGGGGAGAGGGATACTCATACCTGGCAGATCACTTGCTTAGGCAATTGAGTCAATCATGAGATGTCAAGTACCACACCAGATGTTGTTCTTGCAGTAGATGCAATAAGTTGATATTAATCCAATCCTGGAGAAACAATCGGAAGCAGTTTTAGAACATAAGTTAATGTTCTAGGGATATGATAACGACAGCCTCATTTGGGAGACAGTTATCATTCCAGGCTTCCAAGGTGACATGGACGACAAGGAGGTTGTCAGAGTTATAGTTTTCCTTCTGAGGAGGGGCAGTATTTTGGACAGGTGGTCCAAGGCAATACTGAGGGAGGCTTGGCGCAGGATACTGATTAAGTTCGGTTGACGATACAGTCTAAGAAGTTTGGATTTGGAGTTCATTTATGAGCTAAGTCCCATCAGACATCCAGACATTCTAAGACAGGTATTGCTCATTTCGGGAGATGGCTTTCTCCGCGAACTTGAGATATAGAGAGACATAGAAAGAAACATCACAGCGGATCCACTCACCGAGGCTATTCCTCGAACGCAAAAGTTTCACAAACGAGCTTTGTGAGACTGACTAGTAGAGGAGTTGGGTGTTCGGTATCACACGGGCTGTGAGTATGCGGCATCGCAATAATTAGCCTTGAGTGCAAGTGGGAGATTGTTGGAGATAGTGCCCTCAGAGTCTATTATTGGATCACAGGCACGTGATTGCAATGATTGAGGGAGGACCTATCCCAGTAGGACAGTCTTACTCGAGATGATAGTATGCTATCTGGTTTATCTTTATCATCGTGTACTGCTTTAGGTGACCTGACATGTCGCTATTACACGTTGATAGAGCCCCTAGGATTCTTGCTTGACTGCTAGCAGTATGATGGCGATCATATACGTGGGAGCTGGTAGTCTATAAGCACATCCTTAAATGGTCCCTAGTCGTAGGAGTTTCGAGACAGGGCATCGATACTCCATTAGTAGACTAGTGTATACAGTCGAGACCCCGACGAGGGACGGTGGCCGGTCTCACAAGCCACTGGTGTCAGTTGGTTCACCTAAGATGTATACAGGTGCTCATTGGGTTATGAGTACACCGGACAGGACTCGCCGGGAACCTGCTAGTTGGTCTTATACCAGACGTCAGATAGCAATTCCCTGGTGACATGTGTACAGGTTAGTTCATCGACCTGAGGATCGTCATTTGTCTCGTGTGAGTTCCCACTGTGCTTTGATTACTACCCTACCACGGCTCAAAGGAGTCGTGCAAACAGGTTTTAGTTGGGTACAGTCCCGAGCCACATGGAGGCAGTGAGCGGATCTTCAGGTGTTCGTCTCTCCCGGTATAGGGGGTGAGGTCGCGCTGTGTCTAGGAGAGCCATTACGCAAAGTCCTCGGCCGAGGCTGGAGATTTACTGGTAGGTATTCCAGTAGTATCTCAGGGCGTTCTGGGCTACACTCCGACACGACTTGTACCGCTTTTGGGGGTCTGACTTTCACCAACCCCCTAGGCCCGCCATGCGATACTCATAGACGAACGGACCGGACTGTATGGATATTGTCACTGACAGGCTCAGTAGGGTGTCAGGATGAGTTCGCTCATCGGCGTCCCTTTTGGTCAATAGCTGGTGGCCCGTCACGTATTGGCTAATACCTCTGACGTGCTAGTGGTTAAATCCACAGCCATAGTATTGACGAGTCTTTAGAGTCCACCACACTTACAGTTACTCAAGCTTTCGGGCGAAACACTGTAGAGGCCGTATGGAGATATGGCAGGGTCCGATCAGATACGTGCGGTATTGCACGGATCAGGATCGGACAGTTTTGTACTAGTTGTCGTATAGTTATATGGCAGGGTTCGATCTGATACGTGCGGTATTGCACGGATCAGGATCAGACGGATTTTACTAGCCGGCTTTGGCTTAAGCCGGTCCTAGTTTAGTACAGTGTAGATTTTGTCTCATTGCATTTGTATCCGGTCGGAATACAGATGCGGGTGTGTATGCACAGTATCGGGGTTTTCCTGTAATTTATTACGGGACCAGTTTTCTGGAGTTGCCAGTTTGCATTCCGTTCCGGCCGGTTTTTCTTTGTTTTTTCCCGGCCGGACTTTTCTGATGGAGGGGGTAATTTGCAGTTTTGCAAATTACATTTTGTGGAGGGTTTATTTGCAAGATGATTAATTATGATAGCATCTTTAGATGCCATTCTTTTCCTTGATCTTTTCATGCTTAATCTTGATTAGAATTGATAAGAATGGTTGATGTAAGTTTGTTATGATTATGTTTGGCTATGGTCACCACTTGTGCTCCTACCATCACCTCCCTTCATGCTTGTTATTCATTCCTCCACCATTCTCATTTGGATGATAAGTTTTTTCATTAGAAAAGAGAGAAGAAGAAAAAGAAAGAGAGAAGAAGAAGGGGAGAGTTCTTCATTCTTGAGAGTTTCATCTTCTTGATCTCATTCATGTTAGAAAAATGCAAGCACCATTTTTCTTATCTCATTTTCTCCATCAAGGCAACCAAAACCCAAGTGAGACACTACACTACACATTCTACAGCATATCTTGAGCATGTCGAGTTGCCGGCTTCATGCCCGAGTTGCCTCGGTATTGAGGCGGGAGCCCGTAAAAGACGCAGGCGTTGTGGTGCCCTTTCCGGCGAGGAGGCGACGATATGGAGACTACACTTTCCGCGGGAGATCGGGACGATGACGAGAAGACCGGAGGACTCGGATCACTCGGTATACTTCTCTTCCCATCTCTAGCTAGCAAGGATAGGTTAATGGTTAACGATCCGGGTTTTAATTGTCCGCGGTAGCGCCGGTTTCCGAGTAAGGAAAATTTTTGATTCCACATTTTGGCTTCGAGTACGAGGCCGGGGCGCTGCCGTGGCGCAACATATATTATTCTTGTTGTACCCCGTTCGGGGCCAGTATTTACAAAGGAAACTCTGCCAAAATTTTCAGAAAAGATTATACATTTTAAAACATCATATTCGGCTTATGTATTTAAAAACATTACTTTTGAAACATTTTTTCTTTGGTTCTAAAAACTATTTTACCTTCCTTTATTATTTAAAATGGTTTTAGATTTCTGGGATTTTGGCTTACTTGGATAAGATGGAGTCCTATAGACTTCATATGGTTCAAGGGCCAGTCACGTGCTCTTTCGGGTCGTAACAAAGTTGGTATCAGAGCGCTAGGTTAATCTTGGTTCGAGTCTAAGTTTGATTATGTGGAGCCTAGGGCGTCTATATATATACAGAACTTAGGCTTGACATTACGGAACTTAGACTTAGTCGAAGGGGTATTAGACCCGAACTTTCGTCGCGTAGGATGACCCTTGGTTGATGGAGTAGGTGACTTCAGTAGAGTGACGTACCGTGTGTATGTTCGGCGGCATACTTACGACACGCCACTCCGCTTAAGAAACCTTAGGATGTACATTTCTTTGCACAGTATTATATTCCTTCCTATGATCTATCCTCATCGATACTGGTTATGATTTTGCTGCCACGATTGCACGGGCAGAGAGAGCTACGGCTAGATTTGCATCAGCTTGAGCTCGTCGCAGACGAGGACTGACCAGGGCATGACTCCAGAGACGTACAATTGCATATATAGGCGTCGTCTTATTGTTTTTTCGCGCCATGAGCGTTTGACATATCGCTTTTACGAGAATTCTCGGATGTACCGATCGGTACCTGAGGATCAGGCTACTGCTAGAGGCCAGCGAGAATGTGATGACCATTAATGTATCGCTTCTTCAGGATGATTGAGGCATTGTTCAGCGTACAGACGAATAAGGCAGTTGTTGCTGCAAATGACGAGATATCGCCCAGATGATTGGAGCTACTGCAGCATGAGTATATACTTAGGGGTGTGATGCAAAGTCCCTAGTCACCGAGGATGAATGACTTGGACATGTGGTTCGTTCGCTGACCCCGATACAAGGTCATCAGATAGATTGATTCCAGCTAGAGCCGACTTCACGCAGGTTCGTTGAGAGTCGATGGAGACGATCGAATGTCAGGAGCCCATTTTCCAAGTTTAAAGTATTCGGAAAGACATGAAAGCGATTCTATGGACCCTCTAGAAGAATGAAACCCTAACTCGACATATGACCGTATGAAAGCCTTTGAACCTTAGGGTTTGCGGCAGTTCCGCGGCGCCATTAGTGAGGCTTGGGTTTGCCCTTCTACGGTTGGACCACCGATGCTGTGGTATGTACTCGATACTATTAAACTATACTCAAAATTTTGATCTCTTGGGGTATTATGAGGTTCTGACGAGTCGATCGGATGGTTCGACATCATTCGGATATCATGTGATGGGACACATTGCTTGGGAGACTCCAGATACGAGGATAGCCGTTGGAGCACAGTCCATGCATCCACGAGAAGACAAGTCCGAATCAGTCAATATTGGAGCAGAGTGAAGTAAAGAGTTCGCAAGAGATTTCGACGAGATGACGTTTCACTCTGCTGACATCAGAGATGCGATATGTCTACAGAGGCGTTGGGATGCGACCAGTTTTCGAGTAAATGTTGTACTGAGAACGCGGATGTCAAGAGAGCGAGAAAAGATTATGCCAGAGTACCAGCCTCCGTACAGTTCGGCTTAGGCGAGATCGGAAAAGACCTTGAGCAGAATTCCTTTCAGGACTCTACTGCAATAAGATTTGCACCAGGAGCAGATGTGTGATGTGCATTCAGAGGACCGGAGGTCGGCACCAGTGACGTGCTTCTTTACAAGTGGTCGTGAGGGTTGACCGAGAGATGACCAGAGAAGTGCCAGAACGGAATCGTCCCCGTTAGCACACCTGACAGAGCCGATAGATTGCGAGATTGGTAATCCACAGAGAAGATAAGGACCCAGAGACAGAGGACGCCAGACCGTGAGCATGAGGCAAGTAGATATCTTGCGCTGCTAGCAATTGATGCACCGACACCTTCTCGACCTTGAAGGAGGGACTACCGACGACGGTATTTATGATTTGTGATTTTGTGATTCGATTATTACATATCCGTCACTTTGGATTTCGGTACATTTTGCGATTTATTCGCATGATTTGGTTTTGATGGCCGAGTTTCATGATATTTGTTTTTTTTTTTGGCACTATGGTTGCACCTACTGGATATTTATATTTTGCGCATAGTTATTATCCTTGAGGTATTGATTGTGATTTCATGCCTATTTTATGCCGGTGATTTGATTTACGCTTCCAGCATAGTTTTCATACACTTTTAGTATTTTGATTTGATTTGTGCACGTTGATGCACACGGTTGTGAGATTATATACCGCGATATACCTGATTAGGATTGAGTCGTATTGTATTGTTGGAGATAGTGCCCTCAGAGTCAATTATTAGGTCACAGGTACGTGATTGTAATGATTGAGGGAGGACCTATCCCGGTAGGACAGTCTTACTCAAGATGATAATATGCTATCTGGTTTACCTTTATCATCGTGTACTGCTTTAGGTGACATGACACGTCGCTATTACACGTTGATAGAGCCCCTAGGATTCTTGCTTGACCACCAGCAGTATGAGGGCGATCATATAAGTGGGAGCTGGGGGTCTACAAGCATATCCTTAAAAGGTCCCTAGTCGTGGGAGTTTCGAGACTGGGCATCGATACTCCATTAGTAGACTAGTGTATACAGTCGAGACCCCGACGAGGGGCGGTGGCCGGTCTCACAAGCCACTGGTGTCAGTTGGATCACCTAAGATGTATACAGGTGCTCATTGGGTTATAAGTACACCGGACAGGACTCGCCGGGAACATGCTAGTTGGTCATATACCAGACGTCAGATGGCAGTTCCCTGGTGACATGTGTGCAGGTTAGTTCATCGACCTGGGGATCGTCATTTGTCTCGTGTGAGTTCCCACTGTACTTTGATTACTACCCTACCACGGCTCAAAGGAGTCGTGCAAACAGGTTTTAGTTGGGTACAGTCCCGAGCCACATGGAGGCAGTGAGCGTATCTTCAGGGGTTCGTCTCTCCCGGTATTGGGGGTGAGGTCGTGCTGTGTCTAGGAGAGCCATTACACAAAGTCCTTGGCCAAGGCAAGGAGATTTACTGGTAGGTATTCCAGTAGTATCTCAGGGTGTTCTGGGCTACACTCCGACACGACTTGTACCGCTTTTGGGGGTCTGACTTTTACCAACCCCCTAGGCCCGCCATGCGATACTCATAGACGAACGGACCGGACTGCACGGATATTGTCACTGACAGGCTCAGTAGGGTGTCAGGATGAGTTCGCTCATCGACGTCCCTTTTAGTCAATAGCTGGTGGCCCGTCACGTATTGGCTTATACCTCTGACGTGCTAGTGGTTAAATCCACAGCCATAGTATTGACGAGTCTTTAGAGTCCACCACACTTACAGTTACTCAAGTTTCGGGCGAAACGCTGTAGAGGCCGTATGGAGATATAGCAGGGTCCGATCAGATACGTGCGGTATTGCACAGATCAGGATCGGACGGTTTGTACTAGTGGCCGTATAGTTATATGGCAGCATTCGATCAGATACGTGCGGTACTGCACGCATCAGGATCAGACGGATATTACTAGCCGGCTTTGGCTTAAGCCGGTCCTAGTTTAGTACAGTGTAGATTTTGTCTCATTGCATTTGTATCCAGACGGAATACAAATGCGGGTGTGTATGCACAGTGTGGGGTTTTTCCTGTAATTTATTACGGGACCAGTTTTCTGGAGTTGCCAGTTTGCTTTCCGTTCCGGCCGGTTTTTCTTTGTTCTTTCCCGGCCGGACTTTTCTGATGGAGGGACTAATTTGCAATTGTGCAAATTGGTATTTGTGGAGGACTTATTTGCATAAGGGTTGACATGATAAGCATCTTTGCTTTTCATGATTTGATGAGATTAGAAATGATTTGAGGTTGATGTAAGTTTAGTGATGATTATGTTTGGATGTGGTCACCCTCCTCCTTTTACTACACTCACCTCCCTCTTGCTTCATATTGTTATCCTCCACCATTTCTAAATGTGAGAGATTATTATCATGGTTGTAAAAAGAAAGAGAGAAGAAAAAAATGAGAAGGAGAGAGCTTCATCTTCATCTTTGAGAGATTTTCATTCATCTCATTTTTGATACAAGGAAAAATGAAAGCACCATTTTTCATACCTTCATTCCTCCATCTACAAATGGCAACAAACCCCAAAAGAGACTATGATTCTACACTACACTTCCTACAGCATATCTTGAGCATGTCGAGTTGCCGGCTTCATGCGCGAGTTGCCTCGGTATTGAGGTGGGAGCCCGTAAAAGTACCCGGCTTCGTGGTGCCCTTTCCGACGAGGAGGAGATGGACGGAGATCCCGCAAGGAGATCGGAGTGGAGATGAAGACCGGAGGACTTGGATCGTCGGTATATTTCTTCCCCTTCTCTTTGTAGTTAGCTAGATTTAGTTTAATGGCCCGATCCGGTTTTAGTGCGCGGTGGTGCGGTTTTGCCAAGTCCGCAAAAATTTATGTTTACCACCGTTTCCGCGTTTGGCCGTCGGATTGACGGCCGGGGCGCCGCCGTGCACTTACAGTGGTATCAGAGCCTCGCCATTAACTTCGTCTAGCTTGGTGTAATGTGTTTTTCTGTTTCGATCGATCGAATGTTCCAAAACTGCATTTTAGTTCGAATCAGTTTCTGTTGAAAATTTTTGGTCTCGAAAAATTTTTCAGGTTGTAAAATATTGATGTACAGGAAAATCTAAGAGTTCTGTAAAAATTTGTCGATGTAACTCGACAGTGGGAGCGCGGAAGCGCCGCGAAAACCCCATTTGTGCGGCCCTTCCACCGCGCACTATTCACATCACATCACCAAATTTTTTCAGAGGCCTTATGGGCTTATAATATGGGTTTGGGAATATTAAAATTGGGCCCAGGATTTCTGTGAGTGCTACAGTTTTGATTGGGGGCCCACTTGTTAATTTTTGATCGATCGGATATTTCAAACACATTATTTCACAGTATTTACATTATATCTGCGACCGTGAATGTCACTCGATCGGTAAATCCCGTCTAACTGCTATAGCCCGGTTAGACGGATTTGCGAACGTGACTTTCACGTTGATGTTCTATGTTTATGCTGTGATGTTGCGGATCGGTCGTGGGGGATAGCCTGGATGCAATGCTAGTACTGTGCTGTTGTATTATGTACATTTGATATTGCGGGGCGAGCGTCCGACATGTGGACTGCCGTCACTGCCTGTTTGTATTATTCTTTTGGGGCACGACCTGGTTGCGGTCGATGTACCCGGTGTATGTATATTTTACATTCTGTACTAGGATTACCCCGCGGAGGGGTGCACGGATGGCCGGGTTCTAGAGGGCAACAAGCCCGCATCTCATGGCATTGAGACGGAAGGGGGCTTCACTCTGGGATTGGCGGGCTATTCGCCGCACTCGTAGGGGGTACAGGTTGACCCAGGAGGGGTGCCCAAGTTGCCGGATTCCGTGGAGTGCTGGGTGGTCCATTCACGGAGCTGAAGGGGGCTGCCTCGCTTCAGGTTTTGGCGGGTGACTTGCCGCGCCCGTAGGGGTCTAGGTTTTCATTGCACAGGCTATCCACACGACCAGGGGAACGTCGGGTTTCAGTAGTGGCTCTGTGAAACCCGGGGATCCCAGATATCTGTATTGTTCTGTGATGCTGTACATTTCTGTGATGTTGCATTTTATTCACGCCTTGAGCGAATATAATATATTGGTATATATATTAGTAGATGTTGTATATGTTTTTCATCCGCGCTAGTCCAGTCCCCGCTCTGTCGTTAGTAAGCTAACCTAACGAGTGATGACGGGACCCAGTGGCGAATGCGGATGGCATATACGTACGTCAGTATATTTTCGTTCTTTGTGGTATGATCAATTGATGGGACTGCGTTGATTCGGATCAATGCAAGTTAAAAACAAACCTAATCTGATGTTGTTGGAACACTTTTTCAAAAAGCTGTTATTGCAAGGACGTTCATTTTTGTTTTGCATCGTGGTATTCATTTGGAATATCCTGCTCCTCAGTCGACGAGGCAAGGGCCGAGATCCCTTCACCGGGAGTGACCCCTTGGACAAAAAATTTTGCGTCAGGGCATTAACTTCACTATAGCCGATTACTTTTGCTTTGCACCGTGGTATTCAGTTGGAGTATCCTGCACCCCATTCTACGGGGAAAGAGCTGAGATCCCTTCACCGGGAGTGACCTCTTTAGCATTGGTTTTCGTCACTATATTTTCAAAAAGCTATCCGTTCCTTCGACGATATCAAGTTCATTACGTTAAAGGTTTTCGCCAGAAACCATTCGTAGCCCTCCGTCGTTTCAGACGGGTAGCACGTAGTATTCATGCTATGTTTGTTGACCTTCGTCAAGGCATAGTGTATGGTAGCTGCTTGTTACCTTTCTGCTGCATAGATAGATGCGTTGGTTTGGGACAGTCGTATAGCCTTGTTGACCTTCGTCAAGGGCTTGTACGGGTGGATTCAGATTAACCCTGGATAATGATGGGTAGAACTTGACTTGTGACTTATGATTTGTTGACCTTCGTCAAGGTCATAAGAGCATGGGGCAGAAATCACATCGGGAGTTTCAAAAGTACTGAAACTTGCCAGATATGCGCATACCTTCTGGAGTGTGATACCGTGAGCGGATTCCGTCACGTTGTCATGCGATGAGAGTTGGATCCCGATTCCCACTGATGAGTTAGTATACTCCTCGGGTGACCCCGACTAATTCTTCTTTCAGGTTTGGAGGAGAATTTGAGGTACAGTGGGAGGATTCCAGATTAGATAAATTGGTAACCATTCTGATCTAGGTTAGAGTGCACGCTGAGTGTTTCTTTTCTCTCTCTCTCTGGCAGCGACCATTGACCCGACCCTAGACTATGACTCAGTGACCAAGTTGACCGAACCTACTTAACACTGGCTTTTGGATTGTCAGAGTTGCAGACCTCATTGCCACTCCTACTTTTACCCTTTTCTCCGGGACACCCCGTATTGCTACGAACGTCCACTTCCATTGGACAAAACCATCGTATGGTTAGATACGAACTCGAAGGAATTCGAGGATGGTTTCCGGTTCTGGAGAAAACGGATAGGATTATTCAGTTGTCTTTTCTTTTCACCCTCTCTCAGGTTGCGAGTACTCCTTAGTTTAGGAGTAGTACACCTATTATGCAAATTGGATAGTCTTCTTCCAAACCATAGGCTGGTGCCGACCGGTAGGGAATGAAGAAAACCAATTAGCATAACGATGGTGTGCAGAAGGTATTAAGTTCAGACAAAACAAGGGATCAGTAAGAGGGCAAAGTAAATTGCAACAGATATTCACGACCAAACCAAATATTTCGTTACCACTCCCACATCACCTTTGTATTTCTCCAGGACACTCCGTATCACTACGAAGATCCCATTTTATTGGATACTCCATCGTATGGTTATATACGAACTCGAAAGGAACTTGTTCCAGTTCGGGGATGGATTCTGGTCCAGGAGAAATAGGAATAAAGCACATTCAGGTGTCTTTTATCTTCACCTTCTCTCGCGATGCGAGTGCTCCTAGGATTAGGACAGTACACCCTTTATGCTTTTTGGATAGTCTTCTTCCAAACCATAGGATGGTGCCGAACGGTAGGGAAGGAAGAAAACCAATTGGCCTAAAGGGGTGTGCAGAAGGTAAAGACTAAAGACATATGAAGGGATATGGAGAGGTGGCAAAGAATTATACGGTTATAGTTGTGAATCTGGATGATGGAAGAGGCATTACTAGGAATACCAGGATACCCCATCGAAACATTTCAATGTTTCAGTTGAACTGTGTACTGTTAATGGAAAACTGATTTCCCGATTAGATACTTGCTCCAGGGTATGTATTTACCAGGTTTGATTCTTACATCTGTATGGTTTTGCAGATGATGAGTGGGAGTAAGTTATTGGGAATTGGGTGATCATCCTCATTATATCGGGATTCGTTGTAATCGGTGATATTTGAGGAGATCACCTGGGCTGTTTGCCGGTCGGCAAATATTTGGTTTTGAATATCCGCTGTTATGCACCAATTTCAAATTGATATATCTGTACGTCTATTTTCATAGAGTGAGATATACCTTTATGAAATTATGTCTACGACATTTACCTATATCAGTGGATGGTTAGGTAAGGAGCATTAAACAGCGGTGTAATTCTTCTTAACCATAAGTACAGTTTTCAACCTACGACACACGGTGAATGAGTTATCAGACTCAAGGGACTTATACAGAGTATTGTATGTTGTCCAGGGTCCATCAGGACAGAGGGGTTGGTCCTCGTACTATATTCGGTTTACTTATGACTTCTCTAGTTTTTAGACAGGTGTTTCGTGGAAACACAGGGTCCGAATTTTGAGAAGTTATAGGTATTTGAATAGAGTAGAGAACCAGGTATAGCAAGTATCGGGATTCTTCAAAGAGATCGAAGATGTAGATACTTGTGTATGGTATTCAGTTGATAGTAATGATAAAGAGATCTTGCCTCTCTTTCAGGTTACTCATAATTGGAAGTATTCCTAAGTTGAGTAACGCTGATCGGCCTCCTTCCATTTAGTTGACATGCACTGGAGACAGTTGCATGATTTGGATCTGGTTCAGTTAAATCAGTGCCTCTGGTCCTATATGGGATATAGAACAGTTCGTATCTTAACGTTGTTAAGGTACGGGGAGTTGTCCGGTTTATGATTAAAACCAGACACTGGACAACTCAAGGCACGTTTCTGTAATGGCTGTTTGTGGGTTGACCCAGGCTATGAAGCGGGTTGATTTTCTACCATCTGGATGAACAATAGCAATATTGTTCTAGACTCGCCACAGTTTTATTAAAAATGGACTTTTCAGAAAACAGTAGTGGAAGTATGGTAGAACTGGAAGTGATTCCAGAACCACAAACGATTACTGAAGATTTGATAAGGAACCTAAAGATTCAATCTGGATTGACATTCCATTGGCCACTCCGCAGATAAGGTGGGTAACTTCAGGCACCAGAGAGGTACTACGGTAGCCTCAAGGACGGTGACAGGGAAGTTCTTGTTTACCCACAATTACCATTGCTGTTGTTCCAGGCTGTGAGACCCGGCGGGAGGATGAGTATAGCGTCGTTCTGAACTCGCTTCAGAAGTGTACGTGTATATGACTCTGCCAGAGGGTTGTCGTAGTCAGTGGGAGCAGCGGAAGCATTGGTGGACAGGTAGCTTATGTCTATTTGTAGACTAAAGCAGATATAGCGGAGATAGATCATCTGTTTCTGACGTGACAGTCATGGGTTTGACTTCATCAGAATAGGGGATGGATCTGTTGGGAAGGTAGTAGGGTGTGATATCCTGGTATTTGGATGATATACACAGAGTAGGAAAAGGAACTCCTACACTACGATCGGTTATACTTTGGTCGTCACACAGTTGTTTCTCCACAAAGGAAATGGATTTTATATCTGACATACTGGTTACCGGATCTATGGTTTTAGATCTAGATTTGGGTGGTTTCCCAATAAGGGTACTTAACAGCATTCTAAGAGTATTTAGGATGGACGACTCCTGGCACGGTAGTGTACCTGCAGGTAATGGAGTCACCCTCTCTAAAGGTGTCTTACAGACTAAAGGGGAGAGGGACGTGCATGATTGGCAGATCACTTGCTCAGGCAATTGAGTCAATCGTGAGATGTCAAGTACCACACCAGATGTTGTTCTTGCACTAGATGCAATAAGTTGACATTAATCCAATCCTGAAGAAACAGTCGGAAGCAGATTTAGAACATAAGTGGATGTTCTAGGGATATGATAACGACAGCCTCATTCAGGAGACAGTTATCATTCCAGGCTTCCAAGGTGACATGGACGACAAGGAGGTTGTCAGAGTTATAGTTTTCCTTCTGATGAGGGGCAGTATTTTGGACAGGTGGTCCAAGGCAATACTGAGGGTGGCATGGCGCAGGATACTGATTAAGTTCAGTTGACGATACAGTCTAAGAAGTTTGGATTTGGAGTTCATTTATGAGCTATGTCCCATCAGACATCCAGACACATATTCTGAGACAGGTATTGCTCTTTTCGGGAGATGGCTTTCTCCGCGAACTTGAGATATAGAGAGACATAGAAAGAAACAACTAAGCGGATCCACTCACTGAGGCTATTCCTCGAACGCAATAGTTCCGCAAACGAGCTTTGTGAGACTGACTAGTAGAGGAGTTGGATGTTCGGTATCACACGGGCTGTGAGTATGCGACATCGCAATAATTAGCCTTGAGTGCAAGTGGGAGATTGTTGGAGATAGTGCCCTCAGAGTCAATTATTAGGTCACAGGTACGTGATTGTAATGATTGAGGGAGGACCTATCCCGGTAGGACAGTCTTACTCAAGATGATAGTATGCTATCTGGTTTACCTTTATCATCGTGTACTGCTTTAGGTGACATGACACGTCGCTATTACACGTTGATAGAGCCCCTAGGATTCTTGCTTGACCACCAGCAGTATGAGGGCGATCATATAAGTGGGAGCTGGGGGTCTACAAGCATATCCTTAAAAGGTCCCTAGTCGTGGGAGTTTCGAGACTGGGCATCGATACTCCATTAGTAGACTAGTGTATACAGTCGAGACCCCGACGAGGGGCGGTGGCCGGTCTCACAAGCCACTGGTGTCAGTTGGATCACCTAAGATGTATACAGGTGCTCATTGGGTTATAAGTACACCGGACAGGACTCGCCGGGAATATGCTAGTTGGTCATATACCAGACGTCAGATGGCAGTTCCCTGGTGACATGTGTGCAGGTTAGTTCATCGACCTGGGGATCGTCATTTGTCTCGTGTGAGTTCCCACTGTACTTTGATTACTACCCTACCACGGCTCAAAGGAGTCGTGCAAACAGGTTTTAGTTGGGTACAGTCCCGAGCCACATGGAGGCAGTGAGCGTATCTTCAGGGGTTCGTCTCTCCCGGTATTCGGGGTGAGGTCGTGCTGTGTCTAGGAGAGCCATTACACAAAGTCCTTGGCCAAGGCAAGGAGATTTACTGGTAGGTATTCCAGTAGTATCTCAGGGTGTTCTGGGCTACACTCCGACACGACTTGTACCGCTTTTGGGGGTCTGACTTTTACCAACCCCCTAGGCCCGCCATGCGATACTCATAGACGAACGGACCGGACTGCACGGATATTGTCACTGACAGGCTCAGTAGGGTGTCAGGATGAGTTCGCTCATCGACGTCCCTTTTAGTCAATAGCTGGTGGCCCGTCACGTATTGGCTTATACCTCTGACGTGCTAGTGGTTAAATCCACAGCCATAGTATTGACGAGTCTTTAGAGTCCACCACACTTACAGTTACTCAAGTTTCGGGCGAAACGCTGTAGAGGCCGTATGGAGATATGGCAGGGTCCGATCAGATACGTGCGGTATTGCACAGATCAGGATCGGACGGTTTGTACTAGTGGCCGTATAGTTATATGGCAGCGTTCGATCAGATACGTGCGGTACTGCACGCATCAGGATCAGACGGATATTACTAGCCGGCTTTGGCTTAAGCCGGTCCTAGTTTAGTACAGTGTAGATTTTGTCTCATTGCATTTGTATCCAGACGGAATACAAATGCGGGTGTGTATGCACAGTGTGGGGTTTTTCCTGTAATTTATTACGGGACCAGTTTTCTGCAGTTGCCAGTTTGCTTTCCGTTCCGGCCGGTTTTTCTTTGTTCTTTCCCGGCCGGACTTTTCTGATGGAGGGACTAATTTGCAATTGTGCAAATTGGTATTTGTGGAGGACTTATTTGCATAAGGGTTGACATGATAAGCATCTTTGCTTTTCATGATTTGATGAGATTAGAAATGATTTGAGGTTGATGTAAGTTTAGTGATGATTATGTTTGGATGTGGTCACCCTCCTCCTTTTACTACACTCACCTCCCTCTTGCTTCATATTGTTATCCTCCACCATTTCTAAATGTGAGAGATTATTATCATGGTTGTAAAAAGAAAGAGAGAAGAAAAAGAGAGAAGAAAAAAATGAGAAGGAGAGAGCTTCATCTTCATCTTTGAGAGATTTTCATTCATCTCATTTTTGATACAAGGAAAAATGAAAGCACCATTTTTCATACCTTCATTCCTCCATCTACAAATGGCAACAAACCCCAAAAGAGACTATGATTCTACACTACACTTCCTACAGCATATCTTGAGCATGTCGAGTTGCCGGCTTCATGCGCGAGTTGCCTCGGTATTGAGGTGGGAGCCCGTAAAAGTACCCGGCTTCGTGGTGCCCTTTCCGACGAGGAGGAGATGGACGGAGATCCCGCAAGGAGATCGGAGTGGAGATGAAGACCGGAGGACTTGGATCGTCGGTATATTTCTTCCCCTTCTCTTTGTAGTTAGCTAGATTTAGTTTAATGGCCCGATCCAGTTTTAGTGCGCGGTGGTGCGGTTTTGCCAAGTCCGCAAAAATTTATGTTTACCACCGTTTCCGCGTTTGGCCGTCGGATTGACGGCCGGGGCGCCGCCGTGCACTTACATGTATACCGTGGATTTCAATTCTGATATTGATATTGATTTCTTACACTCCGTGCATTTGATTTGGATTTTCACTCGTGATGAGCGCACGTTTCGATATACAACTTTGGTGCACACTAGATGCACTAAATCGGGATTCTTCGTGCATGTCAGATGCACCTGATTTTGCTGTCGGGCACACACGTTGCCTATGATAGATGTTGTGTGCACACCCGTTGCACCTAGATGTTGTTTTGTGCACATGTATGGCACATATATGGATTTTGATTTCCGTGCGCACCAGACACACAGGGTATTCTTATATACATTTAGAGATTGATTCCTTATGGAGCATTACGTTTTATGATATTTTCTATGAGTTTTCATACTGAGCAGGACTAGTCAGAGGACAGTACATGGACATATTTTACACGCATTTCCTTTAGTTATTTACATATATAGATTTCAAATATACATGTGTAATTTTGATATATATCATATTGGTTTTCCTTTGGATTTGACATTCGTGTCTTTACCATGACTCCGATGATTGCGGGATGATTGATGGAGTTCGATTTTGAGTTATCTTCTCATTACTTAGGCGTATGCATTGCGCTATAATGTGTTTTATTTATTGATAATTTCGGAGGCCCGACAATTTGGATTTTTACAGAAATGTTTTAGTATTTGGGGGGTTTAAATTTAAATTCGGGGACCGAATTTCTTTAAGGGAGGAAGATTGTAACATTTCAAAAAAATAAAATATTATTTTTTGGGAATTTTTCTAATTTAATATTATTTTAATGAATATTTTAATATTTCGGTACAATTAAATACAAATAAATGGGAGAAAAATTTGGAAAAATTATGGAAAATTCTAAAATAGGGTATTTTATGGAATTATGCCATTTTTAAGTTTTATTATTAATAATATGCTAATTTAGTGCTAATCGCGATTAAAAATCGCTAATCGGTTTTTTAGCAATTTTGTGCAAAACATGCACATGTCTTTTTTTTTCTACACCTGTGAATTTTCTATCATGTTTATTTTGGGGTTACTATTTGTGTGAGAAGGATTTTGAATAGAAAAGGAAAAGAAACGAAAAGGAAAAGGGAATAAGATATTGAGGTATGGGTGAGAGAGAGAATGGGGTTACTTTGACCAAGCCTTAGCCATTTTCCCCTTCACTTCACTCATTCCATTCTCAGCTGCTGCCCTAGCTCCTCTTCCCTCCCATCTTCAACTCCTCAATTCATCTCAAAAACAACTCCAAAACCCTATCTTCATTTCACAAAAAGTGTGCACAAGCTCAAGACCTACACATTGGACCAAGAAAGCAAGGATTTTGGCCACTAGGGGCAACTCAAGAAAATTCATGAGTTGCCAAATGAAGTATTTTCTGGACCATTAGCTTAATTTTTGCATTACCTTTACCCCCATGTTAAGATTAAATCGATATTGTGTGATTTTGTGGACTTAGGAAAAACCTAGTTAGGGTTTGAGGGAATTTTGAGTTGTGATGTGAAATTGAGCTCAGTAGTGGCCATACAAACACCCTAGTGCTTGAATTAAGACCCAAACCAAAGACTTGAAACCCGGAATATGGATTTAGAAACCGATATCAGAAGATTTATGGAATCTGTGAAGGTTATATGAGATCTGTTATCACCCCGAGACTCTGAAAATTATTTTGGATTGACAGTGAGATGTGCAGGCACCCAGGAAGCTACCACCAAGACCCTAGCCCCTAACTCCCTGACTCGGCCGCAGATTTATTCCCCCTGGATGCAAATTGCGGCCAGACCAGGGTGGATTTGCCACGTTTTGGTTCTGTTGCTCCTACATATATAGATTAGACCCCTGGCATGTGCAAAATTGTTCAATTTGACCTAGGGTATAATCTGGGACCTTTTTCTTAAGTTGTTGTTTTGATTCATGTTTTCGTATTCCGTATTTTTAATTCTGAATTTACGTATTGTGTTTTACCTCGACTACTTGGCATTTATACGACGATATCGAGGATTTTTCGATGGTTTTGAAAGCGTACCCATAGGTTCTAACCTATAGGCCCCTTAGCGTATCTTTTTGGGTTTTCGGGTGTCATTTCAGTATTAATTTGGATTTAATATGCATTTACAATACGTTGATGTGTAGGTACCCCATAAAGAATTCAGGACGACAAGCAAGCACGTGGCGACATCGACAAATGAAGACGCAAGGTAAGTAGATTATATCTACGGAGGAAGTCGGGTGGATGGCGTATAGCACCCCCGCAGTCCGTAGTCGGTATACTATATATGTATATATATTATGTATATAATAGTTATAGTGTGTCGTGGATATTGTGTTAGGTGTACTATGTATAGATTAGGGTTAGAAGTAAACTTGTGTAGTTCCTAGTCGCGAACCCTAGAATAGGTTTACACCCACACCGACACTCTTGCATATTCGTTATACTTATACTGTGTTGATGATGATAGTAGATGACATCGGAGATGAGTCGATGACATTGGGCATAATGCCGTGAGATCAGCGATATGATGTGATTCGTATTTGGGATACGACATGTGATTCTTAGCGGGCCTTGGACGTGTGCTTCACACACGCATTCATACTTATATAGATGGTATCGATTTGTACTAGACTTAGATCAGTACCTCATATTATGTGATATGATGATAAGGATACCAGATAATTGATGAGACAATGTGATATTGACCCAAACCCACCTATTGCGGTGTCGTACGACGATTTACCGTACGAGCTATATATTGATGATTGATCTGCACTCATGACTTGAGGATGTTATATGATATACTGCATTGTACGCGATACTATTGAGGCGGGATCACAGACTATTATAATTATATTTATATATATATCGACTTAGATTTAGGTGGTTTCCATACCCCTCCCGATTGACTTGATAGTTAGATCTGTAGTTAGTATAGTAGACGTTAGACTAGACCCGAGTCATACCTATTTCAAAACTAACGAATCGGGAGTATTCTAAAGACAGGCAAAAGGGATTCTACGGATACTTTAAAAAGGGCATCTTTTCTTAAAAATACCGTAGCCCTTATTTTACTAAAAAAACCCCGATTCGTCTTATTTCAAATGGAATAACTGCATGACATATACATATTGATGTAGATTCTTCAGTGTTGCATTGATTATTCGATTTCCGCATATTCATGTTACTCACATCGCTTTGCATGTGTAAATGTGTTTATTGCTTTATTACTATCATGCTGTTAGGACACCAGCACTATTATCGATGATGCGTATGTTCCACGTACACTTTCTTGCCGGCTCACACACTTCATCATCGATAATTGCCATGTCACTACACAGTAGTATTATTGAATCAGGATATGACCCTTTTATGTGCATACTATTATTCCATGTTGTATGATATACTGTTATACTTTCATTTCATTTATATGTCACATACATCATGTTTTCTGATTATGCGCATTGAGATATGTTGTTTCTATGATATTTCTGGATTTGGGAACAGTGGATATTTCAAAAAGATTATGTAAATGCTTTAAAAATCCGGTTACCCTTGATATGATATTTCGGCTTCCACCATGAGTTTTATCGGTTCTGATATATATATATATATATACACACCCCATGCGAGGAGGCGTAGAGGCCGTATGAGGGTACATGGTGGGGCCCGGAGGTACCCGGGGTGAGAACGGATCGCTAGATTTGGTAGACGGTGAGCCTGTCAGGGGAACCTTACCGTCCAATGACATTACCTTTTACCCGGCGGTTATCTTGGGGATACCGACCGGAGTTTTGTACGTATGATACGTCGAAATTCGAGGGTCGAAGCTGGGCACTCCGGTTTCTAGATAGCGTATGATACGTACGTATCAGGGCCAGTCTTGGTGACAGCGCCTGATAGATGAAGATTTACGTGCCGATGCTAGGCACAGGTTTCATGATGTTTTCGAGTGTCGATGCTAGGCACTTAGGTTCCATGATTTTGATTATATCCTCAAATTTACATGCATGATGTCTATTGTCATTGGGTGACAGGTGGACGGGATCCACATATATACAGACATTGATCACGTACAGATTTTGATTACATTGATCATACCTCATATGTATATATAACAGTGGATGAGGACGCTATTATATATGCCCTTACACCAATATTAGTGGAATGGGACGCTAATATATGTGTATTGATATCAATTTAGATACTTCATCATATTTATTCATGCAAATATAACTCATATTCATAATATGTTATTACCTGAGGCACTTGGCACTACTTACATGTTTAGATGTTACATTGCCACCTTAGCAGGCTTCAAACTTATCCTTTGAGGTTTATATATGTATCTGATCGTATTGACCAAGGATTTTGTCATGCATTCGATTTCTGCTTGTAGATATTTTGCTATTCACGAGTTGGCAACTCACCCCCGTTGTGCCACAGCTTCTTGCAGGTTTTTTCCGTACAGGTTCCATAGCGGCATTTCTGGCACACTGCTTCCTTTGCTGGTGATTTGCTTTGGTAGGTGGGTTCTTTTGTATCGGAACCACCTTTGTACATGTATTATTATTCATTGTATCTAGTAATTCCATCAACCAAAACTTGTATATTGTTTTAGACTTAGACACTAGTGATGTATTTATTTCGACCTTAGAGTCGCGCGTAGTAGTATTACGGTTTTCAAGTTGTTTTGAGTTTCTTTCTAAGTTTTGATCCTCGCCCTTCGGCGTTGTATATTATATTGCTTGTGTGGTTGTGACCGTCGATTGACGAAGAGCTAGCTCCCGCTTGGGGATTCCTTTTATCATTGCATATATATTATTCTTCTTGTACCCCGTTCGGGGCCAGTATTTACAAAGGTAACTCTGCCGAAATTTTCAGAAAAGATTATACATTTTAAAACATCATATTCGGCTAATGTATTTAAAAACTTTACTTTTGAAACATGTCTTCTTTGCTTCTAAATACTATTTCGCATTCATTTATTATTTAAAATGGTTTTAGATTTCTGGGCTTTTGGCTTACTTGGATCAGATGGAGTCCTATAGACTTCATATGGTTCAAGGGCCAGTCACATGCTCTTTCGGGTCGTGACAGGCCTGCTAGAAGCTAGTTGGGTCATCATCTTCCATGATGCAATCCTCACTTCCACCGTCTATGAGAAAACAGTAGTATCTCTCAGGTGGATGAGGAACCCTGCTAGATCGGCGGAGAGGCTGGGGTTCGTCGGGGACTACTGAATCCTCTGGTTCCACCAAATCTTCTGTTGTAGTTTGTTCTGCTTGAACTTCTTTCAGTTCTACCTTAGAACCACTAATCTCTTTTGCAAGAAATTATTTTTCTAAAAAGGTGGCATGCTGAGCAACAAACACCTTTTGTTGTTCACCGTGGTAGAATAGATATCCATTTGAATGTTTAGGATATCCTAAAAACTTACAAAGAACTGATTGTGCCTCGAGTTTGTCCGGATTTTGCCTTTTGACATAGGCCGGACAACCCCATATCTTAACTCGTTTAAGACATGGTCTCTTCCCACTCTATATCTCATATGGTGTGGTAGATACAGATTTTGATGGAACCTGATTCAATAGGTATGCTGCTGCTTCAAGCGCATAACCCCAAAAGGAAATAGGTAACTCAGCAGTGCTCATCATAGACCGTACCATATCTAGCAGGGTGCGATTCCTCCGCTCTGATACACCGTTGTGATGTGCTGTATAGGGAGGAGTAAGCTGAGAGAGAATCCCATTCTCTTTTAGATAGTCCAGAAACTCATTACTCAAGTATTCTCCTCCTCGATCAGATCGAAGGATCTTAATACTTTTTCCTGTTTGGTTCTCTACTTCGTGCTTATATTCTCTGAATTTCTCAAAAGCTTCCGACTTGTGTTTCAACAGGAATACATGTCCGTATCTTGAGAGATCGTCAGTGAATGTAATGAAGTAGGAAGAACCGTTTCTGGCATGTGTATACATGGGACCACATACATCACTATGTATTAGTCCCAAGAGTTCAGTAACTCTTTCTCCGTGTCCACTAAACGGAGTTTTGGTCATCTTGCCTTTGAGACATGACTGGCAAGTATCATAAGATGAAAATTCGAACGGATTCAAATATCCAATATTATGTAACTTAGCTAGCCGTGTCGCATTGATATGACCTAGTCTACAATGCCACAAGAAGGATTCGTTCATTTCTGAACTCTTCCTCTTGTGTGTGTTTTGTACATTAAGTACTGTAGTTTGGTTGAGAACATATATGCCATTATTTAACGATCCTGATCCAATCAACTTTTGATTCAGTAATATGTTCATAACATTATCCTGTACTACAAAATTATATCCTTCTTTACTCAATAAAGAAACTGATATAAGATTGCATATCAGGGTCGGAATGTAATAGCATTCGTTCAGAACCAATGTATTACCATTTGGTAACACAAGGTGATATTCGCCAACTGCTGTGGCTGCAACATTTGCACCATTCCCTACTCTTATGGAATGATCACCCTCTCCCGGTTTCCTACCTTTCCGTAGCCCATGTAATATATCACATATATGGGATCCTGATCCGGTATCTAATACCCAGGACGTAGTGTGAACTGAGAAACAGTTCTCAATAACAAACACGCCCGAAGAAGATGCATCAGCATGCGTATTCTTCGTTTAGGCGGCGTGAGAATCCAGATATCCTCCTATTCCCTGCTCAGACTTATAGCAGTTATAAGTGGGAGCGGGACCAACGTTCCCCTTCTCAGTATAATAAGCGGGTTCAGTCAATACATCCATATTATTATCTTGATTAAGGCCTGACAAGGTCGCTACCAGGAGAGAGAGAGAAGAAAACACTTTAGCGTATGCTCTTGCAAGATTAGATTGGTCATTATCTTATCTAATCAGGATGGCTCCCACTGTTTTCATCAAATCTTTCTTAAAACCCTAAAAGGTAAGACTAACGGGGATTAATTACACCTTACAAGTTCGCCAATCTTTCAGCTAGGCTAGTGTTGGAACTTTGAGGGAAGTTCCCCGTGCTTTCGCACGGACCTAATTAAAATAAACCTCATTTTTCCAGAGGCATAACCCCGATAACACCTTTCTAGACACCTACTTGATCGGCTAATTGTCCTGTGTAAAATTCTCCCAGGAGTAATGTAACATTTTCAAAAATATAAAATATTAATTTTGTGAATTTTTATTATTTAATATTATTTTATTGATTATTTTAATATTAAATGCAAATAAATAGGAAAAATGTTAGAAAAATTATGAAAAATTATAGAAAATTCTAAAATAGGGTAAATTAGTGAATTATGACATTTTTAAGTTTTTGTGATTAGTTTGACACTAATTTAGTGCTAATCGCGATTAAAATCGCTAATCGGGTTTTTTGGCAATTTTGTGCAAAACTTGCACATATCACTAATATTCTACACTTGTGCATTTCTTTCATGATATTTGGGTTTACTATTGAGGTGAGAAGGTTTGAATTAAGGATTAAAGGGAAATGAAAAAGAAAAAGAATAAAGAAATGGAGGTTTGGTGAGAAGAGAGTATGGGTTGAACCATTGACCAAACCCTTAGCCAATTTCCTCATTTCCCTCCCTCTTCCTCATTTCCTCCTGCTGCTGCTCCTTTCCCCTCCTCCCTCCACTTTCAATCCCTCACTTCACCTCAAAATCTATCTCAAAACCTCATATTCCTTTCACGAAAAAGATGCACGAGCTCGAGATCTTCAAGATGGACCTAGAAAGCTTGGATTGTGGCCACTTGGGGCAACTCAAGAAAATTCTTGAGTTGCCAATTAAGGTAATTTCTGAGCCATTGTATTAGTTCTAGCATTTTCTATACCCCTATGCAAGTTTTGTATCGATATTGTGTGATATAATGGACTTGATGAAAACCTAGTTAGGGTTTGAGAGGAACTTGAGTGTAATGTGAAATTGAGCTCAGTAGAGGACTTGTAAACACCCTAGTGCATGAATTGGAACCCAAAACCTGAAGTTAAAACCAGAAATACGGATTTTAGAAACCGATATCGGGGAAATTGTGAAGTCTGTGAGGGTTATTTTGAATCTGCTACTACCCCGAGAACCCTAAAATAATATTGAGTGGAAATTGAGATGTGCAGGCACCAGAGAGGCAACACCCCAAACCCTAGCCCCTAACTCATCCGTACGGCCGCCAAAACCTCCTTTCTGGCCACAAATTGCGGCCAGACCAGTGTGGAATCGCCTCGTTTTCTGTGCACAGCCCCATTTCCTATAGTTTAGGCCCCTGGTATTCATAGATTTGTATAAGGTGACCTGGGGTAAAATCTGAGACATATTTCCTAAGTTGCCGTTTTGGATTCGTGTTTCCGTATTCCGTATTTTCATTTCTGCATTGGTGTATTTCGTTTTACCTCGACTATTTGTCGTTTATACGACGATATAGAGGATATATTGATGGTTTTGAAGGCGTGCCATAGGTTCTCACCTATAGGCCCCCTTATCGTATCGTTTTGGATTTTATGCGCCGGTTTAGCTTGGATTTGGTTTTAATGCGCATATACGATATTTTGATGTGTAGGTACCCATGAAGACTTCGGGACGACAAGCGTACGTGGTGACGTCCGCAATTGGTGATGCAAGGTGAGTAGATTATATCTACGGGGGGAAGTCGGGTGGATGGCGTATAGCACCCCCGCAGTCCGTAGATAGCTTATTTTATGGTATTGTGATATTAGGTGTATTTTGGATAGTGTAGGGTTAGAAGTGGCTAGTGTAGTTCATAGTTGCGAACCCTAGGATAGAATTACACCTATACACACACCCTTGCTTATCACTTACACTTACACTGTGATTGAGGATATGTGATGACTTTGAGGATGAGTTGATGATGTGGGCTTGGTGCCCTGAGATCGGTGTTTTGATACGATCCATATGTAAGATATGACTTGTGATGCCTTGCGGGTTTGGGATATGTGTTTACCCCCGCATGCATACTTCTTTGATGTTACCTTTTTGTACTAGACATAGAGTAGTACTCCAGACTATATGATCTGATGATGGTGATATCTGTTACGTGATGAGACAGTGAGACATTGACCTGTACCCAGCTTTTGGGGATGCCGTACGATGATTTACCGTACGAGCTGATATTGATGATAGATCCGCACTCATAGCTAGAGGATATCTTACGATATGACATTGAGGCGGGATCACCGACTATATATCTACATATATACATTGACTCAGTTTTAGGTGGCTTCCACACCTATCCCTCCTGAGTGACCGGATACTTAGATGTAGTTTGCATATTAGATACTTTACTGTGCTGTTGATTACTAGCTTTCCGCATTTTCATGCTATTCGCATTGCTGGCATATGTTCATTACCATGTTATTATCATGCTGTTAGGACACCAGCACCATTATCGATGATCCGTATGTTTCACGTACACTATTTGCCGGCTCACTCACTTCATCATCGATAATTGCCATGTCAATACACTGTAGTATTATTACATTCGTGATATGATGCTTCCTTCGACATATGCGCATTCCTATTCCATGTTGCATGATTCCCGATATGATTACGTTCTTTACATGTCGCATACATCATGGATTGATTGCATAGTACATCGCATTGGATTTACTTCTTGATGTGGATTTTCATGTGATCTCTGGATTTGGGAACCGTGCTCTTTTCAAATAAGTAATCATTTAAAAACCCGGTTCCCTTGATATGATATTTGGGGCGTCGCTCCGTGTTTTCTCGGTGCTAGAGGCAGGTACTGAGATAGGGTATGCTCCGGAATGACGGATGCCCGATGGATTGAGATAGGGTATGCTCCGGAATGACGGATGCCCGATGGATTGAGATAGGGTATGCTCCGGAATGACGGATGCCCGATGGATTGAGATAGGGTATGCTCCGGAATGACGGATGCCCGATGGATTGAGATAGGGTATGCTCCGGAATGACGGATGCCCGATGGATTGAGATAGGGTATGCTCCGGAATGACGGATGCCCGATACAGGAGGATTTACGTGTCGATGCTAGGCACGGGTTTCATGATGTTTTTCCATGATTTTGTTTATATCCTCTCATTGCATACATGATGCTTATTGTCATTGGGTGACGGGTGGACGGGTTCCACATACATACAGACATGGATTATATACAGACTTGGATCATAGACAGACTGGTTTTACATTGATCATACTTTATTTGTATATATAACAGGGTATGAGGGCGCTGTTATATATACCCTTACACCAATATTAGTGGTATGGGACCCTAATATATGTGTATTGATATACTTGACACTTCATCATATTTACTTTATGCAGACATACCTTACACTGATGACATGTTATTACCTGAGTACCTGGCACTACATACATGATTAGATGTTACCTTGCCACCTTATCACACTCAGATGTACTCTTGTGGATATATTACTGATTGTTGACTTAGGATTATGTCTAGCATTCGATTTATCCTTGTAGATGTTTCTATTCACGAGTTGGCAACTCACCCCCGTTGTGCCACAGTTCTTGCAGGTTTTGCCGTACAGGTTTCATTGCGGCATTTCTGGCACACTGCCTTCTTTCGGGTGACTTGCTTGGTTAGGTGGGTTCTTTGTATCAGGACCGCCATTGTTCTTGTATTATTATTGTATCTAGAATTTGTCCATCAACCAAATCTTGTATATTCTTTCAGACTTAGAGACAATGTTGTATTATTCGACCTTAGAGTCGCGCTTAGTAGTATTGCGGTTTCTTATTGCTTGAGCTTTCTTTTGGGTTTGATCCTCGCCACTCGGCGTTGTATATTACTGTTGCATGTGTGGTTGTGACCGTCTTTTGACGAAGAGCTAGCTCCCGCTTGGGGATGCCTTTATCATTGCATATATATATATATATATATATTGTCATTCTTGTTGTACCCCATTCGGGGCCAGTTTTACAAAAGAAACTGCCGAAATTTTTAGAAAAGACTATACTATTTTTAAATTGCATATTCGGCTTAGTTATTTAAAAACCTTGATTGTTAAACATGTAGTTCTTTACTTATTCTTAAAAAGGGTTTTAGATTTCTGGGTTTTCGGCTTACTTAGTCGCGTTACGCCTGTAGACGTTACTTGGTTAAGTGCCGGTCACGGGCCAAACTTTGGGTCGTGACAAAGTTGGTATCAGAGCGCTAGGTTGACCTTGGTTCGAGTCTAAGTTTGACTATGTGGAGCCTAGGGAGTTGTTTTTATACGGAACTTATGCTTGACCTTACGGAACTTAGACTTGGTCGAGGGGGTATTAGACCCGAACTTTCGTCGTATTAGGATGACCCTTGGTTGATGGATTAGGTGACTAAAGTAGAGTGACGTACCGTTGGTATGTTCCGCGGCATACTTACGACACGCCACTCCGCTTAAGGAACCTTAGGACGGACATTTGTTTTGAGATCAGTGATTCCTTTCATATCCAGGATTATTCATCCATTTGAGATCCCCGATTCTATTAGTTCCATGATCATACCGTCATTGATACTGTTCCTTCCTATGATCATGTATACACTTTGGATCTGTTGTTTCCCTTCTTGCCACTGATGTGCTCTTTTGATACTCGATCGAGGTTCCTGTCACCGTGTTTGAGCGCAGTTTGGGCTGCTGCTAGGGTTACGGCCGGTGTGAGCTCGTGTGGTACGAGGGCCGACCTTTGTGTTTTCTGGTGACATGGGAACGTCTCGAGTTAGTATTGGTGATTGTGACCTCTAGTGGAGGCGAGTGCTTGGATTTGCACCGGATGATCGGGTCATTGTTAGAGCTGCCAGTTGAGAGAGGACTGTTGATGTACAGTATACCTCAGAGATTGTGATGTCGCCTACCGTGCAGACAGATGGACCAGCTGTGGCTGAGATTGACAGGATGTCGCTTCCGAAGCTTACGAGCTGAGATTGCCGGAGCTTTCAGGCAGATATGCGACCGATGATAGCTAGTCTACCAGATTTGAGAGACGAATGTGATTCGTCCGATTTTGCGCCAGAGCGGGCCCAGTTGAGTTGAAGATTTCCAGTGTGGAGAGTCTTACTCAGATTTAGAGCAGGCTGATTCAGAGATGACCGTTTATGTATTTCCTTTCCTGGAGGATTGAGGCGCTGTTTGGCGTACAGGCATATGAGCCAGTTGCTGCTGCAAATGATGAGATATTGCCCAGATGATTGGAGCTACTGCAGCATGAGCATGTACTTAGAGAGATGATAGCAAGTCGCTAGTCACCTGAGGATGAATGACTAGGACGTGTGGAGTTTGCTTACCCCGATGCGAGGTCATCAGATAGATTGTTTCCAGCTAGAGACGACTTCACGCAGGTTCGTTGAGAGTCGATTGAGACGATCGAATGTCAGGAGCCTATTTTCCAAGTTTAAAGTATACGGAAAGACATGCAGGTGATTCTATGGACCCTCTAGAAGAATGAAACCCTAACTCGACTTAATGACCGTGTGACAGCCTTTGAACCTTAGGGTTTACGGCGGTTCCGCGGCGCCATTAGTGAGGCTTGGGTTTGCCCTTCTACGGCTGGACCGCCGACGCTGTGGCATGTACTCGATACTATTAAACTGTACCCGAGATGTGAGCTCTTGGGGGATTATGAGGATCTGACGAGTCGATCGGATGGTTCGACATCTTTCGGATATCGTGATGGGACACTGCTTGGGAGACTCCAGATGCGAGGATAGCCGTTGGAGCACAGTTCGTGTAGCCACGATGAGACGAGTCCGAATCAGCCGACAATTGAGCAGAGTGAAGAAAAGAGTTCGTACGAGATGACGTCCCACTCCGCTGATATTAGAGATGTGATACGCACCCAGAGGCGTGGTATATGGATATATCTTCCAGAAAGAAACGTGATAAGTATGCAGCCGTTCCGGAATAAGCTTGAGTTTCAGCATTGGATGATGACTTCCGGGCATTTCGGCAGGATTGAGAGTTGAGAAAAGAACCTCGACAGGACCTTTCTGGAGTACGATACGAGAAGACCTAGACCAGGAGTGGTCGTATTGCGCATCCAGCGGGCCAGAGTTCGGCATTGTCGACGAGGTAGTTGACCAAGTTCGGATAGGGGAACTTAACCAGATGCGTTGCGAACTGATCAAGGATGGACGAGTGATGAGTATTCCTCCGATGGTTGAGACGTGTTCCCGAGGACCAGTTCGGCCTGACATCTGCTACAGAGTAATGAAGCTACAGAGTACGTGATTTCGAGTCCGTGCGAGAGACTTCAGATTGACCGTGGCCGAGAACAGTGCAGTGCATAGTAGTTTGGCGTGACGTCATAGTGGACGACGATGGAGACAAGTGGAACCAGAGGTTCGTGTGAGACACTGTCGAGCTGTCATTACTTTCCGTCGAGACTAGAGACCAGATATGCTTACAGAGACGATGGGATATGACCAGTTTCTGAGAAAATTTTGTACTGAGGATACAGATGTTTATCAAGCGAGAAGAGATAGTACCAGGAGAGTCAGCCCCCGTACAGATCGGCATAGGCATGATTGGAAGAGACCTTGAGTAGGATTCCTTCCAGGACATTGCTGCAATGATGTTTGCACCCAGGATCAGATGTATGACGTGCATTCAGAGAGCCAGAGGCCGACGCCAGTGATATGCTGCCTTACGAGTGGTCCTGAGGATTGACCAAGAGGTGACCAGAGAAGTGCCAGAACGGAATCGTCCCCGTTAGCACATCTGACAGGGCCGATGAGCCGATTGACTGTGAGATTGGTAACCCACAGAGGAGATATGGACCCAGAGTCAGAGGACGCCAGACCTTGAGCAAGAGGCAAGTAGATATCCTGCGCTGCTAGCAGTGGATTGCACCGACTCCTTCTTGACCGTGAAGGAGGAACTACCGACGACGGTATTTATGATTTGTGATTTTGTGATTTGATGATCACGTATCCGTCATTTTGGATTTCGGTATTTGGGGCGTTCTGTTTGCATGATTTAGTTTTGATGATTGAGATTTCATGCTTGCGGTATTCAGTGATTTGATTTACACTTCCAGCATAGTTTCGTGCACCTTTAGAGTTTTGATATACGATTTTGGTGCACGCCAGATGCACTAAATCGGGATTCTTCGTGCATGTCACATGCACCTGATTATTTTCTGTCAGGCACCCACGTTGCCTACGACAGATGTTTCGTGCACACCAGTTGCACATAGATGTTATTTTGTATCTCTGTTTGACATTTATGGATTTTGTTTCCTTGCGCACCAGACGCATAGGATATTCTTATATATGCATTTTGGAGATTGATTCTAGTAGGACAGTACATTTTTATGATATTCCTTATGTGTTGATGTTTTTCGGAGCCCCGACAATTTGGATTACTACTGAAACGTTTTTGTATCTGGGGGTTTAAATTTAAATTCGGGGACCGAATTTCTTTAAGGGGGGTAGATTGTAACATTTTCAAAAATATAAAATATTAATTTTGGGAATTTTTATTATTTAATATTATTTTATTGATTATTTTAATATTAAATGCAAATAAATAGGAAAAATGTTAGAAAAATTATGAAAAATTATAGAAAATTCTAAAATAGGGTAAATTAGTGAATTATGACATTTTTATGTTTTTTTGATTAGTTTGACACTAATTTAGCGCTAATCGCGATTAAAATCGCTAATCGGGTTTTTTGGCAATTTTGTGCAAAACTTGCACATATCACTAATATTCTACACTTGTGCATTTCTTTCATGATATTTGGGTTTACTATTGAGGTGAGAAGGTTTGAATTAAGGATTAAAGGGAAATGAAAAAGAAAAAGAATAAAGAAATGGAGGTTTGGTGAGAAGAGAGTATGGGTTGAACCATTGACCAAACCCTTAGCCAATTTCCTCATTTCCCTCCCTCTTCCTCATTTCCTCCTGCTGCTGCTCCTTTCCCCTCCTCCCTCCACCTTCAATCCCTCACTTCACCTCAAAATCTATCTCAAAACCTCATATTCCTTTCACGAAAAAGATGCACGAGCTCGAGATCTTCAAGATGGACCTAGAAAGCTTGGATTGTGGCCACTTGGGGCAACTCAAGAAAATTCTTGAGTTGCCAATTAAGGTAATTTCTGAGCCATTGTATTAGTTCTAGCATTTCCTATACCCCTATGCAAGTTTTGTATCGATATTGTGTGATATAATGGACTTGATGAAAACCTAGTTAGGGTTTGAGAGGAACTTGAGTGTAATGTGAAATTGAGCTCAGTAGAGGACTTGTAAACACCCTAGTGCATGAATTGGAACCCAAAACCTGAAGTTAAAACCAGAAATACGGATTTTAGAAACCGATATCGGGGAAATTGTGAAGTCTGTGAGGGTTATTTTGAATCTGCTACTACCCCGAGAACCCTAAAATAATATTAAGTGGAAATTGAGATGTGCAGGCACCAGAGAGGCAACACCCCAAACCCTAGCCCCTAACTCATCCGTACGGCCGCCAAAACCTCCTTTCTGGCCGCAAATTGCGGCCAGACCAGTGTGGAATCGCCTCGTTTTCTGTGCACAGCCCCATTTCCTATAGTTTAGGCCCCTGGTATTCATAGATTTGTATAAGGTGACCTGGGGTAAAATCTGAGACATATTTCCTAAGTTGCCGTTTTGGATTCGTGTTTCCGTATTCCGTATTTTCATTTCTGCATTGGTGTATTTCGTTTTACCTCGACTATTTGTCGTTTATACGACGATATAGAGGATCTATTGATGGTTTTGAAGGCGTGCCATAGGTTCTCACCTATAGGCCCCCTTATCGTATCGTTTTGGATTTTATGCGCCGGTTTAGCTTGGATTTGGTTTTAATGCGCATATACGATATTTTGATGTGTAGGTACCCATGAAGACTTCGGGACGACAAGCGTACGTGGTGACGTCCGCAATTGGTGATGCAAGGTGAGTAGATTATATCTACGGGGGGAAGTCGGGTGGATGGCGTATAGCACCCCCGCAGTCCGTAGATAGCTTATTTTATGGTATTGTGATATTAGGTGTATTTTGGATAGTGTAGGGTTAGAAGTGGCTAGTGTAGTTCATAGTTGCGAACCCTAGGATAGAATTACACCTATACACACACCCTTGCTTATCACTTACACTTACACTGTGATTGAGGATATGTGATGACTTTGAGGATGAGTTGATGATGTGGGCTTGGTGGCCTGAGATCGGTGTTTTGATACGATCCATATGTGAGATATGACTTGTGATGCCTTGCGGGTTTGGGATATGTGTTTACCCCCGCATGCATACTTCTTTGATGTTACCTTTTTGTACTAGACATAGAGTAGTACTCCAGACTATATGATCTGATGATGGTGATATCTGTTACGTGATGAGACAGTGAGACATTGACCTGTACCCAGCTTTTGGGGATGCCGTACGATGATTTACCGTACGAGCTGATATTGATGATAGATCCGCACTCATAGCTAGAGGATATCTTACGATATGACATTGAGGCGGGATCACAGACTATATATCTACATATATACATTGACTCAGTTTTAGGTGGCTTCCACACCTACCCCTCCTGAGTGACTGGATACTTAGATGTAGTTTGCATAGTAGATACTTTACTGTGTTGTTGATTACTAGCTTTCCGCATTTTCATGCTATTCGCAATGCTGGCATATGTTCATTACCATGTTTTTATCATGCTGTTAGGACACCAGCACCATTATCGATGATGCGTATGTTTCACGTACACTATTTGCTGGCTCACTCACTTCATCATCGATAATTGCCATGTAACTACACTGTAGTATTATTACATTCGTGATATGATGCTTCCTTCGACATATGCGCATTCCTATTCCATGTTGCATGATTCCCGATATGATTACGTTCTTTACATGTCGCATACATCATGGATTGATTGCATAGTACATCGCATTGGATTTACTTCTTGATGTGGATTTTCATGTGATCTCTGGATTTGGGAACAGTGCTCTTTTCAAATAAGTAATCATTTAAAAACCCGGTTCCCTTGATATGATATTTGGGGCGTCGCTCCGTGTTTTCTCGGTGCTAGAGGCAGGTACTGAGATAGGGTATGCTCCGGAATGACGGATGCCCGTTGGATTGAGATAGGGTATGCTCCGGAGTGACGGATGCCCGATGGATTGAGATAGCGTATGCTCCGGAATGACGGATGCCCGATGGATTGAGATAGGGTATGCTCCGGAATGACGGATGCCCGATGGATTGAGATAGGGTATGCTCCGGAATGACGGATGCCCGATACAGGAGGATTTACGTGTCGATGCTAGGCACGGGTTTCATGATGTTTTTCCCTGATTTTGTTTATATCCTCTCATTGCATACATGATGCTTATTGTCATTGGGTGACGGGTGGACGGGTTCCACATACATACAGACATGGATTATATACAGACTTGGATCATAGACAGACTGGTTTTACATTGATCATACTTTATTTGTATATATAACAGGGTATGAGGGCGCTGTTATATATACCCTTACACCAATATTAGTGGTATGGGACGCTAATATATGTGTATTGATATACTTGACACTTCATCATATTTACTTTATGCAGACATACCTTACACTGATGACATGTTATTACCTGAGTACCTGGCACTACATACATGATTAGATGTTACCTTGCCACCTTATCACACTCAGATGTACTCTTGTGGATATATTACTGATTGTTGACTTAGGATTATGTCTTGCATTCGATTTATCCTTGTAGATGTTTCTATTCACGAGTTGGCAACTCACCCCCGTTGTGCCACAGTTCTTGCAGGTTTTGCCGTACAGGTTTCATTGCGGCATTTCTGGCACACTGCCTTCTTTCGGGTGACTTGCTTGGTTAGGTGGGTTCTTTGTATCAGGACCGCCATTGTTCTTGTATTATTATTGTATCTAGAATTTGTCCATCAACCAAATCTTGTATATTCTTTCAGACTTAGAGACAATGTTGTATTATTCGACCTTAGAGTCGCGCTTTGTAGTATTGCGGTTTCTTATTGCTTGAGCTTTCTTTTGGGTTTGATCCTCGCCACTCGGCGTTGTATATTACTGTTGCATGTGTGGTTGTGACCGTCTTTTGACGAAGAGCTAGCTCCCGCTTGGGGATGCCTTTATCATTGCATATATATATATTGTCATTCTTGTTGTACCCCATTCGGGGCCAGTTTTACAAAAGAAACTGCCGAAATTTTTAGAAAAGACTATACTGTTTTTAAATTGCATATTCGGCTTAGTTATTTAAAAACCTTGATTGTTAAACATGTAGTTCTTTACTTATTCTTAAAAAGGGTTTTAGATTTCTGGGTTTTCGGCTTACTTAGTCGCGTTACGCCTGTAGACGTTACGTGGTTAAGTGCCGGTCACGGGCCAAATTTTGGGTCGTGACAAGTAACTCCTTCTCGTAGTGGGTATCAGGATCCATCTAACTCATAGAAGGTATGCAATCTCATTGCAAATTTCAACTCTTGAAATTCCTGATAATACTTTTGCCCCTAGTGTGCTATGACCTTGACAGAGGTCAACAAACCATAGTGCACTAGTCATGTTCAACCCGTCATTTCTTGATTGAATCAAACCCACCCGTACGACCCTTGACAGAGGTCAACAAGGTCGTATGACTACCCTAATCCAATCACATCTCATGCTTTACAGATAATTACTAATCAGCTACCACACACTACGCCTTGACAGAGGTCAACAAACGCAGCACGAATAATAAATAGTCTTTATCTGAAATGACGGAGGGCTACGCAGGTTTTTCAGAAAACCATGAGCTTAATGAACTCGATATCGTTGTAGAAACGGGTGATTTTGAAAAGGAGTTTTTTTGAGGCTTTTCTAGTTTCGCTAAAGAGGTCACTCCTGATGAAGGGATCTCGGCTCTTTTCTTATTGAATAAGGTGCAGGATATTTCACAAATACCATTGTGCAAAGCAAGAACTATTGAAGCAATCAAAAACTAAACCGTGAGTTTGTAGCATCTACCAGTTTTGCTAAAGATGTCACTCCCGGTGAAGGGATCTCGGCTCTTTCCTCATCGAATAAGGTGCAGGGTATATCGCATATACCACGGTGCAAAGCAAAAACTGCAGCTACCCTTTTTGAAAATTTGATACTACAACATCTTTTAGGTTTCTTTTCTTTTATTAATATTATTAATAAATCCCATCATTTATGCTTCCTAAGCATCACAGAAGAAACGAAAATACAACATACGCTTATGCCATCCGCATTCGCCATAATGTTCCGTTATGCACCGTCAGGTTACTTAACTAGCGGCATACCGAGACGGGACTAGCGCGGGAGTAAAACATAAGCAACGCTTATTATATATCACATATACAATAATAAAGCATTCGTCTCACGCATATAATATGATCACATCACAGTATATCAGCAGCAGAAGAAACATATGAAATATTGGATATACTAGGAAGAGCTTGTTTTATATCGAGCCTGTATAAAACATGGATTCCACGGTCGTGATGAATATCCAAACCCACATCCCTAGACCCCTACAAGAGCGACAAGTAACACTTTCAATTCTAGGGTTAGGAGACCCGGTCTCGACTCCTCGAGATGGCCTCGCACTGGACCCTAGAACCCGGTTACTTGTGCTCCCCTCCTTGGGTCTATCCTAAAGCGGAAAAGTAAATAATATACAATGGTGACATCATCCTCAACCCGGAAGTTCCCCAATAAAAGAATATTACATACGATGAATTTTACATGAATGAAAATAAAAACCCTCATCTCACATAAAACCCCCGGCTATTCAGAACTCGACGATCCAATATAACATATCACAGCAACACATAATATCTCATATCATCAACGTAAGCAAGTATGCGTATCCCGATTGTCGTTGATGTATAGCAACGAAGCCGGCAATACCCCACATACTACACTTACGGTCGCAGAAAAGAAAGTTTAAAACTACAAGGAATCCACAATCGACTTAGACATCGTAAACCCGAAATATCACATATTACGGATTTCATGTCTAACTATATGAATTCCACATATTGTATCACATTACAGAATATCATGACGATGTTTAACATTTCGATCGAATCAACATACACTCACAAATTACCCCCGTGATCTCAACACTTGAGCAAAGTCAAAACACTCAAAAACCTTGCCACAGTGTCCATGGACCTGTCGTAGAAAGAGTTAACCAACGCCTCACCAATGACACCATGGGACTACGGCAAACCCGAAGGTTCGAACGCGGTTCCGTGGGCACAGAATCGAGTTAAGGTTATTATGTCTTCTAGGGGGTCCATAGGGGTACTTGCACGATTTTACGAGTATAATCAACTTCGGAAAATTACAACACTTAGAAATTTCAGCGGGGTACAAAATGCGGTGTGCGAAGTTCGATCGAACTTCTAAAAATAGTCAAGGTTACCAATACAGTGTTATGTTATACGACTATGAAGCACTACGAATTAGCCCCAGATCAAACAGATCATCACATGAAAATTGGGCTAAATAAACAATACTAGGAATACCAAACGGACCCAAAAGACCACAGATGGAATACGGGGACTAGGGGATAATGTGGGGCTGGCCTGGACGGATTTTCCCCTCAAGTGGCCGGTCCAAATCCGATTCCCCCTTCCCGTATTTCACCCATGTTCATATTTTAGCACAGAGAACATTGTGCTGTCGTTTGAAAAATTTTTAGGGGTCTTTTTGAAAACTTTCCAGAAAGCAAGAATGGGGTTTCCTAATACCGTATTTCGAAGTGGTTTCATTTTCGTAATTGTTATATCACCGTATCATGAATTATAGTTTGGCTCCGATACCACTGTTGGGTTACCCTTGCACCTAGTCTAGGATTTGGTAGCATCACTCATGCCATTTTAAAATTTAGAGAGGTACAAAGCTAACAAACCATGAATCTTGCTAGAATTTCTAGGGTAACATATTTTGTATCACATACAAAGAAGTAAAGAGATAGGGATTACAACCTTTGTAGTCCGTTCCTTCGCTTCATAACCTCCATGTTGAGGTCCCTTCGCTGCGATCAACACGAACTCCGACTCTTGAGTTTCTCAATGAGGTAAATGAGACACCTTGCTTGTAGTCTTCATGATCCAAGATGATCTACCTTGAAGAATCTCTAACCCAAGCTTACACTTCACTAAACAACTTATTAGAGAAGTGAACACCCTAATCTAAGTGGCTAGAATAGATGAGGATGACGAAGTAGGATTTTTGCTCTCTTATGTTTTCAAATTCTCACTCAATATCATCACAAAAGAAAAACCTGTGAAGCATTTTCAAGAGCTCAAGGAAGAAGAAGATGAATCAATTCCTTTTGTGATGAATAATGAATTATTGTAGTGGTTACAAATCCAACCATGGGTTAAGTATGAAGGAGTTAACCCTTGTAGAGAATTAACTAAAGTTAATGGTTTGGATTGGGTTAAAAAAATATCTTCACAAAATATAAAGCTAAAGACAAAATCAAAGCTTCATGAAGCTTCATGCAAAAGCTACCCTAATCCAAACCCTAACCAAGTTTAAACCCAAATCCTTTGTTAAATTTGTAACCCTAACATGTTACAATATTATATATCACATATACAATTTATTTTGTACCAAAAGAAAATAATACAATTAACATATATCGCATATATATCAATGTATTATCCCGTGAGAAAATGAATCAATAAAGCGAGCTTATATTAGTTAATGTAACGTAATATATCACATATATAATTATACATTAAATTATCGAATCAACACGTGATCCGATAACCCGGCTATATTACATATAACCGACTAATATAACATGTACCAAGTCATCGAATCAACACTTGATCCGATGACCCGGCTATATCACATATACCCGGCCGATATCACATATCGCGAGAATAGAATACGGTATCTAATATCGTATTATTCACGGTCCCGCACATATCACATATGTTCTCCTACTCCGTTTTGCCTGAGCCAGGAAACCTCTGTGTAGGACTCTAAAGAATCGTCAATACACCGGCAGTAGGTGATGATCATATCAAACCCCCACAAGCTGCAAGTGGTCGGCTAAACATAACAGCCACCCAGGTATTGAGCGATCAGAAGATCAACAAGCAAGCATGTATATTCTCCTGTGAATCCAATCAGTAACACTACCGTACAGTCTGGTCTCTTCGTCTGATATGTCGCATATCCAGTTTAGGGGTGGTAAACGTCAGACCCCAGTAACCGATAAGTCGTGTCGATGTGAGGCTCATAACAGGGCGAGAAACTACTAATAACACTTACCAGTAGCACTGCATATCAGCCCTGGCCAGGGAATTCCAGTTATAGCCAATCGAACACAGCACAACATCAACTCCCTATACCAGGAGAGACTAAACCCCTCCTATCGCTCATTGCCTCCATGTGATTCGGGACTATACCCGAAAGCTACCATTTTGCACGCCCTCCTGGACGTGGTAAGGTAGAAATCAAAGCACAGTGGGAATCACACAAGACTCTATGACGATCTCGGGTCTACAGACTAACCTGTACCAGTGTCACCGGAGAACTGCTATCTGACGATAGGTATAATACCATCTAGGATTTCTCGGCGAGTCCGTTCAGTGTACCCAGTCACCACTGAGCACCCGTATACCATCTTTGATGTCAAACACCGATGGATATGGGATCATCCATCGCCCATCATATGGGTCAAGATGCGTATATGCTAGTCTACTCTGGTGAATCGATGCCCTATCTCGATACTCCCTTGACTAGGAACAGTTATAGGATGTACTCGTTGACTACACTAACCCCACTAGTATGATCTCATCATAGTCTTAGTAGTCGAGTACATATCCTAAGGGCTTTATCAACATGTGAGAGCAAGACAGTAAACCAATACAAGTCAACATGTTAAGATAAAGTGAAACCAAATAGCATATTATCTTGTCGAGAAAGAAAGTTCTCTCTATATATATCTAAGCATCCATTATAATATACATCATATTTACAACAATGGCCTCTAGGGCATATATATAACTAACATATAACACATAAGCTCTCCACCTCATTAAGTTTTAATTCACAAATGAATTAAAACTAATGAGTCACCTTTCTTCTAGAAGCTTCTCGACTAATTACGAGAATGCCCCTCCCATCCGTATTTTCGAAAAACACGGATATACTGAGACTGCATAAATCCAATAATCCAATACTTGAATCTGGCTTAAACCAAAGCCTGCTAGTATAAACTGTCCGAATATCATACGTGCATAAATACACGTATATATCCGAACCCTGTCGTAAAACCATACGACCTCTATATCATTTCGCCTGAAGCAGGGAAACTCTCTGTGTTGGACTCTAAAGACTCGACACTACACTGGTAGTAGGTTTAACCACAGGCCGCACGCGGTACTAGCTGAACGTAACGGTCCCCAGGTAGACGTCGATAAGATTGACGATGAGGAAACCCATCTTGAACTCCTACTAAGCCTGATATGACAATCTCCGTACAGTCTGGTCTGTTCGTCTAAGACTATCGCATATAGGGCCTAGGGGCGGCAAGCGTCAGTACCTAAAAAGTGGTATAAGTCGTGTTGGAGTGAAGCCCATTACACCTTGAGAAACTACTGGAAAACCAACCAGTAAATCTCGCTTGCCCTGGACAGGGACCTTGAGTAATGGCTCTCCAAACACAGCGCGATATCAACTCCCAATACCGGGAGAGACAAATCCTATCTAACCGCCACTGCCTCCAAGTGCTTCGGGACTGCACCCAACTGCTACCTATTTTCATAACTCCTTTGAGCCGTGGTAGGGTAGCAATCTAAGAACAGTGGGAACACACTCGAGGCGAAGCAGCAGTGTCAAGTCTACGGACTATGCTGTACTCATGTCACCTGGGAACTGTTAACTAATGACGGGTATAATACCAACGAACAGTTCCGTGCGAGTCCTGTCTGGTGTACCCGTAACCCAACGAGCACCTGCATACTATCTCCAGTACGACATACTAATGGTTGTGGGACAGACCATCTCCCCAACTGGGATGTGAAGCGTACACACTAGTCTACTCCGGAGTATCGATGCCCTATCTCGATAATCCTATGACTAGGGACCTGAAAAGGATGTTCTTGTAGACTACCCAGCCCCTACTAGTGTGGCTGCCATCACAACGCTGGTAGTCAAGCAAGATCCTAAGGGCTCTATCAATATGTATTCGTGATATGCTAAAAGAAACATATACATATTAAGATAGATATAAACCAAGTAGCATGCTACTATGTTGAGCGAGACTGTTAATATAACTGTGTATATCCCAAGCTTCCATTAAGTAATATACAAGCTAGTATGATACAATAATGGCCCCTAGGGCATATACACTAACAATCTCCCACTTGCACTAGGGCCATGTACTGGCATATCGAAGACCTATCATCTCGAATAGCCTCTCGAACTGTGTCTGAGGTAAGGCCTTTGTGAATGGATCTGCAGTGTTCTCCTCTGTAGCAACTCTCCGGACCTCGATCTCCCGGCGATCAATGATCTCCCTGATCAGGTGATACCGCCTTAAGATGTGTCTGGACTTCTGATGGGACCTGGGTTCTTTCGCTAAAGCTATAGCGCCGTTGTTGTCACAATACAGCAGTATTGGATCAATAATGCTAGGAACCACCTGAAGTTCTGTTAGGAACTTCTTCATCCAGACTGCTTCTTTTGCGACATCGCAAGCAGCTATATACTCTGCTTCCATCGTCGAGTCAGCAACGGTGTCCTGCTTGGAACTCTTCCAGCACACCACCCCTCCATTGAGGGTAAAGACATAACCTAACATGGACTTGGAGTCATCCTTGTCACTCTGGAAGCTGGAGTCAGCAAAAGCCTCGATCTGGAGGTCTTTTCTGCCGTAAACCAAGAACATATCTTTAGTCCGTCTCAGGTACTTGAGAATGTTCTTTACTGCTATCCAGTGCTTCTCCCTTGGGTCTGACTGATACCGACTTACCACGCTTAGTGCGTAAGCTACATCTGGTTTGGTACACAACATCGCATACATTATAGAGCCTACCGTAGAAGCGTAGGGTATAACTAACATGCGATCCCTTTCCAAATCAGTCTTGGGAGAAATATCTTTAGAGAGAGTGATTTCATGACAAGACGGTAAATTACTGCGCTTAGAATATTCCATACTGAATCTTTTCAGTATAGTGTTGATATACCTGGACTACGAAAGTCCAAACATCCTCTTAGATCTATCACGATAGATATGGATCCCCAGAATGTAAGAGGCATCACCCAGGTCTTTCATGGAGAACCTGTGTGACAAAAATCCTATGACAGATTGTAGCATAGGAAAGTCATTTCCTATCAAGAGAATATCATCCACGTACAAGACGAGGAATACGACAGTTCGTGCTACAATTTTACTATATATACATGGTTCATCTGGATTTTTGATAAAGTCATATTCTTTGACTGTTTCATCAAAACAGATGTTCCAACTCCGCGATGCCTGCTTTAGTCCATAAATGGATTTAAGCAACTTGCACACTTTCCCGCTGCTCCCACTCTGATTGAAACCTTCTGGCTGATCCATATAAACGCACTCTTCTAAATTACCATTTAGAAAAGCCGTCTTTACGTCCATCTGCCAGATCTCATAATCATGGAAGGCTGCAATGGCAAGAGGGATCCGAATAGATTTGAGCATAGCCACTGGAGAAAAAGTTTCGTCATAGTCCAAACCAGGCCTTTGACGAAAACCCTTTGCAACAAGTATAGCCTTATAGGTTTCCACCTGTCCATCTACACCAATCTTCTTCCTGAAGATCCACTTGCATCATATGGGTTTTACCCCATCTGGAGCAAAGTCCAAAGTCCATACTTTGTTGGTGTACATGGACTCCATCTCGGTCCGCATTGCATCCAGCCATCTTACTGAGTCGCCGCTCTGGATGGCCTGCTGGAAGCTAGTAGGTTCATCATTATCAAAGATGCAATCCTCTCTATCCCCGTCTATGTGAAAACCGTAGTATCTCTCAGGCGGATGAGACGGACTACTACTCCTATGGAAGGGTGCGGGAATGTCCTGTTCTTCTGGAACTTCTGGATCTACCAAACTTTCAGTAGTAGTTTGTGGTTCTGGAATTTCATCCAGTTGTATTGCGCTCCCACTTGTTTCCTTTTCTAAAAACTGCTGTTCTAGAAAATAGGCATTACGAGAAACAAAAACCTTTTGTTCCTCTGCGTAATAGAAAAAATACCCCTTGGAGTTCTTTGGATATCCCACAAACTTGCACTGTACCGATCGTGCCTCGAGTTTGTCCGCATGCTGCTTTTTAACAAAAGCCGGACATCCCTATATCTTCAGATACTGAAGATAGGGTTTCTTCCCACTCCACATCTGACATGGTGCGGTAGGCACAGTCTTGGTAGGAACCCTGTTTAAAAGATATCCAGCTGATTCTAGTGCGTAACCCCAGAAAGATCGCGGTAACTCAGCATTACTCATCATGGAACGCACCATATCCAAAAGGGTTCGGTTCCGTCTCTCCGATACACCGTTGTGTTGTGGAGTGTATGGAGGATTAAGCTGAGAGAGAATTCCATTCTCTTTTAGGTAACCCAGGAACTCGGCACTTAAGTATTCACCACCTCAATCAGATCTCAGTGTCTTGATACATTTGCCTGTTTGGTTTTCTACTTCATTCTTATATTCTCGGAATTTCTCAAAGGCCTTGGATTTATGTTTCATCAAGAAAATGAATCTATACCTAGAGTAATCATCTATAAAAGTAATGAAATATGAAAAACCGTCTCTTGCATGTGTAGACATTGGACCACATACATCGCTGTGTATGAGTCCTAAGAGCTCGCTCGCTCTTACTCCATATTCAGTGAATGGAGTCTTTATCATCTTTCCTTTGAGACATGATTGATAAGTGGCATAAGATTGATATTCGAACGGATCCAAATATCTTTCTCTATGTAACTTAGTTAACCTTGTCTCATTGATGTGACCTAGTCTACAATGCCATAAGAAAGCCTGATTTATATCTGGAGACTTTCTTTTTAGTGTGTTCTGGACATTGAAAATCTGTAATTGGTTTAACACATATATACCGTTATCTAGTGTACCGTACCCAATCAAACCATGATTAAGGTGGATGTTAACAACATCGCTTACAAACGTGAAATCAAATCCTTCTTTTGATAACAACGATACTGATATAATATTACACATTTAAACTAGGTACACAAAAACAGTTGCGCAAAACCAAAATATGTCCACTCGTTAATCTAAGGTGATAATCCCCTACGGACACAGCATTCACGCTAGCTCCATTAGCAACCTGGAGGGTCATATCACCAACCTTCAGCACTTTACGGTTTCTCAGTGCTTGCAATGAATTGCATATATGAGATCCTAATCCAGTATCCAATACCCAGGAAGTAGAGTTGATTGACAGACAATTTTCAATTACAAACACACCTGAAGCCGAAGCAACAACTTGCCTCGGGTCCTGGTTCTTGGCAATCCAAGCTTTGTAATCCTTCTTCCAATGGCCTTTCCTGCGACAGTAGAAGCACTTGTCGTTTGCCACTACTGTCACCGCAACCTTTGCCTTTCCCTGGCTTCCACCTTACCAACACCTCCTCTCGGTTTGGTGGAGGCCTTCTTCTTCCTTCCTTTGGCTTTCGCCTTGGACCTGGAAAAGGAAGCACCACGAACAAACATAGTGGGTGTATCCCTTGCCTTCTACAAGGTGTCCTCTACACTCCTCAACATGTTAAGGAGTTCTATAAGTTCAACTTCTTTACCTTGAATGTTGAAATTCAAGATAAACTGGGCGTACGTGGAAGGAAGGGACCGGAGAATCAAGTCTGTATACAGTTCGTTCTCTAATGTTGTCCCGAGTTCTGCGAGCTCTTCAATATAGCCAATCATCTTAAGGACATGTTCCCCTACAAATGATCCGACGACCATCGTCGACTGGAATAAGTTATTCGAGGTCTCGTATCTAGCCATACGAGATTGCTCTCCATACAGTTCCTTGGTGTGGAGAAATATGTATTCTAGATCCATATTCTCGTGCCTCCTCTGATGTTCATTATTCATAGAGGCAAGCACGATGCATTTGGCCTTCGCGCAGTCTAACTCCTAGGTCTTGCGGATTTCCTTATCCGCGATACTGGATTCAGGACCTAGGACAGTAGGGGCCTTAGTAGTAAGGACATACCCCAATTTGTCATGGGTAATTGCCATCTTAACATTCCGGAACCAATCTTTATAGTTTTGCCCTGTCAAAATATTTTTATCTAATAATAACTTAAGGCCTGTCATGTTCTGGGTCGCTGCAATTAGGAGAGAGAGAGGAAACACTTTAGCATGATGCTCATGCAAGTTTAATTAGAGTGGTTTTTAGTTTATCTAAACAGGATGGCTCCCACTGTTTCTCGAATCCTTCCTCAAACCAAAAAAGAAGAACTAGTCAGGATTATTCTCACCGTGCAATACTTGCTTAACCGTTCAGCCAGGCAAGTGTCGGTACTTCGAGGGAGGTTTTATGACGCTTTCGCGATGTTCCATAATTAAATAACCTCTTTTCCCTGGGGGCGTAGCCCCGCTGACACCTTTCTCGACACCTACTTGGTCTATAGCATTGATCGTTTAAGTGAAAGAATCTCCCTATGAGTAGCATATACTCACAGTAGGATCAGGATACAAATATCATTGTGTGATAAAGCTGAAGGAATCCTACCAAAATTATCACACTTCAAATGGTATGCAACTCTAGCAAATTTCAGTTTCTTTAGAAATTCCCGATGTGGATTTTTGCCCCATGCTCTTATGGCCTTGGCGTTGGTCAAAATGTCATAAGTCACATGTCAAGTTCTACCCATCATTATCTTGTTAATTTGAACCCACCCGTACATACCTTTGACGTTGGCCAAATGGTAGTACGACTGTCCCAAACCAACTCATCTATCTATGCAACAGATGAATACCCAGCAGCTACCAAACACTATGCCTTGGCGTTTGTCAAAATACATAGCTTGAATACTACTGAATACCCAAATGAAATGACGGAGGGCTACGAATTGTTTTGGCGAAACCGTGAACGTAGTGAACTTGATATGATCGAAGGAACCTGATAGCTTTTTAAAAGGAGTGGTTTAAGCTCCGCAATTAAAAAATCTGCTGTTTTTAAAATAACCGAGTGGATTCTTTTAAACTGTTCCAACGATTCAACTTTGGTTTATTTTCTTTGCATTAATATAATGCGTCCCATCAATTAACCTATCATTGCAGAAAACAACGAAAATATAACGTCCTCTTATGCCATCCGCATTCGCCACTGGGCCCCGTCATTCACCCGTTAGGTTACTTAACTAACGACAGAGCTGGAGCTGGGCTAGTGCGGATGCAAAACATAAGTAACGCCTACTAGATATCATATATAGATATTATACATTCGTCAGACGCAATAATAGGCATTCCAGATCACAGATGAACATATTGGATATACAAGCAATCCGCATTTCTTTTGAGCCTGCAATGAAAGACGGATTACACAGTCGCGATGAATAGCCAAACCCCCACCCTAGACCCATACGGGTACGGCAAACTACCCGCCAAGTACCCGAAGTGAAGCGGTCTCCCTCAACGACATGAGTAGGACACTAAGCACTTCAAAGTACCCGATAGTTTGTGCACCCCACCTTGGGTCTATCCTAGGAGCAGAAAACAGTAAATAAAATAATACAACGGTGGCTACAACCTCAACCCGGATGTGCCCCGCAAAAGAACATTACAACAAATTATAATTTACATTTGAATAAAAGAAACACTCATCTCACATCCCCGGCTATCCATTCACGATAATCTAACAAGTTCATATTCACAAACCAGTAAAAACCATTACAAAAATGTGCAACCCCCTACTAACTGACATACTAGCAATTAGGGGAGGTTTATGAACAGATTAAACACAACACTGATATAATCCAGTTAGCCAAAGTTCTTAGAATATCAATCATGCAATACATATGAATCTACTCCAAATAATTCTCTATGCACATAAAACCTGAGCAGAAACAAAATATCCTAAAAAATACAACATCAACACAGAAGAATAATTGAGCAAATTTGGATTGACTCGGTGTCTACTCTGCCGCAGATCTGCGGCGGATCGCTTGGTTCGGCCGCGGTTCCGCGGTGAAATTTCTTCACAATTCTTAAAAATCCTTGTTTGTATTTTTAAGGGTCCCTGAAAAATTTTTAGACCCCAATTTAAAATCGGCAGAAACTTGGTGAAAACGTCGGTTTTTCGGGATTATTTTGCGATCGAATTTCTAAAGACTTTGCTAACTTGTTAGTTATGGATTAGCTAGGCTCTGATACCATTGTAAGTCAACGTTACACACCCCACAAGATGCGGGGAGGCGGAATAGGTAAAACAATCATTTTGTTTAAGGTAACATCGACTAACTTTACGGATCTTTGCTAAACCCTAACTAACAACTGTCTAGAAGTGCTAAACTACTATGATAGATGATTATACCTCAAGATACTAGTCCTTCTTGTTCTTGTTGTTCACCTCCTCATCGGTCTCCTCGATGTAATAGAAGATCCATCCGAGAGTTCCTCCTTCAAGCTTAAACCTATAACTTGAGGTAACTAAGTAGCTAGGATTGCTTATCCAAGTGACCTAGAAGATATAGAAGTGGATTAAGGATCTATTAGTCTTGCTAACCCTTGGGATCTCAACACATAAGAGGATTAGGGTTAGGTTTTAGAAGAGGAGAGCTTGAGGAGAGAGAGTGTGTTTGTTATTATGAATTGAACCCTTCTCACTTTGAATAATATGAAGCATAACAAAATATCTTGAAAAAATATCATCCATGCTTCATTTAATTCTTGAGATGAATCATCTCATGAGTCATGGTGCAATTAATGATAATAACACATAAGCTCTCCTCCTCATTATGCTTTAATTCACAAATGAATTAAAACTAATGAGTCACCTTTCTTTTAGAAGCTTCTCGACTAATTACGAGAATGCCCCTCCCATCCGTATTTATGAAAAACACAGATATACTGAGACTGCATAAATCCAATAATCCAATGCTAGAATCTGGCTTAGACCAAAGCCTGCTAGTATAAACTGTCCAAATATCATACGTGCATAAATAGACGTATATATCCGAACCCTGTCGTAAAACCATACGACCTCTATATCGTTTCTCCTAAAGCAGGGAAACTCTCTTTGTGGAACTCTAAAGACTCGACACTACGCTGGCAGTGGGTTTAACCACAGTCTGCAAGCAGTACTAGCTGTATGTAACGGTCCCCAGGTAGATGTCGATAAGAAGGACGATGAGGAAATCCATCTCGAACTCCTACTGAGCCTGATGTGACAATCTCCGTACAGTCCGGTCTGTTCGTCTAAGACTATCGCATATCGGTCCTAGGGGGCGGCAAGCGTCAGTCCATAAAAAGCGGTATAAGTCGGGTTGGAGTGAAGCCTATTACACCTTGAGAAACTACTAGAAAACCTACCAGTAAATCTCACTTTCCCTGTCCAGGGACCTTGCGTAATGGCTATCCAAACACAGCGCGATATCAACTCCTAATACCGGGAGAGGCGAATCCTATCTAACCGCCACTGCCTCCAAGTGCTTCGGGACTACACCCAACTGCTACCTGTTTGCACGACTCCTTTGAGCCGTGGTAGGGTAGGAATCTAAGAACAGTGGGAACACACTCGAGGCGAAGCAGCAGTGTCAAGTCTGCGGACTATGCTGTACTCATGTCACCTGGGAACTGTTAACTGACGACGGGTATAATACCAACCAACAGTTCCCTGCGAGTCCTGTCCGGTGTACCCGTAACCCAACTAGCACCTGCACACTATCTCCAGTACGACATACTGATGGCTATAGGACAGACCATCTCCCCAACAGGGATGAGAAGGGTACACACTATTCTACTCCGGTGAATAGATGCCATGTCTCGATAATCGTATGACTAGGGACCTGAAAAAGGATGTGCTTGTAGACTACCCAGCCCCTACTAGTGTGACTGCCATCACAACGCTGGTAGTCAAGCAAGATCCTAAGGGCTCTATCAATATGTAATCGTGATATGCTAAAAGAAACATATACATATTAAGATAGATATAAACCAAGTAGTATACTACTATGTTGAGCAGGACTGTTAATATAACTATGAATATCCCAATCTTCCATTAATTAATATACAATCAAGTATGATACAATAATGGCCCCTATGGCAAATACACTAACAGTGACCTCCTCACTGTTCGGACCAAGCCAAAGAACCTTGACGGACGGTATAACCTTCGACCTCAGTTTCTTCAACTGCCAATCCAAAATGACCACCGGCTGCTCGGTGAATGAAAGATCGCGCTCTAGCTGGATCGTCTGGTGCTGAATCGCATGGGAAGGGTCATGAAGGTACTTGTGGAGCATCGAAATATGGAACACGGGGTGAACATCGGGGAAGCTGGACGAAAGAGCCAACCGATAAGCCACCGAACCAATATGCTCTAGGATCTCGAAGGGATCAACATATCTAAGACTAAGCTTTCCTTTCCACCTAAATCTCAACTCACCCTTCATCGGAGAGACCCTCACGAAAACATGATCGCCAACAGCGAACTCGAGTCGACGACGGCGCTTGTCAGCATATGATTTCTGCCTATTCTGGGCCGCACTCATCCTGTCCTGAATCATCTGTATCTTTTCGGTCGTCTCCTGTATGATCTGCAGCCCCAAAATACTGCTCTCCCGAAGCTCTGTCCAATATACAGGCGATCGACATCTCCTCCCATATAAAGCCTCGAAAGATGCCATCTGAATCGTCTCATGGAAGCTATTATTGTAGGAGAACTCGATCAAGGGCAAATGACGATCCCAGCTACCACCGAAATCTAAAACACAAGCTCTGAGCATGTCCTCAAGAGTCTGAATAGTACGCTCTGACAGACCATCAGTCTGTGGATGAAAAGCTATGCTAAAACTCAATTGGGTGCCCAAAGCCTCCTGAAGTTTCTGCCATAATCGGCTGGTAAACTGGGTACCCCGGTCGGACACGATGCAAGTCGGGACGCCATGCAGTCGTACGATCTCATCAATATAAACCTGGCCATACTGAGCAAATCCAAAAGTGGTCTTCACTGGTAGGAAGTGAGACGCTTTCATCAGTCGATCCACACTTAACCATATAGAGTCATACCCTCGACTAGTCCTGGGTAGACCCACAATGAAGTCCATGGAAACCTGTTCCCACTTCCACTCAGGAATGGGCAAAGGTTGTAACTCGCCGGCTGGCCTCTGGTGCTCGGCCTTGACTTGCTGACAAGTCAGGCATCTCGATACGAAGTCTGTAATATTCTTCTTCATCCCATCCCACCAGTAAACCTCTATCAAATCACGATACATCTTGGTGGAACCTGGATGAACACTGTATACTGATCTATGTGCCACCTCAAGAATATCACAGCCCAGTCCCTCAGAATCTGGTATGCACAGTCGAGTCCCAAATCGAAGTATCCCCTGGTCATCAATCACGAACTCGGAAACTCTGCCCTGCCGAATCTGCTCAATAATCTCTAAAATACGGGCATCACAGGACTGTGCCTCGCGGATACGGTCGAGTAACTGTGGGCGTGATCTGAAATGGGCCAGTTGTCCCTCTGTAAGAGTAACTCGAACTGCACTCTGCTGTCACATAAAACCTGCCAATCCGCCGTCGACTGCATCTGTATTGCGCTCAAATAAGGTATGCTACCTCAGGGCCTCCTACTCAATGCATCTGCCACCACATTCACCTTGTCCGGATGGTATAGAATCTCGCAGTCATAATATTTCACCAACTCCATCCAACGGCACTTTCTCAGATTCAGATCTCGCTGGTGAAAGATATACTTCAAGCTCTTGTGGTTAGTGAATATCTGGCACGACTCGCCGTATAGGTAATGTCTCCAGATCTTAAGTGCAAATACCACTGCAGCCATCTCTAAATCATGAGTGGGGTACTTCTCTTCATCTTTCCTCAACTTCCGAGAAGCATACACGATAACTCTGTTGTGTTGCATCAATACACAGCCCAGCCCCACTCGAGAAGCATCACAATATACCACGAAACCGCCCGATCCTGAAGGCAATGAAAACACTGGTGCAGTAGTCAGACGAGTCTTCAACTGCTCGAAGCTATCCTCAAATGCCTCAGTCCAATCAAAAGGAACCCCCTTCCGGGTCAATCCGGTCAATGGTGTAACAATATGGGAGAAATCCTGGACAAAACGTCGATAATAACCGGCCAGACCAAGAAAGCTGCGAACCTCAATAACTGATACTGGCCTGGGCCAACGCTGAACTGCCTCGATCTTCTTCGGGTCCACAAAAATACCATCTCTCATCACCACATGACCCAAGAAGTCGACACTGCCTAGCCAGAATACGCACTTGGAAAATTTGGCGAACAGCTGATGCTCCCTCAAAGTCTGCAATGTAATACGCAAGTGCTGCTCAGGCTCCTCCCGGCTCCGAGAATAAACAAATATGTCGTCAATGAAAACAATGATGAACTGATCAAGATACGGCCTGAATACACGTTTCATCAGGTCCATAAATGTTGTCGGGGCATTGGTGAGCCCGAACGACATCACCAAGAACTCATAATGACCATATCGTGTACGGAAAGCGGTCTTCGGAATATCCTCTTTCCAAACCCGCAACTGGTGATAACCTGACCGTAAATCAACCTTCGAGAAATACCCTGCACCCTGGAGCTGATCGAATAAGTCATCAATACGGGGTAGGGGATATCTGTTCCGCACAGTAACCCGGTTCAACTGACAATAATCAATGCATAAGCGCATACTGCCGTCCTTCTTCTTAACAAACAGGATGGGAGCACCCTAAGGTGACACACTCAGTCGGATAATCCCTTTGTCTAGCAAGTCATGCATCTGATCCGATAAGGCGGTATAGAGATAGGCCCCGTGCCGGGGATCATGTCAATGCAGAACTCAATCTCGCGCTCTGGTGGCAGACCAGGCAGCTCGTCAGGGAATACATCAAGAAACTCTCTCACAACAGGGAACTGGTCAAACGGAACCTCTGTGGCGCTAGTATCACAAACATAGGCTAAGAATCCCTGACACCCTTTCCGCAAGAGCTGACCAGCGCGGAGAGAAGAAATCAAGCTGGGAAGGGTAGCGCTACGATCTCCCTGAATGACAAGAACCGGCTCACCAGGAAAGCTGAATCTGACTGCCTTTTCACGACAGTCCACAGATGCATAACAGGTGGCTAGCCAATCCATACCAAGAAGAACGTTGAAGTCTAGGATATCGAGGAAATTCAAATCAACTGAAGAATCCCTATCCCCGATACGAACAGGACACGATCGGTACACAAAATGAGTAACAAACGACTCGCCTACCAGAGTAATAACGACAAGAGGCTGATCTAACGAAGAAGACTCTCGGCCCAACCACAGTGCAAAGTAAGTGGATACATAAGAATGTGTGGAGCCTGAATAAAATAAGACCCGTGCATCAAAAGAACATACTGGCAGAGTACCTGTCATGACGGCATTGGATGCCTACGCATCCTGAGGAGTCAACACGAATACTCGGGCCTGTCCACCAATAATAGCTGGCTGTCCTCTGCCTCTGCATCTGCCTCTATTTCCTCGTCCTCTCTGAACAGGACGGCCACGCCCACGACCTCTAGGAGCATCTACCTGGCATGGAGCATCAGGAGGGGTGGGAAGTAGAGCTCTCTAAGGAGGTGGTGAAGGTGGTAAGGTCACATATGGCACTGTCGCCGTGCCCTGGCGCCCCATGGTACAGTCTCTGATACGATGGTACTGACTCCCGCACCGAAAACATCCTGGCGACGACTGCTAGGTCTGCGGATATGAACCAAATAACTGACCCCGTCTCAATCCTCTGCCGCCGCCATCTCTCGAAAAGAATCTATCATGGTGTCTACGCATCTGCCGCTGAGCTGGCGTATCGGTACGCATCCGCTTCGGCCCAGAAACGACCGGAGTCTCAGAAATGTGCTCTTCCAAAAGTAAGTATGCACCCATCGCGGCTGCATATGTGTCAAAGTGCTGGGTGCCGATGGCAAGGAATAACTGTGTTTCAAGCCCTCGTACAAATCTCTTTATCCTCTTCTCTTTAGTGTCTACTAGGTACGGAGCATATCGGGACAACTGAGTAAACTGTATATCATACTTGGACACTGTCATCCCAGGAGTCTTGCGCAATGACTCAAAACTACGGGCTCGAGCATCTCGGACACTCTCCGGAAGAAAACGGGAAAGAAATGCAGCTGTGAACTTGTCCTAAGTCATAGGAGGTAGACCTGCAGCTCGGCCTCTCTCTACTAAATCGTACCACGTCTGGGCAAGGCCCTCCAGACGAAAACTCACGAACTCCACCCATCTATCATCAGAACACCTCAACGAACGGCAAATCCTAGCCATCCTATCTAGAAATGCCTGCAGGTCCTCTGTCGCATCCGTGCCGGTAAAAGATGGAGGTCTCAGCCTCATAAACTCCTGGGATAGTCGCAGTAGTAGCAGGAGCAACCGTCTGGGCAGCAGGTACAATCATGGTCTGTGTGGTGGAAGGAACGTCCTCGGATCTCCGTGCCAGAATGGACTCAACTAAAGATCCCATCATCTGTCGTAAGTCCTGAATACCGGCCTCTAATCTGGCAATACGGTCGGGAGGAGGCGGATCAATCTGACCCTGAGGGGCAGGCGTATCATCTCGCTTGATCCTCGCCTCAGACGAGCCCGCTAGAAGCTCATCCCTAGTGGCAGCCCGCTGAGCTCTCGTAGTCTTTGGCGGCATCGAAGCTGGAATAAGAAAAAGGAGCAATAAGAACATTGCAATTGAATCAAGGGATGCATGGAATCAAGGAGGAAATACAAGCAATTATGTCCTAAGGTCATTTAGGCGGAGTACCGTATCGTAAGTATGCCGCGGAACATACCCACGCTACGCCACTCTGCTTAAGTCACCTACTCCATCTACCAAGGGTCGTCCTACACTCAGAAAGGTAAAACCTATACTCTGATACAAACTTTGTCACGACCCGAAGGTACAGAACGTGACTGGCACTTAGATTACGAGACATCTCAAGGCGTAACGTAACCTAAGTCAGCCAAAGCCCAGAAAATCTAAACCATAAACAATAAGAGTTAAGGAAAACCTTTCATGAAAACGATTTAAGACCATTTAAGTTGTATTAACCCCTTTTTTAAAAACATCAAAAAAAATTTCGAAAATTTCGGCAGAGTCTCCTTTGTAAATACTAGCCCCCAAAATGGGTACAACAAGATATATAACCTGTAATGATAAAATGGCATCCCCAATCGGGAGCTAGCTCTTCGCCCAAGGTGGATCACAACCACACGCAATATATATGCAATATCAATCTAATAAGCATAAAGAAGCACAAAAATAAGAAAAAAAACAACGTCGGCTCAAGTGAGCTCGACCTCAGAAGAACCACATATACATAAATATCTCAGTCTCATCACTAGATCGCATATACAAAATAAGAAGTGGTAGATGGAGAATACTAGATACAACAATAGTTCAAAAGAGACAAAGTGTCCTCACAACCCACCTACGAGCAATGTCGCGAGTCTGAGCAAAGAAGCCAATGAAAAGATACGCCCGCCGCAGCAAAGCTGACGGGTCCGACCTGCAAGACACTGTAGCACAATGGGGGTGAGTTGCCAGCTCGTGAGTAGCAAGTAACATGTAATAAGGCTATCGCAAGATGCACGCAATGCGTCGCAATCTGCATATCTAAGTATAATGCGATGCTACTAATATGTATGCCCATGGATGCAAAATCAATATGAAATCTTTAAGTGTTTAAATACGATGATCTTTGCATTCTTAACTTTCAAAAATATCTGTATAATAGCCAAGGTACCATCAATGAAATCATCCAAAAACCGTGTCAAGCATCGACACCAAATATGGAAATATATCTGCCTCAATGTCTCACTATATCAATGTCTCAATACCTCGGGCTCCGTCAGTCCGGATCGGCCCATATCATCAATCTCACGACAACGGTCGGTATCATTCGGATATCCGCCGCGCCAAAAATAACCGGTAGGTAGTCTTCCCCTGCCAGGCCCATCATCTACAACTCGATCTTCTTGTCCCGGGGTACTATACCGGGCCCGCCATGTACCCGAGACGGTTCATCTACTCCCCGAATCGGGTCTCGAAATCCAACAGAAACATGAAAACTCATGGTGGATGACACATACATCACGAGAAAACCGCAACTTTATTTTAAAAATGATGATAATAATTTTTTGTTAAATTCTTGCGGTTTTCCCCAAAATCCAGAAATCTCATCAATACTGAAATCCTCAAGAAAATCATAATACCCAACATGTTGTATATGATAAATGCTTATGATATCAAAGGTATGCAATGTGATTTATGGCTAGGAATCTATATAAGCATGATGATGATGTGAGGTATATACATGCTATGCAATTCAATGTATCATGTATGATGCAAGTGATTGATACAGAACTAAGAAGGTTCTACAGTGCTCGTGGCATGGTAATTACCAAAGGCGTGTGTGTTCACATGAATAGTGCGCATGCAACATGAGCCAATAATAATGGTGTAAGTTTCCTAAGAGGTGATATCCCACGTGTGTATATTGATAACCAGAAAGCTATGCATATGAATGAGATGGTTAACTAAATAACTATGCGTATAGTTTGCAAGTAATAAAGTGATCCTAACTATGTGGCACCTCGCGCCATACAGACGATTTCCCCATAGATGTATACATCTACTCACCCGGACGCCTCGCTAATCTGATCCAACCACCGCTTTACCTTTGCGTGCCGCGTCCGATATTTCTGCAACCGATCCTAAAATTGCACAATACAAACATAAGATTACATATTCCTGAAACGACGCAAGTCAGAAAATGAAAGAATCAACATCCACAAGTTAGGCACAACATTCACTAAGCGCACGGAACACACACGAAAACCACTAAAACCTTAACTAAAATCGTCGTTTCGGGGCAACCGTCAAAACTAAAACCCGATTAAACCAAACATTGCATTCGCACACCCTAAAAGTTGTTGGAGATTCTATAAATATCATCAAGATAGAACAATTAATTTACCACTTAAGAATTTAGAAAACCTAGTAAGCACTAAAAAATCGAAAATTGGCGTAACCATCGTAGATTTGCGATAAAGTTATCACAATCCAACACAATCGTCCAATCCACACAACTAGATGGACACAACACTAAATTAACCCATTACAATGCTTCAACCCTAATATTAAATCAAACCCCTTTTCTTGAATTTACTAAACAAGCAATTACTATGAAATTAACACTTTAAAATTCTAAATTAGCATGTTTAACTACAATTTAACAATTAGATTAGAATTTTCACCTCATAAGTTTTGAACCTCTTGCACTTAGCCTCCAAAGTTGCCTCTTTTCTCCTTGTCTTAAACTAATTTGGGTTTGGGAAGAGGTAGAATAGGGATTTGTTTGAGTTTTGTGAAGAAATTTGTTGATTTCGGTGGGTTTTTGAGATGAATTTGAACCCAAAAAAATGGGAAAATGGAGAGCTGCTGGAAGGAGGCTCGGCCTGAGGGGAGATGGGGAAAGTGTGAGGGAATGGTGTGGAATATTATATGATGAAATTATCTCACAAGTTCAATTAAAGCTTTCACATCAATTCTTTTCATTAAACCCCCCCCCCACCCACCCAACCACACTTTAAGTTTCTTTCCTCTCTAGTTAAAAGTCGACAATGGGGGAAATTTCCAACACCAAATTAGGCCACGGAAGGGGTGAATTGATGTGGGTGTGTGTTGCATTTTGTTTTGGCTAAGAAATTTTACATATGTCATTTGCAATTTACAACCATTTCTATTCCCATTTTACTTTATTTTTAAACCATAAAACAACAACTCTTGGAAAGTGTTGATAAAATTTTGTCACTACTAGATTTTAGTTTATAATGGTTCCTAAGTATGTAATTTACCCATTTAAATTTGTATTTATTACTAATTTAATGTATATTTAAAAGTTTAAAATAATATTAAAAATAATTAATTAAGGAAAAAATTTAAATGACTAGAAATTTTTAGGTGACAATTTAGTGACCCATTTCTAGCAATATCTTATCTAAAATTTGTATAATTAGGCCTATATTGAAAAATAATTATTTTGACATTTTACGGAAAATACTTTTTATTTTACCGATTATCGAAAAAATACCTAAACTATTTTCGAAGTGTTACAATCACTCATTATGCAAAACATTATTCATATATATATACCTATCTCTCAGGTCACATCCATGTCAATCTCGTATCAGGGGACCTACAAAGGTATCAACAATCTCATATCGACTCGAATCCATATAATGACATATCACACTAAGTCATCATATCACATCGTATACTCGTTCATCACATTAATATCTCGCATCACAATAATATAAATATCACATTTGTTCTCTTTTAATTCATACCTATCATGATTCACTTATCATTTCATATTCTCATACATCAATATGTTGTTAGTTATGTATATGCCCTAGAGGACATTGTTGTACATATGATGTATATTATAGTGGATGCTTGGATATATATAGAGAGGAATTTCTTGCTCGATATGATAGTATGCTATTTGGTTTCACTTTATCTTAATATGTTGACTTGTATCGGTTTACTATCTTGCTCTCACATGTTAATAAAGCCCTTAGGATATGTACTCGACTATTGAGACTATGATGAGATCATTCTAGTGGGGCTAGGGTAGTCAACGAGTGCATCCTATAACTGTTCCTAGTCGAGGGTGTATCGAGACAGGGCATCGATACAGCAGAGTAGACTGGCGTATACGCATCTTGACCCATATGATGTGCGATGTATGATCCCATATCCATCGGTGTTTGACATCAAGGATGGTGTACGGGTGCTCAGTTGATACTGGGTACACTAAACGGACTCGCCGAGAACTCCTAGATGGTATTATACCTATCGTCAGATAGCAGTTCTCCTGTGACACTGGTACAGGTTAGTCTGTAGACGCGAGATTGTCATAGAGTCTTGTGTGATTCCCACTGTGCTTTGATTTTCACCTTACCACGTCCAAGAGGGCGTGCAAAACGGTGGCTTTTGGGTACAGTCCCGAATCATATGGAGACAATGAGCGATAGGAGGGGTTTCGTCTCTCCCGGTATAGGGAGTTGATGTTGTGCTGTGTTCGATTGGCTATAACTGAAAGTCCCTGGCCAGGGCTGATATGAGTGCTTCTGGTAAGAGTTATCAGTAGTTTCTCGACCTGTTATGAACCTCACATCGACACGACATATCGGTTACTGGGGTCTGACATTTACCACCCCTAGACTGGATATGCGACATATCAGACAAAGAGACCGGACTGTACGGCTGTACGGTAGTGTTACTGATTGGATTCACAAGAGAATGTGCAGGCTTGCTTATTGATCTTCTGATCGCTCAATAACTCGGTGGCTATTACGTTTAGCTGACCGCTTGCAGCTTGTGGGTGTCTGATATGATCATCACCTATTGCCGGCGTATTGATGATTCTTTAGAGCCCTACACAGAGGTTTCCTGGCTCAGGCAAAACGGAGTAGGAGCACATATGTGATATGTACGGGACCGAGAATAATATGATTTGAGATACCGTATTCTATTCTCGTGATATTAGATATCGGACGTGTAAGTCGACGTTAAACACCCCACGCGATGCGGGGAGGCGGAATAGGTAAAACAATCATTTTGCTTAAACTAACATCGACTAACTTTACGGATCTTTGCCAAACCTTAACTAACAACAACATAGGAGGGATTAGCTACTATGAAAGAAGATTATACCTAATAAATCAAGTCATTCTTGTTCTCGTTGATCACCTCCTCGTCGGCCTCCTCTTTGTAATAGAAGATCCACCCGAGAGCTACTTCTCCAAGCTTTAACCTCACACTTGAGGTAACTAAGTGGCTATGAGTGCTAATCAAAGCAACCTAGAGGATATAGAAGAGGATTAGGGATCTATGAGTCTTGCTAACCCTTGAATCTCAACACATGAGAGGTTAGGGTTAGTTCTTGAAGAGAGAGAGCTTGAGGAGAGAGAATGTGAGGGTGAGAATCATTATAGAAAAATAACTCATTTGTGAATATATATGAAGCATAAGATATTATTGAATGAATAACAAATAAAAATATCATCATGCTTCATTAACTCACCTTGTGTGATTCATCTCATGAGTCATTAAGCCATAAATGCATCATTAACTCCTATGGATGAATCACACCATGAGTCATTAAACCAATTAATGCAAATGCCACCTAAAACTCCAACTCATCAATCTTTTAGAAGCTTCTCGACTAATTACGAGAATGCCCCACCCATCCGTGAAAACACGGAAATACTGAGACTGTATAAATCCAAAAATCCAATACTAGAATCTGGCTTAAACCAAAGCCTGCTAGTATAAACTATCCGAACATCGTACGTGCATAAATGCACGTGCGTGTCTGAACCCTGTCATAAAACCATACGACCTCTATATCGTTTCGCCCGAAGCATGGAAACTCTCTGTGTGGGACTCTAAAGACTCGACTACTATGCTGGCAGTGGGTTTAACCACAGACCGCAAGCGACACTAGCTGTACGTAACGGTCCCAGGTAGATGTCGATAAGAAGGCCGATGAGGAAACCCATCCGAACTCCTACTGAGCCTGATGTGACAATCTCCGTACAGTCCGGTCGGTTCTTCTAGGACTATCGCATATCGGGCCAAGGGGGCGGCAAGCGTCAGTCCCCTAAAAGCGGTATAAGCCATGTCGGAGCGAAGCCCATTACACCTTGAGAAGCTACTGGAAAACCTACCAGTAAATCTCGCTTGCCCTGGCCAGGGACTTTGCGTAATGGCTCTCCAAACACAGCGCGATATCAACTCCCAATACCGGGAGAGACGAATCCTATCTAACCGCCACTGCCTCCAAGTGCTTCGGGACTGCACCCAACTGCTACCTGTTTGCATGACTCCTTTGAGCCGTGGTAGGGTAGAAATCTAAGAACAGTGGGAACACACCCGATGCGAAGCAGCAGTGTCAAGTCTGCGGACTGTGCTGTACTCATGTCACCTGGGAACTGTTAACTGACGACGGGTATAATACTAACCAACAGTTCCCTGTGAGTCCTGTCCGGTATACCCGTAACCCAACGAGCACCTGTATACTATCTCCAGTACAACGTACTAATAGCTGTGAGACAGACCATCTCCCCAACTGGGATGAGAAGCGTACACACTAGTTTACTCCGGAGTATCGATGCCCTGTCTCGATAATCCTACGACTAGGGACCTGAAAAAGGATGTGCTTGTAGACTACCCAGCCCCCACTAGTGTGACTACCATCACAACGCTGGTAGTCAAGCATGATCCTAAGGGCTCTATCAATACGTACACACATATTAAGATAGATATAAACCAAGTAGCATACTACCATGTTTAGCAAGACTGCTAATATAACTGTGAATATCCCAAGCTTCCATTAAATAATATACAAGCTAGTATGATAAAATAATAGCCCCTAGGGCATATACACTAACAATCTCCCACTTACACTAGGGCCATGTACTGGCGTATCGAAGACCGATCATCTCGAGTAGCCTCTCGAACTGAATCTGAGGTAAGGCCTTAGTGAATGGATCAGTAGTTTTCTCCTCTGTAGGAACTCTCTGGACCTCGATCTCCCATCGATTTATGATCTCCCTGATCAGGTGATACCGCCTTAAGATGTGTGTGGACTTCTGATGGGACCTGGGTTCCTTCGCTAAGGCTATAGCTCCGTTGTTGTCGCAATACAGCGGTATTGGATCAACAATGGTAGGAACTACCTGAAGTTCTGTGAGGAACTTCTTCATCCAAACCACTTCTTTTGCGGCATCGCAAGCAGCGATATACTCTGCTTCCATCGTCGAGTCAGCAACGGTGTCCTGCTTGGAACTCTTCCAGCACACCGCCCCTCCATTGAGGGTGAAGACATAACCTGACATAGACTTGGAGTCATCCTTGTCACTCTGGAAGCTGGAATCAGCAAAGACCTCGATCTGGAGGTCTTTTCCGCTGTAAACCAAGAACATCTCCTTAGTCCTTCTCGGGTACTTGAGAATGTTCTTTACTGCTATCCAGTGCTTCTCCCCTGGGTCTGACTGATACCTGCTTACCCCGCTCAGAGCGTAAGCTACATTTGGTCTGGTGCACAACATCGCATACATTATAGAGCCTACCGCAGAATCGTAGGGTATAGTAGACATGCGATCCATTTCCAAATCAGTCTTGGGAGACATCTCTTTGGAGAGGGTGATTCCGTGACAAGCCGGTAAACTACCGGGCTTAGAGTCTTCCATACTAAATCTTTTCAGTATAGTGTTGATATACCTGGACTGTGAAAGTCCCAAGATCCTCTTGGATCTATCACGATAGATCCGGATCCCCAGAATGTAAGAGGAATCACCCAGGTCTTTCATGGAGAACCTTTGTGACAAGAATCCTTTGACAGATTGTAGCATAGGAATGTCATTTTCTATTAAAAGAATGTCATTCACGTACAAGACGAGGAATACTATAGTTCTTGCTTCAATTTTACTATATATACATGGTTCATCTGGATTTTTGATTAAGTCATATTCTTTGACCGTTTCATCAAGACAGATGTTCCAACTCCGCGACGCCTGCTTTATTCCATAAATGGACTTAAGCAACTTGCACACTTTCCCGCTGCTCCCACTCTGATTGAAGCCTTCTGGCTGATCCATATAGACGCACTCTTCTAAATTACCATTTAAAAAAGCCGTCTTTACGTCCATCTGCCGGATCTTATAATCATGGAAGGCGGCAATGGCAAGAAGGATCCGAATGGATTTGAGCATAGCCACTGGAGAAAAAGTTTCGTCATAGTCCAAACCAGGTCTTTGACGAAAACCCTTTGCAACAAGTCTAGCCTTATAGGTTTCCATCTGTCCATCTACACCAATCTTTTTCTTGAAGATCCATTTGCATCCTATGGGTTTTACCCCACTTGGAGCAAAGTCCAAAGTCGATACTTTGTTGGTGTGCATGGAATCCATATCGGTCTGCATTGCATCTAGCCATCTTACCGAGTCGCCGCTCTGGATGGCCTGCTAGAAGCTAGTAGGTTCATCATCATCAATGATGCAATCTTCTCTATCCCCATCTATGATAAAACAGTAGTATCTCTCAGGGGGATGAGACGGCTTACTACTCCTACGGAGTGGTGCGGGAATGTCCTGTTCTTCTTGAACTACTAGTTCTACCAAACTTTCAGTAGTAGTTTGTGGTTCTGGAATTTCTTCCAGTTCTATTGCGCTCCCACTTGTTTCCTTTTCTAAAATCAGATGTTCTAGTAAATGAGCATTACGAGAAACAAAAACCTTTTGTTCCTCTGCGTTATCGAAGAAATACCCTTTAGAGTTCTTTGGATATCCCACAAACTTACACTGTACTGATCGTGCCTCGAGTTTGTCCGAATGCTACTTTTTAACAAAAGCTAGACATCCCCATATCTTCAGATACTGAAGATAGGGTTTCTTGCCACTCCACATCTGATATGGCGTGGTAGGCACAGTCTTGGTAGGAGCCTTGTTCAAAAGATATGTTGTTGATTCCAGCGCATAACCCCAGAAAGATTGTGGTAACTCAGCATTACTCATCATGTAACGTACCATATCTAACAGGGTTCGGTTCCGTCTCTCCGATACACCGTTATGCTGTAGAGTGTATGGAGGAGTAAGTTGAGAGAGAATTCCTTTCTCTTTTTTGTAACCTAGGAACTCGGCACTTAAGTATTCACCACCTCGATCAGATCTCAGTGTCTTGATACTTTTGTCGGTTTGGTTTTCTATTTCGTTCTTATATTCTTGGAATTTCTCAAAGGCCTCGGATTTATGTTTCATCAAGAAAATGAATCCGTACCTAGAGTAATCATCCGTAAAAGTAATGAAATATAAAAAACCACCTCTTACATGTGTAGACATTGAACCACATACATCGCTGTGTATGAGTCCTAAGAGCTTGCTCGCTCTTACTCCATGTCCAGTGAATGGAGTCTTTGCCATCTTTCCTTTGAGACATGATTGACAAGTTGCATAAGATTGATATTCGAACGAATCCAAATATCCTTCTCTATGTAACTTAGTTAACCTGGTCTCATTGATGTGACCCAGTCTACAATGCCATAAGAAAGCCTTATTTAAATCTGGAGACTTTCTTTTTAGTGTGTTCTGGACATTGAAAATCTGTAATTGGTTTAGCACGTATATACCGTTATCTAGTGTACCGGACCCAATCAAACCATGATTAAGGTGGATGTTAACAACATCGCTTACAAACGTGAAATCATAACCTTCTTTTAATAACAACGATATTGATATGATATTACACGTTAAACTAGGTACACAAAAACAGTTGCGCAAAACCAAAATATGTCCACTCGTCATTCCTAGGTGATAATCCCCTACGGACACAGCACTCATGCTAGCTCCGTTAGCAACCTGGAGGGTCATATCACCAACCATCAGCTCTCTACGGTTTCTCAGTGCCTGCAATGAATTGCATATATGAGATCCTGATCCGGTATCCAATACCCAGGAAATAGAGTTGATTGACAAACAATTTTCAATTACAAACACACCTGAAGTTGAAGCCACAGCTTGCTTCGGTTCCTGGTTTTTGTTAATCCAAGCTTTCCAGTCTTTCTTCCAATGGCCTTTCCTATGACAATGGAAGCACTCGTCCTTTGCCACTACTGGCACCGCAACCTTTGTCTTTCCCTTAACTCCCAACATACTAACACCACCTCCTGGTTTGGTAGCGGCCTTCATCTTCCTTCCTTTGGCCCTTGCCTTGGACCGGGAAGAAGAAGCACCGCGAACAAACATAGCGGGTGTTTCCCTTACCTTCTGCAAGGTGCCCTCTGCACTCCTCAACATGCTAAGGAGTTCTGGAAGTTCAACTTCTTTTCTTTGAATGTTGAAATTCAGAATAAACTGGGCGTAGGTGGAAGGAAGGGACTGAAGAATCAAGTCTGTATAGAGCTCGTTCTCCAAAGTCGTCCTGAGGTCCGCGAGCTATTCTATATAGCCAATCGTCTTTAGGAAATGTTCTCCTACAGATGATCCGACGGCCAGCCTCGACTGAAACAAGTTCTTCGAGGTCTCGTATCTTGCTATACGAGATTGCTCTCCATACAGATCCTTTGTGTAGAGAAATATGGATTCAAGATCCATATCCTTGTACCTCCTCTGATGTTCATTATTCATAGAGGCAAGGACAATGCATTTGGCCTTCACGCAATCTAACCCACAGGTCTTGTGGATTTCTTTATCCGCAATACTGGATTTTGGACCAGGGACACCAGGTGCCTAAGCAGTAAGGACATGCCCAAATTTGTCATAAGTCAAAGACATCTTAACATTCCGGAACCAATCTTTATAGTTTGGCCCTGTTAAAATATTTTTCTCTAATAATAACTTAAGGCATGTCATGTTTTGGGTCGCTGCAATGAGAGAGAGAGGGAACACTTTAGCATGATGCTCTTGCAAGTTTAGAGTGGTTTTTGGTTTATCTAAACAGGATGGCTCCCACTGTTTCTCGAATCCCTCCTCAAACCAAAAAGGAATAACTAGCCAGGACTATTCTCACCGTACAATACTTGCTTAACCGTTCAGCCAGGCCGGTGTCGGTACTTCGAGGGAGGTTTTACGACGCTTTTGCGAAGTTCCTTAATTAAATAACCTCTTTTCTCTGGGGGCGTAACCCCGCTGACACCTTTCTCGACACATACTTTGTTTATAGCATTGATCGTTAAGTGACGAATCTCCTGATGAGTAGCGAGTCTCCTGATGGGTAGCGGATACTCACAGTAGGATTGGGATCCAAATATCATCGTGTGATAAAGCTGAAGAAATCCTACAAAAATTATCACACTCCAAATGGTATGCATCTCTTTGCAAATTTCAGTTTCTTTAGAAATTTCCGATATAAATTTCTGCCCCATGCTCTTATGAACTTGGCGTTGGTCAAAATGTCATAAGTCATATGTCAAGTTCTACCCATCATTATCTTGTTAATTTGAACTCATCCGTACATACCCCTGACGTTGGCCAAATGATAATACGACTGCCCCAAACTAACTTATCTATTTATGCAGCAAATGAATACCCAGCAGCTACCAAACATTATGCCTTGGCGTTGGTCAAAATGCATAGCTTGAATACTACTGAATACCCAAATGAAATGACGGAGGGCTACGAATGGTTTTGGTGAAACCATGAACGTAGTGAACTTAATATGATCGAAGGAACCTGATAACTTTTAAAAGGAGTGGTTAAAGCTCCGCAATTTCAAAAAATATCCTCTGTTTTAAAATAACCGAGTGGTTTCTTTTAAACTGTTCCAACGATTCAACTTTGGTTTATTTTCTTTGCATTAATATAATGCGTCCCATCAATTAACCTATCATTGCAAAAAACAACGAAAATACAACGTCCTCTTATACCATCCACATTCGCCACTGGGTCCTGTCATTCACCCGTTAGGTTACTTAACTAACGACGGGACGGGAGCTGGGCTAGCGCGGGTGTAAAACATAAGTGATGTCTAATAGCTATCATATATAGATATTTTACATTCGTCTGACGCAATAATAGGCATTCCAGATCACAGATGAACATATTGGATTTTCTACGAATCCGCATTTTTTTTGAGCCTGCAAAGAAAGACGGATTACACGGTCGTGATGAATAGCTAAAACCCCACCCTAGACCCCTACGGGTACGGCAAACTACCCGCCTAGTACCCGAAGTGAAGCGGTCTCCCTCAACAATGTGAGTAGGCCACTAAACACTTCAATGTACCCGGTAGTTTGAGCACCCCATCTTGGGTCTATCCTAGGAGCAGAAAACAGTAAATGAAATAATACAACGGTGGCTATAACTTCATCCCGGATGTGCCCCGCAAAATAATATTACAACAATTTACAAATTACATTTGAATGAAAGAAACACTCGTCTCACACCCCCGGCTATCCATTCACGACAATCCAACAAGTCCACAAACACAAACCATTACAGAAATGTGCAACCCTTGCTAACCGACATACTAGCAGTTAGGGGAGGTTTACGAACACATTAAACAAATCACAGATATAATCAAGTTAGCCAAAAATCTTAGAATTTCGATCAAGCAAACAAAAATGATTCTAGTCCAAAAAATTCTCTGTGCAGCTGAAACTTGAGTAGAAACAAAACATCCCAGAAAGAACAAAATCAACACAGAAGAGTTACTGGGGAATTTTGGGCTGACTCGGCTCCAACTCAGTTTTGGATTCATGGCGGATCGCTTGGATCGGCCACGGATCCGTGGCGGTTTAGCCGAGTTAGGATCCCAAATTTCTCTAGTAACCTTATAATTCCCAGCTTGTATTTTTAAGGGTCTCTAAAAATTTTTAGACCCCGTTTTAAAATTGGCAGAAACTTGGTCAAAATGATATTTTTTCCTACTTTGTATGTGATACAATTTTTGTTACCCTAGAAATTCTAGCAAGATTCATGGTTAGTTAGCTTTGCACCTCTCTAATTTTTAAAATGGCATGAGTGATGCTACCAAACCCTAGACTAGGTGCAAGGGCAACCCAACAGTGGTATCTGAGCCTAACTAGAATTCTATATACAGTGTTATAACAATTACAAAAACGAAAACTACTTCGAAATACGATGTTAGGAAATCCCATTCTTGCTCTCTGGAAATTTTGCAAAAAGTCCTATAAAATTTTTTCAAATTGGTGCAGAATGGTCTCTGGGCCAAAATATGAACATGGGTGAAATACGGGGGTGGGGGATCGGATTCCAACCGGCCACAGGAGGCCAAATTCTGGCCAGGCCGGCCCCACCAGCTCCTCAGGTCCCCGTATTCCATCTGTGGTCTTTTGGGTCAAGTTTGGGTTTTCTAGTATTGTTTATTTAGCCCAATTTTCATGTGATGATCTGTTTGACCTGGGGCTAATTCATAGTGCTTCGTAGTCGCATAACTTAACACTGTATGGTAACCTTGACTATTTTTAGCAGTTCGATCGAACTTCGCACACCGCATTTTATACCCCGCTGAAATTTCCAAGTGTTGTTATTTTTCGAAGTTGATTGTACTCGTAAAGTCGTGCAAGTACCCCTATGGACCCCCTAGAAGACATACTAACCTTAACTCAATTCTGTGCCCATGGAACCGCGTTCGAACCTTCGGGTTTGCCGCAGTCCCGTGGAGTCATAGGTGAGGCATTTGTTAACTCCTTCTACGGCTGGTCCATGGACACCGTGGCACGGTTTTTGAGTGTTTTAACTTTGGTCAAGTGTTGAGCTCACGGGGGTAATTTGTGAGTGTCTGTTGATTTGATCGAAACGTTAAACATCATCATGATGTTCTGTAATGTGATACAATATATGGAATTCATATAATTAGACATGAAATCCGTAATATGTGATATTTCGGGTTTACGATGTCTAAGTCGATGATGGATTCCAAATATTGTACTTTTACACTTTCTTTTCTGCGACCATAAGCTTAGTATGTGGTGTATCGCCGGCTTCTTTGCTATACATCAACGACAATCGGGATATGCATACTTGCTTACGTTGATGATATGAGATATTATGTGTTGCTGTGATATGTTATATTGGATCGTCGTGTTCTGAATAGCCGGGAGTTTTATGTGAGATGCGGGTTTTTATTTTCATTCATGTAAAATTCATTATATGTAATATTCTTTTATTGGGGCACTTCCCGGTTGAGGATAATGTCACCATTGTATATTATTTACTTTTCCGCATTAGAATAGACCCGAGGAGGGGAGCACAAGTAACCGAGTTCTAGGGTCCAGTGGGAGGCCATCTCGAGAAGTCGAGACCGGGTCTCCTAACCCTAGAATTGGCAGTGTTACTTGCCGCTCTCGTAGGGTTCTAGGGATGTGGTTTTGGCTATTCATCGTGACCGTGGAATCCGTGTTTTATACAGGCTCGACATAAAACACGGACCTCCTAGTATATCCAATATTTCATATATTTCTTTTGCTGCTGATATACTGTTATGTGATCATATTATATGCGTGAGACGAATGCTTTATTATTGTATATATGATATATAATAAACGTTGCTTATGTTTTACACCCACGCTAGTCCTGTCCCGGTATGCCGTTAGTTAAGTAACCTGACGGTGCATAACGGAACATTGTAGCGAATGCGGATGGCATAAACGTACGTTGTATTTTCGTTTCTTCTGTGATGCTTAGGAAGCATAAATCATGGGATTTATTAATGAGATTAATAAAAGAAAAGAAATCTAAAAGATGTTGTGGAATCAAATTTTCAAAAAGGGTAGCTGCAGTTTTTGCTTTGCATAGGGATATATATGTTATACCCTGCACCTTATTCGATGAGGAGAGAGCCGAGATCCCTTCACCGGGAGTGACCTCTTTAGCAAAACTGGCAGATGCTACAAACTCATGGTTTAGTTTTTGATTGCTTATATAGTTCTTGCTTTGCATAGTGGTATATATGATATACCCTGCACCTTATTCAATAAGGAAAGAGCTGAGATCCCTTCACCGGGAATGACCTCTTTAGCGAAACTCGAAAAAGCCTAAAAAAACACTCCTTTTCAAAATCACTTGTTTCTACAACGATATCGAGTTCATTACGCTCATGGTTTTTCTGAAAAAACCTGCGTAGCCCTCCGTCGTTTCAGATAAGTTTTATTTAGTATTCGTGCTGCGTTTATTGGCTTTCGTCAAGGCATAGTGTACGGTGGTTGTTTACTACTTAACTGCTTAAGCATATGATGCAATTGGATTAGGGTAGTCGTACGACTTTGTTGGCTTTCGTCAAGGGTCGTGTGTGTGGGTTTAATTCAATCAAGAAATGTACAGGTTGAACTTGACTAGCGGACTATGGTTTGTTGGCATTCGTCAAGGTCATAGCACGTTAGGGGTAAAAGCTGTAAGTCCATGTCACGCACCCCACGAGCTTGCGGGGAGGCAGAATTTATGAAAAACGATTATCAAAGCTTCGTAACACGGACTTGAGCGCATGAATCGTATCTAAACCGTTACTAGCAAACTACGAAAGGTTTAACTACTCTGATTCGAAGTTATACCTCACGTTACTTATCCTTCGGGTCTTCATCACTATCCTCCACTCCTTGTAGGCTCTTTGGAACGTCGGCACCTTAACGGCCTCCTCGAGTCAAAGACGATCCACCCGAGAGCTCCTACTCCAAGCTTAACCTCTAACTTGAGGTAACTAGGTTACTCAAAGTGCTAATCTAAGCAACCTAGGTGATATAGAGTTGGATTATGGAAGTATTAGTCTAGCTAACCCTTGATCTCAACACATGAGAGGTTAGGGTTAGGGTTTGAAGAGAGAGAGCTTGAGGAGAGAGAAGGTGAGAATATGAATTACTTTGGATGAATGAAATCATTTGAGTATATATGAAACATATGATATTATTAAGTAAATAATAAATAAAGCATTATCATCATGTTTCATTAATACCCTAAGTGATTCATCATATGAGTCATATAAATCATTAAATGAATCATTAACTCATTGCATGAATCATTACATGACTCACTAATCCAATTAATGCAAATGCCACCTTAGCCCCCAAGTCACCATGCTTCTAGAAGCTTCCCGGAAAATTACGAGAACGCCCCTCCAATCCGTGAAAACACGGAAAAACTTTAGACTGTATAAATCCAATAACCTGATACTAGAAACTGGCTTAAACCAAAGCCGACTAGTAAAAACTGTCCGAACGTCGTACGTGCGTAAAAACACGTATGCGTCGATCCCTTGTCGTAAAACCATACGACCTCTATATCGTTTTGCCTAGTGCAGGGAAACTCTCTGTGTGGGACTCTAAAGACTCGACACAACGACGGTAGTGGGTTTAACCACAGACCGCAAGCGGCACTAGCTGTACGTAACGGTCCCCAGGTAGATGTCGATAAGAAGGCCGATGAGGAAAACCATCCGAACTCCTGCTGAGCCTGATGTGATAATCTTCGTACAGTCCGGTCTGTTCGTCTAAGACTATCGCATATTGGGCCTAGGGGGCAGCAAGCGTCAATCCCCTAAAAGTGGTATAAGTCGTGTCGGAGCGTAGCCCATTACACCTTGAGAAACTACTAGAAAACCTACCAGTAAATCTCGCTTTCCCTGGCCAGGAACTTTGCGTAATGGCTCTCTGACACAGCGCGATATCATCTCCCAATACCGGGAGAGACGAGTCATGTCTAACCGCCACTGCCTCCAAGTGCTCGGGACTGCACCCAACTGCTACCTGTTTGCACGACTCCTTTGAGCCGTGGTAGGGTAGCAATCTAAGAACAGTGGGATACACTCGAGGAGAAGTAGCAGTGTCAAGTCTGCGGGCTATGCTGTACTCATGTCACCTGGGAACTGTTAACTGACGACTGGTATAAAACCAACTAACGGTTCCCTGTGAGTCCTGTCCGGTGTACCCATAACCTAACGAGCACTTGTATACTATCTCCAGTACGACGTACTGACGGCTGTAGGACAGACCATCTCCCCAACTGGGATGAGAAGCGTACACACTAGTCTATGCTGGAGTATCGATGCACTGTCTCGATAATCCTACGACTAGGGACAAGTATAGGATGTTGCTTATAGATCACATAGCCCCCACTAGTGTGACTGCCATCACAACGTTGGTAATCAAGCAAAGATCCTATGGGCTCTACTAATATATATAAGTGATACGTTACAAGAAACATATGCACATATTAAAGTAGACACAAACCAAGTAGCATACTACCATTTTTAGCAAGATTGTTATATACAACTGTGAATATCCCAAGCTTCCATTAAGTAATATACAACCTAGTATGATACAATAATGGCCCCTAGAGCATATACACTAACAATCTCCCACTTGCTCTAGGGCCATGAGCTGGCATATCGTAGACCTATCATCTCGAATAGCCTCTCGAACTGCGTCTGAGGAAGGGCCTTTGTGAATGGATCAGCAATGTTATTCTCTGTCTCTACTCTCTTTACCTCGATCTCCCGGCAATCTACGATCTCCCTGATCAGGTGATACCGCCTTAAGATGTGTCTGGACTTCTGATGGGACCTAGGTTCCTTCGCTAAAGCTATAGCGCCGTTGTTGTCACAATACAGAGGTATTAGATCAACACTGGTAGGAACCACCTAAAGTTCTTTGAGGAACTTCTTCATCCAGACTGCTTCTTTTGCGGCATCGCAAGCAGCTATGTACTCCGCTTCCATTGTTGAGTCAGCAACGGTCTCCTGCTTGGAACTCTTCCAACAGACCGCCCCTCCATTGAGGGTAAAGACATAACCCGACATGGATTTGGAGTCATCTTTGCTACTCTGGAAGCCGGAGTCGGCAAAGGCCTCCATCTGGAGGTCTTTTCTGCCATACACCAAGAATATCTCCTTAGTCCTCCTCAGGTACTTGAGAATGTTCTTTACTGCTATCCAGTGCTTCTCTCCTGGGTTTTCCTGATACCGGCTTACAACGCTCAATGCGTATGATACATCTGGTCTGGTACATAACATCGCATACATTATAGAGCCTACCGCAGAAGCGTAGGGTATAATAAACATGCGATCCCTTTCCAAATCAGTCTTGGGAGACATCTCTTTGGAGAGGGTGATTCCGTGACAAGCCGGTAGGTTACCGCGCTTAGAATCATCCATACTGAATCTCTTCACTATGGTGTCTATGTAACTGGACTGCAAAAGTCCTAACATCCTTTTTGATCTATCATGATAGATCCAGATCCCCAGAATGTAGGTGGCATCACCCAGGTCTTTCATTGAGAATTTATGTAACAAGAATCTTTTGAATGAGTGTAACATAGGAATATCATTTCCTATTAGGAGAATGCCATCCACGTACAAGATGAGGAATACTACAGCTCTCCCTACAATCTTACTGTATATGCAAGGTTCATCTTGATTTTTGATAAAGTCGAATTCTTTGACAGCATCATCCAAACAGATGTTCCAACTACGCGATGCCTGCTTTAGTCCATAAATGGACTTAAGCAGCTTGTATACTTTACCGCTGCTCCCATTTTGAATGAATCCCTCTGGCTGATCCATATAGACGCACTCTTCCAAATTACCATTTAGAAAGACCGTCTTTACATCCATCTGCCAGATTTCATAATCGTGGAAGGCAGCAATAGCAAGAAGGACCCGAATAGATTTAAGCATAGCCACTGGAGAAATGGTTTCGTCATAGTCCAAACCAGGTATTTGACGGAAACCTTTTGCAATAAGTCTAGCTTTATAGCTTTCAACCTGTCTATCTAAACCATTCTTCTTTTTGAAGATCCATTTGTATCCTATGGGTTTTACCCCGTCTGGAGCAATGTCCAAAGTCCATACTTTATTAGTGTACATGGACTCCATTTCGTTCTCCATTGCATCCAGCCATTTTACTGAGTCACCGCTCTGATTGGCTTGCTGGAAGCTAGTAGGCTCATCATAGTCAATAGTGCAATCCTCTCTATCCCCGTCTATGAACCATAGTATCTCTCGGGCGGATGAGACTGCCTACTACTCCTGCGGAGTGGCGTCGGGATGTCCCTTTCTTCTGAAACCTCTGGTTCTTCCAAGTTTTCAGTAATAGCTTGTGGTTCTGGAATTTCTTCCAGTTCTACTATGCTCCCACTTGTTCCTTTTTCTAAAAACTGATGTTCCAGAAAGTAGGCATGACGAGAAACAAAAACCTTTTGTTCCTCTGCGTAATAGAAATAATATCCTTTGCAATTCTTCGGATATCCCACAAACTTACACTGTACTTATCGTGCCTCGAGCTTGTCCACGTGTTGCATTTTTACAAAAGCTGGACATCCCCATGTCTTAAAATGTTTTAGACTGGGTTTGGTCCCACTCCACATCTGATATGGTGTGGTAGGCACAGTCTTGGTGGGAACTTGGTTTAAAAGATATGCAGCTGATTCTAGTGCATATCCCCAGAATGATCGCGGTAACTCAGCGTTACTCATCATGGAACGAACCATATCCAATAGGGTTCGATTCCTCCTTTCTGATACACCGTTATGTTGTGGCGTGTATGGAGGAGTAAGCTGAGAGAGAATTCCATTCTATTTTAAGTAACCCAGGAACTCGGCACTTAAGTATTCTCCACCTCGATCAGATCTCATTGTCTTTATACTCTTGCCTGTTTGTTTTTCCACTTCATTCTTGTATTCTTTGAATTTCTCAAAAGCCTCGGATTTATGCTTCATTAAGAAGACATATCCATACCTAGAGAAATCATCCGTAAAAGTAATGAAGTAGGAATAACCACCTCGCGCATGTGTAGACATTGGACCGCACACGTCACTGTGTACGAGTCCCAAGAGCTCGCTTGCTCTTACTCCGTGTCCAGTGAACGGAGTCTTTGTCATCTTTCTTTTGAAACAAGATTCACAAGTAGCATAAGATTGATATTCGAAAGGATTCAAATATCCTTCTCTATGTAACTTAGTCAACCTTCTCTCATTGATGTGACCTAGTCTACAATGCCATAAGAAAGCCAGATTTATTTCTGGAGACTTTCTTTTAAGTGTGTTCTGGACATTGAAAACCTGAGCTTGACTTAATACGTATATACCGTTATCTAATGTACCGGACCCAATCAGAACTTGATTTAGGTGGATGTTAACTACATCGCTTATGAATGTAAAATCATATCCCTCTCTTGAAAGTGAGGACACTGATATGATATTACAAGTCATACTAGGTATATATAAACAGTTACGTAAAATCAATATATGCCCACTTGTCAAACCTAAGAGATACTCTCCCACGGATTCAGCGTCCACGCTCATTTTGTTAGTAACTCTGAGAGACAAATCATCTACCTTCATAACTCTAAGGTTTCTCAAAGCATGTAATGAATTACAGATATGAGATCCTTCTCCGGTATCTAGTACCCAGGAAGTAGAGTTAATTGACAAACAGTTCTCAATTACAAATACACTTGAGGCTGAAGCCACAACATGCTTCGAATCCTGGCTACTGGCTTTGCTAGCCCTGCAATCATTCTGCCAATGTTCATTCCTATAACAATAGGAACGTCCCACTTTTACTATATCCTATCCCGAAACTTTTGCCCTTCTCTTTCCTTCTACTTCCCTGGTTTCCTTCAGGGTAGAAGGAAGAGACTGTAGAATCAAGTCAGTATCTAACTCGTTTCCCAACGCGGTCTCCAGGTCCTGGAGCTCATCAATACAGCTAGTCATTGTAAGGGCGTTGTCCCCTACAGATGACCTGTCAGCCAACCTCGCTTGAATTAATTCGTTCGAGGTCTCATATCGTGCAATATGAGATTGCTCTCCATATAAATCTTTGTTATGGAGAAAGATGTAGACTAAGTCCATCTTCTCGTGCTGCTTCTGGTTTACACCATCAACTGAAGCTAACATGAGGCACTTAGCTTTCGCTTTATCTTTTTCCCTTGTCTGACGGATATCCATATCCACGACAGTGGAAACTGGACCTGGGACGGCGGGATCTTGAGTAGTAATAGGGTGGTCCAGCTTGTCATAGGCAATGGACATCTGAACAGACCTTTGCCAGTCATATAAGTCAAATTCAGTCAATTTGTTATCTAAATGTAACCTAGTCATGGTCACAAGGTCGCTGCAATTTAAGAGAGAGAAGAAAATACTATTAGCATGATACTCTTGCAACTTTAGATTGGTTTTTAATTTATCTAAACAGGATGGCTGCCACTGTTTCTCGAATCCCTCCTCAAACCATAAAAGAAGAATTAGCCAGGACTATTCTCACCATACAATTCTTGCTTAACCGTTCAGCCAGGTCAGTGTCGATACTTCGAGGGAGGTTTTCCAACGCTTTCGCGAAGTTCCTTAATTAAATAACCTCTTTTCTCTGGGGGCGTAGCCCCACTGACACCTTTCTAGGCACCTACTTGGTTTATAGCATTGATCGTTAAGTGACGAATCTCCTGATAAGTAGTATATACTCACAGTAGGATCAGGATCCAAAATATCATCGTATGATGATGTTGAAGGAATCCTACTAACATTCATCAAACTCCAAATTGGTATGCTCTCACTGCAAATTTCAGTTTCTTTAGAAATTCCCGATATAAATTTTTGCCCCATGCTCTTATGACCTTAACTAAGAGCCAAAATGTCATAAGTCACATGTCAAGTTCTACCTGTCATTATCCAAGTTAATTTGAACCCACCTGTATATACTCTTGACTAAGGACCAAGAAAAGTAATACGACTGTCCCAAACCAACGCATCTATCTATGCAACAAATGAATACCCAAGCAGCTACCAAACACTATGCCTTAACTAAAGGTCAAAATACATAGCTTGAATACTACTGAATACCCAAATGAAATGGCGGAGGGCTACGAATGGTTTTGGCAAAACCGTGAACGTAATGAACTTGATATAATCGAAGGAACCTGATACTTTTTTTTAAGGAGTGGTTAAAGCTCCGCAATTAAAAAATCTGATCTTTTAAAATAACCGAGTGGTTTCCTTTAAATTTGTTCCAACGATTAAACTTTGGTTTATTTTCTTTGCATTATAATAATGCGTCCCATCATTTATCCTATCATTGCAGAAAACAACGAAAATACCGCGTCCTCTTATGCCATCCGCATTCGCCACGGGGTCCCGTCATCACCCGTTAGGTTACTTAACTAACGACAGAGCGGGGGCTGGGCTAGCGCCGGTGTAAAACATAAGTGGCGTCTAATAGCTATCATATATAGATATTGTACATTCGTCAGACGCAATAATAAGCATTCCAGATCACTGATGAACTTTATTGGATTTACTAGCAATCCGCATTTGCTTTGAGCCTGCAATAAAAGACGGATTACACAGTTGTGATGAATAGCCATTACCCCACCCTAGACCCCTACGAATACGGCAAACTACCCGCCAAGTACCCGAAGTGAAGCGGTCTCCCTCAACAAAGTGAGTAGGCTACTAAACACTTCAAAGTACTCGGTAGTTTGTGCACCCCACCTTGGGTCTGTCCTAGGAGCAAAAAACAGTAAAAAAGAAATAATACAACGGTGGCTACAACCGCAACCTGGATGTGCCCCGCAAAAGAATATTACATCATATTACATTTACATCGAATGAATGAATATTAAACCCATCTCTAACCCCGGCTAATCATCACAACACTCCAATCAAGTCCATATACACAAACAGTAAACATTACAGAAATGTGCAACCCCCTACCAACCGACATACTAGCAAATAAGGGAGGTTTATGAACACATTAAACATTACAGATAATAACCTGATTAGCAAATATCTTAGAACATCGATCGATAACCATATTCCGTGTTTACCCCAAAAGCAAACCAGCAAAGAAGCAACCTGGGTAGAAACAGAACATACAGGAAAACAAAAAACCAGAAATTATGAATTACTGTGAAACTCCGAGTCAACTCGGCGTTGACTCGGCGGCAGATCAGCGGCACAAGCACTCTATCGCCGCGGATCCGCGGTCGTTTTGCCGAGTTACTGGCTCGTATTTTCCCAGTATTCATTAATTTCCCTTCTGTGAATTTTAAGGTATGTAAGATATTTTTTTAGACACTTTTAAAATTAACAGAAACTGAAAAGGGGTTAGGGATTGGTTTTCGTGTTTTCCGTCGATCGAAGTTCTAATTAGTTGCTAACAAGCTAGTAATGGTTTAGTTGGCTCTGATACCACTGTAAGTCCATGTCACGCACCCCACGAACTTGCGGGGAGGCGGAATTTATGAAAAACGATTATCAAAGCTTCGTAACACGGACTTGAGCGCATGAATCGTATCTAAACCGTTACTAGCAAACTACGAAAGGTTTAACTACTCTGATTCGAAGTTATACCTCACGTTACTTGTCCTTCGGGTCTTCATCACTATCCTCCACTCCTTGTAGGCTCTTTGGAACGTCAGCACCTTAACAGCCTCCTCGAGTCAAAGACGATCCACCCGAGAGCTCCTACTCCAAGCTTAACCTCTAACTTGAGGTAACTAGGTTACTCAAAGTACTAATCTAAGCAACCTAGGTGATATAGAGTTGGATTATGGAAGTATTAGTCTAGCTAACCCTTGATCTCAACACATGAGAGGTTAGGGTTAGGGTTTGAAGAGAGAGAGCTTGAGGAGAGAGAAGGTGAGAATATGAATTACTTTGGATGAATGAAATCATTTGAGTATATATGAAACATATGATATTATTAAGTAAATAATAAATAAAGCATTATCATCATGTTTCATTAATACCCTAAGTGATTCATCATATGAGTCATATAAATCATTAAATGAATCATTAACTCATTGCATGAATCATTACATGACTCATTAATCCAATTAATGCAAATGCCACCTTAGCCCCCAAGCCACCATGCTTCTAGAAGCTTCCCGGAAAATTACGAGAACGCCCCTCCAATCCGTGAAAACACGGAAAAACTTTAGACTGTATAAATCTAATAACCTAATACTAGAAACTGGCTTAAACCAAAGCCGACTAATAAAAACTGTCCGAACGTCGTACGTGCGTAAACACACGTATGCGTCTGATCCCTTGTCGTAAAACCATACGACCTCTATATCGTTTTGCCTGGTGCAGGAAAACTCTCTGTGTAGGACTCTAAAGACTCGACACTACGCTGACAGTGGGTTTAACCACAGACCGCAAGCGGCACTAGCTGTACGTAACGGTCCCCAGGTAGATGTCGATAAGAAGGCCGATGAGGAAAACCATCCGAACTCCTGCTGAGCCTGATGTGACAATCTTCGTACAGTCCGGTCTGTTCGTCTAAGACTATCGCATATCGGGCCTAGGGGCGGCAAGCGTCAGTCCCCTAAAAGTGGTATAAGTCGTGTCGGAGCGTAGCCCATTACACCTTGAGAAACTACTGGAAAACCTACCAGTAAATCTCGCTTGCCCTGGCCAGGGACTTTGCATAATGGCTCTCTGACACAACGCGATATCAACTCCCAATACCGGGAGAGACGAATGCTGTCTAACCGCCACTGCCTCCAAGTGCTCGGGACTGCACCCAACTGCTACCTGTTTGCACGACTCCTTTGAGCCGTGGTAGGGTAGCAATCTAAGAACAGTGGGACACACTTGAGGCGAAGTAGTAGTGTCAAGTCTACGGACTATGCTGTACTCATGTCACCTGGGAACTGTTAACTGACGGCTGGTATAAAACCAACCAACAGTTCCCTGTGAGTCCTGTCCGATGTACCCGTAACCTAACGAGCACCTGTATACTATCTCCAGTACGACGTACTGACGGCTGTGGGACAGACCATCTCCCCAACTGGGATGAGAAGCGTACACACTAGTCTACGCTGGAGTATCGATGCCCTGTCTCGATAATCCTACGACTAGGGACAAGTATAGGATGTTGCTTATAGACTACCCAGCCCCCATTAGTGTGACTGCCATCACAACGCTGGTAATCAAGCAAAGATCCTATGGGCTCTACTAATATGTATAAGTGATACGTTACAAGAAACATATGCACATATTAAAGTAAACACAAACCAAGTAGCATACTACCATTTTTAGCAAGACTGTTATATACAACTGTGAATATCCCAACCTTCCATTAAGTAATATACAACCTAGTATGATACAATAATGGCCCCTAGGGCATATACACTAACAAAAGCATTATCAGGAATTTCAAATGTTGAAATTTGCAATGAGATTGCATACCTTCTATGAGATAGATGGATCCTGATACCCACTGCGAGTAAGAGTTACTCATAGGAGAGTTTTACACAGGACAATTAGCCGATCAAGTAGGTGACTACAAATGTGTTTACGGGGTTATGCCTCTGGGAAAACGAGGTTTATTTTAATTAGGTCCGTGTGAAAGCACGCGGAACCTCCCTCAAAGTACCAGCACTGGTCTGGCTGAAAGATTGGCGAACTTGTAAAGTGTAATTAAACCCGGCTAATCTTACCTTTTAAGGTTTAAAGGAAGATTTGATAAAAAGCAGTGGGAGCTATCCAGATTAGATAAGATAATAACCAATCTAATCTTGCAAGAGCATACGCTAAAGTGTTTTCTTCTCTCTCTCTCCAGGTAGCGACCCTGTCAGGCCTTAATCAAGATAATAATATGGATGTATTGACTGAACCCGCTCATTATACTGAGCAGAGGAACGTTGGTCCCGCTCCCACTTATAACTGTTATAAGTCTGTGCAGGGAATAGTAGAATATCTGGATTCTCACGCCACCCAAATGAAGAATAAGCATGTTGATGCATCTTCTTCGGGTGTGTTAGTTATCGAGAACTGTTTCTCAGTTCACTCAACGTCATGGGTATTAGATACCGGATCGGGATCCCATATATGTAATATGTTACATGGGCTACGGAAAGATAGGGAACTGGGAGAAGAAGATCATTCCGTAAGAGTAGGGAATGGTGCAAATGTTGCAGCCAAAGCAGTTGGCGAATATCACCTTGTGTTACCAAATGGTAATTCATTGGTTCTGAACGAATGCTATTACATTCCGACCCTGATATGAAATCTTATATCAGTTTCTTTATTGAGCAAAGAAGGATATAATTTTGTAGTACAGGATAATGTTATGAACATATTCCTGAATCAAAAGTTGGTTGGGTCAAGATCGTTAAATAATGGCATATACGTTCTTAACCAAACTACAGTACTTAATGTACAAAACACATACAAGAGGAAGAGTTCAGAAATGAAAGAATCCTTCTTGTGGCATTGTAGACTAGGTCATATCAATGCGACACGGCTAGCTAAGTTACATAAAGATAAATATTTGAATCCGTTCGAATTTTCATCTTATAATACTTGTCAGTCATGTCTCAAAGGCAAGATGACCAAAACTCCGTTGAGTGGACATGGAGAAAGAGTTACAGAACTCTTGGGACTGATACATAGTGATGTATGTGGTCACATGTCTACACATGCCAGGAACGGTTCTTCCTACTTCATTACATTCACTGACGATCTCTCAAGATTCGGACATGTGTTCCTGTTGAGACACAAGTCTGAAGCTTTTGAGAAATTCAGAGAATATAAGCACGAAGTAGAGAACCAAACGGGCAAAAGTATTAAGATCCTACGATCTGATCGAGGTGGAGAATACTTGAGCAATGAGTTTCTCGACTATCTAAAAGAGAATGGGATTCTCTCTCAGCTCACTCCTCCCTATACACCACAGCACAACGGTGTATCGGAGCGGAGGAATCGCACCTTATTAGATATGGTGCGCTCTATGATGAGCAATGTTGAGTTGCCTATTTCCTTCTTGGGTATGCGCTTGAGACAGCCATACACCTATTGAATATGGTTCCTACAAAATCAGTGCCTACCACTTCATATGAGATATGGAAGGGGAAGAGACATTCTCTTAAGAATGTTAAGATATGGGGTTGTCCGGACTATGTCAAAAGGCACAATCCAGACAAACTCGAGGCAAGGTCTGTCCTATGCAAGTTTGTTGGATATCCAAAGAACTCAAAAGGGTATATTTTCTACCGCACTGAGAAACAAAAGGTGTTTGTATCTCGGCATGCCACCTTTTTAGAAAAGGAATTTCTTGAAAGAGAAATTAGTGGCAATGAGGTAGAACTGGAAGAAGTTCCAGCAACACAAACTACGACAGAAGATTTGATAGAACCAGAGGATTCAGTAATTCCCAACGAACCCCGGCCTCTCTGCCAATCTAGTAGGGTTTCTCATCCACTGAGAGATACTACGGTTTTCTCATTGACGGTGGAAGCGAGGATTTCATCATGGAAGATGATGATCCGACTAGCTTCGAGCAGGCTATCACGGGTGGGGATTCTGTGAAATGGCTGGATGCAATGCGATCTGAGATAGAATCCTTATGCATCAACAATGTATGGACTTTAGAAGTTGCTCCTGAAAGGGTAAAACCCATTGGGAGCAAGTGGATCTTTAAGAAGAAACTTGGTGTAGATGGAAAATTGGAGACATTCAAAGCTAGACTTGTTGCAAAGGGTTTTCGTTAACGACTAGGTGTGGATTATGATGAGACCTTTTCTCCTGTAGCTATGCTTAAGTCCATCCAGATCTTACTTGTGTAAGTCCATGCTACCCTTCCTCGGTGCTTACGGGGTAGCGGAAGTGGTGAAAAATGATTTTCAAGAGGGTGGTAACATGGACTACAAATACGGATCTTTGCTAAACAACTAACTAACAACCTAACTTGAGTTTACCTACTCGGTTAGGGGGCTATACCTTTCTTGAACTCCTTCGTCTTCAACTCCTTCCGGTGTACGGATCGGCCTCACCTCGTCGTCTCCTTGCGCCAAAGATGGATCCATCCGAAAGCTTCTACCTTTGGCTTCTTCTTCGATCTTTGAAGAAACTAGAACACTTGGCTTGCTAGGCCTTGTGAACTAGAATGAGTTGAGGATTGTTTTGGTGTCTTTTTATCTCTAAAGCAATGAGTCTCAACACATGAGAATGGTTTGCCTTGAGCTAGAGAGAGCAAGAGGAAGAGGGAGAGCTTGAGCAAGTGATGGCAAGAGAGAGAAATGAAATGAGAGAATGAGTAACCCTTTTGCCATCCTTGCTCTCATAATCCAAAGCCATCATAACAAAAATAGTATTCAAGTATTGTGTGATGGTTTAAGTCAAAATGGCTATATCATTTCATGCACTCATTTTGCATAAATAAACAAGCAAGCAAAAGTCTTTGCCATGGAATGATAGCCATTGTCATGATGATGGTCAACTAGTCCAACCTAGTCAACCGGTCAACAAAGTCAACCCCTCAACAACCATGTCACTATAATACTTAATTAATATTAATGTTAAATATATATATCTTATTCTCATTAGGGTTTAGTCAAAAGTCAACAGTCAACAGTCAACAACCCCAATGAGAATCCTCTGCCTCTGTCTGTCTGTCAACTGTGCATACACACCCGCATCCGCGTTTCGAGGAACACGAATACAAACGAGATAAAACCAATCCCAAAACGTACACTAGGATCTGGCTTAAACCAAAGCCCGCTAGTGTTAACTGTCCGGACACTGTACGTGCACAAGTGCACGGATGTGACCGAACCCTGTCGCAAAACCATGCGACCTGTCGCAAAACCATGCGACCTCTACTCTATTGCCTAAAGGAGAATAGCTTTCTGTGTGGGACTCTAAAGACTCGACACTACGCTAGCAGTGGGTTTAACCACAGACCGCAAGCGGCATTAGCTGTGCGTAACGGTCCCCAGGTAGATGCCGATAAGAAGACTGACGAGATGAAACCCATCTGAAATCCTACTGAGTCTGAATGTGACAATCTCTATACAGTCCGGTCTGTTCGTCTGATACATCGCATGGTGGGCCTAGGGGGCGGTAAACGTCAGTCCCCTAATAGCGGTACAAGTCGTGTCGAAGTGAAGCCCAGAACACCCTGAGATAACACTGGAAACCTACCCGTATATCTCGCCTGCCCTGGCCAGGGACTACTCGTGTAATGGCTCTCCTGGACACAGCGCGATGTCAACCCCCAATACCGGGAGAGACGAATCCTGTCTAACCGTCACTGCCTCTAAGTGCTTCGGGACTGCACCCAACTACTACCTGTTTGCACGACTCCTTTGAGCCGTGGTAGGGTAGTAATCTAAGTACAGTGGGAACACACTCGAGGCGAAGTGACAGTGTCAAGTCAGCGGACTAAGCTGTACTCATGTCACCTGGGAACTGATAACTGGCGATAGGTATAGTACCAACCAACAGTTCCCGACGAGTCCTATCCAGTGTACTCGTAACCCAATGAGCACCCGCATACTATCTCAAGTACGACGTACTGACGGCTGTGGGAAAGACCGTCTCCCACACTGGGATGAGAAGCGCATACGCTAGTCTACTCCGGAGTATCGATGCCATGTCTCGATGGTCCTGCGACTAGGGACCTGCATAAGGATGTGCTTATAGATTACCCAGCCCCCACTAGTGTGACTGCCATCACAACGCTGGTAATCAAGTAAAGATCCTAAGGACTCCACTAATGTGTAAAGGTGATATACTAAAATAAACACATATACACATTGAAGCAGAAACAAACCAAGTAGCATACTACTATATTGAGCAAGATTGTCTATACAAGGTGAATATCCTAAGCTTCCATTAAGTAATATACAAACTAGTATGATACAGTAATGGCCTCTAGGGCATATACACTAACAACTTGCCATTGCCGCATACCATGACTATGAAATCTGGCAGATGGATGTTAAGACCGCCTTTCTAAATGGTGATTTAGAGGAGTGTGTGTACATGACTCAGCCAGAGGGCTTCGTAGATAGTGGGAGCAGCGGAAAGGTGTACAAGCTGCTTAAATGCATCTACGGGTTGAAGCAGGCATCGCGGAGTTGGAACATCAGCTTTGGTGTTATTGTCAAAGAGTTTGACTTCATCAAAAACGTAGATGAACCTTGTATTTACAAGAAGGTTGCAGAGAGTAAGGTTGTCTTCCTCGTATTGTATGTGGATGACATACTCTTGATAGGAAATGATGTTCCTATGCTGCACTCGGTCAAGCTCTTCTTATCACAGAGATTCTCAATGAAAGATCTAGGTGATACCTCTTGCATTTTGGGAATTAGGATCTATAGAGATAGATCTAAACGGATACTGGGATTGTCCCAATCCAGGTACATTGACACCATACTAAAGAGGTTTAGTATGGAAGAATCCAGGCGTGGAAACCAACCCACGATCTCTGGACTCACTCTCTCCAAAGAGATGTCTCCCAAGACTGATTTGGAGAGAGCTCGCATGCAAGAGATACCCTATGCTTCAGCAGTAGGCTCTATCATGTACGCGATGCTATGTACCAGACCCGATGTAGCATACTCACTAAGTGCAGTGAGTAGGTATTAAGCAGATCCTGGAGCGAGTCTCTGGACAGCTGTCAAGAACATTCTCAAGTACTTGAGAAGGACAAAAGAGATGTTCTCGGTGTATGGTAACGGAGAACTCCAGGTGGAGTCCTTTACCGATTCAAGCTTCCAAAGTGATAAGGACGACTCTAAGTCGCACTCGGGATTTGTCTTTACCCTTAATGGAGGGGCGGTTTGTAGGAAGAGTTCCAAGCAAGAAACCGTGGCAGACTCGACAATGGAGGCCAAATACATCACTTCCAACGATGCTGCCAAGGAGGCTGTCTGGATGAAGAAGTTCTTCACTGAACTTGGTGTAGTTCCTTCCATTGAGCATCCAATACCTTTGTAATGTGATAACAATGGAGCTGTGGTTTTGGCCAAGGAACCCAGGTCCCATCAGAAGTCCAGACATATTCTGAAGCGGTATCACCTGATCCGGGAGATAGTTGATCGCCGCGAGATCGAGGTCAGGAGAGTTGACACGGAGGACAATACTGCGGATCCACTCATGAAGGCCATTCCCTAGATACAATTTGAGAGATTCTTCGGGAGGTTGGGTATGAGATACTACAACAGCCGGCCTTAGTGCCAGTGGGAGATTGTTAGTTATGTATATGCCCTAGAGGCCATTGATGTACATATGATGTATATTATAATGGATGCTTGAATATATATAGAGAGGACTTTCTTGCTTGACATGATAGTATGCTATTTGGTTTCACTTTATCTTAACTTGTTTACCTGTATTGGTTTACTGTCTTGCTATCACATGTTGATAAAGCCCTTAGGATATGTACTCGATTATTGGGACTATGATGAGATCATACTAGTGGGGCCAGGGTAGTCAATGAGTACATCCTATAACTGTTCCTAGTCAAGGGTTTATCGAGACAGGAAATCGATACACCGGAGTAGACTAGCGTATATACATCTTGACCCATATGATGGGTGATGGATGATCCCATATCCATCGGTGTTTGACATCAAAGATGGTGTATGGGTGCTCAGTGGAGACTGGGTACACTGAACGGACTCGCTGAGAACTCCAAGATGGTATTATACCTATCGTCAGATAGCAGTTCTCCGGTGACACTGGTACAGGTTAGTCTGTAGACCCGAGATCGTCATAGAGTCTTGTGTAATTCCCACAGTGCTTTGATTTCCTCCTTACCACGTCCAAGAGGGCGTGAAAAACGGTGGCTTTTGGGTACAGTCCCGAATCATATGGATACAATGAGAGATAGGAGGGGTTTCGTCTCTCCCGGTATAAGGAGTTGATGTTGTGCTGTGTTCGATTGGCTATAACTGGAAGTCCCTGGCCAGGGATGATATGAGTGCTGCAGGTAAGAGTTATCAGTAGTTTCTCAACATGTTGTGAGCCTCACATCGACACGACTTATCGGTTACTGGGGTCTGATGTTTACCACCGCTAGACTGGATATGCGACATATCAGACGAAGAGACCGGACCGTACGGTAGTGTTACTGATTGGATTCACAAGAGAATGTACAGGCTTTCTTGTTGATCTTCTGATCGATCAATACTTGGGTGGCTGTTACGTTTAGCTGACTGCTTGTAGCTTGTGGGTGTTTGATATGATCATCACCTACTGCCGGCGAATTGACGATTCCTTAGAGTCCTACACAGAGGTTTCCTGGCTTAGGCAAAACGGAGTAGGAGCACATATGTGATATGTGCGGGACCGAGAATAATACGATATGAGATATTGTATTCTATTCTCGCGATATGAGATATCGGCCAGGTATATGTGATATAGCCAGGTCATCGGTTCAAGTGTTGATTCGATGAATCGGTACATGTTATATTAGTCGGTTATATGTATTATAGCCGAGTTATCGGATCAATTGTTGATTCGATAATTTAATGTATAATTATATATGTTATATATTACATTACGTTAACTAATATAAGCTCGCATTATTGATTCATTTTCTCACCGGATAATACATTGATATATATGCGATATATGTTAATTGTATTATTTTCTTTTGTTACAAAATATATTGCATATGTGATATATAATATTGTAACATGTTAGGGATACAAATTTAACAAATGTTTAGGGTTTAAACTTGGTTAGGATTTGGATTAGGGTTAGCTTTTGCATGAAGCTTCCATGAAGCTTCATGAAGCTTTGACTTTGTCTTTAGCTTGATATTTTGTGAAGATATTTTTTAACCCAATCCAAACCATTAACTCTAGTTAATTCTCTACAAGGGTAAACTCCTTCATACTTAACCCATGGTTGGATTTGTAACCATAAAAATAATTCATTATTCATCACAAAAGGTATAGCTCATTATTCTTCTTCTTCTTCCTTTGTGAAAAAACTTCACTTGGTTTTTGATTTGTGATGAATAAGTGTGAGAAACAGAAAACAAAAGAGAGCAAAATTCCTACTTCATCATCCTCATCTATTCTAGCCACTTAGATTAGGGTGTTCACTTCCCTAATAAGTTGTTTAGTGAAGTGTTAGCTTGAGTTTGAGATTCTTCAAGGTAGATCATCTTGGATCATGAAGACTACAAGCAAGGCGTCTCATTTACCTCATGGGGACACTCAAGAGTCAGAGTTCATGTTGATCGCAGCAAAGGGACCTCAACACAGAGCTTATGAAGTGAAGAAATGGACTACAAAGGTTGTAATCCCTATCTCTTTACTACTTTGCATGTGATACAATTTATGTTACCCTAGAAATTCTAGCAAGATTCATGGTTAGTTAGCTTTGCACCTCTCTTATTTTTAAAATGGCATGAGTAATGCTACCAAACCCTAAACTAGGTGCAAGGGTAACTTAACATATGTTCATTAGCAACAACTTCTATCATATTATCGTTTGTAAATCCTACAATCATCTCCGTCGCATATCATTTATCAGGATAAAATTATCAAACGATAATCCACATCAATGTTTGCGGGGGTGCTATACGCCATCCACCCGACTTCCCCCGTAGATCTAAATCTACTCACCTGCTAAACTCCTCGCTTAGCCATAGTCGATGCACTTCTTCATCTCAGAATCCACGTGAAGGTACCTACAATCAATAGGAATTCACAAAGCTATTAATATCAATTTCCGAAATCCAAATATGGCACGCGGTGCGCTCATAGCTTAGAACCTATAGCCTACGCATGCAAATGAACCAAACAACCCTCATCGTTGACGAAAAAACGTCCAACGACCAAATACAATATCAAGTCGCAAAACCAAGAAATCCAAATACCGTAAAACATAGCCAAAACCCCAATCTAGGGTCGCTATACATGAAAAATGCCACGCCAAAAATCCAATCGCACCAATATTCATTCACATCACAATAATTATCGTACATAAAAATATATACATCATCACCATGTCCATTAAAAACCACGTCTAATTTTTACAAAAAAACCTAGTAAGCAGTTTATATCATTTAGCTCATTTTAACACAAACCTAGAAATTTAACAATTCTAGTAATTTCCAACAACACAAAGTAGCTTAACTTAGAGATCCAAACCATTTTCAAAATTTTAATCTTACCCAAAAATGATTTATAAAAACCTTGTTTGCGATTAAGCTTAAAAGACAATTAGGAAAATAACAAATATCATTCTCACAATTTGCTTAACTTTTCTAAGTCTACACATCTTGCTTAACCACTTAAAAACATCAAAACCCTAACTTGATTTCACAATAATTATCATGAATTAACTAAACATGAACTTTAAAGTTATAATAACCACTTAAATAGCTAGCTTAAAGAATTAAGCAACAAATTAAAAGATTAGGGTTAGGATTTATATCTCAAAAATAAGATCACAAACTAGCAAAAACCTCCAAATTTAATTCTCCAAAATGATGCTTTTTTTGAAGATCCATGCTAGTTTAGAGATGAATAATAATGGGTAATGAATTATTTATGAATTTGTGCGATTATTTGAGATTTTTTGGTGATTTTATGAGCTTGGAAAAGATGAATTTGGGCAAAGCAAAAGAAGGGGCAGAACCTAGGAGGGGCTCGGCCAAGATGAAGTGTGGGGGGGGCTTATGCACAGTGTATGGAAAATTCTAGCTACAATTAGCAATAAATGCTAATAAATGCAAAATGCCACCTTTTCATTTCTTTTCCTTTTTAAAAAAAACAACTAAGTTACCCACAAATATCTATATATTTATGGATTGTTGGATTAACAAAAATCTAGTGATTAGATTAGCATAGATTCACATTAGAAGTAATCAACCCAAACCAAAATTGTAATTATCACTAGTTAAGTGCTTAATTCACAATTTAAAATAATAATTTAATTAGGGAAAATTTCAAAGTGAACCAAAACTTCCAAGTGACCCACAATACCCGCAAACTAGCTTCATTCTAGTTAAACTAGTTGCAAACAAGTGTATACAGAAGTTTGATCACAATCAGGTTAAAGCGGAAAATAACGATTATTTTACCCTAAAACGGAAAAATTTCCATAACAATTTCAGAAACGTTACAGGGGAGGCAGAGTTTGCAAAAAATGATTTTTATATGCTTCGTAATATCGAATAAACTCCAGGATCGATAGTAAACCCTAACTAACTATCTAACTTAGAGGTTTAACTACTATGTTAGAATGTTATACCTCAAGTTCTCGCTGTCCTTCACCTCCTCGCTGTCCTTCTCCAAGTCGTGAGATCCTCGAAGTGAGAATAAATTGCGCCTCCTCGTCGACTTCTCCAAATTGTAGAAGATCCACCCGAGAGTTCCGACTTTGAGCTTAACCTCTAACTTGAGGTAACTAGGTCACTTGGTGTGCTAAACTAAGTAGCCTAGGATGTGTAGAGAGTGATGAGGGATCAAGTTGTCTCACTAAACCCTGAGATTCTCAATTCATGAGATGGTTAGGGTTTGAGAGGAGTTGAAGAAAGCACGAGAAAATGAGAGGGGGAAAAGTATCTGTTGTTTTTTTTTTAGTGAAAAAGATTAAGTGAAATGGCTAGAGTTTTGGCTTTTAAATCATATGAAAATTTCTCACAAATATCTAACAAATATCTAAGTCAACAAAAACCCAAATGAGTCCAAGAAAGTCATGTGAAACCCTAATCCATTTCACTAAAATACCACAAAGTTTCCTCCCTCATTTCTGCAGGGTTACCTAGCACAGCAACAAAGTTTCAGGAGGCATCGTCCATGCCATATTAATAAATTTGTCGTTCTAGCTAACCCTAACTTTGAATCGTTAACTATAAATCGACGGAAATATAAATGCAAACACTTTGCAAGTCTAGTGAGCAAGGAATACAACCTTTGTAGACCGGTCCTTCACTTCATTAGCTACGTGTAGTAGTCCCTTCACTGCGATCGTGAACTCCGCACTCTTGAGAGGCTCCCATGAAGAAACAAACATGCTTGCTTCGATGTCTTCGAGGCCGAAGATGATCTAAGTCGAGGAGAAACAAACCCAGGCCATCTCTTCACTAACTATGGAATTAGTGAAGCAAACACCCTATACTAAATGGCAAGTAGTAGAGGATGATGAAGTAAGAGGTGGGCTCACTTTAGATTTGATTTTCTCACACTTTTTCTCATACCTCCATTGAAGCTAGAAAGCTTTGAGGAAGAAGATGAATAAGCAACTCATCAAGTGAGAATAAATGTGAGGTTAGAATTGCAACCAAGGTGAGTTAGTGTCATGCCTAACTCTTGTAGAGAATAAACCATAGCTATGAGTTAAGGATTTGGTTAACAAATATCTTAAGGTAGACAAACAAGTGGACTTAGTCAAAGAAACCTACAAGCTTTTACAAGCTTTGAACCATGACTCATTATCCACATGTTTAAAAACCTTAAAGAAAAATAAAACCCTAACTTAACCTAGCATGGTTTAAGTCTCATGCTAACTATGTTGCAAGTGTAACCAAACATGACACACTTATATATATCACATATATATTTTGGGCCAAAAAGAAAATAATACATATATCACATATATATTTTGGGCCAAAAAGAAAATAATACATATATCACATATATGTAAAGTATATCAAATGTGAGAAAAGAAATCATAAGTGAGCTAATACTAGTTAATGTAAATTAATATATCAATTATATAATTATACATTAGATTATCAAATCAACACTTGATTTAATAATCCGGCTATATCACCTATAACCGACTAATATCATATGAATCAAGTTATCGAATCAACATTTGATCCGATAACCCGGCTATATCATATATAACTGACCGATATCTTATATCGCGAGAATAGAATACGGTATCTCATATCGTATCAATCTCGGTCCCGCACATATCACATATGTTCTCTTACTCTGTTTCGCTTGAGCCAGGAAACCTCTGTGTAGGACTCTAAAGACTCGTCAATACGCCGGCAGTAAGTGATGATCATATCAAACACCCACAATCCGCAAGCTTTCTGCTAAACGTAATGGCCACCCAGGTATTGAGCGATCAGAAGATCAACAAGCAAGCCTTCTCACACTCCTGCGAATCCAATCAGTAACACTACCGTACAGTCTGGTCTCTTCGTTTGATATGTCGCATATCTCGTCTAGGGGTGGTAAACGTCAGACCACAGTAACTCGATAAGTCGTGTCGATATGAGGCTCATAACGGGTCGAGAAACTACTGATAACACTTACCAGTATATCTCTGAAGCAGCCTTGTCCAAGGACTTCCTGTTATAGCCAATCAAGCACATCGCAACATCAAATCCCAATATTGGGAGAGACAAAACCCCTCCTATCGCTCATTTCCTCCATGTGACTCGGGAATGTACCCAAAAGCCACCGTTTTGAACGTTCTCTTGAATGTGGTAAGGTGAAAATCAAAGCACAGTGGGAATCACACAAGACTCTATGACGATCTCGGGTCTACAGACTAACCTGTACCAGTGTCACCAGAGAACTGCCATCTGACGTTAGGTATAATACCATCTGGGAGTTCTCGGCGAGTCCGTTCAGTGTACCCAGTCTCCACTAAGCACCCGTATACTGTCTCTGATGTCAAACACCAATGGATATGGGATCATCTTGTTGGATATATGTATGCCCTAGAGGCTATTATATGATAGTGTATGTACTCATGTGTGTGTGTGTGTGTATTCAGAGGACAGTCTTGCTCGACATGATAGTATGCTATCTGGTTGCTCTTTATCATATATTCACTTGATCATGCTTTTACTCATTTGATACATGTTGATAAAGCCCTTAGGATATTTGCTTGACTACTGGGATTATGATATGGATCATACTAGTAGGACACCTTTAGATTTTAAGCATATCCTTGAAATATTCCTAGTCGTAGGCATATCGAGACAGGGAATCGATATTCCAGAGTAGACCAGCGTATACCATTCTTATTCCATATGATGGGCGTTGGATGATCCCATATCCATCTGGAGTGGTGACACCAAATATTGTATACGGGTGCTCAGTGAGATTGCGTACACTGAACGGACTCGCCGAGAACTCCTATGTGGTATTATATCATGCGTCGGATAGTAGTTCTTAGGTGACACTAGTACAGGTTAGTCTGTAAACCCGAGATCATCATAGAGTCTCTTGTGTCCTCCCACTGTACTTTGATCTCCACCCTATTACAGCTCTACTGAGTCGTACAAACAGGCGGATTTTGGGTACAGTCCCGTGGCACATGGAGGCGATGAGCGATAGGAGGGGTTTCGTCTCTCCCAGTATTGGGGGTTGATGGTGCGCTATACACGATTGGCTATAACAGGAAGTCCCTGGCCAGGGCTGCTGAGATATTACTGATAAGTGTTATCAGTAGTTTCTCGATCTGTTGTAGACCATATACCGGCATGAATTATTGAGTAATTAGGGTTGACGTTACCATCCCTAGACTCGATATGCAGCATATCTGACGAAGAGACCAGACTGTATGGTAAGTGTTGCCAGTTGGCTCGACGGGAGTTTTGACAGGTTTGCTTGTTCTTCTTCTGATCGCTCAATACCTGGGTGGCCGTTATGTTTAGCTGAACGCTTGCGGCTTGTATATGTTTGATGTGATCATCACCTACTGCCGGCGTATTGACGAGTCTTAGAGTCCCACACAGGAGTTTCCTGGCTCAGGAGAAACGATGTGGTGTACATATGAGATATGTGCGGGAGATCGATTAAATACGTGTATATGATGCCGTGTTTTAATCGGGCATTTGATATTGGTCGGATCGTATGAGATATGACCGGTTTATTAAATCAAGTGTTGATTTAATATTGACTTTTGTCTCATTTAAATAAAGCTTTTCTTTATGATGGATGCATGGATGTATATGTACATGTTGATATGCATATGCACATACATATATGCATTTGTATCATGGTTGATGATACAAGAAAGATGGCAATATAAGACTCACATGGAAAGTAAATACATTCATATATTAGAACGAGAAAAAGAAAATTGATATTAAATCATGGTTGACTATTCTTTACTTGACCTAGTTTGGAACCATGGTTTCATTTCTCTTGTTATTTTTCCTCATTCTAAAATATCTAGATATTTATTAACCATGGTTTGAGATGAGATATGTATCCTTCATATTTATCTTTTCTCATTATCATTGATCATTATCTTCATCCAAAAGAAATGAGCTCAAGCGTTGCCATCTTCTTCTTCCTCTCTCTAGCTCTCTCTTGAGAATTCTAAGTGAGTGAGGGTAAAAGAAAGAAAGGGTTTTTATATGAGAACACAACCATATCATCACACTACACTTGTTTAGCCCATTGGTGTAGTTTGTTTGGTTCATCATCATTGTGATCTAGTAGAGCAAGGAGCTTTGAGCAAAGGTACTCCGGGTGGATCATCGTGGACGTGGAGGAAGTTCAAGCTAGCTCGTTCAAACCCTAAGAGATCCAAGAAGTTGCGAGGAGGTCTACAAATGTTATATCTCTCCCCACTTAGTGTTAGACACTAGCTAGTATATGATACTAGAACTTGTTACTCTAAATATTCTAGTTCGATTCCTAGGTTTGTTTGTTTAACACCTCATAAAAATTTTAATATGGCATGTGTGATGCTTGCAAAACCCTTGGTGAGGTGCTAAAGAAACCCAACAGTGTGATATATAATATTGTAACATGTTAGGGTTATAAATGCAACATGGTTGTTGAGTTTAAACCAAGTTAGGGTTTGGATTAGGGTTAGCTTTTGGATGAGCTTTCATGAAGCTTCATGAAGGTTTGACTTTTGTCTTCATCCATGATATTTTTTGTAGATATTTGTTAACCCAAACCAAACCCTTAACCATAGTTTATTCTCTACATGAGTTAAAGCCTTCATTCTTAACTTATGGTTGCAATTGTAACCACGGCAATAATTCATTATTCATCACAAAAGCTTTTGCTTCTTCTTCTTCTTCTTGCTTCTTGAAGAAAAGCTTCACTTGCTTTTTGATTTGTGATGATAAATGGTGAGAAATTGAAAACAAAAGAGAGCAATATTCCTACTTCATCATCCTCATCTATTCTAGCCACTTAGATTAGGGTGTTCACTTCACTAATTACTTCATTAGTGATGTGTAAGCTTGGGTTAGAGATTCTTCAAGGTAGATCATCTTAGATTAAGAAGACTTCAAGAAAGATGCATCATTCACCTCTTGGAGCCTCATGAGAGTCGGAGTTCTTGATGATCGCAGTGAAAGGACCTCAACACGGAGCTTATGAAGCGAAGGAACGGACTATAAAGGTTGTAATCCTACTCTCTTTACTTCTTTGTATGTGATACAAACTTTTTACCCAAGAAATTCTAGTAAAGATTCATGGTTTGCTTGCTTTGCACCTCTCTGAATTTAAGTGGCATGAGTGATGCTACCTAACCCTAGACTAGGTGCAAGGGAAGCCCAACAGTGCTCAAGTGAAACGGAGTAGGAGCGCATATGTGATATGTGCGGGACCTACATTAATACGATATGTGATACTGTATTCTATTCTCGCGATATGTGATATCGGTCAGTTATATATGATATAGCCGGGTTATCGGATCAAGTGTTGATTCGATAAGTTTATTCATATAGTATTAGTCGGTTATATATGATATAGCCGGATTATTAAATCAAGAGTTGATTTGATAATTTAATGTATAATTATATATTTGATATATTATATTATATTAACTAATATTAAGCTCACTAATGATTTCTTTTCTCACTTGATGTGCACATTGTATATATGTGATATGTATAATTGTGCACATGTATTGTGTCATGCTTGATGATACATACAAGATGGGTGTATGAGACTTATACCATGCTAGGGTTAAATTACGGTTTTGATTATTTCTTAAGTTATTACAAAAGAGAAAAAAAATTGGTCAAAGTTTTCAAGCTTGGAGAAGCTTGTAAAACATTGTCAAGGTCAACTCTTTTGTCATTCCTTCGGATATTTTTCCTTGACCCAACCTTTAACCGTAGCCTTGGGTTTATTCTCTACATGAGTTAAGCATGATGGCTTTAACTCAACCATGGGTGCAATAATTCATTAAGGATGAATTATTCATGTGAGATATTTTCTTCTTCCTCATCAAAAGCTTCTAGCTTCAATGAAGTTTTGAGAAAAAGTGTGAGAAAATGAAATCTAAAGTGAGCCCACTTCCTACTTTATCATCCTCTACTACTTGCCATTTAGTAGAGTGTGTTTGCTTCACTAATTATATGGTTAGTGAATAAATAGCTTGGGTTAGTGTCTCCTCGACGTAGATCATCTTCGGCCTCGAAGACATCAAAGCAAGCACATTCGTTTCTTCAAGGGATCCCCTCTAGAGTCCGGAGTTTGCAATCGCAGCAAAGTGGACTAGTACATGGGGCTATTTGAAGTGAATGACCGATCTACAAAGGTTGTATTCCTTCCTCACTATAACTTGCAAAGTGTTTGCATATGTTTTCCGTATTATTTCTAGTTAACGATTCATGGTTAGGGTTAGCTAGAACGGCAAATATTTTAATTTGGCATGGACGATACCTCACGAAACCTTGCTGCCGTGTTAGGCCAACCCTATACCACTATTGGGGTTCCCTTGCACCTAGTCTAGGGTTTGGTAGCATCACTCATGCCATTTTAAAATTTATAGAGGTGCAAATCAAGCAAAACATGAATCTTTACTAGAATTTCTAGGGTACGTAACAAGTTTGTATTACATACAAAGAAGTAAAGAGAGTAGGATTACAACCTTTGTAGTCCGTTCCTTCGCTTCATAAGCTCCGTGTTGAGGTCCCTTCGCTGCGATCATCAAGAACTCCGACTCTCTTGAGGCTCCAAGAGGTGAATGATGCATCTTGCTTGAGGTCTTCTTTATCTAAGATGATCTACCTTGAAGAATCTCTAACCCAAGATTACACTTCACTAATGAAGTAATTAAAGAAGCGAACACCCTAATCTAAGTGGCTAGAATAGATGAGGATGATGAAGTAGGAATATTACTCTATTCTGTTTTCAATTTCTCACCATTTATCATCACAAATCAAATAGAAAATGAAGCTTTTCTTCAAGAAGCAAGAAGAAGAAGAAGAAGCAAAAGCTTTTGTGATGAATAATGAATTATTATTGTGGTTACAATTGCAACCATGAGTTAAGAATGAAGGATTTTCGCAAAATTTCCAGAGAGCAAACTGGGGGTTTCAAAATACTGTATTTCATAGTGGATTTCGTTTCGTAATTGTTATAACACTGTATCTAGAATTCTAGTTTGGCTCTGATACCACTGGAGAAAACGTTTTGTCATAATCCATCGCCCATCTACATGGGTCGAGAAGCTATACGCTAGTCTACTCTGGTATATCTGTTAGGTCTACCTAGCACCTCATGAAGGGTTTGTAAGCATCACATGTCTCAAAATTAAATTTTTAAGGTGCTAAGTGAATGATCAGTCGAAAATAATATATTTTTAACACGGAAATTTCCCTATCATTTGCACTCATTTAGAAGTGTTCGGTATTCATATTTCACATATTAGCAAATCAGTCGTTAAATATCAGATTGCATGTGTTAGATTCTAAAACCGACATTTCTAAGGAAATTGACTGCATTTCATGGTATCGCATCATCTCTATATTGCGCAACACTTGTCTTGAGAAATTGTGGAGGAAAATACGGAAGAAAAGCCAAAATTGCCATTTTGCTGATCAAACATTACGCCAACTCAAAGACCTGAGAACTGGTAGCAATCTAGATGGCAAAACACAATTCAACATATCACAAAAGGGCCCATATGTCAATACCAGAGAAGCCTAAAAGTTTCAAGCCATGAAGCCTCTAAAGAGCCGCGGAACCGCGTCGGGAGCCAGCTTATGCCGCGGAACCGCGGCGCTTTTGCCACGCCATCAGCCAATTTTCAGTGTACAATTTGTATCTCTGGGCCCACATTCCTTTCTGATACTTCAAATTCCAGAAGGACCTCGAAGCTACGGCCAGATCAACAAAGATCATTAAGCAAGGCTAATCTTAATTAAGCTCCTAACAAACTAATTCTAGAAGCTCCCTCCTAACTAATCACATCTAGAAGCTTCTCCTCTAACTAACTTTTGGAGGGAAATTTAAATCTTCTCAACAAACTTTTGAAGGGAAATTCAAATTTAAAGTCCTAGATCTAGGGTTTAGATATCTATAAATAGGAGCCTAGATCTAAGGGTTGAGGTTGTTCTTTAGTTAGCTAGTTATTCATTAGTTGTTAATCTTTTAGTTAGCTAGTTCATTCCCTCTTACATCATCTTCTTCCACAAGTCTAGTGACAAGGCTTGTGCGAAACCCTAACCCTAATTCCACTCCAAATTCAAGATCTTGAGTACCAATCAAGCGAGAAGCCTTCAACCTTTTAGCAGCCGAGCCGATCTTCAATCGGGCAAGTGATCCAAGCCGATCCGCGACTCACGGAGACGAGCGAAGCCAAATCGACGATCGAGTTCTTCCTCTTGTAGTTCTTGAGCGAATGTAACGAAATTGTTGATATAAAAAAAAGGTGAAATTCTTGAATCTTGCTTTCTTTTAATTCTTGCATCATGAGTAGATCTCAATTTGTAATTGTTGTTCTTGTTGTGATGTTTGAGTAAAACTCCGCTCGTCAAGGAGTCGAGACGATCAATAGAATGATGATGTAACAAATCCAGAAACGATTTTTAAGTCCTACGAGTTTTGTAAACCCTAGAAAGTTCAAGAATCGATGACCTAGTTTCGTTGCGATACTTTCTTGATTGTGATCGCTCGAAATTAGGGATCTACGATCGTTTCTTGAATTACTAGAGGCTAGAATATGAATGATATCGATGAAAGAACAAGGGATAAGATGAAACCCTAGTTTCACTAGAAATCCCTAATTCTTGTCGATCATCATCGATCTAGTATCAATTCATCGAAGGATAAGAATACATCATTGTAAGATTACATCACACCTATAGATCCGATTGATTCCTACGAGCCTCATTTCGATTCTTGATATTTGGTTTGGAAAAATCAACAAACTATCAATTCTTGATTCTATCTTTTTCTTGTTATTAGATCTAGATTTTTCTAATTCTTGAACTTCAATTCTTTAAATCATGAATTGTTTTGTTTTGTTTTCTTTAAAGTTTTGACTCATCTAATTCAAAAGACGAACGATTACACTTTCCCTGTGGATGATCCGCACTCACTAACAATCTACATCCGACACCGTAGTTGATTGCGGTCAAATAATTTTTGGTTGTGATTTCTTTACAATTTTCACATACTACACATCAAGAATTCTTTTCAATCAAAAGGCGTCGTTGCCGGGGACGGTGCGCTAGTTGTTCGTATTTTGAAATTTGAGTTGAAAATTTTATTCCATCTAAATTTTGTGATCAAAATTCGTGCAATCACTGATACGTGTGTTGTGATTTGATTGCGAGGAAATCTGGAATCACTAGAGCGTGGATTAAATTTTTATGAAAATTCCAGAGAGCTGAGAGAGCCAACATAAGCTCTCTGTAAAAATTTGATGATGTGATCTTGCTACAGTGCGGCGATTCCGCAGCAAACACCTACCAACCGCGGCGGTTCCGCGGCCCCCTTGTTGCTTCACTGCACCAATTTTGCTCTGTAAGTCTCTATCTTTCTTATCTCCTCCTCTGTCTGCTCCAATTGACAATTTGCTGCAGGTTTCTTTGCAAATAATCGCTGCGCCGCAAAAGCAAAATAAAAATTTGTGCGTGTTTTTGATTCTTGGTTGTTTGCATATTAATACGGAATTTAAGGGGCACGACAAAATCCAAATTAGGTGGGGAGTTCATTACCCTTCCTAAGCCCCGAAAATCGCAAAACTTGCATCCGCATTGACCTACATTAACTAAAAAATATCTAGAGATGACTCTAAGGACCGTCGCGCTCAATTAGGACAAAAGAAGGCCGTGGGTAATTCATTGCTTATCCGCGTTTTCTTGTGGTGCCTAAGGCGAGTGTGTCTAAGGCTAGTGGTTTTTAATTAGGCCCACTACTTATGTAGTGGAGTCCCTTCCCACTTACATGGCACTTATCCGGCCACAGGGGGATAAAGAGGCAGTGGAGGATTCTATCCCGCGACTTGTCTTTTGGCAGTTAGGAGCGGTCTAGAGTTTGACCTAGGTGACCACTAGATTCTAGGGTTTTGTGTGTTGCATTTTGGGATTTGCATAATTTTTTTAAAAATCCGTATCATTTTTCAAAACAAACACCAATCACATTCATTCTCTCCCCTAATTATAAATTCACGCTGCCACTTGTACTAACCCTTTTTAGTACAAGATAGGCTGGACACGGGATTCTAGTGCCCGTTAGTCCGCGTTTCCTTTTATCGACCCAAAAGTCGGTATTTCTCCATTTACCTTTCTTCTACCCACCACGACACCCACATCGATGGATCCACCTCCATCGAACTTCTTTTCCACTACTCTGCCGCCGTCCGTTTGTGCGCAGAATCCACCTCGCATCTTTCTCCAAGAGAGGTGCTATCCAACACGAAACCCCCTTTCCACTTGTCTTTCCATTCCACCAGCCAACGGGGAAAATTTTCAAATAAAACCCCAATACATCAACCTTCTACCAAAATTTCACGATCTCGAGTCTGAAGACGCATACGTTTTTATCACGAAATTTGAAAATGTATGCGCAATGATGGGTACTTCACAGTTTTCTGTGGATGCTTTACGTCTTCGTCTTCTCCCATTCACTTTGTGCGATTTAGCCGAGAAGTGGCTATATAACACTACCGCACATTCCATTTCAAATTGGGATGAATTCGTCAAAGCATTCCTTAAGAAATTCTACCCACATCAAAAGACAGCTCGAGTCCGTAGCGAAATCTATCAATTCACCCAGCTTCCAAATGAAACATTTTCAAAGTATCTTGAACGTTTCAAGGATCTGTTAGTCCAATGTCCACATCACGGCATCCCGAGATGGGAATTGTGCCGAATCATTTATGAGGGCATTACTCCTTACACAAGACAGACCCTCGAATCCATGTGTCAAGGCAACTTCATGACTAAAGATGATGGGGAAGCCTAGAATTTTCTAGAAAATTTCGCTGAAAAATCTTTACAGTGGGAGGGTGTGAGTCAATCGTCTAGGGATGGCAATGATATTTCCATAGGAGTTAGAGCTGACATTGCAGCTATACACAAGAAACTCGAGACTATAGAAAATAAATTTTTGGCTGCCGCCCTAAGTCAAATGTCACTCTCCAAAACTGTATGTGGCTGCTGTTCTGATCCGTCTCACTTGACGGAAGAATATCCATTTCAAGGTCATAAGCATACCAATGCCGCATTTCAAAGACCTAGAAACGATCCATCTTCCTCCACATATGATCAGGGTTGGAGGAATCACCCTAACTTTGCTTGGAACCAATCCCAATCTCAAAACACGGTTCCAAACACGAATCATTTCCAAAGGGTCCCTCCACCACAACAGCACCCACAACTTCAATTGAGTCAGCACCCCTTTCAAGCACAAAATTTCCAAAATCCGGCCAACAGTTTTGCACCACATGAAAACTCTTTGCAATTGATCGGTACTGATAATACCTCTGCACTAGCACAAACCTTGGATACCTTCATGAAACAATCTATCCAAGGGACGGCAAGTTTGCAATCTTCCATCGAGAATGTGATGAAGATCATTATCTCTTAAAATGAGAATATCAAATCGATGGAAGCACAAATTGCACAACTAAAGTCCGATTTTTTTAGTGCATGAGAGAAAGGGAAACTTCCAGCTCAATCTTTACGCAATCCTGGCTATTCACATCATGTGGATGCACTTACATTGAGATCTGGAAGAGTGCTTGACACTCATGTTGGGGAAGAGTTTGATGATACAGAAAAATCAATCAATAACACCCCGGCTAAGACCTTTCCTACCACACACACTTCTAATTCTGACCCCAGTTCTTCTACCCCACCACCTTCTTCCGAGCCTATTCTTCGTTTCCCAAAAGGCTCGCCACCTCAGTCCACCTCTTTTACTCCTCCACGGACGATCCCCACTTCTATTTTGGGATCGGGTCCACACACAATTTCTTCTCCTATGATGGACCCAGCGCTTATTGCTAAAGCACCTTATCCTAATCGGTTAAGGGCTAACACACCGAGTCCACATATGGAGAAGATTATGAATATTTTTAAGCAAGTTAACACCAACATCCCTCTCCTAGATGCCATCCAACAAGTTCCGTCCTATGCGAAAACTCTTAAGAACTTGTGCACTAGGAAGAGGAAGACTCAAGTGCCCAAGAAGATTTTCATGGAAAAGACAGTAGACACAGCCTTTCCCAAGCAATTACCGAGGAAACGTAAGGATCCTGGATATCCTACAATTTCCATTTCTATTGGGGAAAAACACATCAACCGTGCTCTACTAGACCTTGGCGCTAGTGTTAACTTGCTTCCATATTCAGTTTATGAGCAATTAGGAATTGGAGAGTTAAAGCCAACCAATTGCACTCTCCAGATGGCTGACCGATCAATCACCAAACCTAGGGGTGAACTGGAGGATGTGTTAATAAAAATCGGGGAATTCATATTCCCTGTGGACTTTATTGTAAATGATACACAGCCTGTAGCGAACCCACGGAACCAAATTCCGGTGATTTTAGGTCGCCCCTTTTTGGCCACTTCCAATGCTATTATCAACTGTCGTAATGGTTCTATGACCTTATCCTTCGGAAACAGGTCAATTGAACTGAACATTTAAAAGTTGGGAAGTGTACCCTCCGAACCTATTGCTCAGGTATGTTCTGTCGACTTAATCGATGTCGACAGCAGCGGATTTGATGATCCTCCTGATATCGATCTTGACTCTTTTCATACGTTATTGTTTGACCTAACTATGTATCATACACATACGGAGTCTTCCACCGAGATGTCCGGGTCAACAATTAACACTGATTATGAACTGATTTTAGAGTCTGAAAATCACCCCGCACTTTGTGATGACATTATTCATCAGGGCATTGATTGAACTTTTGAGGAGATCTTCGCTGATGAACTCGCATTTTTTAATGACACGGGTGTTGAGATGAATCATCTCTCAATCAATGAAATTGAACCTCCACCCCTTCTTCTGAATTGTAAAAAGAATGCGAGTAATCCATCACATTCACTGCATCGTCTCTCCAAAACGAGATGCACACACATTCTATTCCACCACTTAACCTTTCCCCACTTCTTCTTCCACCAACCCGAGCACTGCATTGATAAAAATTTTGAATGGTTGGTGTTAACGTTCGGTCTTTGCAAAGCTTGGCATCGACCAATGATTTTTGACCCCCTCATGTGATTTTCAAAGATTAACATTGCATAACTCAAGTTTGGGGGGGCATTTTTTCTGGCTCTTGAAAAGAAAATTTTTACAAAATAATGAGACAAAATTAAGTTTGGGGGAGGGTCTTCACTTAAATATTTTGCCCCTACTAATAAATTCCTCCCAAGCTTACAGGTTTTTCGAGATTTAGCAGATGACAACAGTGAGGACACTGTTGAAAACAAGTTTGGGGGAGGTTTGTGCTTATTTTCGCATCATTTGCATCATACTTTGCATAAGCACAAAACATTTTCGAAAACCTATAAAAATTTAAAAATTTTCGAAAAATATAAAAATATCTTTGTACATAAATAAGATAATAAAAGTTTAGATAGTGAAAAATTACATCCATGAGATTAGAAAAATTTAAGAAAACCAAGAAAATTAGAAGTTTTCTTATACGAACTAGTAATAAGTAGTTATGAGCCGTTGTCCTAAGGGTTAGTAAGATGAAGGACGTCACTAATTTGAGGATAAAAATAAGTCTGAAAAATAGTTTCTATTCTGGAAGCCAAACATTTTGAACGTTGCTACCCTGCTATTTGCACTTACACACGTCTTAAAGCCTGGGATAGTAGAGGATACCTTGAAATGCTCTTGTCTTTAAGCCAAAAGTATGAAGGAAATAAAAAAAAAGTGAATAAAGAAAATATAAAGTTGTGAGAAAAATGGACACTGGTTTTGTTATCACCGAGGGCAATAAAAATGTATAGCGAGGGTGCCTCTTCACCTAGCGCCCTAAGGCCAACTGGTCTGAGAGTCACTGCTATACCTGAGGTGGTGCAAGACGAGGAAAATACACCAAGTAAGCAAGCACAGGAGTAATCGGTCGGTTAGTACCTCAAGAAGTATTAACGGTCGCATGAAAGTGTGTGAGCAATTTCGTCTAAATATTCATTAATTAAAAAGTACTGAGGCTGATGGATAAGAGTATGATAGCTTGAATTGAATTCTCCGGGTGTAGGGATGTCTTTACACACACGCAGGGTTATATGATCGATGTTTGGAAAACAGATAGGAATGAAGAATAAGACGATGTTTTATTGAGGGAGGACGTGATTTCTAACATCTTTTCATGACCATTAAGATAGGGCTCATGACAACCGAAAAGCTAGCTTAGTTGGAAACCCTAATTTTCAAGGCTTTTCTTTTGCGATTCTTTTCTTTAAATGTAATATTTATGATCTTTCTTTTATTATTGGATTTTGTGGGCGCAATCCGCTGAAAACCCTCAGGAGACAACACTCCTCCTACTAGGGACACCTAGAGGTTTAAAGGCTTGTTGCACGTGCTCAGTACAATCGTGTTGCCTACGAAAGTGTGCTAGTCAGTTTTTTCTCTTTCTTTTTTTTCTCCTTCTCTTTTTAATAAAAAGTTCGCTCGAGACGATCGAAAATAAGTTTGGGGGTATTTGATCAGTCGAAAATAATGTATTTTTAACACGGCAATTTCCCTATCATTTGCACTCATTTAGAAGTGTTCGTAATTCATATTTCACATATTAGCAAATCAGTCGTTAAATATCAGATTGCATGTGTTAGATTCTAAAACCGACATTTCTAAGAAAATTGACTGCATTTCATGGCATCGCATCATCTCTATATTGCGCAACACTTGTCTTGAGAAATTGTGCAGGAAAATCCGGAAGAAAAGCCAAAATTGCCATTTTGCTGATCAAACATTACGCCAACTCAAAGACCTGAGAACTGGTAGCAATCTAGATGGCAAAACACAATTCAACATATCACAAAAGGGCCCATATGTCAATACCAGAGAAGCCTAAAAGTTTCAAGCCATGAAGCCTCTAAAGAGCCGCGGAACCGCGGCGGGAGCCAGCTTATGCCGCGGAACTGCGCGCTTTTGCCACGTCATCAGCCAATTTTCAGTGTACAATTTGTATCTCTGGGCCCACATTCCTTTCTGATACTTCAAATTCCAGAAGGACCTCGAAGCTACGGCCAGATCAGCAAAGATCATTAAGCAAGGCTAATCTTAATTAAGCTCCTAACAAACTAATTCTAGAAGCTCCCTCCTAACTAATCACATCTAGAAGCTTCTCCTCTAACTAACTTTTGGAGGGAAATTTAAATCTTCTCAACAAACTTTTAGAGGGAAATTCAAATTTAAAATCCTAGATCTAGGGTTTAGATATCTATAAATAAGAGCCTAGATCTAAGGATTGAGGTTGTTCTTTAGTCAGCTAGTTATTCATTAGTTGTTAATCTTTTAGTTAGCTAGTTCATTCCCTCTTATATCATCTTCTTCCACAAGTCTAGTGACAAGGCTTGTGCGAAACCCTAGCCCTAATTCCACTCCAAATTCAAGATCTTGAGTACCAATCAAGCGAGAAGCCTTCAACCTTTTAGGAGCCAAGCCGATCTTCAATCGGGCAAGTGATCCAAGCCGATCCGCGACTCACGGAGACGAGCGAAGCCAAATCGACGATCGAGTTCTTCCTCTTGTAGTTCTTGAGCGAATGTAACGAAATTGTTGATATAAATAAAAGGTGAAATTCTTGAATCTTGCTTTCTTTTAATTCTTGCATAATGATTAGATCTTAATTTGTAATTGTTGTTCTTGTTGTGATGTTTGAGTAAAACTCCGCTCGTCAAGGAGTCGAGACGATCAATAGAATGATGATGTAACAAATCCAAAAACGATTTTTAAGTCCTACGAGTTTTGTAAACCCTAGCAAGTTCAAGAATCGATGACCTAGTTTCGTTGCGATGCTTTCTTGATTGTGATCGCTCAAAATTAGGGATCTACGATCGTTTCTTGAAATTACTAGAGGCTAGAATATGAATGATATCGATGAAAGAACAAGGGATAAGATGAAACCCTAGTTTCACTAGAAATCCCTAATTCTTGTCGATCATCATCGATCTAGTATCAATTCATCGAAGGATAAGAATACATCATTGTAAGATTACATCACACCTATAGATCCGATCGATTCCTACGAGCCTCATTTCGATTCTTGATATTTGGTTTGGAAAAATCAACAAACTATCAATTCTTGATTCTATCTTTTTCTTGTTATTAGATCTAGATTTTTCTAATTCTTGAACTTCAATTCTTTAAATCATGAATTGTTTTGTTTTGTTTTCTTTAAAGTTTTGACTCATCTAATTCAAAAGACGAACGATTACACTTTCCCTGTGGACGATCCGCACTCACTAACAATCTACATCCGACACCGTAGTTGATTGCGGTCAAATAATTTTTGTTTGTGATTTCTTTACAATTTTCACATACTACACATTAAGAATTCTTTTCAATCAGTGAACATACAAGGAATCATCACTAGAAATTTAGGGTTTCTAAACATACACATCATCACAAGTAGATAAAGCTAGGGTTTTGAGAGTACAACCTTTGTAGCTCCCTACGCTAGACTCCTTGGCTACTTGAGGGTTGGAAAACGTCCGCTTGAGAACATCTAGGTCCACGATGATCCACCCGGAGTCCTCTTTGTCCAAGCTTGAAACTTCACAAGATTAAGAGAAGAAATGGAAGCTAACACTCTTCACAAGTGGGCAAGACTAGTGTAGAATGGTGTTGTGGTTGGTTTTCTCACTTCAAAATCCTAACTTGATTACTCTTTTGCTTACTTGAAAGAACTAGAGAGCAAGAGAGAAAGGAGGAAGAAGATGATGGCTTTCTAAGCTCAAGATAATGATAAGCTTAATATGAAAAATAGAAAATATATGTATATATATTTTTTACTCTTCATCTTAAACCATGGTTACATAATAAAGATATTATTGTACTTGAGTTAAAAGACAAAAGGAAGATTAACTCATGGTTAAAAAGTGGGTGAACAAAGGTTAGTTCAAAGAAGAGTGTAGAAGATAACCATGGATTAATCTTTTTCTTTTCTTTTGTTTTAAAACAAATACAAATATATATCCATATATATATAATTATAAGGTGTGAGTCTTATATTGCCACCATCTTCTATATATACAACCATGATAGAATGATGTATGCATGTATGTGTGCATGCACATCCATATGTACATGAACAAGAATGAATGCATACATGCATGCATACACCCAAAAAAGACAAGAAAAGGATTTCTAGTGAGAAAATAATGGTTAAATGATAAATCAACACTTGATTTAGCAACCCGGTCATATCACATACGACCCGACCAAAAGCAATCCGCCCGATTAATATACGGTATCTCATACGCGCATTTTAACCGGGTCCACGCGCATATCGCATATGCGCACCACAAATTTTCGCCTGGACTAGGTAACTCCTTTGTGGGACTCTAAGACTCGTCAATACGCCGGCAGTGGGTGATGATCATATCAAGCACCCCCAAGCCGCAAGCGGTCAGCTAAACGTAATGACCACCCGGGTATTGAGCGATCAGAAGAAAACAAGCGAACCTGCTACAACTCCTGTCGAGCCAACCGGCAACACTACTGTACAGTCCGGTCTCTTCGTCAGATATGCTTCATATCGAGTCTAGGGATGATAACGTCGACCCCAATAACTCAATAAGTCGTGCCGATGAATGGTCTATAACAGATCGAGAAACTACTGATAACACTTATCAGTAAATCTCAACAGCCCTGGCCAGGGACTTACTGATATAGCCAGTCGGGCACAGCACAACATTAACTCCCAATACCGGGAGAGACGAAACCCCGCCTATCGCTCATCACCTTCGTGTGTCTCGGGACTGTACCAAACGGCCACCTGTTTGCACGACTCAGTAGAGCCGTGGTAGGGTGGTAATCAAAGTATAGTGGGAGAACACACAAGACTCTATGACGATCTCGGGTCTACAGACTAACCTGCACCAGTGTCACCTGAGAACTGCTACCCGACGATAGATATAATTCCATATAGGAGTTCTCGGCGAGTCCGTCCAGTGTACCCAGTCACCACTGAGCACCCGTATACGATCTCGATGTCAAACATCGATGAATGTGGGAACATCCATCGCCCATCATATGGGTCTAGTATCATATACGCTAGTCTACACTGGTATATCGATGCCCCGTCTCGATACACCCTTGACTAGGGACATTCCAGGATATGCTTATAAACTACAGATGTCCCACTAGTATGATCTCCATCATAATCACAGTAGTCAAGCCTATATCCTCAGGGCTTTATCAATATGTATGAATGAAAAAAAGCATGATCAAATCAACATGTTAGATAAAGAAGAACCAGATAGCATACTATCATGTCGAGCAAGAATGTACACTGAATATATATATATATATACATGTATAAATACATCCACTATCATATAATGGCCTCTAGGGCATACATATATCCAACAATCTCCCACTTGCACTAAGGCCAGTTATTGGCGTATCTCATACCCAACATCTCAAAAAGTCGCTCATGCTGCGACTGAGGGAGGGCCTTGTTGAGTGGATCCGCGGCATTATTCTTTGTGTCTAATCTCTTAATCTCGATCTCGCGGCGCTCTACAATCTCCCGGATCAAATGAAAGCGCTTCAGGATGTATCTGGACCGCTGATGGGACCTGGGCTCCTTGGCTAACGCCATAGCCCCATTATTATCACAATACAATGGTATTGGGTCAATAATGGTTGGAACTACTCCTAGATCTGGGACGAACTTCCTCATCCAGACGGCTACCTTGGCGGCATAATTCGCAGCAATGTACTCAGCTTCCATCGTAGAGTCTACAACGGTATCCTGTTTGGAACTCTTCCAACTTACCGCCCTCCATTGAGGGTAAATGCAAACCCAGAGATAGATTTGTTATCGTCCTTATCGCTCTGGAAGCTCGAATCGGTAAAGGCCTCCATCTGGAGATCTCTATTACCATACACCAAGAACAATTCATTAGTTCTTCGCAAGTACTTAAGAATGTTCTTCACAGCTATCCAGTGATTCTTCCCTGGGTTGGATTGATACCTGCTTACAACACTAAGTGCATAAGCTACATCTGGGCGTGTACATAACATCGCATACATTATTGATCCTACTGCCAAAGCATAGGGTATAATACTCATGCGAGCTCTCTCTTCATCGGTCTTTGGGCAAGAGTCCTTGGAGAGAGTGACCCCATGGCAAGCGGGTAAGGCACCCCGCTTGGAGTCTTCCATACTAAACCTTTTTAGGATGGTGTTGATGTACCTGGTTTGGGACAATCCCAGTAACCTCTTGGATCTATCCTTATAGATCCTTTTGCCCAGAATGTATGTGGCATCACCCAGGTCCTTCATGGAGAACCTTAGTGATAAGAAAGATTTGACCGACTGTAGCATAGGAATATCATTTCCTATCAGAAGAATGTCATCCATGTACAATACGAGGAATGTGACAGCTCTTCCTACAGCCTTCTTATAAACACAAGGTTCATCTGGATTTTTGATGAAATCAAACTCTTTGATAACATCATCGAAACAGATGTTCCAACTCCGTGATGCCTGCTTTAACCCATATATGGATTTAAGCAATCTACATGCTTTCCCGCTGCTCCCACTATCAATGAAGCCCTCTGGCTGATCCATATAAACGCATTCTTCTAAATCTCCATTTAGAAATGCTGTTTTAACGTCCATCTGCCAGATTTCATAGTCGTAGTGAGCAACAATAGAAAGTAGGATCTGAATGGATTTAAGCATGGCTACGGGTGAAAAAGTCTCATCATAGTCCAAACCTGGTCTTTGACGAAAGCCCTTCGCCACAAGTCTTGCCTTATAGGTCTCTACCTGCCCATCTACACCAATCTTTCTTTTAAAGATCCATTTTCACCCCACAGGTTTTACCCCAGGGGGTACAACGTCCAAAGTGTTGGAGATAGTGCCCTCAGAGTCAATTATTGGATCACAAGCACGTGGTTGCAATGATTGAGGGAGGACCTATCCCGGTAGGACAGTCTTACTCAAGATGATAGTATGCTATCTGGTTTACCTTTATCATCGTATACTACTTTAGGTGACCTTACAGGTCACTATTGCACGTTGATAGAGCCTCTAGGATTCTTGCTTGACTACCAGCAGTATGAGGGCGATCATATACGTGGGAGCTGGGGTCTATAAGCACATCCTTAAAAGGTCCCTAGTCGTAGGAGTTTCGAGACAGGGCATCGATACTCCAGAGTAGACTAGTGTATACAGTCGAGACCCCGACGAGGGGCGGTGGCCGGTCTCACAAGCCACTGGTGTCAGTTGGTTCACCTAAGATGTATACAGGTGCTCATTGGGTTATGAGTACACCGGACAGGACTCGCCGGGAACCTGCTAGTTGGTATTATACCTGATGTCAGATAGCAGTTCCCTGGTGACATGTGTACAAGTTAGTTCATCGACCTGAGATCGTCATTTGTCTCGTGTGAGTTCCCACTGTGCTTTGATTACTACCCTACCACGCTCAAAGGAGAGGTGCAAACAGGTTTTGGTTGGGTACAGTCCAGAGCCACATGGAGGCAATGAGCGGATCTGAAGGGGTTCGTCTCTCCCGGTATTGGGGGTGAGGTCGCGCTGTGTCTAGGAGAGCCATTGCACGAAGTCCTTGGCCAATGCAGGAGATTTACTGGTAGGTATTCCAGTAGTATCTCAGGGTGTTCTGGGCTGCACTCCGACACGACTTGTACCGCTTTTGGGGGTCTGACTTTTACCAACCCCCTAGGCCCGCCATGTGATCCTCATAGACGAACGGACCGGACTCTACGTATATTATCACTGACAGGCTCAGTAGGGTGTCAGGATGAGTTCGCTCATCGACGTCCCTTTTGGTCAATAGCTGGTAGCACGTCACGTATGGGTAATACCTCTGGCATGCTAGTGGTTAAATCCACAGCCATAGTATTGACGAGTCTTTAGAGTCCACCACACACTGTTACTCAAGTTTCGGGCGAAACGCTGTAGAGGCCGTATGGAGATATGGCAGGGTTCGATCAGACACGTGCGGTATTGCATGGATCGTGATCGGACGGATTTTACTAGCAGGCTTTGGTTTAAGCCGGATCCTAGTATTGTGCAGTGTAGATTTTGTCTCTTTGCATTTGTGTTCAGTGGGAATACAAATACGGGTATGTATATACAGTCGCGGGGTTTTCCTATAATTTATTACGGGATCAGTTTTCTGAAGTTGCCAGTTTGCTTTCCGGTTTCGGCCGTTTTCCTTTGTTGCTTCTCGGCCGGACTTTTGTGATGGAGGGGCTAATTTGCAAGTTCGCAAATTAGCATTTGTGGAGGGGGTATTTGTGAAATGAAAGATTATGATAGCATCTTTTGATTCCATTCTTTTCTTTCATCATTTCTTGTATTTAATGAGATTAGAGTTGATTGGAAATTGAGATGATGTTGTTATCATCACTTTTGGATGTGGTCACCCTTTGCTTTTCCTACACTCACCTCCCTTCTTGGTTTTGATTATTATCCTCCACCATTTTGATCATGAGAGGGCCAGCCACTTTTAGGAGAGAGAGAGAGGTTCATTTTTGATGAGGGAAATTTGATCATCTCATTTTTGCATGCTTCACATATTCATCCTCCTCACTCCAAAGTCCATTGCTCATTCCTCCATCAAAGGCAACTTCATAACCCCAAAGTGACAAGTCACTACACTTGCCTATAGCATTCCTTGGACGCGTCGGCTAGCCAACTTCGCGCCCGAGTTGCCTCGGTCCAGAGGTGGGAGCCCGTAAAAGAACCCGGCTATGTGGTGCCCGTTTCGACGAGGAGGCGACGAGCGGAGATTCCGCGAGGAGATCGGAGTGGAGGCGAAGACCGAAGGATACGGATCGCTTGGTATAGCCTTCTATCCCATCTTATAGTTTGCTAGTAGTTAGGTTAATGGCCCGATCCGGGATTTTTGTGCGCGGTGGTGCCGGTTTGCAAGTTTCGCAAAGTTTTTCATTTCCGCATTCCGGCGTCGGATTGACGTCCGAGGCGTCGCCGTGCACTTACAATAGTATCAGAGCCTCGCCATTAACCTAGTCTAGCTTGCTCTAATGTGTTTGCAAGTTCGATCGAACATTTATCCCAAAACCGCATTTTCATAGCATATGTTTCTGTCGAAATTTTTTTGGGCTCGAAAAATTTTTCTGGTTGTTGCAGAAACACGCGCAGGTAATTATAAGCATTCTGTAAAAATTTGGTTGCGTGACGTCATCATCCCACCGTGGAACCGCGACCAAACCCATGCTTGGGCCGCGGTTCCGCTGCCATTTTGACCCCTCTCTGCACAAAATTTCTACAGTGGCTTTCTGTGATGAAATTGGGGTTTTTGGAATATTCTTTTTGGGCCCAGATTTTCTCTGAGTGCTACAGTTGTGCTTAGGGCCCACTTGGGTAAATTTGATCGATCGAAAATTTTAAACATGTTAGTTCACAGTATTTACATTATATCTGCGACCGTGAATGTCACTCGATCGGTAAATCCAGTCTATCTGCTATAGCCCTTTTAGACGGATTTGCGAACGTGACATTCACGTTGATGTTCTGTGTTGTGTTGTGATGTTGCAGATTGGTCATGGGGGATAGCCTGGATGCAATGGTAGTACAGTTTGGTTTTTTATGTACATTTGATATTGCGGGGCGAGCGTCTGACATGTGGACTGCTGTTACTGCATGTTTGTATATTATTCTTTTGGGGCACGACCGGGTCGAGGTCGATGTACCCGTTGTATATTTTACTTTCTGTAAAAGGGTTACCCCGCGGTGGAGTGCACGGATAGCCGGGATCTAGAGGGCAACGGGCCCGCATCTCATGGCATTGAGACGGAGAGGGCTTTACTCTAGAATTGGCGGGCTATTCGCCGCACTCGTAGGGGGTACAGGTTGACCCAGGAGGGGTGCCCAAGTTGCCGGATTCCGTGAAGTGCTGGGTGGTCCATTCACGTTGCTGAAGGGGGCTGCCTCGCTTCAGGTCTTGGCGGGTAACTTGCCACGCCCGTAGAGGTCTAGGATTTCATTGCACAGGCTATCCACACGACCAGGGGAACGTCGGGTTTCAGTAGCAGCTCTATAAAACCCAGGGATCCCAGATATATGTATTGTTCTGTGATGCTGTACATTTCTGTGATGTTGCATTTTATCACGCCTTGAGCGAAATATTATATATTGATATATATATTAGTAGATGTTGTATATGTTTTGTTAGTTATATGTATGCCCTAGAGGCCATTACTGTACATAGGATGTATATTGTATTAGATGCTGGGACATATATAGGAAAGACTTTCTTGCTCGACATGATAGTACGCTATCTGGTTACTCTTTATCTTAACATGTATACTTGTTGTCTCTCTATTATATGTTGATAAAGCCCTTAGGATGTGTACTCGACTTCCAGGACTATGATGAAGATCATACTAGTGGGGCCTGGGTAGTCAATGAGCACATCCTTCAATGTTCCTAGTCGTGGGAATATCGAGACGGGGCATCGATATTCCAGAGTAGACTAGCGTATATCTTCTCGATCTATGTGATTGGCGATGGATGATCCCATATCCATTGGTGTTTGACATCAGAGATGGTATGCGGGTGCTCCGTGATGACTGGGTACACTGAACGGACTCGCCGAGAACTCCCAGATGGTATTATACCTCACGTCAGATGGCAGTTCTCTGGTGACACTGGTACAGCTTAGTCTGTTGACCCGAGATCATCATAGAGTCTTGTGTGTCTCCCACTGTGCTTTGATTTCCACCCTACCACGGCTCTATTGAGTCGTGCAAACAGGTGGTTTTTGGGTACAGTCCCAATTCACATGGAGGCAATGAGCGATAGGAGGGGATTCGTCTCTCCCGGTATTGGGGGTTGATGTTGCGCTATGCTCGACTGGCCATAACTGGAAATCCCTGGCCAGGGTTGCACTGATTTACTGATAAGTGTTATCAGTAGTTTCATGCTTGTTATGGACCTTACATCGGCATGACTTATCGAGCTACTAGGGTCTGACGTTTACCACCCCTTGGCGAGATATGCGACATATCAGACGAACAGACCGGACTGTACGGTAAGTGTTACTGGTTGGATTCACAGGAGTGTGAGCGGGCTTGCTCGTTGATCTTCTGATAGCTCAATACCCGGGTGGCCGTTACGTTTAGCAAACCGCTTGCGGCTTGTGGGTGTTTGATATGATCATCACCTGCTGCCGGCGTATTGACGAGTCTTTAGAGTCCTACACAGAGGTTTTCTGGCTCAAGCGAAACGAGATAGGAGCGCGTATGAGATATGTGCGGGACCGAGAATAATACCAGTATGTGATACTGGATTCTATTCTCGCGATTTGTATCATCGGACAGTTATATAAGATATAGCCGGGTTACCGAATCAAGTGTTGATTCGATACATTGATACACTTGATATTAGTCGGTTATATGCAGTATGACCGGATGATTAAATCAAGTGTTGATTTAAAGATTTAATATATAATTATATATTTGATATATTACTTTACATTAACTAGTATTTGTTCACTTAAGATGGATTTTCTCACTTGATGTGCACAAGTAGTATATGTGATATATTTTTGTGCACTAGATTGTATCATGTTTGATGATACATGCAAACTTGGGTGAGTGTATGCTATACACCATGTTTAGTTAATGGTTAGGGTTTCCATTACCTTATTTATTTATTTATTTATTTATTTGTTTTGGTAAAATAGAATGGTTGCTTTCTTTGTCTTTATGCAAGAAGCTTCTTGATGCTTCATGCTTCTTTGACAAAGTAATCATTTTGTTTTATTCCTTAACCCTAACCATTTACCTAAACCCTAGTTTATTCTCTACATGTGTTAGCCTCACCCATGGTTGCATTATGATAAGATCATTTGATTTATTATTATTCATCAATTGATTTTATTATTCATATCATATTCTTTCTTCTTCTTCTTCTTCAAGAAGAAGAAACCTTGCTACCTCCAATGGTGCCATGAGAAAAAGAGTGAGAAATCCAAATCCAAAGTGAACCCGCTTCCTATTTCTTCATCCTCTACCACTTGCCATGTAGTAGAGTGTGTTATCTTCATAAGTTCTATGAACAAGTGAAGATGGAGCTTGATCTTGAGTTGCCTCGACGTAGATCATCTTCGGCATCGAAGTCGACGACCTAGCCCGCCCATTTCTCCGATGAAACCGACGCTAGAGTCCGGGATCCGATGATCGCAGCGGAGGGACGTCATCACGGAGCTAAAGAGGTGGAAGACCGGATCTACAAAGGTTGTAGTCACTTTCACTTTCTAGTAAAGTTGTTTACTTGTATGTTTTTCGCCTTACCTCTAGTAACGATCTAGTTTAGGGTTTTTTGGCACATAGAAATTTTTGAATTGGACATGGTTGATCAGTTGTAGAACCTCATGTGGGTGCCTAGGAACCCTACAGTGGTATCAGAGCCTAGCTAGAGTTTTAGGCGAAGTGTAGACGAAGTTAGAGATCCGATCGAACCCCGAAACCCCCATCAAAACCCTTCTCTGTACATTTTTTCAAACTGTAGTTTTTTGTGAATTAAAAATGCTCAGAAAATTAAGCAGGAAAAACTAAGAATTACTGTGAAGTACGGACCTCTAACTCAAAAATTTGACCGCGGAACAGCGGCCAAACCAAGGTTTTAGCGGCGTTTCCGCGGCCAAAATTGTGACTTAGTCCCTGAAATTTTATGTAATTATTCTTAGGTCCTTTCTTGTTATTTTTTTCTGGGAACATTTTAATTCCACTCAAGTGTTAAGTTTTCTAGGGTTGTTTTAGGGACTCGATATTTCGATCGGATTGTTTAACTTTGTTTATTTTTTTTCCGGATATTTTAGAACATGTTGAAAAGTTCGACCGGATATAAATACCAACTTTTTCCCCTGCCGGGAAATTTCCAAGTGTTGGATTTTTCCGTGGTTTAAGAACGTTCTAAGTAGTGCAAGTAACACGATGGACCCTCTAGAAGACAACAAACCTTAACTCGATTATGTGACCGTCTTGAACTGCCCTTTGAACCTTAGGGTTTGGGGCAGTACGGCGTGCCACATGTGAGGCGTTGGCTTGACCCTTCTACGGCTGGACCGTTGGTACTGTGGCATGAAGTGAATGTTTTTAAACTTATTTCATGTGCTGAGTTGTTTCGGGAAAACTTGGGTGTTTGAATGTTCGATCGAAAAGTTTAACATTTTCCATTTATCTGGAATGTGATACAATATTTGGAATTCACAAGTAGTTATAAGATAACTAATATGAATGTTACAAACATAGCACTTTAGTCTCACTTGATCGGTTGCCATGGAATTTTGATGCGATCAAAAGTCTGTCGCAATCACGTAGCGTACGCGGATACTCGCCGGGTAAACTTAATAGACAGCTGCACCCCATAGCCCCGACCAAGTGACTGTAGGAGAACCTCGTTGCCGAAAGCATCCGTTTCGGTGCTCGCAACAGCGGTGTTCCACCTTGGTGCACTTCGTCGACGGCATCGGGGGTGCGGCCGCCTACTAAAGTTTGCAACGAGCATTCGATCAAAATGGCGGGAATCTTGTTGAATTGCCCGACTTAATATTGAAAAGAGTTTTTGATAATGAAACTAAAATGCGGGGATTATAATTGTTAGGCATCCGATATCTAAGGAATTCATTTGGTTAGGCATGCGATGTCTAAATAGGTTGCGGATTCCAACTGTTGTAGTTTTACACTTTCTTTTCTGCGACCGTAAGTGTAATATGTGATATCGCCGGTTTCGTTGCTATATGTCAACGACAATTGGGATACGCATGTTTACTTACATTGATGACATGTGATGTTATGTGTTGCTGGATATGTTATATTGGATCGTCGTGTTCGAATAGCCGGGGGTTTTTATGTGAGATGAGTGTTTTTCATTTTCATTCATGTAAAAACTTGTATGTAATATTCTTTTATTGGGGCACTTCGAGGTTGCGGAAGATGTCACCGTTGATGTATATTATTTACTTTTCCGCATTAGGATAGACCCAAGGAGGGGAGCACAAGTAACCGGTTCTAGGGTCCAGTGGGAGACCATCTCGAGGAGTCGAGTTCGGGTCTCCTAACCCTAGAATTGGTAGGGTTGCTTGCCGCTCTTGTAGGGGTCTAGGGGTATGGGATTGGCTATTCATCGCGATCGTGGAATCCGTGTTTTATACTGGCTCGTATTAAAAACACGGACGTCCTAGTATATCCAATATTTCATATGATATTTTCTGCTGCGTTATCTGTGATGTGATTATGTGATTTGTTCAGATAGATATTGTATATAGTATATATGATATATTATATAGACGTTGCTTATGTTTTACACCCGCGCTAGCCCTGCCCCGCTCTGCCGTTAGTTACCTAACCTAACGGTGCAGACGGGACATCGAGGCGAATGCAGATGGTATAAGCGTACGTTATATTTATCTGTGATGTTTAGGTGGACTTAAATGATGGGATATTCATTAATGAGATTAATGAAAGAAAATAAACCTAAAAAATGTTGTGGAATCGAATTTTAAAATAAAACAGGTAGCTACAGTTCTTGCTTTGCATCGCGGTGTTCCTTGTAGAATATCCTGCACCTTATTCGATAAGGAAAGGGCCGAGATCCCTTCACCGGGAGTGACCCCTTTAGCAATAACTGGCAGATGCTACAACCCTCGGTATGTATTTTGATTGCTTCTATAGTTTTTGCTTTGCACAGCGGTATATGTGATATATCCTGCACCTTATTCGATGAGGAAAGGGCCGACGATCCCTTCACCGGGAGTGACCCCTTTAGCAAAACTAGAAAAGCCTAAAAAATACTCCATTTAAAAACCATTTGATTCCGCAACGAGATCAAGTTCAAAGCGTTAAAGGTTTTCTTAAAAACCATTCGCAACCCTCCGTCATTTTAGGAAGTAGAGTACTTAGTATTCGTGCTGTGTTTGTTGACCATAGTCAAGGCACAGTGTACGGTAGCTAAGTGATGTCTTCCTACACCGCATATGATGCGATTAGTTAGGACAGTCATGTGGCTTTGTTGACCTTAGCCAAGGTTCATGTGGATGGGTCTAATTAATCACGAAATGACGGGTAGAACTTGACTAGTGCTTATGATTTGTTGACCTTAGCCAAGGTCATAGGTACTAGGGGTAAAAACCTTTATCGGGAGTTTGAAGTGTTGAAATTTGCAATAAGATTGCATACCTTCTATATGATAGTTGGATCCTGATACCCACTGCGAGTAATTGTTACTCCTGGGAGAGTTTTGCACTTTACAATTAGCCGATCAAGTAGGTGTCTAGAAAGGTGTCAACGGGGTTACGCCCCTGGGAAAACGAGGTTTACTGTAATTAGGTCCATACGAAAGCACGGGGAACCTCCCTCAAAGTACCGACACTGGCCTGGCTGAAAGATTGGCGAACTTGTAGAGTGTAATTAATCCCGGCTAGTCTTTCTTTTTAAGGTTTGAAAGAAGATTTGATAAAAACAGTGGGAGCCATCCTGATTAAATAAAATAAATAACCAATCTAATCTTGCAAGAGCGCACGCAGAGTGTTTTCTTCTCTCTCTCCAGGTAGCGACCTTATCACGCCTTAATCAAGATAATAATATGGATGTATTGACTGAACCCACTTGTTATACTGAGCTGGGGAACGTTGGTCCCGCTCCAACTTATAATTGTTATAAGACCGAGCAGGAAATAGGGGAATACCAGAATTCCTATGCCGCCCAAACGAAGAAAGTGCATATGATGCATCTCCTTCGGGTGTGTTCATTATAAAGAACTGTTTCTCAGTGTCCTCTACGTCCTAGGTATTAGATACCAGATCAGGATCCCATAAATGTAATCCGTTACATAGGGCTACAGAAAGGTAGAGAACAGAGAACGGGTGATAAGTTTCATGAGACAGAAAACGGTGCAAGTGTTGCAGCCAAGTCTGTTGGTCACTGTCACCCTGTATTACCAATACATTGATTCTGAACAAATGCTATTAGATACTGAACCTGATATACAAAATCATATCAGTCTCTTTATTAGTAAAGAAAGGATATAATTTTGTATTGTTGGATAATGTTTTGAACATTTCCTACATTTAAAAAGTTGATCGGTTCAGGCACGTTATCTAAAAGCATTGACGTTCTAAACCAAACTACAGTTCCTAGTATACAGAACACATACAAGAGGAAGAGTTCAGAAATGAACGGATCCTTCTTAAGGCATTGTAGACTAGGTCATATCAATGCGACCCGACTGGCCGAAGTTACATTAAGATACATATTTAAATCAGTTTGAATTTACATCTTGTGAAACTTGCCAGTCATGTCACAGAGATAAGATGACCATAGCTCTGTTTACTGGAAACAGAGAAAGAGTTAGTGAACTCTTGGGATGATACATGTTGATTTATGTAGATCCCCTGTCTACACATGCCAAGATCGGTTCTTTGTATTTCATTACATCCTCTGATAATCTCTCAAAATTCAGACATATGTTCCTGTTGAAACACAAGTCCGAATCTTTTGAGATATTCACAGAATATAAGTTAGAAATAGAGAACCAAAAACCGGGTATAAGTATTATGTCATATGATAAGATCAGGGAGGAGAATACTTGTGCATAGAATTCCTGGATTATTCTAAAGGAGAATGAGATTCTCTCTCCGTATTACTCCTCTGAATATACCACAGCACAACGGTGTATCGGGGCAGAGCAATCGCACCATATTAGATATGGTGTGCTCTATGATGAGTATTACTTAGTTACACGTTTCTTTTATAGGGTTGTGCACTTGAGAAGCTGCATACCTATTGAATTGGGTTCGAGTCAAATCAGTGCCTACCACTCCATATAAGATATGGTATGGGAAGAACCTATCTCTTAAGTAAGTTAAGATTTGGGATTGTCCGGCCTATGTCAAAAGCAAAATCCGGACAAGATCGAGGTAAGGTCAGTTCTGTAGAACTGGAAAGGTTCCAGCTATACAAAACTGCAGCTAATGATTTGACAGAACCAAAGGTTTCAATAGTCCCCGACGAACCTCAGCCTCTCCGCCGATCTGGTAAGGGTACCTCATCCACCTGAGAGACACTTCAGTTTCTCGATGACAGTGGGAGCGAGGATTGCATCATGAGATGATGACCCAACTAGTTTCGAGGAAGCCATCAAGAGTAGGGACTCTGTAAGAATGGCTGGATGCTTAGAGATCTGAGATGGAATCCATGTACACCAACAAAGTATGGACTTTGGTTGCTATATCTGAAGGGTTAAATCCCCATCAGGAGCAAGTATATCTTGAGAAGATTACTTGGTGTAGATGAAAAAGTTGAGACTTTCAAAGCTAGACTTGTTGAAGGTTTTCGTCATCGACCAGGCATGGATAATGATGAAACCTTTTTCAAGTGGCTATGCTTAAGTCCATCCGGATCCTACTTGCCACGGCTACATACCATGATTACGATATCTGGTGGTTGGGTGCCATGACTACTTTTCTAAATAATGATTTAGAAGAGAACGTCTATAAGTACACAGCCAGAGGGTTTCGTAAACAGTGGGAGCAGCGGAAACGTGTGCAAGTTGCTTTACGTAAATAAAGCAGGCATCGCGGAGTTGGAATATCTGTTTTGATGTGGTAGTCAAAGAGTTTGACTTCATCAAAATGGTAGATGAACCTTGTATATACAAAAGGGTAGTAAAGAGTAAGGTGGTGATCCTCGTAGAGTACGTGGATAACATACTCTTGATAGAGAAAGAGTTTTCTATGCTACGCTCAGTCAATCTCCTCTTATCACAAGGATTCTCCAAATAGGATAAAGGTGATACCTCCTAAATCCTGGGATTTGGATCTATGAGATAGATCTAAATAGATGTTAGGCTTCTCACTAGGGTTTAGTGAGATGGTGTCAATCGATCCTGGGGAGAATCACTGGAAAGGTTCCAGGGTGATAAGGACGACTGAATGTCAGTCGCAGGCATTGTCTTTACCCTCAGTGGAGGGACGGTAAGTTGGAAGAGTTCCAAGATATATGCCATGGCAGACTAGACGATAAAGGCTGATGACATCGCTATTAAAGATACTACCAAAGAGGCAGTTTGGGTGTATATTGGTCCATAAGATGAACTTGGTTCCTACCATTGTGTGACAATGGAAGTGTGGCTTTGGCCCAGGAACCCCGATCCCATCAGTGACTCAGACATATTCTGAGGAAGTATCACCTGATCATGGAGACAGTTGATCTCCAGGGTGATCGAGGATTGGAGAGTAGACTTAGAGGACAACACGGCGGATCCACTCACAAAGGCCTTTTCCCAGAGAGAGATTTATATGGGATGGTTGAGTATTAGATACTGCAACCACTGCTACAGATGGCCCTAGTGCAAGTAGGAGATTGTTAGTTATATGTATGCCCTAGAGGCCATTACTGTACATAGGATGTATATTGTAGTGGATGCTGGGACATATATAGGAAAGACTTTCTTGCTCAACATGATAGTACGCTATCTGGTTGCTTTTTATCTTAATATGTATACTTGTTGTCTCTCTAATACATGTTGATAAAGCCCTTAGGATGTGTACTCGACTTCCAGGACTATGATGAAGATCATACTAGTGGGGCCTGGGTAGTCAATGAGTACATCCTTCAATGTTCCTAGTCGTGGGAATATCGAGACGGGGCATCGATATTCCAGAGTAGACTAGCGTATATCTTCTCGATCCATGTGATGGGCGATGGATGATCCCATATCCATTGGTATTTGACATCAGAGATGGTATGCGGGTGCTCAGTGATGACTGGGTACACTGAACGGACTCGCCGAGAACTCCCAGATGGTATTATACCTCACGTCAGATGGCAGTTCTCTGGTGACACTGGTACAGCTTAGTCTGTTGACCCGAGATCGTCATAGAGTCTTGTGTGTCTCCCACTGTACTTTGATTTCCACCCTACCACGACTCTATTGAGTCGTGCAAAAAGGTGGTTTTTGGATACAGTCCCGATTCATATGGAGGCAATGAGCGATAGGAGGGGATTCGTCTCTCCCAGTATTGGGGGTTGATGTTGCGCTATGCTCGACTGGCCATAACTGGAAATCCCTGGCCAGGGTTGCACTGATTTACTGGTAAGTGTTATCAGTAGTTTCATGCTTGTTATGGACCTTACATCGGCATGACTTATCGAGCTACTAGGGTCTGACGTTTACAACCCCTAGGCGAGATATGCGACATATCAGACGAACAGACCGGACTGTACGGTAAGTGTTACTGGTTGGATTCACAGGATTGTGAACGGGCTTGCTCGTTGATCTTCTGATCGCTCAATATCCGGGTGGCCGTTATGTTTAGCAGACCGCTTGCGGCTTGTGGGTGTTTGATATGATCATCACTTGCTGCCGGCGTATTGACGAGTCTTTAGAGTCCTACACAGAGCTTTCCTGGCTCAAGCGAAACGAGATAGGAGCGCGTATGAGATATGTGCGGGATCGAGAATAATACCAGTATGTGATACTGGATTCTATTCTCGCGATTTGTATCATCGGACGTTTATATAAGATATAACCGGGTTACCGAATCAAGTGTTGATTTGATACACTTGATATTTGTCGGTTATATGTAGTATGACCGGATCATTAAATCAAGTGTTGATTTAATGATTTAATGTATAATTATATATTTGATATATTACTTTACATTAACTAGTATTTGTTCACTTAAGATGGATTTTCTCACTTGGTGTGCACAAGTAGTATATGTGATATATTTTTGTGCACTAGATTGTATCATGTTTGATGATACATGCAATCTTGGGTGAGTGTATGCTATACATCATGTTTAGTTAATGGTTAGGGTTTCCATTACCTTATTTATTTTTTTATTTATTTATTTTGGTAAAATAGAATGGTTGCTTTCTTTGTCTTTATGCAAGAAGCTTCTTGATGCTTCATGCATCTTTGACAAAGTAACCATTTTGTTTTATTCCTTAACCCTAACCATTTACCTAAACCCTAGTTTATTCTCTACATGTGTTAGCCTCACCCATGGTTGCATTATGATAAGATCACTTGATTTATTATTATTCATCAATTGATTTTATTATTCATATCATATTCTTTCTTCTTCTTCTTCTTCAAGAAGAAGAAACCTTGCTACCTCCAATGGTGCCATGAGAAAAAGAGTGAGAAATCCAAATCCAAAGTGAACCCACTTCCTATTTCTTCATCCTCTACCACTTTCCATGTAGTAGAGTGTGTTATCTTCACAAGTTCTATGACCAAGTGAAGATGGAGCTTGATCTTGAGTTGCCTCGACGTAGATCATCTTCGGCATCGAAGTCGACGACCTAGCCCGCCCATTTCTACGATAAAACCGACGCTAGAGTCCGGGATCCGATGATCGCGGCGGAGGGACGTCATCACAGAGCTAAATAGGTGGAGGACCGGATCTACAAAGGTTGTAGTCACTTTCACTTTCTAGTAAAGTTGTTTACTTGTATGTTTTTCGCCTTACCTCTAGTAACGATCTAGTTTAGGGTTTTTTGGCACATAGAAAATTTTGAATTGGACATGGTTGATCAGTTGTAGAACCTCATGTGTGTGCCTAGGTACCCTACATGTTTTGCATCCGCGCTAGTCCAGTCCCCGCTCTGTCGTTAGTTATGTAACCTAACGGGTGATGACGGGACCCAGTGCCGAATGCGGATGGCATATACGTACATCATTATTTTCGTTCTTTATTGGTGTGATCAATTGATCGGACTGCGTTGATTCGGATCAATGCAAGCTAAACAAACCTATTCTGATGTTGTTGGAACACTTTTCAAAAAGCTGTTATTGCAAGGACGTTCTCTTTTGTTTTGCATCGTGGTATTCAGTTGGAATATCCTGCTCCTCAGTCGACGAGGCAAGGGACGAGATCCCTTCACCGGTAGTGACCCCTTGGACAGAAGTTTACGTCAGGGCAATAACTTCACTATAGCCGATTACTTTTGCTTTGCATCGTGGTATTCAGTTGGAATATCCTGCACCTCATTCTACGGGGAAAGAGCCGAGATCCCTTCACCGGGAGTGACCTATTTAGCATAGGTTTTCGTCACTATATTTTAATAAAGCTATCTAGTTCCTTCAACGATATCAAGTTCATTACGTTAAAGGTTTTCGCCAGAAACCATTCGTAGCCCTCCGTCGTTTCACATGGATAGTCAATAAGTATTCAAGCTGTGTATGTTGGCCAAAGTCAAGGCACAGTGATTGGTAGCTATTGGGTATTCATATGCAGCATAGATAGATGTATTGGTTTGGGACAGTCGTACTACTATTTTGGCTAAAGTCAAGGGTATGTACGGGTGGGTTCAAATTAACCTGGAGAATGACGGGTAGAACTTGACATGTGACTTATGATATGTTGGCCAAAGTCAAGGTCATAAGAGCATGGGGTAAAAATCACATCGGGGGTTTCTAAAGAAACTGAAACTTACCAGATATGCGCATACCTTCTGGAGTGTGATAACGTGAGCGGATTCCGTCACGTTATCATGCGATGATAGTTGGATCCCGATTCCCACTGATGAGTTGGTTTACTCCTCGGGTGATCCCGACTAATTCTTCTTTCAGGTTTGGAAGAGAATTTGACGGTACAGTGGGAGGTTTACTGATTAGATAAAGTGATAACCATTCTGATCTAGGTTAGAGTGCACGCTGAGTGTTTCTTTTCTCTCTCTCTTTGGCAGCGACCATGACCCGACCCTCGACTATAACTCAGTGACCAAGTTGACCGAACCTTCTTTAACACTGGCTTTTGGATTGTCAGAGTTGCAAACCTCATTACCACTCCTACTTTTACCCTTTTCTCCAGGACACCCCGTATTACTACGAACGTCCACTTCTATTGGACAAAACCATCGTATAGTTATATACGAACTCGAAGGTATTTATTCGAGGATGGTTTCCGGTTCTGGAGAAAACGAATAGGACTATTAAGTTGTCTTTTCCTTTTACCTTCTCTCAGGTTGCGAGTGCTCCTTGGTTTAGGAGATAGTACACCTATTATGCAAATTGGATAGTCTTCTTCCAAACCTTAGGCTGGTGCCGAACGGTGGGGAATGAAGAAAACCAATTAGCATAACAATGGTGTACAGAAGGTATTGAGTAAAGACATATCAAGGGATTACTAAGAGGGCAAAGTAAACTACGACTGCTATTCATGACCAAACCAAGTATTTCATTACCACTCCCACTTTACCTTTGTATTTCTCCAGGACACTCCGTATCACTACGAAGATCCACAGTTATTTGGATACTCCATCGTATGGTTATATACGAACTCGAAAAGAACTTGTTCCAGTTCGGGGATGGATTCTGGTTCAGGAGAAATAGGAATAAGGTTTATTCGGTTGTCTTTTATCTTCACCTTCTCTCGCATGGCAAGTGCTCCTAGGATTAGGACAGTACACCCATTATGATTATTGGATAGTCTTCTTCCAACCATAGGCTAGTGCCGAACGGTAGGGAAGGAAGAAAACCATTTAGACTAAGAGGGTGTACAGAAGGTAATGACTAAAGACATATAAAGGGATTTGGAGAGATGGCAAAGAATTATACGGTTACAGTTGTGAATCTGGATAATGGAAGAGGCATTACTAGGAATACCGGGATACCCCGTCGAAACATTTCAATGTTTCAGTTTCACTGTGTACTGTTAAAAGAAAACTGATTTCCCAATTAAACACTTACTCCACGGTATGTATTTACCAGCTATGATTCTCACATCTGTATGGTTTTACAGATGATGAGTGGGAGTAAGTTATTGGGAATTAGGTGATCATCCTCATTATATCGGGATTCGTTGTAATTGGTGATATTTGAGGAAGTCACCTGGGTTGTTTGTCGGACGGCAAATATTTGGTTTTGAATATCCGTTGTTATGCACCAATTTCAAATTGATATATCTGTACGTCTATTATCATAGAGTGAGATATACCTTTTTAAAATTATGTCTATGACATTTACCTATATCGGTGGATGGTTAGGTAAGGAGCATTAAACAGCGGTGTAATTCTTCTTAACCATAAGTACAGTTTTCAACCTACGACACATAGGGGATAAGTTATTAGACTCGAAGGACTTATACAGAGTATTGTATATTGTCCAGTGTCCATTAGGACAGAAGGGTTGGTCCTCGTACTATATTCTGTTTACTTGTGACTTCTCTGGTTCTTAGACATGTGTTTCGTAGAAACACAAAGTCCAAGTTTTGAGAAGTTATAGGTATAAGAGTAAAGTAGAGAACCAAGTGTTGCAAGTATCAGATTCTTCAAGGTGATCGAAGATGTAGATACTTGTGTATGGTATTCGGTTGATAGTAATAGAACTTGCTTCTCTTTCAGGTTACTCATAATTGGAAGCATTCTTAAGTTGAGTAACGCTGATCGGCCTCCTTCCATTTAGTTGACATGCGCTAGAGACAGCTGCATGATTTGAATCTGGTTCAATTAAATCAGTGCCTCTGGTTCTATATTGGATATAGAACAGTTCATATCTTAACGATGTTAAGGTACGGGGAGTTGTCTGGCTTATGCTTAAAACCAGACTCTGGATAACTCTAGGCACGTTTCTGTGATGGCTGTTTGTGGGTTGACCCAGGCTATGACGAGGTTTGATATTCTACCATCAGGAAGATCAATAATGATATTGTTCTTGACTCGCCACAGTTTTAATAAAAATGGATTTTTTCAGAAAACAGTAGTGGGGGTATGGTAGAACTGGAAGTGATTCCAGAACCGCAAACGATTACTGAAGATTTGATAAGAACTTAAAGATTCAATCTGGATTGACATTCCATTGGCCACTCCGCAGATAAGGTGGGTAACCTCAGGCACTCGAGAGGTACTTCGGTATGCTCAAGGACGGTGGTAGGGAGGTTCTTGTTTACCCAGACTTTCCATTGCTGTTGTTCCAGACTGTGAGACCCGGCAGGAGGATGAGTATAGCGTCGTTCTAAACTAGCTTTAGAAGTGCACATGTATATGACTCTGCCAGAGGGTTGTCGTAGTCAGTGGGAGCAGCGGAAGCATGGTGGACAAGAGGCTTATGTCTATTTATAGACTAAAGCAGATATAGCGGAGATAGATCATCTATTTCTGATGTGATAGTCATAGGTTTGACTTCATCAGAATAGGGGATGGATCTGTTAAGAAGGTAGTAGAGTGTGATGTCCTAGTATTTGGATGACATACACATAGTAGGAAGTGATATTCCTCTACTACGATCGGTTATAATTTGGTTGTCACACAGTGGTTTCTCCACACAGGACTTGGATATTATATCAGACATTCTGGTCACTAGATCTATGGTTTTAGATCTAGATTTGGGTAGTTTCCCAATCTGGGTACTTTGACAACATTCTATGAGTATTTAGAATGGACGACTCCTGGCACGGTAGTATACCTGCAGGTGATGGGGTCACCCTCTCTAAAGGTGTCTTACAGACTAAAGGGGAGAGGGATACGCATGATTGGCAGATCACTTGCTTAGGCAATTGAGTTGATCATGAGATGTCAAATACCACACCAGATGTTGTTTTTGCAGTAGATGCAATAAGTTGATATTGATCCAATCCGGGAGAAACAGTCGGAAGCAATTTTAAAACATAAGTTGATGTTCTAAGGACATGATAACAGCATTCTCCTTCGGGAGACAGTTATCATTCCAGGCTTCCAAGGTGACCTGGATGGCAGAGTGGCTGTCAGAGTTATAGTTTTCCCTCTGACGAGGGGCAGTATTTTGGACAGGTGGTCCAAGAGGATACTGAGGGAAGGCATGGCGCAGGATACTGATTAAGTTCAGTTGACGATACAGTCTAAGAAGTTTGGATTTGGAGTTCACTTATGAGCTAGGTCCCATCAGATATCCAGACACATTCTAAGACAGGTATTGCTCATTTCGGGAGATGGCTTTCTCCGCGAACTTGAGATAAAGAGAGACATAGAAAGAAACATCAGAGCGGATCGACTCACTGAGGCTATTCCTCGAACGCAATAGTTTCACAAACGAGCTTTGTGAGACTGACTAGTAGAGGAGTTGGGTGTTTGGTATCACACGGGCTGTGAGTATGCGACATCGCAATAATTAGCCTTGAGTGCAAGTGGGAGATTGTTGAAGATAGTGCCCTCAGAGTCAATTATTGGATCATAAGCACGTGATTGCAATGATTGAGGGAGGACCTATCCCGGTAGGACAGTCTTACTCAAGATGATAGTATGCTATCTGGTTTACCTTTATCATCGTATACTGCTATAGGTGACCTTACAGGTCACTATTGCACGTTGATAGAGCCCCTAGGATTCTTGCTTGACAACCAACAGTATGAGGGCGATCATATACGTGGGAGCTGGGGTCTATAAGCACATCCTTAAAAGGTTCCTAGTCGTGGGAGTTTCGAGACAGGGCATCGATACTCCAGAGTAGACTAGTGTATACAGTCGAGACCCTGACGAGGGGCGGTGGCCGGTCTCATAAGCCACTGGTGTCAGTTGGTTCACCTAAGATGTATACAGGTGCTCATTGGGTTATGAGTACACCGGACAGGACTCGCCGGGAACCTGCTAGTTGGTATTATACCTGATGTCAGATAGCAGTTCCCTGGTGACATGTGTACATGTTAGTTCATCAACCTGAGATCGTCATTTGTCTCGTGTGAGTTCCCACTGTGCTTTGATTACTACCCTACCACGCTCAAAGGAGACGTGCAAACAGGTTTTAGTTGGGTATAGTCCCGAGCCACATGGAGGCAGTGAGAGGATCTGCAGGGGTTCGTCTCTCCCGGTATTGGGGGTGAGGTCGCGCTGTGTCTAGGAGAGCCATTACACGAAGTCCTTAGCCAAGGCAGGAGATTTACTGATAGGTATTCCAGTAGTATCTCAGGGTGTTCTGGGCTGCACTCCGACACGACTTGTACCTCTTTTGGGGGTCTGACTTTTACCAACCCCCTTATCCAGCCATGCGATGCTCATAGATGAATGGACCGGACTGTACGGATATTGTCACTGACAGGCTCAGTAGGGTGTCAGGATGAGTTCGCTCATCGACGTCCCTTTTGGTCAATAGCTGGTAGCGCGTCACGTATGGCTAATACCTCTGGCGTGCTAGTGGTTAAATCCACAGCCATAGTATTGACGAGTCTTTAGAGTCCACCACACACTGTTACTCAAGTTTCGGGCGAAACGCTGTAGAGGCCGTATTGCACGGATCGTGATCGGACGGATTTTACTAGCAGGCTTTGGTATAAGCCGGATCCTAGTATTGTGCAGTGTAGATTTTGTCTCTTTGCATTTGTGTTCAGTGGGAATACAAATGCGGGTATGTATATACAGTCACGGGGTTTTCCTATAATTTATTACAAGATCAGTTTTCTGAAGTTTCCAGTTTGTTTTCCGGTTTCGGCCGTTTTCCTTTATTGCTTCTCGGCCGGACTTTTATGATGGAGGGGTTAATTTGCAAGTTCGCAAATTAGCATTAGTGGAGGGGGTATTTGTGAAATGAAAGATTATGATATCATCTTTTGATTCCATTCTTTTCTTTCCTTATTTCTTGCATTTAATGAGATTAGAGTTGATTGGAAATTGAGATGATGTTGTTATCATCACTTTTGGATGTGGTCACCCTTTGCTTTTCCTACACTCACCTCCCTTCTTGGTTTTGATTATTATCCTCCACCATTTTGATCATGAGAGGGCCGGCCACTTTTGGGAAAGAAAGAGAGGTTCATTTTTGATGAGGGAAATTTGATCATCTCATTTTTGCATGCTTCACATATTCATCCACCTCACTCCAAAGTCCATTGCCCATTCCTCCATCAAAGGCAACTTCATAACCCCAAAGAGACAAGTCACTACACTTGCCTACAGCATTCCTTGGACGCGTCGGCTAGCCAACTTCGCGCCCGAATTGCCTCGGTCCAGAGGTGGGAGCCCGTAAAAGAACCCGGCTATGTGGTGCCCGTTTCGACGAGGAGGCGACGAGCGGAGATTCCGCGAGGAGATCGGAGTGGAGGCGAAGACCGAAGGATACGGATCGCTTGTTATAGCCTTCTATCCCATCTTGTAGTTTGCTAGTAGTTAGGTTAATGGCCCGATCCGGGATTTTTGTGCGCGGTGGTGCCGGTTTGCAAGTTTCGCAAAGTTTTTCGTTTCCGCATTCCGGTGTCGGATTGACGTCCGAGGCACCGCCGTGCACTTACACAAAGTCCATACTTTGTTGGTGTACATAGACTCCATTTCGGATCTCATGGCATCCAGCCACTTCACAGAGTCACCACTCGTGATAGCTTGCTGAAAACTGGTAGGGTCATCATCCTCCATGATGCAGTCTTCTCTGTCACCATTAATGAGGAAACCATAGTACCTCTCCGGTGGGCGAGAAGTCCTACCAGACCTTCGGAGTGGCCGAGGTTCCTCAGATTCTATTGCAACAGCCGGTTCAACCAAGTCGTCATTTGTAGTTTGTGTCTCTAGAACCTCTTCTAGATCCACCACATTGCCATCATCTTTATCTGTGAAAATCTCTTTTTCTAAGAATGTGGCATACTGAAAAACAAACACCTTTTGCTCCTCCTTGTGGTAGAATAGATATCCATAAGAATTCCTTAGATATCCCATAAAGTTACACATGACCGACCGTGTTTCAAGTTTGTCCGAATTCTGCTTTTTAACATAGGCCGGGCAACCCCAAATCTTAATTCTCTTAAGAGATGGTCTCTTCCCATGCCATATCTCATATGGCATGGTAGACACGGTTTTAGTTGGAACCCTGTTCAAAAGAAACGCTGCAGTCTCCAATGCATGCCCCCAAAATGAGACAGGTAACTCAGCATCACTCATCATGGAACGGACCATATCTAATAGGATCCTATTCCGTCGTTCTGACACACCGTTGTGTTGTGGTGTGTAAGGAGGAGTGAGCTGAGATAGAATCACATTCTCTTTTAGGAAGTTTGCAAATTCTGTACTGAGATACTCTCCACCTCGATCTGATCGAAGCATCTTGATACTCAAGCCGGTTTGTTTTTCTACTTCTTGTTTATATTCAGTGAATTTCTCGAAAGCTTCGGACTTGTGCTTTAATAAAAATACATGACCGATCCTAGAGAAATCGTCAGTGAAAGTAATGAAGTAAGAAAAACCGCCTCTAGCCTGTGTAGACATTGGCCCACATACATCACTATGTATAAGTCCTAGGAGCTCGTTAGCTCTTTCTCCGTGTCCGGTAAACGGAGTTTTGGTCATTTTACCCTTGATACAAGACTGGCAAGTCGTATAAGATTTATATTCAAAGGAGTTTAAATATCCATCTTTGTGTAACTTGTTTAGTCTTGTTTCGTTAATATGACCAAGTCTACAGTGCCAAAGAAAAGCTTCATTTATTTCTGAAAGTTTTCTTTTATTAGTGTGTTGTATGCTGAAAACTGTGTGTTGATTTAGGACGTATATCCCGTTATTAAGTGTACCATACCCAACCAACATTTGATTCAGGTGAATGTTCATAACATTGTTCTGCAATATAAAGTTATATCCTTCATTGTCTAACAAAGAAACAGATATTATATTACAAAGCATACTTTGTACAAAACAACATGGGTTCAAAACCAATATACACCGAGATGGCAACCCCAAATGATACTCTCCCACTGCGACTGTATGTACATTGGAACCATTTCCAACGCGGAGAGTATAGTCACATGTCTTCAAAACCTTGCTATTTCTCAGCCCCTGCATAGAATTGCAAATGTGAGAACCTGAACCGGTATCTAATACCCAGGAAGCAGAGTTTATTGAAAAACAGTTTTCTGTCACAAACACACCTTAAGCGGAAGCATCCCCATGCTTCTTCTTGAGATTCAAGTACTTCGTACAGTTGCGCTTCCAATGTCCTGTTTTGTGGCAATGAAAACATTCCCCTTTCCCCGATTCTCCAGCTTTGGATTTTTCCTTCCCCTTAACCTTTTTAACTCCACCCTTAGGATTGGTGGGCTTCTTCTTTTTCTTTCGCTTGGCCTTAGCCTTTGGGCGAGAAGAGGAAGATTGTCCAACAGTCAAAACGGGAGTTTTCACTAATTTCAGTGTGCTCTCTGCACTCCTTAACATATTAAGGAGTTCAGGTAGTTCCCTCTCCATGTTGTGCATGTTGAAGTTAACTATGAATTGAGCAAAGGTGGAGGGGAGGGACTGCAGAATAATATCCGTATATTGTTCATTGTCCATTGTCCATCCGAGGTCCTCAAGCTCTTCTATGAGAGCTATCATCTTCAGAACATGGTCTCCTACTGATGTGCCAGGGGTCATTCGTATCTGAAACAATTTCTTTGATGCTTCGTATCGTAATACTCGGGATTGCTCTCCATACAACTCCTTTGTATGGAGAAATATGGCTTAAATGTCCATATTCTCATGCTGCTTTTGATGTATGTTGTCCATCGATGCGAGCGCGAGGCATTTGGCCGTGGCACAGTCAGCGTCCCATGTCTTGCGGACTTCTTTGTCCGCAACTGAGGATTTTGGACCTGGGACGGGCGGGGCTGAAGCCGTGAGGACATATGATACTTTATCATATGTCAAGTCTATTTTCAGATTCCTCAGCCAGTCTTTATAATTGGTCCCATTCAGTTTATTTTTATCTAGTAGAAGCTTGAGTCCAGTCATTGGTATCTGCTATTAAGAGAGAGAAAAGAATACACTCAGCGAAAGCTCTTGCAAAGATCAGATTGGTTATTATCTTGTCTGATCGATGTCTCCCACTGCTTTAATCAAGTTTTTCTTTCAAACCTTAAAAAGAAAACTAGCCAGGATTAATTACAATCTACAACTTCGCTAACCGTTCAGCCAGGCCAGTGTCGGTACTTGAGGGAGGTTCCCCGTGCTTTCGCACGGACCTAATTAAAGTAAACCTCGTTTTCTCAGAGGCGTAGCCCCGTTAACACCTTTCTAGACACCTAATGAGTTAGCTAATTGTAAACTGCAAAACTCTCCTGGGAGCAACTATTGCCCACAGTGGGATCGGGATCCAACTATCATATGGAAGGTATGCAATCTCATTGCAAATCTCAACACTTGAAATTCTCGATGCGGTTTTTTACCCCTAGTACCTATGACCTTAACTATGGTCAAAAAATCATAAGTACCAGTCAAGTTCTACCCGTCATTTCTTGATTAATTAGACCCACTCATATGACCCTTAACTATGGTCAACAAAGTCGCATGAATGTCCTAATTAATCTGCATCATATGCAGTGTAGGAAGACATCACCTAGCTACCGTACACTATGCCTTAACTAAAGTCAACAAACATAGCACGAATACTAAGTACTCTACTTCCTAAAATGACGGAGGGTTGCGGATGATTTTTAAGAAAATCTTTAACGCTTTGAACTTGATATCGTCGTAGAATCAAATGGTTTTCAAAAGGAGTGGCTTGTGCTCCGCAATTTTGAAATGCAGCTTTTTCATAAAGAGCCGAGTGGTTTTCAAATCCGATTCTTCAACATCTTTTTAAGTTTATTTTCTTTACATTAATCATATTAATGTAGTCCCATCATTTAAGTCCTTAAGCCAATTACAGAAAAGAAACGAAAATACAACGTACGCTTATGCCATCCGCATTCGCCGCAATGTTCCGTTATGCACTGTTAGGTTGCTTAACTAACGGAACCCCGGGACGGGACTAGCATGGGTGTAAAACATAAGTAACGTCTACTATATATCTCATATATAACATATCATTTGTCTCAGATATCACAGAACACAGGCAGCAGAAACATAGATATAATGTGGGATATACTAGGACGTCCGTATTTAGTATTTAGCCAATAATAGAAAATACGGATTCCACAGTCGTGATGAATAGCCAAGCCCACACCCCTAGACCCCTACGAGAGCGGCAAGCGGCCCTACCAATCCTGGAGTTTAGGAGACCCGGTCTCGACTCCTCAAGATAGACTCCCACTGAACCCCAGAACCCGGTCACTTGTGCTCCCCTCCTTGGGTCTATCCTAATGCGGAAAAGTAAATAATATACAACACTGGTGACATCAACCTCAACCCGGAAGTGCCCCAAATAAAAGAATATTACATTACATTTGAATTTTACATGAATGAAAATAAAAATCTCATCTCACATAAAAACCCCTGGCTATTCAATCGCGACAATCCTGCACATCATATCTCAGCAACACATAATATCATATATCATCAACGTAAGTAAGTATGCGTACCCCGATTGTCGTTGATGTATAGCAATAAAACCGGCGATAAACGACATACTACACTTACGGTCACAGAAAAGAAAGTGTAAAACTACAATATTTGGAATTCACATTTTCTTTAGACATCGTAAATCCGAGATATCACATACCTCGCATTTCATGCCTAACTATATGAATTCCACATATTGTATCACATTCGAGATAAATAGACAATATTAAACATTTCGATCGAATAATAAAATACCCAAAATTTCCTAAAGCTCAACACTTGAGCGGAGTTCAAAAAACCCGGAATGTGTCACAGTAGTAGCGGTCCAGCCGTAAGGGTCAAGCCAACGCCTCACATGTGGCACGCCGTACTACCTCAAACCCTAAGGTTCAAAAGGCAGTTCAAGACGGTCACATAATCGAGTTAAGATTTGTTGTCTTCTAGAGGGTCCACCACAAAACTTGCACGCATTTCCGAAAGATTTAAACTCAAGAAAAGATTCAACACTTGAAAATTTTTAGTGTCGGGAAAAAGTGAGTTAATGATATCCGTTCGAACTTTTTAAAACTTTCTAAATTATCCGAAAAAGGCATGAGATTAAAATTCCGATCGAATCATCGAATCCAAAACAATCTCTAGAACATATATCACTGAAACCAGATTAAAAATACCCAAAAACATCTATAAGCAGGTAAGAAGATCACTGTATAAAAACGAGGCCTTAATGCATCTGTACGGCCACGGAGCCGCGGCCCAAGCAAGCTTTGGCTGCGGTTCCGCGGTGGAATTTAGTGATTAGGGCTTCATTTTTTTTACAGTGGTTCTTATAATTCCCTGCTGAATTTTTTACATATTTTTAATTCTGAAAATGACACAGTTTGAAAAAATGTCCAGAGAGTGTTCAAGAAGTCCGTATTTTGGTTCGATCGGAGTTTTAACTTCGCTAAAGTGTCGCCTAAAGTTCTAGGTCAGCTCTGATACCAATGTTAAGTCTACCTAGCACCTCATAAAGGGTTTGTAGGCATCACATGTCTCAAAATTAAATTTTTAAGGTGCTAAGTGAACCTACAAGGAATCATCACTAGAAATTTAGGGTTTCTAAACATACACATCATCACAAGTAGATAAAGCTAGGGTTTTGAGAGTACAACCTTTGTAGCTCCCTACGCTAGACTCCTTGGCTATTTGAGGGTTGGAAAACGTCCGCTTGAGAACCTCCAGGTCCACGATGATCCACCCGGAGTCCTCTTTGTCCAAGCTTGAAACTTCACAAGATCAAGAGAAGAAATGGAAGCTAACACTCTTCACAAGTGGGCAAGACTAGTGTAAAATGGTGTTGTGGTTGGTTTTCTCACTTCAAAATCCTAACTTGATTACTCTTTTGCTTACTTGAAAGAACTAGAGAGCAAGAGAGAAAGGAGGAAGAAGATGATGGCTTTCTAAGCTCAAGATAATGATAAGCTTAATATGAAAAATAGAAAATATATGTATATATATTTTTTACTCTTCATCATAAACTATAGTTACATAAAAAAGATATTATTGTACTTGTGTTAAAAGACAAAAGGAAGATTAACCCATCGTTAAAAAGTGGGTGAACAAAGGTTAGTTCAAAGAAGAGTGTAGAAGATAACCATGGATTAATCTTTTTCTTTTCTTTTGTTTTAAAACAAATACAAATATATATCCATCTATATATAATCATAAGGTGTGAGTCTTATATTGCCACCATCTTCTATATATACAACCATGATAGAATGATGTATGCATGTATATGTGCATGCACATCCATATGTGCATGAACAAGAATGAATACATACATGCATGCATACACCCAAAAAAGACAAGAAAAGGATTTCTAGTGAGAAACTAATGGTTAAATGATAAATCAACACTTGATTTAGCAACCCGGTCATATCACATACGACCCGACCAAAAGCAATCTGCCCGATTAATATACGGTATCTCATACGCGCATTTTAACCGGGTCCACGTGCATATCGCATATGTGCACCACAACTTTTTGCCTGGACTAGGTAACTCCTTTGTGGGACTCTAAGACTCGTCAATACGCCGGTAGTGGGTGATGATCATATCAAGCACCCCCAAGACGCAAGCGGTCGGCTAAACATAACGGCCGCCCGGGTATTAAGCGATCAGAAGAAAACAAGCGAACCTGCTACAACTCCCGTCGAGCCAACCGGCAATACTACCAGTCCGGTCTCTTCGTCAGATATGCTGCATATCGAGTCTAGGGATGGTAACGTCGACCCAATAACTCAATAAGTCATGCCGATGAATAGTCTATAACAGATCGAGAAACTACTGATAACACTTATCACTAAATCTCAACAGCCCTGGCTAGGGACTTACTGATATAGCCAGTCGGGCACAGCACAGCATCAACTCCCAATACCGGGAGAGATGAAACCCCTCCTATCGCTCATCGCCTTTGTGTGTCTCGAACTGTACCCAACGGCCACCTGTTTGCACGACTCAGTAGAGCCGTGGTAGGGGGTAATCAAAGTACAGTGGGAGAACACACAACACTCTATGACGATCTCGGGTCTACAGACTAACCTGCACCAGTGTCACCTGAGAACTGCTATCCGAAGATAGATATAATTCCATATAGGAGTTCTCGGCGAGTCCGTCCAGTGTACCCAGTCACCACTGAGCACCCGTATACGATCTCGATGTCAAACATCGATGAATGTGGGAACATCCATCGCCCATCATATGGGTCTAGTATCATATACACAAGTCTACACCGGTATATCGATACCCGATCTCGATACACCCATGACTAGGGACATTCCAGGATATGCTTATAAACTACAGATGTCCCACTAGTATGATCTCCATCATAATCACAGTAGTCAAGCCTATATCCTCAGGACTTTATCAACATGTATGAATGAATAAAAGCATGATCAAATCAACATGTCAGATAAAGAAGAACCAGATAGCATACTATCTTGTCAAGCAAGAATGTACACTGAATATATAATGGCCTCTAGGGCATACATATATCCAACAATATCGATGCCCTGTCTCGATACACCTACGACTAGGAACATTTGAAGGATGTACTTATCGACTACATTGTCCCTACTAGTATGATATGCATCATAGTCCTGGTAGTCAAGTACTCATCCTATGGGCTTTATCAACATGTAACATAGAGACAATCAGAGTACATGTTAAGATAAAGAGCAACCAGATAGCATACTATCATGTCGAGCAAGAAAGTCCTCCATATATATGTCCAAGCATCCACTACAATATATATCGTATGTACAGTAATGACCTCTAGAGCATACATATAACTAACAATTTCCTCCACCTCACAAAAGAATTAATCATAAATGAGAAACCCTAATTGAGGTGTCTCACTCCAAGTTGTAGTCTAGATCAAATTACAAGAATACCCCTCTCAGCCGTATATGCATACCTGCATCCTTATCCCGAGAAACACGAATACAATGAGACGAAACTAATCCAATAATCATATAATAGGATCCGGCTTAAACCAAATCTGACTATTATAGTCCGCCTGAACATCATATCTGCACAAATACACATATGTGATCGAACCCTGTCGTAAAACCATACGAACTCTACACGTTTTTCCGAAGCTGGGAAACCCTCTGTGTGGGACTCTAAAACTCGACAGTATGCTGGTAGTGGGTTTAACCACAAGCACGTCAGCGGTACTATCTGTACGTAATGGCTACCTAGGTATCTGTCGATAAGAATGCCGACGAGCAAACTCATCCGAACCCCTACAGAGCATGTCTGTGGCAATCTCCGTACAGTCCGGTCTGTTCATCTAAGAGTGTCACATATTAGTCCCAGGGGGCGGCAAGCGTCAGACCCCTAATAGTGCAATAAGTCGTGTCGGAGTGCGGCCAAAAACACCCTGAGAAACTACTGGAATCCCTACCAGCAAATCTCGCTTGCCCTGGCCTGGGAATTTGTGTAATGGCTTTCCGAACACAGCGTGACATCAACCCCCAATACCGGGAGAGATGAATCCTATCTAACCTCCACTGCCTCCAAATGCTTTGGGAATGCACCCAACTACTACCTGTTTGCATGACTCAACAGAGCCATAGTAGGGTAGTAATCTAAAAACAGTGGGAACACACTTAAGGCGAAGTAGCAGTGTCAAGTCGACGGACTAAGCTGTACTCATGTCACCTGAGAACTGCTACCTGACTATAGGTATATTACTAACCTGCAGTTCCCCATGAGTCCGTCTAGTGTAACTTGTAAGTCGACGTTAGACACCCCACATGATGCTGGAAAGCGGAATAGGTAAAGCAATCATTTTGTTTGGGTTAATATCGACTAACTTTACGGATCTTTGCTAAACCCTAACTAACAACTATCTAGAAGTGATTAGCTACGATGATAGATGATTATACCTAAACATTCAAGTCCTTCTTGTTCTTGTAGTTCACTTCCTCGTCGGCCTCCTCGATGTGATAGAAGATCCACCCGAGAGCTCCTTCTCTAAGCTTTAACCTCTCACTTGAGGTAACTAGGTGACTATGATTGCTAATCAAGGTAACCTAGAGAATATAGAAGAGGAATAGGGATCTATTAGTCTTGCTAACCCTTGGATCTCAACACAAGATAGGATTAGGGTTAGTTCTTTGAAGAGAGAGAGCTTGAAGAGAGAGAATGTGAAAGTGAGAATGAAATGAATTATGTCTCATTTGTGAATATATGAAGCATGATAATTATCTAAATGAATAACATTTAATAATATCAACCATGCTTCATTAATTCACTTTGGATGAATCACCTCATGAATCATTAAGCAATAAATGCTTCATTAACTCATTTGGATGAATCACTCCATGAGTCACTAATCCATTTAATGCAAATACCACCTAAGCTCTCCACCTCATCTTTCTTCTAGAAGCTTCTCGACTAATTACGAGAATACCCCTCCCATCCGTGAAAACACGGAAATACTGAGACTGTATACATCCAATAATCCAATACTAGAATATGGCTTAAACTAAAGCCTGCTAGTAAAAACTGTCCGAATATCGTACGTGCATAAATACACGTATGTGTCCGAACCCTGTCGTAAAACCATACGACCTCTATATCGCTCCGCCTGAAGCAAGGAAACTCTCTGTGTGGGGATCTGAAGACTCAATACTACGCTGGCAGTGGGTTTAACCACATGCCGCAAGCGGTACTAGCTGTACGTAACGGTCCCCAGGTAGATGTCGATAAGAAGGCCGATGAGGAAACCCATCCGAACTCCTACTGAGCCTGATGTGATAATCTCCGTACAGTCCGGTCTGTTCATCTAGGACTATAGTATATCGGGCCTAGGGGCGGCAAGCGTCAGTCCCCTAAAAGCGGTATAAGTCATGTCGGAGTGAAGCCCATTACACCTTGAGAAGCTACTGGAAATCCTACCAGTAAATATCGTTTGCCCTGGCCAGCGAATTTGCGTAATGGCTCTCCAAACACAGCGCGATATAAACTCCCAATACCGGGAGAAACGAATCCTATCTAACCGCCACTGCCTCCAAGTGCTTCGGGACTGCACCCAACTGCTACCTGTTTGCACGACTCCTTTGAGCCGTGGTAGGGTAGCAATCTAAGAACAGTGGGAACACACTCGAGACGAAGTAGCAGTATCAAGTCAGCGGACTATGCAGTACTCATGTCACCTGGGAACTGTTAATTGACGATGGGTATAATACCAACCAACAGTTCCCCGCGAGTCATGTCCGTTGTGTAAGTCCACGTTGCCCACCCCGGTGCTAACGGTGAGGCGGAATAGGTAAAAAACGATTTTTTAACACAAGGCAACATGGACTAGAAACTAGAGGATCTTTGCTAAACAAAAACCTAGCAAACTAGCTACAAGTTTTAGCTACTATGTTATAAGGTTATACCTTGGTCTTGAACTCCTTCTCTTCTTGTTCTAATCCTCCTTCTTGCTTGCTCCTTGGAGTGGCTTGGACGGTCTCCTCCTCGTGGTCTCCTCTTTGCCGAAGATAGATCCACCCGAAGGCCTCTACCTTGAGCTCCTATCTCAACCGGGAGGTAACTAGAGTGATTGACTTGCTAGACTAAGAACTCTAGAGTGAGTAGAGAGAAGTATTGATGGTTTTATCTCATAAGCCCATGGTTCCCAATACATGAGAGATGAGAGCTTTGAGAAAGGAAGAGGATGAGCTAATGGATGAGAGAGAATGAGCAAGTGAGAATGAGATAGATTTTTAGCAACCATGCTCTCAAAATAAGAATAATGATAATAATAATAATAATAATTAATAAATTGTGATGGTTAGTTTATGAATGACCATTATCGTAATGAGATACATTTAATGCATTTGCAAGAAACAAGAAGCAGCTTGCAAGTGAAATGATGATGGTCAAATGGTCAACAATAGTCAACCGGTCAACCAAAGTCAAAAGGTCAACAAAAGTCAAATGGTTAACCTAACCATGGCACAATTATCCTTAATTAATATTATTAATCATATTTCTCATTCTCATTAGGGTTTAGAAAAAGTCAACGGTCAACAACCCTAATGAGATTCCTCTGCCTCTGTCAACTGTGCATACACACCCGCATCCGTGTTCCGAGGAACACGAATACAATGAGATAAAACCAATCCCAAAACATATACTAAGATCTGGCTTAAACCAAAGCCTGCTAATAATAACTGCCCGGACACCAAACGTGCATAAGTGTGCGGATGTGAACGAGCCCCGTCGCAAAACCATGCGACCTCTACTCTATTTTGCCCAAAGGCGAACAGCCCTCTGTGTGGGACTCTAAAGACTCGACACTACGCTGGCAGTGGGTTTAACCACAGGCCGCAAGCGGTACTAGCTGTACGTAACGGTCCCCAGGTAGATACCGATAAGAAGACTGATGAGGTGAACCCATCCAAACTCCTACTGAGCCTGAATGTGACAATCTCCGTACAGTCCGGTATGTTCGTCTGAGAGTATCGCATGTCGGGCCTAGCGGGGCGGTAAACGTCAATCCCCTAATAGCGGTTCAAGTCGTGTCGGAGTGTAGCCCAGAACACACCTTGAGATAACACTGGAAACACTACCAGTATATCTCGCTTGCCCTAGCCAGGGACTTTGTGTAATGGCTCTCCTAGACACAGCGCGATATCAACACCCAATACCGGGAGAGACGAATCCTGTCTAACCGTCACTGCCTCCAAGTGCTTCGGGACTGCACCCAACTCCTACCTGTTTGCACGACTCATTTGAGCCGTGGTAGGGTAGTAATCTAAGAACGGTGGGAACACACTCGAGGTGAAGTGACAGTGTCAAGTCAACGGACTATGCTGTACTCATGTCACCTGGGAACTGATAACTGACGATAGGTATAATACCAAACCAACAGTTCCCAGCGCGTCCTGTCCAGTGTACTCGTAACCTAACGAGCACCTACATACTATCTCCAGTACGACGTACTGATGGCTGTGGGACAGACCATCTCCCCTCCTGGGATGAAAAGCGTATACACTAGTCTACTCTGGAGTATCGATGCCCTGTCTCGATAATCCTACGACTAGGGACCTGTATAAGGATGTGCTTGTAAATTACCCAGCCCCTACTAGTGTGACTGCCATCACAACGCTGGTAATCAAGCAAAGATCTTAAGGGCTCCACTAATATGTATAAGCTATATTCTAAAAGAAACATACGCACATATTGAAGTAGAAACAAACCAAGTAGCATACTACCATTTTGAGCAAGATTGTCTTTACAACTGTGAATATCCCAAGCTTCCATTAAGTAATATACACACTAGTATGATACAGTAATGGCCTCTAGGGCATATACACTAACAATCTCCCACTTGCACTAGGGCCATATACTAGCATATCGAAGACCTATCATCTCGATCAGCCGCTCGAACTGAGTCTGGGGTATGGCCTTAGTGAATGGATCTGAAGTGTTATCTTCTGTAGAAACCCTCCGAATCTCGATCTCCCAGTGATCCACGATCTCCCTGATCAAGTGATACCGCCTCAAGATGTGTCTGGACTTCTGATGGGACCTGTGTTCCTTTGCTAAAGCTATAGGCCCGTTGTTGTCACAATATAGAGGTATTGGATCAACAATGGACGGAACCACCTGAAGTTCTGTCAAGAACTTCCTCAACCAGACTGCTTCTTTTGCGGCATCAGATGCTGCGATATATTCCGCTTCCATCGTCGAGTCAGCAACGGTTTCCTGTTTGGAACTCTTCCAACACACCGCCCCTCCATTGAGGGTAAAGACATATCCCGACATGGATTTAGAGTCATCCTTGTCACTCTGGAAGCTGGAGTCAGCAAAGGCCTCGATCTGGAGGTCTTTTCCACCGTAAACCAAAAACATATCCTTAGTCCTTCTCAGGTACTTCAGAATGTTCTTAACCGCTATCCAGTGTTTCTTCCCAGGGTTTGACTGATACCGACTTACCACACTCGGTGCATAAGCTACATCTAGTCTGGTATACAACATCGCATACATTATAGAGCCTACCGCAGATGCGTAGGGTATAATAGACATGCGATCCCTTTCCAAATCAGCCTTGGGAGACATCTCTTTGGAGAGGGTGATCCCGTGACAAGCCGGTAAATTACCGCGCTAGGAATCTTCCATACTGAATCTTTTCAGTATGGTGTCGATGTACCTGGACTGTGAAAGTCTTAATATCCTCTTAGACCTATCACGATGGATCCGGATCCCCAGAATGTAAGAGGCATCACCCAGGTCTTTCATGGAGAACCTGTGTGACAAGAACCCTTTGACAGATTGTAGCATAGGAATGTCATTTCCTATCAAGAGAATGTCATCCATGTATAAAACGAGGAATATGACAGTTCGTGCTACAATTTTACTATAAATGCATGGTTCATCTGGATTTTTGATAAATCCAAATTCTTTGACCGTCTCATCAAAACAGATGTTCCAACTCCGCGATGCCTGCTTTAGTCCATAAATGGACTTAAGAAACTTGCACACTTTCCCGCTGCTCCCACTCTGAATGAAACCCTCTGGCTGGTCCATATAGACACACTCCTCCAAATTTCCATTTAGAAAAGCGGTCTTTACGTCCATCTGCCAAATCTCATAATCGTGGAAGGAAGCAATGGCAAGAAGGATCCGAATGGATTTGAACATAGCTACTAGAGAAAAGGTTTCGTCATAGTCCAAACCAGGTCTCTGACGAAAACCCTTTGCAACAAGTCTAGCCTTATAGGTTTCAACCTGTCCATCTACACCAATTTTCCTTTTGAAGATCCATTTGCAGCCTACGGGTTTTACCCCTTCTGGAGAAATGTCCAAGGTCCATACTTTGTTGGTGTACATGGACTCCATCTCGGTCTGCATTTCATCCAACCATTTTACCGAGTCAGTGCTCTGAATGGCCTGCTGGAAGCTAGTCAGCTCATCATTATCAATGATGCAATCCTCTCTATCCCCGTCTATAAGAAAACCGTAGTATCTCTAGGCCGGATGAGACTGCCTACTACTCCTGCGGAGCGGCGCAGGAATGTCCTGTTCTTTCGAACCTTCTGGTTATTCTAAGCTTTCAGTAATAGCTTGTGGTTCTGGAATTTCCTCCAGTTCTATTACGCTCCCACTTATTTCTTTTTCTAAGAACTGATGTTCCAGAAAGTGGGCATGACGAGAGAAAAAAACCTTTTGTTCTTCTGCGTAATAGAAAAGATACCTCCTGGAGTTCTTTGGGTATCCCACAAACTTGCACTGTACTGAGCGTGCCTCGAGTTTGTCCGCATGCTGATTTTTGACAAAAGCTGGACATCCCTAAATCTTCAGATATTGAAGATAGGGTTTCTTCCCACTCCACATCTGATATAGTGTGGTAGGCACAGTCTTAGTGGGAACTCTGTTCAAAAGATATGCAGCTGATTCTAGTGCATATCCCCAGAAATATCGCGGTAACTCAGTGTTACTCATCATGGAGCGTACCATATCCAATAGGGTTCGGTTCCGTCTCTCCGATACACCGTTATGTTGTGGAGTGTATGGAGGAGTAAGCTGAGAGAGAATTCCATTCTCTTTTAGGTAATCCAGGAACTCGGCACTCAAGTATTCACCACCTCGATCAGATCTCGGTGCCTTGATACTTTTGCATGTTTGTTTTTCTACTTCATTTTTGTATTCCTGGAATTTTTCAAAGGCTTCATATTTATGCTTCATTAATAAGACATGCCCGAACCTTGAAACATCATCCGTAAAAGTAAAGAAGTAAGAATAACCACTTCGCGCATGTGTAGACATTGGACCGCATACATCGTTGTGTACGAGTTCCAAGAGCTCGCTCGCTCTTACTCCATGTCCAGTGAATGGAGTCTTTGTCATCTTTCCTTTGAGACATGATTGACAAGTTTCATATGATTGATATTCGAACGGATCCAAATATCCTTCTATATGTAACTTAGTCAACCTTCTCTCATTGATGTGACCCAGTCTACAATGCTATAAGAAAGCATGATTTATTTCTGGAGACTTTCTTTTGTGTGTATTCTAGACATTGAAAATCTGTGGTTGGTTCAATACGTATATACCATTGCTTAATGTACCCGACCCAATCAGAACATGATTAAGGTGAATGTTTACAACATTGCTTACAAATGCAAAATCATAACCTTCTTTAGACATTAAAGATACAGATATGATATTACAAGTCGCACTGGGTACAAAATAACAGTCACGCAAAACCAAAACATGTCCATCTGACAATCCCAAGTGATAGTCCCCCACGGACTCAGCATCCATGCCAGCTCCGTTTGCAACTCTGAGGGTCATATCACCTGCCTTGAAAACCCTACGCTTTCTCAGTTCCTGCAAAGAATTACAGATATGAGATCCTGATCCGGTATCCAATACCCAGGAAGTAGAGTTTATTGATAGACAGTTTTCAATAACATACACACCTGAAGCCAAAGCCACAACTTGCTTCGGGTCCTGGTTCTTAGCCTTCCAAGCCCTGCAATTTTTCTTCCAGTGTCCTTTCTTATGACAATAAAAGCACTCTTCTTTCTCGACAAGCTGTCCCACTACCTTTGCCACCTTTTCCTTTCCCTTGGCTTCCACTTTACTAACACTGCCCCCTGGTTTGGTGAGATTCTTCTTCTTTCCTTTGGCTTTCGCCTTGGACCTAAAAGAAGAAGGTCCTCCAACAGACAAAGTGGGTGTTTCCCTTACTTTCTTCAGGGTGCCCTCTGCACTCCTCAACATGTTGAGGAGTTCCGGAAGTTCAACTTCTTTTCCTTGCATGTTGAAGTTCAGGATAAACTGGGCGTAAGTGGAAGGAAGGAACTGGAGAATCAAGTCAGTGTAGAGCTCGTTCTCTAACGTGGTCCCGAGGTCCGCGAGCTATTCAATGTAGCCAATCATCTGAAGCACGTGTTCCGCTACAGATGATCCGACGGCCAATCTCACCGAAAACAACTTTTTCGAGGCTTCGTATCTGGCGATACAAGATTGCTCTCCATACAGATCCTTTGTATGGAGAAATATGGATTCTAGGTCCATATCCTTGTGCCTCCTCTGATGTTCATTGTTCATAGAGGCAAGTATGATACACTTGGCCCTCGCGCAATCAATCTCCCAGGTCTTACGGATTTCCTTATTCACGACGCTCGATTGAGGACCTGGGACAGGGGGAGCTTTGGTGGTAAGAATATACCCCAACTGGTCATAAGTGATTGCCATTTTGACATTCCTGAGCCAATCTCTGTAGTTGGGCCATGTCAGTATGTTTTTATCTAGTAGTAACTTAAGGTCGGTCATGATGTTTGGTCGCTGCAATTAGGAGAGAGAGAAGAAACACTTTAGCATGATGCCCTTGCAAGTTTAGAGTGGTTTTTAGTTTGTCTAAACAGGATGGCTCCCACTGTTTCTCGAATCCTTCCTCAAACCATAAAAGAAGAATTAGTCGGGATCAATCTCACCGTACAATACTTGCTTAACCGTTCGGCCAAGACAGTGTTGGTATTTCGAGGGAGGTTTTACGAAGCTTTCGCGAAGTTCCTTAATTAAATAACCTCTTTTCTCTGTGGGCGTAGCCCCGCTAACACCTTTCTAGACACCTACTTGGTTTATAGCATTGATCGTTAAGTGAGAAAGTTTCCCGGGGAGTAGCATATACTCACAGTAGGATCGGGATCCAAATGTCATCGTGTGATAAAGCTGAAGGAATCCTACCAGAATCATCACACTCCAAATGGTATGCAGCACTAGCAAGTTTCAGTTTCTTTAGAAACTCCCGATGTGGATTTTTTCCCCATGCTCTTATGACCTTGACGTAGGCCAAAATATCATAAGTCATATGTCAAGTTCTACCCATCATTTACCAGGTTAATTTGAACCCACCCATACATACCCTTGACGTAGGCCAAAATGGTAGTACGACTATCTCAAACCAACGCATCTATCTATGCAACAGATAAATATCCGGCAGCTACCAATCACTATGCCTTGGCGTAGGTCAAAATACATAGCTTGAATACTACAGAATATTTAACTGAAATGATGGAGTGCTACGAATGGTTTTGGCGAAACCGTGAACGTAGTGAATTTGATATAATCGAAGGAACCTGATAGCTTTTAAACGGAGTGGTTTATACTCCACGTTTAAAAGTTGTTTTGAAAAGAAACCGAGTGGTTTTGAAATTCTTCCAACGATTTTAACTTTGGTTTATTTTCTTGCATTAATTTAATGTGTCCCGTCAATTAATCATACCATTGCAGAAAACAACGAAAATATGGCGTACGCTTATGCCATCCGCATTCGCCACGGGGCCCCGTCATCACCCGTTAGGTTACTTAACTAACGACAGAGTGGGGGCTGGACTAGCACGGATGCAAAACATAAGCAACGCCTACTAGATATCATATATAGATATATACATTCGTCAGATGCAATGATAGACATTCCAGATCACAGATGAACACATTGGATATGCTAAGAATCCGCGTTTCGTTCGAGCCTGAAATGAAAGACGGATTACACGGTCGCGATGAATAGCCAAACCCCACCTTAGACCCCTACGGGTGCGGCAAACTACCCGCCAAGTACCCGAAGTGAAGCAACCTCTCTCAACAACGTGAGTAGGCCACTCGGCACTTCAAAGTACCTGGTAGTTTGTGCACCCCACCTTGGGTCTATCCTAGAGCAAAAATAGTAAAAGAAATAATATAGAATGGCGGCTACAACCTCATCCCGGATGTGCGGCCATAAAATAATATTACATCAATTTACATATTACATCAAATGAAAGATAAAGAAAACTCTCATCTCACAACCCCCAGCTATTCATCCGCGATAATCCAACAAGTTCATATACACAATCCAACAACATTAAAGATCACAGATATGCACAACTCCCACTAATCGACGTATAGTGATTAGTCGACGTTCAGTGCATATATCACATTACAGATATAACCATTTAGCAAAAGTTTGTAGAACTTCAACCAAAACACCAATTTGTAACTACCCCAAACACAACATTGTTCTCTGGATAATCTGGGCAGAAACAAAATATTTTAAAAATCCCAAAACATCAATCTAAACAATCTGCAAGAAATCCGAGTCGCGGCCGAGTCAACTTGGCCGCGGAACCGCGGGGAAATGCTTGGTTTCGCCGCGATTCCGCGGAGCTTTGACCGAGTCGTGGGCTCATTTTTCTTGCATGTTTCTAAAAAACCCAGCACCGATTTTTATGGTATGTTGAAATATTTTTAGGGCAGTTTTAAAAATACATGTTTCGCGAAATTTTTTTTCGGATCGAAGTTCTAATCACTTTGCTAACATGCTAGTTGTTGTTTAGATAGTCACTGATACCACTGTAAGTCCACGTTGCCCACTCCGGTGCTTACGGGGAGGCGGAATAGGTAAAAAAGGATTTTTTAACATAAGGCAACATGGAGTAGAAACTGGAGGATCTTTGCTAAACAAAAACCTAGCAAACTAGCTACAAGTTTTAGCTACTATGTTAGAAGGTTATACCTAGGTCTTGAACTCCTTCTCTTCTTGTTGTGATCCACCTTCTTGCTTGCTCCTTGGAGTGGCTTGGACGGTCTCCTCCTCGTGGTCTCCTCTTCGCCGAAGATAGATCCACCCGAAGGCCTTTACCTTGAGCTCCTACCTAAACCGGGAGGTAACTAAAGTGCTTAGCTTGCTAGACTAAGAACTCTAAAGTGAGTAGAGAGAAGTGTTGATAGTTTTATCTCATAAGCCCATGGTTCTCAACACATGAGAGATGAAAGCTTTGAGAGAGGAAGAGGATGAGCTAATGGATGAGAGAGAATGAGCAAGTGAGAATGAGATAGATTTTTAGCAACCATGCTCTCAAAATAAAAATAATGATAATAATAATAATAATTAAGAAATTTTGATGGTTAGTTTATGAATGACCATTATCATTTCAACATTTAATGCATTTGCAAGAAACAAGAAGCATCTTGCAAGTGAAATGATTATGGTCAAATGGTCAACAATAGTCAACCGGTCAACCAAAGTCAAAAGGTCAACAAATGTCAAATGGTCAACCTAACCATAGCACAGTTATCCTTAATTGATATTATTAATCATATTTCTCATTCTCGTTAGGGTTTAGAAAAAGTCAACGGTCAACAACCCTAATGAGATTCCTCTGCCTCTGTCAACTGTGCATAAACACCCGCATCCGTGTTCCGAGGAACACGAATACAATGAGATAAAACCAATCCCAAAACATATACTAGGATCTGTCTTAAACCAAAGCCCACTAGTAATAACTGCCCGGACACCAAACGTGCACAAGTGCGCGGATGTGAACGAGCCCCGTCACAAAACCATGCGAGCTCTACTCTATTTTGCCCAAAGGCGAACAGCCCTCTATATGGGACTCTAAAGACTCGGCACTATGCTGGCAGTAGGTTTAACCACAGGCCGCAAGCGGTACGAGCTGTACGTAACGGTCCCCAGGTAGATGCCGATAAGAAGACCGATGAGGTGAACCCATCCGAACTCCTACTAAGCCTGAATGTGACAATCTCCTTACAGTCCGGTCTGTTCGTCTGAGAGTATCGCATGTTGGGCCTAGGGAGCGGTAAACGTCAGTCCCCTAATAGCGGTACAAGTCATGTCGGAGTGTAGCCCAGAACACCCTGACATAACACTGGAAACGCTACCAGTATATCTCGCTTGCCCTGGCCAGGGACTTTGTGTAATGGCTCTCCTAGACACAGCGCGATATCAACCCCCAATACCGGGAGAGACGAATCATGTCTAACCGTCACTGCCTCCAAGTGGTTCGGGACTGCACCCAACTACTACCTATTTGCATGACTCATTTGAGTCGTGGTAGGGTAGTAATCTAAGAATAGTGGGAACACACTCGAGGCGAAGTGACAGTGTCAAGTCAACGGACTATGTTGTACTTATGTCACCTGGGAACTGATAACTGAGGATAGGTATAATACCAAACCAACAGTTCCCAGCGAGTCCTGTCCAGTATACTCGTAACCAAACGAGCACCTGCATACTATCTCCAGTACGACGTACTGATGGCTGTAGGACAGACCTGTTAGTGTATATGCCCTAGAGGCCATTACTGTATAATACAAGTTTGTATATTACATGATGGAAGCTTGGGATATTCACAGTTGTATAGACAATCTTGCTCGAAATGGTAGTATGCTACTTGGTTTGTTTCAACTTTAATGTGTGCATGTGTTTCTTTTAGCATATCGCCTATACACATTAGTGGAGCCCTTAGGATCTTTGCTTGATTACCAGCGTTGTGATGGCAGTCACACTAGTGGGGGCTGGATAATCTATAAGCACATCCTTATACAGGTCCCTAGTCATAGGATTATCGAGACGGGGCATCAATACTCCGGAGTAGACTAGCGTATGCGCTTCTCATCCCAGCAGGGGAGATGGTCTGTCCTACAGCCGTCAGTACGTCGTACTTGAGATAGTATGCGGGTGCTCGTTAGGTTACGAGTACACTGGACAGGACTCATCGGGAACTGTTGGTTGGTACTATACCTATCATCAGTTATCAGTTCCCAGGTGACATGAGTACAGCTTAGTCCGCTGACTTGACACTGTCACTTCGCCTCGAGTGTGTTCCCACTGTTCTTAGATTGCTACCCTACCACGGCTCAAATGAGTCGTGCAAACAGGTAGCAGTTGGGTGCAGCCCCGAAGCACTTGGAGGCAGTGACGGTTAGACAGGATTCGTCTCTCCCAGTATTGGGGGTTGATATCGCGTTGTGTCAAGGAGAGCCATTACACATATCCGTCCCTGGCCAGGGCAAGCGGGATATACTGGTAGGTTTTCCAGTGTTATCTCAGGGTGTTCTGGGCTACACTCCGACACGACTTGTACCGCTATTAGGGGACTGACGTTTACCGCCCCCTAGGCCCTCCATGCGATATTCTCAGACGAACAGACCGGACTATACGGAGATTGTCACATTCAGGCTCGGTAGGAGTTCGGATGGATTCACCTCATCAGTCTTCTTATCGGCATCTACCTGGGGACCGTTACGTTCAGCTAGTACTGCTTGCGGCATGTGGTTAAACCAACTGCCAGCGTAGTGTCGAGTCTTTAGAGTCCCACACAGAGAGCTATTCGCCTTTGGGCAAAACAGAGTAGAGGTCGCATGGTTTTGCGACAGGGTTCGTTCACATTCGCGCACTTGTGCACCTTTGGTGTCCAGACAGTTATCACTAGAGGGCTTTGGTTTAAGCCAGATCCTAGTATATGTTTTGGGATTGATTTTATCTCATTGTATTCGTGTTTCTTGGAACACGGATGCGGGTGTGTATGAACAGTTGACTGAGGCAGAGGCAGAGGATTCTCATTAGGGTTGTTGGCTGTTGACTTTTTCTAAACCCTGATGAGAATAAGAAATGTGATTAATAATAAAATTAATTAAGTATTATTGTGCCATGGTTGAGTTGAAAGTTTGACTTTTGTTGACTTTGTTGACCGGTTGACTATTTTGGACTTGTTGACCATCATCATTTCATGGCTATGACTTTTGTTTACTTGTTGTTCTTTACAAAATGCATTAAATGCATGAAATGATAATTGCCATTGATATGAACCATCACATATACTTAATTATTATTATTATCATGATTATTTTCCCTTTTGTGAGCATGGTTGTAAAAAGTCAAGCTCATTCTATCATTCTCATTCTCTCTCATCCAAGCTCTCCCTCTTCCTCTCTCTCAAAGCTCTCATGTCTCATGAGATGAGAAACATGAGCCATTGAGATAAAACCATAAAAATGTTAGTGTATATGCCCCAGAGGCCATTACTGTATCATACTAGTATGTATATTACTTGATGGAAGCTTGGGATATTCACCTTGTATTGACAATCTTGCTCAAAATAGTAGTATGCTACTTGGTTTGTTTCTGCTTTAATGTGTGCATATGTTTCTTTTAGCATATCGCCTTTACACATTAGTGGAGCCCTTAGGATCTTTGCTTGATTACCAGCGTTGTGATGGCAGTCACACTCGTGGGGGCTGGGTAATCCATAAGCACATCCTTATGCAGGTCCCTAGTCGCAGGACTATCGAGACAGGGCATCGATACTCCGGAGTAGACTAGCGTATGCGCTTCTTATCCCATCTTGGGAGACGGTTTGTCCCACAGCCGTCAGTACGTCGTACTTGAGATAGTATGCGGGTGCTCGTTAGGTTACGAGTACACTGGACAGGACTCATCGAGAACTGTTGGTTGGTATTATACCTATCGTCAGTTATCAGTTCCCAGGTGACATGAGTATAGCTTAGTCCGTTGACTTGACACTGTCACTTCGCATCGAGTGTGTTCCCACTGTACTTTGATTACTACCCTACCACGGCTCAAAGGAGTCGTGCAAACAGGTAGTTTTTGGGTGCAGTCCCAAAGCACTTGGAGGCAGTGACGGTTAGACAGGATTCGTCTCTCCCGGTATTGGGGGTTGATATCGCGCTGTGTCCAGGAGAGCCATTACACAAAGTCCCTGGCCAGGGCAAGCAAGATAGACTGGTAGGTTTCCAGTGTTATCTCAGGTGTTCTGGGCTACACTCCGACATGACTTGTACCGCTAGTAGGGGACTGACGTTTACCACCCCCTAGGCCCGCCATGCGATGTTCTTAGACGAACAGACCGGACTGTACGGAGACTGTCACATTCAAGCTCAGTAGGAGTTCAGATGGGTTTACCTCATCAATCTTCTTATCGGCATCTACCTGGGGACCGTTACGTACTGCTAGTGCCGCTTGCGGTCTGTGGTTAAACCCACGGCCAGTGTAGTGTCGAGTCTTTAGAGTCCCACACAGAGAGTTATTCGCCTTTAGGCAAAATGAGTAGAGATCGCATGGTTTATTGACGAGGTTCGTTCACATCCGCGCACTTGTGCACGTTTTGTGTCCGGACAGCTTATACTAGCGGGCTTTGGTTTAAGCCGGATCCTAGTATATGATTTGGGATTGGTTTTATCTCATTGTATTCGTGTTCCTCGGAACACGGATACGGGTGTGTATGCACAGTTGACTGAGGCAGAGGCAGAGGACTTTCATTAGGGTTGATGACCATTGTCATTTTCTTAACCCTAATGTTTATGTGTGAAGTATGATTTATTAATATTAGTTAATTATAATTGTGCATGGTTAGGGTTGTTGACCATTTGACTATACTTGACTTGTTGACCTAGGTGGACAAGTTGACCATCATCATTTCATATGAAAGATACTCTTTGATCCTTGCAAAATCATTTAATGTGAAATGATAATGGTCATTTCTTGATTAACCATCACAATTATCTTTAGCTAATTATCTATTTTTCATAATTCACATATATGTGAGAAGGTTGGATTATTCTTCTCATTCTATCATTCTCATTCTCTCTCCTCATCTTCCTCTCTCTCAAAGCTCTCCCCTCTCATGAGTTGAGAACCATTGAGCTTGAGATAAATCCCTTAAAAATACTCTCTACTTTTTCTAAGGTTCTAGGTTTAGCACACCAAGCACCTTAGTTACTTCTAGTTTGAGGTTGAAGCCAAAGGTAGAGGCCCTCGGGTGGATCTTTCTTCGGCAAGAGAAGGCGACGAGGAGAATCCGATCATCACACTCCGAGGAGCAAGAAGAGAAGGACTTGAAAACCTAGGTATAACCCCTTTTCCGAGTAGCTAAACTTTTTAGCTTTGTAATTAGTTTTTGTTTAGCAAAGATCCCTCCTTTAGCATAGTCCATGTTGCCTAGTGTTGTAAAAATCCGATTTTTCATAACGTTTCCGCCTCCCCGCAAGCACCGGGGTGGGCAACGTGGACTTACAATGGTATCAGAGCCTAGCTAAACACAAACTAACTAGTTAGCAAAGTATTTAGAACTTCGATCGGAAAAAATCGCAAAACACATTTTCAAAAACCCTAGTTTCTGCCGATTTTTATTTCTGCCTTAAAAATAATAAATCATACATGAAAAATCGTCTCAGGGTTTTCTAAAGACACCCACCAAAAACGATCCACTGAACCGGTCAAAGCGTCGCGGTTCCGCGGCAAGAACATGCTTCTTGCCGCGGATCCGCGGCCGAGTTGACTCGGCCGTGGACCGAGTTTGGTGCAGTGTACTTAGTTGGAGGTTTTGGGATTTTTAATATAGTTTGTTTCTACCCAGATTTTCTAGAGAACAAGTTAGTTTTTGGAGTGGTCACAAATCCGTATTTTGATCGAATTTCTTTACACTTTAGCTAATGGTTTATATCTGTGATGTGATATATGTATTGAACGTCTGCTAATCGCTATACGTCGATTAGTGGGGGTTATACATATCTGTGATCTGTAATGTTGATAGTTTGTGTATATGAATTTGTTGGATTGTCGCGGATGAATAGCCGGGGGGTTGTGAGATGAGAGTTTTCTTATTCTTTCAATTCTTGTAATATGTAAACTGATGTAATATTATTTGTATGGCCGCACAACCGGGTTAGGGTTGTAGCCGTCATTGTATAATTTCTTTTACTGTTTTTGCTCCTAGGATAGACCCAAGTTGGGGTGCACAAACTACCGGGTATCTCGAAGTGCCGAGTGGCCTACTCATGGTGTTGCGGGAGGTTGCTTCGCTTCGGGTACTTGGCGGGTAGTTTGCCTCACCCGTAGGGGTCTAGGGTAGGGTTTGGCTAGTCATCGCGATCGTGTAATCCGCTTTTCGTTACAGGCTCGTACGAAATGCGGATTCCTACTATATCCAATGTATTCATCTGTAATCTGGAATGGCTATCATTGCATGTGACGAATGTTTATATATATCTATATGATATCTATTTAGGCGTTGCTTATGTTTTGCATCCGCGCTAGTCCAGCCTCCGCTCTGTCGTTAGTTAAGTAACCTAACGGGTGATGACGGGACCCCGTGGCAAATGCGGATGGCATATGAGTACGTTATATTTTCGTTGTTTTCTGCAATGGTAGGATTAAATGATGGGACGCATTGGAATTAATGCAAGAAAAAATAAACCAAGTAAAAGTCGTTGGAACACTTTCAAAACCACTCGGTTCTTTTCAAAACCAAACTTTTAAATGTGGAGCTTGAACCACTCCTTTTGAAAGCTATCTCGTTCCTTCGATTATATCAAGTTCACTACGTTCACGGTTTCGCCAAAACCATTCGTAGCCCTCCGTCGTTTCACATGAATGGTCAATAAGTATTCAAGCTATGTATGTTGGCCAAAGTCAAGGCATAGTGATTGGTAGCTATTAGGTATTCATGTGCAGCAAAGATAGATGTGTTGGTTTGGGGCAGTCGTTCTACCATGTTGGCCAAAGTCAAAGGTATGTGCGGGTAGGCTCAAATTAACCTGGAGAATGACGGGTAGAACTTGACATGTGACTTATGATATTTTGGCCAAAGTCAAGGTCATAAGAGCATGGGGCAAAAATCCACATCGGGAGTTTCTAAAGAAACTGAAACTTGCCAGTGCTGCATACCATTTGGAGTGTGATGATTCTGGTAGGATTCCTTCAGTTTTGTCACCCGATGATATTTGGATCCCGATCCTACTCTGAGTATATGCTACTCCTCCGGAACTTTCTCACTTAACGATCAATGCTATAAACCAAGTAGGTGTCTAGAAAGGTGTTAGCGGGGCTACGCCCACAGGAAAAAGAGGTTACTTAATTAAGGAACTTCGCGAAAGCGTTGGAAAACCTCCCTCGAAGTACCGACACTGGCCTGGTGTAACGTCTTCAAAATAATAAAATATGATTTTTGGGAAATTTTATAATTTAATATTATTTTAATGAATATTTTAATATTCTGGTATAATTAAATACAGATAAATGTGGAAAAATTATGGAAAATTCTAAAATAAGGTATTTTAAGGAATTGCCTCGTTTTCTGTGCATGCCCCCATTTCCTCTAGTTTTGACCCTGAGTATGTCTAGTTTTGACTGATTCCATCTAGGGTGAAATCTGGGTTGATTTTCCTATGTTGGTGTATAATTTGGGACTTGTTTTAGCATGGATTTTGGTATTTGGTGATTCATTCCTGTCGGGTGGCGTTTGGACGTCAACGACAAGTGGATTTTGATTGTGTTTACATGCGAGTCGATAGGTTTTTACCTATGCGGGTAGCGTGTGCTATTTTGGTTTCCGATGTGATTTTCATGTGCTTTAGCATTGTGATATACTTGTAGGTACCCCGCGTGATGTTGAGGCAAAGGAGGTGAAGATAGCGACATCGGCTTTGGCACACGAGAAGCAATGTGAGTAGATTTATATCTACGGGGAGAAGTCGGGTGGATGGCGTATAGCACCCCCGCAGTCCGTGGTGATGTATACGAATACGTATACACACGAATATTTATTATGTGTTGTTTAGGGTTATTGATGGTAATAATGATATTTTGATGATAAGAATATATTGGTTTAGTATAGTGCGAACCCTAGAGTAGTGGTTGCACTCACACATACATTTACACACATACTTGCATTCATTCTTTCATTTATTAGAGTGCATATGATGGTGCGTATATCTACACATGGGTATGGGACTATGTGTTTATATACGGGATTTGAGGATGATACGTGGTTTGAGATGATACTTGATGTGAGGCCGTGAGATCGGCGGTGTGACATAGCTTGTCTTCGAGGTGCGATATGATAGTTTTAGCGGGCCTTTGGACATGTGCTTTACCCGCATTCATATTTTTATAGATGGTATCGATTTGTACTAGACTTAGAGTAGTATCCCAGATTATGCGATCTGATGATAGTGATACCTGATATGTGATGAGGTACTGTGACTTTGACCCCTACCCAGCTATTGGGATGCCGTACGACGATCTACCGTACGAGCCGATATTGATGATAGATCCGCACTCATGACTCGAGGATATCTTACGATATGTTATTGAGGCGGGATCACCGACTATCATATCTATATATATTGACTCAGATTAGGTGGTTTCTTACCCCTCCTGTCTAGATTACTTAGTAGACATTAGACTGGACCGAGTCATACCTATTTCAAACTAACGAATCGGGGATATTTTAAAGATAGGCAGAAGGGTCATACGGATATTTTCAAATGATGTATCTTTTCTTAAAACACCGTAGCCCTTGTTTTTCCAAAAGCCCTGATTCGTCTTATTTCAAATGGCACCCCTGCATGACTTGTACAGATTGGTGTAGATTCTTTACTTCTGCGTTGATTATTCGATTCCGCATATTCATGCTATTTGCATTGCATCGCTTGTACTGTGGTTATATTTCAGTCATGCTGCTAGGACACCAGCACCATTATCGATGATGCATATGTTCCACGTACACTTGTTGCCGGCTCACACACTCATCATCGATAATTGCCATGTCACTACACTGTAGTACTATTGCATTCAGTATATGATCCTTGCATGACATGATGATATGCATACCTTCCTTTACATGTCGCATACTTCATGCTTTTGATTATACGCATTGAGATATGTTTCTATGATATTTCTGGATTTGGGAACCGAGAGTGTTTCAAAAGAGAATATGTCATTGCTTTAAAAACCCGGTTACCCTTGATATGATATTTCAGTGAGTCCACCATGTGTTTTCTCGGTGCTGAGAGCGACATGTGAAACCCGAATCGAGGAGTGGATGAGCCGATTGTGGGTACATGGTGGACCCGGTATGGTTCCCCTCGGCAAGATGATCGATGAGCTTTGCCGATTGAGCCTGGAGGCGGGCGAGTACCTACCGGTGATTGGTTGGACCTGGTGGTTATCTGGAGGATACTGACCAGAGTCGATGGATAGATTTGGGCGTCCTGCCGGGGCCGAGGGCCGATACCGCAGACAGAGTCCGCGGGCCGATCCGGACTGACGGAGCCCGATATATGAGGATTTATGTGCCGATGCTGGGCACAGTTTTCATGATGTTTTCGAGTGCCGATGCTGGGCACTCCGGTTCCATGATTTTGACATGTCGCGAGGGACACGGGTGGGGTGTATCCTCATATTTCCATGCACAGGTTTCATGATATTTACTTGCATGATGGTTATTGTCATTGGGTGACGGGTGGACGGGATCCACGTGTGTGCAGATTTGATTACATTGATCATACCTCATATTCATGACATGCTATTACCTGAGGCACTAGCACGAGCACTTGGCATTACACTCATGTAGAGATTACATTGCCAGTTTAGCATGCTTCAGCTTTATTCATATTGAGGTTTATTTATATCTGATCGTATTGACCCAGGATGGGTCATGCATTCGATCTCTGCTTGTAGATATTTTCTATTCACGAGTTGGCAACTCACCCCCGTTGTGCCCCAGTCCTTGCAGGTTTTTGCCGTACAGATTCCATAGCGGCATTTCTGGCACACTGCTTCCTTATGGGTGACTTGCTTGGATAGGTGGGTTCTTTTGTATCAGAACCGCCATTGTTCATGTATCATTTATTGTATCTAGAATTTCCATCAACCAAAACTTGTAGTTTGTTTCAGACTTAGAAATCAGTGTTGTATTATTTCGACCTTAGAGTCGCGCTTGTAGTATTGCGGTTTTCTGGCTGTTTTTGAGTTTCTTTTCAGTTTTGATCCTCGCCCCTTGGCGTTGTATATTATTATTGCTTGCGTGGTTGTGACCGTCGATTGACGAAGAGCTAGCTCCCGCTTGGGGATGCCTTTTATCATTTCATATATATTATTCTTGTTGTACCCCGTTCGAGGCCAGTTTTTACATAGGAAACTCTGCCGAAATTTTCAGGAAAGGTTACACATTTTAAAAAATGCATATTCGGCTTAGTTATTTAAAAACTTTGATTTCCAAACATGATTTCCTTACTTTTCAAAAACAGTTTTCCTTATTTACTCTTAAAATGGTTTTAGATTGCTGGGCTTTTGGCTTACTTGGATCAGATGGGGTCCTATAGACTTCATATGGTTCAAGGGCCAGTCACGTGCTCTTTCGGGTCGTGACAAAGTTGGTATCAGAGCGCTAGGTTGACCTTGGTTCGAGTCTAAGTTTGACTATATGGAGCCTAGGGCGTTATCTATATAAGGAACTTAGGCTTGACCTTACGGAACTTAGACTTGGTCGAGGGGGTATTAAACCCGAACTTTCGTCGTGTAGGATGACCCTTGGTTGATGGAATAGGTGACTAAAGTAGAGTGATGTACCGTAGGTATGTTCCGCGGCATACTTACGACACGCCACTCCGCTTAAGAAACCTTAGGTTGTACATTTCCTTGCATTGTGTCATATTCCTTCCTATGATCTATCTTCATCGATACTGGTTATGGTTTTGCTGCCGCGATTGCACGGGCAGAGTGAGCTACGGCTCGAGTTGTCAGCATGAGCTCGTCGCGGACGAGGACTGACCGGGGCGTGATTCCAGAGACATACGGTTGCATTGAGGCTTCGTATTTTGTGTTTCCGCACTATGGGCGTTTGACAGATCGCTGCTGTGAGATTTCTAGGATGTACTGGACGGTACCAGAGGATTGAGCCACTGATAGAGGCCAGCCAGGATGTGATGACCGTTGATGTATCGCTTATTCATGATGGTTGAGGCGCTGCTTAGCGTATCGACGAATGAGCCAGTTGTTGCTGCGAGTGATGAGATATCGCCCAGATGATTGGAGCTACTGCAGCATGAGCATATTCTTAGAGATGTGATAGTGAGTCGCTAGTCACCGAGGATTAATGACTAGGACGTGTGGTTCGTTCGCTTACCCCGATGCGGGGTCATCAGATAGATTGATTCCAGCTAGAGGCGACTTCACGCAGGTTCGTTGAGAGTCGATTGAGACGATCGAAGGTCAGGAACCCATTTTCCAAGTTTAAAGTATACGGAAAGACATGCAGGTGATTCTATGGACCCTCTAGAAGAATGAAACCCTAACTCGACTTAATGACCGTATGAAAGCTTTTGAACCTTAGGGTTTGCGGCAGTTCCTCGGCGCCATTAGTGAGGCTTGGGTTTGCCCTTCTACGGCTGGACCACCGACGCTGTGGCATGTACTCGATACTATTAAACTGTACCCGAGATGTTGAGCTCTTGGGGGATTGTGAGGTTCTGACGAGTCGATCGGATGATTCGACATCATTCGGATATCATGTGATGGGACACTGCTTAGGAGACTCCAGATACGAGCATAGCCGTCGGAGCGCAGTCTGTGTAGCCATGATGAGATGAGTCCGAATCAATCGATAGTGGAGCAAGGTGGAGTAAAGAGTTTGCACGAGATTTCGACGAGATGACGTTCCACTCCGCTGACATTAGAGATGCGATATGCACGCTGAGGACGTGTTCGGCTAGATATCTTCTACTGAGTGATGAAGATACTGAGTTCGTGATTTCGAGTCCGTGTTAGAGACTTCGGGTGGACCGTAGCCGAGGACATTGCAGTGTGCAGATAAAGACGCGACGTCGAATGGTCGATGTTACAGACAAGCGGGACAAGAAGTTCGTGCGAGAGGCAGACGAGCCAGACGAGCTTTTACTACACCCCGTTAAGATTAAAAGCCGGACATGCATACAGAGGCGCAGAGATGCGACCAGCTTCCGAGGAGATGTTGTACTAAGGACGCAGGGTCCAGAGAGCGAGAAAAGATTACGCCTGAGTACCAGCCTCTTTACAGTTTGGCTTAGGCAAGATCAGAAGAGACCTTGAGTAGGAATCCTTCCAGTACACTGCTGCAATAAGAGTTGCACCCAGGATCGGATGTGTGATATGCATTCAGAGGACCCGAGGTCGGCGCCAGAGATGTGCTGCTTTACGAGCGGTCGTGAGGATTGACCGAGAGATGACCAGGGAAGTGCAAGAACGGAATCGTTCCTGTCAGCGCACCTGACCGGGCCGATGAGCCGATGGATTGCGAGTTGGTAATCTACAGGAAAGATCAGGAACCAGAGGCAGAGGACGCCAGCCGCGAGCAAGAGGCAAGTAGATATCTTGCGCCGCTAGCATCGGATGTACCGGTACCTTCTCGACCCTGAAAGAGGGTATACCGACGACGGTAATTATGATTTGTGATTTTGTGATTTGATTATCACATATCCGTTGCTTTGGATTTCGGTATTTTGGGCGATCTATTCGCATGATTTAGTCTTGATGACTGAGTTTCATGATATTTGATTTTGTGCACCATGGTTGCACCTACTGGGTATTTATACCTTGTACATAGTTATTACTCTTGAGCTGTTGATTGCGATTTCATGCCTATTTTATGCTGGTGATTTGATTTACGCTTCCAGCAGAGTTTCATGTAATTTTAGTGTTTTGATTTTGCACTCGGTATAGCTTATATGTGCTTGTAGTGCATCGATATGTGTTTTGTGCCCGCAGCTGCACACGTTTATGATTTTCTTCATATCTGGATACACTTGGTGTTGCTGCTTACGTATTTGAGTTATTGCTTGGTATTTGTGCATGGGATGCACCAGTTCTATACTTCGTGCATTTGTCGCACCAGTTTTATGTTTCTTGCGTTTATCACATCAGATTTATATTTCGTGCCTTTGTTGCACCGGATTTATATTTTGTGCATTACGATTGCACCTGACTTCGATTTGATGCCTTTCGGTATGTCGATTTTGATTGTGATATTGATGTGGATTCTTGCAGTCCGTGCTTTTGACTGGACTTACGCATATTCGACGTTGCTATTGGATTTTGTGATTCCGTGCATATTGAGTGCGCAGGGTCTAGATTTTCATTCGTGCATGATGGATGCACCGATTTGGATTTTCGCGCATGTTGGGCGCATGTTTTGAGATACGATTTTGGGGCACACCAGATGCACTAAATCGAGATTCTTCGTGCATGTCAGATGCACCTGTTTTGGCTGTCAGGCACACATGTTGCCTATGACAGATGCTTCGTGCACACCCGTTGCACCTAGATGTTGTTTTGTGCACATGTTTAGCACATATATGGATTTTGATTTCCGTACGCGTCAGACGCACAGGGTGGTGTTATGTGCATTTTTTGGAATTTATTCCTTTTGGAGCAGTACATTTTTATGATGTGGGATATTTGCTTTCATACTGAACAGGACTAGTCAGTGGACAGTGCCTGGATATATTTTGCATGCATCGATAGTTATCGAAGGGATTTCCGAAAAGCGAGCTATAGTCTCAGTATATACCTACGTGTCCGATATGACACAAAACGTTTTAAAAACAAGGAAACCCTTCTGATTATTTTCAAAATGGTGGAACGTGCTTATTAAACAAAGGATATATATACACATATATAGTTATTTTCTTATGAGAAACGTCCGCCACTGTGCAGTGTTACGCGCATCGCACAGCGACTTAAAAAGATTTGGCATACAGTTGCATCAGCTAATTACATGTATAGATTGGGTGTCTACATGTATAGTCTTGGTCCATATCATATTGATTTTGTATTGGATTTGACATTGTGTCGTTACCATGACTCCGATGATTGCGGATGCTTGATGGAGTGTTGCTTTTGAGTTATCTGCTCAGTACTCATGCGCATGCATTGCGCTATGATGTTTTATGTATAGATGTTTTCGGAGCCCCGATGACTTGGAATTTGTATTGAAATATTTTAGTATTTGGGGGTTTAAATTTAAATTCAGGGACCGAATTTCTTTAAGGGGAGGTAGATTGTAACGCCTTCAAAATAATAAAATATGATTTTTGGGAAATTTTATAATTTAATATTATTTTAATGAATATTTTAATATTCTGGTATAATTAAATACAGATAAATGTGGAAAAATTATGGAAAATTCTAAAATAAGGTATTTTAAGGAATTGCCTCGTTTTCTGTGCATGCCCCCATTTCCTCTAGTTTTGACCCTGAGTATGTCTAGTTTTGACTGATTCCATCTAGGGTGAAATCTGGGTTGATTTTCCTATGTTGGTGTATAATTTGGGACTTGTTTTAGCATGGATTTTGGTATTTGGTGATTCATTCCTGTCGGGTGGCGTTTGGACGTCAACGACAAGTGGATTTTGATTGTGTTTACATGCGAGTCGATAGGTTTTTACCTATGCGGGTAGCGTGTGCTATTTTGGTTTCCGATGTGATTTTCATGTGCTTTAGTATTGTGATATACTTGTAGGTACCCCGCGTGATGTTGAGGCAAAGGAGGTGAAGATAGCGACATCGGCTTTGGCACACGAGAAGCAATGTGAGTAGATTTATATCTACGGGGAGAAGTCGGGTGGATGGCGTATAGCACCCCCGCAGTCCGTGGTGATGTATACGAATACGTATACACACGAATATTTATTATGTGTTGTTTAGGGTTATTGATGGTAATAATGATATTTAGATGATAAGAATATATTGGTTTAGTATAGTGCGAACCCTAGAGTAGTGGTTGCACTCACACATACATTTACACACATACTTGCATTCATTCTTTCATTTATTAGAGTGCATATGATGGTGCGTATATCTACACATGGGTATGGGACTATGTGTTTATATACGGGATTTGAGGATGATACGTGGTTTGAGATGATACTTGATGTGAGGCCGTGAGATCGGCGGTGTGACATAGCTTGTCTTCGAGGTGCGATATGATAGTTTTAGCGGGCCTTTGGACATGTGCTTTACCCGCATTCATATTTTTATAGATGGTATCGATTTGTACTAGACTTAGAGTAGTACCCCAGATTATGCGATCTGATGATAGTGATACCTGATATGTGATGAGGTACTGTGACTTTGACCCCTACCCAGCTATTGGGATGCCGTACGACGATCTACCGTACGAGCCGATATTGATGATAGATCCGCACTCATGACTCGAGGATATCTTACGATATGTTATTGAGGCGGGATCACCGACTATCATATCTATATATATTGACTCAGATTAGGTGGTTTCTTACCCCTCCTGTCTAGATTACTTAGCAGACATTAGACTGGACCGAGTCATACCTATTTCAAACTAACGAATCGGGGATATTTTAAAGATAGGCAGAAGGGTCATACGGATATTTTCAAATGATGTATCTTTTCTTAAAATACCGTAGCCCTTGTTTTTCCAAAAGCCCTGATTCGTCTTATTTCAAATGGCACCCCTGCATGACTTGTACAGATTGGTGTAGATTCTTTACTTCTGCGTTGATTATTCGATTCCGCATATTCATGCTATTTGCATTGCATCGCTTGTACTGTGGTTATATTTCAGTCATGCTGCTAGGACACCAGCACCATTATCGATGATGCATATGTTCCACGTACACTTGTTGCCGGCTCACACACTCATCATCGATAATTGCCATGTCACTACACTGTAGTACTATTGCATTCAGTATATGATCCTTGCATGACATGATGATATGCATACCTTCCTTTACATGTCGCATACTTCATGCTTTTGATTATACGCATTGAGATATGTTTCTATGATATTTCTGGATTTGGGAACCGAGAGTGTTTCAAAAGAGAATATGTCATTGCTTTAAAAACCCGGTTACCCTTGATATGATATTTCAGTGAGTCCACCATGTGTTTTCTCGGTGCTGAGAGCGACATGTGAAACCCGAATCGAGGAGTGGATGAGCCGATTGTGGGTACATGGTGGACCCGGTATGGTTCCCCTCGGCAAGATGATCGATGAGCTTTGCCGATTGAGCCTGGAGGCGGGCGAGTACCTACCGGTGATTGGTTGGACCTGGTGGTTATCTGGAGGATACTGACCAGAGTCGATGGATAGATTTGGGCGTCCTGCCGGGGCCGAGGGCCGATACCGCAGACAGAGTCCGCGGGCCGATCCGGACTGACGGAGCCCGATATATGAGGATTTATGTGCCGATGCTGGGCACAGTTTTCATGATGTTTTCGAGTGCCGATGCTGGGCACTCCGGTTCCATGATTTTGACGTGTCGCGAGGGACACGGGTGGGGTGTATCCTCATATTTCCATGCACAGGTTTCATGATATTTACTTGCATGATGGTTATTGTCATTGGGTGACGGGTGGACGGGATCCACGTGTGTGCAGATTTGATTACATTGATCATACCTCATATTCATGACATGCTATTACCTGAGGCACTAGCACGAGCACTTGGCATTACACTCATGTAGAGATTACATTGCCAGTTTAGCATGCTTCAGCTTTATTCATATTGAGGTTTATTTATATCTGATCGTATTGACCTAGGATGGGTCATGCATTCGATCTCTGCTTGTAGATATTTTCTATTCACGAGTTGGCAACTCACCCCCGTTGTGCCCCAGTCCTTGCAGGTTTTTGCCGTACAGATTCCATAGCGGCATTTCTGGCACACTGCTTCCTTATGGGTGACTTGCTTGGATAGGTGGGTTCTTTTGTATCAGAACCGCCATTGTTCATGTATCATTTATTGTATCTAGAATTTCCATCAACCAAAACTTGTAGTTTGTTTCAGACTTAGAAATCAGTGTTGTATTATTTCGACCTTAGAGTCGCGCTTGTAGTATTGCGGTTTTCTGGCTGTTTTTGAGTTTCTTTTCAGTTTTGATCCTCGCCCCTTGGCGTTGTATATTATTATTGCTTGCGTGGTTGTGACCGTCGATTGACGAAGAGCTAGCTCCCGCTTGGGGATGCCTTTTATCATTTCATATATATTATTCTTGTTGTACCCCGTTCGAGGCCAGTTTTTACAAAGGAAACTCTGCCGAAATTTTCAGGAAAGGTTACACATTTTAAAAAATGCATATTCGGCTTAGTTATTTAAAAACTTTGATTTCCAAACATGATTTCCTTACTTTTCAAAAACAGTTTTCCTTATTTACTCTTAAAATGGTTTTAGATTGCTGGGCTTTTGGCTTACTTGGATCAGATGGGGTCCTATAGACTTCATATGGTTCAAGGGCCAGTCACGTGCTCTTTCGGGTCGTGACAAAGTTGGTATCAGAGCGCTAGGTTGACCTTGGTTCGAGTCTAAGTTTGACTATGTGGAGCCTAGGGCGTTATCTATATAAGGAACTTAGGCTTGACCTTACGGAACTTAGACTTGGTCGAGGGGGTATTAGACCCGAACTTTCGTCGTGTAGGATGACCCTTGGTTGATGGAATAGGTGACTAAAGTAGAGTGATGTACCGTGGGTATGTTCCGCGGCATACTTACGACACGCCACTCCGCTTAAGAAACCTTAGGTTGTACATTTCCTTGCATTGTGTCATATTCCTTCCTATGATCTATCTTCATCGATACTGGTTATGGTTTTGCTGCCGCGATTGCACGGGCAGAGTGAGCTACGGCTCGAGTTGTCAGCATGAGCTCGTCGCGGATGAGGACTGACCGGGGCGTGATTCCAGAGACATACGGTTGCATTGAGGCTTCGTATTTTGTGTTTCCGCACTATGGGCGTTTGACAGATCGCTGCTGTGAGATTTCTAGGATGTACTGGACGGTACCAGAGGATTGAGCCACTGATAGAGGCCAGCCAGGATGTGATGACCGTTGATGTATCGCTTATTCATGATGGTTGAGGCGCTGCTTAGCGTATCGACGAATGAGCCAGTTGTTGCTGCGAGTGATGAGATATCACCCAGATGATTGGAGCTACTGCAGCATGAGCATATTCTTAGAGATGTGATAGTGAGTCGCTAGTCACCGAGGATTAATGACTAGGACGTGTGGTTCGTTCGCTTACCCCGATGCGGGGTCATCAGATAGATTGATTCCAGCTAGAGGCGACTTCACGCAGGTTCGTTGAGAGTCGATTGAGACGATCGAAGGTCAGGAACCCATTTTCCAAGTTTAAAGTATACGGAAAGACATGCAGGTGATTCTATGGACCCTCTAGAAGAATGAAACCCTAACTCGACTTAATGACCGTATGAAAGCTTTTGAACCTTAGGGTTTGCGGCAGTTCCTCGGCGCCATTAGTGAGGCTTGGGTTTGCCCTTCTACGGCTGGACCACCGACGCTGTGGCATGTACTCGATACTATTAAACTGTACCCGAGATGTTGAGCTCTTGGGGGATTGTGAGGTTCTGACGAGTCGATCGGATGATTCGACATCATTCGGATATCATGTGATGGGACACTGCTTAGGAGACTCCAGATACGAGCATAGCCGTCGGAGCGCAGTCTGTGTAGCCATGATGAGATGAGTCCGAATCAATCGATAGTGGAGCAAGGTGGAGTAAAGAGTTTGCACGAGATTTCGACGAGATGACGTTCCACTCCGCTGACATTAGAGATGCGATATGCACGCTGAGGACGTGTTCGGCTAGATATCTTCTACTGAGTGATGAAGATACTGAGTTCGTGATTTCGAGTCCGTGTTAGAGACTTCGGGTGGACCGTAGCCGAGGACATTGCAGTGTGCAGATAAAGACGCGACGTCGAATGGTCGATGTTACAGACAAGCGGGACAAGAAGTTCGTGCGAGAGGCAGACGAGCCAGACGAGCTGTTACTACACCCCGTTAAGATTAAAGGCCGGACATGCATACAGAGGCGCAGAGATGCGACCAGCTTCCGAGGAGATGTTGTACTAAGGACGCAGGGTCCAGAGAGCGAGAAAAGATTACGCCTGAGTACCAGCCTCCTTACAGTTTGGCTTAGGCAAGATCAGAAGAGACCTTGAGTAGGAATCCTTCCAGTACACTGCTGCAATAAGAGTTGCACCCAGGATCGGATGTGTGATATGCATTCAGAGGACCCGAGGTCGGCGCCAGAGATGTGCTGCTTTACGAGCGGTTGTGAGGATTGACCGAGAGATGACCAGGGAAGTGCAAGAACGGAATCGTTCCTGTCAGCGCACCTGACCGGGCCGATGAGCCGATGGATTGCGAGTTGGTAATCTACAGGAAAGATCAGGAACCAGAGGCAGAGGACGCCAGCCGCGAGCAAGAGGCAAGTAGATATCTTGCGCCGCTAGCATCGGATGTACCGGTACCTTCTCGACCCTGAAAGAGGGTATACCGACGACGGTAATTATGATTTGTGATTTTGTGATTTGATTATCACATATCCGTTGCTTTGGATTTCGGTATTTTGGGCGATCTATTCGCATGATTTAGTCTTGATGACTGAGTTTCATGATATTTGATTTTGTGCACCATGGTTGCACCTACTGGGTATTTATACCTTGTACATAGTTATTACTCTTGAGCTGTTGATTGCGATTTCATGCCTATTTTATGCTGGTGATTTGATTTACGCTTCCAGCAGAGTTTCATGTAATTTTAGTGTTTTGATTTTGCACTCGGTATAGCTTATATGTGCTTGTAGTGCATCGATATGTGTTTTGTGCCCGCAGCTGCACACGTTTATGATTTTCTTCATATCTGGATACACTTGGTGTTGCTGCTTACGTATTTGAGTTATTGCTTGGTATTTGTGCATGGGATGCACCAGTTCTATACTTCGTGCATTTGTCGCACCAGTTTTATGTTTCTTGCGTTTATCACATCAGATTTATATTTCGTGCCTTTGTTGCACCGGATTTATATTTTGTGCATTACGATTGCACCTGACTTCGATTTGATGCCTTTCGGTATGTCGATTTTGATTGTGATATTGATGTGGATTCTTGCAGTCCGTGCTTTTGACTGGACTTACGCATATTCGACGTTGCTATTGGATTTTGTGATTCCGTGCATATTGAGTGCGCAGGGTCTAGATTTTCATTCGTGCATGATGGATGCACCGATTTGGATTTTCGCGCATGTTGGGCGCATGTTTTGAGATACGATTTTGGGGCACACCAGATGCACTAAATCGAGATTCTTCGTGCATGTCAGATGCACCTGTTTTGGCTGTCAGGCACACATGTTGCCTATGACAGATGCTTCGTGCACACCCGTTGCACCTAGATGTTGTTTTGTGCACATGTTTAGCGCATATATGGATTTTGATTTCCGTACGCGTCAGACGCACAGGGTGGTGTTATGTGCATTTTTTGGAATTTATTCCTTTTGGAGCAGTACATTTTTATGATGTGGGATATTTTCTTTCATACTGAGCAGGACTAGTCAGTGGACAGTGCCTGGATATATTTTGCATGCATCGATAGTTATCGAAGGGATTTCCGAAAAGCGAGCTATAGTCTCAGTATATACCTACGTGTCCGATATGACACAAAACGTTTTAAAAACAAGGAAACCCTTCTGATTATTTTCAAAATGGTGGAACGTGCTTATTAAACAAAGGATATATATACACATATATAGTTATTTTCTTATGAGAAACGTCCGCCACTGTGCAGTGTTACGCGCATCGCACAGCGACTTAAAAAGATTTGGCATACAGTTGCATCAGCTAATTACATGTATAGATTGGGTGTCTACATGTATAGTCTTGGTCCATATCATATTGATTTTGTATTGGATTTGACATTGTGTCGTTACCATGACTCCGATGATTGCGGATGCTTGATGGAGTGTTGCTTTTGAGTTATCTGCTCAGTACTCATGCGCATGCATTGCGCTATGATGTTTTATGTATAGATGTTTTCGGAGCCCCGATGACTTGGAATTTGTATTGAAATATTTTAGTATTTGGGGGTTTAAATTTAAATTCAGGGACCGAATTTCTTTAAGGGGGGGTAGATTGTAACGCCTTCAAAATAATAAAATATGATTTTTGGGAAATTTTATAATTTAATATTATTTTAATGAATATTTTAATATTCTGGTATAATTAAATACAGATAAATGTGGAAAAATTATGGAAAATTCTAAAATAAGGTATTTTAAGGAATTGCCTCGTTTTCTGTGCATGCCCCCATTTCCTCTAGTTTTGACCCTGAGTATGTCTAGTTTTGACTGATTCCATCTAGGGTGAAATCTGGGTTGATTTTCCTATGTTGGTGTATAATTTGGGACTTGTTTTAGCATGGATTTTGGTATTTGGTGATTCATTCCTGTCGGGTGGCGTTTGGACGTCAACGACAAGTGGATTTTGATTGTGTTTACATGCGAGTCGATAGGTTTTTACCTATGCGGGTAGCGTGTGCTATTTTGGTTTCCGATGTGATTTTCATGTGCTTTAGCATTGTGATATACTTGTAGGTACCCCGCGTGATGTTAAGGCAAAGGAGGTGAAGATAGCGACATCGGCTTTGGCACACGAGAAGCAATGTGAGTAGATTTATATCTACGGGGAGAAGTCGGGTGGATGGCGTATAGCACCCCCGCAGTCCGTGGTGATGTATACGAATACGTATACACACGAATATTTATTATGTGTTGTTTAGGGTTATTGATGGTAATAATGATATTTTGATGATAAGAATATATTGGTTTAGTATAGTGCGAACCCTAGAGTAGTGGTTGCACTCACACATACATTTACACACATACTTGCATTCATTCTTTCATTTATTAGAGTGCATATGATGGTGCGTATATCTACACATGGGTATGGGACTATGTGTTTATATACGGGATTTGAGGATGATACGTGGTTTGAGATGATACTTGATGTGAGGCCGTGAGATCGGCGGTGTGACATAGCTTGTCTTCGAGGTGCGATATGATAGTTTTAGCGGGCCTTTGAACATGTGCTTTACCCGCATTCATATTTTTATAGATGGTATCGATTTGTACTAGACTTAGAGTAGTACCCCAGATTATGCGATCTGATGATAGTGATACCTGATATGTGATGAGGTACTATGACTTTGACCCCTACCCAGCTATTGGGATGCCGTACGACGATCTACTGTACGAGCCGATATTGATGATAGATCCGCACTCATGACTCGAGGATATCTTACGATATGTTATTGAGGCGGGATCACCGACTATCATATATATATATATTGACTCAGATTAGGTGGTTTCTTACCCCTCCTGTCTAGATTACTTAGTAGACATTAGACTGGACCGAGTCATACCTATTTCAAACTAACGAATCGGGGATATTTTAAAGATAGGCAGAAGGGTCATACGGATATTTTCAAATGATGTATCTTTTCTTAAAACACCGTAGCCCTTGTTTTTCCAAAAGCCCTGATTCGTCTTATTTCAAATGGCACCCCTGCATGACTTGTACAGATTGGTGTAGATTCTTTACTTCTGCGTTGATTATTCGATTCCGCATATTCATGCTATTTGCATTGCATCGCTTGTACTGTGGTTATATTTCAGTCATGCTGCTAGGACACCAGCACCATTATCGATGATGCATATGTTCCACGTACACTTGTTGCCGGCTCACACACTCATCATCGATAATTGCCATGTCACTACACTGTAGTACTATTGCATTCAGTATATGATCCTTGCATGACATGATGATATGCATACCTTCCTTTACATGTCGCATACTTCATGCTTTTGATTATACGCATTGAGATATGTTTCTATGATATTTCTGGATTTGGGAACCGAGAGTGTTTCAAAAGAGAATATGTCATTGCTTTAAAAACCCGGTTACCCTTGATATGATATTTCAGTGCGTCCACCATGTGTTTTCTCGGTGCTGAGAGAGACATGTGAAACCCGAATCGAGGAGTGGATGAGCCGATTGTGGGTACATGGTGGACCCGGTATGGTTCCCCTCGGCAAGATGATCGATGAGCTTTGCCGATTGAGCCTGGAGGCGGGCGAGTACCTACCGGTGATTGGTTGGACCTGGTGGTTATCTGGAGGATACTGACCAGAGTCGATGGATAGATTTGGGCGTCCTGCCGGGGCCGAGGGCCGATACCGCAGACAGAGTCCGCGGGCCGATCCGGACTGACGGAGCCCGATATATGAGGATTTATGTGCCGATGCTGGGCACAGTTTTCATGATGTTTTCGAGTGCCGATGCTGGGCACTCCGGTTCCATGATTTTGACGTGTCGCGAGGGACACGGGTGGGGTATATCCTCATATTTCCATGCACAGGTTTCATGATATTTACTTGCATGATGGTTATTGTCATTGGGTGACGGGTGGACGGGATCCACGTGTGTGCAGATTTGATTACATTGATCATACCTCATATTCATGACATGCTATTACCTGAGGCACTAGCACGAGCACTTGGCATTACACTCATGTAGTGATTACATTGCCAGTTTAGCATGCTTCAGCTTTATTCATATTGAGGTTTATTTATATCTGATCGTATTGACCTAGGATGGGTCATGCATTCGATCTCTGCTTGTAGATATTTTCTATTCACGAGTTGGCAACTCACCCCCGTTGTGCCCCAGTCCTTGCAGGTTTTTGCCGTACAGATTCCATAGCGGCATTTCTGGCACACTGCTTCCTTATGGGTGACTTGCTTGGATAGGTGGGTTCTTTTGTATCAGAACCGCCATTGTTCATGTATCATTTATTGTATCTAGAATTTCCATCAACCAAAACTTGTAGTTTGTTTCAGACTTAGAAATCAGTGTTGTATTATTTCGACCTTAGAGTCGCGCTTGTAGTATTGCGGTTTTCTGGCTTTTTTGAGTTTCTTTTCAGTTTTGATCCTCGCCCCTTGGCGTTGTATATTATTATTGCTTGCATGGTTGTGACCGTCGATTGACGAAGAGCTAGCTCCCGCTTGGGGATGCCTTTTATCATTTCATATATATTATTCTTGTTGTACCCCGTTCGAGGCCAGTTTTTACAAAAAAAACTCTGCCGAAATTTTCAGGAAAGGTTACACATTTTTAAAAATGCATATTCGGCTTAGTTATTTAAAAACTTTGATTTCCAAACATGATTTCCTTACTTTTCAAAAACAGTTTTCCTTATTTACTCTTAAAATGGTTTTAGATTGCTGGGCTTTTGGCTTACTTGGATCAGATGGGGTCCTATAGACTTCATATGGTTCAAGGGCCAGTCACGTGCTCTTTCGGGTCGTGACACCTGGCTGAACGGTTAAGCAAGTATTGTACGGTGAGATTGACCCCGACTAGTTCTTCCTTTATGGTTTGAGGAGGGATTCGAGAGACAGCAGGAGCCATCCTGTTTAGACAAATTAAAAACCACTCTAAACTTGCAAGAGCATCATGCTAAAGTGTTTCTTCTCTCTCTCCTAATTGCAGCGACCAATTATCATGACTGGACTTAAGTTACTTCTAGATAAAAACATACTGACATGGCCAAACTACAAAGATTGGCTCAGGAATGTCAAAATGGCAATCACTTATGACAAGTTGGGGTATCTTCTTACCACCAAAGCTCCCCCTGTCCCAGGTCCCAAAACCAGCGTCGTGGATAGGGAAATCCGCAAGACCTGGGAAATCAACTGCGCGAAGGCCAAGTGCCTCGTGCTTGCCTCTATGGACAATGAACATCAGAGGAGGCACGAGAATATGGACCTCGAATCCATATTTCTCCATACAAAAGAACTGTATGGAGAGCAATCTCGTATCCCCAGATACGAAGTGTCGAAGAAGTTGTTTTCGATGAGATTGGCTATCGGATCATCGGTAGCGGAACACGTGCTTAAGATGATTGGCTACATAGAGGAGCTCACGGACCTTGGGACCACGTTGGAGAATGAGCTCTATACGGACTTGATTCTTCAGTCCCTTCCTTTCACTTACGCCCAGTTCATCCTGAACATCAACTTACAGGAAAAGGAAATTGAACTTTCAGAGCTCCTCAACATGCTGAGGAGTGCAGAGGGCACCCTACAGAAAGGTAGAGAACCATCCACTTTGTTTGTAGGAGGATCTTCCTCTTCTAGGTCCAAGGCGAAAGCCAAAGGAAAGAAGAAGAAAGCCCCCGCCAAACCAAGGGGCGGTGTTAGTAAAGTGGATACGAAGGGAAAGGCAAAAGCAACAAAGGTAGCGAGGAAGCTTGTGGATAAGGAAGAATGCTTTTACTATCACAAGAGTGGACACTGGAAGAAAGATTGCAGGGCTTGGAAGGCCAGAACACAGGATCTGAAGCAAGTTGCGGCTTCAGCTTTAGGTGTGTATGTTATTGAAAACTGTCTATCAATAAACTCTACGTCCTGGGTATTGGATACCGGATCAGGATCTCATATCTGTAATTCTTTGCAGGCGTTGAGAAAGCGTAGGTTTTTGAAGGCAGGTGACATGACCCTCAAAGTTGCAAACGGAGCTAGCATGGATGCTGAGGCCGTGGGGGACTATCACCTGGGAATGTCAGATGGACATGTTTTGGTTTTACGTAATTGCTTTTTTGTACCCAATGCTACTTGTAATATCATTTCTGTATCTTTGATTTCTAAAGAAGGTTATGAATTTGCGTTTATAAGTAATGTTGTAAACATTCACCTTAATCAAGTTCTGATTCGGTCAGGTACATTAAGCAATGGTATATACGTATTAAACCAACCACAGATTTTCAATGTCCAGAATACACACAAAAGAAAGTCTCCGGAAACAAATCAGATTTTCTTATGGCATTGTAGACTGGGTCACATCAATGAGAGAAGGTTGACGAAGTTACATACAGAAGGATATTTGGATCCGTTCGAATATCAATCATATGCAACTTGTCAATCCTGTCTCAAAGGAAAGATGACAAAGACTCCGTTCACTGGATACGGAGTAAGAGCGAGCGAGCTCTTGGGACTCATACATAGCGACGTGTGCGGTCCAATGTCTACGCATGCACGAAGCGGTTATTCTTACTTCATTACTTTTACGGATGACTTTTCAAGGTACGGATATGTCTTCTTAATTAAACATAAATCCGAAGCCTTTGGAAAATTCCAGGAATATAAGAATGAAGTAGAAAAACAAACAGGCAAAAGTATCAAGACACTGAGATCTGATCGAGGTGGTGAATACTTGAGTGCCGAGTTCCTGAATTACTTAAAAGAGAATAGAATTCTCTCTCAGCTTACTCCTCCATACACTCCGCAACATAACGGTGTATCGGAGAGACGGAACCGAACCCTATTGGATATGGTACGGTCCATGATGAGTAACGCTGAGTTACCGCGATCATTCTGGGGATATGCACTAGAATCAGCTGCATACCTTTTGAACCGAGTTCCAACTAAGACCATGCCTACTACACCATATCAGATGTGGTGTGGGAAGAGACCCTATCTTAATCACATTAAAACATGGGGATATCCAGCTTTTGTCAAAAAGCAGCATGCGGACAAGTTCGAGGCACGCTCAGTACAGTGCAAGTTTGTGGGATATCCAAAGAACTCCAAGGAATATTTCTTCTATTGCGAAGAGGAACAAAAGGTTTTTGTTTCTCGTCATGCCCACTTCTTGGAAACTCAGTTTTTGGAAAAACAGATAAGTGGGAGCGCAATAGAACTGGAAGAAATTCCAGAACCACGAGCTATTACTGAAAGCTTAGTAGAACCAGAGGGTTCGAAAGATCAGGACATTCCTGCGCCGCTCCGCAGAAGTAGTAGGCAGTCTCATCCACCTGAGAGATACTACGGTTTTCTCATAGACGGGGATAGAGAGGATTGCATCATTGATAGTGATGAGCCGACTAGCTTCCAGCAGGCCATTCAGAGCGTTGACTCGGTAAAATGGCTGGATGCAATGCGGACCGAAATGGAGTCCATGTACACCAACAAAGTATGGACGTTGGACGTTGCTCCAGATGGGGTAAAACCCGTAGGATGCAAATGGATCTTCAAAAGGAAGATTGGGGTAGATGGACAGGTTGAGACCTATAAAGCTAGACTTGTTGCAAAGGGTTTCCGTCAAAGACCTGGTTTGGACTATGATGAAACCTTTTCTCCAGTGGCTATGCTGAAATCCATTCGGATCCTTTTTTCCATTGCTTCCTTCCACGATTATGAGATCTGGCAGATGGACGTAAAGACCACTTTTCTAAATGGAAATTTAGAGGAGTGTGTCTATATGGACCAGCCAGAGGGTCATTCAGAGTGGGAGCAGCGGAAAGGTGTGCATGTTGCTTAAGTCCATTTATGGACTAAAGCAAGCATCGCGGAGTTGGAACATCTGTTTTGATGAGACGGTCAAGGAATTTGGCTTTATCAAAAATCCAAATGAACCATGCATCTATAGTAGATTTGTAGCGAGAACTGTAGTATTCCTCTTTTTATACGTGGATGACATTCTCTTGATAGGAAATGGCATTCCTATGCTACAATCTGTCAAAGGGTTCTTGTCACACAGGTTCTCCATGAAATACCTGGGTGATGCCTCTTACATTCTGGGGATCCGGATCTATCGTGACAGATCCAAGAGGATATTAGAACTTTCACAGTCCAGGTATATCGACACCATACTGAAAAGATTCAGTATGGAAGATTCCAAGCGCGGTAATCTACCGGCTTGTCACGGGATCACCTTCTCCAAAGAGATGTCTCCCAATACTGATTTGGAAAGGGATCGTATGTCTATTATACCCTACGCTTCTGCGGTAGGCTCTATAATGTATGCGATGTTGTGTACCAGACCAGATGTAGCTTATGCACTGAGTGTGGTAAGCCGGTATCAGTCAAACCCTGGGAGAAACACTGGATAGCGGTAAAGAACGTTCTCAAGTACCTGAGAAGGACTAAGGAGATGTTCTTGATGTATGGCGGAAAAGACCTCCAGATCGAGGCCTTTGCTGACTCCAGCTTCCAGAGTGACAAGGATGATTCCAAGTCCATGTCGGGTTATGTCTTTACCCTCTATGGAGGGGCGGTGTGTTGGAAGAGTTCCAAACAGGAAACCGTTGCTGACTCGACGAAGGAAGCGGAATATATCGCTGCTGCAGATGCCGCAAAAGAAGCCGTCTGGATAAGGAAGTTCCTAACAGAACTTCAGGTGGTTCCGTCTATTATTGATCCAGTACCTTTGTATTGCGACAACAACGGGGCTATAGCTTTAGCGAAGGAACCCAGGTCCCATCAGAAGTCCAGGCACATCTTGAGGCGGTATCACCTGATCAGGAAAATCGTGGGTCGCCAGGAAATCGAGGTTCGGAGAGTTGCTACGGAAGATAACACTGCTGATCCATTCACGAAGGCCTTACCCCAGACTCGGTTCGAGCGGCTGATCGAGATAATAGGTCTTCGATAGGCCAGTACATGGCCTTAGTGCAAGTGGGAGATTGTTAGTGTATATGCCCTAGAGGCCATTACTGTATCATACTAGTATGTATATTACTTGATGGAAGCTTGGGATATTCACCTTCTATTGACAATCTTGCTCAAAATAGTAGTATGCTACTTGGTTTGTTTCTTCTTTAATGTGTGCATATGTTTCTTTTAGCATATCGCCTTTATACATTAGTGGAGCCCTTAGGAGCTTTGCTTGATTACCAGCGTTGTGATGGCAGTCACACTCGTGGGGGCTGGGTAATCCATAAGCACATCCTTATGCAGGTCCCTAGTCGCAGGACTATCGAGACAGGGCATCGATACTCCGGAGTAGACTAGCGTATGCGCTTCTTATCCCAGCTTGGGAGACGGTCTGTCCCACAGCCGTCAGTACGTCGTACTTGAGATAGTATACGGGTACTCTTTAGGTTACAAGTACACTGGACAGGACTCGTCGGGAACTGTTGGTTGGTATTATACATATCGTCAGTTATCATTTTCCAGGTGACATGAGTACAGCTTAGTCCGTTGACTTGACACTGTCACTTCGCCTCGAGTGTATTCCCACTGTACTTTGATTACTACCCTACCACGGCTCAAAGGAGTCGTACAAACAGGTAGTTTTTGGGTGCAGTCCCGAAGCACTTGGCGGCAGTGACGGTTAGACAGGATTCGTCTCTCCCGGTATTGGGGGTTGATATTGCACTGTGTCTAGGAAAGCCATTACACAAAGTCCCTAGCCAGGGCAAGCGAGATAAACTGATAGGTTTCCAGTGTTATCTCAGGTGTTCTGGGCTACACTCCGACACGACATGTACCGCTAGAAGGGGACTGACGTTTACCGCCCCCTAGGCCCGCCATGCGATGTTCTTAGACGAACAGACCGAACTGTACGGAGACTGTCACATTCAGGCTCAGTAGGAGTTCAGATGGGTTTACCTCGTCAGTCTTCTTATCGGCATCTACCTGGGGACCGTTACGTACAGCTAGTGCCGCTTGCGGTCTGTGGTTAAACCCACTGCCAGTGTAGTGTCGAGTCTTTAGAGTCCTACACAGAGGGTTATTCGCCTTTAGGCAAAATGAGTAGAGGTCGCATGGTTTTGCGACGGGGTTCGTTCACATCCGCGCACTTGTGCACGTTTTATGTCCGGACAGCTTATACTAGCGGGCTTTGGTTTAAGCCGGATCCTAGTATATGATTTGGGATTGGTTTTATCTCATTGTATTCGTGTTCCTCGGAACACGGATACGGGTGTGTATGCACAGTTGACTGAGGCAGAGGAAGAGGACTTTCATTAGGATTGATGACCATTGTCATTTTCTTAACCCTAATGTTTATGTGTGAAATATGATTTATTAATATTAGTTAATTATAATTGTGCATGGTTAGGGTTGTTGACCATTTGACTATACTTGACTTGTTGACTTAGGTTGACAAGTTGACCATCATCATTCCATATGAAAGATGCTCTTTGATCCTTGCAAAAGCATTTAATGTGATGATAATGGTCATTTCTTGATTAACCATCACAATTATCTTTAGCTAATTATCTATTTTTCATAATTCACATATATGTGAGAAGGTTGGATTATTCTTCTCATTCTATCATTCTCATTCTCTCTCCTCCTCTTCCTCTCTCTCAAAGCTCTCCCCTCTCATGAGTTGAGAACCATTGAGCTTGAGATAAATCCCTTAAAAATACTCTCTACTCTTTCTAAGGTTCTAGGTTTAGCACACCAAGCACCTTAGTTACTTCTAGTTTGAGGTTGAAGCCAAAGGTAGAGGCCCTCGGGTGGATCTTTCTTCGGCAAGAGAAGGCGACGAGGAGAATTCGATCATCACACTCCAAGGAGCAAGAAGAGAAGGACTTGAAGACCTAGGTATAACCCCTTTTCCGAGTAGCTAAACTTTTTAGCTTTGTAGTTAGTTTTTGTTTAGTAAAGATCCCTCCTTTAGAATAGTCCATGTTGCCTGGTGTTGTAAAAATCCGATTTTTCATAATGTTTCCACCTCCCCGCAAGCACCGGGGTGGGCAACATGGACTTACAGTGGTATCAGAGCCTAGCTAAACACAAACTAACTAGTTAGCAAAGTATTTAGAACTTCGATCGGAAAAAATCGCAAAACACATTTTCAAAAACCCTAGTTTCTGCCGATTTTTATTTCTGCCTTAAAAATAATAAATCATACATGAAAAATCGTCTCAGGGTTTTCTAAAGACACCCACCAAAAACGATCCACTGAACCGGTCAAAGCGCCTTTGTTCCGCAGCAAGAACATGTTAGTTATATGTATGCCCTAGAGGCCATTACTGTACATATGATGTATATTGTAGTGGATGCTTGGACATATATAGGGAGGTCTTTCTTGCTCGACATGATAGTATGCTGTCTGGTTGTACTTTATCTTAACATGTACTCAGATTGTCTCTATGTTACATGTTGATAAAACCCTTAGGATATGTACTCGACTACTGGGACTATGATGAGATCATACTAGTGGGGCCACGGTAGTCGACGAGTACATCCTATAACTGTTCCTAGTCGTGGGTGTATCGAGACAGGGCATCGTGCACCAGAGTAGACTAGCGTATACGCATCTTGACCCATATGATGGGCGATGGATTATCCCATATCCATCGGTGTTTGACATCAAGGATGGTGTACAGGTGCTCAGTGGAGACTGGGTACACGGGACGGACTCGCCGAGAACTCCCAGATGGTATTATACCATACGTCAGATAGCAGTTCTCCGGTGACACTGGTACAGAGTAGTCTGTCGACCCAAGATCGTCATAGAGTCTTGTATGATTCCCACTGTGCTTTGATTTCCATCATACCACGTCCAAGAGGGCGTGCAAAAAGGTGGCTTTTGGGTACAGTCCCGAATCATATGGAGGCAATGAGCGATGGGAGGGGATTCGTCTCTCCCGGTATAGGGAGTTGATGTTGTGCTGTGTTCGATTGGCTATAACTGGAAATTCCTGGCCAGGGTTGCTGAGATTTACTGGTAAGTGTTATCGGTAGTTTCTCGAACTATTATAGACCTCATATCGACACGACTTATCGAGCTACTGGGGTCTGACGTTTACCACCCCTAGGCGAGATATGCAACATATCAGACGACAAGACCGGACTGTACGGGAGTGTTACTGTTTGGATTCGCAGGAGAAGTTACAGGCTTGCTTGTTGATCTTCTGAGCGCTCAATACCTGGGTAGCTGTTACGTTTAGCTGACCGCTTGCAGCTTGTGGTTGTTTGATATGATCATCACCTACTGCCGGCGTATTGACGATTCTTTAGAGTCCTACACAGAGGTTTCTTGACTCAGGCAAAACGTAGTAGGGGCGCATATGTGATATGTGCGGGACGGAGGATAATACGATATGAGATACCGTATTCTATTCTCGCGATATTTGATATCAGCCGGGTAATCGGATCAAGTGTTGATTCGATGAATCGGTACGGATAAATATTAGTCGGTTATATGCGATATAGCCGAATTGTCGGATCAAGTGTTGATTCGATAATTTAATGTATAATAATATATATAATATATTAAATTGCATTAACTAATATTTGCTCACTAAAAGATTCTTTTTCTCACTCGGGTAATACATTGATATATATGCGATATATGTTAATTGTATTATTTTATTTTGTTACAATAAATATTATATATGTGATATATAATATTGTAACATGATATGATAAATAATGCAACATGTTTTGTAAAGATTAATCAAGATTAGGGTTTGATTTGGGTTAATGACTTCTACTAGATTCTAGAAGGTTTTCTATTTTGTTTTGTGAAAGATATTTGTAAGTGACTCATTCTTAACCCAACCCAAACCCTAACCCTAGTCAATTCTCTACAATGGTTAAGTCAACCATGGTTGCATTATTCTTCATATCATTTCATTTTCTATTCATCACAAAAGGATTCTAATATTGTTCATCATCTTCTTCCTTCTTCTTCTTTGCTTGAAATGGTTTCTTGCTTTGATTTTGTGATGGATAAATATGAGAAAAAGATAAATAAAGAGAGCAAAAATCCTACTTCATCATCCTCATCTTCCCTTGCCATTTAGATGAGGGTGTTCACATCATTTCATGAGTGTTAGCTTGTGTTAAAGAAACTTCAAGGTAGATCATCTTAGTATCGAAGATCGGAAGCAAAGGTTGCGTCTTTCTCTTCGTGGAACCTCTCGAGAGTCCGGATCCCGATGATCGCAGCAAAGGGACCACAACACGGAGCATATGAAGTGAAGGACCGGATCTACAAAGGTTGTAATCCCTCTCACTTAGTGTTAAAGTGTTTAGCATGCTTGTTTTCGCCTAATCTCTAGTTTAAAGTTCCGTATTCGGGTTGTTCAGCACGGCTAAATTTTAAATCAGGCATGGTTGATGCCTCGTAGACCCTTGTGCGCGTGCCTAGCAACCCTACAGAACATGCTTCTTGCCGTGGATCCGCGGCCGAGTTGACTCGGCCGTGGACCGAGTTTGGTGCAGTGTACTTAGTTGGAGGTTTTGGGATTTTTAATATAGTTTGTTTCTATCCAGATTTTCCAAAGAACAAGTTAGTTTTTTGGGTGGTCACAAATCCGTATTTTGATCGAATTTCTTTACACTTTAGCTAATGGGTTATATCTGTGATGTGATATATGTATTGAACGTCTGCTAATCGCTATACGTCGATTAGTGGGGGTTATACATATCTGTGATCTGTAATGTTGATAGTTTGTGTATATGAATTTGTTGGATTGTCGCGGATGAATAGCTGGGGGGTTGTGAGATGAGAGTTTTCTTATTCTTTCAATTCTTGTAATATGTAAATTGATGTAATATTATTTGTATGGCCGCACAACCGGGTTGGGGTTGTAGCTATCATTGTATAATTTCTTTTACTGTTTTTGCTCCTAGGATAGACCCAAGGTGGGGTGCACAAACTACCGGGTATCTCGAAGTGCCGAGTGGCCTACTCACGGTGTTGCGGGAGGTTGCTTCGCTTCGGGTATTTGGCGGGTAGTTTGCCTCACCCGTAGGGGTCTAGGGTGGGGTTTGGCTATTCAACACTGGTAATCAAGCAAAGATCCTAAGGGCTCCACTAATATGTATAAGATATATGCTAAAAGAAACATACGCACATATTGAAGTAGAAACAAACCAAGTAGCATACTACCATTTTGAGCAAGATTGTCTATACAACTGTGAATATCCCAAGCTTCCATTAAGTAATATACACACTAGTATGATACAGTAATGGCCTCTAGGACATATACACTAACACGGTGTACCCGTAACCCAACAAGCACTTGTATATTATCTCCATTACAACGTACTGATGGCTGTGGGACAGACCATCTCCCCAACTGGGATGAGAAGCGTACACACTAGTCTACTCCGGAGTATCGATGCCCTGTCTCAATAATCCTACGACTAGGGACCTGAAAAAAGGATGTGCTTGTTGACAACCCAGCCCCCACTAGTGTGACTGCCATCACAACACTGGTAGTCAAGCAAGATCCTAAGGGCTCTATCAATATGTATTCGCGATATGCTAACATATACACATATTAAGATAGACATAAACTAAGTAGCATACTACTATGTTGAGCGAGACTGTTAATATAACTGTGAGTATCCCAATTTTCCATTAAGTAATATACAAACTAGTATGATACAATAATGGCTCCTAAGGCATATACACTAACAATCTCCCACTTGCACTAGAGCCATGTACTGGCATATCGAAGACCTATCATCTCGAGTAGCCTCTTGAATTGAATCTGAGGTATGGCCTTTGTGAATGGATCAGCAGTGTTCTCCTCTGTAGCAACTCTCCGGACCACGAACTCCTGGCGATCAATGATCTCCCTTATCAGGTGATACAGCCTTAAGATGTGTCTGGACTTCTGATGGGACCTGGGTTCCTTCGCTAAAGATATAGCCCCGTTCTTGTCACAATACAGAGGTATTGGATCAACAATGGATGGAACCACTTGAAGTTCTGTGAGGAACTTGTTCATCCAGACTGCTTCTTTTGCAGCATCACAAGCAGCGATATACTCCGCTTCCATCGTCGAGTCAGCAACGGTGTCCTGCTTGGAACTCTTCCAGCACACCGCCCCTCCATTGAGGGTAAGGACATAACCTGAAATGGACTTGGAGTCATCCTTGTCACTCTGGAAGATGGAGTCAGCAAAAGCCTCGATCTTGAGGTCTTTTCTGCCGTAAACCAAGAACATATCTTTAGTCCTTCTCAGGTACTTGAGAATGTTCGTTACTGCTATCCAGTGCTTCTCCCCTAGGTCTGACTGATACCGGCTTATCATGCTCAGTGCGTAAGCTACATCTGGTCTGGTACACAACATCGCATACATCATAGAGCCTACCGCAGAAGCGTAGGGTATAACTGACATGCGATCCCTTTCCAAATCAGTTTTGGGAGACATCTCTTTGGATAAGGTGATTCCATGACAAGCCGGTAAATTACCGCGCTTAGAATCTTCCATACTGAATGTTTTCAGTATAATATTGATATACCTGGACTGCGAAAGTCCCAACATCCTCTTAGATCTATCATGATAGATCTGGATCCCCAGTATGTAAGAGGCATCACCTAGGTCTTTCATGGAGAACCTAAGTGATAAGAATCCTTTGATAGATTGTAGCATAGGAATGTCATTTCCTTTCAAGAGAATGTCATCCACGTACAAGATGAGGAATACGACAGTTCGTGCTACAATTTTACTATATATACATGGTTCATTTGGATTTTTGATAAAGTCATATTCTTTGACTGTTTCATCAAAATAGATGTTCCAACTCCGCGATGCCTGCTTTAGTCCATAAATGGACTTAAGCAACTTGCACACTTTCCCGCTGCTCCCACTCTGATTGAAACCTTCTGGCTGATCCATATAGACGCACTCTTCTAAATTACCATTTAGAAAAGTCGTCTTTACGTCCATCTACTAGATCTCATATTCATGGAAGGTGGCAATGGCAAGAAGGATCTGAATGGATTTGAGCATAGCCACAGGAGAAAAAGTTTCGTCATAGTCCAAACCAGGTCTTTGACGAAAACCCTTTGCAACAAGTATAGCCTTATAGGTTTCCACCTGTCTATCTACACCTATCTTTTTCTTGAAGATCTACTTGCATCCTATGGGTTTTACCCTATCTGGAGCAAAGTCCAAAGTCCATACTTTGTTGGTGTACATGGACTCCATCTCGGTCTGCATTGCATCCAGCCATCTTACAGAGACGCCGCTCTGGATGTCCTGCTGGAAGCTAGTAGGTTCATCATTATCAATGATGCAATCCTCTCTATCCCCGTCTATGAGAATACCGTAGTATCTCTCAGGCCGATGAGACGGCCTACTACTCCTACGGAAGGGTGAGGGAATGTCCTGTTCTTCTTGAACTTCTGGTTCTACCAAACTTTCAGTAGTAGTTTGTGGTTCTGGAATTTCTTCCAATTCTATTGCGCTCCTACTTGTTTCCTTTTCTAAAAACTACTGTTCTAGAAAATGGGCATTACGAGAAACAAAATCCTTTTGTTCCTTTATGTAATAGAAAAAATACCCCTTGGAGTTCTTTGGATATCCCACAAACTTACACTGTACTGATCGTGCCTCGAGTTTGTCTGCATGCTGCTTTTTAACAAAAGCTGGACATCCCCATATCTTCAGATACTGAAGATAGGGCTTCTTCCCACTCCACATCTGATATGGTGTGGTAGGCACAGTCTTGGTAGGAGCCATGTTCAAAAGATATGCAGCTGATTCTAGTGCATAACCCTAGAAAGATCGTGGTAACTCAGCATTACTCATCATGGAACGTACCATATCCAATAGAGTTCGGTTCCGTCTTTCCGATACACCGTTATGCTGTGGAGTGTATAGAGGAGTAAGCTGTGAGAGAATTCCATTCTCTTTTAGGTAACCCAGGAACTCGGCACTTAAGTATTCACCACCTCGATCAGATATCAGTGTCTTGATACTTTTGCCGGTTTGATTTTCTACTTCATTCTTATATTCTTGGAATTTCTCAAAGGCATCGGATTTATGTTTCATTAAGAAAATGAATTCATACCTAGAGTAATTATCCGTAAAAGTAATGAAATATGGAAAACCACATCTTGCATGTATAGACATTGGACCACATACATCGCTGTGTATGAGTCCTAAGAGCTCGCTCGCTCTTACTCCTTGTGCAGTGAATGGAGTCTTTGTCGTCTTTTCTTTGAGACATGATTGACAAGTGACATAAAATTGATATTCGAACGGATCCAAATATCCTTCTCTATGTAACTTAGTTAACCTTGTCTCATTGATGTGACATATTCTATAATGCCATAAGAAAGCCTGATTAATATCTAGAGACTTTCTTTTTAGTGTATTCGGGACATTGAAAATCTGTAATTGGTTTAACACGTATATACCGTTATCTAGTGTACCGGACCCAATCAAACCATGATTAAGGTAGATGTTAACAACATCGCTTACAAACGTGAAATCATAACCTTCTTTTGATAACAACGATACTGATATGATATTACATGTTAAACTGGGTACACAAAAACAGTTGCGCAAAACCAAAATATGTCCACTCGTCAATCCAAGATGATAATCCCCGACGGACACAGCACTCACGCTAGCTCCGTTAGCAACCTGGAGGGTCATATCACTAACCTTCAGCACTCTACGGTTTCTCAGTGCCTGCAATGAATTGCATATATGAGATCCTGATCCGGTATCCAATACCCAGGAAGTAGAGTTGATTGACAGAAAATTTTCAATTACAAACACACCTGAAGTCGAAGCCACGGCTTGCTTCGGCTCTTGGTTCTTGGAAATCCAAGCTTTGTAATCTTTCTTCCAATGGCCTTTCCTACGACTGTGGAAGCACTCGTCTTTTGCCACTACTGGCACCTCAACCTTTGCCTTTCCCTTGACTCCTACCTTACCAACACCACCTCTTGGTTTGGTAGCGGCCTTCATCTTCCTTCCTTTGGACCTTTCCTTGAACCTGGAAGAGGAAGCACCACGAACAAAGATAGTGGGTGTTTCCCTTGCTTTCTGCAAGGTGCCCTCTGCACTCCTCAACATGTTAAGGAGTTCGGGAAGTTCAATTTCTTTACCTTGAATGTTGAAATTCAACATAAACTGGGCATAGGTGGAATGAAAGGACTGAAGAACCAAGTCTGTATACAGCTCGTTCTCTAATGTCGTCTTGAGGTCCGCGAGTTCTTTTATATAGCCAATCATCTTAAGGACATGTTCTCCTACAGATGATCCGATGTCCAGCCTCGACTGAAACAAGTTCTTCGAGGTCTCGTTGTAGGGTTCCTAGGCACTCCCAAGAGGTCTCACAAGGCATCAAACATGCCAATTTCTAATTTTACGGGTGCCTACAAACCCTAATACGGATCGTTAACTAGATATTTAGGCGAAACAAGCAAGTAAACGGAAAAGTATCTAAAGGAAAGGGACTACAACCTTTGTAGATCTGGTCCACCACCTCCTAGGCTCCGTGATGAAGTCCCCTCGCTGTCCAAATCGTATCTTGGGCTCTAGCGTCGTCTTCATCGGAGAAAAAGCGGGCTAGGTCATCGACGACGATGCCGAAGATGATCTACGTCGAGGCATCGCAAGAACAAGCTCCAACTTCACCAAGCCATGAAAACTTGTGAAGGAAACACCCTATACTACTTGGCAAGAGGTAGAGGATGAAGAAATAGGAAGTAGGTTCACTTTAGAATTGGATTTCTCACTTGTTTGCTCAAGTTGCCATTGGAGTAGAAAGCATTTCTTTCTTGCTCATGAAGAAGAAGAAGAAAGAAATGAATATGATAAGTTAATTAAAAAGAAAATAAAAATGAATACTTATCATGTATTCAACCATGGTTTAGTGTAGAGAATAGACCATGGTTTGTTGAATGGTTAGGGTTAGGATATGAAGACAAAATGGCAGCTTTGGTCAAAGATGCAAGAAACTACAAGAATCTTCTAGCATGAAAGCAACCATTTAGTTTTTCTTTATCTTTTTCAACCAAAATAAATAGATAAATAAATAAGAGAAAAGAAACCCTAACCATTCACTAAACATGGTTAATTCTTTACACAAACCCAAGTGAGCTTGTATCATCAAACATGATACAATCTTGTGCACAAAAAAATATATCACATATACAATGTGCACTTTAAGTGAGTAAATCCATTTAAAGTGAACAAATACTAGTTAATGCAAAGTAATATATCAAATATATAATTATGCATTAAATCATTAAATCAATACTTGATTTAACGATCCGGTCATATCGCATATAACCGACTAATATCAAATGTATCGGCTTATCGAATCAATCCATGATTCGATAACTAGGTTATATCGCATACAACCATTCGACACATTCATCGCGAGAATGAAATACGGTATCACATACACGCATTATTCTCGGTCCCGCACATATCTTATATGCGCTCCTATTTCGTTTCGCTTGAGCCAGGAAACCTCTGTGTAGGACTCTAAAGACTCGTCAATACGCCAGCAGCAGATGATGATCATATCAAACACCCACAAGCCGCAAGCGGTCTGCTAAACGTAACGGCCACCCAGGTATTGAGCGATCAGAAGATCGACGAGCAAGCCCGCTCACACTCCTGTGAATCCAACCAGTAACACTTACCGTACAGTCCGGTCTGTTCGTCTAATATGTCGCATATCTCGTCTAGGGGTGGTAAACGTCAGACCCCAATAGCTCGATAAGTCATGCCGACGTGAAGTCCATGACATGTGTGAAACTACTGATAACTCTTACCAGTATATCACTGCAACCCTGGCCAGGGATTTCCTGTTATGGCCAGTCGAGCATAGCGCAACATCAACCCCCAATACCGGGAGAGACGAATCCCCTCCTATCGCTCATTGCCTCCATGTGAATCGAGACTGTACCCAAAAACCAACTGTTTGCACAACTCAGTAGAGCCGTGGTAGGGTGGAAATCAAAGCACAGTGGAAGACACACAAGACTCTATGACGATCTCGGGTCAACAGACTAAGTTGTACCAGTGTCACCAGAGAACTGCCATCTGACGTGAGGTATAATACCATCTGGGAGTTCTCGGCGAGTCCGTTCAGTGTACCCAGTCTCCGCTGAGCACCCGCATACCATCTTCGATGTCAAACACCAATGGATATGGGATCATCCATCGCCCATCGCATGGGTCGAGAAGATATGCGCTAGTCTACTCTGGAATATCGATGCCCTGTCTCGATATTCCCTCGACTAGGAACATTTCAAGGATGTACTCATGGACTATCCAGGCCCCACTAGTATGATCTGCATCACAGTCCTGGAAGTCGAGTACACATCCTAAGGGCTTTATCAACATGTAACAGAGAGACAGAAAGTATACACGTTAAGATAAACAGCAACCAGATAGCGTACTATCATGTCGAGCAAGAAAGTCCTATCTATATATGTCCCAGCATCCACTACAATATACATCCAATGTACAGTAATGGCCTCTAGGGCATACATATAACTAACAATCTCCCACTTGCACTAGGGCCATCTGTAGCAGTGGTTGCAGTATCACATACTCAACCATCCCCTAAAAGTCTCTCTTTGGGAAAAGGCCTTTGTGAGTGGATCCGCCGTGTTGTCCTCTGAGTCTACTCTCCTAACATCGATCACCCCGGAGATCAACTATCTCCATGATCAGGTGATGCTTCCTCAGAATTTGTCTGGGTCACTGATGGGACCAGGGTTCCAGGGCCGAAGCCACACTTCCATTGTCATACAATGGCAGGAACCTAGTTCATCTTATGAACCAATATACACCCAAACTTCCTCTTTGGTAGTATCTTCAATAGCGATGTTACCAGCCTTTATCGTCTAGTTTGCCATGGTATCTAGCTTGGAACTCTTCCAACATACCGTCCCTCTACTGAGGGTAAAGACAATGCCCGTGACTGACATTCAGTCGTCTTTATCACCCTGGAACTCTTCCAGTGATTCTCCCCAGGATCGATTGATACCATCTCACTACATCTAGTGAGAATCCTAGCATCCAATTACATCTATCTCATAGATGAAAACTCAGGATTTAGGAGGTATCACTTTGATCCTATTTGGAGAATCCTAGTGATAATAGGAGATTGGCCGATCGTAGTATAGGAAACTCTCTTCCTATCAAGAGTATGTTGTCTACGTACAATACGAAGATGACCACCTTACTCTCTACTACCCTTTTGTATATACAAGGTTCGTCTACCATTTTGATGAAGTCAAACACTTTGACTATCACATCAAAACAGACGTTCCAACTCCGCGATGCCTGCTTTATTCTGTAAAGCAACTTGCACACGTTTCCGCTGGTTCCACTGTCTATGAGGCCCTCTGGCTGTGCACTTACAGACGTTCTCTTCTAAATCAGTATTTAGAAAAGCAGTCATGGCACCCAACCGCCAGATATCGTAGTCATGGTATGTAGCCGTGGTAAGTAGGATCTGGATAGACTTAAGCATAGCTACTAGAAAAAGGTTTCATCATTATCTACGCCTGGTCGATGACGAAAACCTTTAATAAGTCTAGCTTTGAAAGTCTCAACTTTTCCATCTACACCAAGTAATCTTCTCAAGATATACTTGCTCCTGATGGGGATTTAACCCTTCAGATATAGCAACTAAAGTCCATACTTTGCTGGTGTACATGGATTCCATCTCAGATCGCTAAGCATCCATCCATTCTTACAAAGTCCCTACTCTCGATGGCCTGCTCGAAACTAGTTGGGTCATCATCTTATGATGCATTCCTCGCTCCCACTGTCATCGAGAAACCGAGGTATCTCTCAGGCGGATGAGGAACCCTACTAGATCGGCGGAGAGGCTGAGGTTCGTCGGGAACTATAGAATCCTTTGGTTCTGTCAAATCATCAACAACAATTTTTGTATAGCTGGAACCTTTCCAGTTCTACAGAACTGATCCTGCCTCGATCTTGTCCGGATTTTGCTTTAAACATAGGCCGGACAACCCCAAATCTTAACTAGCTTAAGACATGGGCTCTTCCCATACCATATCTCATATGGAGTGGTAGGCATTGATTTGATTCAAACCTAATTCAATATGTATGCAGCTTCTCAAGTGCATGACACCCAAAAGGAAACAGGTAACTCAGTAATACTCATTATAGAGCACACGATATCTATTATTGTGTGATTGCTCCGCCCCGATACACCGTTGTGCTGTGGTGTATTCAGAGGAGTAACACTGAGAGAAAATCTCATTCTCCTTTAGAATAGTCCAGGAATTCTATGCACAAGTATTCTCCTCCCTGATCTTATCATAGGACATAATACTTATACCCGTATTTTAGTTCTCTACTTCTAACTTATATTCTGTGAATATCTCAAAAGGTTCGGACTCATGTTTCAACAGGAACATATGACTGAATCTTGAGAGATTATCAGAGAACGTAATGAAGTATAAAGAAGCAGTCCTGGCATGTGTAGACAGGAGACCTTACATACATCATAGTGTATCAGTCCCAAGAGTTTACCAACTCTTTCTCTGTTTCCAATAAACAGAGCTATGGCCATCTTATCTTTGTGACATGACTGGCAAGTTTCACAAGATGTAAATTCAAACTGATTTAAATATGCATCTAAAATGTAACTTCAGCCAGTCGGGTCGCATTGATATAACCTAGTCTACAATGCCTCAAGAATGATTCGTTCATTTCTGAACTCTTCCTCTTGTGTGTGTTCTGTATACGAAGAACTGTAGTTTGATTTAGAACGTCAATGCTTTTAGATAACGTGCCTGAACCGATCAACTTTTGATATAGGAAATGTTCAAAACATTATCCAACAATACAAAATTATATCATTTCTTTACTAATAAAGAGACTGATATGATTTTGTATAGCAGGTTCGGTATCTAATAGCATTTGTTCAGAATCAATGTACTGGTAATACAGGGTGACAGTGACCAACAGACTTGGCTGCAACACTTGCCCCGTTTTCTGCCTCATGAAACTTATCACCCGTTCTCAGTTTTTCTACCTTTTTGTAGCCCTATGTAACATATTACATATCTGGGATCCTGATCCGGTATCATATACCCAGGATACAGAGGATACTGAGAAACAGTTCTGTTTAACGAACACACCCGAAGAAGACGCATCATATGCACTTTCTTCGTTTGGGCGGCATAGGAATTCTGGTATTCCCCTATTTCCTGCTCGGTCTTATAACAATTATAAGTCGGAGCGGGACCAACGTTCCCCAGCTCAGTATAACAAGCGGGTTCGGTCAATACATCCATATTATTATCTTGATTAAGGCGTGATATGGTCGCTACCTGGAGAGAGAGAGAAGAAAACACTCAGCGTGCGCTCTTGCAAGATCAGATTGGTTATATATTTTATCTAATCAGGATGGCTCCCACTGTTTTTATCAAATCTTCCTTCAAACCCTAAAAGGAAAGACTAGCCGGGATTAATTATACTCTACAAGTTCGCCAATCTTTTGAAAGTCTAAGCTAGCGTCCCGGCCGTCTACAGACGCCAAAATGCGGAACAAAAACTTTTAACCAGCGCTATCGTATACTTTAACCCGGATCTGCCATTATTGCTAAACTAAAAAACTGTAAAGAGTGTAGAAAGGTTATACCGAACGATCCGAGTCCTTCGTTCTTTAACCATCATCCCACGCTCCGTTGCGGCTGCTCCGATCTCGTCGATCTCCGATCTCCTCGTCGGGGTGGCACCACGTCGACGATTCTTTAAACGGGCTCCCGCCTCTGACTTGAGGCAACTCGGTCATCAAGTTTGTTAAAAGAGACGACCAAGAATGATGTAGAGAATGAGTAGATGACTTTGTCTCACTTCGTCCAAATCCGTGGACGATCGGTTAATGAAGTTGCCGTGGGAATCGGGTGATGGAATGAAATGAAGTAATGAAATTTCCATGCACCCAAATACTATCATAATCTTTTTCTACAAATGAAACATCAAGTGAGATCGATCAAGAGAGGAGGGGGAAGGGGCCGGCCATATATATAGGTAGAGGGAGGTGAGTGTAGGAGAGAGGGGAGAGTAACCTTAAGCAAAAGATCATGAACAAATATCCTTAGCTAAACAAAATGCTTTAATGTTAAAGCATGAGTCATAAACCTAGTCATCATGCATTAATTGAACCATTAAAGCAACCAATGAAAACCCAACACCAACTAATCCTTGTCACCTCATCCAGAAACTTCTAGAACATTGACTCACCTCATCCAAGAAAAGATAAATCCGTCTTTGACCGAATGTTAAAAGACGGCTGATAGAAAACTGGAAACTGGCAACTTCCAAAAGTGATCCTGAAACGACTTTCAGGATAACCCCGAAACTGTATAAATATACCCGTATTTGTATTACGACCGAATACAAATGCAACCGAGACAAAGATATTATATCTACTCAATATAATACTCGGATCCGGCTTAAACCAAAGCCGACCAGTATTATCTGCCCGAAAAATAACACGTGCGTAAACGCACGTGCATTTTCCGAACCCTGCCATAAAACCATACGGCCTCTACAACGTTTCGCCCGAACTTGGGAAACTGTCTGTGGGGGACTCTAATGACTCGTCAATACCCTGGCAGTGGGTTTAACCACAGACCGTCAGCGGCACTAGCAATGCGTAACGACTGCCCATGGACTGACCTTAAGGGAGTCAGATGAGCGAACTCATCCGGAAACCCTACTGAGCCTAACAGTGACAATGTATATACAGTCCGGTCCGTTCGTCTATGAGTATCGCATATCTGCCTAGGGGGCTAGTAACGTTAGACCCCCAATAGCAGTATAAGTCGTGTCGGAGTGAAGCCCAATAACACCCTGAGATACTACTGGAGTACCTACCAGTAAATCTCCTGCCACGGCCGTGGGCTTTGTGTAATGGCTCTCCTAGACACAGCACGATCTCGCCCCCAATACCGGGAGAGACGAATCCCCTGCCGATCCGCTCACGTGCCTCCATATGGCTCGGGACTGTACCCAAAAACTACCTGTTTGCACGACTCCTTTGAGCCGTGGTAGGGTAGAAATCAAAGCACAGTGGGAACTCACACGAGACAAATGACGACCTCAGGTCGATGAACTAACCTGTACACATGTCACCAGGGAACTGCTATCTGACGATAGATATAATACTAACTAGCAGATTCCCGGCGAGTCCTGTCCGGTGTACTCATAACCCAATGAGCACCTGTAAACATCTTAGGTGATCCAACTGACACCAGTGGCTTGTGAGACCGGCCACCGCCCCTCGTCGGGGTCTCGACTGTACATACTAGTCTACTCCGGAGTATCGATGCCCTGTCTCGAAACTCCCACGACTAGGGACCACAATTAAGGATATGCGTATAAACCACCCAACTCTCACTTATAACTGTTGGTGGTAAAGCAAGATCCTAAGGGCTCTATCAAAGTGTAACATGTAATCAGTCACCTGAACATGTACACGACTGATAAAGGCAAACCAGATAGCATACTATCATCTCGAGTAAGACTGTCATACCGGTATAGGTCCTCCGCAATCATTGCAATCACGTACCTGCGATCCAATAATTGACTATGAGGGCACTATCTCCAACAATCTCCCACTTGCACTCAAGGCTAATTATTGCGATGTCGACTACTCACAGCCCATGTGAAACCGAACATCCAACTCCTCTACTAATCAGTTTCACAAAGCCCGTTTGTAAAACTATTGTGTTCGAGAAATAGCCTTAGTGAGTGGATCCGCCTAGATGTCTCTTTCTATATCTCTCTAAATCTCAAGTTCGCGGAGAAAGCCATCTCCCGAATCGAGTAATACCTGTCTTAGAATATGTCTGGATATCTGATGGGACCTAGTTCATAAATGAACTCCAAATCCAAACTTCTTAGACTGTATCGATCACTGAACCTAATCAGTATCCGGCACCATGCCACCCACAGTATTCTCTTGGACCACCTGTCCATAATACTGTCCCTCTTCGTCAGAGAGAAAACTATAACTCTGACAATCACTCTGTCATCCATGTCACCTTTGAAACTTGGAATGATAACCGTCTCCCGAAGGAGGCTGCCGTCATCAAATCCGTAGAACATGTACTTATGTTCTAAAACTGCTTCCTTATGTTTCTCCAGGATTGGATTAATACAAACTTATTGCATCTAGTGCAAAACCAACATTTGGTGTGGTACTTGACATCTCATGATTGACTCAATTGCCTAAGCAAGTGATCTGCCAATCATGCACATCCCTCTCCCTTTTAGTATGTACGACACCTTTAGAGAGGGTGACTCCATCACCTGTAGGTACACCACCATGCTAGGAGTCATCTATTCTAAAAACCATTAGAATACTGTCAAAGTACCCACATTGGGAAACTACCCAAATCTAGATCTAAAACCATAGATCTAGAAACCAGAATGTCAAATATTATATCCATATCCTGTCTGAAGAAACAACTGTGTGACGACCACAGTACAACCGATCGTAGTATAGGAATTTTACTTCCTACTCTGTGTATGTCATCCAGATACCATGACATCACACCCTACTACCTTCTTAACAGATCCATCCCTTATTCTGATTGAAGTCAAACCCATGACTGTCACATCAAAATTAGATGATCTATCTCCGCTATAACTGCTCAAGTCTATAAATAGATATAAGCATCTTGCCCACTATTCTTCCGTTGCTCCCACTGACTATGACAACCCTCCTACCGGGTCTCATAACCTGGATCAACAGTAGTGTCAAGTCTGGGTAGATAAGAACCTCCCTGTCACCGTCCTTGAGGCTACCGGAGTACCTCTCGGGTGTCTGAGGTTACCTACCATATCTGCGGAGTGGCTATTGGAATGTCAAACCTGATTGAATGTATAGGTCCTATTAAATTTTCCGTAATCGTTCGCGGTTCTGGAATCACTTCCAGTTCTACCATACTCCCACTACTGTTTTCTGAAAAAGATCCATTTTACTAAAACTGTGGCGAGTCAAGAACAATATCACTATTGATCTTCCAAATGGTAGAATATCAACCCTCGTCATAGCCAGGGTCAACCCATAAACAGCCATTACAGAAACGTGCCCTGAGTTATCCAGAGTCTGGTTTTAAGCATAAGCTGGACAACTCCCCGTATCTTAACATCTTTTAAGATACGATCTATTCTATATCCAATATAGAAACTTTGGCACTTATTTAATTGGAACTAGATTCTAATCATGCAGCTGTCTCCAGTGCATATCATCTTAATGGAAAGAGGCTAATCAGCATTACTCAACTTAGGAATCCATCCAATTATGAGTAACCTGAAAGAGAAACATGTTTCTCAAAACCATCACTATCATCTGAATACCAATCACAAGAATCTACATCTTCGATCTCTTTGAAGAATCCCGATACTTGTGATACCTGGTTCTCTACTTTATTCTTATACCCACAACTTCTCAAAACTTAGACCTTGTATTTCTACGAAACACTTGTCTAAATACTAGAGAAGTCATAAGTAACAGAACATAGTACGAGGACCTACCCCTTTGTCCTGATGGACACTTGGACAACATACAATACTCTGTATAAGTCCGCTGAGTTAAACAACTCATAACCTGTGCGTCATAGGTTGAAAACTGTACCCTGGAGATTTCCTCAACTATCACCAATTACAACGAATTCCGATATAATGAGGATGATCACCTAATTCCCAATATCTTACTCCCTCTCATCATCTGTAAAACCATACAGATATGAGAATGAAACCTGGTAAATACATACCCTTGGAGTAAGTGTTTAATCGGGAAAACAGTTTTTCCTTTAACAATGCACCGAAACATGAAAATGTTTCGTAGGGGTATCCTGGTATTCATAGCAATGTCTCTTCCATAATCCAATTCATGACTTCAACCGTATATTTTATTGCCATCTCTCCAAATCCCTTTATTTGTCTTTAGTCGTTACCTTCTGTACACCATCGTTAGGCTAAATGGTTTTCTTCCTTCCCTACCGTTCGGCACCAGCCTATGGTTTGGAAGAAGACTATCCAGTAAGCATAATAGGTGTACCCTCCTAAACCAAGGAGTACTCGCAACTGAAAGAAGGTGATGATAAAAGACAACTGAATAATACCTTATTCTTTTAAAGGTGAAATAGGAGTGGCGATGAAGTACGCGGTTTTGGTCGTGAATGATATCAGTCGCAATTTACTTTGCCCTCTTTCTAATCCCTTTATTTTGTCTTTACATATTACCTTCTGCACACCCTACTTAGGCTAATTGGTTTTCTTCATTCCCTACCTTTCGACACCAGCCTATGGTTTGGAATAAGACTATCCAATAAGCGTAATAGGTGTACTCTCCTAAACCTAGGAGCCCTCGCAACCTGAGAGAAGGTGATAATAAAAGACAACTGAATAAACCAATTCTATTTCTCCTGAACCTGGATCCATCCCCGAAGAAGTCCCTTCGAGTTCGTATATAACCATACGATGGATCTATCCAATGGAAGTGGATATCCGTAGTAATACGGGTGTTCTGAGAAATTCAAAGGGTAAAAGAAGGAGTGGCAATGACTTATGCAACTCAGACAATCCAAAAGCCAGTATTTTAAGAAGGTTCGGTCAACTTGGTCACTGAGTCATAGTCTAGGGTCGGTCAAAGGTCGCTGCCAAAGAGAGAGAGAAAAGAAACACTCTGCGTGCACTCTAACCTAGATCAGAATGGTCATCACTTTATCTAATCCGGAAACCTCCCACTGTCCTATCAAATTCTCCTCCAAACCAGAAAGAAGAATCAATCGGGATCACCCGAAGAGTAAACCAACTCATCAGTGAGAATCGGGATCCAACTCTCATCGCATGATAACGTGATGGAATGCATCCACGTTACTCATACTCCAGAAGGTATGCGCATACTTGGCAAGTTTCAGTTTCTTTAGAAACTCCCGATATGATTTTTGCCCCATGCTCTTATAACCTTGGCTTTGGTCAAAATGTCATAAGTCACATGCCAAGTTCTACCCGTCACTATCTTGTCAATTTGAACCCACCCGCACATGCCCCTGACTTTGGCCAATCGGCAGAACGACTGTCCCAAACTAACTCATCTATCTATACAACAATTGAATACCCAGCAGCTACCAAACACTATGCCTTAACTTTGGCTAAAATGCATAGCTTGAATACTACTAAATACCCAAAAGAAGTGACGGAGGGCTACGGCTGGTTTTTGGCGAAAAACCTTTAACGTAGTGAACTTGATATCGCTGAAGGAACCTGATAGCTTTTTAAAATATAGTGGCGAAAACCTGTGCTAAAGAGGTCACTCCCGGTGAAGGGATCTCGGCTCTTTCCTCGTGGAATGAGGTGCAGGATATTCCACTGAATACCGCTATGCAAAGCAACTTGTAATCGACTATAGTGAAGTTATTATGCTGACGCAAACTTCTGCCCAAGGGGTCAGTCCCGGTGAAGGGATATCGGCCCTTGCCCCGTCGAATGAGGTGCAGGATATTCCACTGAATACCGCTATGCATAACAAAAGAAAACGTCTTTGCAATAACACTTTTTAAATTTGTTCCAACAACTGTAAACAGGTTTGTTTTACTTTGCGTTGATCAGAATCAACACAGTCCCATCATTTAATCACACCAGAAAAGAACGAAAATAAAATGTACGTATATGCCATCCGCATTCGTCACTGGGTCCCGTCATCACCCGTTAGGTTACTTAACTAACGACAGAGCGGGGACTGGACTAGCGCGGGTGTAAAACATATACAACATCTAATAGTATATAAACCAATATACAATAATCGCTCCAGGCGTGATAGTATGCAACATTACAGAATAGTAATAAGCATCACAGAACAATACAGATAATCTGGGATCCCCGAGTTTCACAGAGCCGCTGCTGAAACTCGACGTTCCCCTGTCGTGTGGATAGCCTGTGCAATGAAACCTAGACCCCTATGGGTGCGGCAAGTTACCCGCCAAAACCTGAAGCGAGGCAGCCCCCTACAGCATAGTGAATGGACCACCCAGCACTCCACGGAATCCGGTAATCTTGGGCACCCCTCCTTGGGTCAACCTGTACCCCCTACGAGTGTGGCGAATAGTCTGCCAATTCTAGAGTGGGACCCCTCTGCCTCTCAAAGCCATGAGATGCGGACCCGTTGCCCCCCAGAACCCGGCTATCCGTGCACTCCGTCGCGGGGCAAAACCTAGTACAGTAATGAAAAATAGTACAATAGGTACATCGACCGCAACCTGGTCGTGCCCCAAAAGAATATTATACAACAGGCAGTGACGGCAGTCCACAAGTTGGACGCTCGCCCCGCAATATCAAATGTACAAATAAACACAAAGTGTACTACCATTGCACACTGCTATCCACCACGACAAATCCGCAACATCACAGCACAACACAGAACATCAACGCGAATGTCACGTTCGCAAACCCGTATAAAAGAACTATAGCAATCAGACGCGGTTTACCAATCAAATGACATTCCCGGTCGGAGATATAATGTAAGCACTGTAAACTAACGTGTTTAAATTTCGATCGACCAAATATCAAGAAGTGGGCCCCACGACTTACTGGTGAACAGTAACAAAACCTGGGCCCAAACTATATATACCAAAAATCCCAATTTCCAATAGAGAATGCACTGTAGAAAATTGGCAGAGTGAAGTCACTTTTCTGCGGCGGATCCGCGGCCAAACCCATGCTTGGGCCGCGGATCCGCGGCGGAACAGTCGACTCACTTTGTCGAATTTCTGCAGTATTCCTAAAAAAGCCTGCTTGATTTTCTGGTATGGTCAAAATGACATTTGGACCAGTTTAAAAATTAACAGAAACTGTCAAGTTGGAAAAATGCGAATTTTGTTTTTCGGTTCGATCGATGTTTTAAACGCGTTAGCACAAGTTAGTATAGCAAAATGGTGAGGCTCTGATACCACTGTAAGTCTATGCTAGTGCCCCGGCCGTCTACAGACGCCAAAATGCGGAACAAAAACTTTTAACCGGTGCTATCGTATACTTTAACCCGGATCTGCCATTATTGCTAAACTAACAAACTGTAAAGAGTGTAGAAAGGTTATACCGAACGATCCGAGTCCTTCGTTCTTTAACCATCATCCCACGCTCCGTTGAGGCTGCTCCGATCTCGTCGATCTCCGATCTCCTCGTCGGGGTGGCACCACGTCGACGATTCTTTAAACGGGCTCCCGCCTCTGACTTGAGGCAACTCGGTCGCCAAGTTTGCTAAAAGAGACGACCAAGAATGATGTAGAGAATGAGTAGATGACTTTGTCTCACTTCGTCCAAATCCGTGGACGATCGGTTAATGAAGTTGCCGTAGGAATCGGGTGATGGAATGAAATGAAGTAATGAAATTTCCATGCACCCAAATACTATCATAATCTTTTTCTACAAATGAAACATCAAGTGAGATCGATCAAGAGAGGAGGGGGAAGGGGCCGGCTATATATATAGGTAGAGGGAGGTGAGTGTAGGAGAGAGGGGAGAGTAACCTTAAGCAAAAGATCATGAACAAATATCCTTACCTAAACAAAATGCTTTAATGTTAAAGCATGAGTCATAAACCTAGTCATCATGCATTAATTGAACCATTAAAGCAACCAATGAAAACCCAACACCAATTAATCCTTGTCACCTCATCCAGAAACTTCTAGAACACTGACTCACCTCATCCAAGAAAAGATAAATCTGTCTTTAACCGAATGTTAAAAGACGGCTGATAGAAAACTGGAAACTGACAACTTCCAAAAGTGATCCTGAAACGACTTTCAGGATAACCCCGAAACTGTATAAATATACCCGCATTTGTATTACGACCGAATACAAAGGCAACCGAGACAAAGATATTATATCTACTCAATATAATACTCGGATCCGGCTTAAACCAAAGCCGACCAGTATTATCTGCCCGAAAAATAACACGTGCGTAAACGCACGTGCATTTTCCGTACCCTGCCATAAAACCATACGGCCTCTACAACGTTTCGCCCGAACTTGGGAAACTGTCTGTGAGGGACTCTAATGACTCGTCAGTACCCTGGCAGTGGGTTTAACCACAGACCGTCAGCGGCACTAGCAATGCGTAACGGCTGCCCATGGACTGACCTCAAGGGAGTCAGATGAGCGAACTCATCCGGAAACCCTACTGAGCCTAACAGTGACAATGTATATACAGTCTGGTCCGTTCGTCTATGAGTATCGCATATCTGCCTAGGGGGCTAGTAAGGTCAGACCCCCAATAGCAGTATAAGTCGTGTCGGAGTGAAGCCCAATAACACCCTGAGATACTACAGGAGTACCTACCAGTAAATCTCCTGCCACGGCCGTGGGCTTTGTGTAATGGCTCTCCTAGACACAGCACGATCTCGCCCCCAATACCCGGAGAGACGAATCCCCTGCCGATCCGCCCACGTGCCTCCATATGGATCGGGACTGTACCCAAAAACTACCTGTTTGCACGACTCCTTTGAGCCGTGGTAGGGTAGAAATCAAAGCACGGTGGGAACTCACACGAGACAAATGACGACCTCAGGTCGATGAACTAACCTGTACACATGTCACCAGGGAACTGCTATCTGACGATAGATATAATACTAACTAGCAGATTCCCGGCGAGTCCTTTCCGGTGTACTCATAACCCAATGAGCACCTGTAAACATCTTAGGTGATCCAACTGACACCAGTGGCTTGTGAGACCGGCCACCACCCCTCGTCGGGGTCTCGACTGTACACACTAGTCTACACCGGAGTATCGATGCCCTGTCTCGAAACTCCCACGACTAGGGACCACAATTAAGGATATGCGTATAAACCACCCAACTTCACGTATATGATCGCCATCATACTGTTGGTGGTAAAGCAAGATCCTAAGGGCTCTATCAAAGTGTAACATGTAATCAGTCACCTGAACATGTACACGACTGATAAAGGCAAATCAGATAGCATACTATCATCTCGAGTAAGACTGTCATACCGGTATTGGTACTCCGCAATCATTGCAATCACGTACCTGCGATCCAATAATTGACTATGAGGGCACTATCTGCAACATCTTTCAGCCAGGCCAGTGTCGGTACTTTGAGGGAGGTTCCCCGTGCTTTCGCACGGACCTAATTACTGTAAATCTCGTTTTCCCAGAGGCGTAACCCCGTTGACACCTTTCTAGACACCTACTTGATCGGCTAATTGCAAAGTGCAAAACTCTCCCAGGAGTAACAATTACTCGCAGTGGGTATCGGGATCCAACTATCATATAGAAGGTATGCAATCTCATTGCAAGTTTCAACACTTGAAACTCCCAATAAAGGTTATTACCCCTAGCACCTATGACCTTAACTATGGTCAACAAATCATAAGTACTAGTAAAGTTCTACCCGTCATTTCGTGATTAGTCAGACCCACCCACATGACCCTTAACTAAGGTCAACAAAGTCACACGACTGTCCTAACTATGCGGTGTAGTAAGACATCACTTAGCTACCTTACACTGTGCCTTGACTATGGTCAACAAACACAGCACGAATACTAAGTACTCTACTTCCTAAAATGACGGAGGGTTGCGAATGGTTTTTGTGAAAACCTTTAACGCTTTGAACTTGATCTTGTTGCTGAATCAAATGGTTTTAAATGGAATGTTTTTGAGGCTTTTCTAGTTTTGCTAAAGGGGTCACTCCCGGTGAAGGGATCGTCGGCCCTTTCCTCGTCGAATGAGGTGCGGGATATATCATATATATCACTGTGCAAAGCGGAAACTATAGAAGCGATCAAATAACAAACCGAGGGTTGTAGCATCTGCCAGTTATTGCTAAAGGAGTCACTCCCGGTGAAGGGATCTCGGTCCTTTCCTTATCGAATAAGGTGCAGGATGTTCTACAAGGAACACCACGATGCAAAGCAAGAACTGTAGCCACCTGTTTTTATTTTGAAATTCGATTCCACAACATCATTTAGGTTTTTTTTCTTTCATTAATCTCATTAATGAATATCCCATCATTTAAGTCCACCTAACCATCACAGATAAATATAACGTATACTTATGCCATCCGCATTCGCCTCGATGTCCCCTCGTGCACCGTTAGGTTTGGTAACTAACGGCAGAGCGGGGCAGGGCTAGCGCGGGTGTAAAACATAAGTAACGTCTATATAATATATCATATATACTATATACTACATCTATCTGAACAGAGCACAGAACATCGCATGATCACATCACAGATAACGCAGCAGAAAATATCATATGAAATATTGGATATACTAGGACGTCCGTGTTTTCAATACGAGCCAGTATAAAACACGGATTCCACGGTCGTGATGAATAGCCAATCCCACACCCCTAGACCCCTACGAGAGCGGCAAGCAACCCTACCAATTCTAGGGTTAGGAGACCCGGACTCGACTCCTCGAGTTGGTCTCCCACTGGACCCCAGAACCCGGTTACTTGTGCTCCCCTCCTTGGGTCTATCCTAGTGCAGAAAAGTAAATAATATACATCAACGGTGACAACTTCCGCAACCTGGAAGTGCCCCAATAAAAGAATATTACATACAAGTTTTTACATGAATGAAAATGAAAAACACTCATCTCACATAAAACCCCCCCGGCTATTCGAACACGACGATCCAATATAACATATCCAGCAACACATAACATCACATGTCATCAACGTAAGTAAATATGCGCATCCTAATTGTCGTTAACATATAGCAACGAAACCGGCGATATCACATATTACACTTACGGTCACAGAAAAGAAAGTGTAAAACTACAACAGTTGGAATCCGCAACTCCTTTAGACATCACATGCCTAATCAAATGAATTCTTTAGACATCGCATGCCTAACAGTTATAAACCCCGCATTTTAGTCTCATTATCGAAAACTCTTTTCAATATCAAGTCGGGCAATTCAACAGGATTCCCGACATTCTGATCGAATGCTCGTCGCAAACTTCAGTAGACGGCCGCACCCCCGACGCCTTCGACAAAGTGCACCAAGGCGGAACACCGCTACCGCGAGCACCCGAACGGATGCTTTCGGTGACGGGGTTCTCCTACAGTCACTTGGTCGGGGCTATGGAGTGAGGCTTTCTATTAAGTTTACCCGGCGGGAATCCGCGTACGCTACGTGATTGCAACGGACTTTTGATCACATCAAAATTCCGTGGCAACCGATCAAGTGAGACTAAAGTGCTATGTTTATAACATTCATTCAGTTATCACATAACTACTTGTGAATTCCAATTATTGTATCACATTCCGTATAAATAGAAAATGCTAAACTTTTCGATCGAACAATCGAACACCCAAGTTTTCCCGATACAGCTCAACACATGAAATAAGTCTAACAGCATTCAGTTCGAGCCTCAGTACCAACGGTCCATCCGTAGAAGGGTCAAGCCAAAGCCTCACATGTGGCACGCCGTACTGCCCCAAACCCGAAGGTTCAAAGGGCAGTTCAAGACGGTCACATAATCGAGTTAAGCTTTGTTGTCTTCTAGAGAGTCCATCGCGTTACTTGCACTACTTAGAACGTTGTTAAACTACGGAAAAATCCAACACTTGGAAATTTCCCGACAGGGGAAAAATTGGGTATTTATATCCGTTCGAATTTTTTAACATATTCTAAAATTTATCCGGAAAGCCACATAGACAAAATATGATACTCCGATCGAAACACCGAATCCCCAAAACAACCCCAGAAAATTCAACTCTTGAATAAATATTAAAAATTCCCAGGAAAACCAAAACAGAAAACTGAGAATTACTGTGAAAAAATAAATACACAAAACGACAAAACGGCCGCGGAACCGCCGCACGAGCCATGCTCGTGCCGCGGATCCGCGGCTCATTGATGGAATTAGTCCATCGAAATTTACAGTAACTCTTAGATTATCCTGCTGATTTTTCTGCATATTTTTAATGTGGAAAAATCCCCGAAATTAGAAAAAGTCCAGAGAGCATGGTTTGTGTTAGGGTTTCGGTTCGTTCGGGTTTCAAACTCCGTCTAGACTTCGCCAAAGGCTCTAGCTAGGCTCTGATACCACTGTAGGGTTCCTAGGCACTCCCAAGAGGTCTCACAAGGCATCAAACAAGCCAATTTCTAATTTTACGGGTGCCTACAAACCCTAATACGGATCGTTAACTAGATATTTAGGCGAAACAAGCAAGTAAACGGAAAAGTATCTAAAGGAAAGGGACTACAACCTTTGTAGATCCGGTCCACCACCTCCTAGGCTCCGTGATGAAGTCCCCTCGCTGTCCAAATCATATCTTGGGCACTAGCATCGGCTTCATCGGAGAAAAAGCGGGCTAGGTCATCGACGACGATGCCGAAGATGATCTACGTCGAAGCATCGCAAGAACAAGCTCCAACTTCACCAAGCCATGAAAACTTGTGAAGGAAACACCCTATACTACTTGGCAAGAGGTAGAGGATGAAGAAATAGGAAGTGGGTTCACTTTAGAATTGGATTTCTCACTTGTTTGCTCAAGTTGCCATTGGAGTAGAAAGCATTTCTTTCTTGCTCATGAAGAAGAAGAAGAAAGAAATGAATATGATAAGTTAATTAAAAAGAAAATAAAAATGAATACTTATCATGTATTCAACCATGGTTTAGTGTAGAGAATAGACCATGGTTTGTTGAATGGTTAGGGTTAGGATATGAAGACAAAATGGTTGCTTTGGTCAAAGATGCAAGAAACTACAAGAATCTTCTAGCATGAAAGCAACCATTTAGTTTTTCTTTATATTTTTCAACCAAAATAAATAGATAAATAAATAAGAGAAAAGAAACCCTAACCATTCACTAAACATGGTTAATTCTTTACACAAACCCAAGTGAGCTTGTATCATCAAACATGATACAATCTTGTGCACAAAAAAATATATCACATATACAATGTGCACTTTAAGTGAGTAAATCCATTTAAAGTGAACAAATACTAGTTAATGCAAAGTAATATATCAAATATATAATTATGCATTAAATCATTAAATCAATACTTGATTTAACGATCCGGTCATATCGCATATAACCGACTAATATCAAATGTATCGGCTTATCGAATCAATCCATGATTCGATAACTAGGTTATATCGCATACAACCATTCGACACATTCAACGCGAGAATGAAATACGGTATCACATACACGCATTATTCTCGGTCCCGCACATATCTCATATGTGCTCCTATTTCGTTTCGCTTGAGCCAGGAAACCTCTGTGTAGGACTCTAAAGACTCGTCAATACGCCGGCAGCAGATGATGATCATATCAAACACCCACAAGCCGCAAGGGGTCTGCTAAACGTAACGGCGACCCAGGTATTGAGCGATCAGAAGATCGACGAGCAAGCCCGCTCACACTCCTGTGAATCCAACCAGTAACACTTACCGTACAGTCCGGTCTGTTCGTCTGATATGTCGGATATCTCGCCTAGGGGTGGTAAACGTCAGACCCCAATAGCTCGATAAGTCATGCCGACGTGAAGTCCATGACATGTGTGAAACTACTGATAACTCTTACCAGTATATCACTGCAACCCTGGCCAGGGATTTCCTGTTATGGCCAGTCGAGCATAGCGCAACATCAACCCCCAATACCGGGAGAGACGAATCCCCTCCTATCGCTCATTGCCTCCATGTGAATCGAGACTGTACCCAAAAACCACCTGTTTGCACAACTCAGTAGAGCCATGGTAGGGTGGAAATCAAAGCACAGTGGGAGACACACAAGACTCTATAACGATCTCGGGTCAACAGACTAAGCTGTACCAGTGTCACCAGAGAACTGCCATCTGACGTGAGGTATAATACCATCTGGGAGTTCTCGGTGAGTCCGTTCAGTGTACCCAGTCTCCGCTGAGCACCCGCATACCATCTTCGATATCAAACACCAATGGATATGGGATCATCCATCGCCCATCGCATTGGTCGAGAAGATATGCGCTAGTCTACTCTGGAATATCGATGCCCTGTCTCGATATTCCCTCGACTAGGAACATTTCAAGGATGTACTCATGGACTATCCAGGCCCCACTAGTATGATCTGCATCACAGTCCTGGAAGTCGAGTACACATCCTAAGGGCTTTATCAACATGTAACAGAGAGACAGAAAGTATACGCGTTAAGATAAACAACAACCAGATAGCGTACTATCATGTCGAGCAAGAAAGTCCTATCTATATATGTCCCAGCATCCACTACAATATACATCCAATGTACAGTAATGGCCTCTAGGGCATACATATAACTAACACTCGTATCTAGCTATACGAGATTGCTCTCCATACAAATCCTTGGTGTGGAGAAATATGGATTCTAGATCTATATTCTCGTGCCTCCTCTGATGTTCATTATTCATAGAGGCAAGCACGATGCATTTGGCCTTCAAGCAGTCAATCTCCCAGGTCTTGCGGATTTCCTTATCCGCGACACTGGATTCTGGACTAGGGACAACAGGTGCCTTAGTGGTAAGGACATACCCTAATTTGTCATAAGTAATTGCCATCTTAACATTCCGGAACCAATCTTTATAGTTTGGCCCTGTCAAAATATTTTTATCTAATAGTAACTTAAGGCCTGTCATGTTCTGGGTCGCTGCAATGAGAGAGAAAGGGAACACTTTAGCATGATGCTCTTGCAAGTTTAGAGTGGTTTTTAGTTTATCTAAACAGGATGGCTCCCACTGTTTCTCGAATCCCTCCTCAAACCAAAAAGGAAGAACTAGTCAGGACTATTCTTACCGTACAATACTTGCTTAACCGTTCAGCCAGGCCGGTGTCGGTACTTAGAGGGAGGTTTTACGCCGCTTTCGCGAAGTTCCTTAATTAAATAACCTCTTTTCTCTGGGGGCGTAGCCCCGCTGACACCTTTCTCGACACCTACTTGGTTTATAGCATTGATCGTTAAGTAACGAATCTCCTGATGAGTGGCGGATACTCACAGTAGGATCGGGATCCAAATATCATCATGTGATAAAGCTGAAGCAATCCAACCAAAATTATCACACTCCAAATGGTATGCAACTCTTAGCAAATTTCAGTTTCTTTAGAAATTCCCGATATAAATTTCTGCCCCATGCTCTTATGACCTTGGCGTTGGTCAAAATGTCATAAGTCACATGTCAAGTTCTACCCATCATTATCTTGTTAATTTGAACCCACCCGTACATACCCTGACGTTGGCCAAATAATAGTACGAATGTCCCAAACCAACTCATCTATCTATGCAACAAATGAATACCCAGCAGCTTCCAAACACTATGCCTTGACGTTGGTCAAAATACATAGCTTGAATACTACTGAATACCCAAATGAAATGAAGGAGGGCTACGGATGGTTTTGGCGAAACCGTGAACGTAGTGAACTTGATATGATCGAAGGAACCTGATAGCTTTTAAAAGGAGTGGCTTAAGCTCCGCAATTTTAAAAATATCTTTTGTTTTAAAATAACCGAGTGGTTTCATTTAAACTGTTCCAACGATTCAACTTTGGTTTATTTTCTTTGCATTAATATAATGCGTCCCATCAATTAACCTATCATTGCACAAAACAACGAAAATACAACATCCTCTTATGCCATCCGCATTCGCCATTGGGCCCCGTCATTCACCCGTTAGGTTACTTAACTAACGACAGAGCGGGGGCTGGGCTAGAGCAGGTGCAAAACATAAGTGACGCCAAATAGATATCATATATAGATATTGTACATTCGTCATACGCAATAATAAGCATTCCAGATCACAGATGAACATATTGGATTTTCTACGAATCCGCATTCCTTTTGAGCCTGCAAAGAAAGACGGATTACACAGTCTCGATGAATAGCCAAAACCCCACCCTAGACCCCTACGGGTTCGGCAAACTACCCGCCAAGTACCCGAAGTGAAGCGGTCTCCCTCAACGACGTGAGTAGGCCACTAAACACTTCAAAGTACCCGGTAGTTTGTGCACCCCACCTTGGGTCTATCCTAGGACCAGAAAACAGTAAATGAAATAATACAACAGTGGCTACAACCTCAACCCGGATGTGTCCCGCAAAAGAATATTACAACAAATTACAATTTACATTTAAATGAAAGAAACACTCGTCTCACATCCCCGGCTATCCATTCACGACAATCCAACAAGTTCACATTCACAAACTAGTAAAAACCATTACAGAAATGTGCAACCCCCTGCTAACCGACATACTAGCAGTTAGGGGAGATTTACGAAAACAATAAACACAATACAGATATAATCCAGTTAGCCAAACATCATAGAATTTCGATCAAGCAACACATATGATTCTACTCCAAACAATTCTCTATGCACATAAAACCTGAGCAGAAACAAATCATCCCAGAAAACACAACATCAACACAGAAGAATAACTGAGCAAATTTGGGTTGACTCGGAGTCAACTCGGCCGCGGATCCGCGGCGGATCGCTTGGATCGGCGACGGTTCCGCAGCGGTATGGCCGATTCACTGTAACAACTCTAATTTTTGTATACATAAAATTGATTTAAATTTGAAGAATACTTGAGGTATTTAATATTGTTGTTACCACTTTAAGTATTTATTTTCCCACAATAATTACAAGAAGGAGCTTGTAGCTCATTGGTAATACCTTACACTGCTGAACCAAGCCACCAGAGTTCAAATCCCCTGCCCCACATTATTTTTATATTGTTTTTGTTTTAAATCTTTTGGAATCCCAACAGTCTAAACACCATAACTCCCAAAAGTTGAACTGTACCTAAAAATCTAAAAATACTAGAGTGTACATCCGGAGACCCCCCACCTTCCCATGCCCCGACTCGGCCCGGCGCCGCCGGCCGGACTCGGCCGGACGGCCGAGTCGTCAACATCAAAAATCTGCCTCTTCGTCTCCCCTAACCGTCTGTATACTCTAATTTATTGGATCGGTTCCCGAGAGTTAAATATACCCCAATTACTCAAATTTTAATGATTTTTCTATAATTTTTACAAATTTTTTTTAATTAAAAACCTTTCACCTACCCTACCCTAGCGTACCCTATAAAAACACCCCCTACCCTCTACTCTCTCATCCCAAAACCCTAAGCTCACTCTCTCAAAATTTTCCCAAGAAGTATGTACTTTGAAAATAAGTTCGCGGCGAAGCTCCGACGAAATTCCAGCGGGAATTCCGGCAACGTTTTTAGGAACAACCGGCGACGAAGAAACGCCTCGGCAACCTCACTAATCCCCCTTCACTCCTTTGCCTAATCGAAACCCGTAAGTACCATTCTATCCCCCTTTCTTATTCTCTAAAATACGAAACTACGAAACCCGACAGAATCGGAACAAATCCAATTTCCGATTCGGTTTTCTATAAAATTTCATTTCTCACCAATTCAATCATTCTTAAACATCTTATTGTTGACTATTAAACACTTAACAAATAATTTGAAAAAGTTTTCTCACATGAAATGATAGCCTTTCCAATTTATCGTATTTTTCACTTTAATACCACAATGTTTCGATTTCATATTTAACCCCTTAAACTTTGCTATACATTTAAAGTAGAGCACGAGGTAATGACCTACCTCCACACACACGCAAATACAACCCTAACCGACATCATCAAAAACTTAGAATACGATAAAACAATACTTTCGTTTAAATACCATTTTCTTAATAAAATCAATTCTAAAAGTTTAGCTTTGATACACTTTTAAATAAATACCTCTTATTAGGAAAACACGATAAGTTGTGGACATCGATCGTTTATCTAAACCTGACTTTGTGGTGTCTAGGCTAGACAAATGAGTAAAGGTAACATTAAAAAGCCCGTCTCACGATTCGTGAGCGGATCACTTCTTTCCTCATTTGTACTTACCTAGCCACAATTGGCGGTGAAGAGGAGATTTGAGGGTTCTAACGACTTGTCGTTTAGACCATTTAGAAATAGGCTAGTTGGTTTAGGAAACCATAGAATCTAAAATATGGAAAAATTACACTTTGCAAATAAATACCTTTTACTTTATAAAACCGTTTTCGAAAGGATTAGTATTTTACAATCTTTACAAAGCGCCGCTACAACTCATTATTGGGGAACCCGTTCGGGATCGTGTGGTTTATCGCACACCCTCGGGCTAGTAGTGCGAGATTCAGATCTCCGCAAGGAGCATTCGGTCTCGAAAGGTTTAAAATACGACATCTTAAGAAAATGAGATTTTTGGAATATAAAATATTTATTAAAATTGTTTTTGTATAAACATATGTATATTTATCATTTAAATATATATTTTATTATAATATAAATTTTCCACCTTTTCCTAAAAATCACAAGAATAAATTTTATACTAAAATACCATGAACTTCAAATAAGCGATATTACAGATAAATACTCTTATTTATAAAACTAGGATATTTTCACTAGAAATGTCATAACATAAAATCCACCCTCATTAAAACTCTAAAGATGAACAATAAATACTTGAGGTATATTTTGAAAAGTATATAAAAGTATTTTTACATAAAACCCCCTCAAGTTTTATAAATTACCCTAAGGACCCAAGCAATTAAAAGACCTCGATTCACATTTCTGATTGTCTGACTCAGGTTTGAGTCTGATTAATCTGACTTGAATATGATTCAAGTCAATCTATAATCTACAAGTTTCCAATTCAATATGAACACATGAATCCATGAATACAATTATCAATTAATACAACTTGACTGAACCGAACCATGGATATATATATTCCTTTTACATGATTCTCAGTATTCATTTACATGACTCTACGGTTACAACCGTTTCCTGATATCATGGTTTCGGTCAGTCAGTCAATCAATCATGCAACCAATACAATTTACAAGATAACAATACAAACAAGACATCGCGGGGTTTAAGGGGTAGATTGGTACGGAAGGTGTTAAAGGTGGCACGAGGTGGTCAGATTTAATACACCTAACATGAATCCAGTTGCTGTTGTACCGTGGCATAAACGGTTCCTAGTACTACACGTGCCCCTAGTCTCTGGCATATAGAGACTCCCCTCGTATACACTGGCATCCTTCTGTACCAAGCTACAAACAACAGCGTTATCACAACACTACAACAATAGTATACAACTTTAAAAGATATCTTCTTATTCTGTCTATTCTACTTTCCTCTTACCTTTGGGACATACCGAGCGACCTGTTCACTGACGACATTCAGTTTCTTTCTTCTTTGAATGTCTTCAGGTGATTTGGACCCGGCGGAGATCGAGCCATCTCAAGAAGACTAAGAGCAGTTTGCCGAAGACCCTGCACTTTAGTTTCATTGTACACTTTTCTTTTCTGTATTTTTCATTTCCTGTTATGCCACTGTTTAGGCATCTCTTTATTTCAGTTGTATTCCTTTCATGCATTGTACAAAGAATGTTAATAAATAAAAGTTGATGTTCTTTTTATTCATTGTCTCCTGTGTATTTATTTTATATTGATTAGATACGCTTAGCGTATGTACTTCTGAGTATATACGTAGCGGACCTCGTCGCGTCCCCTTCGCCGTACACTGGGAAGCAGGGCGTGACAGGTTTTGTTGGTGGCCCATGCAGGTCAGAGCTGTATGAAACCCTATCATGCAGTTCTGTTCTGCGTGAACAACCTAAGCAATATAAAACAGGAACCAGCAACTAAAATATTCTTTACAATTGATGTTCCCTGAATCTTGCAATTCCATATTCCTTGAATCTTATCATTTCATGTACTTGAATCTGTCCTAACCCAAATTTTTCTTCAGGGTTATGGATTCTCCGAACAACACTAGCACCAACGTCAATAACACACCTCCAGCACTACCCCTCACACCTGCTATTCCTGCGCCACCCACCGAGCAAACAGTGATACTTGAGGCGATCCGCAGCCTTCTCGAGGGACAACAACAACTCCTGAACCGTCCCGAGATTGACGCACCGGGGGTAAAGCAATTCAGCGCTTTACATCCGAAGCAGTTCTCCAGAAAAGGAAGCCCTCTTGAAGCTGAAGAATGGGCATAAAGCATAGAAGACGATCTGGCAGCAGCTCAAGTGCCAGACATAGCTTGGGTCCGTGTGGCGAAACTACAGCTCACGGACAATGCTCGCAACTGGTGGAAGGCGGAAGAAAGCCGTCTTGTACAACCTATTGAATGGAACACTTTTCGCGAGAAGTTCGACGCGAAATACATCCCTGTGACTGCCAGGTTTGCCATGGAGCAGCAGTTCATTCATCTACAGCAAGATTCGATATCGGACAAATCAGTAGATGAATACGACGCTGAATTCACCATGTTAAGCCGGTAAGATATGTCGCAATAGTTAAATTTTTAAATATCACATATGTAACGTTTCATAAAATATAAAATATTATTTTTGGAATTTAATATTAAAATAATATGTTTCCCGAAAACTGCCGATTTGCGAAATTGGGGTTTTCGAAAAAAGGTATAAATATATACCAATAATTATGAAATAAATAGAAATTAAAATTATTTATTCATTTAATAATATAATTAAAGGATTTGGCATTTTTAAAATTTATTATACGCAGTTTCGATAAAAATCCGATTAGTGCACTGCTAATCGCGATTAAGCCAAATCCGCGTTTTTACAGTTTCCATGGTTAGTGCACCATGACATGTTCATTTTGTTACATGTTTCATTTCATTTGGGCTTTATATTATGGTTTTTGGTGAGAAAAAAAGAGAGAAAAGGGGTCATGATGAGTGAGGAGAGAGAAAGGGACATAATGATGGCTTGGAAAGAGAGAGTGTGTATGAATTATAATGAGAGAGTGGGGGGGCTGCCCAAATCATAATCCCTCACCATTTCCCTCATCCTCTTCATCTCCTCAAGCTCCCAACCCTCCTCAAATAATCCCTAGATCCATCTCCTAACAATCCCTAAAACCCTACACACTCTTCACAAATATTAATCCCCTCTTCAAGCTCTATACATGAAGCCAAGAAAAATTCAGTTTTGATGACCTTGGAGGATTCATGGATGGTATATGAGGTAATCCCTTCACTAATTGGGTAGTTTTTCATTTACTTTAGTGTTCGCATGTGTTTAGATGTGATATTGTGGAGATTAGTGAGATATTGGGAAACCCTAGAATGAGGTTGAGTGTTTGTTGAAATTGGTGATGTGTAGAAGCTGCCCACAAGCCTTATTGGTGTTATACTGACCTGGAACGGGGGATGAAATCCAAAATACGGATTTGGGATTTGAGTTCATATCGATTTGTGTGATTTTAGAGGGTATTTTGAAATCTGGAGCAACCCGGGGACACTAGAAATAAAATTGAGCTGACAGTGAGTCGTGCAGGCACCTAGGAAGCTACCACCAAGACCCGATCCCCTAACTCAAATCCCCGGCCGCAGATTTAATCATTCTGGCCGCAATTTGCGGCCAGAGTAGAAGGGAATGGGTCCATTTTTGTTCCAGGGCTCATTTTGCACTAAATTAGACCCCTCCTATATATAGTTTTGGCTAATTGTCATCTGGGGAAAATCTGGGAGCATTTTGGTGTGTTTTAGGTGATATTTTCCGTATTTTTAAATGCACTTTCTTGATATTTGGATTTGTATTTGGTTGTCGGGTGTTCGTACATCGACAACAGGGGTTGTTTGATTGATTTGCACGGTTAGGCCATAGGTTCTAAGCTGTGAGCACACTGTGCGCTGTATCGGTTTTCTGCGTCAATTTTAATACGTATTGCGATTGGTTATTATTGTAGGTACCCTAGCATGGATTTCGAGGCGAAGAAGCATGGCGTCATCGATTTGGGCGAGCGAAAACAGGTGAGTAGATCTATATTTACCGGGGAAGTCGGGTGGATGGCGTATAGCACCCCCGCAAACTTCTGATGGAAACCGATTTATAGAGTATGGTAAGAAAACCTAGATTGGGAAACTAGGGTTAGAATATAGATAGCTATGTAGTCACATTAGAAACTAGAGGTTAGTTAAGTGTGATATGCTACTACTACCCTAGGATGATGTTTAGCGATATTACCGCTTAGGGTTCTGTAGGACTAGATAGTCGATGTAGATGCATCATCCGAACCATACCTTTTTCTAAACTAAAGAATCGTATGTACCTTTTAAATGTATAACTTGATGGATGTTACGGATTTTCAAATGATATCTTTTCCTTAAAAGCACCGTAACCCCTGTTTCCAAAACTACGATTCACTTCTTTAAAAATCTGATTGTATGGTTCGGAAGTGTTTGTTAGTTTAGATACTTATACATAGTAGAAATAGCATGTTTATGTAAATTTGACATGATATGAGATATAAATGCGATGAAAGAATACAAGACGAATTTGATGATATGATGTGATGGTATACGGATGCGAGTCGATCGAGATGATTTATACCCTGCCGGTCTGCGACCGGGACATAGGTATATAGGGTTATATATATATATATATATATATATATATATATATATATATATATATATATATATATATATATATATATATATATATATAACGTTGTAAATCATGGATGATAGGCCGTATGTGATATTAGGCTGTACCCTCATTTGACTTATAGGATGATAGGATCCCTATTAGCTTAATGCCGCCGCACGATGATATTCCGTGCGTGATGAGTTAACTTGATGATTGATCATTACCCTTGACTAGAGGTTGTTGTACGATGGATTATACCGTACGCGATGTTTTTGGGCTAGATGCCGATTGATAGATTCACCGACTCGGACATATGATAGTTACATATACCATATAGCTGTTAGCTGATGATTTACTTGCTGCATTCATGTTATTATTATTGCATTGCATATACCTGTGATAGTACACCTGCACCATTATCGATGATGCGTATGTTACACATACACATATTTGCCGGCTCACACACTTCATCATCGATAATTGCTATGTCACTACACAGTAGGGTTGCTGCATCATGATATGACTCTTCGCATAACTTGCTTGCACATATACATTGATACACCCATACTTGTGCACATACATATTTTATATTCATATTTGTGCACACATACATGGTACATCTATACTTGTGCATATTCATATTGTACCTATATAGATAACTGGTTTTATTGGGAAATTAGGAACCGCATGTTATATTTTAAAAACTGGAATCATTTTAAAAGAGCGGATTTCCCCTTAATATGTCATATCACTATTCCATATTGCATGATACACGGATATGCTCGCATTTCTTTTTACATGCCGCATACATCATGCTCTATTATTTTACGCATTGAGATATGTTGTTTTCATGAGATTTCTGGATTTGAGAACCGTGGCTATTTCAAAAGAAATCATATGTTGTTTTAAAAACTCGGTTTCCCTTGATATGATATTTCAGTGCGTCCACCATGTGTTTTCTCGATTCTGAGAATGGCATGTGAAACCCGATTCGAGGAGTGGTAGGCACCGATTGCGGGTACATGGTGCACCCGGTGAGGTACCCCGGGACAAGAAGACTCGTATATGTTAGACGGTGAGCCCGGCAGGGGGAGCACTACCTACCGGTGATAGTATGTAGACTCGGCGGTTATCCGGAGGATACCGACCGGAGTAGCGAGATGGATATGAGGGCCAACCAGGGAGTGCGGCGCCTGAGGGTCGATCTGAGGATATGGCGCCTGAGATATATGATGATTTACGTGCCGATGCTGGGCACGGTTTTACATGATGTTTTCGAGTGTCGATGCTAGGCACTCAGGTTCCATAATTTAGATGTGTCGGGAGGGACACCGTTGATATATATATCCTCATACTTTCATGCACACTCTTTTATGATATTTACATGCATGATATTGTTGCGTCAACGGTTGACGCGTGGACTAGATCCACATACATACATACACCGATTCTGCTATCGGAGATTTTGCACATGCTTAGAGATATTGATTTATGGGTGGATGAGATCCACATATCTGCATACCTTGATTATGGTTAGACGATATCCATATACATGCATATAGATAGTGACAACCTTGTTGGCACATATACGACCCGGTCACCCTAGATATCATAGTTTTACCTTTTGATATAATTGACCTAGGAGTCGTTGTTTATTCGATTTCTACTTGTAAATATATTTCTATTCATGAGTTGGCAACTCACCCTCGTTGTGCCACAGTTCTTGCCGGTTGACCGCTTGGATCAGTAGCGGATTCGCTGGCACACAGGTTTATTCGGGTGTTTTGCATTGGTAGGTGGGACATTGTATCGTACCTACTCTTGTATTATATTTCATATTGTATCTAGTTAACTCCATCAATCAATCAAAATTAGAATTTGTATAAGTAATGAGACTTAGTGAGACTTGTAGTTGCGAGATTTGAGCGATGGGTTTTACATTCACTTTTGGGGTTATATTTGCTCATTTCTTTATCTTTTGTGGTGAACTTCGCCGTTGGGCGTCGTATACTTATTTTTACTGTTTTACGTGGTTGTGATCCGCCGTTTGGCGAAGAGCTAGCTCCCGCTTGGGGATGCCATTATTCTTGTTATGTATTGTGGTTTTGGATCAAAATATACAAAGGAGGTGCTGCCAAATTTTTTTTCAAAAGACGAAACATGTTTTTCAAACTAGAAAATTTCATTTGCATCATTCATGCTTCTTTCTATGCATTAAGCACCCTTGATTTTATTATACTTTTATTTCAAAAACTCCACCTCCTTTATTTTCTTAAAAAGGTTTAGATTTCTGGGTTTCAGCTTACTTGAATTCCGTTACGCCTTTAGACATGGCGTGATTCAAGTGCTGGTCATGAGCGAATATTTCGGGTCATTACAAAAGTTGGTATCAGAGCACTAGGTTTAACCTTTGTTCGAGTCTATGTTTGACTATGCGGAGTCTAGGGCGGGAGTGTATTTCGGAACCTAGGCTTGACCTTACGGAACTTAGACTTGAACGGGGGTTATTAGACCCGAACTTTCGTTTCATAGGCTGACCCTGATTGATGGAGTAGGTAGCTTGAGTAGAGTAACGTACTATACGTATATTCCGCGGCATATTTACGATACGATACTCCATTTAAGAAACCTTAGGATATACATATTTTTAAGACCAGTGATTCTCTTGTATCCATGATTATACATCCATTGGAGATCCTCGATTCTATTTGTTTCCATGATCATACTTTCATTGATGCTGTTCCTTTTCATGATCATGTATCCATTCTGGATTTGTCGTTTTCTTTCTTGCCATTGATCTGCTCTCTTCGATACTCGATTGAGGTTCCTGTCACCATTGTTTGGGCGCAGTTTGAGATGCTGCTAGTGTTTCGGTCAGGGCGAGCTCATCCGGTACGAGGGCCGACCATTGTGTTTTCTGGTGACATGGGAACGTCTCGAGTTAGCATTGATGATTGTGACCTCTTATGGAGGCGAGTGCTCAGTTTTATATCGGATGATCGGGCCATTGTTAGAGCTGCCAGTTGCGAGAGGACTGTTGATGTACAACATACCTCGAAGATGTTGATGTCGCCTACCGTGCAGACAGATGACCCAGCTGTTGCTGAGACTGATAGGATGTCGCTTCCGGAGCTTACGAGCTGAGATCGCCGGAGCTTCCAGGCAGATATGAGACAGATGATAGCTAGTCTACCCCGATTTGAGAGACGAAGGTGATTCGTCAGATTGATGCTCCGACGCAGGCCCGGTTGAGTTGAAGATTTCCAGTGTGGAGAGTCTTACTCAGATCTAGAGCAGACCGATTTAGAGATGACCGCCAATGTATCACCTTTCCTGGAGGATTGAGGCGCTGTTCAGCGTACAAACGAATGAGCCAGTTGTTGCTGCAAATGACGAGGTATCGCCCAGAGGTTGGAGCTACTGCAGCATAAGCATATACTTAGAGATATGATGGAAGGTCGCTAGCCACCCAAGGGTGAAGGACTAGGACATGTGGTTCGTTCGCTACCCGATGCGAGGTCATCAGATAGATTGATTCCAGCTAGAGACGACTTCACGCAGATTCGTTGAGAGTCGATAGAGACGATCGAATGTTAAGGAACCATATTCCAAGTTTAAAGTATTCGGAAAGATGTGCAAGCAATTCTATGGACCCTCTAGAAGAATGAAACCCTAACTCAACATAATGACCGTGTGAAAGCCTTTGAACCTTAGGGTTTACGGCAGTTCCACGGCGCCATTAGTGAGGCTTGGGTTTGCCCTTCTACGGCTGGATCACTGATGCTGTGGCATGTACTCGATACTATTAAACTGTACCCAAGATGTTGATCTCTTGAGGGATTATAAGGTTTTGACATATCGATCGGATGGTTCGACATCATTCGGATATCTTGTGATTGGATACATTGCTTGGGAGACTCCGGATACGAGCATAGCCGTTGGAGCGCATTCCTTGCAGCTACGAGAAGACCTGGACCAGGAGTGGTCATTTTGCGCACACCTAGAAGGCCAGGGTTCGGCATCGTCGACGAGATAGTTGACCAGGTTCGGATAGAAGACCTCACCCAGATGCGTTGTGAGTTAATCGAGGACGGACGAACATTGAGTATTCCTCCGATGGTTAGGACGAGTTTCCGAGGAAATATGTGCGGCACATGCAGATGTCCAGAAAACGAGAAAAGATTATATAAGAGTACCAGCCTCCGTACAGTTCGGCATAGGCGAGATCGGAAGAGACCTTGAGCAGGATTCCTTCCAGGACACTGCTGCAATGAGATTTGCACCCAGGATCAGATGTGCCACGTACAGTCAGAGGACCAGAGGCCGACGCCAGCAACGTGCTGCTTTATGAGTGGTCATGATGATTGACCGAGAGATGACCAGAGAAGTGCTAGGGCGGAATCGTCCCCGTTAGCACACCTGACAGGGCCGATGAGCCAATAAATTGCGAGATTGGTAATCCGCAGAGAAGATAAGGACCCAGAGACCGAGGATGCCAGACCGTGAGCAGGAGGCAAGCGGATGTTTTTGTTCTGCCAGTTTCTAGGTGCACCAATTTATTTCTCGACATTGTAGGAGGTGTACCTCGATGTCCTTTGTCGCGATTTGCGTTTGTAATCTGAGTATCACGCTTATATCGCTTGGATTTGAGTTTTGATGACGAGTTTCCTGATATTGATTCCGTGCACCATGGTTGCACCTACTGAGTATTTACATTTCGTGCATAGTTATTACACTTGAGATATGTTTTTATACACCGTTGTGTTGATTCGCGATTTGTGCCTATTGCGTTTGATGTCGATTTTGTGCCTTAGCCGCACATGTTTATGATTTCGTGGATTTCATACGGATGATTTGATTTTTGCACTCGGTATAGCTTATATGTGCTTGTAGTGCATTGATATGCGTTTTGTGCACGCAGTTGCACACGTTTACGATTTTATACACCTTGGTGTACTCGGTGTTGCTGTTTATGCATTTGAGTTATTGATCGGTATTTCGTGCACTAGACGCACTGTATTTGTATTTCGCACACTGTATGCACTGTATTTGTATTTTATGCACTAGATTGCATTCTCATTTGTTGCACCGGACGGGTATTTATGCGTTGTCGCACTGGATTTATACCTCGTACCTAGGTTGCACCCGATTTATATCCTTGAGCATTTGTTTTACCAGATTTGTATTTTCGTGCGCATTGGCACTTGCCGTTCGTTTTCGTGCATGTTACTGCACTATATGCTTTTACGGACCCGACACGCTTTGGTTGGATTTTCGCGCATGTTGGGCGCATGATATGAGATGCGATTCTGTGCACACCGGATGCACTGGATTGAGATTTTTGTGCACTTTAGATGCACTTGATGTTGTTGTCGTGCACACCCGTTGCACTGGACAGATGTTTTGTGCACACCTATTGCACTTAGTTTTGCTTGTGTGTATTATAGCACCTGTATTTGGATTTGATTTCCATGCGCACCAGACGCATGTGAATTTTTGGATACGCCCTTCTGAGGCTGATTTTGCTTTTGAGCACTTTGTTTTCATGTTGGGCATTATATTGTGTAGTAGCCAGACATGACTGATCTGAGGACAGTACCTGAGTACTCTGCATGCATTAAAAGTTTACCAAGAGGTTTTCGAAAAAGAAGAGCTATAGTCTCGCTATTCCTACGTGTACGTGAGCGACACGAACGTTTATAAAGGGAAAACCTTTTGGGATATTTTAAAAACGACGGAACGTGTATTTAAGAAAACATATATGGATATATATTATTATTTTAAAATGAGAGTCCATCGGTAATGCCGGGAGTTATGCATTCCCGCGGCAATTTAGAAAAGATTCTGTATGTGTTTTATTCAGATTTTGGAGTTTTTCAAGGATGCGTACTATACATGTATTATAGTATTTGACTAGTGTATATTGGATTTCAGTAGTGGATTTAGAGATCTGTATCTTTATTATAACTCCGAGGATATGCGTGCAAATCAGATGATCTATGTAACGCTTGACGGAGTTCGATTTTGAGTTTTGTACTCCTTTTTATGCGCACTTGACGCGCTGTGATATTTCTGCAATTTCCATGATTTCGGAGCCCCGTTGTTTTGAGCTGATTATTGAAATGTTTTAGATTTTGGGGTTTTAAATTTAAATTCGGGGACCGAATTTATTTAAGGGGAGAAGATTGTAACGTTTCAGAAAATATAAAATATTATTTTTGGAATTTAATATTAAAATAATATTTTTCCCGAAAACTGCCGATTTGCGAAATTGGGGTTTTCGAAAAAGGGTATAAATATATACCAATAATTATGAAATAAATAGAAATTAAAATGATTTATTCATTTAATAATATAATTAAAGGATTTGGAATTTTTAAAATTTATTATACGCAGTTTCGATAAAAACCCGATTAGTTCACTGCTAATCGCGATTAAGCCAAATCCGCGTTTTTACAGTTTCCATGGTTAGTGCACCATGACATGTTCATTTTGTTACATGTTTCATTTCATTTGGGCTTTATATTATGGTTTTTGGTGAGAAAAAAAGAGAGAAAAGGGGGTCATGATGAGTGAGGAGAGAGAAAGGGACATAATGATGGCTTGGAAAGAGAGAGTGTGTGTGAATTATAATGAGAGAGGGGGGGCTGCTGCCCAAATCATAATCCCTCACCATTCCCTCATCCTCTTCATCTCCTCAATCTCCCAACCCTCCTCAAATAATCCCTAGATCCATCTCCTAACAATCCCCAAAACCCTACACACCCTTCACAAATATTAATCCCCTCTTCAAACTCTATACATGGGGCCAAGAAAAATTCAGTTTTGATGAACTTGGAGGATTCATGGATGCTATATGAGGTAATCCCTTCACTAATTAGGTAGTATTTCATTTACTTTAGTGTTCACATGTGTTTAGATGTGATATTGTGGAGATTAGTGAGATATTGGGAAACCCTAGAAAGAGGTTGAGTGTTTGTTGAAATTGGTGATGTGTAGAGGCTGCCCACAAGCCTTATTGGTGTTTTACTGACCTGGAACGGGGGATGAAACCCAAAAAACGGATTTAGGATTTGAGTTCATGTCGATTTGTGTGATTTTAGAGGGTATTTTGAAATCTGGAGAAACCCGGGGACACTAGAAATAAAATTGAGCTGACAGTGAGTCGTGCAGGCACCTAGGAAGCTACCACCAAGATCCGAGCCCCTAACTCAAATCCCCAGCCGTAGATTTAATCATTTCGGCCGCAATTTGTGGCCAGAGTAGAAGGGAATGGGTCCATTTTTGTTCCAGGGCTCATTTTGCACTAAATTAGACCCCTCCTATATGTAGTTTTGGCTAATTGTCATCTGGGGAAAATCTGGGAGCATTTTGGTGTGTTTTAGGCGATATTTTCCGTATTTTTAAATGCACTTTCTTGATATTTGGATTTGAATTTGGTTGTCGGGTGTTCGTACATCGACAACAGGGGTTGTTTGATTGATTTGCACGGTTAGGCCATAGGTTCTAACCTGTGAGCACACAGTGCACTGTATCGGTTTTCTGCATCGATTTTAATACGTATTGCGATTGGTTATTATTGTAGGTACCCTCGCATGGATTCCGAGGTGAAGAAGCGTGGCGTCATCGATTTGGGCGAGCGAAGACAGGTGAGTAGATCTATATCTACCGGGAAAGTCGGGTGGATGGCGTATAGCACCCCCGCAAACTTCTGATGGAAACCGATTTATAGAGTATGGTTAGGAAACCTAGATTGGGAAACTAGGGTTAGAATATAGATAGCTATGTAGTCACATTAGAAACTAGAGGTTAGTTAAGTGTGATATGCTGCTACTACCCTAGGATGATGTTTAGCGATATTACCGTTTAGGGTTCTGTAGGACTAGATAGTCGATGTAGATGCTGTTAGTTATATGTATGCCCTAGAGGCCATTACTGTACATAGGATGTATATTGTAGTGGATGCTGGGACATATATAGGGAGGACTTTCTTGCTCGACATGATAGTATGCTATCTGGTTACCCTTTACCTTAACGTGTATGCTGATTGTCTCTCTGTTACATGTTGGTAAAGCCCTTAGGATCTGTACTTGACTACCTGGACTATGATGCGGATCATACTAGTGGGGACATGGTAGTCCATAAGTACATCCTTCAAAGTCCCTAGTCGTGGGTGTATCGAGACGGGGCATCGATATACCAGAGTAGACTAGCGTATACCTTCTCGACCCATACAGATGGGCGATGGATGATCCCATATCCATTGGTGTTTGACATCAGAGATGATATACGGGTGCTCAGTAGAGACTGGGTACACTGGACGGACTCGCCGAGAACTCCCAGATGGTATTATACCTCACGTCAGATGGCAGTTCTCTGGTGACACTGGTACAGAGTAGTCTGTTGACCCGAGATCGTCATAGAGTCTTGTGTGGTTCCCACTGTGCTTTGATTTCCATCTTACCACGTCCAAGAGGGCGTGCAAAACGGTGGTTTTTGGGTACAGTCCCGAGTCACATGGAGGCAATGAACGATAGGAGGGGATTCGTCTCTCCCGGTATAGGGAGTTGATGTTGCGCTGTGTTCGATTGGCTATAACAGGAAATCCCTGGCCAGGGTTGCTGAGATTTACTGGTAAGTGTTACCAGTAGTTTCTCGAATTGTTATAGACCTCATATCAACACGACTTATCAAGCTATTGGGGTCTGACGTCTACCACCCCTAGGCGAGATATGCGACATATCAGACGATCAGACCGGACTGTACGGTAGTGTTACTGGTCGGATTCACTGGAGTGTGAGCGGGCTTGCTCGTCGATCTTCAGATCGCTTAATACCCGGGTGGCCGTTACGTTTAGCAGACCGCTTGCGGCTTGTGGATGTTTGATATGATCATCATCCGCTGCCGGCGTATTGACGAGTCTTTAGAGTCCTACACATAGGTTTTCTGGCTCAAGCGAAACGAAATAGGAGCGCATATGAGATATGTGCGGGACCCAGAATAATGCGTGTATGTGATACCGTATTCTATTCTCGCGATAAATATATCGAATGGTTGTATGCGATATAACCTAGTTATCGATTCAAGCGTTGATTCGATAAGCCGATATATTGTATACTAGTCGGTTGTGTGTGACATAACCGGGTCATTGAATCAAGTGTTGATTTAATGATTTAATGCATATTTATATATTTGATATATTACTTTGCGTCAACTAGTATCGGTTTACTTAAGATGGATTTTCTCACTCGGATGGGCGCATTGTATATGTGATATACTTTTGTGCACTTGATTGTATCATGTTTGATGATACATGTCATGCTAGGGTTCAAGTGTAAAGATTAAACCTTGGTTAATGAAATGGTTAGGGTTTATTATTTATTATTCATTTATCTTATTTAATTATCCTTTTTATTTTTGATAAATGAATAAAAGAAATGAGAAAAGAATGGTTGCTAGATTTGGAGTTTAGTTGAAGCTTCATGAAGCTTTGATAAAGTCAACCATACTTATCTCATCCTTAACCCTAACCATTCCCACTAACCATGATTCATTCTCTACACTTGACCATGGTTAAAATTATGATAAGAATTCATTTTCTTTTCTTTTTCTTTTAACTTATCATATCATTATTCTTCTTCTTCTTCATTCTTCAAGTGAAGAAAAGCAAGGTCCATCAATGGTGATTGTTGGAAATGAGTGAGAAATCCAATTCTAAAGTCTACCCACTTCCTATTTCTTCATCCTCTACCTCTTGCCAAGTAGTAGAGTGTGTTTCCTTCACAACTTTTCACGGTTTGGTGAAGGTGGAGCTTGATTCATCGATGCCTCGACGTAGATCATCTTCGGCATGGACATCGACGACCTAGCTTGCCCATTCTCCGACGAAGCCGACTCTAGAGCCCGGATTTGATTTGGACAGCGGAGACGACATCGTTGCGGAGCCGTGGAGGTGGAGCACCGGATCTACAAAGGTTGTATTTCCGTATTCTCATTAGTTAATTTGTTAACTAGTTCTTTTCGCCTAAACATCTAGTTATCGATCCGTACACTAGGGTTTGTAGGCACCATAATTTTTGAAATTGCCATGGTTGATGGCTTGGGAGACCTCACTTGAGTGCCTAGGAACCCTACAGATGCGTCATCCGAACCATACCTTTTTCTAACCTAAAGAATCGTATGTACCTTTTAAATGTATAACTTGAGGGATGTTACGGATTTTCAAATGATATCTTTTCCTTAAAAGCATCGTAACCCCTGTTTCCAAAACTACGATTCACTTCTTTAAAAATCTGATTGTATGGTTCGGAAGTGTTTGTTAGTTTAGATACTTATACATAGTAGAGATAGCATGTTTATGTAAATTCGACATGATATGAGATATAAATGCGATGAAAGAATACAAGATGAATTTGATGATATGATGTGATGGTATACGGATGCGAGTCGATCGAGATGATTTATACCCTGCCGGTCCCCTGATATGAGATTATTGCAGATGCGACCCGGGACATAGGTATATAGGGTTATATATGTATATATAGAATGTTATGAATCATGGATGATAGGCCGTATGTGATATTAGGTCGTACCCTCATTTGTCTTATAGGATGATAGGATCCCTATTAGCTTAATGTCGCCGCACGATGATATTCCGTGCGTGATGAGTTAACTTGATGATTGATCCTTACCCTTGACTAGAGGTTGTTGTACGATAGATTATACCGTACGCGATGTTTTTAGGCTAGATGTCGATTGATAGATTCACCGACTCGGACATATGATAGTTACGTATACCATATAGCTGTTAGCTGATGATTTACTTGCTGCATTCATGTTATTATTATTGCATCGCATATACCTGTGATAGTACACCTGCACCATTATCGATGATGCGTATGTTACACGTACACATATTTGCCGGCTCACACACTTCATCATCGATAATTGCCATGTCACTACACAGTAGGGTTGCTGCATCATGATATGACTCTTCGCATAACTTGCTTGCACATATACATTGATACACCCATACTTGTGCACATACACATTTTATATTCATATTTGTGCACACATACATGGTACATCTATACTTGTGCATATTCATATTGTACCTATATAGATAACTGGTTTTATTGGGAAATTAGGAACCGCATGTTATATTTTAAAAACGGGAATCATTTTAAAAGAGCGGTTTTCCCCTTAATATGTCATATCACTATTCCATATTGCTTGATACACGGATATGCTCGCATTTGTTTTTACATGTCGCATACATCATGCTCTATTATTTTAAGCATTGAGATATGATGTTTTCATGAGATTTCTGGATTTGAGAACCGTGGCTATTTCAAAAGAAAGCATATGTTGTTTTAAAAACCCGGTTTCTTTTGATATGATATTTCAGTGCGTCCACCATGTGTTTTCTCGGTTCTGAGAATGGCATGTGAAACCCGATTCGAGGAGTGGTAGGCACCGATTGCGGGTACATGGTGGACCCGGTGAGGTACCCCGGGACGAGAAGACTCGTATATGTTAGACGGTGAGCCCGGCAGGGGGAGCACTACCTACCGGTGATAGTATGTAGACTCGGCGGTTATCCGGAGGATACAGACCGGAGTAGCGAGATGGATATGAGGATCGACCAGGGAGTGCGGCGCCTGAGGGCCGATCTGAGGATACGGCGCCTGAGATATATGAGGATTTACGTGCCGATGCTGGGCACGGTTTTACATGATGTTTTCGAGTGTCGATGCTAGGCACTCAGGTTCCATGATTTAGATGTGTCGGGAGGGACACCGTTGATATATATATCCTTATACTTTCATGCACACTCTTTTATGATATTTACATGCATGATATTGTTGCGTCAGTGGTTGACGCGTGGACTAGATCCACATACATACATACACCGATTCTGCTATCGGAGATTTTGCACATGCTTAGAGATATTGATTTATGGGTGGATGAGATCCACATATCTGCATACCTTGATTATGGTTAGACGATATCCATATACATGCATATAGATAGTGACTACCTTGTTGACACATATACGACCCGGTCACCCTAGATATCATAGTTGTACCTTTTGATATAATTGACCTAGGAGTCGTTGTTTATTCGATTTCTACTTGTAAATATATTTCTATTCACGAGTTGGCAACTCACCCCCGTTGTGCCACAGTTCTTACAGGTTGACCGCTTGGATCAGTAGCGGATTCGCTGGAACACAGGTTTATTCGGGTGTTTTGCATTGGTAGGTGGGACATTGTATCGTACCCACTCTTGTATTATATTTCATATTGTATCTAGTTAACTCCATCAATCAATCAAAATTAGAATTTGTATAAGTAATGAGACTTAGTGAGACTTGTAGTTGCGAGATTTGAGCGATGGGTTTTACATTCACTTTTGGGGTTATATTTGCTCATTTCTTTATCTTTTGTGGTGAACTTCGCCGTTGGGCGTCGTATACTTATTTTTACTGTTTTGCGTGGTTGTGATCCGCCGTTTGGCGAAGAGCTAGCTCCCGCTTGGGGATGCCATTATTCTTGTTATGTATTGTGGTTTTGGATCAAAATATACAAAGGAGGTGCTGCCAAATTTTTTTTCAAAAGACGAAACATGTTTTTCAAACTAGAAAATTTCATTTGCATCATTCATGCTTCTTTATATGCATTAAGCACCCTTGATTTTATTATACCTTTATTTCAAAAACTCCACCTCCTTTATTTTCTTAAAAAGGTTTAGATTTCTTGGTTTCAGCTTACTTGAATTCCGTTACGCCTTTAGACGTGGCGTGATTCAACTGCTGGTCACGAGCTAATATTTCGGGTCGTGACAACATACTACACAGCTAACGCTATCCTTAAACAGATTAGCGGCGCATTTGATACCGACGGACGAGATCAGAGCCCGTCGCTTTCAACAAGGACTGGACACGGAGATTCAGGCTGCTCTAGCCACATGAAAAATTTTGACTCATGTGGATGCTCTGGAAGCTGCCCGCAGTTATGAGGCAGTGATAAAAACAATGGGCAGACCTCAGTCTGCAGGAGTCAAGTGCCATGCCAACCAGATGGCAGGTGGAGCCTCGTCCAGACCACCTTTTATGCCAAGACGTCCTGGAGCACCAATTAACAGGCCCAGCCCAGCCTTTTGTAACTACTGCAAGAGAAATGGGCATTTGGCGAGAGATTGCCGGCGTGCACACAACTTTTTCTTGATCTGCGGCTCAGCTGCTCATGGTATTGGGGTTTGTCCTCATAAAAAAAATCCAATTGCTGCACCCAGGCCAACAAACAATTATCCACAACGTCCATCCATCCAAGCCCCTGCTCCAAGACTTGCACTACCTGCCCCACCCAGAGGACCACAAGCTGCACCACCTCCTCATCGGTTCCATCAAGCTCAAAGGAATGTTCCGAGGAATGCTCCTCAAGCCAGGAGGAATCTACCAAAGCGCCAGGCTTTCACGATCTCTGTGGAAGAAGCTGAGGCCACTCGCCAAGTCATTACTGGTAAACTTTCCTTCTCAAACTTATCTTTTAGTCTTGGTTATATACACACTTTCCCTATACCTAATACATATCCCACAAACCTTAGGTACAATCCTAGTAGCCTCACTACCTGCACTTGCACTGTTTGATACTGGAGCATCCCACTGCTTTTATGTCACAACGGTTTGTCCGAACCCATGCGATTCCAATCTCACCGCTTGTATCCAGCTGGAATGTCAGTTCCAGAAATGGCGTTCTAAAGGCAACTATAGGATACAGCTTATATCCAGTCGTCGTCCTCAGCAGAGAGTTTTATGCTGACTTCAAAGTACTGGACATACCGAACTTCGATGTGGTTCTAGGAATGAACTAGCTTGGAACTTTTTATGCTACCATCGACTAGGAGCTTCTAGAAGAGGTGACTAGATTAATGAGGTGTTATTGTTTCAATGGTTGCATTAATTAGATGATGGCTAGGTTAAGATGATTCATCTTTTACATTAATGTTTTGCAAGGTGTGCATTATGACTCATACTCTTCATTTATCATTATGGTCACTCTCCCCCTCCTACACTCACCCCCCTCCTCAAATGTGGCCGGCCCCTCTTGGAGAAAAAGTGTGGTTGTTCATTTAGAAAAGATATATGAAATTTGCTTCATGGAAATTTCATAAGTTGATTTCTCATTTCACCCGATCCAAAAAGGCAACTTCATTAACCGTTCATCCATAGCTTTGGATGTAACGAGACAAAGTGTTCTACTCATTCTCTACATCAATCTTGGTCATCTCTTTTGGCAGACTTGATGATCGAGTTGCCTCGGTTCAGAGGCGGGAGCCCGTTTAAAGATCCGTCGACGTGGTGCCACCTGGACGAGAAGACTGGAGATTCAGGAGATCGGAGCAGCCGCAACAATGTTAGTTATGTATATGCCCTAGAGGCCATTGTTGTACATATGATGTATATTATAATGGATGCTTGGATATATATATAGAGATGACTTTCTTGCTCGTCATGATAGTATGCTATTTGGTTTCACTTTATCGTTTACTGTTTTACTCTCACATGTTGATAAAGCCCTTAGGATCTGTACTCGACTACTGGGACTATGATGAGATCATACTAGTGGGGCCGCGGTAGTCGATGAGTACATCCTATAACTGTTCCTAGTCGAGGGTATATCGAGACAGGGCATCGATACACCAGAGTAGACTAGCGTATACGCATCTTGACCCATATGATGGGCGATGGATGATCCCATATCCATCGGTGTTAGACATCAGAGATGGTGTACGGGTGCTCAGTGGAGACTGGGTACACTGGACGGACTCGCCGAGAACTCCCAGATGGTGATATACCACACGTCAGATGGTAGTTCTCCGGTGACACTGGTACAGGGTAGTCTGTAGACCCGAGATCGTCATAGAGTTTTGTGTGATTCCCACTGTGCTTTGATTTCCACCTTACCACGTCCAAGAGGGCGTGCAAAACGGTGGCTTTTGGGTACAGTCCCGAATCACATGGAGGCAATGAGCGATAGGAGGGGATTCGTCTCTCCCGGTATAGGGAGTTGATGTTGTGCTGTGTTCGATTGGCTATAACTGGAAGTCCCTGGCCAGGGCTGATATGGAGATTTACTGGTAAGTGTTACTAGTAGTTTCTCGACCCATTATGAGCCACACATCGACACGACTTATCAGTTACTGGGGTCTGACGTATACCACCCCTAGACTTGATATGTGACATATCAGACGAACAGACCGGACTGTACGGGAGTGTTACTGGTTGGATTCACAGGAGAACGCACAGGCTAGCTTGTTGATCTTCTGATCGCTCAATACCTGGGTGGCTGTTACGTTTAGCTGACCGCTTGCAGCTTGTGGGTGTTTGATATGATCATCACCTGCTACCGGCGTATTGACGATTCTTTAGAGTCCTACACAGAGGTTTCTTGGCTCAGGCGAAACGGAGTAGTGGCACATATGTGATATGCGCAGGAACGAGAATAATGCGATATGGGATACCGTATTATATTCTCAGGATATTTAGATATGAACCGGGTCATCGGATCAAGTGTTGATTCGATAAATCGGTACATGATATATTAGTCGGTAATATTCGATATAGCCGGATCATCGATTTAAGTGTTGATTCGATGATTTAATGTATAATAATATATATGATATATTGTATTACATTATCTAATATTGGCTTGCTTTATTATTTCATTTTCTCAGTGGATGATACATTGATATATATGCGATATATGTTAATTGTATTATTTTCTTTTGTTGCAAATATATAATATATATGTGATATATATTATTGTGACATGATATGATTAATTGTTAAACATGTTTAAGGATGATTAATTGAGATTACGGTTTGATTAGGGTTAGTAGCTTCATGCACCTTCTAGAAGCTTTCTTCTTTTGTCATTCTTAAGATATTTAGGATGACACATTATTTAACCAAACCAAACCCTAACTCTAGTTAACTCTCTACAAAATCTAGACCACTCATCCTTGACCATGGTTTACAATTCAATCATATGGTTTATATTCTATTCATCACAAAAGGATTTATCTAATTATTCTTTTTCCATCATCATCTTCTTTCTCTCTTGAAAGCTTACTAGAAAATCCTTTAGTGATGAGAAAAATATGAGAAAATGATATTAAAAGAAAGCAAAATTACTACTCTCTCATCCTCATCTCATCTAGCCCATGGGATTAGTGTGTTCTTCTCTTTTGAGTGAGAAAGCTTGAGTCGTAGCAACTTCAAGGTAGATCATCGGAGATTTGGAATACTTCGAGCTAGCATGGATCGTTCGAGTCGTGGAGCCTCTCATGAGTCCGGAAGATCGTGGATCGCGGCAAAGGGACTTCTACTCGGAGCTTGTGAAGTGAAGGAGCGGACTACAAAGGTTGTAATCCCTCACACTTAGATAAAAGTTATCTTCTTGCATGTTAAACCCTAATAATCTAGCAAAGATCCCGGCTTTGGGTTGTTCGGCACGTCTAAATTTTTATCCGGGCATGTTTGATGCCTTTTGAACCTTCACAAGAGTGCCTAGGAACCCTACAGTGGTATCAGAGCTACTAGGCATTGGATGTCGACCTATGGGGTTTCTCACTGTGTGACAGTGTGGCGAAGCATAGGCTCTTACCCCCAGGGTGTCCCGAGACCGGAAGGTGTTCCGGCGGGTTGTAGTCCTCGCGAGGGGGCATGCGTAAAAAGTAGCGGCTGAGGGACCCGTTGGTGCCACGGCGACCCCATTGGATGGGGTGGCTGTCTGACCTACAGTGGTATCAGAGCCTAGCTAGAGCATTAGGCGATGTGTTTACGAAGTTAAAACTCCGATCGAACCCGAAACGACGCAAAAAGACCCCTCTCTGGAAATTTTTTAAATTTTGGGATTTTTCTGAATTAAAAATATGTAAAAAAATCAGCAGGGAATTATAAGAATTACCATGAAGCCCGAGCCTCCAACTCGACCAAACGGCGGTGGAACCGCGGCTCAAGCCAGGCTTGCGCGGCGGTTCCGCGGCGGATTGGTCGATTGGCGACACGTGGCTTCCTGGTAATAACCGTAGGTACTTGTTGAGTTTTCTGGATATTTTTAATCTGTTTCAGGTGTTGATAAAATCTGGGGTTTATTTTGTAATCGTAGATTCGATCGGAATATTTAAATTCGTATTTCTTTCCGGATATTTAGAAACTGTTAAACTATTTGAATGGATATCATTAACTTACTGTTTCCCGGTACGGCAAATTTTCAAGTGTTGAAATTTATTCGGGTTTAAATCTTTCGGAAAAATTGTACAAGTTAAGCGGTGGAACCTCTAGAAGACAACAAACCTTAACTCGATTATGTGACCGTCTTGAACTGCTTTTTGAACCTTCGGGTTTGAGGCAGTACGGCGTGCCACATGTGAGGCGTTGGCTTGACCCTTCTACGGCTGGATCACCGGTACTGTGACATATTCTGGGATTATTTGAACTCCACTCAAGAGTTGAGCACTTTGGGAAATTTTGGGTATTTGATTATCTGTTCGGAAAATTTAATACTGTCTATTTATCTGGATTGTGATACAATATGTGGAATTCATAGAGTTAGGCATGAAATACGAAGTATGTGATATTTCGGATTTACGATGTCTAAAGTGATTGTGGATTCTAAATATTGTAGTTTTACACTTTCTTTTCTGTGACCGTAAGTGTAATATGTGATATCGCCGGTTTCGTTGCTATATGTCAACGACAATTGGGATGCGCATATTTACTTACGTTGATGATATGAGATATTATGTGTTGTTGTGATATGTTATATTGGATCGTCGCGATCAGAATAGCCGGGGGTTTTATGTGAGATGAGGGTTTTTATTTTCATTCATGTAAAATTCATTTGTAATGTAATATTCTTTTATTTGGGGCACTTCCAGGTTGCGGTTGCTGTCACCAGTGTATATTATTTACTTTTCCGCATTAGGTAGACCCAAGGAGGGGAGCACAAGTAACCGGGTTCTAGGGTCCAGTGGGAGGCCATCTCGAGGAGTCGAGACCGGGTCTCCTAACCCTAGAATTGACAGTGTTACTTGCCACTCTCGTAGGGGTCTTGGGATGTGGGTTTGGCTATTCGCCGCGACCGTGGAATCCGTGTTTTATACAGGCTCGTATTAAAAACACGGATGTCCTAGTATATCCAATATTTCATATATGTTCTTCTGCTGCAATGTTCTGTAATGAGATCATATTACTGCCTGAGACGAATGCTTATACTATATATATATATGCTGATATATAAATATTACTGCTTTCGTTTCTTCTGTGATGCTTAGGAAGCATAAGCTGATGGGATTTTTAATGAGATTAATGAAAAGAAAAGAAACCTAAAGATGTTGTAGAATCAAAATTTAATAAAAAGGGTAGCTACAGTTTTGCTTTGCACAGTGATATATACGATATATCCAGCACCTTATTCGATGAGGAAAGGACCGAGATCCCTTCACCGGGAGTGACTCCTTTAGCAAAACTGGCAGATGCTACAAAACGCGGTTTGTCTTTTGATTGCTTTAAGTGTTTTGCTTTGCACAGCGGTATATGTGATATATTATGCACCTTATTCGATGAGGAAAGGGCCGACGATCCCTTCACCGGGAGTGACCCCTTTAGCGAAACTAAGAAAAGCCTCAAAAACACTCCTTTTCAAAAACACTCGATTCTACAACGATATCAAGTTCATTACGCTCAGGGTTTTCTGAAAAACCTACGTAGCCCTCCGTCATTTCAGATAAAGACTATTTAGTATTCGTGCTACGTTTGTTGGCCTTTGTTAAGGCGTAGTGTGCGGTAGCTAACTGGTACTTATCTTCTTAAACATATGATGTGATTGGATTAGGGTATTCGTACGACCTTGTTGGCCTTTGTCAAGGGTCGTGCGGGTGGGTTTGATTTCAATCAAGAAATGACGGGTTGAACTTGACTAGCTTCCTATGGTTTGTTGGCCTTTGTCAAGGTCATAGGGGTTAGGGGAAAAAGCATTATCGGGAATTTCAAGTGTTGAAATTTGCAATGAGATTGCATACCTCCTATGAGATAGTTAGATCCCGATACCCACTGCGAGTAAGAGTTACTCCTGGGAGAGTTTTATACAGGACAATTAGTCATTCAAGTAGGTGTCTAGAAAAGTGTTAACGGGGTTACGCTTCTGGGAAAACGAGGTTTACTAATTAGGTCCGTGCGAAAGCACGGGGAACCTCCCTCAAAGTACCGACACTGATCTGGCTGAAAGATTGACGAAATTGTAGGGTGTAATTAATCCCGGCTAATCTTACCTTTTAGGGTTTTAAGGTAGATTTGATAAAAACAGTGGGAGACATCCTGATTAGATAAGATAATAACCAATCTAATCTTGCAAGAGCATACGCTAAAGTGTTTTCTTCTCTCTCTCTCCAGGTAGCGACCATGTCAGGCCATAATCAAGATAATAATATTGATGTATTGACTGAACCCGATTATTGTACTGAGCAAGGGAACGTTGGACCCGTTCTTTCTTATAAGAGTTATAAGACTGAACAGGAAACAGGAGAATATCTTGATTCTCACGCCGCCCAAAAGAACATGCATGTTGATGCATCTTCTTCAGGTGTGTTAGTTATTGAGAACTGTTTCTCAGTTCAACCTACGTCCTGGGTATTAGATACCGGATCAGGATCCCACATATGCAAACAGTTGCATGGGCTAGGTAAAGGTAGAGAACTGGGAAAAGGTGATCATTCCGTTCAAGTAGGGGACGGTGCAAGTATTGTAGCCAAAGCAGTTGGCGAATATCACCTTGTATTGCCAAGTCGTAATACACTGATTCTAAATGAGTGCTATTATATACCGAACATGATGTGCAACATTATATCAGTTTCTTTATTAAGTAAAGAAAGATATAATTTTGTAGTAAAGGATAATGTTATGAACATATTCCTAGATCAAAAGTTGATTGCATCAGGCTCGTTACATAATGGCATATTCATTCTAAATCAGAATACAGTCCTCAATATACAAAACACACACAAGAGGAAAAGTTCAGATATGAACGAATCCTACTTGTGGCATTGTAGACTTGGTCATATCAATGCGACACGACTGGCTAAGTTACATAAAGATGGTTATTTGAATCCGTTCGAATTATCATCTTATGATACTTGCCATTCATGTCTCAAAGGAAAAATGACCAAAGCTCCGTTTAGTGGACACGGAGAAAGAGTTACCGAACTCTTAGGACTGGTACATAGTGATGTATGCGGTCCCATGTCTACGCATGCCAGGAACGGTTCTTCCTACTTCATTACATTCACTGACGATCTCTCAAGATTCAGATATGTGTTCCTGATGAAACACAAGTCTGAAACTTTTGAGAAATTCAGAAAATATAAACATGAAGTAGAAAACCAAATGGGCAAAAGTATTAAGATTCTTCGATCTGATCGAGGAGGTGAATACTTAAGCAGTGAGTTCCTAGATTATCTAAAAGAGAATGGGATTCTCTCTCAGCTTACTCCTCCTTATACACCACAGCACAACGGTGTATCTGAGCGGAGGAATCGCACCCTATTAGATATGGTGCGTTCAATGATGAGTACAGCTGAGTTACCTATTTCCTTCTGGGGGCATGCACTGGAGACAGCAGCATACTTGTTGAATCAAGTTCCAACTAAATCTGTACCTACCACACCATATGAGATATGGAGCGGGAAGAGACCATGTCTTAAACGAGTTAAGATATGGGGTTGTCTGGCCTATGTCAAAAGGCAAAATCCAGACAAACTCGAGGCACGGTCAGTTCTATGCAAGTTTGTGGGATATCCCAAACATTCACATGGATATCTTTTCTACCATCGCGAGGAACAAAAGGTGTTTGTTTCTTAACATGCCACCTTTTTAGAAAAGGAATTTCTTGCAAAAGAAATTAGTGGCGAAGAGGTAGAACTGGAAGAAATTCCAGCTACACAAACTCAAACTGAAACTGAAGATTTGGTAGAACCGGAGGATTCAATAGTACCCAACGAACCCCAGCCTCTCCGCCGATCTAGCAGGGTTTCTCGTCCACCTGAGAGATACTACAGTTTTCTCATTGATGGTGGAAGCGAGGATTGCATCATGGATGATGATGACCCGACTAGTTTCGAGCAGGCCATCACAAGTGGTGACTCTGTGAAATGGCTGGATGCAATGCGATCTGAGATGGAATCCATGTACACCAACAAAGTATGGACTTTGGAAAATGCTCCTGAAGGGGTAAAACCCATTGGGAGCAAGTGGATCTTTAAAAAGAAATTTGGTGTAGATGGAAAAGTTAAGACTTTCAAAGCTAAACTTGTAGCAAAGGGTTTTCGTCAAAGACCAGGTGTGGACTATGACGAAACCTTTTCTCCAGTGGCTATGCTTAAGTCCATCCGGATCTTACTTGCCATTGCTGCATACCATGACTACGAAATCTGGCAAATGGATGTTAAGACCGCCTTTCTAAACGGTGATTTAGAAGAGTGCATGTACATGACTCAGCCAGAGGGCTTCGTAGATAGTGGGAGCAGCGGAAAGGTGTGCAAGCTGCTTAAATCCATTTATGGGTTAAAGCAAGCATCGCGGAGTTGGAACATCTGTTTTGATGTTGTAGTCAAAGAGTTTGACTTCATCAAAAATATAGATGAACCTTGTATCTATAAGAAGGTAGCAGAGGGTAAGGTTGTCTTCCTCGTATTGTACGTGGATGACATACTCTTGATAGGAAATGATATTCCTATGCTGCAATCAGTCAAGCTCTTCTTATCACAGAGATTCTCAATGAAAGATCTAGGTGATGCCTCCTGCATATTGGGAATCATGATCTATAGAGATAGATCCAAACGGATACTGGGATTGTCCCAATCCAGGTACATTGACACCATACTAAAGAGGTTTAGTATGGAAGAATCCAAGCGTGGGAACCAACCCACGATCTCTGGACTCACTCTCTCCAAAGAGATATCTCCCAAGACTGATTTGGAGAGAGCTCGCATGCAAGGGATACCCTATGCTTCGGCAGTAGGCTCTATCATGTATGCGATGCTATGTACCAGACCCGATGTAGCATACTCACTAAGTGTAGTGAGTCGGTATCAAGCAGATCCTGGAGAGAGTCACTGGACAGCTGTGAAGAACATTCTCAAGTACTTGCGAAGGACTAAGGAAATGTTCTTGGTGTATGGTAACGGAGAACTCCAGGTGGAGTCCTTTACCGATTCCAGCTTCCAAAGTGATAAGGACGACTCTAAGTCGCATTCGGGTTTTGTCTTTACCCTCAATGGAGGGGCGGTATGTTGGAAGAGTTCCAAACAGGATACCGTTGCAGACTCGACGATGGAGGCTGAATACATCGCTGCCAACGATGCTGCCAAAGAGGCTGTCTGGATCAAGAAGTTCATTAGTGAACTTGGTGTGGTTCCATCCATTGAGCATCCAATACCTCTGTATTGCGATAACAATGGAGCTGTGGCTTTGGCCAAGGAACCCAGGTCCCATCAAAAGTCCAGACATATTCTGAGGCGGTAACACCTGATCAGGGAGATAGTTGATCGCCGGGAGATCGAGGTCAGGAGAGTAGATACGAAGGACAACCTGCGGATCCATTCACGAAGGCTATTCCCCAGATACAGTTTGAGAGATTATTCGGGATGCTAGGTATGCGATACTACAGCAGCTGGCCTTAGTGCAAGTGGGAGATTGTTAGTTATGTATATGCCTTAGAGGCCATTGTTGTACATATGATGTATATTATAATGGATGTTTGGATATATATATAGAGATGACTTTCTTGCTCGTCATGATAGTATGCTATTTGGTTTCACTTTATCTTAACATGTTGACTTGTATTGGTTTACTGTTTTACTCTCACATGTTGATAAAGCCCTTAGGATCTGTACTCGACTACTGGGACTATGATGAGATCATACTAGTGGGGCTGCGGTAGTCGATGAGTACATCCTATAACTGTTCCTAGTCGAGAGTATATCGAGACAGGGCATCGATACATCAGAGTAGACTAGCGTATACGCATCTTGACCCATATGATGGGCGATGGATGATCCCATATCCATCGGTGTTAGACATCAGAGATGGTGTACGGGTGCTCAGTGGAGACTGGGTACACTGGACGGACTCGCCGAGAACTCCCAGATGGTGATATACCACACGTCACATGGCAGTTCTCCGGTGGCAGTGGTACAGGGTAGTCTGTAGACCCGAGATCGTCATAGAGTCTTGTGTGATTCCCACTGTGCTTTGATTTCCACCTTACCATGTCCAAGAGGGCGTGCAAAACGGTGGCTTTTGGGTACAGTCCCGAATCACATGGAGGCAATGAGCGATAGGAGGGGATTCGTCTCTCCCTGTATAGGGAGTTGATGTTGTGATGTGTTCGATTGGCTATAACTGGAAGTCCCTGGCCAGGGCCGATATGGAGATTTACTGGTAAGTGTTACTAGTAGTTTCTCGACCCGTTATGAGCCACACATCGACACGACTTATCGGTTACTGGGGTCTGACGTATACCACCCCTAGACTTGATATGCGACATATCAGACGAACAGACCGGACTGTACGGGAGTGTTACTGGTTGGATTCACAGGAGAACGCACAGGCTAGCTTGTTGATCTTCTGATCGCTCAATACCTGGGTGGCTGTTACGTTTAGCTGACCGCTTGCAGCTTGTGGGTGTTTGATATGATCATCACCTGCTACCGGCGTATTGACGATTCTTTAGAGTCCTACACAGAGGTTTCTTGGCTCAGGCGAAACGGAGTAGTGGCACATATGTGATATGCGCAGGAACGAGAATAATGCGATATGGGATACCGTATTATATTCTCAGGATATTTAGATATGAACCGGGTCATCGGATCAAGTGTTGATTCGATAAATCGGTACATGATATATTAGTCGGTAATATTCGATATAGCCGGATCATCGATTCAAGTGTTGACTCGATGATTTAATGTATAATAATATATATGATATATTGTATTACATTATCTAATATTGGCTTGCTTTATTATTTCGTTTTCTCAGTGGATGATACATTGATATATATGCGATATATGTTAATTGTATTATTTTCTTTTGTTGCAAATATATAATATATATGTGATATATATTATTGTGACATGATATGATTAATTGTTAAACATGTTTAAGGATGATTAATTGAGATTACGGTTTGATTAGGGTTAGTAGCTTCATGCACCTTCTAGAAGCTTTCTTCTTTTGTCATTCTTAAGATATTTAGGATGACACATTATTTAACCAAACCAAACCCTAGCTCTAGTTAACTCTCTACAAAATCTAGACCACTCATCCTTGACCATGGTTTACAATTCAATCATATGGTTTATATTCTATTCATCACAAAAGGATTTATCTAATTATTCTTTTTCCATCATCATCTTCTTTCTCTCTTGAAAGCTTACTAGAAAATCCTTTAGTGATGAGAAAAATATGAGAAAATGATATTAAAAGAAAGCAAAATTACTACTCTCTCATCCTCATCTCATCTAGCCCATGGGATTAGTGTGTTCTTCTCTTTTGAGTGAGAAAGCTTGAGTCGTAGCAACTTCAAGGTAGATCATCGGAGATTTGGAATACTTCGAGCTAGCATGGATCGTTCGAGTCGTGGAGCCTCTCATGAGTCCGGGAGATCGTGGATCGCGGCAAAGGGACTTCTACTCGGAGCTTGTGAAGTGAAGGAGCGGACTACAAAGGTTGTAATCCCTCACACTTAGATAAAAGTTATCTTCTTGCATGTTAAACCCTAATAATCTAGCAAAGATCCCGGCTTTGGGTTGTTCGGCACGTCTAAATTTTTATCCGGGCATGTTTGATGCCTTTTGAACCTTCACAAGAGTGCCTAGGAACCCTACAAACAAAGCGTGGGATGATGGTTAAAGAACGAAGGACTCGGATCGTTCGGTATAACATTTCTACCCTCTTTACAGTATGTTAGTTTAGCATTAATGGCAGATCCGGGTTATAGTACACGATAGCGCCAGTTTATAAAAGTTTTTGTTCCGCATTTGGCGTATGAAAGACGGCCAGGGCGCTACCGTAGACTTACATTGGTATCATAGCCTCGCCATTAAGCTTTACTAACATGTGCTAACGCGTTTAAAATATCGATCGAGCGGAATTTTCAAAATCGCAATTTCCATGTTTAAAGTTTCTGTCGATTTTTAAACTGCTCTAAAAATCATTTTGCCAATACCAGAAAATCGAGCAGGCTTTTATTAGAACACTGAAGAAAAACGATCCAATGATTTGACCGTACGGCCGCGGATCCGCCGCCATAGCCATGCTTTGGCCGCGGAAACGCGGCCAACTTGGTGAATCATTGGGCCATTTTTCTTTTGGGGCTTCTACATGAGAAATTGAGGTTTCTGGAACTGTTCTTTTGGGACCAGTTTTTGTTACTGTACTGCAGAAGTATGTGGGGCCCACTTCGGGAAGTTTTGTCGATCAAAATTTTAAACTTGTTACTTTACATGACTTACATATGTATCAGAGCCTCGCCATTAAGCTTTACTAACTTGTGCCAACGCGTTTAAAATATCGATCGAGCGGAATTTTCAAAATCGCAATTTCCATGTTTAAAGTTTCTGTCGATTTTTAAACTGCTCTAAAAATTATTTTGACAATACCAGAAAATCGAGCAGGCTTTTATTAGAACACTGAAGAAAAACGATCCAATGATTTGACCGTACGGCCGCGGATCCACCGCCAAAGCCATGCTTTGGCCGCGGAAACGCGGCCATCTTGGTGAATCATTGGGCCATTTTTCTATTGGGGCTTCTACATGAGAAATTGAGGTTTTTGGAACTGTTCTTTTGGGCCCAGTTTTTGTTACTGTACTGCAGAAGTACGTGGGGCCCACTTTGGGAAGTTTTGTCGATCGAAATTTTAAACATGTTAGTTTAAATTACTTACATTATATCTCCGACCGTGAATGTCATTCGAGCGGTAAATCGCGTCTAATTTCTATAGTCTTTTTAGACGGATTTACGAACGTGACATTCGCGTTGATGTTCTGTGTTGTGCTGTGATGTTGCAGATATGTCGTGGTGGATAGCAGTGTACAATGGTAGTGCTGTTTGGATTTATTTGTACATTTGATATTGCAGGGCAAGCATCCGACTTGTGGACTGCCGTCACTGCCTGTTTGTATAATATTCTTTTGGGGCTCGACCGGGCAGAGGTCGATGTACCCGTTGTATATATTTTCTTTTCTGTACTAGGATTACCCCGCGGTGGGGTGCACAGATAGCCGGGTTCTAGAGGGCAACGGGCCCGCATCTCATGGCATTGAGACGGAGGGGGTTGCACTCTAGAATTGGCGGGCTATTCGCCGCACTCGTAGGGGGTACAGGTTGACCCAAGGAGGGGTGCTCAAGCTACTGGATTCCATGAAGTGTTGAGTGGTCCATTCACTTTGCTGTAGGGGATGCCTCGCTTCAGGTTTTGGCGGGTAACTTGTCGCACCCGTAGGGGTATAGGTTTCATTGCACAGGCTATCCACACGACCAAGGGAACGTCGGGTTTCAATAGTGGCTCTGTGAAACCTGGGGATCCCAGATTATCTGTATTGTTCTGTGATGCTTATTACTTTTCTGTGATGTTGCATTTATCATGCCTGGAGCGATTATTATATATTTATATATACTAGTAGATGTTGTATATGTTTTGCACCCGCGCTAGCCCAGTCCCCGCTCTGTCGTTAGTTAAGTAACCTAACGGATAATGATGGGACCCAGTGACGAATGCGGATGGCATATACGTACATTTTATTTTCGTTCTTTTCTGGTGTGATTAATTGATGGGACTGCATTGATTCTTATCAATGCAAGGATAAAACAAACATATATTTGATGTTGTTGGAACCAATTTTGAAAAGTGTTATTACAAAGACGTTTCCTTTTGTTATGCATAGAGGTATTCGGTTATGAATATCCAGCACCTCATTCGACGAGGCAAGGGCAGAGATCCCTTCACCGGGAGTGATCCCTTGGGCAGAAGTTTGCATCAGGGTAATAACTTCACTATAGTCGATTACAAGTTGTTATGCATCGTGGTATTCGGTTATGAATATCCTGCACCTCATTCGACGAGGAAAGAGCCGAGATCCCTTCACCGGGAGTGACCTCTTTAGCAAAGGTTTTCGCCACTATATTTTTATAAAAAGCTATCAGGTTCCTTCAACGAGATCAAGTTCATTACGTTAAAGGTTTTTCGCCAAAAACCAGTCGTAGCCCTCCGTCATTTCTTATGGATGGTCAGTAGTATTCAAGCTATGTTTGTTGGCTTACGTCAAGGCATAGTGTTTGGTAGCTGCTGGGGTATTCATTTGCTGCATAGATAGATGCGTTGGATTGGGACAGACGTATAGCCTTGTTAGCCTACGTCAAGGGCTTGTACGCGTGCTTCAAATTAACCTGGACAATGACGGGTAGAACTTGACATGTGACTTATGATTTGTTGGCCTACGTCAAGGTCATAAGAGCATAGGATAAAAATTACATCGGGAGTTTCAAACATACAGGAAACTTGCCAGACTTGCGCATACCTTCTAGAGTGTGATAACGTGAGTGGATACCGTCACGTTATCATGCGATGAGAGTTGGATCCCGATTCCCACTGATGAGTTGGTTTACTCTTCGGGTGATCCCGACTAATTCTTCTTCCAGGTTTGGAGGAGAATTTGAGATTACAGTGGGAGGTTTCCTGATTAGATAAAGTGATAACCATTCTGATCTAGGTTAGAGTGCACGCAGAGTGTTTCTTTTCTCTCTCTTTTTGGCAGCGACCTTTGATCGACCCTAGACTATGACTCAGTGACCAAGTTGACTAAACCTTCTTAAAATACTGGCTTTTGGATTGTCCGAGTTGTATAAGTCATTGCCGCTCCTTCTTTTACCCTTTATATTTCTCAGAACACCTCGTATTATTACGGATATCCACTTCCATTGGATAGATCCATCGTATGGTTATATATGAACTCAGAGGGATTTCTTCGAGGATGGATCCAGGTTCAGGAGAAATAGAATTGGTTAATTCAGTTATCTTTTATTACCACCTTCTCTCAGGTTACGAGAGCTCCTTAGTTTAGGAGAGTACACCTATTACGCTTATTGGATAGTCTTATTCCAAACCATAGGCAGGTGCCGAAAGGTAGGGAATGAAGAAAACCAATTAGCCTAAATAGGGTGTACATAAGGTAATAACTAAAGACAAAATAAAGGGATTAGAAAGAGGGCAAAGTAAATTGCGACTGCTATCATTCCCGACCAAACCGCATACTTCATCGCCACTCCTATTTCACCTTTGCTTTTTTCCCCAGTTCGGGAGAAATAGAATAAGGTATTATTCAGTTGTCTTTTATCATCACCTTCTCTCAAGTTGCGAGTACTCCTTGGTTTAGGAGGGTACACCTATTATGCTTACTGGATAGTCTTCTTCCAAACCATAGGCTGGTGCCGAATGGTAGGGAAGGAAGAAAACCACTTAGCCTAATGATGGTGTACAGAAGGTAATGAATAAAGACAAATAAAGGGATTTGGGGAGATGGCAAACAAATATACAGTTAAAGTCATGAATTGGATTATGGAAGAGGCATTACTAAGAATACCAGGATACCCCTTCAAAACATTTTCATGTTTCAATTACACTGTGCATTGTTAATTGTAAACTGATTTCCCAATTAAACCCTTGCTCCAGGGTATGTATTTACCAGGTATGCTTCTCACATCTGTATGGTTTTACAGATGATGAGTGGGAATAAGCTATTGGGAATTAGATGACCATCCTCATTATATCGGAATTCTTTGTAATTGGTGATATTTGAGGAAATCGCCTGGGTACAGTTTTCAACCTACGACGCACAGGTTTTGAGTTATTCAACTCAGCGGACTTATACAGAGTATTGTATGTTGTCCAGTGCCCATCAGGACAAAAGGATTGGTCCTCGTACTCTGTTCTGTTTACTTGTGACTTCTCTAGTTTTTAGACAAGTGTTTCGTAGAAATACAATGTCTAAGTTTTGAGAAGTTGTGAGTATAGGAATAAAGTAGAGAACCAGGTGTCACAAGTATCGGGATTCTTCAAAGAAATCGAAGATGTAGATTCTTGTGATTGGTATTCAGTTAATGGTTTTGAGAAACTAGTTTCTTTTTCAGGTTACTCATAATTGGATGGATTCCTAAGTTGAGTAATACTGATTAGCCTTTCTCCATTAAAGTTGATATGCACTGGAGACAGTTGCATGATTTGAATCTGGTTCTAATTAAATATGTGCCAAAGTTTCTATATTGGATATAGAATGGTTCATATCTTAACGATGTTAAGGTACGATGAGTTGTATAGCTTATGCTTAAAACCAGACTCTGAATAACTCAAGGCACGTTTCTGTAATGGCAGTTTGTGGGTTGACCCTGGCTTTGACGAGAGTTGACTTTCTACCATCTGGAAGATCAATAGTGATATTGTTCTAGACTCGCCACAGTTTTAGTAAAATGGATTTTTTTTCAGAAAACAGTAGCGGGAGTATGGTAGAACTGGAAGTGATTCCAGAACCGCTAACGATTACGGAAAATTTAATAGGACCTGTATATTCAATCAGGTTTGACATTCCAATAGCCACTCCGTAGATATGGTGGGTAACCTTAGACACCCGAGAGGTACTCCGGTAGCCTCAAGGACGGTGACGGGGAGGTTCTTGTTTACCCAGACTTGACACTACTGTTGTTCCAGGCTATGAGACCCGGGAGGAGATTAAGTATAGAGTCGTTCTAAACTAGCTTTAGAAGTGTACGTATATATTATTCTGCCAGAGGGTTGTCGTAGTCAGTGGGAGCAGCGTAAGCATAGTGGGCAAGTAGCTTATGTCTATTTATAGGCTTGAGCACATATAGCGAAGATAAGATCATCTATTTTTGATGTGAAAGTCATGGGTTTGACTTCATCAGAATAGGGGATAGATCTGTTAAGAAGGTAGTAAAGTGTGATGTCCTGGTATTTGGATGACATACACAGAATAGGAAGTAAAATTCCTATACTACGATCGGTTATACTGTGGTTGTCACACAGTTGTTTCTCCACAAAGGACATGGATATAATATCTGACATTCTGGTAACTAGATCTATGGTTTTAGATCTAGATTTGGGTAGTTTCCCAATGTGGGTACTTTGACAGTATTCTAATAGTATTTTAGAATAGATGACTCCTGGCATGGTGGTGTACGTGCAGGTGATGGAGTCACCCTCTCTAAAGGTGTCTTACAGACTAAAGGGGAGAGGGACGTGCATGATTGGCAGATCACTTGCTTAGATAATTGAGTCAATCGTGAGATGTCAAGTACCACACCAGATGTTGTTTTTGCACTAGATGCAAAAGTTTATATTAATCCAATCCTGAAGAAATATAAGGAAGCAGTTTTAGAACATGAGTGCATGTTCTACGGATTTGATGACGGCAGCCTCCTTCGGGAGACGGTTATCATTCCAGGCTTCAAAGGTGACATAGATGACAGAGTGATTATCAGAGTTATAGTTTTCCATCTGACGAGGGACAGTATTATGGACAGGTGGTTCAAAAGGATACTGTGGGTGGCATGGTGCGGGATACTGATTAGGTTCAGTTGATGATACAGTCTAAGAAGTTTGGATTTGAAGTTCATTTATGAACTAGGTCCCATCAGATATCCAGACATATTCTAAGACATGTATTACTCGATTCGGAAGATGGCTTTCTCTACGAACTTGAAATTAAGAGAGATATAGAAAGAAACATCAAGGCAGATCCACTCACTAAGGCTATTTCTCGAACACAATAGTTTTACAAACGGACTTTGTGAAACTGATTAGTAAAGGGGTTGGATGTTCGGTATCACACGGGCTGTGAGTATGCGACATCGCAATAATTAGCCTTGAGTGCAAATGGGAGATTGTTGGCTATAATGCCCTCAAGACAATTATCGTAGTCACAGGCACGTGATTGTGATGATTGAGGAAGGGCATATACCGATAAAACAGTCTTACTCGAGATGATAGTTTGTTATCTGGTTTGTCTTTATCATCATATGTTGATAGAGCCCATAGGATTCTTTCTTGACTGCCAGCAGTATGATGGCGATCATATATGTGGGAGCTGGGGTCTATAAGCACATCCTTAAATGTCCCTAGTCGTGGGAGTTTTGAGACAGGGCATCGATACTCCAGAGTAGACTAGTGTATACGGTAGAGACCCCGACAAGGGGCGGTGGCCGGTCTCGCAAGCCATTGGTGTAAATTGGTTCACCTAAAATGTATACAGGTGCTCATTGGGTTATGAGTACACCGGACAGGACTCGCCGGGAACATGCTAGTTGGTATTATACATATCGTCAGATAGCAGTTCCCTGGTGACATGTGTACAGGTTACTCTGTCGACCTGGGATCGTCATTTGTCTCGTGTGAGTTCCCACTGTGGTTTGATTACTACCCTACCACGGCTCAAAGGAGTCGTGCAAACAGGTTTTAGTTGGGTACAGTCCCGAGCCACATGGAGGCAGTGAGCGGATTGTCAGGGATTCGTCTCTCCTGGTATTAGGAGTGAGATCGCGCTGTGTTTAGGAGAGCCATTACACGAAATCCCTGGCCAGGGTAATCGAGATTTACTGGAAGGTATTCCAGTAGTATCTCATAGTGTTCTGGGCTTCACTCCGACACGACTTATACAGCTATTGGGGTCTGACGTTTACCAGACCCCTAGGTCCTATATGCGATACTCATAGACGAACGGACCGGACTGTACGGATATTGTCACTGTCAGACTCAGTAGGGTTTCTGGATGAGTTCGCTCGTCAGCTTCCCTTCCGATCAATACATAGGCAACCGTTACGTACAGCTAGTACCTCTGACGTGCTAGAGGTTATACCCAGTGCCAGTGTGTTGATGAGTCATTAGAGCCCCCCACAGACAGTTTCCCAAGTTCGGGCGAAACGTTGTAAAGGCCGTATGGAATTATGGCAGGGTTCGAAAAATGCACGTGCGTTTACGCACGTGTCATATTTCGGGCAAATAAAACTGGTAGGCTTTGGTTTAAGCCAGATCCAAGTATTATACTGTGTAGATATAATATCTTTGTCTCAGTTGCATTTGTATTCGGTCGTAATACAAATGCGGGTATGTTTATACTGTTACGGGGTTATCCTGAAATTCGTTTCAGGATCACTTTTGGAAGTTGCCAGTTTCCAGTTTTCCATCACCCATATTAAACATTCGGTTTAATGCGGATTTATCTTTTCTTCATGAGAGTGAGTCATGATTCTAGGAGCTTCTAGAAGAAGTGACTAGGTTAATGAGGTGTTATTGTTTCATTGGTTGCATTAATTAGATGATGACTAGGTTAAGATGATTCATCTTTTACATTAATGTTTTGCAAGGTGTGCATTATGACTCATACTCTTCATTTATCATTATGGTCACTCTCCCCCTCCTACACTCACCCCCCTCCTCAAATGTGGCCGGCCCCTCTTAGAGAAAAAGTGTGGTTGTTCATTTGGAAAAGATATATGAAATTTGCTTCATGGAAATTTCATAAGTTGATTTCTCATTTCACCCGATCCAAAAAGGAAACTTCATTAACCGTTCATCCATAACTTTGGATGTAACGAGACAAAGTGTTCTACTCATTCTCTACATCGATCTTGGTCATCTCTTTTGGCAGACTTGATGATCGAGTTGCCTCGGTTCAGAGGCGGGAGCCCGTTTAAAGATCCATCGACGTGGTGCCATCTGGACGAGAAGACTAGAGATTCAGGAGATCGGAGCAGCCGCAACAAAGCGTGGGATGATAGTTATGTTAGTTATATGTATGCCCTAGAGGCCATTACTGTACATAGGATGTATATTGTAGTGGATGCTGGGACATATATAGGGAGGACTTTCTTGCTCGACATGATAGTATGCTATCTGGTTACTCTTTATCTTGACGTGTATACTGATTGTCTCTCTGTTACATGTTGGTAAAGCCCTTAGGATGTGTACTTGACTACCTGGACTATGATGCGGATCATACTAGTGGGGACATGGTAGTCTATAAGTACATCCTTCAAGGTCCCTAGTCGTGGGTGTATCGAGACGGGGCATCGATATACCAGTGTAGACTAGCGTATACCTTCTCGACCCATACAGATGGGCGATGGATGATCCCATATCCATTGGTGTTTGACATCAGAGATGATATACGGGTGCTCAGTGAAGACTGGGTACACTGGACGGACTCGCCGAGAACTCCCAGATGGTATTATACCTTACGTCAGATGGCAGTTCTCTGGTGACACTGGTACAGGTTAGTCTGTTGACCCGAAATCGTCATAGAGTCTTGTGTGATTCCCACTGTACTTTGATTTCCACCTTACCATGTCCAAGAAGGCGTGCAAAATGGTGGCTTTTGGGTACAGTCCCGAATCACATGGAGGCAATGAGCGATAGGAGGGGATTCGTCTCTCCCGGTATAGGGAGTTGATGTTGCGCTGTGTTCGATTGGCTATAACCGAAAATCTCTGGCCACGGTTGCTGAGATTTACTGGTAAGTGTTACCTGTAGTTTCTCGAACTGTTATAGACCTCATATCGACATGACTTATCGAACTATTGGGGTCTGACGTTTACCACCCCTAGGCGAGATATGCGACATATCAGACGACGAGACCGGACTGTATGGTAAGTGTTACTGGTTGGATTCACAGGAGTGTGAGCGGGCTTGCTCGTCGATCTTCTCATCGCTCAATACCCGGGTGGCCGTTACGTTTAACAGACCGCTTGCGGCTTGTGGGTGTTTGATATGATCATCACCTGCTGCCGGCGTATTGACGAGTCTTTAGAGTCCTACACAGAGGTTTCCTGGCTCAAGCAAAACGAAATAGGAGCGCATATGAGATATGTGCGGGACCGAGAATAATACCAGTATGTGATACTGTATTTGATTCTCGCGATTTGTAACATTGATCGGTTATATGCGATATAGCCGGCTTATCGGATCAAGTGTTGATTCAATAAGTTGTTACTATAGATATTAGTCGGTTATATGCGATATGACCGGACCGTTAAATCAAGTGTTGATTTAATGATTTAATGTATAATTATATATATGATATATTAATTTACATTAACTAGTATTGGTTCACTTTAAATGGATTTTCTCACTTGATGTGCACATTGTATATGTGATATAGTTTTGTGCACTTGTATGTATCATGTTTGATGATACATGTTTACTTGAGTTTGTGTAAAAATTGAACCATGGTTATTTAAATGGTTAGGGTTTTGATTTTCATATCTATTTATTTATTTATTTATTATGGAAATGATAAAGAGAAAAATGGTGGATTTCTTTGTTTGTTCATGAAGCTTCATGAAGCTTTGACTAAGTGACCATTTTATCTCATGCTTAACCCTAACCATTCCTCTTAACCATAGTCCTCTCTCTACACTTAACCATGGTTGTAGTTATGATAAGAATAATCTATTTCTCTATTTTCTCATTATTCTTATGATAATTATCTTATTCTTCTTCTTGACATGAAGAAAAGCTTGCTACCAACTATGACAACTTGAGCAAAAGTGTGAGAAATCCAATTCTAAAGTGAACCCACTTCCTATTTCTTCATCCTCTACCTCTTGCCAAGTAGTATAGGGTGTTTTCTTCATAAGTTTCATGACTTGGTGAAGTAGGAGCTTGATCTTGTGATGCCTCGACGTAGATCATCTTCGGCATCGTAGTCGATGACCTAGCCCGCCCATTTCTCCGATGAAGCCGACACTAGAGTCCAAGATCCGATTTGTACAGTGGAGGGACGTCTACGTGGAGCTAAGGAAGTGGAGAACCGGATCTACAAAGGTTGTAGCCTCTTTCTTTTAGTAAAGTAGTTTACTAGTTCTTGTTTCGCCTAAACTTCTAGTTAACGATCTAGTCTAGAGTTTCTCGGCACAGTAAAATTTGAAATTGGCATGGTTGATGCCTTGTGAGACCTCATTAGCGTGCCTAGGAACCCTACAGTGGTATCAGAGCCTAGCTAGAGCCTTAGGCGATGCGTAGACGGAATTAGAAGTCCGATCGAACCAAAACACAAACCCAAAAATGCTCTCTGTACTTTTTTGAAAATCGTGGTTTTTTGAGAAAACTCAGTAGAATATTCTAAGAATTACTGTATAAAATGGGACCTCTGAATCGATAATAGTGCGGCGGAACCGCGGCATATGCATGCCTAATGCGGCGGTTCCGCGGCAATTTGGTCTCTTCAGACACTTTTTTCTGCACAGTAATTCTTGTATTTTATTGTTGGTGTTTCTGGGAATTTTTAATATTTATTCAAGAGTTGAATTTTTTGGGTTGTATTAGGGACTCGGTGTTTCGATCGGAGTGTCTAATTTTGTCAGTGTGTTTTTCCGGGTATTTTCAGAATATGTTAAAAAGTTCGGCCGGACATAAATACCCACTTTTTCTCCTGCCGGGAAATTTCCAAGTGTTGGATCTTTCCGTGGTTTAACAACGTTCTAAGTAGTGCAAGTAACGCAATGGACCCTCTAGAAGACAACAAACCTTAACTCGATTATGTGACCGTCTTGAACTGCCCTTTGAACCTTTGGGTTTGGGGCAGTACGGCGTGCCACATGTGAGGCGTTGGCTTGACCCTTCTACGGCTGGACCGTTGGTACTGAGGCACGAAGTGAATGTTTTTTAAACTTATTTCATGTGTTGAACTGTATCGGGAAAACTTAGGTGTTTGACTGTTCGATCGGAAAGTTTAACATTTTCTGTTTATCTGGAATGGGATACAATAATTGGAATTCACAAATAGTTATGTGATAACTGAATGAATGTTATAAACACAGCACTTTAGTCTCACTTGATCGGTTGCCACGGAATTTTGATGCGATCAAAAGTCCATCGCAATAACGTAGCGTACGTGGATACTCGCCGGATAAACTTAATAGACAGCTACACCCCATAGCCTCGACCAAGTGAATGTAGGAGAACCCCGTCACCGAAAGCATCCGTTCGGGTGCTCGTGGCAGCGGTGTTCCGCCTTGGTGCACTTCGTCGACGGTATCGGGGGTGCGGCTGCCTACTAAAGTTTGCGACGAGCATTCGATCAGATTTTCGGGAATCTTGTTGAATTGCCCGACTTGATATTGAAAAGAGTTTTCGATAATGAGACTAAAATGCGGGGTTTATAATTGTTAGGCATGTGATGTCTAAAGAATTCAGTTGGTCAGGCATATGATGTCTGAGGAAGTTGCGGATTCCAACTGTTGTAGTTTTACACTTTCTTTTCTGTGACCGTAAGTGTAACATGTGATATCGCCGGTTTCGTTGCTATATGTCAACGATAATTGGGATGCGCATGTTTACTTACGTTGATAACATGTGATGTTATGTGTTGCTGGATATGTTATATTGGATCGTCGTGTTTGAATAGCCGGGGGGTTTTTATGTGAGATGAGTGTTTTTCATTTTCATTCATGTAAAAATTTGTATGTAATATTCTTTTATTGGGGCACTTCCAGGTTGCGGAAGTTGTCACCGTTGATGTATATTATTTACTTTTCCGCACTAGGATAGACCCAAGGAGGAGGGCATAAGTAACCGGGTTCTGGAGTCCAGTGGGAGACCAACTCGAGTAGTCGAGTCCGGGTCTCCTAACTCTAGAATTGGTAGGGTTGCTTGCCGCTCTCGTAGGGGTCTAGGGGTGTGGGTTTTGGCTATTCATCGCGACCGTGGAATCCGTGTTTTATACTGGCTCGTATTGAAAACATGGACGTCCTAGTATATCCAATATTTCATATGTTTCTTCTGCTGCGATATCTGTGATGAGATCATGCGATGTTCTGTGACAGATACAGTATATAGTATATATGATATATTATATAGCCGTTACTTATGTTTTACACCCCCGCTAGCCCTGCCCCGCTCTGCCGTTAGTCACCTAACCTAACGGTGCATGAGGGGACATCGAGGCGAATGCGGATGGCATAAGTGTACGTCGTATTTATCTGTGATGTTTAGGTACTTAAATCATGGGACTTCATTAATAAGATTAATGAAAGTAAAAGAAACCTAAGATGTTGTGGAATCAAATTTCAAAATAAAACAGGTGGCTACAGTTCTTGCTTTGCACAGTGATATATATGATATATCCCGCACCTCATTCGACGAGGAAAGGACCGAGATCCCTTCACCGGGAGTGACTCCTTTAGCAATAACTGGCAGATGCTACACACTCGGTTTTTCTTTTGATTGCTTTTAAGAGTTTTGTTTTGCACAGTGATATATATAATATATCCCGCACCTCATTCGACGAGGAAAGGACCGACGATCCCTTCACCGGGAGTGACTCCTTTAGCAAAACTAGAAAAGCCTCAAAAGCACTCCATTTTTAAAATCATTCGATCCTACAACGATATCAAGTTCATTACGCAATAGGTTTTCAGAAAAACCTGTCGTAGCCCTCCGTCATTTCAGATAAGTACTAGTTAGTATTCGTGCTGCGGTAGTTTGGCCTCCGTCAAGGCATAGTGTACGGTAGCTAACTAATGCTTATCTGCTAGCATACGATGCGATTGGATTAGGGTATTCGTACGGCGTTGTTTGGCCTCCGTCAAGGATCATGCGAGTAGGTTTAATTCAATCAGGAAATGACGGGTTGAACTTGACTAGCGGACTATGGGTAGTTTGGCCTCCGTCAAGGTCATAGGACGCTAGGGGCAAAATTATCGAGAATTTCAAGTGTTGAAATTTGCAATAAGATTGCATACCTTCTATGAGATAGTTGGATCCCGATACCCACTGCGAGTAATTGTTACTCCTGGAAGAGTTTTACACATTACAATTAGCCGATCAAGTAGGTGTCTAGAAAGGTGTTAACGAGGTTACGCCTCTGGAAAAACGAGGTTTACATTAATTAGGTTCGTGCGAAAGCACGGGGGACCTCCCTCAAAGTACCGACACTGGCCTGGCTGAAAGATTGGCGAACTTGTGGCGTGTAATTAATCCCGGCTAGTCTTTCCTTTTAGGGTTTGAAGGAAGATTTAATAAAAAGCAGTGGGAGCCATCCTGATTAGATAAAATAATAACCAATCTATTCTTGAAAGAGCACACGCTGAGTGATTTCTTCTCTCTCTCTCCAGGTAGCGACCATATCACGCCTTAATCAAGATAATAATACGGAATATTGACCGAACCCACTTGTTTTACTGAGCTGGGGAACGTTGGTCCCGCTCCAACTTATAATAGTTATAAGATAGGGCAAGAAATAGGGGAATACCAAGATTCCCATGCCGCCCAAACGAAGAGAGTGCATGCTGATGCATCATCTTCGGGTGTGTTCATTATACAGAACTGTTTCTCAATGTCCTTTACGTCCTGGGTATATGATACCGGATCAGGATCCCGCATATGTAATATGTTACATGGGCTACAGATAGGTAAAGAACTGAGAACGGGTGATAAGTTTCATGAGGCAGAAAACGGGGCAAGAGTTGCAGCCAAGTCTGTCGGTCACTGTCGCCCTGTATTACCAATACATTGATTCTGAACGAATGTTATTAGATACCGAACCTGATATACAAAATCATATCGGTCTCTTTAACTAATAAAGAATGATAAAATTTTGTATTGTTGGATAATGTTTTGAACATTTCCTATATCAAAAGTTGATCGGTTCAGGCACGTTATCTAAAAGCATTGATGTTCTAAATCAAACTACGGTTCTTAGTATATAGAACACACACAAGAGGAAGAGTTCAGAAATGAACGATTCCTTCTTGAGGTATTGTAGACATGGTCATATCAATGCGACCCGACTGGCTGAAGTTGCATTTAGATGCATATTTAAATTAGTTTGAATTTACATCTTGTGAAACTTGCCAGTCATGTCACAAAGATAAGATGACCATAGCTCTGTTTATTGGAAACAGAGAAAGAGTTAGTGAACTCTTGGGATGATACATGTTGATGTATGTAGGTCCCCTGTCTACACATACCAAGACCGGTTCGTTGTACTTCATTACATTCTCTGATGATCTCTCGAGATTCAGACATATGTTCCTGTTGAAACACAAGTCCGAACCTTTTGAGATATTCGCAGAATATAAATTAGAAGTAGAGAACCAAAATACGGGTATAAGTATTATGTCCTTTGATGTGATCGAGGAGGAGAATACTTGTGCATGGAATTCCTGGACTATTCTAATGGAGAATGAGATTCTCTCTCAGCATTACTCCTCCGTATATACCATAGCACGATGGTATATCGGGGCGGAGCAATCACACCCTATATGATAAAGTGTGCTCTATGATGAGTACTACTGAGTTACCTATTTCCTTTTTGAGAGTTATGCACTTATGAAGTTGCATACCTATGGAATAGGGTTTTGATCAAATCAATTGCCTACCACTTCATATGTGATATGGAAAGGGAAGGGCCCATATCTTAAGTTAGTTAAGATTTGAGGTTGTCCGGCCAATGTCTAAAAGCAAAATCCGGACAAGCTCGAGGCAAGATCTGTTATGTAGAACTGGAAATGTTCCAGCTATACAAACTGCAACTGATGATTTGATAGAACCAAAGGATTCAGTAGATTCCAACGAAGCTCAGCCTCTCCGCCGATCTAGTAGGGTTTCTCACCCACCTGAGAGATACTTCGGTTTCTCTATGAAAGTGGGAGCGAGGAATGCATCATGAGATGATGACCCAACTAGTTTCGAGCTGGCCATCAAGAGTGGGACTCTGTAAGAATGGCTGGATGCTTAGCGATCTGAGATGGAATCCTTATACACCAGCAAAGTATGGACTTTAGTTGCTATATCTGAAGGGTTAAATCCCCATCAGGAGCAAGTATATCTTGAGAAGATTACTTGGTGTAGATGGAAAAGTTGAGACTTTCAAAGCTAGACTTGTTAAAGATTTTCGTCATCGACCAGGCGTGGATAATGATGAAACCTTTTTCCAGAGGCTATGCTTAAGTCCATCCAGATCCTACTTGCCACGGCTACATACCATGACTACGATATCTGGCGGTTGGGTGCCATGACTGCTTTTCTAAATGATGTTTTAGAAGAGTGCGCCTATAAGTACACAGTCAGAGGGCTTCGTAAATAGTGGGAGCAGCGAAAACGTGTTCAAGTTGCTTTACAAGATGAAGCAGGCATCGCGGAGTTGGAACATCTGTTTTGATGAACAAGTCAAACAGTTTGAAATCATCAAAATGGTAGATGAACCTTGTAAATACAAAAAGGTAGTAGGGAGTATGGTGGAGATCCTCATAGAGTACGTGGATGACATACTCTTGATAGGGAAGGAGTTTTCTATGCTACGCTCGGTCAATCTCCGCTTATCACAAGGATTCTCCATATAGGATCAAAGTGATACCTCCTCCATCCTGAGTTTTCGTCTATGAGATAGATGTTATTTGGGTGATAGTATACTCACTAGCTGTAGTGAGATGGTATCAATCGATCCTGGGGAGAATCACTGGAAAGGTTCCAGGGTGATAAGGACGACTGAATGTCAGTCGCGGGCATTGTCTTTACCCTCAGTAAAGGGACGGTATGTTGGAAGAGTTCCAAGCTAGATACTGTGGCATACTAGATGATAAAGGCTGGATACATCGCTACTTAAGATGCTACCAAAGAGGCAGTTTGGGTGTATGTTTGTTCATGAGATGAACTTGGTTCCTACCATTGTGTGACAATGGACGTGTGGCTTTGGCCCAGGAACCCTGTTCCCATCAGTGACCCAGACGTATTCTGAGGCAGCATCACCTGATCATGGAGATAGTTGATCTCCAGGGTGATCGAGGTTAGGAGAACAGACTCAGAGGATAACATGACGGATCCACTCACGAAGGCCTATTCCCAGAGAGAGACTTTTATGGGATGGTTGAGTATGAGATACTTCAACCACTGCTACAGATGGCCCTAGTGCAAGTGGGAGATTGTTAGTTATATGTATGCCCTAGAGGCCATTACTGTACATAGGATGTATATTGTAGTGGATGCTGGGACATATATAGGGAGGACTTTCTTGCTCGACATGATAGTATGCTATCTGGTTACTCTTTACCTTGACGTGTATACTGATTGTCTCTCTGTTACATGTTGTTGGAGATAGTGCCCTCATAGTCAATTATTGGATCGCAGGTACGTGATTGCAATGATTGCGGAGGACCTATCCCGGTAGGACAGTCTTACTCGAAATGATAGTATGCTATCTGGTTTGCCTTTATCAGTTGTGTACATGTTCAGGTGACTGATTGCATGTTACATTTTGATAGAGCCCTTAGGATCTTGCTTTACTACCAACTGTATGAGGGCGATTATATACGTGAGAGTTGGGTAGTTTATATGCATATCCTTAATTGTGGTCCCTAGTCGTGGGAGTTTCGAGACAGGGCATCGATACTCCGGAGTAGACTAGTGTGTACAGTCGAGACCCCGACGAGGGGCGGTGGCCGGTCTCACAAGCCACTGGTGTATGTTGGATCACCTAAGATGTATACAGGTGCTCATTGGGTTATGAGTACACCGGACAGGACTCGCCGGGAATCTGCTAGTTAGTATTATATCTACCGTCAGATAGCAGTTCCCTGGTGACATGTGTACAGGATAGTTCATCGACCTGAGGTCATCATTTGTCTCGTGTGAGTTCCCACTGTGCTTTGATTTCTACCCTACCACGGCTCAAAGGAGTCGTGCAAACAGGTAGCTTTTGGGTACAGTCTCGAGCCATATGGAGGCACGTGAGCGGATCGGCAGGGGATTCGTCTCTCCCGGTATTGGGGGCGAGGTCGTGCTGTGTCTAGGAGAGCCATTACACAAATCCATGGCCATGGTAGGAGATTTACTGGTAGGTACTCCAGTAGTATCTCAGGGTGTATTGAGGCTACACTCCGACACGACTTATACTGCTTCTGGGGGTCTGACGTTACTAGCCCCCTAGGCGGATATGCGATACTCATTGACGAACGGACCGGACTGTATATACATTGTCGCTGTTAGACTCAGTAGGGTTTCTGGATGTGTTAGCTCATCGGCCACCCTTGAGTGCGCTCATCAGCCTCCCTTAAGTTCAGTCCGTGGGCAACCGTCACGCATAGCTAGTGCCGCTGACGGTTTGTGGTTAAACCCACTGCCAGGGTACTGAAGAGTCATTAGAGTCCCCCACAGACAGTTTCCCAAGTTTCGGGCGAAACGTTGTAGAGGCCGTATGGTTTTATGGCAGGGTTCGGAAAATGCACGTGCGTTTACGCACGTGTCGATTTTCGGACAGATGATACTGGTCGGCTTTGGTTTAAGCCGGACCCGAGTATTATATTGAGTAGGTATAATATCTTTGTCTCAGTTGCATTTGTATTCGGTCGTAATACAAATGCGGGTATATTTATACAGTTACGGGGTTATCCTGAAAGTCGTTTCAGGATCACTTTTGGAAGTTGCCAGTTTCCAGTTTTCTATCAGCCGTCTTTTAACATTCGGTTAAAAACGGATTTATCTTTTCTTCTGATATGAGTGAGTCATCATTCTAGAAGTTTCTAGAAGTGATGATGAGGCATATGACTCATTAGTGCATTAATGGTTTCATTTATTACTTGATGAGGTGTATTAGTGATTCATCCTTTATCATTAATGCATTTTGTTTTGGCTAAAGATATTTTAGTGAGAAGCTTTTGGTTTATGGTCACCTCCCTCCTCCTACGGTCACCTCCCTCTTCCTTATAAGGTGGCCGGCCCTTCCCCTCTCTCTCATGGTGGTTGATTTCATTTTGTAGAAAAGATATGATAGTATTTGGGTGCATGGAAATTTCATCACTTCATTTTCTTTCCATCACCAAGTCCCTCGGCAACTTCATTAACCGTCCGTCCACAGTTTTGGACGGAACGAGACAAAGTCATCTACTCATTCTCTACATCAATTCTTGGTCGTCTCTTTTGGCAAACTTGACGATCGAGTTGCCTCGAGTCAGAGGCGGGAGCCCGTTTAAAGAATCGGTGATGTGGTGCCACTTCGACGAGGATATCGGAGATCGACGAGATCGGAGCAGCCGCAACGGAGCGTGGGATGATGGTTAAAGAACGAAGGACTCGGATCGTTCGGTATAACCTTTCTACACTCTTTACAGTTTGTTAGTTTAGCAATAATGGCAGATCCGGGTTAAAGTATACGATAGCGCCAAGTTTAAAAGTTTTATTCCGCATTTGGCGTCTGTAGACTGCCGGGGCGCTAACGTAGACTTACAGTGGTATCAGAGCCTCACCATTTTGCTATACTAACTTGTGCTAACGCGTTTAAAACATCGATCGAACCGGAAATCGAAAACTACAAAATTCCATTTTGACAGTTTCTGTTGTTTTAAAATGATCTCGTAAAATTATTCTACATATCTCAGAATACTGTGCAGGCTTTTATTAGAACGACGTAGAAATTTGGGCGCGAGATTCGATGAGCCTGCCGCGGAAAGGCGGTCAAACCTATGGTTTTACCGCGCTTCCGCGGCCAAACAGTGAGCTCGTGGCCCCAAATTTTTCCAGTGGGTTCTATGTTGGATTTTGTGGTTTTTGGTAAATATCGTTTTGGCCCAGATTTTGTTACTGTTCACCAGTAAGCCGTGGGGCCCGCTTTTTGATATTTGGTCGATCGAAATTTAAACACGTTAGTTTACAGTGCTCACATTATATCTCCGACCGGGAATGTCATTTGATCGGTAAACTGCGTCTGATTGCTATAGTTCTTTTAGACGGGTTTGCGAACGTGACATTCGCGTTGATGTTCTGTGTTGTGCTGTATTGTTGCGGATTTGTCGTGGTGGATAGCAGTGTGCAATGGTAGTACTGTTTGAGTTTATTTGTACATTTGATATTGCGGGGCGAGCGTCCAACTTGTGGACTGCCGTCACTGCCTGTTGTATAATATTCTTTTGGGGCACGACCAGGTTGCGGTCGATGTACCTATTGTACTATTTTTCATTTCTGTACTAGGTTTTACCCCGCGACGGAGTGCACGGATAGCCGGGTTCGGGAAAGCAACGGGTCCGCATCTCATGGCTTTGAGAGGCAGAGGGGCCCCACTTCAGAATTGGCAGACTATTCGCCGCACTCGTAGGGGGTACAGGTTGACCCAAGGTGGGGTGCCCAAGATTACCGGATTCCGTGAAGTGCCGGGTGTTCCATTCACTGTGCTGTGGGGACTGCCTCGCTTCAGGTTTTGGCGGGTAACTTGCCGCACCCGTAGGGGTCTAGGTTTCATTGCACAGGCTATCCACACGACAGGGGAACGTCGAGTTTCAGCAGCGGCTCTGTGAAACTCGGGGATCCCAGATATCTGTATTGTTCTGTGATGCTTATTACTTTTCTGTAATGTTGCTTATTATCACGCCTGGAGCGATTATGTATATTGGCTTATATACTATTAGATGTTGTATATGTTTTACACCCGCGCTAGTCCAGTCCCCGCTCTGTCGTTAGTTAAGTAACCTAACGGGTGATGACGGGACCCAGTGACGAATGCGGATGGCATATACGTACATTTTATTTTCGTTCTTTTATGGTGTGATTGATTGATGGGACTGCATTGATTCTGATCAATGCAAAGTAAAACAAACCTGTTGAGTTGTTGGAACAATTTAAAAAGTGTTATTGCAAAGACGTTTCCTTTTGTTATGCATAGCGGTATTCGGTGTGAATATCCAGCACCTCATTCGACGAGGCAAGGGCTGATATCCTTTCACCGGGAAAGACCCCTTGGACAGAAGTTTGCGTCAGGGTAATAACTTTACTATAGTCGATTACAAGTTGCTTTGCATAGCGGTATTCAGTGGAATATCCTGCACCTCATTCCACGAGGAAAGAGCCGAGATCCCTTCACCGGGAGTGACCTCTTTAGCAAAAGGTTTTCGCCACTATATTTTAAAAAAAACTATCAGGTTCCTTCAGCGATATCAAGTTCACTACGCTAAAGGTTTTTCGCCAAAAACCAGCCGTAGCCCTCCGTCACTTCTTTTGGGTATTCAGTAGTATTCAAGCTATGTATTTTGACCTAACGCCAAGGCATAGTGTTTGGTAGCTGCTGGGTATTCAATTGTTGCATAGATAGATGAGTTGGTTTGGGACAGCCGTTCTGCCATTTTGACCTAACGCCAAGGGCATGTGCGGGTGGGTTCAAATTGACAAGATAGTGACGGGTAGAACTTGGCATGTGACTTATGACATTTTGACCTAACGCCAAGGTCATAAGAGCATGGGGCAAGAAAAAGATATCGGGAGTTTCTAAAGAAACTGAAACTTGCCAAGTATGCGCATACCTTCTGGAGTATGAATAACGTGGATGCATTCCATCACGTTAACATGCGATGAGAGTTGGATCCCGATTCCCACTGATGAGTTGGTTTACTCTTCGGGTGATCCCGATTGATTCTTCTTTAGGTATTGGAGGAGAATTTGACAGGACAGTGGGAGGTTTCCGGATTAGATAAATTGATGACCATTCTGATCTAGGTTAGAGTGCACGCAGAGTGTTTCTTTTCTCTCTCTCTCTTTGGCAGCGACCTTTGACCGACCCTAGACTATGACTCAGTGACCAGGTTGACCGAACCTTCTTAAAATACTGGCTTTTGGATTGTCTGAGTTGCATAAGTCATTGCCACTCCTTCTTTTACCCTTTGAATTTCTCAGAACACCCGTATTACTACGGATATCCACTTCCATTGGATAGATCCATCGTATGGTTATATACGAACTCGAAGGGACTTCTTCGGGGATGGATCCAAGTTCAGGAGAAATAGAATTGGTTTATTCAGTTGTCTTTTATTATCACCTTCTCTCAGGTTGCGAGAGCTCCTTGGTTTAGGAGAGTACACCTATTACGCTTATTGGATAGTCTTATTCCAAACCATAGGCTGGTGCCGAAAGGTAGGGAATGAAGAAAACCAATTAGCCTAAGTAGGGTGTGCAGAAGGTAATATGTAAAGACAAAATAAAGGGATTAGAAAGAGGGCAAAGTAAATTGCGACTGATATCATTCACGACCAAAACCGCGTACTTCATCGCCGCTCCTATTTCACCTTTAAAAGAATAAGGTATTATTCAGTTGTCTTTTATCATCACCTTCTCTCAGTTGCGAGTACTCCTTGGTTTAGGAGGGTACACCTATTATGCTTACTGGATAGTCTTCTTCCAAACCATAGGCTGGTGCCGAACGGTAGGGAAGGAAGAAAACCATTTAGCCTAACGATGGTGTACAGAAGGTAACGACTAAAGACAAATAAAGGGATTTGGAGAGATGGCAATAAAATATACGGTTGAAGTCATGAATTGGATTATGGAAGAGGCATTGCTATGAATACCAGGATACCCCTACGAAACATTTTCATGTTTCAGTGCATTGTTAAAGAAAAACTGTTTTCCCGATTAGATACTTACTCCAAGGGTATGTATTTACCAGGTTTCATTTTCATATCTGTATGGTTTTACAGATGATGAGTGGGAGTAAGATATTGGGAATTAGGTGATCATCCTCATTATATCGGAATTCGTTGTAATTGGTGATATTTGAGGAAATCGCCAGGGTACAGTTTTCTACCTACGACGCACAGGTTTTGAGTTGTTTAACTCAGCGGACTTATACAGAGTATTGTATGTTGTCCAAATGTCCTTCAGGACAAAGGGGTAGGTCCTCGTACTTTGTTCTGTTTACTTATAACTTCTCTAGTATTTAGACAAGTGTTTCGTAGAAATACAAGGTCTAAGTTTTGAGAAGTTGTGGGTATAAGAATAAAGTAGAGAACCAGGTATCACAAGTATCGGGATTCTTCAAAGAGATCGAAGATGTAGATTCTTGTGATTGGTATTCAGAAGATAGTGATGGTTTTGAGAAACGTGTTTCTCTTTCAGGTTACTCATAATTGGATGGTTTCCTAAGTTGAGTAATGCTGAATAGCCTCTTTCCATTAAGTTGATATGCACTGGAGACAGCTGCATGTTTTGAATATGGTTCCAATTAAATAAGTGCCAAAGTTTCTGTATTGGATATAGAATGGATCGTACCTTAAAAGAAATTAAGGTATGGGGAGTTGTCCAGCTTATGCTTAAAACCAGACTCTGGATAACTCAGGGCACGTTTCTGTAATGGCTGTTTTGTGGGTTGACCCTGGCTATGACGAGGGTTGATATTCTACCATTTGGAAGATCAATAGTGATATTGTTCTTGACTCGCCACAGTTTTAGTAAAATGGATCTTTTTCAGAAAACAGTAGTGGGAGTATGGTAGAACTGGAAGTGATTCCAGAACCGCGAACGATTACGGAAAATTTAATAGGACCTATACATTCAATCAGGTTTGACATTCCAATAGCCACTCCGCAGATTTGGTAGGTAACCTCAGACACCCGAGAGGTACTTCGGTAGCCTCAAGGACGGTGACAGGGAGGTTCTTATCTACCCAGACTTGACACTACTGTTGTTCCAGGATATGAGACCCGGTAGGAGGGTTGTCGTAGTCAGTGGGAGCAGCGGAAGCATAGTGGGCAAGATGCTTATATCTATTTATAGACTTGAGCAGTTATAGCGGAGATAGATCATCTAATTTTGATGTGACAGTCATGGGTTTGACTTCAATCAGAATAGGGGATGAATCAGTTAAGAAGGTAGTAGGATGTGATGTCATGGTATCTGGATGACATACACAGAGTGGGAAGTAAAATTCCTTTACTACGATCGGTTGTACCGTGGTCGTCACACAGTTGTTTCTCCAGACAGGACATGGATATAATATTTGACATTCTGGTTTCTGGATCTATGGTTTTAGATCTAGATTTGGGTGGTTTCCCAATGTGGGTACTTTGACAGATATTCTAATGGTTTTTAGAATAGTTGACTCCTAGCATGGTAGTGTACCTGCAGGTGATGGAGTCACCCTCTCTAAAGGTGTCGTATAGACTAAAGGGGAGAGGGATGTACATGATTGGCAGATCACTTGCTTAGGCAATTGAGTCAATCATGAGATGTCAAGTACCACACCAGATGTTGTTTTTGCACTAGATGCAATAAGTTTGTATTAATCCAATCCTGGAGAAACATAAGGAAGCAGTTTTAGAACATTGGTACATGTTCTACGGATTTGATAACGGCAGCCTCTTTCGGGAGACGGTTATCATTCCATGCTTCAAAGGTGACATGGATGACAGAGTGATTGTCAGAGTTTTAGTTTTCTCTCTGACGAGAGACAGTATTATGGACAGGTGGTCCAAAGGATACTGTGGGTGGCATAGTGCCCGATACTGATTAGGTTCAGTGATCGATACAGTCTAAGAAGTTTGGATATGGTGTTCATTTATGAACTAAGGTCCCATCAGATATCCAGACATATTCTAAGACAGGTACTACTCAATTCGGGAGATGGTTTTCTCCGCGAACTTGAGATTATGAGAGATACAGAAAGAAACTTCTAGGCGGATCCACTCACTGAGGCTATTTTCTCGAACACAATAGTTTTACAAACGGGCTTTGTGAAACTGATTAGTAGAGGAGTTGGATGTTCGGTTTCACACGGGCTGTGAGTAGTCGACATCGCAATATTAGCCTTGAGTGCAAGTGGGAGATTGTTGGAGATAGTGCCCTCATAGTCAATTATTGGATCGCAGGTACGTGATTGCAATGATTGCGGAGGACCTATCCCGGTAGGACAGTCTTACTCGAAATGATAGTATGCTATCTGGTTTGCCTTTATCAGTTGTGTACATGTTCAGGTGACTGATTGCATGTTACATTTTGATAGAGCCCTTAGGATCTTGCTTTACTACCAACTGTATGAGGGCGATTATATACGTGAGAGTTGGGTAGTTTATATGCATATCCTTAATTGTGGTCCCTAGTCGTGGGAGTTTCGAGACAGGGCATCGATACTCCGGAGTAGACTAGTGTGTACAGTCGAGACCCCGACGAGGGGCGGTGGCCGGTCTCACAAGCCACTGGTGTATGTTGGATCACCTAAGATGTATACAGGTGCTCATTGGGTTATGAGTACACCGGACAGGACTCGCCGGGAATCTGCTAGTTAGTATTATATCTACCGTCAGATAGCAGTTCCCTGGTGACATGTGTACAGGATAGTTCATCGACCTGAGGTCGTCATTTGTCTCGTGTGAGTTCCCACTGTGCTTTGATTTCTACCCTACCACGGCTCAAAGGAGTCGTGCAAACAGGTAGCTTTTGGGTACAGTCTCGAGCCATATGGAGGCACGTGAGCGGATCGGCAGGGGATTCGTCTCTCCCGGTATTGGGGGCGAGGTCGTGCTGTGTCTAGGAGAGCCATTACACAAATCCATGGCCATGGTAGGAGATTTACTGGTAGGTACTCCAGTAGTATCTCAGGGTGTATTGAGGCTACACTCCGACACGACTTATACTGCTTCTGGGGGTCTGACGTTACTAGCCCCCTAGGCGGATATGCGATACTCATTGACGAACGGACCGGACTGTATATACATTGTCGCTGTTAGACTCAGTAGGGTTTCTGGATGTGTTAGCTCATCGGCCACCCTTGAGTGCGCTCATCAGCCTCCCTTAAGTTCAGTCCGTGGGCAACCGTCACGCATAGCTAGTGCCGCTGACGGTTTGTGGTTAAACCCACTGCCAGGGTACTGAAGAGTCATTAGAGTCCCCCACAGACAGTTTCCCAAGTTTCGGGCGAAACGTTGTAGAGGCCGTATGGTTTTATGGCAGGGTTCGGAAAATGCACGTGCGTTTACGCACGTGTCGATTTTCGGACAGATGATACTGGTCGGCTTTGGTTTAAGCCGGACCCGAGTATTATATTGAGTAGGTATAATATCTTTGTCTCAGTTGCATTTGTATTCGGTCGTAATACAAATGCGGGTATATTTATACAGTTACGGGGTTATCCTGAAAGTCGTTTCAGGATCACTTTTGGAAGTTGCCAGTTTCCAGTTTTCTATCAGCCGTCTTTTAACATTCGGTTAAAGACGGATTTATCTTTTCTTCTGATATGAGTGAGTCATCATTCTAGAAGTTTCTAGAAGTGATGATGAGGCATATGACTCATTAGTGCATTAATGGTTTCATTTATTACTTGATGAGGTGTATTAGTGATTCATCCTTTATCATTAATGCATTTTGTTTTGGCTAAAGATATTTTAGTGAGAAGCTTTTGGTTTATGGTCACCTCCCTCCTCCTACGGTCACCTCCCTCTTCCTTATAAGGTGGCCGGCCCTTCCCCTCTCTCTCATGGTGGTTGATTTCATTTTGTAGAAAAGATATGATAGTATTTGGGTGCATGGAAATTTCATCACTTCATTTTCTTTCCATCACCAAGTCCCTCGGCAACTTCATTAACCGTCCGTCCACAGTTTTGGACGGAACGAGACAAAGTCATCTACTCATTCTCTACATCAATTCTTGGTCGTCTCTTTTGGCAAACTTGACGATCGAGTTGCCTCGAGTCAGAGGCGGGAGCCCGTTTAAAGAATCGGTGATGTGGTGCCACTTCGACGAGGATATCGGAGATCGACGAGATCGGAGCAGCCGCAACGGAGCGTGGGATGATGGTTAAAGAACGAAGGACTCGGATCGTTCGGTATAACCTTTCTACACTCTTTACAGTTTGTTAGTTTAGCAATAATGGCAGATCCGGGTTAAAGTATACGATAGCGCCAAGTTTAAAAGTTTTATTCCGCATTTGGCGTCTGTAGACTGCCGGGGCGCTAACGTAGACTTACACATGTTGGTAAAGCCCTTAGGATGTGTACTTGACTACCTGGACTATGATGCGGATCATACTAGTGGGGACATGGTAGTCTATAAGTACATTCTTCAAGGTCCCTAGTCGTGGGTGTATCGAGACGGGGCATCGATATACCAGTGTAGACTAGCGTATACCTTCTCGACCCATACAGATGGGCGATGGATGATCTCATATCCATTGGTGTTTGACATCAGAGATGATATACGGGTGCTCAGTGAAGATTGGGTACACTGGACGGACTCGCCGAGAACTCCCAGATGGTATTATACCTTACGTCAGATGGCAGTTCTCTGGTGACACTGGTACAGGTTAGTCTGTTGACCCGAAATCGTCATAGAGTCTTGTGTGATTCCCACTGTACTTTGATTTCCACCTTACCACGTCCAAGAGGGCGTGCAAAACGGTGGCTTTTGGGTACAGTCCCGAATCACATAGAGGCAATGAGCGATAGGAGGGGATTCGTCTCTCCCGGTATAGGGAGTTGATGTTGCGCTGTGTTCGATTGGCTATAACCGGAAATCCCTGGCCAGTGTTGCTGAGATTTACTGGTAAGTGTTACCTGTAGTTTCTCGAACTGTTATAGACCTCATATCGACATGACTTATCGAACTATTGGGGTCTGACGTTTACCACCCCTAGGCGAGATATGCGACATATCAGACGACGAGACCGGACTGTACGGTAAGTGTTACTGGTTGGATTCACAGGAGTGTGAGCGGGCTTGCTCGTCGATCTTCTCATCGCTCAATACCCGGGTGGCCGTTACGTTTAGCAGACCGCTTGCGGCTTGTGGGTGTTTGATATGATCATCACCTGATGCCGGCGTATTGACGAGTCTTTAGAGTCCTACACAGAGGTTTCCTGGCTCAAGCGAAACGAAATAGGAGCACATATGAGATATGTGCGGGACCGAGAATAATACCAGTATGTGATACTATATTTGATTCTCGCGATTTTTAACATTGATCGGTTATATGCGATATAGCTGGGTTATCGGATCAAATGTTGATTCGATAAGTTGTTACTATAGATATTAGTCGGTTATATGCGATATGACCGGATCGTTAAATCAAGTGTTGATTTAATAATTTAATGTATAATTATATATATGATATATTAATTTACATTAACTAGTATTGGTTCACTTTAAATGGATTTTCTCACTTGATGTGCACATTGTATATGTGATATAGTTTTGTGCACTTGTATGTATCATGTTTGATGATACATGTTTACTTGAGTTTGTGTAAAGATTGAACCATGGTTATTTAAATGGTTAGGGTTTTGATTTTCATATCTATTTATTTATTTATTTATTATGGAAATGATAAAGAGAAAGATGGTGGCTTTCTTTGTTTGTTCATGAAGCTTCATGAAGCTTTGACTAAGTGACCATTTTGTCTCATGCTTAACCCTAACCATTCCTCTTAAGCATAGTCCTCTCTATACACTTAACCATGGTTGTAGTTATGATAAGAATAATCTATTTCTCTATTTTCTCATTATTCTTATGATAATTATCTTCTTCTTCTTCTTGACATGAAGAAAAGCTTGCTACCAACAATGGCAACTTGAGCAAAAGTGTGAGAAATCCAATTCTAAAGTGAACCCACTTCCTATTTCTTCATCCTCTACCTCTTGCCAAGTAGTATAGGGTGTTTTGTTCACAAGTTTCATGACTTGGTGAAGTGGGAGCTTGATCTTGTGATGCCTCGACGTAGATCATCTTCGGCATCGTAGTCGATGACCTAGCCCGCCCATTTCTCCGATGAAGCCGACACTAGAGTCCAAGATCCGATTTGTACAGTGGAGGGACGTCTACATGGAGCTAAGGAAGTGGAGAACCGGATCTACAAAAGTTGTAGCCTCTTTCTTTTAGTAAAGTAGTATACTAGTTCTTGTTTCGCCTAAACTTCTAGTTAACGATCTAGTCTAGGGTTTCTCGGCACCGTAAAATTTGAAATTGGAATGGTTGATGCCTTGTGAGACCTCATTAGCGTGCCTAGGAACCCTACAAGTTAAAGAACGAAGGACTCGGATCGTTCGGTATAACATTTCTACCATCTTTACAGTATGTTAGTTTAGCGTTAATGGCAGATCCGGGTTAAAGTATACGACAGCGCCAGTTTATAAAAGTTTTTGTTCCGCATTTGGCGTCTGAAAGACGACCGGGGCGCTACCGTAGACTTACAGGCGACCCCCGAGGCAGAGAGAGCGGCCCTCCTACATAATCCAGCCTTTGCGAGAGTCGACGTAGATACATGGCCTCTATTGTGCCAATATTTCGACTCTCAGCGCAAACATGTATGTATTTTAAATGTAATTCATTGTTTAGTATATAATTTATTTTTTTGTGTTGCTTAATTAGAAAACTAAATCTGAATGTGTTGTGCAGAAACAGGACGATCAAAATAAAGAGAATAGGAAGTCGGCGAAGAAGGGTCGCCCCACTTATACAGGTGGCTCGAGGAATATTACGCGTGCCATGGAGTTATCGGTAAATTACAATAGACCTTCTGTGATTTAATGTAATATTAAGAGTTATTTTCTAATATATGTAATTTTTTGGCGAATTGCAGAGAGCTCAGACCCTAGCGCAGGGTGGTACACCGAGCATGCTGTCCGCGTATCTTGCCGTCCACGGCATCTTGACAGATCCCGCCACGGGCGAGTTTCGATACCCCGACACCGCTACCCAGGAGTATTGCATAAGTGTTAATATTTATTCAACCCCTATTTGAAATTTTTGTTTTGAAATGTTCAAATTTAAATGATATACTTATATTTTACTGGTTAATGTGGGTGTAGGAGCGGGTGGTTGAGCAGGCGGAGGTATCGGGGATCGATTTTACTGGACAGAACGATCCGATACTACTGACCCCGGTCCTAGACGCAGCACACGGAGGGCACCACAGAGGTTGGGAGAGAGGCCGGGGACTGGGTCTTAGCAGGGCCCATATGAGGTTGGACTCCACTCCGGCGGTTACTTTCTCTATCTCCCGTGAGCGACGTTCCGAGCAAGAACTGGACACCTTGAAGGCCACCGTCCAGGAGTTGAAGGAGATGTTGGTATGTATACTACTTAATAGTAAAATATTATGTCATATTATAGATAGCAACATATCCAATATTAGTACGCTGCCTGAGCTTATTTGGTTGTAGACTTAGCTTTGATTAATCATACATATATAGAACTGTCTAATTAAAATAAACTACGGTTTTCCAAACTAGATATCCAAACGAGGCCTAAGTCCCTAAGTATATATAGATTGGGGTTTCGCAATAACCTGATAATGATACGAATTCGACTAATACACAGTTCTTACTCGTTTATTACACACAAAACTGAACAGACGCGACAGGGTACATCGGCTGAGCCTCTATATGCATCTCCTTCGGCTGCGGCTCCGCAAGCCACTACCTCGGCTGCGGTTGCGTAGACCACTCCTATAGCTCCACAGCCCGCTCAGACTCCCGCAGCTGCGGCTCCGCAAGCTACTACCTCGACGGCGGTTGCGTAGACCACTCCTACAGCTCCACAGCCCGCTCAGACTCCCGCACACTTCGCATTGCTCGAGATGTTGACTCGGGGTATATCCGAGGAGCAGGCACGCCAGATTACGACGTTTATCAGAGGTGGAGCTGGACCGAGTTAGGGTAGCTTTTTGATTCTTATATTTTAAACATGTATTTACTTATATGATACATATTGTATATATTTTGGACGATATTGATATTGGTGGTGTTTGTGTGTTCATATTGATATAAATTGATATCGTATTCTGCTTGTTGATTTCTTTTATATATTATGCGTGAAATGTTGATTATGAATACTGCGGTATATATTCTGCGTGTTGATTACTTTTATATATGATGTATATATTATTGTGCACAGGGCGAGGAAAAAACAGGCAGCCCTTTTTTTATAAAAAAAACCCTGATAATATGTCCCTACGGATTACACTGTAGGGACAAAAAAGTTATTTAATTTATCAGTTTATAAAATAAAATAGTTGTCCCTACGGATAACTCCGTAGGGCCAAATAGATACCTGTACGGCTCCATGCATAGGTCCAGATGTGTAAGGGCAAAATCTCAGCTAGCCTGATAATATGACCCTACGGATTAATCCGTAGAGCCAAAGTTTGCACCTACCGTTTAATCCGTAGAGTGAAACGTATCCCATACACATATATCCATAGGGGCAAAATATCAGGATACCTGATATTTTGCCCCTATGATCTCAGTAAGAGGGGTTAGTGTCACGACCCGAAAGTACGGAACATGACCGGCACTTAAACTACGAACGTCTCGAGGCGTACGTAATCTAAGTAAACCGAAAACCCAGAAATCCAAACCAAGAAAAGTAGTAGAGTGCAGGAAAAACCAACTTAAAGCAAGTAATTTCAATAGCATAAGCCGAATTGTGAGGTTTTTAAAACATCAAAAATTTACTGAAAATTTCGGCAGAGTCTCCTTTGTAAATACTGGCCCCCAAACGGGATACAACATGAATAGTATACGAAAACAAGAAAAGGGCATCCCCAAGCGGGAGCTAGCTCTTCGTCAATGGACGGTCACAACCACACAAACAATATAATATACAACGCCAACGGCGAGGATCAAAACTCAAAAGGAAACTCAAAACCGTCAGAAATATAACGAGCGACTCTAAGGTCGAAAGAATAAACAACACTGGTCTCTATCTCAAAAAAAATATGTTTGGTTGATGGAATTTACTAGATACAACGGAATAATATTATACAAGCTAATATGATGGGTACGATACAAGAAAACCCACCTACTAGCAAGTCACCCGAATGAAACTGAGCCCGCAAAGCCGTAATGAAACCTGTACGGCAAACCTGCAAGAAACTGGGGCACAACGGGGGTGAGTTGCCAACTCGTGAATAGAAAAACATCTACGCACAGAAATCGCATAAATAACGCAATCCTAGGTCAATGATCATAATATAGCCTTAAAAATATGAATAACACGTAGCGTATAACAAGGCTAGGGTAAATATCTAACCCGAGTGTAATCTCATGCGCCCGTGTCAGTGCCTCATGTAGCAATATATCATATGAATGAGGTATGCATGCATGAAACAGAATACATGTAAATGAAGAAACTGTTTTCACAAATTAATGAGATTTCCTTCGTATTTTTAAACTGAGGTATCATAAATGAAATCAGTATCAACAGTGTCTAGCATCGACACAAAACATAAATCTCACTGTCTCGAAATATCAATGTCTCAATCTCAATATCTAGGGCGCCGTCAGTCCAGACCGGCCCCTACCATCCATCTCAAGACCACGACGGTATCCTCCGGATATCCGACGCGTCGGGTAATATCACCGGTCGGTAATGCTCCCCTGCCGGGCTCAACGTCAACACCACATTCCTCTTGCCCCGGGGTACCGCACCGGGCCCACCATGTACCTGTGACGGTTCCTCCACTCCTCGACACGGATCTCGAAAACCACAGCAAACTCATGGTGGACGACGCTTTACATCACTAGAAAACCGCAACATTTTATATTTTAAAAGATCATAAGTTGTAAATTTTGCGGCTTTCCCCGAAATCCAAAAATATCATAAATCTTAAGAAATCATCACAAGTGCATATGTCAATGATAATGAATGCATATGGTATCAATAACCAAGTTGCAATGTATGATTAATAAACTAGGCATGTAAGGCAGGTACACTAATATCATATCAAACTACTAACTAACAAGCTAAGTCAAGCAAATATATTCTCTAAAATGTACGTGACTTGGCAATTGTCGATGAAAATGTGTGTGAGCCGGCAAGTAGGTATACGTGGTACATACGCATCATCGGTAATGGTGCTGGTGTCCTAACAGCATGATATCAATAATGGAATATACAGCAAAATAAGTATGCGAGGCAGAGCGAACAGCAATAATATGCGGGAGCTGAATACTAGGCACAACGATAACTAATCTGTAATAATCTAATATAAGTCCTACAAATGGTGCCTTTTGAAATAACACGAATCATGGGGTTTTGAAAATAGGGGCTACGGTGTTTTTATGAAAAGATACGTCTTTTGAAATATCCGTAGGATCCTTTCGGCTGTCTTTTAAAATACCCACGATTCGTTAGTTTTTGAAATAGGTAAGAATCGAATCTAATCTAACAACTAAACTAAACTAAAGGGCTAAGCTAACAAGCTGAACTACAGGTAAGGAAACCGCCTAACATCTGAGTCGATACATATACATACCTGTATGTATATTAGTCGGTGATCCCGCCTCAATAATATCATATCCGATACCATATCTAAAATCAGACATCCCAAGTCAAGAGTGCGGATCAATCATCAAGATATAGCTCGTACGTAAATCCGTCGTACGGCATCCCAAATCTGGGTACGGGTCAAAGTCACATCAATCACACTATTCATTTGGTATCTTCTTTATCAAATATCATGATCCGGAATAATGTCCTACGTCTAGTACAATATTGATGCCATCTATGTATGCATGCGGGTGTAAGAATTACTACGTCAGAAGACCCGCTAAAACATCATGTCGTATCTCAATACGAACCAAATCACATCACCGATCTCCTGGCCTCAAGCCCAATCTCATCGACTCATCTCAAATTCCAAATACTATCCTCAAATCCAGTATACGAACACATAGTCCCATACCCATGTGAACACATAATATATATATTCCCATACACGCACATATGAAATAAAGAATGTATGCAAGTATGTATATGTGTGTATGTGCAAGTGTAGTGCACCCACTACCTAAGGTTTCGTAACCATACACCAATCTAACACCAATATCCATCTAAAATCATTAATAATAAATCCTAACAACATATCATAAATTTTTGGTGTGTATACGCATCCGTATACATCACCACGGACTGCGGGGGTGCTATACGCCATCCACCCGACTTCTCCCCGTAGATATAAATCTACTCACCTGGTCCTCGCTAGCCGGTGCCGACGTCGCCACGCGCTTGCTTGTCGTCTCGAAGTCCACATGGGGTACCTACATATCATAACGCACCGTATCGCATTAAAACTAAATTCGAAATCGAAACGGCATACGAAAATCAAATCGGCACGCGTATCACGCGTAGGTCCAAACCTATCGCCTACGCATGCAAGAATAGTCAAACCAACCCTCGACGTCGATGTACAAACGTCAACCATTGAGAAAAATCCAATCACACTCATTTGCACAATTACAAGCACTAATTATAATATAAAATAGCTTACAATTCCCAAAAACCCCCAATTTCACTTAAAAAGTTGTTTTTCCGAAAATCTAGCGAGTACAATTCGCCGTTTTTGTACAAAACATGATGTTTAAATGAATGTAGCGGCCAATATACTTATTAAATATCTTAAATAAGTCATAGAAACAATTTCCGGAATTTAATCTCATTAAATTCCAAAAACCCTAATATTCTAGTTTACAAAATACCCTTTTTAACAATTTCATAGCAAAATGCACAAACTACAATTTAGGTTGGATTTTCATGATCTAAAGCATTAAACCACACTTAATAAGGTTAATGAAGTCATGAAAAACCTAAACACATTTTTAATCCCAAGTATTTAACCAATTTCAAAAACCTAGTAAGCAAATTAGCAAATTAACACAATTTTTAAACTAACAATTAGCACAAGCTACTAATCTTGTATTAACATGACAAAAAGCCTAAATATAACACACAACCATACACCAATTTTATAAATCCTAACTTGCATTCAAATTCATAGCTTGAATTCCAAAACTTGCAACTTAAGCCTAATTAACACTTAAGTAGTTTAGCTTTAAGAAATTAGTAACAAATTAAGCAAAAATGTTTTAGAATTATACCCAAAATATTTGAAGATCCACAAGAATCCATGGCCCTCCAAAATGCTCTCTTTTCACAAAGATCCATGCTATACGGGCTAAGCTAAAATGGGTACAAGTCGGATTTGGGTTTTGGGATTTTTTTTGATGGATTTGAGGCAATTTTTGATGAAGTTTGAAGAGAAAAGAGAAGGGAAATGGGGGGGGCTGTTGCTGCTGTAGGAGGGAGGGGGGTAAGCTGAATGGGAGTGGGAGAGGAGAGAGAGGGAGGTAGAGAAAGTGGGGGAAGAAGTCAAAGTCAATTCAAGGTCAAAGGTCCACCTCATTTCTCCATTTTCTTTTCTTTTCTTTCCTTTCATTTCTTTCCTTTGAAATTCAAGTGGGGAAAATAAATGGGGGCTGCTGAATTCTTCAAGGGGAGAAGTAAATGGGAGTGTGTGGATGTGGGTACGGGTGTGGGGTGACGAAAAATGATAAATATAATACCCCAAACATCCATTTACGCTAAAAAAAGCCTTTTTTTTCTTCAATAATTTCTAAACCGTTTTGGCAAATAATTTCGTTCCAAAAACCACATGATAAAATTTTATATAATGTTTTATGATGCACAAAATTTGTTTCAACTCATTCCAATTTGTAATTTTCCCTAATTAAATGTATTAGTGACGGCTTAAAATAATAATAAAATAATATTTTTTTCAGAAAATTTGAAATTTCACCAGCGGCTCAATAAACACCAAATAATAGCAATTACATAGCTAGAATATGTATATTTAATTTTTATAATAAGATATTTGTATTTTGACTTTTTACAGAAAACCCCCTTATTTTACCGATTTTTTCGAAATTTCACCGAAACGATTTTCAAAGCGTTACAATCTTCCCCCCTTAAAGAAATTCGATCCCCGAATTTAAATTCAAACTCCCCCAAATACTAAAACATCTATGAAAAACCATCAAGTCGTCGGGGCTCCGAAATTGTAAATACTTAAAACAAATCGTAGCGCAGCGCATGCGCTTGAAAAATGAGCATATAACTCAAATCAAAACTCCGTCAAGCATCCCGCAATCATCGGAGTTATGGAGAAGACATCAATGCCAAATCCAAATCAAAACCAATATAACATAACTCGAAACTATACATGTAAATATCGAATCTATATCTGTAAGTATCTGAAGGAAATGCATGCCAAATCTCTTTAAGTCGTTGTGCAACGCGTATAACACTGCACAGTGGATGGCGTCTATCATAAGAAAATAACTATATACATATATACCTTTGTTTGAAATGTACGTTCTGCCGTTTTGGAAACAATTTAGAAGGGTCTCCTTGTTTTAAACGTTTCGTGTCATATCAGACACCTAGGTAAATACTGAGGCTATTGCTCACTTTTTGGAAATCCCTTCAATAACTATCAATGCATGCAAAAATATATTCAGGTACTGTCCTCTGACTAGTCCTGCTCAGTACGAAAACACATAGCAATATCATAAAAACGTACTGCTCTATACGAAATCAATCCCAAAATATGCACATGAATGCTACGTGCGTCTGGTGCGCACGGAAATCAAAATCCATATACGTGCCATACAAGTGCACAGAAACAAGATCTAAGTGCATCGGGTGTGCACGAAACATCTGTCGTAGGCAACATGTGTGCCTGACAGCAAAATCAGGTGCATCTATCGTGCACGAAATCATAAAATCCAATATCAAGCGCCGAACGTGCGCAAAATCAATCAGGTGCACAAGGTGCACAAAACAAATATCGGGTATCACAATCGAAATCGAAGTCCAGTGCATCTAAGTGCACAAAAGGCGTATCACTGCACTGCAAGCATATATAAACTATACCGAGTGCAGGAACGAAATCGTGTGCATGCATACGCACAAAACCAACTCAACTGTTTAAAATCGTAAAATCACAAACATGTGAAACTGAAGCACGAAAACGATATCAAGTGCAACACTGTGCAAAGATCGTAAATCCTCAATCATCAAAATCAAATCATACGAATAAATCACCCAAAATATCGCAATCAACAATGGCGGAATAGTACTGCTCAAGCGCATCCTCTAAGAATCTCGGCCAACTGTCGCGGTCACTAGTGGGACGTCTCGTCGATGATCATGAACTCTGTCCTGCTGGCGTACGTAACCATGACCACTCCTGGGTCAAGGTCTTCACTGTGAATTACCAATCTTTCGGTCCATCGGCTCATCGGCCCTGTCAGGTGTGCTAACGGGGACGATTCCGTTCTGGCACTTCTCTGGTCATCTCTTGGTCAATCATCGCGACCACTCGTAAGACAGCATATTACTGGCGTCGGCCTCTGGCTCTCTGAATGTACGTGACACATCTGATCCTGGGTGCAAGTATCATTACAGTAGTGTCCTGGAAGGAATCCTGCTCACGGTCTCTTCCATGTCTCGTCTCTGCCAACTGTCCGGAAGTCATTGTCCTTTCCTATATCTGCATCTTGCTCTGTAACGGCTGCATACCCATCGCGACTCCTTCTGGAAGGTATATCCAGTACAATGCATCGGCATGCGTATCGCATCTCTGATGTCGGCAGAGGGGAACGTCATCATATCCAGGTATGTACGAACCTCTTACTCCACTTTTTCTCTAATGTCGTCTGCTTTGGACTCGTCTCGTCGCGGCTGCATGGACTGAGCTCCAACGACTATCCTCGTATCTGGAGTCTCCCAAGAATGCATCACACCACCTAGCATCCGAATTAAGTCGAGCCATCCAATCGATTCGTCAAAACCTCATAATCCCCCAAGAGCTCAACATCTTGGGTACAGTTTAATAGTATCGAGTACATACCACAGTATCGGTGGTCCAGCCGTAGAAGGGAAAACCCAAGCCTCACTAATGGCGCCGCAGAACTGCCGCAAACCCTAAGGTTCAAAGGCTTTCACACGGTCATTAAGTCGAGTTAGGGTTTCATTCTTCTAGAGGGACCATAGAATTGCCTGCATGTCTTTCCGACTACCTTAAACTTGGAATAATAGGTTTCTGACATTCGAACGTCTCTGTCGATTCCCAACGTCTCCGCGTGAAGTCGTCTCTAGCTGGAATCAATCTATCTGATGACCTCGCATCAGGGTAGGCGAACGATCCACATGTCCTAGTCATTCATCCTCGATGACTAGCGACTTTCTATCATCTCTTAGTACAACTTATACTGCAATAGCTCCAACATCTGGGGCGATATCTCATCGTTCGCAGTAATAACTGGCTCGCTCGTCTGCACGCTGAACAGTGCCTCAACCATCAAGAATAAGCAACACACCAACGGTCATCAAAATCTGGCTGGCCTCTGCCAGTGGCCCAATCCTCTGATACTGATCGGCACGTCTGAGAAATCTCATAAAGGCGATCCGCCAAACGCTCATGGCGCGGATACACAGTAAAAAGACACATCTCCGCAATCGAGTGTCGCCGGAATTTCGCCCTGGTCAGTCCTCGTCCGTGACGAGCTCGTGCTGACCGCAACTCTAGCCGTAGCTCTCCCTGCCCATAATCGTGGCAGCAAAACCATAACTGGTACTGATGAGGCTAGATCGGAAGGAATATAATACTGAATAAGGAAATATACATCCTAAGGCTTCTTAAGTGGAGTGGCGTGTCGTAAATATGCCGCGGAACATACCAACGGTACGTCACTCTACTTTAGTCACCTATTCCATCAACCAAGGGTCATCCTACGCTCCGAAGGTAAAACCTAATGCTCTGATACCAACTTTGTCACGACCCGAAAGTACGGAACTTGACCGGCACTTAAACTACGAACGTATCGAGGCGTACGTAATCTAAGTAAACCGAAAACCCAGAAATCCAAACCAAGAAAAGTAGTAGAGTGCAGGAAAAACCAACTTAAAGCAAGTAATTTCAATAGCATAAGCCGAATTATGCGGTTTTTAAAACATCAAAAATTTACTGAAAATTTCGGCAGAGTCTCCTTTGTAAATACTGGCCCCCAAACGGGATACAACATGAATAGTACACGAAAACAAGAAAAGAGCATCCCCAAGCGGGAGCTAGCTCCTCGTCAATGGACGGTCACAACCACACAAACAATATAATATACAACGTCAACAGCGAGGATCAAAACTCAAAAGGAAACTCAAAACCGCCAGAAATATAACGAGAGACTCTAAGGTCGAAAGAATAAACAACACTGGTCTCTATCTCAAAAAAAAACATGTTTGGTTGATGGAATTTACTAGATACAATGGAATAATATTATACAAGGTAATATGATGGGTACGATACAAGAAAAACCCACCTACTAGCAAGTCACCCGAATGAAACTGAGCCCGCAAAGCCGTAATGAAACCTGTACGGCAAACCTGCAAGAAACTGGGGCACAACGGGGGTGAGTTACCAACTCGTGAATAGAAAAACATCTACGCACAGAAATCGCATAAATAACGCAATCCTAGGTCAATGATCATAATATAGCCTTAAAAATATGAATAACACGTAGTCTATAACAAGGCTAGGGTAAATATCTAACCCGAGTGTAATCTCATGTGCCCATGTCAGTGCCTCAGGTAGCAATATATCATATGATGAGGTATGCATGCATGAAACAGAAAACATGTAAATGAAGAAACTGTTTTCATAAATTAGTGAGATTTCCTTCGTATTTTTAAACTGAGGTATTATAAATGAAATCAGTATCAACAGTGTCTAGCATCGACACAAAACATAAATCTCACTGTCTCGAAATATCAATGTCTCAATCTCAATATCTAGGGCGCCGTCAGTCCAGTCCGGCCCCTACCATCCATCTCAAGACCACGACGGTATCCTCCGGATATCCGACGCGTCGGGTAATATCACCGGTCGGTAGTGCTCTCCTGCCGGGCTCAACGTCAACACCACATTCCTCTTGTCTCGGGGTACCGCACCGGGCCCACCATGTACCCGTGACGGTTCCTCCACTCCTCGACACGGATCTCGAAAACCACAGCAAACTCATGGTGGACGACACTTTACATCACTAGAAAACCGCAACATTTTATATTTTAAAAGATCATAAGTTGTAAATTTTGCGGCTTTCCCCGAAATCCAGAAATATCATAAATCTCAAGAAATCATCACAAGTGCATATGTCAATGATAATGAATGCATATGGTATCAATAACCAAGTTGCAATGTATGATTAATAAACTAAGCATGTAAGGCAGGTACACTAATATCATATCAAACTACTAACTAACAAGCTAAGTCAAGCAAATATATTCTCTAAAGTGTACGTGACATGGCAATTACCGATGAAGATGTGTGTGAGCCGGCAAGTAGGTGTACGTGGTACATACGCATCATCGGTAATGGTTCTGGTGTCCTAACAGCATAATATCAATAATGGAATATGCAGCAAAATAAGTATGCGAGGCAGAGCGAACAGCAATAATATGCGGGAGCTGAATACTAGGCACAACGATAACTAATCTGTAATAATCTAATATAAGTCTTACTAATGGTGCCTTTTGAAATAACACGAATCATGGGGTTTTGAAAATAGGGGCTACGGTGTTTTTATGAAAAGATGCGTCTTTTGAAATATCCGTAGGATCCCTTCGGCTGTCTTTTAAAATACCCACGATTCGTTAGTTTTTGAAATATGTAAGAATCGAATCTAATCTAACAATTAAACTAAACTAAAGGGCTAAGCTAACAAGCTGAACTACAGATAAGGAAACCGCCTAACATCTGAGTCGATACATATACATACCTGTATATATATTAGTCGGTGATCCCGCCTCAATAATATCATATCCGATACCATATCTAAAATCAGACATCCCAAGTCAAGAGTGCGGATCAATCATCAAGATATAGCTCGTACGTAAATCCGTCGTACGGCATCCCAAATCTGGGTACGGGTCAAAGTCACATCAATCACACTATTCATTTGGTATCTTCTTTATCAAATATCATGATCCGGAATAATGTCCTACGTCTAGTACAATATTGATGCCATCTATGTATGCATGCGGGTGTAAGAATTACTACGTCAGAAGACCCGCTAAAACATCATGTCGTATCTCAATACGAACCAAATCACGTCACCGATCTCCTGGCCTCAAGCCCAATCTCATCGACTCATCTCAAATTCCAAATACTTTGCTCAAATCCAGTATATGAACGCATAGTCCCATACCCATGTGAACACATAATATATATATTCCCATACACGTACATATGAAATAAGGAATGTATGCAAGTATGTATATGTGTGTATGTGCAAGTGCAGTGCACCCACTACCTAAGGTTTCGTAACCATGCACCAATCCAACACCAATATCCATCTAAAATCATCAATAATAAATCCTAACAACATATCATAAATTGTTGGTGTGTATACGCATCCGTATACATCACCACGGACTGCGGGGGTGCTATACGCCATCCACCCGACTTCTCCTCGTAGATATAAATCTACACACCTGGTCCTCGCTAACCGGTGCCGACGTTGCCACGCGCTTGCTTGTCGTCTCAAAGTCCACATGGGGTACCTACATATCATAACGCACCGTATCGCATTAAAACTAAATTCGAAATCGAAACGGTATACGAAAATCAAATCGGCACGCGTATCACGCGTAGGTCCAAACCTATCGCCTACGCATGCAAGAATAGTCAAAGCAACCCTCGACGTCGATGTACAAACGTCAACCATCGAGAAAAATCTAATCACACTCATTTGCACAATTACAAGCACTAATTATAATATAAAATAGCTTACAATTTCCAAAAACCCCAATTTCACTTAAAAAGTCGTTTTTCTGAAAATCTAGCGAGAACAATTCACCGTTTTTGTACAAAACATGATATTTAAATGAATGTAACGGCCAATATACTTATTAAATATCTTAAATAAGTCATAGAAACAATTTCCGGAATTTAATCTCATTAAATTCCAAAACCCCTAATATTCTAGTTTACAAAATACCCCTTTTAACAATTTCATAGCAAAATGCACAAACTACAATTTAGGTTGGATTTCCATAATTTAAAGCATTAAACCACACTTAATAAGGTTAATGAAGTCATGAAAAACCTAAACACATTTTTAATCCCAAGTATTTAACCAATTTCAAAAACCTAGTAAGCAAATTAGCAAATTAACACAATTTTTAAACTAACAATTAGCATAAGCTACTAATCTTGTATTAACATGACAAAAAGCCTAAATATAACACACAACCATACACCAATTTTATAAACCCTAACTTGCATTCAAATTCATAACTTGAATTCCAAAACTTTCAACTTAAGCCTAATTAACACTTAAGTAGTTTAGCTTTAAGAAATTAGTAACAAATTAAGCAAAAATGTTTTAGAATTATTCCCAAAACATTTGAAGATCCACAAGCATCCATGGCCCTCCAAAATGCTCTCTTTTCACAAAGATCCATGCTATACGGGCTAAGCTAAAATGGGTACGAGTCGGATTTGGGTTTTGGGATTTTTTTTGATGGATTTGAGGCAATTTTTGATGAAGTTTGAAGAGAAAAGAGAAGGGAAATGGGGGGCTGTTGCTGCTGTAGGAGGGAGGGGGGGTCGGCTGAATGGGAGTGGGAGAGGAGAGAGAAGGAGGTAGAGAAAGTGGGGGAAGAAGTCAAAGTCAATTCAAGGTCAAAGGTCCACCTCATTTCTCCATTTTCTTTTCTTTTCTTTCATTTCTTTCCTTTGAAATTCAAGTGGGGAAAATAAATGGGGGCTGCTGAATTCTTCAAGGGGAAAAGTAAATGGGAGTGTGTGGGTGTGGGTACGGGTGTGGGGTGACGATAAATGATAAATATAATACCCCAAAAATCCATTTACGCTAAAAAAAGCCTTTTTTTTCTTCAATAATTTCTAAACCGTTTTGGCAAATGATTTCGTTCCAAAAACCACATGATAAAATTTTATTTAATATTTTATGATGCACAAAATTTGTTTCAACTCATTCCAATTTGTAATTTTCCCTAATTAAATGTATTGGTGACGGCTTAAAATAATAATAAAATAATATTTTTTTCAGAAAATTTAAAATTTCACCAGCGGCTCAATAAACACCAAATAATAGCAATTACATAGCTAGAATATGTATATTTAATTTTTATAATAACATATTTGTATTTTGACTTTTTACAGAAAATCCCTTTATTTTACCGACTTTTTCGAAATTTCACCGAAACGATTTTCAAAGCGTTACAGTTAGACTTGTCCCTACGGATTTGACCGTAGGGGCATACACATGCCCCTACACAGTTATCCGTAGGGACAATATATCAGGCTAGCTGAGATTTTGCCCTTACACATCTGGACCCACGCATGTAGCCGTACAGGTATCTATTTGACCCAACGGGGTTATCCGTAGCGACAACTATTTTATTTTATAAACCGATAAATTAAATAACTTTTTTGTCCCTACAGTGTAATCCGTAGGGACAGATGGACCTATGCATTAAGCCGTAGGGACAAGTATTTAACCGCAGGAGCATGTTTAAAGCTAAGACTTGCACCTGCGGCGTATTTTCGTGCCCCTACGGCGTATTTTCGTGCCCCTACGGCTATAGCCGTATAGCCGTAGGAGCAGTGGTTTGCTCCTACGGATTTATCCGTAGGGGCAACCCCTATTTGTAGTAGTGTACCTCCTATCTTTTTATAAGGGGTGAACTTTTTCCGATATTTATTCAAGGCATTTTGAAAACATTTGATAAATGATTTATTGATCAAAACTTTTCTCGATATTTTTAATGGAGGCCTTGCAACCTCTTCTATTACTTCATTTTAAACGAAATTAACGCTACAAGCTATAAAATATGCTGATAAAAATGCAATACATCATAAAATATTCTTTAAATCAAACTATAATTTCAGGAGGAGTGTGAATTTGTTTATATATTTTATTCAAGAGTTTTATTTTGAGTTATTTCAGCATCATTTTATCAAACTGTAAACCACCGTGACAATCGGTTGTATGAAGGTTTTGATTAAATTTTGATGATTAATAGTTGACTCGATGTCCATCCTCAAACATCCAATACCATATCATTAGCCTAAAAAATTAGCAACAAAGGAATTTATCCTAGTTCTAAATGAGCATTTGGCACAATCAAATTTATTCTAAATTCACAAACACTAGTTTAGAAAGCAAGAGAAAGGAAAGATCATTTTATTTCATCTCAAAAAGCAAAACATGCCATTCTCATAAAGCATGCGATAAAATCTTTCGTTATGCAATTTGTTGATATAAAGACATGGGTTAAATTAGAAATCAACTTCAGTTAACAAAACAAATACTAATTTTGGAAACATTTAATAACTATCCGATATATGTTGATAGAAAACAAAAATAAAGATAGCCGTTGTCATATAGTTTAAAAGTTAGTTATTCCAATTTCATCCCATAATCCGTTAGAGTCCATCTGTAAACATATGCGGAAAAAAAAGCTATTACAGATGGGTTGAGGAGTAATGAGCCAGAAAAAATGGTTTTTTATTTACCAGGTGGACTTTTGCTGTTCATTATGTAAAAATAAAACCTAAGAGTAAAAATATCGCGAAAAAAAGCTAATATTGTTCTTTGGACGGTTGATCCAAGCTTTCCGACAACAAACGATTGCAAATTAAACTAAATAATTAAACAATTTAATTTTGCATATAAATACGCCTCAGAGGAATAAGGTGGGCCCCACGTCCCATTTCGAATCCCTTGTCTTCGCCTCTCTACTCTCTCTCTCTCCCCCTCATTGTGGGGAGAATTTTTCAATTAGGGTTTCGATTTTCTCCCTCTACGAATTTTATTGAAATTCACGATCTCTGATAGCTGATTGATATCCCTAGAGGCGTTGGATCTCCTGATCCAGAGAGAGAGAGAGAGAGAGCGGGCCCTGAGGTGGTTGTTGGGGTTTGGATTGATGCCACTTTGAGCTCTTGAGCGAATTGGAGGTAATTTTATTGATTATATGCGTAATATATTGTATCCTTCTGATTTTTTTCGTATAAATATTATACAGGTGGAAATTTACTTGATTGTTGGATATATTTCCAATCAAGAGGAAGTTTTTTTTTGGGTCAAGATATTTGATCTGAAGCTTGTATTCTTGTTTTATCTGTAGAGTTTTCTTGAGGTAAATATTTGATTGAAATTGCGAAGGATTTGATGCATTTGAATATAGATATGTGCATATAAGACGAATTAAAAAGCTCCATTTGATAAATGGGTCTTCTCTTGTTTGAAGGAGACCCATTTATGTGCAATTTGTAGGGGATTAATCCATTTAGCAATTATGTCTATGTTCATATGCACGATAGGCTCAATTGGTTATCACCATATGGGTTCAAATACGAAGCAAACCCCCATGAAAGATTTGACAGAGTTTTACGATCGAGTTCTCTTTTAATTACCAGTTGGTCAATATTGACATATCCACCCTCAAATCGTAGTGATAAACATAAGATCCACCCTCAAATTCTCAATCGTTAATATCTCTTTGACCCTTTTTATGTCGTTGTAACTGAAATGACTAACAATGACCTAACTACTTTGTCTATCAAGTATTACCTTTGGCTGAAATTTTCGTATTGTTAGTTTAGTTTCATATAAGTATACTAATTTTAGGACCTTATTTCTCCACAAAATCTTATACTATTTGTCAGCTCGTTTCATCAATAAATAACAATCTCATATACATAAGCAACACCACTGAACAAGTAAATATTGATTTCAATTTTTAACTTTCTGTTGAATTTTTTCTAGCGTCAATAATGATGATCTTGCTACAACTATTATAAAGCTTGTTACACCTTACACGTCTTAAATAAAAGCATTCTAAAGTCTAAGTACCTTTTTATTTCGTAATGCTTACTGGACTACCTCTTACTGAGCTCCGCTAGATGATTTTTCCCATTAAAGACTGCATACTATTGAATTTTGCCTTTCTACACCATTTTCCTTGGGCTGCTCAACAATGGATCTAGCCTCATTGATGACATTGCGATTGTTAAGTAAGATAATGAGCTCCATTGTAGATGAGAACCATAGGGGTGATGTCTAGTTGACTGCTTAATGTTATGATTAAAGCTCAACTACATAACAATAGTACTTTATCCGAGAATAATTTAGGATAAAGTCGATAGGAGGGGATTCCTCCTCTGGCAGAGGTCAAAAGTCAACTGTACACCATATTTTGAGATGATTATCACCTTCATCTTAATCACTTTTGTCTAAACTATACACCAAATTTTATGTGGTTTTAACGCTTTTTAATCACTGACCTAAGCGGAAAATTTCCCTTTTATCGGAAAAACGTTAATTTTGCACCCACTAGATGAACGTATAAAAAGTGTTAAAACTACATGAAATTAGGTCTATTTGAAATTTAGTTGATGGAGATTTAGATGAACAGTGCCGATCGTCCAAAAAAATGTAGAGTTGACATTTTGACACCGGCACAAGTGGATTTCCCTCCCATGCCCTTTGTCCTCCATAATTCTCTTATCTATGTATTATATTGTGACATGCAAGTATGGAAACGTTTGGCAATAGTTTATTTGGCCTAACATTAAGAAAAAAACCTCTTGTCTGCATGGCAAATTCTCTCTTTCTCATAGTTTTGTTGGATAACAATTTTGAACTAACATTGTGCTTTAACGGTTGATGTTATGTGTATAATTGGGGAATAAAAACTTGATATGCGATATCTTTTCTCTCTTGAGTTGTGTTCCTTGGTCATACCCTCTTCAATGAGAAGAGTTGGAGGAGAAGATCGCTGTTGCTGATGATCGTTATGTACAAGTTTCATATCTGAAAGGCAGTCATGGTATCTCCTTTGGAGTCTAAAAGAAAGCCTACTTTTACTGCTTATCTAATACTTAATTGCATCCGATATTATCTTTGTCTATCTTTATTTTTCAACTTGCTTTCAGATATGCTTTTCACATCATCATTCACCGTTACAGCTTAAAATCATTTATTTATTTATTTTCTGATTGCAGGTTGCTATTATTAACCCAAGAAGCACAGCATGGGCGGGAAAGGTCGTTCGAACTCTTTTGATTTCCCTAGAGTTGAGGTGGGAGAGATAGACACCAGGGCCCCTTTTTCATCTGTTAAGGCCGCTGTCAGCTTATTTGGTGAGGTAGCATTTTCAGGTGACAGATCATCTGGGAGAAAGCCAAAGCCTTCCACCTTGTCAAGGACTTCGACTCCAGAGGTATTTCTTGGTTTAAGATCCATGTGGACTTGTTCAAATATACTCATAATATGTATTATATAACCCTTACACTCCTTCAAAGCCACCCACTCCTGCAGCAACTCTTACACATGCTCAAATATAATGGTATATTTGTCAACCCAAAATTTCAAGCTCATAAGATAAATAGCATTTGAAGAAACAGCGTTGCTTGTTAATTAAGCATGCTCGATAGACTTTCCACTTTTTAATAGAGGATTTGAAAGTAATTTCTTCCTTTTCAAACATAATGGTAAGCCATCGTATTTGAAATCCATTTCTTCAATTTAATTTTAGCTATATCTTTTGGAGTTTGATAATAACAAAAAAAAATGATTTTTCCCCTTGCTATGCATCATTTAGCCGCAACTTGAATGGCCGAAAGTAGCAGGTTTTTCAACTTTGTATTCTGGAATGCTCCAAGCCCAACATAAATTAGTGCGGAAGGATCTTAAAAGTGTTTGTCATGATCGAAGATTTGGATTTTCACTTTACGCAACAAACTACAGATTTAAGCATTATACTTACTTTTGTTTTTGTAGTCCTTATTGTATATGCCGAAGAACTTGAATTCAATCCTGAAGGAGCCAAGTCAATATATGTCCTAAACTTGTTAGCGGCTGCTAGCTTTTATTTTTTACATCGACACCCCTGTTAAATCCTATCTTTTGTGTGCGTGCGTGTGTGTGTGTTGTGTTGAAAAAGTAGAAGATATAATTGTGTGTGTGTTGTTGAAAAAATAGAAGATATAATTGTATGTGAACAAAATATAAATGTATATAAACACATTTTCTCCAAAAAAGAAAAATATACGAACGCCCTCCCAGATGCATCTACTCTTTTAATACCCTTAACCACCGTAGTTTTTCACTCTACCGTAAGTGGTGTTTTTTGTGGTATTTTAGTGTTAAAGAAAATCCCTTGAAACCACGGTATATTATAAATTTAATTATATCAATTGGTATATATGCTTACAAATTGAAATTTATCTTAATTAGTTTTATTTAAAATTTAAATTCCCTTTAGTTTTGTAAATTGAGAATAATAAATATTTAAACTAAATTTTTATCCCCCCCCCCCCTCCCTTCATTTACAGAAAAATTCTAAAAGTTAATCATCTTGAGTTTGTAAAAGATACGGTAAAAATGTGAATTTTAAAGAAATTTCTTGATCTTATATGTCCAAAAATCTTTTTTATGAAACACTACTGTGTATATATAAATATTTTATTTTATATTTTATAGAAATAAATATTACCGACTATTTAAGATATAAAGATAATTAGTAGCAAATGTAACTTTATAAGTGATGCAAATAAAATTGAACCATGTAAAATAACTATGTAAAAACATACATACATGTACTATACTTGTTGATTTCCAAATCATATCACAGTTCCCCATGCATCGCAGGGGTTACCACTGGTAAATGTCCTAAACTTGTTCCCTATTTTTAGAGTGATGGTAGTTACCCATCCCAGTGCATTCAAAAGCAATAAAGATTATTATTTCTACAAATGATCCGGTGTGTTTTATTAAATAGATCACCAACTTTCTCCCAAAACTTTTAGATCTTCTCAGTTAAATCTATGCATCATCATATCGATGAATGCTATGCACATTTTATTCTTTGAAAGCGTAATGGATATATAGTTATAATGATCTGTCATAAAAATATCCCATGCTATTTTGCAGCAGAAAGCATTTGCAACAGAGACGCAACTCCACTTGACCCAGAAAGAGCTAAATAAACTCAAAGAACAATTCCAATCTGCTGAAACAACCCGAGAACAAGCCCTCACCGAGCTTGAAAAGGCCAAGGCAATGGTTCTAGATCTGACATCCAAGCTAACAGTTATCAACGGGTCCAAGGAGCTCGCTCTGAAGGCTGCCGAAACAGCCAAGAGTCAAACCAACCACCTTAATGAAGATATAACTTATGAAACAGACCAAACTGGAAAACTCGAGCTTGAACGATCAAGGGAGCAATATGCCGCTTCGGTTATGGAACTCGATGCAGCTAAGCAAGAGCTCAGAAGAATCCGAAAAGAGTTTGAGGCCTCAGTTGAAGCTAAAATCACCGCCTTCAACCAAGAATCAGAGGCCAATCAGCAATATAAAGAAAATGCCTTAAAGGCCGATCAGCTCTCAAAGGAGATCACAGCAGTGCAAGAATCTCTACTCCATGTAAAACTTGCTACCGATCAAGCCCAGCAAGAAGAATACAAGATCCGATCTGAGAAAGATTCTGCCAGGGAATCTTACCGCCTAGCCCTAGAAGAAACCGAAAAGAAATTGGCTGAACTGAAGAAAGACTTCAATCCTGAACTCCATAAAGAATTTGAATCAAAGCTATTTGAGACCGATACAGAGATCGATTCAGTTCGTAATCAGTTGCAGGTTGCTCGGGCTTCTGATCTTGAATCGGTTAAGGCTGTGACCACCGAGCTTGATGGAGCTAAACAAGTGCTGAATAAAGTAGCAGAGGAGGAGGCCTCCATCCGAAACTTGGTCGAATACCTAAAGCTTGAACTCGATTCATTGACAAAACAACACAATGAGCTTACAGAGAAGGCCGCCGAAACAGAAACCCTAGTTTCAGATCTCCACATCAAGCTCCAAAATTGCAAGGCCGAGGTTGAGGCCGCAATGGCAGCAGAATCCAAAGCCACTTCATCATCAGAAGATTTGGTATCAGCTCTTCAGAACCTACAATCTGAGTCTTATACCACACTCCAAGAAGCCGAATCAATGAAGAAAGAGGCGGAGGCGATGAGAACCGAAGCTGAATCAGCCAGAGCCGCCTTATCCGAAACAGAGAAAAAGCTCGAGTTGGCCCTAAAAGATGCTGAGTCAGCGAAAGCGGCGGAAGCTGAGGCAGTGAACAAAATCAAGAACCTATCAGAAAAGGCCAGCGCGGCACGATCATCCATGTCAGGAGAGTCTGGTGGGCTTGCTGAGATCACGATCTCAAAGGAGGAGTACGAGTCGTTGAACAGGAAGGTTGCTGAATCTGAGAAGCTGACAGAGATGAAGGTGGCTGCAGCTGCGGCGCAAGTTGATGCGGTGAGGGCAAGCGAGGTTGAAGCAGCGAAAAGGCTTGAAGCCACAAGAAAGGAGATTGAGGAAATGGAGGCGATGAGGGCGGAGGCATTGAAGAGGGCGGAGATGGCGGAGGCGGCAAAGAGGGCGGTGGAAGGGGAGCTGAGGAGGTGGAGGGAGAAGGAGCAGAAGAAAGCGAGCGAGATGGCGGCAAGGTTAATGGCAGAGACCGAGGGAGCGGTTTCAATAGAGAAATCGCCGCCTAGGGTTTTGAAAGGGGAAGGGGGCGAGGGAAGTAGGAAGACGAAGAAGTCGTCGCTGCTTCCTAATCTGGGTGGGATGTTTCATAGGAAAAAGAGTTTTCGGGGTGGAGCTTCGCCGAGTTATTTCCCTGGGGAGAAAGATAAACATGCATGATGATGGTGATGATGTTGCGCTGCATTTAATTTCTTTGGGTTGATTTATGATGATATTTGTGTTTTTTTTGTATAGTGGAAATGGGGCAAAAGGAGATGCAGTTGTTCCTTGTTGGGTTGTAATATGAAAATTGCTTTGTGTTCTGGAATGAGATCAATCACTTGTAGGCTTCTTGCCATTTGCGTTGGTAATGGTTTAAGGTATTTATTTAAGAATCTATACTGTTCCATCAAACTCCAATGTTCATCGATCAGAGTTAGAGGTGTCAAAAGGTACAGATCAGGTCAGAATCTGGTTGGACCAAGTTTAGCCTGCTCAAATTCTGGTTAGAGTTGATCCTACCCGCTTAATAATTATGTCGGTTTGAAGACATAGACATGAACCTGAAGCTAACCTGGCTATTAATCAGATCGGGATAATCAATAATTGAGTCATCCAACCCGAGAAATTATTTGGTGTGCCGGGTGTAATACATCCGGACAGAGGGTGAGAGAGTGGAGGGAGTTTCGGACAGTGACGGATGTCGGATACTTCAAGATGTTATTTTCCGTAGATCTTCTGGGAGCGACAATGGACAGCTGAGATTAGAGTTGGAGGTTGCCTCCTAGTCCGTGTGGATCTCAATGGGTTTGAGGTTGTTGGGACCGAGCTACCTGCAAGGAAGTTCCAGGGTGGTTGTACCACCGAGGACCCTTCGACGATCAAGTTAGACCGGGTATTTGAGCAGAGTAACGTCCTAGAGGGGAAAAAATAGCTTACTTGAACCGTCTGAAGGAGGGGTTTATATAGTGGTGGCAACAAGCAGGCAGGCGCGAGAATCACGCCGGCCGTTGCGCTCCCGACGTCACGCCCGCGTGATAGGCGACATCCCGCATTAATGGCGAGACAAGCTCGTTAATGGGGGATCGTGACGGCGTGGAACGCGGGACGTGACCGGCGGATATCTCGCGCAAGGTGAGATTCGCGGAAGTGAGGCGGATGCGCCTGTGGTCGGTGCCGTTGGTCGGTCGATGGGACCGAGGAAGATAAACTCGGCGGGTGGCTCAGGGACGAGCGGGAGGCCGAGGTATCTAGGTTCTGCTATAGCCCGGAGGCGAGCTGAGAGGGCCGAGGAGGCCAGTTGTGCAGGGAGCTCGGAGACGAGCCAACGGTCGACTGTAGGACGGGCACAGGAGTAGCCTGATTGGCCACGGTAGGTCCTTTCTTGCAAGCTCCGGGACACGTCATCCGCCACGTGTCACGACCTGGGAGATCACCGATATCGAGCATCATCATTAGCCCCCACTCTCATCCCGACCTGTTCACGGGTCGGGTCGAGAGTGGTCTGCCGGGTCATCCGAGATGAGCGCCTTTTCGTAGATATCATGAGCGTGCATTCCCGGGAAATCAGCTGTATTTTCTCGATGACATCAGTGGATCGGGGGCCAGATCTTGCATTAAAGAGGAAGCGCCGGATCGGGCGTACGTTAGCCGAAATGACAGCCCACGTGTCAGGCGTTGGTTGGCCGACGTGACTGTAACGTTTCAAAATAATAAAATATGATTTTTGGAAATTTTTATAATTTAATATTATTTTAATGAATATTTTAATATTCGGGTATAGTTAAATACAAATAAATAGAGAAAAATTATGGAAAATTCTAAAATAGGGTATTTTATGGAATTATGTCATTTTTAAGTTTTTATGATTAGTTATATGCTAATATAGTGCTAATCGCGATTAAAAATCGCTAATCGGATTTTTGGCATTTTTGTGCAAAAATGTGCACATATCATTTTCCACACTTGTTACACTTGTGTTACATTTCTATTGCCATGATTGTTCATTTGAGTTCACTATTGGAGTGAGAAGAAAGGGAAAAGAAAAGAAAGAAAAAGGTTGGAATGATTATGAGAGAGAGACCAAGTCAACCCTCACTTTATGAACCATACTCCCATCATTTTCCCCTTCTCATTCTCTCTCCTCTCCCTCTCCTTGAGCTGCTGCTGCCCCTCTCCCTCCCCTCCCTCTTCATGAAACCCTAGATCCACAATGAAATCAACCCCAAAACCCCATTCCCACTTCATAAAACTTGCTCCCAAGCTCACTAGCTACACTTTGAACCTAGCAAAATTGGATGTGGAGGACTTTGAGCAACTCAAGAATTTTCTTGAGTTCCCAAAGGAGGTAATTTCTGCACCTATTAGAGTAGTATCTCATTTCTTGTGCATCAATACTAGTTTTATATCGATATGGTGTTGTTTGGTGGATTTGTGAAACATCAAGTTAGGGTTTAGGGTATGATCTGAAATCAAAGTGAAATTGAGGCTTGTTGTGACCTTAGAACCCCTTGTGTGATGCTAATTTGGACCCAAACCTGAACTTGAAACCAGAATACGGATTTATGAGACGATGTCGGAGAAAAACTATGAATCTGTGATCGTATTTAAGAATCTGCTATCACCCCGAGACCCCAAAAATAAAACTGAGTTGACAATGAGATGTGCAGGCACCATGGAACCACCATACCAAACCCTAGCGCCAATTAATTCCTTCTGGCCGCAATTTGGGGCCAGAGCAGGAGAGAACCGTCTCGATTTTGGTGCATGGCCCTATTTCCAGTAGTATTGACCCTGGGTATGTCTAGTTTTGACTGATTCCAGTTAGGGTAAAATCTGGGTTGATTTTCTTGAGTTGGCGTATGATTTACGACTTGTTTTAGCATGGATTTTGGTATTTGGTGATTCGTTTCTGTCGGGCGGCGTTTGGACGTCAACGACAAGTGGATATTGAACGTGTTTACATGTGAGACGATAGGTTTTTACCTATGCGAGTAGCGTGTGCTATTTTGGTTTTCGATGTGATTTTCATGTGCTTTAGCGTTGTGATATACTTGTAGGTACCCTACGTGATGTTGAGGCGAAGAAGATGAAGATGGCGATATCGGCATCGGCACATGAGAAGCAAGGTGAGTAGATTTATATCTACGGGGAGAAGTCGGGTGGATGGCGCATAGCACCCCCGCAGTCCGTGGTGATATATACGAATACGTATACACACATATAATTATTATGTGTTGTTAGGATTATTGATGATAATAATGGAATTATTGATGATAAGGATGTATTGGTTTAGTGTAGTGCGAACCCTCGAGTAGTGGTTGCACTCATACATACACGTACACATATACTTGCATACATTCTTTCATTTATTTGTGCGCATATGGAGGTGTGTATATCTACACATGGGTATGGGACTATGTGTTCATATACGGGATTGAGGATGATACGCGGGATTGAGATGAGTCAATGAGGTTCGATTGAGGCCGTGAGATTCGGCGATATGACAGAGTTCGTATTTGTGATGAGATAATGTATGTATTGACTCAGATTTAGGTGGTTTTCATACCCCTCCCAATTGACTGGATTGTTGGGTCCGTAGTTCGCACAGTAGGCGTTAGACTAGACCCGAGTCATACCTATTTCAAAACTAACGAATCAGGGATATTTTAAAGATAGGTAAAAGGGATTCTATGGATATTTTCAAACGACACATCTTTTCATAAAACACCGTAGCCCTTATTTTACCAAAAATCCAGATTCGTCTTATTTCAAAAGGCAAGGTTGCATGATATATTTATTGAGATAGAGTCTGTACTGTTGCGTTGAATATTCGATTCCGCATACTCATGCTATTTGCATTGCATTGCTTGTGTTTATTGATATATTACAGTCATGCTGTTAGGACACCAGCACCATTATCGATGATGCGTATGTTCCACGTACACTATTTGCCGGCTCACACACATCATCATCGATAATTGCCATGCTACTATACGGTAGAACTATTGCATTCCTGATATGATCCTTGCATGGCATATTGTACACTTATACCTGTACACATACATAGATGATTCTGACTTGATTAGAGATTTGAGGACCGCAAGATATTCTTTAAAACCGATTCCTTTTAAAAAGAGCGGTTTCCCTCGACATATGCACATTACTATTCCATGTTGCATGACTTACTATTATGCTTACTTTTCTTTACATGTCGCATACATCATGTTTGATTATACCCATTGAGATATGTTGTTTCCATGATATTTGTGGATTTGGGAACCGCGGGTATTTCAAAAGAGAATATGTAATTGTTTTAAAAACCCGGTTACCCTTGATATGATATTTCAGTGCGTCCACCATGTGTTTTCTCGGTGCTGAGAGCGACATGTGAAACCCGACTCGAGGAGGCGGATGAGACCGATTGCGGGTAGATAGTGGACCCGGTATGGTTCCCCGGGGCAAGAAATGTTTTTCGTGGAGTAGACGATGAGCCTAGCAGGGTGGCGAGTACCTACCGGTGATTGGTTGGACCTGGCGATTATCCGGAGGATACTGACCAGAGTCGATAGATGGATATGGGCGTACTGCTGGGGCCGAGGGCCGATTCTGCAGACGGAGCCCGTGGGCTGATCCGGACTGACGGAGCCCGATATATGAGGATTTACGTGCCGATGCTGGGCACAGTTTTCATGATGTTTTTGTAAGTCGATGCACAACACCCCACGACTTGCGGGGAGGCGGAAATTTGAAAAACAATCTTGTTCTTTGCTTAAACATCGACTAACCGCATGAATCGAAGCTAAACGATAACTAACATGAAACATAGAAGTTCTATACTACTATGTTTAGGGATTATACCTAACGAATCGTGTCCTTCGTCTTTGCGAACTCCACCTCCTCCTCGGCCTTCTCGAAGTAGTAGACGATCCACCCGAGAGCTTTACTCCAAGCTTAGCCTCTAAACTTGAGGCAACTAAACTTCTTTAAGTGCTAATCAAAGAAGCCAGGTGAAATAGAGTGAGGGTTATGGTTTAATTAGTCTAACTAATCTTTGTACTCAACACATGAGAGGGGAGGATTAGGGTTTGAAGAGGGAGAGCTTGAGGAGAGAGAAGATGAACATAATAATGAGGTGAGAATAATGAGTTATGATAATATATATCAAGCATTTCTTTTTATCAAGAAAAGAAAAGAAATCAATTTAACAACCATGCTTGATAATATCTAGTGACGATTCATCTCCATGAGTCATTAAGCATTTATGATGCTTTAATGACATGGATGAATCATCCATATGACTCACTAATCACATTCATTGTATATGCCACCTAAACCCCCTTAGTCACCACCTTCCAGAAGCTTCTCGCGCAATTACGAGAACGCCCCTCCTTTTCGCAAAAATACGGAAAAACTTTAGACTGTATAAATCCAATAACCGGATACCAGTAACTGGCTTAAACCAAAGCCGACTGGTAAAAACTGTCCGAAAGTCGTACGCGCGTAAACACATGTATGCGTCCGAACCCTTGTCGTAAAACCATACGACCTCTATATCGTTTCGCCCGGAGTAAGGAAACTCTCTATGTGGGACTCTAGAGACTCGACTACTACGCTGGCAGTGGGTTTAACCACAGACCGCAAGCGGCACTAGCTATATGTAACGGTCCCCAGGTAGATGTCGATAAGAAGGCCGATGAGGGAACTCATCCGAACTCCTACTGAGTCTGATGTGACAATCTCCATACAGTCCGGTCCGTTCGTCTAAGACTATCGCATATCGGGCCTAGGGGGACGGCAAGCGTTAGTCCCCTAATAGCGGTATAAGTCGTGTCGGAGGGAAGCCCATTACACCCTGAGAAACTACTGGAACCTACCAGCAAATCTCGCTTGCCTTGGCCAGGGACTTTGCGTAATGGCTCTCTGACACAGCGCGATATCATCCCCCAATACCGGGAGAGACGAATCATGTCTAACCGCCACTGCCTCCAAGTGCTCGGGACTGCACCCAACTGCTACCTATTTCCACGACTCCTTTGAGCCGTGGTAGGGTAGTAATCTAAGAACAGTGGGACACACTCGAGACGAAGTAGCAGTGTCAAGTCTGCGGACTATGCTGTACTCATGTCACCTGGGAACTGTTCACTGACGACTGGTATAAAACCAACCAACAGTTCCCTGTGAGTCCTGTCCGGTGTACCCGTAACCTAACGAGCACCTGCATACTATCTCCAGTACGACGTACTGATGGCTATGGGACAAACCATCTCCCTAACTGGGATGAGAAGCGTACACACTAGTCTACTCCGGAGTATTGATGCCCTGTCTCGATAATCCAACGACTAGGGACCTGAATAAGGATGTGCTTGTAGACTACCCAGCCCCCACTAGTGTGACTGCCATCACAACGCTGGTAGTCAAGCAAGATCCTGAGAGCTCTATTAATACGTATACTCACATATTAAAATAGAAAAACCAAGTAGCATACTACCATGTTTAGCAAGACTGTTTTATACATGTGAATATCCCAAGCTTCCATTAAGTAATATACAAACTAGTATGATACAATAATGGTCCCTAGGGCATATACACTAACAATCTCCCACTTACACTAGGGCCATGTACTGGCATATCGAAGACCGATGATCTCGAGTAGCCTCTCGAACTGAATCTGAGGCAGGGCCTTCGTGAATAGATCAACAATGTTCTCTTCAGAAGCAACTCTCCGAACCTCGATCTCCTGACGATCAATGATCTCCCTGATCAGGTGATACCGCCTTAAGATGTGTCAGGACTTCTGATGGGACCTTGGTTCCTTCGCTAAAGCTATAGCTCCGTTGTTGTCGCAATACAGAGGTATTGGATCAACTATGGTAGGAACCACCTGAAGTTCTGTTAGGAACTTCTTCATCCAGACTGCTTCTTTTGCGGCATCGCAAGCAGCTATATACTCCGCTTCCATCGTCGAGTCAGCAACGGCGTCCTGCTTGGAGCTCTTCCAGCATACCGCCCCTCCATTGAGGGTAAAGACATAACCCGACATGGACTTGGAATCGTCCTTATCACTCTGGAAGCCGGAATCAGCAAAGGCCTCCAACCTGAGGTCTTTTCCGCCGTAAACCAAGAACATCTCCTTAGTCCTTCTCAGGTACTTGAGAATGTTCTTTACTGCTATCCAGTGCTTCTCCCCTGGGTCTGACTGATACCGGCTTACCACGCTCAGTGCGTAAGCTACATCTGGTCTGGTGCACAACATCGCATACATTATAGAGCCAACCGCAGAAGCGTAGGGTATAATAGACATGCGTTCCCTTTCCAAATCAGTCTTGGGAGACATCTCTTTGGAGAGGGTGATCCGTGACAAGCCGGTAGATTACCGCGCTTAGAATCTTCCATACTGAATCTTTTCAGTACAGTGTCGATATACCTGGACTGCGAAAGTCCCAACATCCTGTTTGAACTATCACGATAGATCCGGATCCCCAGAATGTAAGAGGCATCACCCAGGTCTTTCATGGAGAACCTGTGTGACAAGAATCCTTTAACAGATTGTAGCATAGGAATGTCATTTCCTATTAATAGAATGTCATCCACGTACAAGACGAGGAATACAACACTTCTGGCTACAACTTTACTATATATACACGGTTCATCTGGATTTTTGACAAAGTCATATTCTTTGACTGTCTTATCAAAACAGATGTTCCAACTTCGCGATGCCAACTTTAGTCCATAAATGGACTTAAGCAGCTTGCATACTTTCCCGCTGCTCCCACTCTGATTGAAACCCTCTGGCTGATCCATATAGACGCACTCTTCTAAATTTCCATTCAGAAAAGCCGTCTTTACGTCCATCTGCCAGATTTCATAATCATGGAAGGCAGCAATAGCAAGAAGGACCCGAATGGATTTGAGCATAGCCACTGGAGAAAAAGTTTCGTCATAGTCCAAACCAGGTCTTTGACGAAAACCCTTTGCAACAAGTCTAGCCTTATAGGTTTCCACCTGTCCATCTACACCAATCTTTTTCTTGAAAATCCATTTACATCCTATGGGTTTTACCCTATCTGGAGCAAAGTCCAAAGTCCATACTTTGTTGGTGTACATGGACTCCATTTCGGTCCGCATTGCATCTAGCTATCGTACCGAGTCGCCGCTCTGGATGGCCTGCTGGAAGTCAGTAGGTTCATCATCATCTATGATGCAATCCTCTCTATCCCCATCTATGAGAAAACCATAGTATCTCTCAGACGGATGAGACGGCCTACTACTCCTGCGGAGGGGTGCGGGAATGTCCTGTTCTTCTTGAACTTCCGGTTCTACCAAACTTTCAGTAGCAGTTTGTGGTTCTGGAATTTCTTCCAATTCTATTTCGATCCCACTTATTTCCTTTACTAAAAACTGATATTCTAGAAAATGGGCATTACGAGAAACAAACACCTTTTGTTCCTCTGCGTAATAGAATAGATACCCCTTGGAGTTCTTTGGATATCCCACAAACTTACACTTTACTGATCGTGCCTCGAGCTTGTCCACATGCTGCTTTTTAACAAAAGCTGGACATCCCCATATTTTCAGATACTGAAGATAGGGTTTCTTCCCACTCCACATCTGATATGGCGTGGTAGGCACAGTCTTGGTAGGTACCATGTTCAAAAGATATGCCGCTGATTCTAGCGCAAAACCCCAGAAAGATCGCGGTAACTCAGCATTACTCATCATGGATCGTACCATATCCAATAGGGTTCGATTCCGTCTCTCCGATACACCGTTGTGCTGTGGAGTGTATGGAGGAGTAAGCTGAGAGAGAATTCCTTTCTTTTTTAGGTAACCTAGGAACTCGGCACTCAAGTATTCACCACCTCGATCAGATCTAAGTGTCTTGATACTTTTGCCGGTTTGGTTTTCTACTTCATTCTTATACTCTTGGAATTTCTCAAAAGCCTCGGATTTATGTTTCATCAGATAAATGAATCCGTATCTTGAGTAATCATCCGTGAAAGTAATGAAATAGGAAAAACCACCTCTTGCATGTGTAGACATTGGACCACATACATCGCTGTGTATGAGTCCTAAGAGCTCGCTCGCTCTTACTCCTTGTCCAGTAAATGGAGTCTTTGTCATCTTTCCTTTGAGACAAGATTGACAAGTGTCATAAGTTTGATATTCGAACGAGTCCAAATATCCTTCTCTATGCAACTTAGTCAACCTTCTCTCATTGATGTGACCCAGTCTACAATGCCATAAGAAAGCTTTATTTAAATCTGGAGACTTTCTTTTTAGTGTGTTCTGGACATTGAAAATTTGGAGTTGGTTTAAAACATATATACCGTTATTTAGTGTACCGGACCCAATCAAACCATGATTAAGGTGGATGTTAACAACATCTCTTACAAACGTGAAATCATAACCTTTATTTGATAACAAGGAAACTGATATGATATTACACGTTAAGCTTGGTACAAAAAAAAAACAGTTATGTAAAACCAAAATGTGTCCACTCGTCAATCCTAGGTGATAATCCCCGACGGACGCAGCTCCCACGCTAGCTCCGTTAGCAACCTTTAGGGTCATATCACCTTCCTTCAGCACTCTACGGTTTCTCAGTGCCTACAATGAATTCTAAATATGAGATCCTGATCCAGTATCCAATACCCAGGAAGTAGAGTTGATCGACAGACAATTCTCAATTACAAACACACCTGAAGTCGAAGCCACAGCTTGCTTCGGTTCCTGGTTCTTGGCGTTCCACGCCTTGCAATCCTTCTTCCAGTGCCCTTTCCTGTGACAATGGAAGCACTCATCCTGGCCAACTACCGATACCTCAAACTTTTTCTTTCCCTTCCCTCCCACCTTACTTACACCTCCTCTAGGTCTGGGGACGGCCTTCTTCTTCCTTCCTTTGGCCCTAGCCTTGGACCCGGAAGAAGATGCACCGCCAACAAACATAGAGGGTGTTTCCCTTGCCTTCTGCAAGGTGCCCTCTGCACTCCTTAACATGTTTAGGAGTTCCGGAAGTTCAATTTCTTTTCTTTGAATGTTGAAGTTCAGGATAAACTGGGCGTAGGTGGAAGGAAGGGACTGGAGAATAAGGTCTGTATAGAGCTCATTATCCAAAGTCGTCCCAAGGTCTGCGAGCTCTTCTATATAGCCGATCATCTTTAGGACATGTTCTCCTACCGATGAACCGACAGCCAACCTCGCTCGAAACAAGTTCTTTGAGGTCTCGTATCTTGCTATACGAGATTGCTCTCCATAAAGTTCCTTTGTATAGAGAAATATGGCGTCTAGTTCCATAACCTCGTGCCTCCTCTGATGTTCATTGTTCATCGAGGCAAGCACGATGCACTTGGCTTTCGCGCAATCGAAATCCCAGGTTTTGCGGATTTCCTTATCCGCGTTACTGGATTTGGGACCAGGGACAGCAGGTGCCGTAGCGGTGAGGACGTACCCCAATTTGTCATAGGTCAAAGCCATTTTGACATTCCGCAGCCAATCTTTATAGTTTGGCCCTGTCAGTATATTTTTCTCTAAAAGTAACTTAAGTCCAGTCATTTTCAGGGTCGCTGGAATTAGGAGAGAGAGAAGAAAACTCTTTAGCATGATGCTTTTGCAAGTTTAGAGTGGTTTTTAGTTTATCTAAACTGGATGGCTCCCACTGTTTCTCGAATCCTTCCTCAAACCATAAAAGAAGAATTAGCCAGGACTATTCTCATTGTATAATACTTGCTTAACCGTTCAGCCAGGCTGGTGTCGGTACTTCGAGGGAGGTTTTCCAACGCTTTCGCGAAGTTCCTTAATTAAATAACCTCTTTTCTCTGGGGGCGTAACCCCGCTGACACCTTTCTTGACACCTACTTGGTTTATAGCATTGATCGTTAAGTGACGAATATCCTGATGAGTAGCATATACTCACAGTAGGATCGGGATCCAAATATCATCGTATGATAATGTTGAAGGAATCCTACCAACATTCATCAAACTCCAAATGGTATGCAACTCTTTGCAAATTTCAGTTTCTTTAGAAATTCCCGATATATATTTTTCCCCATGCTCTTATGACCTTGGCGTTGATCAAAATATCATAAGTCACATGTCAAGTTCTACCCATCATTATCTTGTTAATTTGAACCCATCCGTACATATCCTTGACGTTGGCCAAAATGATCATACGACTGTCCCAAACTAACTCATCTATCTATGCAACAAATGAATATCCAGCAGCTACCAAACACTATGCCTTGGCGTTGGTCAAAATACATAGCTTGAATACTACTGAATATCCAGATGAAATGACGGAGGGCTACGAATGGTTTTGGTGAAACCGTGAACGTAGTGAACTTGATATAACCGAAGGAACCTGATAGCTTTTAAAAGGAGTGGTTAAAGCTCCGCATTTAAAAATATCTGTTTTTAAAATTAACCGAGTGGTTTCTTTTAAATTGTTCCAACGATTAAAACTTTGGTTTATTTTCTTTGCATTATAGATAATGCGTCCCATCATTAACCTATCATTGAAGAGAACAACGAAAATATGACGTCCTCTTATGCCATCCGCATTCGCCACGGGGTCCCGTCATTACCCGTTAGGTTACTTAACTAACGACAGAGCGGAGGCTGAGCTAGTGCGGGTGTAAAACATAAGTGACATCTAAAACAGCTATCATATATATAGATATTTTACATTCGTCTGACGCAATAATATTCATTCCAGATCACAGATGAACTTAATTGGATTTGCAAGCAATCTGTGTTTGTTTTGAGCCCGCAACAAAAGACGGATTACACAGCTGTGATGAATAGCCATTACCCCACCCAAGACCCCTACGGGTGCGGCAAACTATCCGCCCGGCAGTTTGTGCACCCCTCCTTGGGTCTGTCCTAGAAGCAAAAACGGTAAAATGAAATAATACAACGGTGGCTACAACCGCAACCTGGATGTGCCCCGCAAAATAACATTACATCAAATGAATTAAATAATAACCCATCACATAACCCCGGCTATATATCACAACAGTCCAACACAGTTCATATGCACAAACAGATAAAATCCATTACAGAAATGTGCAACCCCCTGCCAACCGACATACTAGCAGTTAGGGGAGGTTTACGAACACATTATACAAACACAGATATAATCCAACAAGCAAATACTGTATAATTTCGATCGATTAAACACTTTTAATTTTGCTCCAAATACTTCTCTGTAAATCTGAAACCTGAGCAAAAATTAAAAATTCCAGAAAATACCAAATATCCCAGAAACCAACACAGGAAAATTGGGTTCCTGAATCGCCAACTCGGCGGCGGAAGCGCGGCGGATCAGTGGGATCCCGCCGCGGTTCCGCGGCTCTTTAGGCGATTCAGCGGCCCAATTTTCTTGGGTGTTCTTCTACTGTCTTTTCAAGCTTTCTGAACATCCTTGAAAAATTTTTGGACTTCATTTAAAAATCGACAGAAACTTATGATTTCGGGCTTTTCCGGTTTCGTTTTTTCCGTTCGAAATTCATACAAATTTGCAAGTAAGTTATTTATTGTTTAGCGAGGCTCTGATACCACTGTAAGTTGATGTACAACACCCCACGACTTGCGGGGAGGCGGAAATTTGAAAAACAATCTTGTTCTTTGCTTAAACATCGACTAACCGCATGAATCAAAGCTAAACGATAACTAACATGAAACATAGAAGTTCTATACTACTATGTTTAGGGATTATACCTAACGAATCGTGTCCTTCGTCTTTGCGAACTCCACCTCATCCTCGGCCTTCTCGAAGTAGTAGACGATCCACCCGAGAGCTTTACTCCAAGCTTAGCCTCTAAACTTGAGGCAACCAAACTTCTTTAAGTGCTAATCAAAGAAGCTAGGTGAAATAGAGTGAGGGTTATGGTTTAATTAGTCTAACTAATCCTTGTACTCAACACATGAGAGGGGAGGATTAGAGTCTGAAGAGGGAGAGCTTGAGGAGAGAGAAGATGAACATAATAATGAGGTGAGAATAATGAGTTATGATAATTTATATCAAGCATTTCTTTTTATCAAGAAAAGAAAAGAAATCAATTTAACAACCATTCTTGATAATATCTAGTGATGATTCATCTCCATGAGTCATTAAGCATTTATGATGCTTTAATGACATGGATGAATCATCCATATGACTCACTAATCACATCATTGTATATGCCACCTAAACCCCCTTAGTCACCACCTTCTAGAAGCTTCTCGCGCAATTACGAGAACGCCCCTCCTTTCCGCAAAAATACGGAAAAACTTTAGACTTTATAAATCCAATAACCGGATACCAGTAACTGGCTTAAACCAAAGCCGACTGGTAAAAACTGTCCGAAAGTCGTACGCGCGTAAACACACGTATGCGTCCGAACCCTTGTCGTAAAACCATACGACCTCTATATCGTTTCGCCCGGAGTAGGGAAACTCTCTGTGTGGGACTCTAGAGACTCGACTACTACGCTGGCAGTGGGTTTAACCACAGACTGCAAGCAGCACTAGCTGTACGTAACGGTCCCCAGGTAGATGTCGATAAGAAGGCCGATGAGGGAACCCATCCGAACTCCTACTGAGTCTGATGTGACAATCTCCATACAGTCCGGTCCGTTTGTCTAAGACTATCGCATATCGGGCCTAGGGGGGCGGCAAGCGTCAGTCCCCTAATAGCGGTATAAGTCGTGTCGGAGGGAAGCCCATTACACCCTGAGAAACTACTGGAACCTACCAGCAAATCTCGCTTGCCCTGGCCAGGGACTTTGCGTAATAGCTCTCTGACACAGCGCGATATCATCCCCCAATACCGGGAAAGACGAATCCTGTCTAACCGCCACTGCCTCCAAGTGCTCGGGACTGCACCCAACTGCTACCTTTTTGCACGACTCCTTTGAGCCGTGGTAGGGTAGTAATCTAAGAACAGTGGGACACACTCGAGGCGAAGTAGCAGTGTCAAGTCTGCGGACTATGCTCTACTCATGTCACCTGGGAACTGTTCACTGACGACTGGTATAAAACCAACCAACAGTTCCCTGTGAGTCCTGTCCGGTGTACCCGTAACCTAACGAGCACCTGCATACTATCTCCAGTACGACGTACTGATGGCTGTGGGACGGACCATCTCCCCAACTGGGATGAGAAGCGTACACACTAGTCTACTCCGGAGTATCGATGCCCTGTCTCGATAATCCAACGACTAGGGACCTGAATAAGGATGTGCTTGTAGACTACCCAGCCCCCACTAGTGTGACTGCCATCACAATGCTGGTAGTCAAGCAAGATCCTAAGAGCTCTATCAATACGTATACTCACATATTAAGATAGAAAAACCAAGTAGCATACTACCATGTTTAGCAAGACTGTTATATACATGTGAATATCCCAAGCTTCCATTAAGTAATATACAAACTAGTATGATACAATAATGGCCCCTAGGGCATATACACTAACAGTTTTCGAGTGTCGATGCTGGGCACTCCGGTTCTATGATTTTGACGTGTCACGAGGGACACAGGTGGTTTATATTCTCATATTTCCATGCATATGCTGATGATATTTACATGCATGATGGTTTTGTCATTGGGTGACGAGTGGACGGGATCCACGTACATGCAGATTGATTTCATTGATTATACCTCACATTTATGATATGCTATTACCTGAGGCACTGGCACGAGCACTTGGCGCTACACTCATGTATAGAGATTACATTGCTAGTTTAGCATGCTTCAGACTTATTCATATTGAAGTTTATTTATATCTGATCGTATTGACCTAGGATGGGTCATACATTCGATCTCTGCTTGTAGATATTTTCTATTCACGAGTTGGAAACTCACCCCCGTTGTGCCACAGTCCTTGCAGGTTTTTGCCGTACAGATTCCATAGCGGCATTTCTGGCACACTGCTTCCATATGGGTGACTTGCGTTGGTAGGTGGGTTCTTTTGTATCAGAACCGCCATTGTTCCTGTATTATTCATTGTATCTAGACATTCCATAAACCAAAACTTGTATATTGTTTCAGACTTAGAAAACAGTGTTGTATTATTTCGACCTTAGAGTCGTGCTTGTAGTATTACGGTTTTCTGGCTGTTTTGAGTTTCTTTTTGGGTTTTGATCCTCGCCCTTTGGCGTTGTATATTATTATTGCTTGCGTGGTTATGACCGTCGATTGACGAAGAGCTAGCTCCCGCTTGGGGATGCCTTTTATCATTTCATATATATTATTCTTGTTGTACCCCGTTCGGGGCCAGTTTTTACAAAGGAAACTCTGCCAAAATTTTCAGGAAAGGTTACACATTTTTAAAATGCGTATTCGGCTTAGTTATTTAAAAACTTTGATTTTCGAAACATGATTTCTTTACTTCTTAAAACCAGTTTTCCTTATTTACTCTTTAAATGGTTTTAGATTTCTGGGCTTTTGGCTTACTTGGATCAGATGGGGTCCTATAGACTTCATATGGTTCAAGGGCCAGTCACGTGCTCTTTCGGGTCGTGACAGTGACGGGCCACAGGTTTCCCGCGCCCGATGGGATACGACCAATGTGTGCACGACAGGTGGAGCGATGGTGGCCATCGAATGCGATGTGTCGTTTTGGCGGGAGATGACTGTCGCCGTTGGATGTTAGGCCGGTAGCTGTAAATAATGGTGGGGTCCCCATTAGGGCCAATACCTCTTCATAATTTCCTCGTCCAGAGTCTCGTTAGCTCGGCGCTCTCCTTTATAGGTCGGATCTCAGCGTTTTTTCGTCCGAGGACTCCTCTCCATCAGGTTAGATGTCTTTTTCTGAAGAGTCTGTAGATGTAGTTTGGGTAGAGTCTGGGGAGCCTCCCGTAGATTCTTCCTCTTCTTCTTCTGTTTCTTCTTCTTCGGAGTCGAGCCTGTTTCCCTCCTTGGTAGATCAAATAGACCGATCCAGGATTCTTGCTGCCCTCGGTGCGCTGTCCCAGAAGAGAGCCAGGGTCGTGGCCATGCCTCGGGCTGACCCGAGCTCCACGCCAGAGGAATCGTCGGCGGCGAAGCCATCTACTTCGACCCGAGGCCTCGATGATTGTCGCGGCGGCGGCCAGAGGCGCTCGCGGGTTCCCGAACCCTGGAAGAGGGAAGCAGAAGAGGACGAAGACATGGTTCCTCTTAAGAGGAAGAAGACGGTCTCTCGCGCGCCACCGACTTAGATTCCCGAAGGGATTCCTGTGCAGGAGGGGGACGCCTATTTCGTTGTCCCGTCCGGGTTTTCCGTTGCCGCCAGCCTGCTCACTGATATGGAAGAATCGGCCGGAGGCAAGATTCCGCGGGGGACCTTGAGGGCCCAAGTGGCAGCTATAGCCCAGGAGGCGGTACATGTACGTACTCCCCTATGTGCTACTTTGAGCGCCCTTTGCTTAGTTCGAGCGTCTCTAATTCTTTCTGATGTTTTTCATCAGATTCTTCAGCACTGCGCCCTCGTTGCTTGTATGGAGGCCAAGGAGATTGCCCCTGCTATGAGGGGGGGGAATCCTCCTCGGAGGCCGAGGATCTGCGGCTTGAGCTGCATCTGGAGAAGGAGAGGATGGCCGTACTTGAAGCCCGATCGGCCGCCGCGGAGCTCACCGTCTCAAAGTGCCGGGGGTCATATCACCATCTAAGTGAGTCCCACCGAACCATTGAGGCTAAGTTGGCGGAGCTGGCCTATCTTTCTGCAGTAGTGAAGAGGGCGAGGGTGTAGGGTTACTAGGAACTCTCACAAGGTTCTACAAGGCATCAACCATGCCCGATTTAAATTTTAGACGTGCCAAACAACCCTAACCAAGATCTTAGACTAGAGATTAGGCGAAACAAAGCATGTAAACAACTTTACATCTAAGAGTTAGGGATTACAACCTTTGTAGTCCGTTCCTTCACTTCTAAAGCTCTATGTTGAGGTCCCTTCGCTGCGATCATCGAGTACCCGGACTCAAGAGAGGCTCCATGAAGAGAAAGATGCAAGCTTGCTTCCGATCTTCGATAACAAAAATGATCTGCCTTGAAGAAACTCAAGCCCAAGATTTTGCTTCACTAATCAAGTATTAGCAAAGCAAACACCCTAATCTAAGTGACTAGAATATATGAGGATGATGAAGTAGGAATTTAGCTCTCGTTTATTTTCTATTTCTCACTCATTTTCATCACTAATGAAAAAGCTAAAAAGCTTTTCATCAAGGAAGAAGAAGAAGAATATTATCAAAACCTTTTGTGATGAATAATGAAGGTGTAGTGTGCTTAGAAATACAACCATGGGTTAAGTATGATAACTTAACCCATGTAGAGACTTAACCATGGTCAAGGGTTGGGTTGGGTTAACAAATATCTACAAAAATATCTATACAAAATATCTTTGGAAAACAAAACAAAAGCTTCTAGAAGCTTCTAGAAAAATTAACCCAAATCAAACCTTAATCATGTTTAATCTCCACTAATCATGTTGCACTAATAGCCCTAACATGTTACAATATTATATATCACATATACAATATTTATTGTAACAAAATAAAATAATACAATTAACATATATCGCATATATATATCAATGTATTACCCGAGTGGGAAAAAGAATCTTTTAGTGAGCTTATATCAGTTAATGTAATTTAATATATCAAATATATAATTATACATTAAATTATCGAATCAACACTTGATCCGATAATCCGGCTATTTCACAAATAACCGACTAATATAATCTGTATCAGTTCATCGCATCAATACTTGATCCGATGACCCGGCTATATCACATATACCCGGCCGATATCTCATATCGCGAGAATCTAATACGGTATCACATACACGTATTGTTCTCGGTCCCGCACATATCATATATGTGCTCCTACTCCGTTTTGCCTGAGCCAAGAAACCTCTGTATAGGACTCTAAAGAATCGTCAATACGCCGGCAGTAGGTGATGATCATATCAAACACCCACAAGCTGCAAGCGGTCAGCTAAACGTAACAGCCGTCCAGGTATTGAGCGATCAGAAGATCAACAAGCAAGCCTATACATTCACCTGTGAATCCAATCAGTAACACTCCCGTACAGTCCGGTCTCTTCGTCTGATATGTCGCATATCTCGCGTAGTGGTGGTAAACGTCAGACCCCAGTAGCTTGATAAGTCGTATCGATATGAGGTCTATAAAAATTCAAGAAACTACTGATAATACTTACCAGTAAATCTCAGCAACCCTGGCCAGGGATTTCTAGTTATAGCCAATCGAACACAGCGCAACATCAACTCCCTATACCGGGAGAGACAAAACCCCTCCTATCGCTCATTGCCTCCATGTGATTCGGGACTGTACCCAAAAGCCACCTTTTTGCAAGCCCTCTTGGACGTGGTATGATGTAAATCAAAGCACAGTGGGAATCACACAAGACTCTATGAAGATTTCGGGTATACAGACTAACCTGTACCAGTGTCACCAGAGAACTGCCATCTGACGTGGGGTATAATGTCATCTGGGAGTTCTCGGCGAGTCCGTCCAGTGTACCTAGTCTCTACCGAGCACCCGTATACCTTCTCTGATGTCAAACACCAATGGATATGGGATCATCCATCGCCCATCATATGCGTCAAGAAGCGCATACGCTAGTCTACTATGGAGTATCGATGCCCTGTCTCGGCACTCCCACGACTAGGAACATTTAAAGGATGTACTCGGCGACTACACTGTCCCCACTAGTATGATCCGCATTATAGTCCTGGTAGTCAAGTACTCATCCTAAGGGCTTTATCAATATGTAACATAGAGACAATCAGAGTACATGTTAAGTGTAACCAGATAGCATACTATCATGTCGAGCAAGAAAGTCCTCCCTATATATGTCCAAGCATCCACTACAATATACATCGTATGTACAGTAATGGCCTCTAGGGCATACATATAACTAACAATCTCCCACTTGCACTAGGGCCATCTGTTATGGTATCGCATACCCAATAATCAGCTGTGGTTGAAGTATCTCATACTCAACCATCCCATAAAAGTCTCTACTGGAAATAGACCTTTGTGAGTGGATCCGCGCGGTTGTCCTCTGTGTCTACTCTCCTAATCTCGATCTCCCTGGAGATCAACCATTTCCATGATCAGGCGATACTGCCTAAGAATATTTCTAGATCTCTGATGGGATGGGGGTTCCTTGGCCTAAGCCACAACTCCATTGTCACACAATGGCAGGAACGAAGTTCATCTTATGCACTTATATTTATATCCAGACTGCCTCTTTGGTAGCATCCTTGGTAACGATGTATCTTGCCTTTAATCGTCTAGTATGTCACGGTATCTAGCTTAGAACTCTTCCAACATACCGTCCCTCCACTGAAGGTAAAGAAAATGCCTGCGACTGACATTCAGGCATCCTTATCATCCTGGAATCTTTTCCAGTGATTCTCCCCAGGATTGATTGATACCATCTCACTACAACTAGTGAGAATCCTAACATCCAATTAGATCTATCTCATAGATATAAAACCCAGGATTCAGGAGGTATCACTTTGATCCTATATGGAGAATCTATGTGATAAGAGGAGATTGACCGAGCGTAGCATAGGAAACTCCTTCCCTATCAAGAGTATGTCATCCACGTACTCTACGAGGATCACCACCATACTCCCTACCTTTTTATATATATAAGGTTTATCTACCATTTTGATGAAGTCAAACTCTTTGACTACCACATCAAAACAGACGTTCCAACTCCGCGATGCCTGCTTTATCACATAAAATATCTTGCACACGTATCCGCTGCTCCCACTATCTACGAAGCCCTCTGTCTGTGTACTTATAGACGCTCTCTTCCAAAACATCATTTAGAAAAGCAGTGATGACACCCAACCACCAGATATCATAGTCATGGTATGTAGCAGTGGCAAGTAGGATCTGGATGGACTTAAGCATAGCTTTGAAAGTCTCAATTTTTTCATGTACACCAAGTAATCTTCTCAAGATATACTAGCTCCTGATGGGGATTTAACCCTTCAGATAAAGCAACCAAAGTCCATACTTTGTTGGTGTATAAGGATTCCATCTCAGATCGCTAAGCATCCAGCCATTCTTACAGAGTCCCACTCCTGATGGTCAGCTCGAAACAAGTAGGGTCATCATCTCATGATGCAATCCCCGCTCCCACTGTCATAGAGAAACCGAAGTATCTCTCAGGTGAGTGAGGAATCCTACTAGATCGGCTGAGAGGCTGAGGTTCGTTGGTTACTATTGAATTCTTCGGTTATACCAAATCACCTGCTGTAGTTTGTATAGCTGGAACTCCTTCCAGTTCTACCTCATGACCACTAATTTCTTCACAAGAAATCCCCTTTCACAAAAGTGGCATGCTGAGAAACAAAACATCTTTTGTTCCTCGGTTTGGTAGAAAATATTCCCTTGCGACTGCTTGGGATATCCAACAAACTTCCACAGATCTTTCTTTGCCTCGAGCTTGTCTGGATTTTGCTTTTAGACATAGGTCGGACAACCCCAAATCTTAACTTACTTAAGATATGGGTTCTTCCCATTCCATATCACATATGAAGTGGTAGGCAGCTGATTTGATTGGAACCCTATTCAATAGGTATGCAGCTTCACAAGTGCATAACTCCCAAAATGAAAATAGGAAACTCAGTAGTACTCATTATAGAGCACACCATATAAAATAGGGTGTGATTGCTCCACCCCGATACACCGACGTGCTGTGGTGTATACGGAGGAGTAATGCTGAGAGAGAATCTCATTCTCTTTTAGAATAGTCCAGGAATCCCGTGCTCAAGTATTCTCCTCCCTGATCACATCAAAGGACATAATACTTATATCCGTTTTGGTTCTCTACTTCTAACTCATATTCATTGAATTTCTCAAAAGGTTTAGACTTGTGTTTCAACAGGAACACATGTGCGAATCTTGAGAGGCCATCAGTGAATATAATAAAATATAAAGAACCAGTCTTAGCATGTGTAGACAGGGGAGCTTCATACATCAGCATGTATCAATCACAAGAGTTCACTAACTCTTTCTCTGTTTCCAATAAACAGAGCTATGGTCATCTTTGTTGGGGTACGACAGCACCCCGGCCGTCAATCCGACGCCAAATGCGGAACAAAAATTTTATCAAAACTTGACGCTACCGCAACCAATACCCGGATCGTACCATTAACCGTTATCTAGCATTCTACAAAGTGAGTTTTGAGATTATACCTCAGACTACCCTAATCTAGATCTAAAACTATAGATCTAGTAACCAGAATGCCTGATATAATATCCATATCCTATGTGGAGAAACCACTGTGTGACAACCACAGTATAACCGATCGTAGTGTAGGAATATCACTTCCTACTCTGTGTATGTCATCCATATGCCAGGACATCACACCCTACTACCTTCTTAACAGATACATCCCATATTCTGATGAAGTCAAAACCTATGACTGTCACATTAAAATTAGATGATCTATCTCCGCTATATTTGCTTTAGTCTATAAATAGACACAAGCTACTTGTCCATTATGCTTCCGCTGCTCCCACTGACCACAACAACCCTCTGACAGAGTCATATACACATACACTTCTAAAGCTAGTTTAGAACGACGCTATACCCATCCTCCTGCCGGGTCTCATAGTCCGGAACAACAGTAGTGTCAAGTCTGGGTAAACAAGAACCTCCCCGTCACGGTCCTTGAGGCTGCTGAAGTACCTCTCGGGTGCCTGAGGTTACTCACCATATCTGCGGAGTGGCTAATGGAATGTCAAACCTGATTGAATTTTTAGGTCATATTAAATTTTCAGTAATCGTTTGCGGTTCTGGAATCACTTCCAGTTCTACCATACTCCCACTACTGTTTTCTGAAAAAATCCATTTTACTGAAACTGTGGCGAGTCAAGAACAATATAAATATTGATCTTCCTGATGGTAGAAAGTTAACCCTCGTCAAAACCCGGGATAACCCACAAACAGCCATTACTGAAACATGCCTTGAGTTTATCTGGATTCTGGTTTTAAGCATCAGCCGGACGACTCCCTATACCTTAACATCGTTAAGATATAATTGATTCTATATATATCTAATATAGAAACAAAGGCACTAATTAATTGGAACCAGATTCAAATCATGCAGCTGTCTCCAGTGCATGTCAACTAAATGGAGAGAGGCCGATCAGCATTACTCAACTTAGGAGTGCGTCCAGTTATGAGTAACCTGAAAGAGAAAAAAGTTTCTCAAAACCATTACTATCAACTGAATACCTCATACAAGTATTTAAATCTTCGATCACCTTGAAGAATCCCGATACTTCCGACACCTGGTTCTCTACTTTATTCTTATACCTATAACTTCTCAAACTTGGATCTTGTATTTCTATGAAACACTTGTCCAAAACTTGAGAAGTCACAAGTAAACAGAATATAGTACGAGAACCAACCCTTTTGTCCTAATGGACACTGGACAATATACAATACTTTGTATAAGTCCGCTGAGTTGAATAACCCAAACCTATGCGTTGTTGAAAACTGTACCCAGACGATTTACTCAAATATCACCAATTACAACGAATTCCGATATAATGAGGATGATCACCTAATTCCCAATAACTCACTCCCACTCATCATCTGTAAAACCATATAGATGTGAGAATCAAACCTGGTAAATACATACCCTGGAGCAAGGGTCTAATTGGGAAATCAGTTTTCTATTAACAATGCATAGTGACACTGAAACATGAAAATGTTTCGAAGGGGTATCCGGGTATTCATAGTAATGCCTCTTCCATCATCAGATTCACGATTGTAACCGTATATTTCTTTGTCATCTCTCCAAATCCCTTTATTTGTCTTTGGTCGTTACCTTCTGTACACCTTCGTTAGGCTTAAATGGTTTTCTTCCTTCCCTACCGTTTGGCACCAGCCTATGGTTTGGAAGAATACTATCCAATAAACGTAATAGGTGTACTGTCCTAATCCTAGGAGCACTCGCAACCTGAGAGAAGGTAAAGATAAAAGACAACTGAATAAACCTTATTCCTATTTCTCCTGAACCAGAATCCATCCTCGAAAAGGTTCCTTCGAGTTCGTATATAACCATATGATGGATTTATCCAATGGAAGTGGATGTTCGTAGTGAAACGAGGTGTTCTGGAGAAATACAAAGGTGAAGTAGAAGTGGCGATGAAATATGCGATTTGGTCGTGAATGATAGCAGTTGCATTTTATTTTGCCCTTTTTCTGATCCCTTTATTTGACTTTACTTATTACCTTCTGTACACTCAACTTAGGCTAATTGGTTTTCTTCATTCCCCATATTTCGGCACCTGCCTATGTTTTGGAAGAAGACTATCCAATAAGCATAATAGGTGTACCCTCTCCTAATCCTAGAAGCCCTCACAACCTGAGAGAAGGTAAAAGGAAAAGACAACTGAATAGTCATATTCAATCTCTCCAGAATCAAAATCCATCCCCGAAGAAATTCCTTCGAGTTCGTATATAACCATACGATGGATTTATCCAATGGAAGTGGATGTTCGTAGTGATACGAGGTGTTCTGGAGAAATGCAAAGGGTAAGAGAATGAGTTGCAATGATGTATGCAACTCAGACAATCCAAAAGTCAGTGTTATAAGAAAGTTCGATTAACTTGGTCACTGAGTTATAGTCTAGGGTCGGGTCATGGTCGTAGTCAAAGAGAGAGAGAAAAGAAACACTCTGCGTGTACTCAAACCTAGATCAGAATGGTTAATCATTTTATCTAATCTGGATGGCTCCCACTGTATCATTTAATTCTCCTCCAAACCTAAAAGGAGAATTAGTCGGAATCACTCGAGGAGTAATCCTACTCATCAGTGGGAATCGGGATCCAACTATCATCGCATGATAACTTGATAGAAGCCACTCAAGTTACCATACTCCAGAAGGTATGCGCAAGCCTGGCAAGTTTCCTGTATGTTTGAAACTCCCGATGTGATTTTTACCCCTAGGACCCAAGTGACCTTGACTAAAAATCAAAATATCAAAAGGTCCTAGTCAAGTTCTACCCGTCATTATCTTGACTGCATTAGACCCACCCGTACAAGCCTTGACTAAAGATCAAAATGATCGTACGACTGTCCTAACCAATCGCATTATCTCTGCAACAGAAAAGCGCTACATAGCTACCGAACACTACGCCTCGGCTAATGCACGACATACGTAGCACGAATACTAAGCAATACTAGTCTGAAATGACGGAGGGCTACGGCTGGTTTTTGGCGAAAAACCTTTAACGTAATGAACTTGATATCGTTGAAGGAATCTAAGTGGTTTTATAAATCTATAGTGGCGAAAACTTTTGCTAAAGAGGTCACTCCCGATGAAGGAATCTCGGCTCTTTCCTCGTCGAATGAGGTGCAGAATATTCCAAACTGAATACCGCGATACAAAGCAAAAAGTAATCGACTATAGTGAAGTTATTACGTTGACGCAAACTTCTGCCCAAGGGGTCACTCCCGATGAAGGGATCTCGGCCCTTGCCTCGTCGAATGAGGTGCTGGATATTCATAACCGAATACTACTGTGCAAAGCAAAAGCGTACGTCTGTAATGTCAGTTTTTAAAAACTTGGTTTCAACAACATCATATATAGGTTTGTTTTATCGTTGCATTGATCAAAATCAACACAGTCTCATCCATTAAACACACAAGAAAAGAACGAAAATAAAATGTACGTATATGCCATCCGCATTCGCCACTGGGTCCCGTCATCACCCGTTAGGTTACTTAACTAACGACAGAGCGGGGACTGGACTAGCGCGGTAAAACATATACAATAGCTACTAGTATATATATCAATATATAATAATCACTCAAGGCGTGATAAATGCAACATTACAGAAAAGTAATAAGCATCACAGAATAATACAGATAATCTGGGAGCCCCGAGTTTCCTTTGAGCCGCAAACGAAACCCGACGTTCCCCTTGTCGTGTGGATAGCTTGTGCAATGAAAACCTATATCCCTACGAGCGCGGCAGGTTACCCGCCAAAACCTGAAGCGAGACAGCCCCCTTCAGCAAAGTGAATGGACCACCCAGCACTTCACGGAATCCGGTAACTTCAACATCCCTCCTTGGGTCAACCTATACCCCCTACGAGTGTAGCGAATAGCCCGCAAATTCTAGAGTGAAACCCCCTCCGTCTCAACGCCATGAGATGCGGGCCCGTTGCCCTCTAGAACCCGGCTATCCGTGCACTCCACCGCGGGGTAATCCTAGTACAGAAAAGAAAATATGTACAACGGGTACATCGACCTCATCCCGGTCGTGCCCCAGAAGAATAATATACAAACAGGCAGTGACGGCAGTCCACATGTCGGACGCTCGTCCCGCGATATCAAATGTACAAATAAAACTAAAAAGCACTAATATTGCACCAAGCTATCCACCACGACAAAATCCGCAATATCACAGCACAACACAGAACATCAACGTGAATGTCACGTTCGCAAATCCGTCTAAAAAGACTATACCGATTAGACAAGATTTACCGATCAAATGACATCACGGTCACAGATAGAAATGTAATGCACTGCAAACTATAAACAATGTTAAAAAGCGACTTCGAAATAACCCCGAATAGCCCCCAAACAAACTGATAAAACCATATCCAAATTGGGCTGAGCTAGCAATACCACTGATCCAATATTCCAAAAACTAAATGCCATTGGGTGACGAAAATCGTCAGCACTAGATTTTGCAAGTGAGGAAACTCGGCCAATTGGTGCTGGGAGTGATCATGTGAGGAAAAATTAATCAAGCAACACAAAATTCACCCAAAAGAAATTCCAGCCCACACCAATTGCCCAAGCCCAAATACAAAAAAACTCTCTCTGTAGATGTGTGTGTGTAGTGTGGTGTGAGTGATTAAATCATTTAGTTGACCCATGAAAATAATACCTCACTTACACACACAAATATCAACAGCCCACTCTAACAAAATTCCAGCAAGCACCTTTCTTTTTTAAGCAAAGAATATCAACATTGGTATTGTTTCTGATTGTTTAGATTTCGATATTTTAATATCATCTAAACAAGCTAGTTTACGGTTAATGGATGTTTCTGATACCATGCTGGGGTACGGCAGCGTCCCGGCCGTCAATCCGACACCAAATGCAGAACAATTTTTTTATCAAAACTTGACGCTACTGCAACCAATACCCGGATCGTACCATTAACCGTTATCTTGCATTCTACAAAGTGAGTTTAGAGATTATACCGATCGATCCGTGTCCTTCGGTCTTCAATCTCTGCCTAGCTCCTTGCCGCTGTCCCGACGAAGTTCTCCCTCCGGTCTCCTCGTCAAAATGGCACCACGTCGATGAATCTTTATATGGGCTCCCGTCTTTGAACCGAGGCAATTCGGACATGAAGTTTGCTAGCCGACATGTCCAAGATTGAAGTAGATCGAGTGTAGAATACTTTGTCTCAAGACAACCAATGAATTTGGTGAAGGTTAATTGAAGTTGCCATGGGTAGAATGTTGTGAACAAAAGATTTTTGCAATGAAAAAAAAAATTCAGCCATACTAAAAATTGTGCAATGCCAATTTCATGAGCTCGGCCAATGTGCACAAATGGTTCTCTGGGGATCAAGGAGAATGAGGCGGTGAGTAAATGAAGTAAGGGGTGAGTGCAGGAAAAACAAAAAACAATTTCTCTCTCCAATCTTAAAGTCAACAGCACACTCCAAAACAATAAATAAAAACCATGCCTCATAAATTAAGCCCACTCTTAGGGCCTGGTTGCAGGATTATGATTTTGGATTTGGATTTTGGATTGTGGAATCCTAAAATTCCATAATTTTGTGTTTGGTTGCAAAATTAGAATTTCTAGGATTCCTTTGTTTTTTATGGGGGGCCCACCACAAAACAAGAATTATGGAATCCTAAAAATTTTCAAGGATTTTCAAGGATTGGGCACTATTCATTGTACTTTTAGATGGGAGCCATGCACTTTATTTATTTAACAATCCTCTCTTTCTCTATCTCTCTAAAATCCTCAAATCCAAATCCCATTTTTTTCACCAACCAAACAAAGATTACAAGGATCTACAAATCCAATACTAGGAATCCAAAACCAACCAAACAACAAATTACCAAATCCAGAAATTTCAACCGTAACTATTTTGGAATCCAAATTCCATAATCCTCCCCTTAGTCATTCCCACCATGCTCACAGCCCCATGCTGCTCCACACTATGACTTTCCAAAATCAAAAGAAAAAACCATGCCCATCTAGAATGGTCGGCCATGACAAAATAGATGAAGGAAATGGCAAAAAAGAAAAAAAACATTGAAGGAATCCGGCTGAAAATCAAAGAAGGAATTTCGATCAATTAAACATTAGACCAAATGCTTAATCAAACGAAAGAGCATTGTCAACCTCAAAAATAATCCCGTAACGAATTACAGCATTACCCCACAACTGTATATACATACCCGCATTTGTATTCCGACCGAATACGAATGCAACGAGACAAAAAAATTTCTACACAATATAATATTAGGATCCGGCTTAAACTAAATCCTACTAGTATTATCTGTCCGAACCATGACACGTGCACAAGTGCACGTGCATGTTCGAACCCTGCCATAAAACCATACAGTCTCTACAACGTTTCGCCCAATCTTGGGAAACTTTCTGTGGGGGACTCTAATGACTCATCAATACACCGGCACTGGGTATAACCTCAAGCACGTCAGAGGTACTAACTGTACGTAACGGTTGCCTATGTATTGAACGAAAGGGAAGCTGGCGAGCGAACTCATCCTGAAACCCTACTGAGCCTGAGAGTGACAATATCCGTACAGTCCGGTCTGTTTGTCTAAGAGTATCGCATATCGCGTCTGGGGGGTGGATAAAGTCAGACCCCTACTAACGCGATAATTCGTGTCGGTATGAAGCACATCACCACCTGAGAAACTACTGATCCGAATCAGTAATTCTCGATTACCTTGGCCAAGGATTTCTGGTGATGGCCACCCGTGCACTGTGCGACATCAACCCCTAATACCGGGAGAGACGAATCCCCGACGATCCGCTCACTGCCTCCATGTGGCTCGGGACTGTACCCAACTAAAACCTGTTTGCACGACTCGTTTGAGCCGTGGTAGGATAGTAATCAAAGCACAGTGGGAACTCACACGAAACAAATGACGATCTCAGATCGACAGACTAATCTGTACACATGTCACCTGGGAACTGCTATCTGACAATAGGTATAATACCAACTAGCAGGTTCTCGGCCAGTCCTGTCCGGTGTACTCATAACCGAATGAGCACCTGTATACATCTTAGGTGAACTAACTGACACAAGTGGCTTGTGGAACCGGCCACCGCCCCTCGTCGGGGTCTCGAACTGTATACACTAGTCTACTCTGGAGTATCGATGCCCAGTCTCGAAACTCCCACGACTAGGGACACATTAAGGATGTGCTTATAGACCCCAGCTCCCACGTATATGATCTCCATCATACTGCTGGCTGTCAAGTAAGAATCCTATGGGCTTTATCAACATGTACATGATGATAAAGACAAACCAGATAGCATACTATCATCACGAGTAAGACTGTCTTACCGGTATAGGTCCTCCCTCAATCATTGCAATCACGTACCCGCGATCTAATAATTGACTTCGAGGGCACTGTATCCAACAATCTTATCTTTTTGATATGACCGGCAAGTTTCACAAGATGTAAATTCAAACTAATTTAAATATGCATCTAAATGTAACTTCAGCTAGTCGGGTCACATTGATATGACCTAGTCTACAATACCTCAAGAAGGATTCGTTCATTTCTGAACTTCTTCTTCTTGTGTGTGTTCTGTACACTAAGAACTGTGGTTTGATTTAGAACGTCTATGCTTTTAGATAACGTGCCTGAACCGATCAACTCTTGATATAGGAAATGTTCAAAATATTATCCAACAATACAAAATTATATCCTTCTTTACTAATAAAGAGACTGATATGATATTGTATATCAGGTTCGGTATCTAATAATATTCGTTCAGAATCAATGTATTCTGGTAATACAGGGTGATAACTACCAACAGACTTGGCTGCAACACTTGCACCGTTTCTATCTCATGAAACTTATCACCCGTTCTCAGTTCTCTACCTATCTGTAGCCCATGTAACAAATTACATATCTGGGATCCTGATCCGGTATCAAATACCCAGGACGTAAAGGATATTGAGAAACAGTTCTGTGTAATGAACACACCCGAAGAAGATGCATCAACATGCACTTTCTTCGTTTGGGCGGCACGGGAATTCTGGTAATCCCCTATTTCCTGCTCGGTCTTATAACATTTATAAGTTGAAGCGGGACCAACGTTCCCTAGCGCAGTATAACAAGCGGGTTCGGTCAATACATCCGTATTTTTTATATTAATTAAGGCGTGACATGGTCGCTACCTGGAGAGGAAGAGATGAAAACACTCAGCGTATGCTCTTGCAAGATTATATTGGTTATTTAATATATCTAATCAGGATATCTCCCACTGTTTTAGTCAAATCTTCCTTTAAACCCTAAAAGGAAAGACTAGCCGGGATTAATTACACCCTACAAGTTCGCCAATCTTTCAGCCAGGCCAGTGCCGGTACTTTGAGGAAGGTTCCCCGTGCTTTCGCACGGACCTAATTAAAGTAAACCTCATTTTCCCAGGGGCGTAACCCCGTTGACACCTTTCTAGATACCTACTTGATCGGCTAATTATAATGTGTAAAATTCTCCCAGGAGTAACTTTTACTCGCAGCGGGTATCGGGATCCAACTATCTCATAGAAGGTATGCAATCTCATTGCAAATTTCAACACTTGATTCCCGATAATGCTTTTACCCCTAGCGTCCTATGACCTTGACAGAGGCCAAACTACCCATAGGACGCTAGTCAAGTTCAACCCGTTCATTTCTTGATTGAATTAAACCCACCCACACGACCCTTGACGAAGGCCAAACTACGCCGTACGAATACCCTAATCCAATAGCATCATATGCTAGCAGATAAGCACTAGTTAGCTACCGTACACTACGTCTTGACGGAGGCCAAATTACCGCAGTGTAAGTCTACGGTAGCACCCCGGCCGTCTGTCTGAGGCCAAAATGTTGAAACAAAACTTTTCTTTAACTAGAAACAGGCGCTACCGCGGACTACAAATCCGGATCGGACCATTAACCTACTACTAGCTAACTAGAGAAAGGGTAGATAGGCTATACCGAGCGATCCGTGTTATTTGGTCTTCGGCCACCATCCCGATCTCCTCGCGGAATCTCCAGTCTTGATCTCCTCATCAGAAAGGGCACCACATCACCGAGTCTTTTTACGGGCTCCCACCTCTGAACCGAGGCAACTCGGACACGAAGTTGGCTAGCCGACGTGTCCAAGATTGCTGTAGAATATATGTAGATCACTTTGTCTCTATGGTTTATGAAGTTGCCATTTTGGAGTGGAGAAGAAAACCTTTGGAGATGAACTTTGAGAATGGAGCTATATCATTTTTGTGCAAGCAAATGAGATAAAAACAACACACCAAAAATTTGGACAGCTCCCACAAGTAGTGGCCGGCCATGTTGAGAGAGGAGGGAGGTAAGTGTAAGTAAAAGAGTGGGGTCAACACTAGGAAATGACAAACCAAGAACTTTTCAATCCCATCACAACCCCATCTCAAAAAGCAAATAATGATGAACCATCATGAAGCAACCATGTGTCACAAAAACCGTCCTCCATTTTGTAAAAGCCACTTTTACAAATAAGCCCCTCCCATCAATTTTCAGCCAAAGAAAGAAAGGAAGGAAAATGGCCGAAACGGAATGCAAACTGGCAACTTCAGAAAAGCGATCCCGTAATAAATTACAGGAAAACCCCGTGACTGTATATACATACCCGCATTTGTATTCCGACCGAATACAAGTGCAATGAGGCAAAATCTACACTGTAAAATACTAGGATCCAGCTTAAACCAAAGCCCGATAGTATTATCAGTCCGAACCATGACATGTGCACAAGTGCACGCGTGCGTTCGAACCCTGCCATAAATCCATACGGCCTCTACAGCGTTTTGCCCGAAACTTGAGAAACTGTCTGTGAGGGACTCTAAAGACTCGTCAAAACTTTGGCTGTGGATTTAACCACTAGCACGTCAGAGGTATTAGCCGTACATAACGAGCTACAAGGTATTGACCAAAAGGGAGGTCGATGAGCGAACTCATCCTGACACCCTACTGAGCATGTCAGTGACAATATCCGTACAGTCCGGTCCGTTCGTCTATGAGCATCGCATGTCGGGCCTAAGGGGTTGGTAAAAGTCAGACCCCCAAAAGCGGTACAAGTCGTGTCGGAGTGTAGCCCAGAACACCCTGAGATACTACTGGAATACCTACCAGTAAATCTCCTGCCTTGGCCAAGGACTTCGTGTAATGGCTCTCCTAGATACAGCGCGACCTCACCCCCAATACCGGGAGAGACGAACCTCTGCAGATCCGCTCACTGCCTCCATGTGGCTCGGGACTGTACCCAATTAAAACCTGTTTGCACGACTCCTTTGAGCCGTGGTAGGGTAGTAATCAAAGTACAGTGGGAACTCACACGAGACAAATGACGATCTCAGGTCGATGAACTAACCTGTACACATATCACCAGGGAACTGCTATCTGACGTCAGGTATAAAATCAACTAGCATGTTCCCGGCGAGTCCTGTCCGGTGTACTCATAACCCAATGAGCACCTGTATACATCTTAGGTGAACCAACTGACACCAGTGGCTTGTGAGACGGGCCACCGTCCCTCGTCGGGGTCTCGACTGTATACACTAGTCTACTCTGGAGTATCGATGCCCTGTATCGAAAACTCCCACGACTAGGGACCTTTTAAGGATGTGCTTATAGACCCCAGCTCCCACGTATATGATCGCCATCATACTGCTGGCCGTCAAGCAAGAATCCTAAGGGCTCTATCAACGCGTAATAGTGACCTGTAAGATCACCTAAAGCAGTACACGATGATAAAGATAAACCAGATACTATCATCTTGAGTTAGACTGTCCTACCGGTATAGGTCCTCCCTCAATTATTGCAATCACGTGCCTGTGATCCAATAATTGACTCTGAGGGCACCATATCCAACAATCTCCCACTTGCACTCAAGGCTAATTATTGCGATGTCGCATACTCACAGCCCGTGTGATACCGAACACCCAATTCCTCTACTAATCAGTCTCACAAAACCCGTTTGCGAAACTATTGCATTCGAGGAATAGCCTCAATGAGTGGATCCGCCCTAATGTTTCTTTCTATGTCTCTCTTTATCTTAAGTTCGCGGAGAAACCTATCTCCTGAAATGAGCAATACCTGTCTTAGAATATGTCTGGATACCTGATGGGACCTAGTTCATAAATGAACTCCAAATCCAAACTTCTTAGACTGTATCGTCAACTGAAATCAATCAGCATCCTGAGCCATGCCTCCCTCAGTATCCGCTTGGACCACCTGTCCAAAATACTGCCCCTCGTCAGAGGGAAAACTATAACTCTGACAGTCACTCTGTCATCCAGGTCACCTTGGAAGCCTGGAATGATAACTGTCTCCTAAAAGAGGCTGTTGTTATCATATCCCTAGAACATCCACTTATGTTCAAGAACTGCTTCCCAATGTTTCTCCAGGATTGGATCAATATTAACTTACTACATCTTGTGCAAAAACAACATCTGGTGTGGTACTTGACATCTCATGATTGACTCAATTGCTTAAGCACGTGATCTGCCAATCATGCACATCTCTCTCCCATTTAGTCTGTAAGACACCTTTAGAGAGGGTGACTCCATCACCTGCAGGTACACTACCGTGCCAGGAGTCGTCCATTCTAAATACCTTTAGAATGCTGTCTAAGTACCCTGATTGGGACACTTCCCAAATCTAGATCTAAAACCTTAGATCTAGTAACCAGAATGTCCGATATTATATCTATATCCTTGCGTGGAGAAACCACTGTGTGACAACCAAATCATAACCGATCGTAGTATAGGAATTTCACTTCCTACTCTGTGTATGTCATCCAAATACCAGGACATCACACCTTACTACCTTCTTAATAGATCCATCCCCTTATTCTGATGAAGTCAAACCTATGACTGTCACATCAGAAATAGATGATCTATCTCCGCTATATCTGCTTTAGTCTATAAATAGGCATAAGCCACTTGTCCACCAATGCTTCCGCTGCTCCCACTGACTACGACAACCCTATGACAGAATCATATACACGTGCACTTCTAAAGCTAGTTTAGAACAATGCTATAGTCATCCTTCCGCCGGGTCTCACAGTCTGAAACAACAGAAATGGCAAGTCTGGGTAAACAAGAACCTCCCTGTCACCGTCATTGAGCATACCGAAGTACCTCTCGAGTGCCTGAGGTTACCCACCATATCTGCGGAGTGGCTAATGGAATGTCAAATCAGATTGAATCTTTAGGTTCTTATCAAATTTTCAGTAATCGTTTGCGGTTCTGGAATCACTTCTAGTTCTACCATACTCCCACTACTGTTTTCTGAAAAAAATCCATTTTACTAAAACTGTGGTGAGTCAAGAACAATATTACTATTGATCTTCCAGATGGCAGAAAATTAACCCTCGTCATAGCCCGGGTCAACCCACAAACAGCCATTACAGAAACGTGCCTTGAGTTATCCAGAGTCTGGTTTTAAGCATAAGCCGGACGACTCCCCGTACCTTAACAATGTCAAGATATGAACTGTTCTATATCCAATACAGAAACAGAGGCACTGATTTAATTGGAATCAGATTCAAATCATGCAGCTGTCTCCAGTGCATGTCAACTAAATGGAGAGAGGCCGATCAACATTACTCAACTTAGGAATGCATCTAATTATGAGTAACCTGAAAGAGAAGCAAGTTCTCTTAATCATTACTATCAACTGAATACCATACACAAGTATCTACATTTTCGATCACCTTGAAGAATCCTGATACTTGCAATACCTGGTTCTCTACTTTATTCATATACCTATTGTTGGCTATAGTGCCCTCAAGGCAATTATCATAGTCGCAGGTATGTGATCATGATGATTGAGCGAGGACCTATACCGATAAAACAGTCTTACTCGAGATGATAGTATGCTATCTGGTTTGTTTTTATCATCATATGTTGATAAAGCCCTTAGGATCTTGCTTGACTACCAGCATTGTGATGGCGATCACATACGTGGGAGCTGGGGGTCTATAAGCACATCCTTAAATGTCCCTAGTTATGGGATATCGAGACTGGGCACCGATACTCCAGTGTAGACTGGTGTGTACTTATCTAGACCCTGACGAGGCGCGGTGGCCAGTCTCACAAGCCATTGGTGTCAGTTGTTCACCTAAGATAGTATGCAGGTGCTCATTAGGTTATGAGTACACTGGACGAACTCGCCGGGAACATGCTAGTTGGTATTATACCTATAGTCAGATAGCAGTTCCCTGGTGACATGTGTACAGGTTAGTCTGTCGACCTGAGATCCTCATTTATCTCGTATGAGTTCCCACTGTGCTTTGATTACTACCCTACCACGGCTCAAAGGAGTCGTGCAAACAGGTTTTAGTTGGGTACAATCCCGAGCCATATGGAGGCAGTGAGCGGATCGTCGGGGATTCGTCTCTCCCGGTATTGGGGGTTGATGTCGCGCAGTGCACGGATGGCCATCACTAGAAATCCTCGGCCGGGGTTTGTGAGAACTACCGATCCAGGATCGATAGTTTCTCAGGTAGTGATGGGTTTCATACCGACACGAATTATCGCGTTGTTAGGGGTCTGACTTTATCCACCTCCTAGACTCGATATGCGATACTCTTAGAGGAACAGACCGGACTGAACGGATATTGTCACTGACAGGCTCAGTAGGGGTTCGGATGAGTTTGCTCGTCGGCCTTCCTTTCGCTCAATACCTGGATAGCCGTTACGTACAGCTAGTGCCGCTGACGTGCTTGTGGTTAAACCCACTGCCAGCGTATTGACGAGTCTTTAGAGTCCCACACAGAGGGTTTTCTCGGTTCAGACGATATGGTGTAGGGGACGTATGTTGATACATATAGGTGTCCGCTTGAATATGTGCACAGGCTGCACAGACTTTAATCGGATGGTTGATAATACTAGCGGTTTAGGATTAAGCCAGATTGTTAAATCAAGTTTTGATTTAATAATTTACATATGTATTTATATATATGTATTCTAGTATTATTGCTCACTATTTATTTTCTCTCTTTGGCTATTCGTATTTTCGTACGAATACGCGTATGTGTATTTCGATACATATACCGGGAAGCATTCCGTATTTATACGGAATGGCTTCTAGAAGATGCCACCTCATTATTGGTTTTCTTTTGAAAATCATTTGTTTTTGGTGAGGTGGAAATGGTGACATGGCAAAGGCATGGGCATTTGGTCAAAGCATGGTATTTTTCATGCAGTGATTGGTATGGTTCTTATTTGTTTAATGAAATTGGGTATGACATTTTGTGGGGGGCATGAGAGGAAGGGCTGGCCACTTCTTGGGGGTTTGCTCATTTTTGGTGATTGATTTTTGGTGCTCTCTCACTCTCATGCTCACACAAAAACACATAGCCATTTTTCTCATGCCTTTGATCATCACCTCTACATCTTCCATAGTTGTTCTATGAGCATATTTTTGAGAGAAAAATATGGTGAGACTATCCTACACTCCCCACTCTCCACTACTAGCCATTTTGAAGAGTCGGTTGGTTCTCTTGGCGAATCTGAAGCTTGCGCCGTTTCCCTCGGGTGGATCATCGGAGACGAAGGAAGACCGACGACCAAAATCGATCCGCATCACTTGGAGCTTGGAAATGGTTGAAGACCCTAAGGACATGATCCGTTAGGTATAACCATTCTATCTCCTTTTGTTAGATTGCTAGTTTCGATCTTGCAAATCGGGCAATGGTAGCGCCGGGTTTTAAGAAAATTTTTGTTCCGCATTTGGCCACGGTTCGATGGCCGGGGTGCTCCCACTACCCAACAATGGTATCAGAGACACCCATTAAACCCCTACTAGCTAGTTTGCACAAGCTTAATATCTCGATCGACCAAAATTTCGAAAACAATTTTCCGATTTGCCTAGTTTCTGTCGATTTTAAAACTTGCTCGAAATTTTTTTCTGTATAGCTTAAAAATCCGTGCAGGCAAATATAGGGCACCACAAGAAATTTGGAAACATGATTCAAGATTTTGGCCGCGGAACCGCCGCACAACATGCCATTTGGCGGCGGTTCAGCCGCGATTTTTTGGCTTCATGACTCCAAATTTCTTCTGGAGCTATCTGACAAGGAAAAATGATTTTTGTGATGTTTTGTTTTTGGCCAAGAATCTTTTGAGTACTGGATTTGCTTTTGGGGCTTTTGCGGATAAATTTAGTTGATCGAAATTTTAACCGTGTAATTTTTTAGTACTTTACATTTCTATCTGTGACCGTGAATGTCATTTGATCGGTAAACCTTGTCTAATCGCTATAGTCCTTTTAGACGGGTTTGCGAACGTGACATTTCACATTGATATTCTGTGTTGTGCTGTGATGTTGCGGATTGTCGTGGTGGATAGCTTGTGTGCAATGGTAGTGCAGTTCGAATTTATTTGTACATTTGATATTGTGGGGGCGAGCGTCCGACATGTGGACTGCCGTCACTGCCTGTTTGTATATTATTCTTTTGGGGCACGACCGGGCTGAGGTCGATGTCACCCTTGTATATTATTTTCTTTTCTTTACTAGGATTACCCCGCGGAGGAGTGCACGGATAGCCGGGTTCTAAAGGGCAACATATCAGCATCTCATGGCGTTGAGACGGAGGGGACCTTACTCTAGAATTGACGGGCTACTCGCCGCACTCGTAGGGGGGTATAGGTTGACCCAAGGAAGAGTGCCCAAGTTGCCGGATTCCGTGAAGTGCTGGGTGGTCCATTCACTTTGCTGAAGGGGGACTGCCTCGCTTCAGGTTTTTTCGAGTAACTTTTCGCGCTCGTAGGGGTCTGGGAGTTCATTGCACAGGCTATCCACACGACCAGGGGAATGTCGGGTTTTCAGTTGTGGCTCAAAGGAAACCCGGGGCTCCCAGATTATCTGTATTGTTCTGTGATGCTTATTACTTTTCTGTGATATTGTATTTATCATGCCTGGGACGATTGTTATATATATTTATATATATACTAGTAGATGCTATATATGTTTTGCACCCGCGCTATCCCAGTCCCCGCTCCGTCGTTAGTTAAGTAACCTAACGGGTAATGACGGGACCCAGTGGCGAATGCGCATGGCATATACGTACATTTTATTTTCGTTCTTTTCTGGTGTGATTAATTGATGAGACTGTGTTGATTCTTATCAATGCAAGGAAAACAAACCAATATAAATATGATGTTGTTGGAACCAAGATTTTAAAAAACTGACATTACAGACGTACGCTTTTGCTTTGCATCGTGGTATTCAGTTTGGAATATCCTGCACCTCATTCGACGAGGCAAGGGCCGAGATCCCTTATCGGGAGTGACCCCTTGAGTAAAAGTTTGCGTCAACGTAATAACCTTACTATAGTCGTTTACTTTTTGCTTTGCATCGTGGTATTCAGTTTGGAATATCCTGCACCTCATTCGACGGGGAAAGAGCCGAGATCCCTTCATCGAGAGTGACCTCTTTAGCAAAAGTTTTCGAAACTATACTTTTGTAAAACCACTTGGATTTCTTCAACGATATCAAGTTTATTACGTTAATGGTTTTTCGCCAAAAACCAGCCGTAGCCCCTCCGTCGTTTTAGACGAGTATTGCTGTCACGACCCGAAAGAGCACGTGACTGGCCCTTGAATCATATGAAGTCTATAGGACTCCATCTGATCCAAGTAAGCCAAAAGCCCAGAAATCTAAAACCATTTTAAGGATAAATGAACATACAAGCAATATTCTATACAACGCCGAATGGCGAGGATCAAAATTCAAAAGGGAACCCAGATAAGCATGAAAACTGTAACACTACTAAGCGCGACTCTAAGGTCGAAATAATACATCACTAGTGTCTGAGTCTGAAACAATATACAAGTTTTTGGGTGATGGAATTTCTAGATACAATGAATAATACATGTACAACGGCGGTTCTGATACAAAGAACTCACCTACCGAGCAAATCACCCGCAAAGGAAAGCAGTGTGCCAGAAATGCCGCTATGGAACCTGTATGGCAAACCCTGCAAGAACTGTGGCACAACGGGGGTGAGTTGCCAAACTCATGAATAGAAAATATCTACAAGCAAAAATCGAATGTAAGACATAATCCTAGGTCAAACAATCAGTATAATAATAAAACCCTCAAGAGTAAGTCTGAAGCATGATAAAGTGGCAATGTAATATCTAATCATGTAGATAGTGCCAAGTACTCGTGCCAGTGCCTCAGATAATAACATGTCATCAGTATAAGGTATGTCTGCATAAAGTATGATCAATGTAAATCCAGTCTGTATGTGATCAAGTCTGTATAAACGTGGAACCCGTCCACCCGTCACCCAATGGACAATAAACATCATGCATGTAAATGTGAGGATATAATCAAATCATGGAAAACATCATGAAACCCGTGCCTAGCATCGATACGTAAATCCTCATCTATCGTGCTCCGTCAGTCCGGATCAGCCCACGGGCTATGTCTGCGGAATCGGCCCTCGGCCCCGGCAGTACACCCATATCCATCTATCGACTCTGGTCAGTATCTCTGGATAACCGCCGGGTCCAACCAATCACCGGTAGGTAGTAGTCCCTCTGCCAGGCTCACCGTCTACTACACAGTGAAACCGTTCTCGCCCCGGGGGTACCATACCGGGTCCACCATGTACCCGTAATCGGCCTCATACAACTCCTCGATTTGGGTTCACATATATCACTCTATCACCGAGAAAACACATGGTGGACGCACCGAAATATCATATCAAGGGGAAACCGGGTTTTTAAATAATTAACTATTCTCTTTGAAATATCCACGGTTCCCTAAATCCAGAATTACATGGAAACAACATATCTCAATGCGTAATCTAAGCAAGTATGAAGATATCAATGTATGATGTATGTGTACAAGTATGGGTATGTGACATATAATGAAGTGCAAGTATAACAGTATATCATGCAACATGGAAATAATAGTATGCACATACAAGGTCATATCCTGATGCAATGATGCTACTGTGTAGTGACATGGCAATTATCGATGATGAAGTGTGTGAGCCGACAAGCAAGTGTACGTGGAACATACGCATCATCGATAATGGGTGCTGGTGCCCTAGCAACATGATAGTAATATAGAAATAAACATATGCAAAGCAATGTGAATAGCATGAATATGGGGAAATCGAATAATCAACGTAACAGTAAAGAATCTACACCCATATGTATATGTCATGCAGTTATGCCATTTGAAATAAGAATGACTCGGGTCTAGTCTAACATCTACTATGCAAATTACAGATCTAAGTATCAAGTCAATCGGGAGGGGTATGGAAACCACCTAAATCTGAGTCGATATATAGATATAATAGTCGGTGATCCCGCCTCAATAGTATCGCGTACGATACAACATATCATATGACATCCTTGAGTCATGAGTGCGGATCTATCATCAATATAAAGCTCGTATGGTAAATCGTCGTACGGCATCCCAATAACTGGGTACGGGTCAGTATCACATTGCTCTCATCAAATATCAGGTATCATTATCGTCATATCATATAATCTAGGGTACAGATCTAACTCTAGTACAAATCAATACCATCTATATAAGTATGGAAGCGGGGGTAAAACACATGCCCAACGGCCCGCTAAGATCACATGTCGTATCGCAAGTACGAATCACATCACATCACCGATCTCACGGCACAATGCCCAAAATTATCGACTCATCTTCAATGTCATCCAATATCATCATCAACACAGTGTAAGTATAGTGAATATGCAAGGGTGCGCGTGTGGGTGTAACCCTATTCTAGGGTTCGCGACTATGAACTATACTAGTTTACTTCTAACCCTAAGCTATCCATAATACGCCTAACACCATATCCACGACACACTATAACTATCAAGCATAATATATAGTATACCAACTACGGACTGCGGGGGTGCTATACACCATCCACCCGACTTTCCCCAGTAGATATAATCTACTCACCTTGCATCTTCATTTGTCGATGTCTCCATGCGTTTTACTTGTCGTCCCGAAGTCTTCATGGGGTACCTACTCGTCAAAGTATCGTAAATGTGTATTAAAACCAAATCAAAGCTAAAACGGCACACGAAACCCAAAACGATACGATAAGGGGCCTATAGGTTATAACCTATGGGCACGCCTTCAAAACCATCAACAAATCCTCGATATCGTCGTATAAACGCCAAATAGTCGAGGTAAATCACAATACACAATTCAGAACTAAAAATACGGAATACGGAAATACGAATCCAAAACAGCAACTAAGGAAATAGGCTCCAGATTTCACCCTAGGTCAAACTAGACAAATCTACACATACCAGGGGCCTAATCTACTGATGAGGGAACACCAAAACCAAGATGAACCAAAATGGGGTAGGTCTGGCCACAAAGTGCGGCCAAACAGGATAAATCTGTGGCCGGGTCTAGGAGTTAGGGGATAGGGTCTTGGGGTTAGCTTCCTGAATGCCTGCACATCTCACTGTCCAATCAATTTTATTTTAGGATGTCTCGGGTGATAGCAGATCTCATATAACCTCACAGATTCCACAGGCTTTCCGATATCGGTTTCTAAATCCGTATTTCGGGCCTTAAGTCTCAGGTTAGGGTCTCAATTCATGCACTAAGGTGTTTATCTAACCTCTACTGAGCTCAACTACACAATACAACACAAAATTTCCCATAACCCTAACTAGGTTTTCCTTAACTCCACAATATCAAACAATATCGGTTCAATCTAAATATGGGGGTATAAGTAATGCTAAAACTAAGCTAATAGTCCAGAAAATACCTCATTTGGCAACTCAAGAATTTTCTTGAGTTACCCCTAGTGGCCAAAATCCTTGCTTCCTTGGTCCAATGTGTAGATCTTGAGCTTGTGCACACTTTTAATGAAATGAGAGTGGGGTTTTGTAGTTGTTTTAGAGGTGATTTGAGGAGTTGAAGAGGGGAGGGAGGTGAGGAGCAGGAGCAGCAGCAGCAACAAGAGGGAGAGGGAGAAAAATGAGTGAAGGTTGAAGAGGAAATGGTTAAGTCTTTAGTCAAAGAAGCCCATACCTCTCTCTCTCTCACCAACTACTAAATTCTTTAATATAAACCCCTTTCCATTTCTTTCTTTTTCTTTTCTCTCAATTCCTTCTCACTCAAATAGTAAACCCAAATGAGAAACCATGGTAGAAAATGCACAATTGTAGGAAAATAAAAGATATGTGCATGTTTTGCAAAAAATTACAAAAAAACCGATTAGCGATTTTTAATCGCGATTAGCACTAAATTAGCATATAAATAATCAATTAAACTTAGAAATGGCATAATTCTCTAATTTACCATATTTTAGAATTTTCCATAATTTTCCCTATTTATTTGTATTTAATTATATCGAATTATTAAAATATTCAATAAAATAATATTAAATTATATATTTTCCAAAAATATATTTTTATTATTTCGAAATGTTAAAATCTACCCCCCTTAAATAAATTCGGTCCCCGAATTTAAATTTAAACCCCCAACTACAAAAAACATTCAGTCAAAATCCAAGTTGTCGGATACGTGATAATCGAATCACAAAATCACCAATCGTCAATACCGTCGTCGGTAGTCCTTCCTTCAAAGTCGAGAAGGTGTTAGTGCATCCAATGCTAGCAGTGCAAGATATCTACTTGTCCCTTACTCACGGTCTGGCGTCCTCTGTCTCTGGGTCCTTATCTTCTCTGTGGATTACCAATCTCACAATCGATCGGCTCATCGGCCATATCAGGTATTCTAACGGGGACGATTCAGTTATGGCACTTATCTGGTTATCTCTCGGTCAATCCTCACGACCACTCGTAAAGCAGCATGTCACTGGCGTCGGCATCTGGCTCTCTGAATGCACATCACACATCTGATCCTGGGTGCAAACATCATTGCAGCAATGTCCTGAAAGGAATCCTGCTCAAGGTCTCTTCCGATCTTGCCTATGCCGAATTGTACGGAGGCTGGCTCTCTTGCATAATCTCTTCTCACTCGATGGACATCTGTGTCCTCAGCACAATATTTTCTCGGAAATTGGTCGCATCCCAACGCCTCTGTAAGCATATCAGGTCTCTAGTCTCGACGGGAAGTAATGACAACTCGTCAGCACGAACCTCTGGTTCCACTTGTCTCTATCGTCGTCCACTATGACGTCACGCCATGCTATCTACGCATTGCACTGTTCTCGGCCATGGTCAATCCGAAGTCTCTCGCACGGACTCGAAAGCGCGTACTCTGTAGCTTCATCATTCTATAGAAGATGTCTGGCCGAACAGGGCCTCGGGAACGCGTCCCAACCATCGGAGGAATACTCAATACTCGTTCGTCCTTGATCAATTCGCAACGCATCTGGGTAAGGTCTTTTATCCGAACCTGGTCAACTACCTCGTCGACGGTGCCGAACTCTGGCCTGCTGGGTCTGCGCAATATTACCACTCCTGGGTCTAGGTCTTCTCGTATCGTATTCCAGAAAGGTCCTGTCGAGGTCTCTCTCTCAAATCTCATTCCTGCCGGATTGCCCGGAAGTCATCTTCCATTGCTGAAGCTAATTTTTATTCCGGAACGGCTGCATACTTATCGCGCCTCTTTCTGGAAGATATATCCATATACAACGCCTCAGCGTGCGTATCGCATCTCTGATGTCAGCGGAGTGGGACGTCATTTCATCGCAATCTCTTGCGAACTCTTTACTTCACTCTGCTTCAATGTCGACTGCTTCGGACTCGTCTCATCATGGCTGCACTGACTGCGCTCCAACGGCTATCCTCTTATCTGGAGTCTCCCAAGAAATGCATCTCACCACCTAGCATCCGAAGGAAGTCGAACCATTCGATCGATTCGTCAAAACCTCATAATCCCCTAAGATCTCAACATCTTGGGTACAGTTTAACAGCATCGAGTACATACCACAACATCGATGATCCAGCCGTAGAAGGGCAAACCCAAGCCTCACTAATGGCGCCGCAGAACTGCCGCAAACCCTAAGGTTCAAGGGCTTTCACACGGTCATTATGTCGAGTTAGGGTTTCATTCTTCTAGAGGGTCCATAGAATTGCCTGCGTGTCTTTCCGAATACTTTAAACTTGGAATAGCAGGTTTCTGACATTCGATCGTCTCTGTCAACTCTCAACGTCTCCGCGTGAAGTCGTCTCTAGCTGGAAGCAACCTATCTGATGACCTCGCATCGGTAAGCGAACGAATCGCACGCCCTAGTCATCCACCCTCGGTGACTAGCGACCGTCCATCATATCTTTAAGTATATACTCATGCTGCAGTAGCTCCAATCATCTGGGCGATATCTCGTCATTTGCAGCAACAACCGGCTCATTTGTCTGTACGCTGAACAGCGTCTCAATCCTCCAGGAAAGGCAATACATTGGCGGTTATCTCTAAATCGGTCTGCTCTAGATCTTAGTAAAACTCTCCGCACTGGAAATCTTCAACTCAACTGGGCCTGCTCTGGCGCATAAATCGGACGAATCACCTTCGTCTCTCAAATCGGGTAGACTAGCTATCATCTGTCTCATATCTTCCAGGAAGCTCCGGCGATCTCAGCTCGTAAGCTCCGGAAGCGACATCCTATGAATCTCAGCAACAGCTGGTCCATCTGTCTGCACAGTAGGCGACATCATAATCTCTGAGGTATGCTGTACATCAACAGTCCTCTCTCAACTGGTAGCTCTAACAATGGCCCGATCATCCGGTGCAAAACCAAGCACTCGCCTCCACTAGAGGTCACAGTCACCAATACTAACTCGAGACGTTCCCATGTCATCAGAAAACACAATGGTCGGCCCTCGTACCAGACGAGCTCGCACTGACCGTAACCTTAGCAGCAGCCCAAACTGCGCTCAACATGGCGACAGGAACCTCAATCGAGTATCGAAGAGAGCAGATCAATGGCAAGAAAGAGAACAACAGATCCAGAGTGGATACATGATCATAAGAAGGAACAACATCAATAAAGGTATGATCATGAAACTAATAAAATCGAGGATCTCAAATGGATGTATTGTCATGGATATGAAGAGAATCACTGATCTCGAAAATATGTACATCCTAAGGTTCCTTAAGCGGAGTGGCGTGTTGTAAGTATGCAGCGGAACATACCCATGGTACGTCACTCTACTTTAGTCACCTATTCTATCAACCAAGGGTCATCCTACGCGACAAAAGTTCGGGTCTAATACCCCCTCGACTAAGTCTAAGTTCCTTAAGGTCAAGCCTAAGTTCCGTATATATATAGACGCCCTAGGCTCCACATAGTCAAACTTAGACTCGAACCAAGGTCAACCTAGCGCTCTGATACCAACTTTGTCACGACCCGAAAAAGCACGTGACTGGCCCTTCAACCATATGAAGTCTATAGGACTCCATCTGATCCAAGTAAGCCAAAAGCCCAGAAATCTAAAACCATTTTAAGGATAAATGAGCATATAAGCAATATACTATACAACGCCGAATGGCGAGGATCAAAATTCAAATGGGAACCCAGATAAGCATGAAAACTGTAACACTACTAAGCGCGACTCTAAGGTGGAAATAATACATCACTAGTGTCTGAGTCTGAAACAATATACAAGTTTTTGGTTGATGGAATTTCTAGATACAATGAATAATACATGTACAACGGAAGTTCTGATACAAAGAACCCACCTACCAAGCAAATCACCCGCAAAAGAAAGCAGTGTGCCAGAAATGCCGCTATGGAACCTGTACGACAAACCCTGCAAGAACTGTGGCACAACGGGGGTGAGTTGCCAACTCGTGAATAGAAAATATCTTCAAGCAGAAATCGAATGTAAGACATAATCCTAGGTCAAACAATCAGTATAATAATAAAACCCTCAAGAGTAAGTCTGAAGCATGATAAAGTGGCAATGTAACATCTAATCATGTAGGTAGTGCCAAGTACTCGTGCCAGTGCCTCAGATAATAACATGTCATCAGTATAAGGTATGTCTGCATGAAGTATGATCAATGTAAATCCAGTCTGTATGTGATCAAGTCTGTATAAATGTGGAACCCGTCCACCCGTCACCCAATGACAATAAACATCATGCATGTAAATGTGAGGATATAATCAAATCATGGAAAACATCATGAAACCCGTGCCTAGCATCGACACGTAAATCCTCATCTATCGGGCTCCGTCAGTCCGGATCAGCCCACGGGCTATGTCTGCGGAATCGGCCCTCGGCCCCGGCAGTACGCCCATATCCATCTATCGACTCTGGTCAGTATCCTCTGGATAACCGCCGGGTCCAACCAATCACCGGTAGGTAGTAGTCCCTCTGCCAGGATCACCGTCTACTACACAGCGAAACCATTCTCGCCCCGGGGTACCATACCGGGTCCACCATGTACCCGTAATCGGCCTCATCCAGCTCCTCGATTCGGGTTCACATATATCACTCTATCACCGAGAAAACAAATGGTGGACGCACCGAAATATCATATCAAGGGAAACGGGTTTTTAAATAATTAACTATTCTCTTTTGAAATATCCACGGTTCCCCACATCCAGAATTAACATGGAAGCAACATATCTCAATGCGTAATCTAAGCAAGTATGAAGATATCAATGTATGATGTATGTGTACAAGTATGGGTATGTGACATATAATGAAGTGCAAGTATAACAGTATATCATGCAACATGGAAATAATAGTATGCACATACAAGGTCATATCCTGATGCAATGATACTACTATGTAGTGACATGGCAATTATCGATGATGAAATGTGTGAGCCGGCAAGCAAGTGTACGTGGAACATACGCATCATCGATAATGGTGCTGGTGCCCTAGCAACATGATAGTAATATAGCAATGAACATATGCAAAGCAATGTGAATAGCATGAATATGCGGAAATCGAATAATCAACGTAACAGTAAAGAATCTACACCCATATGTATATGTCATGCAGTTATGCCATTTGAAATAAGAATGACTCGGGTCTAGTCTAACATCTACTATGCAAATTACAGATCTAAGTATCAAGTCAATCGGGAGGGGTATGGAAACCACCTAAATCTGAGTCGATATATAGATATAATAGTCGGTGATCCCGCCTCAATAGTATCGCGTACGATACAACATATCATATGACATCCTCGAGTCATGAGTGCGGATCTATCATCAATATAAAGCTCGTACGGTAAATCGTTGTACGACATCCCAATAGCTGGGTACGGGTAAGTATCACATTCCTCTCATCAAATATCAGGTATCATTATCGTCATATCATATAATCTATGGTACAGATCTAAGTCTAGTACAAATCAATAACATCTATATAAGTATGGAAGCGGGGGTAAAACACATGCCCAACGGCCCGCTAAGATCACATGTCGTATCGCAAGTACGAATCACATCATATCCCCGATCTCAGGGCACAATGCCCAAAATCATCGACTCATCTTCAATGTCATCCAATATCATCATCAACACAGTGTAAGTATAGTGAATATGTAAGGGTGCGCGTGTGGGTGTAATCCTATTCTAGGGTTCGCGACTATGAACTATACTAGTTTACTTCTAACCCTAAACTATCTATAATACGCCTAACACCATATCCACGACACACTATAACTATCAAGCATAATATATAGTATACCAACTACGGACTGCGGGGGTGCTATACGCCATCCACCCGACTTTCCCCAGTAGATATAATCTACTCACATTGCGTCTTCATTTGTCGACGTCTCCACGCACTTTACTTGTCGTCCCGAAGTCTTCATGGGGTACCTACACGTCATAGTATCGTAAATGCGTATTAAAACCAAATCAAAGCTAAAACGGCACACGAAACCCAAAACAATAAGATAAGGGGCCTATAGGTTATAACCTATGGGCACGCCTTCAAAACCATCAACAAATCCTCGATATCGTCGTATAAACGCCAAATAGTCGAGGTAAATCATAATACACAATTCAGAACTAAATATACGGAATACGGAAACACGAATCCAAAACAGCAACTAAGGAAATAGGCTCCAGATTTCACCCTAGGTCAAACTAGACAAATCTACACATACCAGGGGCCTAATCTACTGATGAGGGAACACCAAAACCAAGACGAACCAAAATGGGGTAGGTCTGGCGGCAAATTGCGGCCAAACAGGATAAATCTGCGGCCGGGTCTAGGAGTTAGGGGATAGGGTCTTGGGGTTAGCTTCCTGGGTGCCTGCACATCTCACTGTCCAATCAATTTTATTTTAGGATTTCTCGGGTGATAGCAGATCTCATATAACCTTCACAGATTCCACAAGCTTTCCGATATCGGTTTCTAAATCCGTATTCCAGGCCTTAAGTCTCAGGTTAGGGTCTAAATTCATGCACTAGGGTGTTTATTTAATCTCTACTGAGCTCAATTACACAATACAACACAAAATTTCCCATAACCCTAACTAGGTTTTCCTTAACTCCACAATATCAAACAATATCGGTTCAATCTAAACATGGGGGTATAAGTAATGCTAAAACTAAGCTAATAGTCCAGAAAATACCTCATTTGGAAACTCAAGAATTTTCTTGAGTTGCCCCTAGTGGCCAAAATCCTTACTTCCTTGGTCCAATGTGTAGATCTTGAGCTTGTGCACACTTTTAATGAAATGAGAGTGGGGTTTTGGAGTTGTTTTAGATGTGATTTGAGGAGTTGAAGAGGGGAGGGAGGTGAGGAGCAGGAGCAGCAGCAACAACAAGAGGGAGAGGGAGAAAAATGAGTGAAGGTTGAAGAGGAAATGGCTAAGTCTTTAGTCAAAGAAGCCCATACCTCTCTCTCTCTCACCAACTACTAAATTCTTTAATATAAACCCCTTTCCATTTCTATCTTTTTCTTTTCTCTCAATTCCTTCTCACTCAAATAGTAAACCCAAATGAGAAACCATGGTAGAAAATGCACAAGTGTAGGAAAATAAAAGATATGTGCATATTTTGCACAAAATTACTAAAAATCCGATTAGCGATTTTTAATCGCGATTAGCACTAAATTAGCATATAACTAATCAATTAAACCTACAAATGGCATAATTCTCTAATTTACCCTATTTTAGAATTTTCCATAATTTTTCCCCATTTATTTGTATTTAATTATACCGAATTATTAAAATATTCAATAAAATAATATTAAACTATAAATTTTCCAAAAATAATATTTTTATTATTTCGAAATGTTAAAATTGCTTAGTATTCGTGATACGTATATTGACCTAGTCAAGGCATAGTGTTCGGTAGCTCTGTATACTTTTCTGCTGCATGGATATGCGATTGGTTAGGACAGTCGTACGGTCATGTTGACCTAGTCAAGGGCTCGTACGGGTGGGCCTAATTAATCCAGGATAATGACGGGTTGAACTTGACTTGCGACTTATGATATGTTGACCTAGTCAAGGTCATAAGCCGCTTGGGGTAAAAATCATATTGGGAGTTTCAAACATACAGGAAACTTGCCAGGCTTGCGCATACCTTCTGGAGTGTGATGACGTGAGTGGCTTCCATCACGTTATCATGCGATGATAGTTGGATCCCGATTCCCACTGATGAGTAGGATTACTCCTCGGGTGATTCTGACTAATTCTTCTTTTAGGTTTGGAGGAGAATTCGAGGAAACAGTGGGAGCCATCCAGATTAGACAAAGTGATTATCCATTCTGATCTAGGTTAGAGTGCACGCTGAGTGTTTATTTTCTCTCTCTCTTTGGCATCGACCATGCCCCGACCCTAGACTATGACTCAGTGACCAAGTTAACTGAACTTTCTTAAAAACACTGGCTTTTGGATTGTCCAAGTTGCATACATCATTGCCACTCATTCTTTTACCCTTTGCTTTTCTCCAGAACACCCCGTATCACTACGTGTATCCACTTCCATTGGATAAAACCATCGTATGGTTATATATGAACTTGAAGGAACCTTTTCGAGGATGGTTTCTGGTTCTGGAGAAAATGAATAGTACTATTCAGTTGTCTTTTCCTTTTACCTTCTCTCAGTTTGTGAGGGCTCCTAGGATTAGGAGACTGCACACATATTACGCTTATTGGATAGTCTTCTTCCAAACCATAGGCAGGTGCCGAAAGGTAAGGAATGAAGAAAACCAATTAGCCTAAGTGAGGTGTGCAGAAGGTAATAAGTAAAGACAAATAAAGGGATTAGAAAGAGGGCAAAGTAAAATGCGACTGCTATGATTCATGACCAAACCACGTATTTCATCGCCACTCATACTTCACTTTTGTATTTCTCCAGAACACCCTGTATCACTACAATCATCTAATTCCATTGGATAAATCCATCGTATGGTTATATACGAACTCGAAGGAACTTTTTCGAGGATGGATTCTGGTTCAGGAGAAATAGGAATAAGATTTATTCAGTTGTCTTTTATCATCACCTTCTCTCAGGTTGCGAGTACTCCTAGGATTAGGAGAGTACACCTATTATTCTTATTTGATAGTCTTCTTCCAAACCATAGGCTGGTGCCGAACGGGAGGGAAGGAAGAAAACCGCTCAGCTTAACGTTGGTGTACAGAAGGTAATGACTAAAGACAAATAAAGGGATTTGGAGAGATAGAAACGAAATATACGGTTGCAGTCATGAATCTGGATAATGGAAGAGGCATTACTAGGAATACCCGGATACCCCTTCGAAACATTTTCATGTTTCAGTTTCACTATGCGTTGTTAATAGAAAAACTGATTTCCCAATTAGATACTTACTCCAGGGTATGTATTTACCAGGTTTTGATTCTCACATCTGTATGGTTTTACAGAAGATGAGTGGGAGTAAGTTATTGGGAATTAGGTGATCATCCTCATTATATCGGAATTCGTTGTAATTGGTGATATTTGAGGAAATCGCCAGGGTACACTTTTCAACCTACGACGCACAGGGTCTGAGTTATTAAACTCAGGGGACTTATACAAAGTATTGTATGATTGTCCAGTGTCCATTAGGACAAAGGGGTTGGTCCTCGTACTATATTCTGTTTACTTATGACTTCTCAAGTTTTGGACAAATATTTCGTAGAAATATAAGGTCCAAGTTTGAGAAGTTATAGGTATAAGAATAAAGTAGAGAACCAAGTGTCGCAAGTATCGGGATTCGTCAAGGTGATCGAAGATGTAGATACTTGTGTTATGGTATTCGTTTGATAGTAATGGTTTTGAGAACTTGTTTCTCTTTCAGATTACTCATAATTGGATGCACTCCTAAATTGAGTAATGCTGATTGGCCTCTCTCCATTTAGTTGACATGCACTAGAGACAGCTGCATGATTTGAATCTGGTTCCAATTAAATTAGTGCTTTTGTTTCTATATATATAGAATCAATTTATATCTTAACGATGTTAAGATATAGGGAGTCGTCCGGTTGATGCTTAAAACCAGAATCCGGATAAACTCAGGGCACGTTTCTGTAATGGCAGTTTGTGGGTTGACCCAGGCTTTAACGAGGGTTAACTTTATACCATCTGGAAGATCAATAGTGATATTGTTCTTGACTCGCCACAGTTTTAGTAAAATTGACTTTTTCAGAAAACATGAGTGGGAGTATGGTAGAACTGGAAGTGATTCCATAACCACAAACGATTACTGAAAATTTAATAAGAACCTAAAGATTCAATCAGGTTTGACATTCCATTGGCCACTCCGCAGATATGGCGGGTTACCTCAAGCTCCCGAGAGGTACATCGGTAGCCTCAAGAACGGTGACAGAAAGGTTCGTTTTTACCCAGACTTGACACTACTGTTGTTCCAGACTATGAGACCCGGCAGGAGGATAATTATAGCGTCATTCTAAACTAGCTTTAGAAGTGAACGTGTATATGACTCTGCCAGAGGGTTGCCGTAATCAGTGGGAGCAGCGGAAGCGTAGTGGACAAGTAGCTTGTGTCTATTTATAGACTAAAGCAGATATAGCGGAGATAGATCATCTATTTCTGATGTGACAGTCATGGGTTTTGACTTCATCAGAATAGGGGATGGATCTGTTAAGAAGGTAGTAGGGTGTGAAGTCCTGGTATTGAGGATGGCATACACAAAGTAGGAAGTGAAATTCCTATACTACGATCGGTTATATTTTGGTTGTCACACAGTAGTTTCTCCACATAGGTTATGGATATTATATCAGGCATTCTGGTTACTAGATCTATGGTTTTAGATCTAGATTTGGGAAGTGTCCCAATCTAGGTACTTAGACAGTATTCTAAAGATATTTAGAATGGACGACTCCTGGCATGGTGGTGTACCTGCAGGTGATGGAGTCACCCTCTCTAAAGGTGTCTTACAGACTAAAGGGGAGAGGGATGTGCATGATTGGCATATCACTTGCTTAGGCAATTGAGTCAATCATGACATGTCAAGTACCACACCAGATGTTGTTTTTGCACTAGATGCAATAAGTTGATATATATTAATCTAATCCTGGAGAAAAAACGAATGGATGCAGTTTATGAACATAAGTGGATGTTCTAGGGATTTAATAATGGCGACCTCCTTTAGGAGACGGTTATCATTCCAGGCTTCCAAGGTGACCTGGATGACATAGTGACTGTCAGAGTTATAGTTTTACCTCTGACGAGGGACAGTAGTTTGGACATGTGGTCCGGGCAGATACTGAGGAAGGCATGGCACAGCTTACTGATTAAGTTCAGTAGACGATACAGTCCAAGAAGTTGGCTGGATTTGGAGTTCATTTATGAACTGGGTCCCATCAGATATCCAGAAATATTCTAAGACGAGTATTGCTCATTTCGTGAGATAGTTTTCTCCGTGAAGTTGAGATAAAGAGAGACATAGAAAGAAACACTGGAGCGGATCCACTCACTTAGGCTATTTCTCGAACGCAATAGTTTTACAAACGAGGTTTGTGAAACTGATTAGTAGAGGAGTTGGGTGTTCGGTATCACACGGGCTGTGAGTATGCGACATCGCAATAATTAGCCTTAAGTGCAAGTGGGAGATTGTTGGCTATAGTGCCCTCAAGGCAATTATAATAGTCGCAGGTATGTGATCATGATGATTGAGCGAGGAACTATACTGATAAAACAGTCTTACTCGAGATGATCGTATGCTATCTGGTTTGTCTTTATCATCATATGTTGATAAAGCCCTTAGGATCTTGCTTGACTTCCAGCATTGTGACGGCGATCACATACGTGGGATCTGGGGGTCTATAAGCACATCCTTAAATGTCCCTAGTCGTGGGAGTATCGAGACTGGGCATCGATACTCCAGTGTAGACTGGTGTGTACTTATCTAGACCCTGACGAGGAGCGATGGCCGGTCTCACAAGCCATTAGTGTCAGTTGTTCACCTAAGATAGTATGCAGGTGCTCATTGGGTTATGAGTACACTGGACGGACTCGCCGGGAACATGCTAGTTGGTATTATACCTATAGTCAGACAGCAGTTCCCTGGTGACATGTGTACAGGTTAGTCTGTCGACCTGAGATCGTCATTTGTCTCGTGTGAGTTCCCACTGTGCTTTGATTACTACCCTACCACGGCTCAAAGGAGTCGTGCAAATAGGTTTTAGTTGGGTACAGTCCCGAGCTACATGGAGGCAGTGAGCGGATCGTCGGGGATTCGTCTCTCCCGGTATTGGGGATTGATGTCGCGCAGTGCACGGATGGCCATCACTAGAAATCCTCGGCCAGGGTATGTGAGAACTACCGATCCAGGATCGATAGTTTCTCGTGTAGTGATGGGTTTCATACCGACACGAATTATCGCATTGTTAGGGGTCTGTCTTTATCCACCCCTAGACTCGATATGCGATACTCTTAGACGAACAGACCGGACTGTACGGATATTTTCACTGACAGGCTCAGTAGGGGTTCGGATGAGTTTGCTCGTCGGCCTTCCTTTCGCTCAATACCTGGGTAGCCGTTACGTACAGCTAGTGCCGCTGACGTGCTTGTGGTTAAACCCACTGCCAGCGTATTGACGAGTCTTTAGAGTCCCACACAGAGAGTTTTCTCGGTTCAGGCGATATGGTGCAGGCGACGTATGTTGATACATACAGGTGTCCGATTGAATATGTGCACAGGCTGCACAGACTTTAATCGGACGGTTGATAATACTAGCGGCTTAGGATTAAGCCAGATTGTTAAATCAGGTTTTGATTTAATAATTTACATATGTATTTATATATATGTATTCTAGTATTATTGCTCACTATTTATTTTCTCTCTTTGGCTATTCGTATTTTCGTACGAATACGCGTATGTGTATTTCGATACATATACCAGGAAACATTCCGTATTTATACGGAATGGCTTCTAGAAGATGCCACCACATTATTGGTTTTCTTTTGAAAATCATTTGTTTTGGTGAGGTGGAAATGGTGACATGGCAAAGGCATGGGCATTTGGTCAAAGCATGGTATTTTTCATGTAGTGATTGGTATGGTTCTTATTTGTTTAATGAAATTGGGTATGCCATTTTGTGGGGGGCATGAGAGGAAGGGCCGGCCACTTCTTGGGGATTTTCTCATTTTTGGTGATTGATTTTTGGTGCTCTCTCACTCTCATGCTCACACAAAAACACATAGCCATTTTTCTCATGCCTTTGATCATCACCTCTACATCTTCCATGGTTGTTCTATGAGCATATTTTTGAGAGAAAAATATGGTGAGACTATCCTACACTCCCCACTCTCCACTACTAGCCATTTTGAAGAGTCGGTTGGTTCTCTTGGCGAACCTGAAGCTTGTGCCGTTTCCCTCGGGTGGATCATCGGAGACGAAGGAAGACTGGCGACCAAAGTCGATTCGCATCACTTGGAGCTTGGAAATGGTTGAAGACCCGAAGGACATGATCCGTTAGGTATAACCATTCTATCTCCTTTTGTTAGATTGCTAGTTTTAGGGTTAATGGTTTCGATCTTGCAAATCGGGTAATGGTAGCGCCGGGTTTTAAGAAAATTTTTGTTCCACATTTGGCCACGGTTCGATGGCCGGGGCGCTCCCACTACCCAACACCTATAACTTCTCAAAACATAGACGTTGCTTTTCTATGAAATACATGTCTAAGAACTAGAGAAGTCATAAGTAAACAGAATATAGTACGAGTACCAACCCCTCTGTCCTCATGAACACTGGACAACATACAATACTCTGTATAAGTCCCCTGAGTCTAATAACTCACTCCCTGTGTGTCGTAGGTTGAAAACTGTACTTATGGTTAAGAAGAATTACACCGCTGTTTAATGCTCCTTACCTAACTATCCACTGATATAGGTAAATGTCATAGACATAATTTCAAAAAGTTATATCTCACTTTATAAAAATAAATGTACAGATATATCAATTTGAAATTGGTGCATTATAACAGATATTCAAAACCAAATATTTGCCGTCCGGCAAACAACCCAGGTGATTTCCTCAAATATCACCAATTACAACGAATCCCGATATAATGAGGATGATCACCAAATTCCCAATAACTTACTCCCACTCATCATCTGTAAAACCATACAGATGTGAGAATCAAACCTAGTAAATACATACCCTGGAGTAAGGACTAATTGGGAAATCAGTTTTCATTTAACAATACACAGTGAAACCGAAACATTGAAATGTTTCGTAGGGGTATCCGGGTATTCCTAGTAATGCCTCTTCCATTATCCAGATTCACAACTGTAACCGTATATTTCTTTACCATCTCTCTAAATCCCTTTATATGTCTTTAGTCATTACCTTCTGTACACCCCTTTAGGCTAAATGGTTTTCTTCCTTCCCTACCGTTCGGCACCAGCCTATGGTTTGGAAGAAGACTATCCAATAAGCGTAATAGGTGTACTGTCCTAATCCTAGGAGCACTCGTAACCTGAGAGAAGGTAAAGATAAAAGACACCTGAATAAACCTTATTCCTATTTCTCCTGAATCAGAGTCCATCCCCGAATTGGAACAAGTTCCTTCGAGTTCGTATATAACCATACGATGGAGTATCCAAAAAACTGTGGATCTTCGTAGTGATACAGAGTGTTCTGGAGAAATACAAAAGTGAAGTAGGAGTGGTAATGAAATACTTGGTTTGGTCATGAATAGCAGTCGCAGTTTACTTTGCCCTCTTACTAATCCCTTTATTTGTCTTAACTTAATACCTTCTGTACACCACACTTAGGCTAATCGGCTTTCTTCATTCCCTACCGTTCAGCACCAGCCTAAGGTTTGGAAGAAGACTATCCAATAGGCGTAACGGGTGTACTATCCCCTAATCCAAGGAGCACTCGCAGCCCGAGAGAAGGTAAAAGGAAAAGACAACTGAATAGTACAATTCGTTTTCTCCAGAACCGGAAACCATCCTCGAATCTGGAACAAGTTCCTTCGAGTTCGTTTATAACCATACGATGGTTTTATCCAATGGAAGTGGATGTTCGTAGTAATACGGGGTGTTCTGGAGAAAAGGGTAAAAGCAGGAGTGGCAATGAGGTATGCAACTTTGACAATCCAAAAGCCAGTGTTTTAAGAAAGTTCGGTTAACTTGGTCACTGAGTCATAGTCACGGGTCGGGTCATGGTCGTTGCCAAAGAGAGAGAGAGAGAAAAGAAACACTCAACGTGCACAGTAACCTAGATCAGAATGGTTATCAATTTATCAAATCAGGAAACCTCCCACTGTAACCTCAAATTCTCCTCCAAATCTGAAAGAAGAAGTATTCGGGATTTGCCGAGGAGTAAACCAACTCATCAGTGGGAATCGGGATCCAACTATCATCGCATGATAACGTGATGGAATCCACTCACGTTATCACACTCCAGAAGGTATGCGCATATCTGGCAAGTTTCAGTTTCTTTAGAAACTCCCGATGTGATTTTTACCCCATGCTCTTATGACCTTGACTTTGGCCAACAAATCATAAGTCACATGTCAAGTTCTACCCGTCATTATCCAGGTTAATTTGAAACCACCTGTACCTACCCTTGACTTTGTCCAACAAGGCAGTATGACTGTCCCAAACCAACGCATCTATCTATGCAACAGAAAAGTAACAAATAGCTACCATACACTATGCCTTGACTTTGGCCAACAAACATAGCATGAATACTAAGTGCTACCCGTCTGAAATGACGGAGGGCTACGAATGGTTTTTGGCGAAAAACTTTTAACGTAATGAACTTGATATCGTTGAAGGAACCAGATAGCTTTTTATAAAAATATAGTGACGAAAACCTTTGCTAAAGAGGTCACTCTCGGTGAAGGGATCTCGGCTCTTTCCCCGTAGAATGAGGTGCAGGATATTCCAACTGAATACCTCTGTGCAAAGCAAAAAGTAATCGGTTATAGTGAAGTTATTGCCCTGACGCAAACTTTTGTCCAAGGGGTCACTCCCGGTGAAGGGATCTCGGCCCTTGCCTCGTCGACTGAGGTGCTGGATATTCATAACCGAATAACACTGTGCAAAACAAAAGAGAGCGTCCTTACAATAACAGCTTTTTGAAAAATGTTCCAACAACATCAGAATAGGTTTGTTTAGCTTGCATTGATCCGAATCAATGCAGTCCCATCAATTGACCACACCAATAAAGAACGAAAATACGATGTACGTATATGCCATCCGCATTCGCCACTGGGTCCCGTCATCACCCGTTAGGTTACTTAACTAACGACAGAGCGGGGACTGGACTAGCGCGGGTGTAAAACATATACAACATCTACTAGTTTATATATCAATATATAATATTCGCTCAAGGCGTGATAAAATACAACGTCACAGAAATGTAATAAGTATCACAGAACAATACAGATATCTGGGATCCCCGGGTTTCATAGAGCCGCTACTGAAACCCGACGTTCCCCTGGTCGTGTGGATAGCCTGTGCAATGAAATCCTAGACCTCTACGGGCGCGGCAAGTTACCCGCCAAAACCTGAAGAGAGGCATCCCCCTTCAACAACGTAAATGGACCACCTAACACTTCACGGAATTCGGTAACTTGAGCACCCCTCCTTGGGTCAACCTGTACCCCCTACGAGTGCGGCGAATAGCCCGCCAATTCTAGAGTGAAGCCCCCTCCGTCTCAAAGCCATGAGATGCGGGACCGTTGCCCTCTAGAACCCGGTTATCCGTGCACTCCTCCGCGGGGTAATCCTAGTACAGAAGGTAAAATATATACAACGGGTACATCGACCTCAGCCCGGTCGTGCCCCAAAAGAATAATATACAAACAGGCAGTGACGGCAGTCCACATGTCGGATGCTCGCCCCGCAATATCAAATGTACATATACAACCAAACTGTACTACCATTGCATTCAGGCTATCCACCACGACAAATCCGCAACATCACAGCACAACACAGAACATCAACGTGAATGTCACGTTCGCAAATCCGTCTAAAAGGGCTATAGCAATTAGACAGGATTTACCGATCAAATGATATTCACGGTCGCAGATATAATGTAAATACTGTGAACTAACATGTTTAAAATTTTCGATCGACTAAATTTCCCGAAGCGGGCCCCAAGCACAACTGTAGCACTCAAAATAAATCTGGGCCCAAACAGAATATACCAAAAACCCCAATTCCAAGTTTAAAAAGCACTGTAGAAAAATGGTACGGTGATGACTCATTACTGCGGCGGAACCGTGGCCAAAACATGGGTTTGGCCGCGGTTCTGCGGTCCTGCTGTAGCATCACCAAACCAAATTTTTACAGAATTCTTAAAATCGCCTGCACGAATTTCTGCAACACTCAAAATAATTTTTCGAGCACAAATGAAAATCGACAGAAACTGATGCTTTTGAAATCACGGTTTTGGAATTTTTGTTCGATCGAAGTTCTAAACACGTTAGAGCAAGCTAGAAAAAGGTTAATGGCGTGGCTCTGATACCATGTAAGTCTACGGTAGCGCCCCGGCCGTCTATCCAAGGCCAAAATGCGGAAACAAAAACTTTTCTTTAACTAGAAACCGGTGCTACCGCAGACTACAAACCCGGATCAGACTATTAACCTACTACTAGCTAACTAAAGAAAGGGTAGAGAGGCTATACCGAGCGATCCGTGTCCTTCGGTCTTCGGCCACCATCCCGATCTCCTCGCAGAATCTCCGGTCTTGATCTCCTCGTCGGAAAGGGCACCACATCACCGAGTCTTTTTACGGGCTCCCACCTCTGAACCGAGGCAACTCGGATACGAAGTTGGCTAGCCGACATGTCCAAGATTGCTGTAGAATATATGTAGATCACTTTGTCTCTATGGTTTATGAAGTTGCCATTTTGGAGTGGAGAAGAAAACCTTTGGAGATGAACTTTGAGAATGGAGCTATATCATTTTTGTGCAAGCAAATGAGATAAAAACCACACACCAAAAATTTGGACAGCCCCTACAAGTAGTGGCCGGCCATGTTGAGAGAGGAGGGAGGTAAGTGTAAGTAAAAGACTGGGGTCAACACTAGGAAATGTCACACCAAGAACTTTTCAATCCCATCACAATCCCATCTCAAAAAGCAAGTAATGATGAACCATCATGAAGCAACCATGTGCCACAAAAACCACCCTCCATTTTGTAAAAGCCACTTTTACAAATAAGCCTCTCCCATCAATTTTCAGCCAAAGAAAGAAAGGAAGGAAAATGGCCGAAACGGAATGCAAACTGGCAACTTCAAAAAAGAGATCCCGTAATAAATTACAGGAAAACCCCGCGACTGTATATACATAACCGCATTTGTATTCCGACCGAATACAAGTGTAATGAGGCAAAATCTACACTGTAAAATACTAGGATCCGGCTTAAACCAAAGCCCGCTAGTATTATCCGTCCGAACCATGACACGTGCACAAGTGCACGCGTGCATTCGAACCCTGTCATAAATCCATACGGCCTCTACAACGTTTTTCCCGAAACTTGAGAAACTGTCTGTGGGGGACTCTAAAGACTCTTCAAAACTTTGGCTGTGGATTTAACCACTACCACGTCAGAGGTATTAGCCGTACGTAACGAGCTACCAGGTATTGACCAAAAGGGAGGTCGATGAGCGAACTCATCCTGACACCCTACTGAGCATGTCAGTGACAATATCCGTACAGTCCGGTCCATTCGTCTATGAGCATCGCATGTCAGGCCTAGAGGTTGGTAAAAGTCAGACACCCAAAAGCGGTACAAGTCGTGTCGGAGTGTAGCCCAGAACACCCTGAGATACTACTGGAATACCTACCAGTAAATCTCCTGCCTTGGCCAAGGACTTTATATAATGGCTCTCCTAGACACAGCGCGACCTCACCCCCAATACCGGGAGAGACGAACCCCTACAGATCCGCTCATTGCCACCATGTGGCTCGGGACTGTACCCAACTAAAACCTGTTTGCATGATCTTTTGAGCTGTGGTAGGGTAGTAATCAAAGTACAGTGGGAACTCACACGAGAAAAATGACGATCTCAGGTCTATGAACTAACCTGTACACATGTCACCAGGGAACTGCTATCTGACGTCAGGTATAAAACCAACTAGCATGTTCCCGGCGAGTCCTGTCCGGTGTACTCATAATCCAATGAGCACCTGTATACATCTTAGGTGAACCAACTGACACCAGTGGATTGTGAGACCGGCCACCGCCCCTCGTCGGGGTCTCGACTGTATACGCCAGTCTACTCTGGAGTATCGATGCCCTGTCTCGAAAACTCCCACGACTAGGGACCTTTTAAGGATGTGCTTATAGACCCAAGCTTCCACGTATATGATCGCCATCATACTGCTGGCCGTCAAGCAAGAATCCTAAGGGCTCTATCAACGCGTAATAGCGACCTGTAAGATCACCTAAAGCAGTACACGATGATAAAGATAAACCAGATAGCATACTATCATCTTGAGTATGACTGTCCTACCGGTATAGGTCCTTCCTCAATCATTGCAATCACGTGCCCGTGATCCAATAATTGACTCTGAGGGCACCATATCCAACACGCAACACGAATACTAAGTAGTACTTATCTGAAATGACGGAGGGCTACGCAGGTTTTTAAGAAAACCATGAGCGTAAAGAACTTGATATCGTTGTAGAATCGAGTGATTTTTAAAAGGAATGTTTTTGAGGCCTTTTCTAGTTTTGCTAAAGAGGTTACTCCCGGTGAAGGGATCTCGGCTCTTTCCTCATCGAATAAGGTGCAGGATATTTCACAAATATCACTATGCGAAGCAAAAACTATTTAAACAATCAAAAGACACTCCGTGTTTGTAGCATCTTCTAGTTTCGCTAAAGAGGTCACACCCGGTGAAGGGATTTCGGCTCTTTCCTTATCGAATAAGGTGCTGAATATTCTACATGGAATACCGCTATGCAAAGCAAGAACTAGAGCTACCAGTTTTTAAACAAGTTTCTACAACATCTTTAGGTTTCTTTTATTTCATTAATCTCATTAATAAAGTCTCATTTTATTATGCTTCACAAGCATCACATTTGAAACAAAATCTGCAATATAACATATATCTCATATATATAATATAAACATTCGTCTCAGGCAGTAATATAATCTCATCACAGAACATTGCAGCAGAAGAACATATATGAAATATTGGATATAGTAGGAGGTCCGTGTTTTAATACGAGCCTGTATAAAACACTGATTCCACGGTCACGATGAATAGCCAAACCCACATCCCTAGACCCCTACGAGAGCGGCAAGTAGGCCTGCCAATTCTAGAGTTAGGAGACCCGGTCTCGACTCCTCGAGATGGTCTCCCACTAGACCCTAGAACCCGGTTACTTGTGCTCCCCGCCTTGGGCCTATCCTAATGCAGAAAAGTAAATAATATACAATGGTGATATCATCCTCAGCCCGGAAGTGACTGTAACGTTTTGAAAATCGTTTCGGTGAAATTTCGAAAAAATCGGTAAAATAAAGGGGTTTTCTGTAAAAAGTCAAAATACAAATATCTTTATTATAAAATTAAATATACATATTCTAGCAATGTAATTGCTAGTATTTGGTGTTTATTGAGTCACTGGTGAAATTTCAAATTTTCTGAAAATTTTCCGAAATTAATTATTTTAATATTATTTTAAGCCGTCACTAATACATTTAATTAGGGAAAATTACAAATTGGAATGAGTTAAAACAAATTTTATGCATCATAAAACATTAAACAAAATTTTATCATGTGGTTTTTGAAACGAAATCGTTTGCCAAAACGGTTTAGAAATTATTGAAGGAAAAAAGGCTTTTTTTTAGTGTAAATGGATGTTTGGGGTATTGTATTTATCATTTTTTATCACTCCACACCCATACCCACACTCACATACCCCCATTTAATTCTTCCCTTGGCTGAATTCAGCAGCCCCATCACTTTTCCCCACTTGAATTTCAAAGAAAAGAAAAGAAAGAAAAGAAAAGAATAGAATAGAAAATGATAGAAATTGAGTGGACTTTGACTAGATTTATCTTTCCCCACCTCACTCTCTCTCCTCCCTCACCCAATCCCCATAAATTTCTGGCCGAAACCTGCACATAAACAGCCCCTCTTGATTCTTCTCCACTTCATTGCAAAACCCACAAAATTCCACCAAAAATCCAAGTCAAAAGTCCCACAAAAACAAAATCCAATCTCTACCCATTATTTCTTTGCCCAAGCTAGCATGGATCTTGGAGGAAATTTGGCATTTTGGAGGCCATGATCTTCATGTTGATCTCTTGATCATGAGGTATAAAAATTCTTCCATATTTGTTAATTGTTAGTTGTATGTTTAAAGCAAACTTGTTTAGGTGTTTAAAAAATATAAATAAAGGGGTTTTGAATTCAAGTTTAGAAATTCAAGTGGATGGTTTTGGATTATAGTTAGGGTTTTGTTGTATGATTATGGTTGCAAATGGGATTCTTCTTTTTGTGGAATGTGAAACATAATCAAATTGTTAGTTGTAAATTGTTAAGTTGAAATTGTAATATTTAAGCTATTTTACTTACTAGATTTTTGGAAAATTATTGAATGTCTTAGATTAAAATATAATTATGGTTTCATGTCATTATTAGTATTATAATAAGTGGTTTAATGCCTTTGGACCATGCAAAACCAAGCTTATTTGTAAAATTATGAATTTTAATTTAAAAAGAGTTAAAGTCGGTATTTTTGCAAACTAGTTTTTTTGAACGTATGTGGTTTGGTGAAATTAAATCGTGGGAATGGTTTGTATGGATTATTTAAGTTATTTAATAAGTATTATGGCCGCTAGAATTGTTTAAACGTCGAGTTTTGTACTAAAACGGGTAATTTTGCTTGCTAGTTTTTCGGAAAAACGGCTTTTAAAGTGAATTTGGGGTTTTTGTGAGTTTTAACCTATTTTATATTAAAATTAGTGTTCGTGAATGTGCAAATGAGTGTATTTGGGTTTTTCTCGATGGTCTGGCGTTTGTACGCCGACGTCGAGGGTTTTTGGGTTGATTTGTGGAAGCAACCATAGGTTTTGACCTATGTGGGATTCGTGTGTCGTTTTGGTCTGAATCGGATTTTAATGCGATATGGTGCGTTATGATATGTAGGTACCCCATGTGGACTTCGAGACGACAAGCAAGCGTGTGGCGACGTCGGCACCGGCGAGCGAGGACCAGGTGAGTAGATTTATATCTACGGGGAGAAGTCGGGTGGATGGCGTATAGCACCCCCGCAGTCCGTGGTGGTGTATACGGATGTGTATACACACCAACAATTATTATATGTTATTTGGGATGAATAACGATGTTTAGGATGGATTTTGGTGTGTTGGATTATTTTAGTGTTGCGAACCCTAAGGTAGTGTTGCACTACACATACACACATACATACTTGCATACATTCCTATTTATATGTGCTCATGGGATTCTTTATAGTTATGTGTTCACATGAGTATGGGACTATGTGTTCACATAGGGATTTGAGGATGATACTAGAGATTGAGCTGAGTCGTTGAGATTTGTTTTGTGGTTGTGATATCGGTGATATGGCAGGATTCGTGTGTTATAGCGGATCTTGGGGCGGCGATACGGGTGAATAGTGTTATAAATAAAATGGTCGACATGTGATCGTGATATGAGCATGATATGCTAGGATATTGATATTAGGCCGTATTGGGCGATGTATACCCCTTGATGATGATATGTGCTGACGATATCGGTTTGTACGAGATTGTCGATCAGTAGTCAGATCATGAGTATATTGAGGATATTAGTATTGTACTAGACGTAGATCAGTACCCCGATCATGATATTTGATAAAGAGGATACCATGTGAATAGTATGATGAATGTGATATTGACCCGTACCCAGATTTGGGGATGCCGTACGACGGATTTACGTACGAGCTGTATTTTGATGATTGATCCACACTCTTGACTTAGGATGTCTGATTATAGATATGGTATCGGATATGATATTATTGAGGCGGGATCACCGACTAATATATATACAGATATGTATATGTATCGACTCGGATGTTAGGCGGTTTCCTTACCTGTAGTCCAGCTTGTTAGCTTAGCCTTTTAGTTTAGTTTAGTTGTTAGATTAGATTCGATTCTTACCTATTTCAAAAACTAACGAATCATGGGTATTTTAAAAGACAGCCCAAGGGATCCTACGGATATTTCAAAAGACGTATCTTTTCATAAAAACACCGTAGCCCCTATTTTCAAAACCCCATGATTCGTGTTATTTCAAAAGGCACCATTTGTAGGATTTATATTAGGGTAATGCAGATTAGTTATCGTTGTGTTTAGTATTTAGCTCCCGCTCATTTTTACTGTTCGCTCCGTATCGCATACTTTATTATAATTTCTTATTGCATTATTAATATCATGCTGTTAGGACACCAGCACCATTACCGATGACGCGTATGTACCACGTACACTTACTTGCCGGCTCACACACATCTTCATCGGTAATTGCCATGTCACGAACACTTTAGAAAATGCTATTTCATTTGACATAGGTTGTTAGCTAATAGTTTAGACATGATATTAGTGTACTTGCCTTATATGCTAGTTAGACATTGTAGTTATTGCCTACTACTTCATGCATGTTATTATTCACTGTTGTGTCGCATTCATGGATTCTCATGCCTATATTCACTGTTTACATGCTATTGATGACTTGGATTCGGATTTCATGAGATTTCTTGGATTTGGAGGAAAACCGCAAAAACATAAATAAACCTTTTCTCTCTTTTAAAATAAAAAGTGCGGTTTTCCCATGATGTATGAGTCGTCCACCATGAGTTTGCTGATGGATTTCGAGACCTGATTCGAGGAGTGGAGGAACCGTTTCGGGTACATGGTGGGCCCGGTACGGTACCCCGGGGCAAGAGGATCTTGTTGTTGACGTTGAGCCTGGCAGGGGAGCACTACCGACCGGTGATTTTACCCGACGCGTCGGATATCCGGAGGATACCGTCGTGGTCTTGAGATGGATGGTAGGGGCCGGTCTGGACTGACGACACCCTACATATTGTGATTGAGACATTGAGATTTTGAGATTTGAGGTACAGAGATTGTGACACAGAGATATCGAGATATTTAGATACTTGTTTTGTGTCGATGCTGGGCACTATTTTATGCTGATTTCATTTATGGTACCTCCTATTTAAAATACAGAAATCTCACTGATTTATGAAAGTAGCTTTATTCAGTACATGCATTCTGTTTCATGCATTCATACATCATCCATATGATATATCGCTACCTGAGGCACTGACACGGGCACATGGGATTACACTCGGGTTAGATATTTACCCTAATCATTGTTAGGCTGCATGTTATATATATTTGAGGATATTATGATCGTTGACCTAGGATTGCGTTATTTATGCGATTTCTTGTTGTAGATGTTTTTCTATTCACGAGTTGGCAACTCACCCCCGTTGTGCCCCAGTTTCTTGCAGGTTTGCCGTACAGGTTTCATTACGGCTTGCGGGCATAGTTTCCTTCGGGTGATTTGCTAGTAGGTGGGTTTACTTGTATCGTACCCCCCATTATATAACTTGTATATTATTACTCTGTTGTATCTAGAAGTTCCATCAACCAAACATGTATTTATTTTGAGATAGAGACCAGTGATGTTATTCCTTCGACCTTAGAGTCGCGCGTTATATTTCTTATGGTTTTGATTTTCCTTTTGAATTTTGATCCTCGCCGTTGGCGTTGTATATTATATTGCTTGTGTGGTTATGACCGTCAATTGACGAAGAGCTAGCTCCCGCTTGGGGATGCCTTTTTTTTGATTTCGTATACTATTCATGTTGTATCCCGTTTGGGGCCCAGTATTTACAAAGGAGACTCTGCCGAAATTTTCGGGAAATATTTGATGTTTTTTTTAAAACCGCATAATTCGGCTTATGCTATTAAACTACTTGTTTTAAATTGGTTTTCCTTCACTCTATTACTTTTCTTGGTTTGGATTTCTGGGTTTTCAGCTCACTTAGATTACGTACGCCTCGAGACGTTCGTAGTTTAAGTGCCGGTCATGTTCCGTACTTTTGGGGCGTGACAGTGCCCCAATAAAAGAATATTACATACAAATGAATTTTACATGAATGAAAAAGAAAAACTCTCATCTCACATAAAACCCCCGGCTATTCAAACACGAAGATCCAATATAACATATCACAGCAACACATAATATCACATATCATCAACGTAAGTAAATATGCGTATCCCAATTGTCGTTGATGTATAGCAACGAAACCGGCGATACACCACATATTACACTTACGGTCGCAGAAAAGAAAGTGTAAAACTACAACAGTTGGAATCCGCAACCTCCTTAGATATCGCATGCCTAACCAAATGAATTCCTTAGACATCTCATGCCTAAAAATTATAAACCCCGCATTTTAGTCTCAATATCGAAAACACTTTTCAATATCTAGTCGGGAAATTCAACAAGATTCCCGACATCCTGATCGAATGCTCGTCGCAAACTTTAGTAGACGGCCGCACCCCCGGATGCCGTCGACGAAGTGCACTAAGGAGGAACACCGCTGCCGCGAGCACCCGAACGGATGCTTTTGGTGACGGGGTTCTCCTACAGTCACTTGGTCGGGGCTATAGGGCCTGGCTATCTATTAAGTTTACCCGGCGAGTATCCGCGTACGCTATGTGATTGTGACGGACTTTCGATCACATCAAAATCCTGTGGTAACCAATCAAATGAGACTGAACTGCTAGATTTATAACATTCAAATTAGTTATCTCATAACTACTTGTGGATTCCAAATATTGTATCACAATCCAGATAGATAGACAATGTTAAACTTTCCGATCGAAGAAACAAACACCCAAGATTTCCTAAATAGCTCAACACTTGAACGGAGTTCAAAAAGTATCTATCACATGCCACAGTACCAATGGTCCAGCCGTAGAAGGGTCAAATCAATGCCTCACATGTGGCAACACCGTACTGCCCCAAACCCTAAGGTTTAGAGGCAGTTCAGACGGTCACATAATCGAGTTAAGGTTTGTGTTCTTCTAGAGGGTCCACCGCGTTACTTGCACGACTCAGAACGTTCTTTAACTAAGGAAAAAATCCAACACTTTGAAATTTTCTGGCAGGGGAAAAAGTGAGTTATTGATATCCGTTCGAACTTTTTAACACGTTCAAAATTACCCGGAAAAACTAAACGAAGTTAAACTTTCCGATCGAATCAACGAGTTCCCAATACATCCCAGAAAACTCAACACTTGAGTAGAATTAAAAATTCCCAGAATTATGAAAAAGGACCTAGGAATAAATACCTGAAGTAGTGGCCCCCAACTCCAAATTTTGGCCACGGAACCGCCGCCAAACACGTGGTTTGGCCGCGGTTCCGCGGTCATGTGAGGGATTTGGTGGTCCGTACTTCACAGTAATTCTTATATTTCCCTGCATGATTTTCTGAGTATTTTTAAAATGAAAAATGTCAACTTTTGAAATTTTTTCCAGAAACTAGGATTTAACGGGTATTCGGAGTTCGATCGGACTTTAAACTTCGTCTAGACTTCGCCTAAAGCTCTAGCTTGGCTCTGATACCACTGTAGGGTTACTAGGCACTCTCACAAGGTTCTATAAGGCATCAACTGTTGGATATAGTGCCCTCAAAGTCAATTATTGGATCGCAGGCACGTGATTGCAATGATTGAGGAGGACCTATACCGGTAGGACAATCTTACTCGTAATGATAGTATGCTATATGGTTTGCCTTTATCAGTCGTGTACAAGTTCAGGTGACTGATCACTGTTACACGTTGATAGAGCCCTTAGTATCTTGCTTGACTACCAACAGTATGATGGCGATCATATACGTGAGAGTTGGGTAGTCTATAAGTACATCCTTAATTATGGTCCCTAGTCGTGGGAGTTTCGAGACAGGGCATCGATACTCCGGAGTAGACTAGTGTATACAGTCGAGACCCCGACGAGGGGCGGTGGCCGGTCTCATAAGCCACTGGTGTCAGTTGGATTACCTAAGATGTATACAGGTGCTCATTGGGTTATGAGTACAGCGGACATTACTTGCCGGGAACCTGCTAGTTGGTATTATACCTATCGTCAGATAGCAGTTCCCTGGTGACATGTGTACAGGTTAGTTCATCGACCCGAGGTCGTCATTTGTCTCGTGTGAGTTCCCACTGTGCTTTGATTTCTACCCTACCACGGCTCAAAGGAGTCATGCAAACAGGTCTTTTTTGGGTACAGTCCCGAGCCACATGGAGGCAAGTGAGCGGATCGGCAGGGGATTTGTCTCTCTCGGTATTGGGGGTGAGATCGTGCTGTGTCTAGGAGAGCCATTACACAAAACGCTCGGCCGAGGTATGAGATTTACTGGTAGGTACTCCAGTAGTATCTCAGGGTGTTCTGGGCTACACTCCGACACGACTTATACTGCTATTGGGGGTCTGACGTTACCAGCCCCTTAGGCCGATATGCGATACTCATAGACGAACGGACCAGAATGTATGTATATTGTCACTATTAGGCTCAGTAGAGTTCCAGGATGAGTCCGCTCATCGGCTTCCCTTGAGGTCAGTACATAAACAGCCGTTACGCACAGCTAGTGCCGCTGACGGTTCGTGGTTAAACCCAATGCCAGGGTACTGAGGAGTCATTAGAGTCCCCCACAGATAGTTTCCCAAGTTCGGGCGAAACGTTGTTGAGGCCGTATGGTTTTATGGCTGGGTTCGAAAAATGCACGTGCGTTTACGCACGTGTTATATTTCGGGCAGATAATACTGGTGGGCTTTGGTTTAAGCCGGATCCGAGTATTATACTTTGTAGATATAATATCTTTGTCTCAGTTGCATTTGTATTCAGTCGTAATACAAATGCGGGTATATTTATACTGTTACGGGGTTATCCTGAAATTCGTTTCGGGATCTCTTTTGGAAGTTGCCAGTTTTCTATCATCCGTCTTAAACATTCGGTTTAATACGGATTTATCTTTTCTTGAGGTAAGTCATGAGTGTGGAAGGTTCTAGAAGCTTCTAGAGGAGGTGACTAGGTTAGTGAGGTGTTCTTGATTCATTGGATGCATTTAATGATGGATGATGACTAGGTTTATGATTCATTGTATTCATTAATTGTTGATGCAAGGTGTATTATGACTCATTCTCTTCATTAATTTTATGGTCACTCTCCCTAGCTCCTACACTCACCCCCCTTGATAAGTGGCCGACCATTCATTTGGTGAGGATGATGGTTGCTTGGAAAAATGATTTTGATAGTTTTGACTCATGGAAATTTGATAGATACTTGTTAGTTATATGTATGCCCTAAAGGCCATTACTATACATAGGATGTATATTGTAGTGGATGCTGGGACATATATAGGGAGGACTTTCTTGCTCGAAATGATAGTATGCTATCTGGTTGTACTTTACCTTAACGTGTACATTGATTGTCTCTCTGTTACATGTTGGTAAAGCCCTTAGGATGTGTACTTGACTACCTGGACTATGATGCGGATCATACTAGTGGGGACATGGTAGTCCATAAGTACATCCTTCAAAGTCCCTAGTCGTGGGTATATCGAGACGGGGCATCGATATACCAGAGTAGACTAGCGTATACCTTCTTGACCCATACAGATGGGCGATGGATGATCCCATATCCATTGGTGTTTGACATCAGAGATGATATACGGGCGCTCAGTAGAGACTGGGTACACTGGACGGACTCGCCGAGAACTCCCAGATGGTATTATACCTTACGTCAGATGGCAGTTCTCTGGTGACACTGGTACAGAGTAGTCTGTTGACCCGAGATCGTCATAGAGTCTTGTGTGGTTCCCACTGTGCTTTGATTTCCATCTTACCACGTCCAAGAGGGCGTGCAAAACGGTGGTTTTTGGGTACAGTCCCGAATCACATGGAGGCAATGAGCGATAGGAGGGGATTCGTCTCTCCCGGTATAGGGAGTTGATGTTGCACTGTGTTCGATTGGCTATAACAGGAAGTCCCTGGCCAGGGCTGATCAGAGAATTGCTGGTAAGTGTTACTAGTAGTTTCTCGACCCGTTATGAGCCTCATATCGACACGACTTATCGAGCTATTGGGGTCTGACGTTTACCACCCCTAGGCAAGATATGCGACATATCAGACGATCAGACCAGACTGTACGGTAGTGTTACTGGTTGGATTCACTGGAGTGTGAGTGGGCTTGCTCGTCGATCTTCTGATCGCTCAATACTCGGGTGGCCGTTACGTTTAGCAGACCGCTTGCGGCTTGTGGGTGTTTGATATGATCATCATCTGCTGCCGGCGTATTGACGAGTCTTTAGAGTCCTACACAGAGGTTTCCTGGCTCAAGCGAAACGAAATAGGAGCGCATATGAGATATGCGGGACCGAGAATAATACGTGTATGTGATACCGTATTCCATTCTCGCGATGAATGTATCGAAAGGTTGTATGCGATATAACCTAGTTATCGAATCAAGGGTTGGTTCGGTAAGCCGATACATAGGATACTAGTCGGTTATATGCGATATGACCGGATCGTTAAATCAAGTGTTGATTTAATGATTTAATGTATAATTATATATTTGATATATTACTTTGCATTAACCAGTATTGGTTCATTTTAAATGGATTTTCTCACTTGACTTGTGCACATTGTATATGTGATATACTTTTGTACACAAGTTTGTATCATGTTTGATGATACATGATTGTTAGTGTGTATGTTTAGATTAAACCATGGTTAAGTGATGGTTAGGGTTTTCTTTTTCTTATCTATCTATTTATTTATTTATTTATTTTGGTAAAAGATTAAAGAAAATAAAATGGTGGCTTGATTTGTATTCTAGTTGAAGCTTCATGAAGCTTTGACTAAGTGACCATTTTGTCTTCATGCCTAACCCTAACCATTCACACTAACCATGGTATATTCTCTACACCTAACTATGGTTGAGATTATGATAAGTATCTAATTATTTTCTATTTTGAAGATAACTCAAATACTTATCATAATAATCTTCTTCTTCTTCTTCACTTGAAGAAAACCTTTCTTCATCAATGGTGATTGATGAAAATGAGTGAGAAATCCAATTCTAAAGTCTACCCACTTCCTATTTCTTCATCCTCTACCTCTTGCCAAGTAGTAGAGTGTGTTTTCTTCACAAGTTTTTGGACTTGGTGAAGTTGGAGCTTGATCTAGCGATGCCTCGACGTAGATCATCTTCGGCATTGTCGTCGATGACCTAGCCCGTCCATTCTCCGATGAAGCCGACGCTAGAGCCCGGGGTTCGACTTGGTCAGCGAGGAGACTTCATTGCGGAGCTATGGAGGTGGAGCACCGGATCTACAAAGGTTGTATTTCCGTTTACTTATAGTTTAGTTGTAAACTAGCTCGCTTTATCGCCTAAACTTCTAGCCAACGATCTAGTCTAGGGTTTCTCGGCACCGTATTTTAGAAATTGGCATGGTTGATGCCTTGTGAGACCTCTTGAGAGTGCCTAGGAACCCTACAGTGGTATCAAAGCCTAGCTAGAGCCTTAGGCGAAGTCTAGACGGAGTTTGAAACCCGAACGAACCCGAAACCCTAACATCAAAGTGCTCTCTGGACTTTTTCTAAAAACTGGGATTTTTCCAGATTAAAAATTGCCAAAAAATTCAGCAGGGAATTGTATGAGTTACTGTGAATCACGTGATGCTAACTCCACTAAAGAGGCGCGGAACCGTGGCCCCCACCATGGGCTTCGCGGCGGTTCCGCGGCCACTTTGTAGAGTTACACCACGTGGCTTGCATAGTAATTCTTGTCTTGTAGTGCTGAGTCTTCTGGAAATTTTTAATATTTTATTCAAGAGTTGAATTTTCTGGGGTTGTTTTGGGGATTCGGTGTTTCGATCGGGGTATCAGATTTTGTCTATGTGGCTTTCCGGATAAATTTTAGAATATGTTAAAAAGTTCGACCGGATATAAATACCCAATTTTTCCCCTGTCGGGAAATTTCCAAGTGTTGGATTTTTCCGTAGTTTAAAGACGTTCTAAGTAGTGCAAGTAACTCGATGGACCCTCTAGAAGACAACAAACCTTAACTCGATTATGTGACCGTCTTGAACTGCCCTTTGAACCTTCGGGTTTGGGGCAGTACGGCGTGCCACATGTGAGGCGTTGGCTTGACCCTTCTACGGCTGGACCGTTGGTACTGAGGCACGAACTGAATGTTTTTTAGACTTGTTTCATGTGTTGATCTGTATCGGGAAAACTTGGGTGTTTGAATGTTCGATCGTAAAGTTTAACATTTTCTAATTATCCGGAATGGGATACAATAATTGGAATTCACAAAAGTTATGTGATAACTGAATGAATGTTATAAACATAGCAGTTTAGTCTCACTTGATCGGTTGCCACGGAATTTTGATGTGATCAAAAGTCCGTCGCAATCACGTAGCGTACGCGGATACTCGCCGGGTAAACTTAATAGACAGCTACACCCCATAGCCCCGACCAAGTGACTGTAGGAGAACCCCGTCGCCGAAAGCATCCGTTCGGGTGCTCGCGGTGGCGGTGTTCCGCCTTGGTGCACTTCGTCGACGGCGTCGGGGGTGCGGCCGTCTACTAAAGTTTGCGACGAGCATTCGATCAGGATGTCGGGAATCTTGTTGAATTGCCCGACTTGATATTGAAAAGAGTTTTCGATTTAGAGACTAAAATGCGGGGTTTATAATTGTTAGGCATGCGATGTCTAAGGAATTCATTTGGTCAGGCATGCGATGTCTGAGCTGGTTACGGATTCCAACTGTTGTAGTTTTACACTTTCTTTTCTGTGACCGTAAGTGTAATATATGATATCGCCGGTTTCGTTGCTATATGTCAATGACAATTGGGATGGACATATTCACTTACGTTGATGACATGTGATGTTATGTGTTGCTGGATATGTTATATTGGATCGTCGTGTCTGAATAGCCGGGGTTTTTTTATGTGAGATGAGTGTTTTTCATTTTCATTCATGTAAAAACTTGTATGTAAATTCTTTTTATTGGGGCACTTCCAGGTTGCGGAAGTTGTCACCCGTTGTATATTATTTACTTTTCTGCACTAGGATAGACCCAAGGAGGAGGGCACAAGTAACCGGGTTCTGGAGTCCAGTGGGAGACCAACTCGAGGAGTCGAGTCCGGGTCTCCTAACTCTAGAATTGGTAGGGTTGCTTGCCGCTCTCGTAGGGGTCTAGGGGTGTGGGTTTGGCTATTCATCATGACCGTGGAATCCGTGTTTTATACTGGCTCGTATTGAAAACACGGACGTCCTAGTATATCCAATATTTCATATGATTCTTCTGCTGCGATATCTGTGATGTGATCATGTGATGTTCTGTGATAGATATAATATATAGTATATATGATATATTATATAGAAGTTACTTATGTTTTACACCCGCACTAGCCCTGCCCCGCTCTGTCGTTAGTTACCCAACCTAACGGTGCACGAGGGGACATCGAGGCGAATGCGGATGGCATAAGCGTACGTCGTATTTATCTGTGATGTTTAGGTATTTAAATGATGGGACTTCATTAATGAGATTAATGAAATAAAAGAAACCTAAGATGTTGTAGAATCGAATTTCAAAATAAAACAGGTAGCTACAGTTTTTGCTTTGCACAGCGGTATATATGATATATCCTGCACTTTATTCGATAAGGAAAGGACCGAGATCCCTTCACCGGGAGTGACTCCTTTAGCAATAACTGGCAGATGCTACACACTCGGTATGTCTTTTGATTGCTTTTAAGAGTTTTTGCTTTGCACAGTGATATATATGATATATCCCGCACCTCATTCGACGAGGAAAGGACCGACGATCCCTTCACCAGGAGTGACTCCTTTAGCAAAACTAGAAAAGCCTCAAAAGCACTCCATTTCAAAATCATTTGATTCTACAACGATATCAAGTTCATTACGCAATAGGTTTTCAGAAAAACCTGTCGTAGCCCTCTGTCATTTCAGATAAGTCCTAGTTAGTATTCGTGCTACGTTTGTTGACTATGTTAAGGCGTAGTGTGCGGTAGCTAATTAGTGCTTATCTGCATAAGCATATGATGTGATTGGATTAGGGTAGTCGTACGACTTTGTTGACTATGTTAAGGGTCGTGGGGGTGGGTTTAATTCAATCGGGAAATGACGGGTTGAACTTGACTAGCACTTATGATTTGTTGACTATGTTAAGGTCATATAGCTGCTAGGGGCAAAATATTATCGGGAATTTCAAGTGTTGAAATTTGCAATGAGATTGCATACCTTCTATGAGATAGTTGGATCCCGATACCCGCTGCGAGTAAGAGTTACTCCTGGGAGAGTTTTATACATTACAATTAGCCGATCAAGTAGGTGTCTAGAAAGGTGTTAATGAGGTTACGCCTCTGGGAAAACGAGGTTTACATTAATTAGGTTCGTGCGAAAGCACGGGGGACCTCCCTCAAAGTACCGACACTGGCCTGGCTGAAAGATTGGCGAATTTGTAGTGTGTAATTAATCCCGGCTAGTCTTTCCTTTTAGGGTTTGAAGAAAGATTTGATAAAAAGCAGTGGGAGCCATCCTGATTAGATAAAATAATAACCAATCTATTCTTGAAAGAGCGCACGCTGAGTGATTTCTTCTCTCTCTCTCTCCTGGTAGCGACCATGTCACGCCTTAATCAAAATAATACGGAATATTGACCGAACCCGCTTGTTATACTGAGCTGGGGAACGTTGGTCCCGCTCCAACTTATAATTGTTATAAGATCGAGCAGGAAATTGGGGAATACCAGATTTCCCGTGCCGCCCAAACGAAAAGAGTGCATGCTGATGCATCATCTTCGGGTGTGTTCATTATACAGAACTGTTTCTCAGTATCCTCTGCATCCTGGGTATATGATACCGGATCAGGATCCCAGATATGTAATCTGTTACATAGGGCTACAAAAGGGTAGAAAAACTGAGAACGGGTGATAAGTTTCATGAGGCAGAAAACGGGGCAAGAGTTGCAACCAAGTCTGTTGGTCACTGTCACCCTGTATTGTAATACATTGATTCTGAACGAATGTTATTAGATACCGAACCTGATATACAAAATCATATCTGTCTCTTTATTAGTAAAGAAACGATAAAATTTTGTATTGTTGGATAATGTTTTGAACATTTCCTATATCAAAAGTTGATCGGTTCAGGCACGTTATCTAAAAGCATTGATGTTCTAAATCAAACTACAGTTCTTCGTATACAGAACACACACAAGAGGAAGAGTTCAGAAATGAACGAATCCTTCTTGAGGTATTGTAGACTAGGTCATATCAATGCGACCCGACTAGCTGAAGTTACATATAGATGCATATTTAAATCAGTTTGAATTTACATCTTGTGAAACTTGCCAGTCATGTCACAAAGATATAATGACACCAGCTCTGTTTATTAGAAACAGAGAAAGAGTTAATGAACTCTTGGGATTGATACATGTTGATGTATGTAAGGTCCCCTGTCTACACATGCCAAGACCGGTTCTTTATACTTCATTACATTCTCTGATGATCTCTCAAGATTCAGTCATATGTTCCTGTTGAAACATGCGTCCGAACCTTTTGAGATATTCATAGAATATAAGTTAGAAGTAGAGAACCAATACGGGTATAAGTATTATGTCCTTTGATGTGATCGAGGAGGAGAATACTTGAGCACGGAAATCCTGGACCATTCTAAAGGAGAATGAGATTCTCTCTCAAAATTACTCCTCCGTATACATCATAGCACGATGGTATAACGGGGTAGAGCAATCACACCTTATATGATATGGTGCGCTCTATGATGAGTATTACTGAGTTACCTATTTCCTTTAGGGAGATATGCACTCGAGAAGCTGCATACCTATTGAATAGGGTTCCAATCAAATCAGTTGCCTACCATTTCATATGTGATATGGAAAGGGAAGAGCCCATGTCTTAAGCTAGTTAAGATTTGGGGTTGTCCGGCCTATGTCTAAAAGCAAAATCCGGACAAGCTCGAGGCAAGGTCTGTAATGTAGAACTGGAAAGGTTCCAGCTATACAAAATACAGCAGATAATTTGGTAGAACCAAAGGATTCAGTAGTAACCAACGAACCTCAGCCTCTCCGCCGATCTAGCAGGGTTCCTCACCCACCTGAGAGATACTTCGGTTTCTCTATGACAGTGGGAGCGAGGATTGCATCATGAGATGATGACCCAACTAGTTTCGAGCTGGCCATCAAGAGTAGGAACTCTGTAAGAATGGCTGGATGTTAAGCGATCTGAGATGGAATCCTTATACACCAACAAAGTATGGACTTTGGTTGCTATATCTGAAGGGTTAAATCCCCATCAGGACCAAGTATATCTTGAGAAGATTACTTGGTGTAAATGGAAAAGTTGAGACTTTCAAAGCTAGACTTGTTAAAGGTTTTCGTCATTGACCAGGCGTGGATAATGATGAAACCTTTTCCAGTACCTATGCTTAAGTCCATCCAGATCCTACTTGCCACGGCTACATACTATGACTACGATATCTGGTGGTTGGGTGCCATGACTGCTTTTCTAGATGTTGTTTTAGAAGAGTGCGTCTGTAAGTACACAGCCAGAGGGCTTCATAGACAGTGGGAGCAGCGGAAACGTGTGCAAGATGCTTTATAGGATAAAGCAGGCATCGCGGAGTTGGAACATCTGTTTTGATGAAGTAGTCAAAGAAGTTGACATCATCAAAATGGTAGATGAACCTTGTATAAACAAAAAGGTAGTAGGGAGTATGGTGTCGATCCTCGTAGAGTACGTGGATGACATACTCTTGATAGGGAAGGAGTTTCCTATGCTACGCTCGATCAATCTCCGTTTATCACAAAGATTCTCCGTGTAGGATCAAAATGATACCTCCTAAATCCTAAGTTTTGGATCTATGAGATAGATCTAATTGGATGTTAGGATACTCACTAGTTGTAGTGAGATGGTATCAATTGATCCTGGGGAGAATCACTGGAAGTGTTCCAGGGTGATAAAGACGACTGAATGTCAGTCACAGGTATTGTCTTTACCCTCAGTAAAGGGACGGTATGTTGGAAGAGTTCCAAGCTAGATACCGTGGCATACTAGACGATAAAGGCAGGATACATCGCTACTTAAGATGCTACCAAAGAGGCTGTTTGGGTGTATATTGATTCATGAGATGAACTATGTTCCTCCCATTGTGTGACAATGGAGTTGTGGCTTATGCCAAGGAACGCAGGTCCCATCAGTGATCCAGACATATTCTAAGGCAGCATCACCTGATCATGGAGATAGTTGATCTCCAGGATAATCGAGGTTAGGAGAGCAGATCCAGAGGTTAACACGGCGGATCCACTCACGAAGGCCTATTCCCAGAGAGAGACTTTTATGGGATGGTTGAGTATGAGATACTACAACCACTGCTACAGATGGCCCTAGTGCAAGTGGGAGATTGTTAGTTATATGTATGCCCTAGAGGCCATTACTATACATAGGATGTATATTGTAGTGGATGCTGGGACATATATAGGGAGGACTTTCTTGCTCGACATGATAGTATGCTATCTGGTTGTACTTTACCTTAACGTGTACATTGATTGTCTCTCTGTTACATGTTGGTAAAGCCCTTAGGATGTGTACTTGACTACCTGGACTATGATGCGGATCATACTAGTGGGGACATGGTAGTCCATAAGTACATCCTTTAAAGTCCCTAGTCGTGGGTATATCGAGACGGGGCATCGATATACCAGAGTAGACTAGCGTATACCTTTTCGACCCATACAGATGGGCGATGGATGATCCCATATCCATTGGTGTTTGACATCAGAGATGATATACGGGTGCTCAGTAGAGACTGGGTACACTGGACGGACTCTCCGAGAACTCCCAGATGGTATTATACCTTACGTCAGATGGCAGTTCTCTGGTGACACTGGTACAGAGTAGTCTGTTGACCCGAGATCGTCATAGAGTCTTGTATGGTTCCCACTGTGCTTTGATTTCCATCTTACCACGTCCAAGAGGGCGTGCAAAACGGTGGTTTTTGGGTACAGTCCCGAATCACATGGAGGCAATGAGCGATAGGAGGGGATTCATCTCTTCTGGTATAGGGAGTTGATGTTGCACTGTGTTCGATTGGCTATAACAGGAAGTCCCTGGCCAGGGCTGATCAGAGAATTGATGGTAAGTGTTACCAGTTGTTTCTCGACCCGTTATGAGCCTCATATCGACACGAATTATCGAGCTATTGGGGTCTGACGTTTACCACCCCTAGGCAAGATATGCGACATATCTGACGATCAGACCGGACTGTACGGTAGTGTTACTGGTTGGATTCACTGGAGTGTGAGCGGGCTTGCTCGTCGATCTTCTTATCGCTCAATACCCGGGTGGCCATTACGTTTAGCAGACCGCTTGCGGCTTGTGGGTGTTTGATATGATCATCATCTGCTGCCGGCGTATTGACGAGTCTTTAGAGTCCTACACAGAGGTTTCCTGGCTCAAGCGAAACGAAATAGGAGCGCATATGAGATATGTGCGGGACCGAGAATAATACGTGTATGTGATACTGTATTCCATTCTCGCGATGAAAGTATCGAAAGGTTGTATGCGATATAACCTAGTTATCGAATCAAGGGTTGGTTCGGTAAGCCGATACATAGGATACTAGTCGGTTATATGTGATATGACCAGATCGTTAAATCAAGTGTTGATTTAATGATTTAATGTATAATTATATATTTGATATATTACTTTGCATTAACTAGTATTGGTTCACTTTAAATGGATTTTCTCACTTGACTTGTGCACATTGTATATGTGATATACTTTTGTACACAAGTTTGTATCATGTTTGATGATACATGATTGTTAGTGTGTCTGTTTAGATTAAACCATGGTTAAGTGATGGTTAGGGTTTTCTTTTTCTTATCTATTTATTTATTTATTTTGGCAAAAGATTAAAGAAAATAAAATGGTGGCTTGATTTGTATTCTAGTTGAAGCTTCATGAAGCTTTGACTAAGTGACCATTTTGTCTTCATGCCTAACCCTAACCATTCACACTAACCATGGTATATTCTCTACACCTAACTATGGTTGAGATTATGATAAGTATCTAATTATTTTCTATTTTGAAGATAACTCAAATACTTATCATAATAATCTTCTTCTTCTTCTTCACTTGAAGAAAACCTTTCTTCATCAATGGTGATTGATGAAAATGAGTGAGAAATCCAATTCTAAAGTCTACCCACTTCCTATTTCTTCATCCTCTACCTCTTGCCAAGTAGTAGAGTGTGTTTTCTTCACAAGTTTTTGGACTTGGTGAAGTTGGATCTTGATCTAGCGATGCCTCGACGTAGATCATCTTCGGCATCGTCGTCGATGACCTAGCCCGTCCATTCTCCGATGAAGCCGACGCTAGAGCCCGGGGTTCGACTTGGACAGTGAGGAGACTTCATTGCGGAGCTATGGAGGTGGAGCACCGGATCTACAAAGGTTGTATTTTCGTTTACTTATAGTTTAGTTGTAAACTAGCTCGCTTTATCGCCTAAACTTCTAGCCAACGATCTAGTCTAGGGTTTCTCGGCACCGTGTTTTAGAAATTGGCATGGTTGATGCCTTGTGAGACCTCTTGAGAGTGCCTAGGAACCCTACAATACTCATTTCTCATTTTCACCCAATTCAAAAGGCAACTTCATTAACCGTTCATCCATGGTTTTGGATGTAACGAGACAAAGTGTTCTACTCATTCTCTACATCAATCTTGGTCATCTCTTATGGCAAACTTGATGACCGAGTTGCCTTGGGTCAGAGGCGGGAGCCCGTTTAAAGATCCGTTGATGTGGTGCCACCTGGACGAGGAGACCGGAGATCGAGCGAGATCGAAGCAGCCGCAACAAAGCGTGGGATGATGGTTAAAGACCGAAGGACTTGGATCGTTCGGTATAACATTTCTACCCAATTTGTAGTTTGTTAGTTTAGCGATAATGGCAGATCCGGGTTTTAGTATGCGATAGCGCCAGTTAAAAATTTTTTGTTCCGCATTTGGCATCTGAAAGATGGCCGGGGCGCTACCCTAGACTAACAGTGGTATCGGAGCCATGCCATTAAGATTTACTAACTTGTGCTAACGCGTTTAAAACATCGATCGAACGGAATTTCGAAAACTACAATTTTCTGTACAAAAGTTTCTGTCGATTTTAAATCTGGTCTAAAAATTATTTTGAGCACCACAGAAAAACGAGCAGGCTTTTTGAAGATCACAGCAGAAATCCGATCCTCTGACTCGTCCGTACGGCCGCGGAACCGCCGCCTAAGCCATGCTTTGACCGCGGATCCGCGGCCGTCTTGGAGCTTCAGAGGGTCAAATTTCTTCTGGGGATTCTACACAGTGAATTGTGGTTTCTGGAATATTTCTTTTGGGCCTAGATTTTGTTACTGTACAGCAGATGTACGTGGGGCTCACTTCGGGAAATTTTGTCGATCGAAATTTAAACGTGTCAGTTTACAGTACTTACATTATATCTCCGACCGGGAATGTCATTTGAGCGGTAAATTGCGTCTAATTGCTATAGTCCTTTTAGACGGATTTGCGAACGTGACATTCGCGTTGATGTTCTGTGTTGTGCTGTGATGTTGCGGATTTGTCGTGGTGGATAGCAGTGTGCAATGGTAGTGCAGTTTGTATTTATTTGTATATTTGAAATTGCGGGGTGAGCGTCCAACATGTGGACTGCCGTCACTGCCTGTTTGTATAATATTCTTTTGGGGCACGGCCGGGCTGAGGTCGATGTACCCGTTGTACATATTTTTCATTTCTGTACAAGGTTTACCCCGCAACAGAGTGCACGGATAGCCGGGTTCTGGAGGGCAACGGGTCCGCATCTCATGGCTTTGGGAGGCAGAGGGGCCTCGCTCTAGAATTGGCAGACTATTCGCCGCACTCGTAGGGGGTACAGGTTGACCCAAGGAGGGGTGCCCAAGTCACCGGATTCCGTGAAGTGCAGGGTGGTCCATTCACTTTGCTATAAGGGGCTGCCTCGCTTCAGGTTTTGGCGGGTAACTTGCTGAACCCGTAGGGGTCTAGGTTTCATTGCACAGGCTATCCACACGGCCAGGGGAACATCGGGTTTCAGTAGCGGTTCTGTGAAACCCGGGGATCCCAGATTATCTGTATTGTTCTGTGATGCTTATTAATTTTCTGTAATGTTGCATATTATCACGCATGGAGCGATTATTGTATATTGGTTTATATACTAGTAGATGTTGTATATGTTTTGCACCCGCGCTAGTCCAGTCCCCGCTCTGTTGTTAATTAAGTAACCTAACGGGTAAAGACGGGACCCAGTGACGAATGCAGATGGCATATACGTACATTTTATTTTCGTTCTTTTCTGGTGTGATTAAATGATGGGACTGCGTTGATTTTGATCAATGCAAAGGAAAACAAACCTGTTTGGATGTTGTTGGAACAGTTTTAAAAAGTGTTATTGCAAAGACGTTTCCTTTTGTTTTGCATCGTGGTATTCAGTTGGAATATCTTGCACCTCATTCGACGAGGCAAGAGCCGATATCCCTTCACCGGGAGTGACCCCTTGGGTAGAAGTTTGCGTCAGGGTAATAACTTCACTATAATCGATTACATGTTGCTTTGCATCGCGGTATTCAGTTGGACTATCCTGCACCTCATTCCACGAGAAAGAGCCGAGATCCCTTCACCGGGAATGACCTCTTTAGCAAAGGTTTTCGCTACTATATTTTTATAAAAAGCTATCAGGTTCCTTCAACGATATCAAGTTCATTACGTTAAAGGTTTTTCGCCAAAAACCAGCCGTAGGCCTCCGTCATTTCTTTTGGTATTCGGTAGTATTCAAGCTATGTATTTTGACCAACGCCAAGGCATAGTGTTTGGTAGCTACTGGGTATTCATTTGTTGCATAGATAGATGAGTTGGTTTGGGACAGTCGTTCTGCCATTTGGCCAACGTCAGGGGCATGTGCAGGTGGGTTCAAATTGACAAGATAATGATGGGTAGAACTTGGCATGTGACTTATGGCATTTGGCCAATGTCCGGGTCATAAGAGCATGGGGCAAAAATCGATATCGGGAGTTTCTAAAGAAACTGAAACTTGCCAAGTATGCGCATACCTTCTGGAGTGTGATAACATGAGTGGATTCCTTCACGTTATCATGTGATGAGAGTTGGATCCCGATTCCCACTGATGAGTTGGTTTACTCTTCGGGTGATCCCGATTGATTCTTCTTTCAGGTTTGGAGGAGAATTTGACAGTACAGTGGGAGGTTTCCGGATTAGATAAAGTGATAACTATTCTGATCTAGGTTAGAGTGCACACAGAGTGTTTCTTTTCTTTCTCTCTTTGGCAGCGACATTTGACCGACCCTAGACTATGACTCAGTGACCAAGTTGACCGAACTTTCTTAAAATACTGGCTTTTGGATTGTCCGAGTTGCATAAGTCATTGCCGCTCTTTGTTTTACCCTTTGCATTTCTCAGAACACCCCGTATTACTACGGACATCCACTTCCATTGGATAGATCCATCGTATGGTTATATACGAACTCGAAGGGACTTCTTCGAGGATGGATCCACATTCAGGAGAAAAAGAATTGGTTTATTCAGTTTTCTTTTATTATCACCTTTTCTCAGGTTGCGAGGGCTCCTTGGTTTAGGAGAGTACACCTATTACGCTTATTGGATAGTCTTCTTCCATACCATAGGCAGGTGCCGAAAGGTAGGGAATGAAGAAAACCAATTATCCTAAGTAGGGTGTACAGAAGGTAATATGTAAAGACAAAAATAAAGGGATTAGAAAGAGGGAAAAGTAAATTGCGACTGGTATCATTCACGACCAAACCGCGTACTTCATCGCCACTCCTATTTCACCTTTGCTTTTTTCCCCAGTTCGGGAGAAATAGAATAAGGTATTATTCAGTTGTCTTTTATCATCACTTTCTCTCAAGTTGTGAGTACTCCTTGGTTTAGGAGGGTATACCTATTATGCTTATTGGATAATCTTCTTCTAAACCATAGGCTGGTGCCGAACGGTAGGGAAGGAAAAAAACCACTTAGCCTAAAGGGGGTGTACAGAAGGAAATGAATAAAGACAAATAAAGGGATTTGGAGAGATGTCAAAGAAATATACGGTTACAGTCATGAATAGGATTATGGAAGAGGCATTACTTGGAATACCAGGATACCCCTACGAGACATTTTAATGATTCAGTTTCACTGCGCATTGTTAAAGGAAAATTGTTTTCCCGATTAGATACTTACTCCTGGTATGTATTTACCAGGTTTCATTCTCATATCTGTATAGTTTTACAGATGATGAGTGGGAGCAAGTTATTGAGAATTAGGTGATCATCCTCATTATATCGGAATTTGTTGTAATTGGTGATATTTGAGGAAATCGCCTGGGTACAGTTTTCAACCTACGACGCACAGGTTTTGAGTTATTCAACTCAGCGGACTTATACAGAGTATTGTATGTTGTCCAGTGTCCGTCAGGACAAAGGGGTTGGTCCTCGTACTATGTTCTGTTTACTTGTGACTTCTCTAGTTTTGAGACAAGTGTTTCGTAGAAATATAATGTCTAAGTTTTGAGAAGTTGTGGGTATAAGAATAAAGTAGAGAACCAGGTATCGCAAGTATCGGGATTCTTCAAAGAGATCGAAAATGTAGATACTTGTGAGTGGTATTCAGATGATAGTAATGGTTTTGAGAAACTTGTTTCTCTTTCAGGTTACTCATAATTGGATATATTCCTAAGTTTTGTAATGCTGATCGGCCTCTCTCCATTAAGTTGATATGCACTGGAGACAGCTGCATGATTAGAATCTGGTTCCAATTAAATATGTGCCAAAGTTTCTATATTGGATATAGAATGGTTCGTATCTTAACGATGTTAAGATACGGGGAGTTGTCCGGCTTATGCTTTAAACCGGACTCTGGATAACTCAGGGCACGTTTCTGTAATGGCTGTTTGTGGGTTGGCCTAGGCTATAACGAGGGTTGACTTTCTACCATCTGGAAGATCAATAGTGATATTGTTCTTGACTCGCCACAGTTTTAGTAAAAATGGATTTTTTCAGAAAATAGTAGTGGGAGTATGGTAGAACTGGAAGTGATTCCCGAACCGCAAACGATTACGTAAAATTTAATAGGACCTAAAGATTCAATCAGGTTTGACATTCCATTAGCCACTCCGCAGATATGGTGGGTAACCTCAGACACCCGAGAGGTACTCCGGTAGCCTCAAGGACGGTGACAGGGAGGTTCTTGTTTACCCAGACTTGACACTACTGTTGTTCTAGACTATGAGACCCGGCAGGAGGTTAAGTATAGCGTCGTTCTAAACTAGTTTTAGAAGTGCATGTATATATTATTCTTCCAGAGGGTTGTTGTGGTCAGTGGGAGCAGCGGATGCATAGTGGACAAGAAGCTTATGTCTATTTATAGGCTTGAGCAGATATAGCGGAGGTAGATCATCTATTTTTGACATGACAGTCATAGGTTTGACTTCATCAGAATAGGGGATGGATCTGTTAAGAAGGTAGTAGGGTGTGATGTCCTGGTATTTGGATGACATACACAGAGTTGGAAGTAAAATTTCTATACTATAATCGGTTATACTGTAGTAGTCACACAGTTGTTTCTTCACACAGGATATGGATATAATATCAGACATTCTGGTTTCTAGATCTATGGTTTTAGATCTAGATTTGGGTAGTTTCCCAATGTGGGTACTTTGACAGTATTCTAAAGGTATTTAGAATAGATGACTCCTGGCATGGTGGTGTACCTGCAGATGATGGAGTCACCCTCTCTAAAGGTGTCTTACAGACTAAAGAGGAGAGGGATGTGCATGATTGGCATATCACTTGCTGAGGCAATTGAGTCAATCATGAGATGTCAAGTGCCACACCAGATGTTGTTTTTTGCACTAGATGCGAAAAGTTTGTATTAATCCAATCCTGGAGAAACATAAGGAAGCAGTTTTGGAACATAAGTGCATGTTCTACGGATTTGATGACGGCAGCTTCCTTTGGGGGACGGTTATCATTACAGGCTTCAAAGGTGACATGGATGACAGAGTGATTGTCAAAGTTATAGTTTTTCCTCTGACGAAGGGGGCATTATTTTGGACAGGAGGACCAAGAGGATACTGTGGGAGGCATAGTACCGGATACTGATTAGGTTCAGTTATCGATACAATCTAAGAAGTTTGGATTTCAAGTTCATTTATGAACTAGGTCCCATCAGATATCCAGACATATTCTAAGACAGGTATTACTCAATTCGGGAGATGGCTTTCTCCGCGAACTTGAGATTAAGAGAGACATAGAAAGAAACATCAGGGCGGATCCACTCGCTGAGGCTATTTCTCGAACACAATAGTTTTATAAATGGGATTTGTGAAACTGATTAGTAGAGGAGTTGTATGTTCGGTATCACACGGGCTGTGAGTATGCGTCATCGCAATAATTAGCCTTAAGTGCAAGTGGGAGATTGTTGGATATAGTGCCCTCAAAGTCAATTATTGGATCGCAGGCACGTGATTGCAATGATTGAGGAGGACCTATACCGGTAGGACAGTCTTACTCGTAATGATAGTATGCTATCTGGTTTGCCTTTATCAGTCGTGTTCAGGTTCAGGTGACTGATCACTGTTATACGTTGATAGAGCCCTTAGGATCTTGCTTGACTACCAACAGTATGATGGCGATAATATACGTGAGAGTTGGGTAGTCTATAAGCACATCCTTAATTATGGTCCCTAGTCATGGGAGTTTCGAGACAGGGCATTGATACTCCGGAGTAGACTAGTGTATACAGTCGAGACCCCGACGAGGGGCGGTGGCCGGTCTCATAAGCCACTGGTGTCAGTTGGATCACCTAAGATGTATACAGGTGCTCATTGGGTTATGAGTACACCGGACAGGACTAGCCGGGAACCTGCTAGTTGGTATTATACCTATCGTCAGATAGCAGTTCCCTGGTGACATGTGTACAGGTTAGTTCATTGACCTGAGGTCGTCATTTGTCTCGTGTGAGTTCCCACTGTGCTTTGATTTCTACCCTACCACGGCTCAAAGGAGTCGTGCAAACAGGTCTTTTTTTGGGTACAGTCCCGAGCCACATGGAGGCAAGTGAGCGGATCGGCAGCGGATTCGTCTCACCCGGTATTGGGGGTGAGATCGCGCTGTGTCTAGGAGAGCCATTACACAAAACTCTCGGCCAAGGTAGGAGATTTACTGGTAGGTACTCCAGTAGTATCTTGTAACATTTCAAAATAATAAAATATTATTTTTGGGAAATTTATAATTTAATATTATTTTATTGAATATTTTAATAATTCGGTATAATTAAATACAAACAAACGGGGAATTTTTTTGGGAAATTATGGGAAATTCTAAAATAGGTTATTTTATGAAATTATGCCATTTTAAAGTTTTTATGGTTAGTTATATGCTAATTTAGTGCTAATCGCGATTAAAAATCGCTAATCGGTTTTTTTAGCATTTTTGTGCAAAACATGCACATAACATTTTTCTTACACTTGTGCATTTTTCCACCATGTTTCTTTTGGGGTTACTATTCTAGTAAGAAGAGTTTAGAGAGGAAAGAAAAGGAAAAGAAAAAGAAATGGAAAAAGATTTTTATATTGAGGTATGGTGAGAGAGAGAGCTATGGTTTCCTTTTACCTTGGACTTAGCCATCTCTTCATTCTTCCTCTCATTTTCTCTCTCCCTCTTCCTCCATCTCCTGCTGCAGCTGCTGCCCCTCTTCATCCTCCCCTCTTCAAGCCCAAAATCATCTCACAAACATCACCAAAACCCTACCCTCATTTCATTAAAAGTGTGTATAAGCTCAAGATCTACACATTGGACCAAGGAAGCAAGGATTTTGGCCACTAGGGGCAACTAAAGAAAATTCTTGAGTTGCCAAATGAGATAATTACTGAACCATTTGCTTAATTTTAGCGTTACTTATACCCCAATGTTGTGATAGAACCGATATTGTGTGCTTTGTGGACTTAAGGTAAACCTAGTTAGGGTTTGAGGGAAATTTGAGTTATGATGTGAAATTGAGCTCAGTAGAGGTTATGTAAACACCTTAGTGCTAGTATGGAGACCCAAACCTGAGACTTAAGACCCGGAATACGGATTTAGAAACCGATATCGGAAAATTTGTGGAATATGTAAAGGTTTTATGGGATCTGCTATCAACCCGAGACTCTGAAATTTATTTGGTTGGACAGTGACATGTGCAGGCACCCAAAAAGCTATCACCAAGACCCCAGCCCCTAATTCATTTTCCCAGCCGCAGATTTATTCCGTTTGGCCGCAATTTGCGGCCAGACCTGCCCCATTTTGGCCTATTTTGGTTTTGGTGTCCCCTAATCTGTAAATTAAGCCCCTGGCATGTGTAGATTTGTCTAGTTTGACCTAGGGTGAAATCTGGAGCCTATTTCCTTAGTTGCTGTTTTGGATTCGTGTTTCCGTATTCCGTATTTATTTTATTCTGCAATTGTGTATTGTGTTTTACCTCGACCATTTGGCGTTTATACGACGATATCGAGGATTGATTGATGGTTTTGAAGGCGTGCCCATAGGTTCTGACATATAGGCCCCTTATCGTATCGTTTTGGGTTTCGTGTGCCGTTTTAGATTTAATTTGGTTTTGATGCGCATTACGATACTTTGACGTGTAGGTACCCCATGAAGACTTCAGGACGACAAGTAAGCACGTGACGACATAGACAAATGAAGACGCAAGGTGAGTAGATTATATCTACAGGGGGAAGTCGGGTGGATGGCATATAGCACCCCCGCAGTCCGTAGTTGATATACTATATATTATATATGATAGTTATAGTGTGTCATGGATATGGTTTTAGGTGTATTATGGATAGCTTAGGGTTAGAAGTAAACTAGTATAGTTCATAGTCGTGAACCCTAGAATAGGTTTACACCCACACGCGCACCCTTGCATATTCGCTATACTTACACTGTGTTGATGGTGATATTGGATGACATTAGAGATGAGTCGATGATTTTTGGCATTGTGCCGTGAGATCGGTGAGGTGATGCGATTTGTACTTGCGATACGACATGTGATCTTAGCGGGCCGTTGGGCATGTGTTTTACCCCCGCTTTCATACTTATATAGATGGTATTGATTTGCACTAGACTTAGATCTGTACCCCAGATTATATGATATGATGATAATGATACCTGATATTTGATGAGAGGAATGTGATACTGACCCGTACCCAGCTATTGGGATGCCGTACGACGATTTACCGTACGAGCTTTATATTGATGATAGATCTGCACTCATGACTTGAGGGTGTCATATGATATGATATACTATATCGTACGCGATACTATTGAGGCGAGATCACCGACTATTATATCTATATACCAACTCAGATTTAGGTGGTTTCCATACCCCTCCCGATTGACTTGATACTTAGATCTGTAGTTTGCATAGTAGATGTTAGACTAGACCCGAGTCATACCTATTTCAAAACTACGAATCAGGAATATCTTAAGGACAAGCAAAGGGATTCTACGGGTATTTCCAAAAGACGTATCTTTCTTAAAAACACCGTAGCCCTTACTTTTGGTAAAAATCCTGATTCTTCTTATTTCAAATGGCATAACTTCATGACATATACATATGGGTTTAGATTCTTTACTGTTGCGTTGATTATTCGATTTCCACATATTCATGCTATTCACATTGCTTTGCATATGTTTATTGCTATATTACTATCATGTTGCTAGGGCACCAGCACCATTATCGATGATGCGTATGTTCCACGTACACTTGCTTTCCGGCTCACACACTTCATCATCGATAATTGCCATGTCACTACACAGTAGTATTATTGCATCAGGATATGACCTTGTATGTGCATACTATTATTTCCATGTTGCGTGATATACTGTTATAATTGCATTTCATTTATATGTCACATACATCATACTTTATGATTATGCGCATTGAGATATTCGTTTTCATGATATTTCTGGATTTGAGGACCGTGGATATTTCAAGGAGAATATGTAATTGTTTTAAAAACCCGGTTCCCTTGCTATGATATTTCAGTGCGTCCACCATGTGTTTTCTCGGTGCTGAGAGCGACATATGAACCCGAGTCGAGGAGGGGACGGGGTCGATTACGGGTACATGGTGGACCCGGTATGGTATCCCGGGACGAGAACGGTTTCGCTGTGTAGTAGACGGTGAGCCTGGCAGTGGGACCACTACCTTCCGGTGATTGGTTGGACCTGGCGGTTATCCGGAGGATACCGACCAGAGTCGATAGATGGATATGGGCGTACTGCCGGGGTCGAGGGCCGATTCCGCAGACAGAGCCCGTGGACTGTTCCGGACTGACGGAGCCCGATAGATGAGGATTTGCGTGTCGAGCTAGGCACAGGTTTCATGATGATCTCCATGATTTTGATTATATCCTCATATTTGCATGCATGATGCTTATTGACATTGGGTGACAGGTGGACGAGATCCACAAATATACAGACATTGATTACTTACAGACTTTGACTACATTGATCATATTTCATTTGTATATATAACAGGGTATGATGGCGCTGTTATATATACCCTTACACCAATATTAGTGGAATGGGACGCTAATATATGTGTATTGATATCCATTTGATACATCATCATGTTTACTTCATGCAGACATACCTTACATTTATGACATGTTATTATCTGAGGTAATTGCACGAGTACTTGGCACTACCTACATGATTAGATGTTACATTGCCACATTTTCATGCTTCAGACTTACTCTTGAGGGTTATATTATATACTGATCGTATTGACCTAGGATTATGTCTTGCTTTCGATTTTTGCTTGTAGATATTTTCTATTCACGAGTTGGCAACTCACCCCCGTCGTGCCACAGTTCTTGCAGGGTTTTGCCGTACAGGTTCCGTAGTGGCATTTCTGGCACACTGCTTCCATATGGGGGACTTGCTTGGGTAGGTGGGTTCTTTTGTATCCGGACCACCCTTGTTGATGTATTATTCTTTTGTATCTAGAAATTCCATCAACCAAAACTTGTATATTGTTTCAGACTCAGACACTAGTGATGTATTATTTCGACCTTAGAGTCGCGCTTAGTATTGTTACGGTTTTCATGCTTATCTGAGTTTCTTTTGAATTTTGATTCTCGACATTCGGCGTTGTATAGTATATTGCTTGTATGTTTATTTATCCTTAAAATGGTTTTAGATTTCTGGGCTTTTGGCTTACTTGGATCAGATAGAGTCCTATATACTTTATATGGTTCAAGGGCTAGTCACGTGCTCTTTCGGGTCGTGACAAAGTTGGTATCAGAGCGCTAGGTTAACCTTGGTTCGAGTCTACTTTGACTATATGGAGCCTAGGGCATCTATATTTATACGGAACTTAGGCTTGACCTTACGGAACTTAGACTTAGTCGAGGGGGTATTAGACCCGAACTTTCATCGCGTAGGATGACCCTTGGTTGATGGAATAGGTGACTTCAGTAGAGTGACGTACCGTGTGTATGTTCCGCGGCATACTTATGACACGCCACTCCGCTTAAGGAGCCTTAGGATGTACATTTTCTTGCACAGTATTATATTCATTCCTGATCTATCTTCATCGACACTGGTTGTGTTTTTGCTGCCACGATTGCACGGGCAGAGTGAGCTACGGCTCGAGTTGCGTCAGCATGGGCTCGTCGTGGATGAGGACTGATCAGGGCGTGATTCCAGAGACTTACGATTGCATTGAGAGGCTTCGTTTTATTGTGTTTTCGCGCCACGAGCGTTTGATGGATCGCTTTTATGAGATTTCTCGGACGTGCTGATTGGTAGCAGAGGATCAGGCTCCTGCTACAGGCCAGCCAGGATGTGATGACCATTGATATATCGCTTATTCAGGATGATAGAGGCATTGTTCTGCATGCAGACGAATGAGTCAGTTGTTGCTGCAAATGACGAGATGTCGCCCAGATGATTGGAGCTACTGCAGCATGAGTATATACTTCGAGATATATTGGAAGGTCGCTAGTCACCCGAGGATGAATGCTAGGACAGGTGGTTCGTTCGCTTATTGATGCGAGGTCATTAGATAGATTGATTCCAGCTAGAGACGACTTCACGCAGATTCGTTGAGAGTCGATAGAGACGACCGAATATCAGGAGCCCATTTTCCAAGTTTAAAGTATTCGGAAAGACATGCAAGCGATTCTATGGACCCTCTAGAAGAATGAAACCCTTGTTAGTTATGTATATGCCCTAGAGGCCATTGTTGTACATTTGATGTATATTATGATGGATGCTTAGATATATACAGAGAGGACTTTCTTGCTCGTCATGATAGTATGCTATTTGGTTTCACTTTATCTTAACATGTTGACTTGTATTGGTTTACAGTCTTTCTCTTACATGTTGATAAAGCCCTTAGGATCTGTACTCGACTACTGGGACTATGATGAGATCATACTAGTGGGGCCATAGTAGTCGATGAGTACATCCTATAACTGTTCCTAGTCGAGGGTATATCGAGACAGGGCATCGATACACCAGAGTAGACTAGCGTATACACATCTTGTCCCATATGATGGGCGATGGATGATCCCATATCCATCGGTGTTTGACATCAAGGATGGTGTACGGGTGCTCAGTGGAGATTGGGTACACTGGACGGACTCGCCGAGAACTCCCAGTTGGTGATATACCACACGTCAGATGGCAGTTCTCCGGTGACACTGGTACAGGGTAGTCTGTAGACCCGATATCGTCATAGAGTCTTGTGTGATTCCCACTGTGTTTTGATTTCCACCTTACCACGTCCACGAGGGCGTGCAAAACGGTGGCTTTTGGGTACAGTCCCGAATCACATGGAGGCAATGAGCGATAGGAGGGGATTCGTCTCTCCCGGTATCGGGAGTTGATGTCGTGCTGTGTTCGATTGGCTATAACTGGAAGTCCCTGGCCAGGGCTGATATAGAGATTTACTGGTAAGTGTTAATAGTAGTTTCTCGACCTGTTATGAGCCTCACATCGAAACGACTTATCGGTTACTGGGGTCTGACGTTTACCACCCCTAGACTTGATATGCGACATATCAGACGAACAGACCGGACTGTATGGGAGTGTTACTGATTGGATTCACAGGAGAACGCATAGGCTAGTTTGTTGATCTTCTGATCGCTCAATACCTGGGTGGCTGTTACGTTTAGCTGACCGCTTGCAGCTTGTTGGTGTTTGATATGATCATCACCTGCTACCGGCGTATTGACGATTCTTTAGAGTCCTACACAGAGGTTTCTTAGCTCAGGCGAAACGGAGTAGAGACACATATGTGATATGTGCAGGACCGAGGATAATGCGATATGAGATACCGTATTATATTCTCGAGATATTTTGATATGAATCGGGACATCAGATCAAGTGTTGATTCGATGAATCGGTACATGATATATTAGCCAGTTATATTCGATATAGCCGGATCGTTGGATCAAGTGTTGATTCGATGATTTAATGTATAATAATATATATGATATTGTATTACATTATCTAATATTTGCTTACTTTATTATTTCATTTTCTCACTGGATTAATACATTGATATATATGCGATATATGTTAAATGTATTATTTTCTTTTGTTGCAAATATATAATATATATGTGATATATATTATTGTGACATGATATTATTTATTATTAAACATGTTTAAGGATGATTAAATGGGATTAGGGTTAGCTTCTTCTTGTTCATTCTAGAAGCTTTGCTTTTGTCTTGGTTAAGATATTATGGTTGATATTTTTCCATGACTCATTTCTAACCTAACCAAACCCTAACCCTAGTTTATTCTCTACAAACTCTTAGCCTATCATCCTTGACCATGGTTATATAATCAATCATATACATTTCTTTTCTATTCATCACAAAAGGATTATCTTTTCTATTATCATCTTCTTCTCTCTTGAGTTCTAAAAGAAAAAGATTACTAGTTAATTCTTATGTGATGATTTCAAGTAAGAAAGTGAATAAAAAGAAAGCATAAATACTACTCCCTCATCCTTATCTCATCTAGCCCATGAGATTAGGGTGTTCATCTCTTTAGAGTGAGAAAGCTTGGGTTTTTGCAACTTCGACGTAGATCATCGGAGATTCGGAACACTTCAAGCTAGCATGGATCGTTCGAGTCGTGGAGCCTCTCTTGAGTCCGGGAGATCATGGATCGCGGCGAAGGGACTTCTACTCGGAGCTTGTGAAGTGAAGGAGCAGACTACAAAGGTTGTAATCTCTCACACTTAGATAAAAAGATGTCATTTTGCATGCTAAACCCTAATAATCTAGCAATGATCCCGTCTTTGGGTTGTTCGGCACGTCTAAAATTTTATCCGGGCATGTTTGATGCCTTATGAACCTTCACAAGAGTGCCTAGAAACCCTACAGTGGTATTAGAGCCTAGCTAGAGCATTAGGCGACGTGTTTACGAAGTTAAAACTCCGATCGAACCCGAACCGACGAAATTTACCCCCTCTCTGGAAATTTTTCAAAATCTGGGGTTTTTCTGGATTAAAAATACCTGAAAAATACCGCAAGAAAATATAAGAATTATGGTGAAATTCGTGCCTCCAATTCGACCACTTGGCCGCGGAACCGCAGCAAAGACCCACCATTGGCGGCTGTTCTGCGGCAGTATAAGTGTATTAGGCACGGTTTTGTGCACAGTAATTCTTGTATCTGTATTTACTATTTTATGGGTATTTTTATTTTGACTCAAGTGTTGAGTATTCTGGGGTTTCTTTTGTTATCGTAGATTCGATCGGAATATTTAAATTCGTTTTTATTTCCGGATATTTAGAAACTGTTAAACTATTTGAACGGATATCATTAACTCACTGTTTCCTGGAACGGCAAACTTTCAAGTGTTGAATTTTTATTGGGTTTAAATCTTTCGGAAAAATTGTACAAGTTAAGCGGTGGACCCTCTAGAAGACAACAAACCTTAACTCGATTATGTGACCGTCTTGAACTGCCTTTTGAACCTTCGGGTTTGGGGCAGTACGGCGTGCCACATGTGAGGCGTTGGCTTGCCCTTCTACGGCTGGATCACTGGTACTATGACATATTCTGGGATTATTTGAACTCCGCTCAAGTGTTGAGCACTTTGGGAAATTTTGGATATTTGATTATCTGTTCGAAAAGTTTAATACTATCTATTTATCTGGAATGTGATACAATATGTGGAATTCATAGAGTTAAGCATGAAATGCGAAGTATGTGATATTTCGGATTTACGATGTCTAAAGTGATTGTGGATTCCAAATATTATAGTTTTACACTTTCTTTTCTGTGACCGTAAGTGTAGTATGTAGTTGTATTTCCGGTCTTCGTTGCTATACATCGGCGACGATCGGTGTATGCATACTTACTTACGTTGATGATATGTGATATTATGTGTTGCTGAGATATGATGTGCAGGATTGTCGCGATTGAATAGCCGGGGGTTTTATGTGAGATGAGAGTTTTATATTTTCATTCATATAATTCAAATGTAATGTAATATTCTTTTTTTTGGGGCACTTCCAGGTTGAGGTTGATGCCACCAGTGCTGTATATTATTTACTTTTCCGTATTAGGATGGACCCAAGGAGGGGAGCATAGGTGAACGGGTTCTGGGGTTCAGTGGGAGGCCATTTCGAGGAGTCGAGACCGGGTCTCCTAAACTCCAAAATTGGTAGGGTCGCTTGCCGCTCTCGTAGGGGTCCAGGGTGTGGGCTTGGCTATTCATCGCGACTGTGGAATCCGTATTTTCTATTGTTGGCTAAATACTAAATACGGACCTCCTAGTATATCCCACATTATATCTATGTTTCTGCTGCGATATCTGTGATGTGATCATTTGATATATTCTGATGGATACAGTATATAGTATATATGATATATTATATAGACGTTACTTATGTTTTACACCCGCACTAGCCCTGCCCTGCTCTGTCGTTAGTTACCTAACCTAACGGTGCATGAGGGGACATCGAGGCGAATGCGGATGACATAAGTGTACGTCATATTTATCTATAATGCTTAGGAAGCATAAGCTGATGGGATTTTTATTAATGAGATTAATAAAAAGAAAAGAAACCTAAAAGATGTTGTAGAATCAAAACTTTATAAAAAGGGTAGCTACAGTTTTGCTTTGCACAGTGATATATATGATATATCCTGCACCTTATTCAATGGGGAAAGAGCCGAGATCCCTTCACCGGGAGTGGCCTCTTTAGCGAAACTGGCAGATACTACAAAACTCGGTTTGTCTTTTGATTGCTTTTAAAGTTTTGCTTTGCACAGCGGTATATACGATATATCCTGCACCTTATTCGATGAGGAAAGGGCCGACGATCCCTTCACCGGGAGTGACCCCTTTAGCGAAACTAAGAAAAGCCTCAAAAACACTCCATTTCAAAATTTCACATGATTCTACGACGATATCAAGTTCATTATGCTCATGTTTTTTTTTGAAAAAAAACCTGCGTAGCCCTCCGTCATTTCAGATAGATATTATTTAGTATTCGTGCTATATTTGTTAACTTAGTCAAGGCGTAGTGTACGGTAGCTAAGTAATGTTTATCTGCTAAAACATGAGATGTGATTGGATTAGGGTATTCGCACGGCCTTGTTGACTCAGTCAAGGGTCGTACGGGTGGGTTTAATTCAATCGAGAAATATACGGGTTAAACTTGACTTGTGATTTATGGTTTGTTGACTTAGTCAAGGTCATAGATCGCTAGGGGCAAAACATTATCGGGAATTTCAAGTGTTGAAATTTGCAATGAGATTGCATACCTTCTATGAGATAGTTGGATCCTGATACCCATTGCGAGTAAGAGTTACTCCTGGGAGAGTTTTACACAGGACAATTAGTCGATCAAGTAGGTGTCTAGAAAAGTGTTAACGGGGTTACGCCTCTAGGAAAACGAGGTTTACTTTAATTAGGTCCGTGCGAAAGCACGGGGAACCTCCCTCAAAGTACCGACACTGATCTGGCTGAAAGATTGACGAAATTGTAGGGTGTAATTAATCCTGGCTAATCTTACCCTTTAGGGTTTGAAGGTAGATTTGATAAAAACAGTGGGAGACATCCTGATTAGATAAGATAATAACCAATCTAATCTTGCAAGAGCATACGCTAAAGTGTTTTCTTCTCTCTCTCTCCAGGTAGCGACCATGTCAGGTCCTAATCAAGATAATATTATGGATGTATTGACTGAACCCGCTTATTATACTGAGCAGGGGAACGTTGGACCCGTTTTTTCTTAAAAGAGTTATAAGACTGAACAGGGAATAGAAGAATATCTAGATTCTCAAGCCGCCCAAAAGAACATCCATGTTGATGCATCTTCTTCGGGTGTGTTAGTTATTGAGAACTGTTTCTCAGTTCACCCTACGTCCTGGGTATTAGATACCGGATCAGGATCCCACATATGTAAACAGTTACATGGGCTACGTAAAGGTAGAGAACTGGGAAAAGGTGATCATTCCGTTCAAGTAGGGAACGGTACAAGTATTGCAGCCAAAGCAGTTGGCGAATATCACCTTGTATTGCCAAGTCGTAATACACCGATTCTAAATGAGTGCTATTATATACCGAACATGATGTGCAACATTATATCAGTTTCTTTATTAACTAAAGAAGGATATCATTTTGTAGTAAAGGATAATGTTATGAACATATTCCTAGATCAAAAGTTGATTGCATCAGGCTCGTTACATAATGGTATATTCATTTTAAATCAGAATACAGTCCTCAATATACAAAACACACACAATAGGAAAAGTTCAGAAATGAACGAATCTTTCTTGTGGCATTGTAGACTTGGCCATATCAATGAGACACGGCTTGCTAAGTTACATAAAAATGGATATTTGAATTCATTCGAATTTTCATCTTATGATACTTGCCATTCATGTCTCAAAGGAAAAATGACCAAAGCTCCGTTTAGTGGACACGGAGAAAGAGTTACCGAACTCTTAGGACTGGTACATAGTGATGTATGCGGTCCATGTCTACGCATGCCAGGAACGGTTCTTCCTACTTTATTACATTCACTGACGATCTCTCTAGATATAGGCATGTGTTCCTGTTGAAACACAAGTCTGAAGCTTTTGAGAAATTCAGAGAATATAAGCACGAAGTAGAGAACCAAACGAGCAAAAGTATTAAGATCCTTCGATCTGATCGAGGAGAAGAATACTTAAGCAATGAGTTCCTAGATTATCTAAAAGAGAATGGGATTCTCTCTCAGCTTACTCCTCCTTATACACCACAGCACAACGGTGTATCAGAACGAAGGAATCGGACCCTATTAGATATGGTGCGATCTATGATGAGCGATACTGAGTTACCTATTTCCTTCTGGGGGTATGCGTTTGAGACAACTATATACATATTGAATCTAGTTCCATCTAAATCTGTACCTACCACACCATATGAGATATGGAGTGGGAAGAGACCATATTTTAAACGAGTTAAGATATGGGGTTGTCCGGCCTATGTCAAAAGACAAAATCCGGACAAACTCGAGGCACGATCAGTCCTTTGCAAATTTGTGGGATATCCAAAGAATTCTCAAGGATATTTTTTCTACCACGCTGAGGAACAAAAAGTGTTTGTTGCTCAACATGCCACCTTTTTGGAAAAGGAATTTCTTGCAAAAGAAATTAGTGGCAGAGAGGTAGAGCTGGAAGAGGTTCTAGCACCACAAACCGCAACTGATGATTTGTTGGAACCAGAAGATTCAGTAGTACCCGACGAACCCCATCCTCTCCGCCGATCTAGTAGGGTTTCTCGTCCACCTGAGAGATACTACGGTTTTCTCATTGATGGTGGAAGTGAGGATTGCATCATGGAAGATGATGACCCGACTAGTTTCGAACAAGCCATCACGAGTGGTGACTCTGTGAAATGGCTGGATGCAATGCGATCTGAGATGGAATCCATGTACACCAATAAAGTATGGACTTTGGAAAATGCTCCTGAAGGGGTAAAACCCATTGGGAGCAAGTGGATTTTTAAAAAGAAATTTGGTGTAGATGGAAAAGTTGAGACTTTCAAAGCTAGACTTGTAGCAAAGGGATTTCGTCAACGACCAGGTGTGGATTATGACGAAACCTTTTCTCCAGTGGCTATGCTTAAGTCCATCCGGATCTTACTTGCCATTGCTGCATACCATGACTACAAAATCTGGCAAATGGATGTTAAGACCGCCTTTCTAAATGGTGATTTAGAAGAGTGCATGTACATGACTCAGCCAGAGGGCTTCGTAGATAGTGGGAGCAGTGAAAAGGTGTGCAAACTGCTTAAATCCATTTATGGGTTAAAGCAAGTATCGCGGAGTTGGAACATCTGTTTTGATGTAGTAGTCAAAGAGTTTGACTTCATCAAAAACATAGATGAATCTTGTATCTATAAGAAGGTAGTAGAGAGTAAGGTTGTCTTCCTCGTATTGTACGTGGATGACATACTCTTGATAGGAAATGCTATTCCTATGCTGCAATCAGTCAAGCTCTTCTTATCACAAAGATTCTCAATGAAAGATCTAGGTGATGCCTCATGCATATTGGGGATTAGGATCTATAGAGATAGATCCAAACAGATACTGGGATTGTCCCAATCCAGGTACATTGACACCATACTAAAGAGGTTTAGTATGGAAGAATCCAAACGTGGGAACCAACCCATGATCTCTGGACTCACTCTCTCCAAAGAGATGTCTCCCAAGACTGATTTGGAGAGAGCTCGCATGCAAGGGATACCCTATGCTTCGGCAGTAGGGTCTATCATGTATGCGATGCTATGTACCAGACCCAATGTTGCATACTCACTAAGTGTAGTGAGTCGGTATCAAGCAGATCCTGGAGAGAGTCACTGGACGGCTGTGAAGAACATTCTCAAGTACTTGCGAAGGACTAGAGACATCTTCTTGGTGTATGGTAACGGAGAACTCCGGGTGGAGTCCTCTACCGATTCCAGCTTCCAAAGTGATAAGGACGACTCTAAGTCGCATTCGGGTTTTGTCTTTACCCTCAATGGAGGGGCGGTATGTTGGAAGAGTTCCAAACAGGATACCGTTGCAGACTCGACGATGGAGGCTGAATACATTGCTGCCAACGATGCTGCCAAAGAGGCTGTCTGGATGAAGAAGTTCATTAGTGAACTTGGTGTGGTTCCATCCATTGAACATCCAATACCTCTGTATTGCGATAACAATGGAGCTGTGGCTTTGGCCAAGGAACCCAGATCCCATCAGAAACCCAGACATATTCTGAGGCGGTATCACCTGATCAGGGAGATAGTTGATCGCCGGGAGATCGAGGTCAGGAGAGTAGATACGAAGGACAACACTGCGGATCCACTCACGAAGGCCATTCCCCAGATACAGTTTGAGAGATTATTCGGGATGCTAGGTATGAGATACTACAGCAGCTGGCCTTAGTGCAAGTGGGAGATTGTTAGTTATGTATATGCCCTAGAGGCCATTGTTGTACATTTGATGTATATTATGATGGATGCTTAGATATATACAGAGAGGACTTTCTTGCTCGTCATGACAGTATGCTATTTGGTTTCACTTTATCTTAGATATATACAGAGAGGCCATAGTAGTCGATGAGTACATCCTATAACTGTTCCTAGTCGAGGGTATATCGAGACAGGGCATCGATACACCAGAGTAGACTAGCGTATACACATCTTGACCCATATGATGGGCGATGGATGATCCTATATCCATCGGTGTTTGACATCAAGGATGGTGTACGTGTGCTCAGTGGAGACTGGGTACACTAGACGGACTCGCCGAGAACTCCCAGTTGGTAATATACCACACGTCAGATGGCAGTTCTCCGGTGACACGGGTACAGGGTAGTCTGTTGACCCGATATCGTCATAGAGTCTTGTGTGATTCCCACTATGTTTTGATTTCCACCTTACCACGTCCACGAGGGTGTGCAAAACGGTGGCTTTTGGGTACAGTCCCGAATCACATGGAGGCAATGAGCGATAGGAGGGGATTCGTCTCTCCCGGTATAGGGAGTTGATGTCGTGCTGTGTTCGATTGGCTATAACTGGAAGTCCCTGGCCAGGGCTGATATAGAGATTTACTGGTAAGTGTTACTAGTAGTTTCTCGACCTATTATGAGCCTCACATCGACACGACTTATCAGTTACCGGGGTCTGACGTTTACCACCCCTAGACTTGATATGCGACATATCAGACGAACAGACCGGACTGTAAGGGAGTGTTACTGATTGGATTCACAGGAGAACGCACAGGCTAGCATGTTGATCTTCTGATCGCTCAATACCTGGGTGGCTGTTACGTTTAGCTGACCGCTTGCAGCTTGTGGGTGTTTGATATGATCATCACCTGCTACCGGCGTATTGACGATTCTTTAGAGTCCTACACAGAGGTTTCTTGGCTCAGGCGAAACGGAGTAGAGGCACATATGTGATATGTGCAGGACCGAGGATAATGCGATATGAGATACTGTATTATATTCTCGAGATATTTTGATATGAATCGGGACATCAGATCAAGTGTTGATTCGATGAATCGGTACATGATATATTATAGCCGGTTATATTCGATATAGCCGGATCGTTGGATCAAGTGTTGATTCGATGATTTAATGTATAACAATATATATGATATTGTATTACATTATCTAATATTGGCTTACTTTATTATTTCATTTTCTCACTGGATTAATACATTGATATATATGCGATATATGTTAAATGTATTATTTTCTTTTGTTGCAAATATATAATATATATGTGATATATATTATTGTGACATGATATGATTTATTATTAAACATGTTTAAGGATGATTAAATGGGATTAGGGTTAGCTTCTTCTTGTTCATTCTAGAAGCTTTGCTTTTGTCTTGGTTAAGATATTATGGTTGATATTTTTCCATGACTCATTTCTAACCTAACCAAACCCTAACCCTAGTTTATTCTCTACAAACTCTTAGCCTATCATCCTTGACCATGGTTATATAATCAATCATATATATTTCTTTTCTATTCATCACAAAAGGATTATCTTTTCCATTATCATCTTCTTCTCTCTTGAGTTCTAAAAGATAAAGATTACTAGTTAATTCTTATGTGATGATTTCAAGTGAGAAAGTGAATAAAAAGAAAGCATAAATACTACTCCCTCATCCTCATCTCATCTAGCCCATGAGATTAGGGTGTTCATCTCTTTAGAGTGAGAAAGCTTGGGTTTTTGCAACTTCGACGTAGATCATCGGAGATTCGGAACACTTCAAGCTAGCATGAATCGTTCGAGTCGTGGAGCCTCTCTTGAGTCCGGGAGATCATGGATCGCGGCGAAGGGACTTCTACTCGGAGCTTTTGAAGTGAACGAGCGGACTACAAAGGTTGTAATCCTTCACACTTAGATAAAAAGATGTCATCTTGCATGCTAAACCCTAATAATCTAGCAATGATCCCGTCTTTGGGTTGTTCGGCACGTCTAAAATTTTATCCGGGCATGTTTGATGCCTTATGAACCTTCACAAGAGTGGTTAGGAACCCTACAACCCTAACTCGACTTAATGACCGTGTGAAAGCCTTTGAACCCTAGGGTTTGCGGCAGTTCCGCGGCGCCATTAGTGAGGCTTGGGTTTGCCCTTCTACGGCTGGACCACTGATGCTGTGGTATGTACTCGATACTATTAAATTGTACCTATGATGTTGATCTCTTGGGGGGTTATGAGGTTTTGACAATCGATCGAATGGTTCTGCATCATTCGGATATTATGTGATGGGACACATTGCTTGGGAGACTCCAGATACGAGCATAGCCGTTGGAGCGCAGTCCATGCAGCCACGATGAGACGAGTTCGAAGCAGTCGACATTGAAGCAGAGTGAAGTAAAGAGTTCGCAAGAGATTTCGACGAGATGACGTTCCACTCCGCTGACATCAGAGATGCGATACGCACGTAGAGGCATTGTATATGGATATACCTTCCAGAAGGAGTTACGATGAGTATGCAGCCATTCCGGAATAAGAATTAGCTTCAGCAATGGATGATGACTTCCGGGCAATTTGGCAGGAATGAGATTTGAGAGAGAGACCTCGACAGGACCTTTCTGGAATACGATACGAGAAGACCTAGACCCAGGAGTGGTCATATTGCGCACACCCAGCAGGCCAGAGTTCGGCAACATCGACGAGATAGTTGACCCGGTTCGGATAAAGGACCTTACCCAGATGCATTGTGAGTTGATCGAGGACGGACGAGTATTGAGTATTCCTCCGATGGTTGGGGTGCGTTCCCGAGGACCTGTTCGGCCACACATCTTCTATCGAATGATGAAGCTACAGAGTACGTGATTTCGAGCCCGTGCGAGAGACATCGGATTGACCGTGGCCGAGAACAGTGCAGTGCGTAGATAGCATGGCGTGACGTCATAGTGGACGACGATAGAGACAAGTGGAGCCAGAGGTTCGTGCGAGATATTGACGAGCTGTCATTACTTTTTGTCGAGGCTAGAGACCTGATATGCTTACAGAGGCGTTGGGATGCGACCAATTTCCGAGAAAATGTTGTGCTGAGGACACAGATGTCCATCGAGTGAGAAGAGATTATGCAAGAGAGCCAGCCTCCATACAGTTCGGTATAGGCAAGATCGGAAGAGACCTTGAGCAGGATTCCTTCTAGGACACTACTGCAATGATATTTGCACCCAGGATCGGATGTGTCACGGGCATTCAGAGAGCCAGAGGCCGACGCCAGTGACATGCTGCTTTACGAGTGGTCATGAGGATTGACTGAGAGATGACCAGAGAAGTGCCAGAACGGAATCGTCCCCGCTAGCACACTTGACAGGGCCGATGAGCCAATCGATTGTGAGATTGGTAATCCACAGAGAAGATAAAGACCCAGAGACAGAGGATGCCAGACCGTGAGCAAGAGACAAGTAGATATCTTGCGCTGCTAGCATTGGATGCACCGACACCTTCTCGACTTTGAAGGAGGGACTACCGACGACGGTATTTACGATTTGTGATTTTGTGATTCGATTATCACGTATCCGACAACTTGGATTTTTACTGAAATGTTTTAATAGTTGGGGGTTTAAATTTAAATTCGGGGACCGAATTTATTTAAGGGGGGTAGATTGTAACATTTCAAAATAATAAAATATTATTTTTGGGAAATTTATAATTTAATATTATTTTATTGAATATTTTAATAATTCGGTATAATTAAATACAAATACACGGGGAATTTTTTTGGGAAATTATGGAAGATTCTAAAATAGGTTATTTTATGGAATTATGCCATTTTTAAGTTTTTATGGTTAGTTATATGCTAATTAAGTGCTAATCGCGATTAAAAATCGCTAATCGGTATTTTTTTGCAAAACATGCACATATCATTTTTCTTACACTTGTGCATTTTTCCACCATGTTTCTTTTGGGGTTACTATTCTAGTGAGAAGGGTTTAGAGAGGAAAGAAAAGGAAAAGAAAAAGAAATGGAAAAAGATTTTTATATTGAGGTATGGTGAGAGAGAGAGAGGTAAGGTTTCCTTTGACCTTGGACTTAGCCATCTCTTCATTCTCCCTCTCATTTTCTCTCTCCCTCTTCCTCCATCTCCTGCTGCAGCTGCTTCCCCTCTTCATCCTCCCCACTTCAAGCCCCAAATCATCTCACAAATATCACCAAAACCCTACCCCCATTTCATTAAAAGTGTGTATAAGGTCAAGATCTACACATTGGACCAAGGAAGCAAGGATTTTGGCCACTAGGGGCAACTCAAGAAAATTCTTGAGTTGCCAAATGAGGTAATTACTGAACCATTTGCTTAGTTTTAGCGTTACTTATACCCCCATGTTGTGATAGAACCGATATTGTGTGCTTTGTGGACTTAAGGTAAACCTAGTTAGGGTTTGAGGGAAATTTGAGTTATGATGTGAAATTGAGCTCAGTAGAGGTTATGTAAACACCTTAGTGCTAGTATGGAGACCCAAACCTGAGACTTAAGACCCGGAATACGGATTTAGAAACCGATATCGGAAAATTTATGGAATTTGTAAAGGTTTTATGGGATCTGCTATCAACCCGAGACTCTGAAAATTTATTTGGTTGGACAGTGACATGTGCAGGCACCCAGAAAGCTATCACCAAGACCCCAGCCCCTAATTCATTTTCCCAGCCGCAGATTTATTCCGTTTGGCCGCAATTTGCGGCCAGACCTGCCCCATTTTGGCCTATTTTGGTTTTGGTGTCCCCTAATCTGTAAAATTAAGCCCCTGGCATGTGTAGATTTGTCTAGTTTGACCTAGGGTGAAATCTGGAGCCTATTTCCTTAGTTGCTGTTTTGGATTCGTGTTTCCGTATTCCGTATTTATTTTATTCTGCAATTGTGTATTGTGTTTTACCTCGACCATTTGGCGTTTATACGACGATATCGAGGATTGATTGATGGTTTTGAAGGCGTGCCCATAGGTTCTGACATATAGGCCTCTTATCGTATCGTTTTGGGTTTCTTGTGCCGTTTTAGATTTGATTTGATTTTGATGCGCATTACGATACTTTGACGTGTAGGTACCCCATGAAGACTTCCAGACGACAAGTAAGCACGTGATGACATCGACAAATGAAGACACAAGGTGAGTAGATTATATCTATAGGGGGAAGTCGGGTGGATGGCGTATAGCACCCCCGCAATCCGTAGTTGATATACTATATATTATATATGATAGTTATAGTGTGTCATGGATATGGTGTTAGGTGTATTATGGATAGCTTAGGGTTAGAAGTAAACTAGTATAGTTCATAGTCGCGAACCCTAGAATAGGTTTACACCCACACGCGCACCCTTGCATATTCGCTATACTTACACTGTGTTGATGATGATATTGGATGACATTGGAGATGAGTCGATGATTTTGGGCATTGTGCCGTGAGATCGGTGAGGGGATGCGATTTTTACTTGCGATACGACATGTGATCTTAGCGGGCCGTTGGGCATGTGTTTTACCCCCGCTTTCATACTTATATAGATGGTATTGATTTGTACTAAACTTAGATCTGTACCCCAGATTATGTGATATGATGATAATTATACCTGATATTTGATGAGAGGAATGTGATACTGACCCGTACCCAGCTATTGGGATGCCGTACGAAGATTTACCGTACGAGCTTTATATTGATGATAGATCCGCACTCATGACTTGAGGATGTCATATGATATATTGTATCGTACGCGATACTATTGAGGCGGGATCACCGACTATTATATCTATATATCGACTCAGATTTAGGTGGTTTCCATACCCCTCCCGATTGACTTAATACTTAGATCTGTAGTTTGCATAGTAGATGTTAGACTAGACCCGAGTCATACCTATTTCAAAACTACGAATCAGGAATATCTTAAGGACAAGTAAATGGATTCTACAGGTATTTCCAATAGACGTATCTTTCTTAAAAACACCGTAGCCCTTACTTTTGGTAAAAATCCTGATTCGTCTTATTTCAAATGGCATAACTGCATGACATATACATATGGGTGTAGATTCTTTACTGTTGGGTTGATTATTCGATTTCAGCATATTCATGCTATTCACATTGCTTTGCATATGTTTATTGCTATATTACTATCATGTTGCTAGGGCATCAGCACCATTATCGATGATGCGTATGTTCCACGTACACTTGCTTGCCGGCTCACACACCTCATCATCGATAATTGCCATGTCACTACACAGTAGTATTATTGCATCAGGATATGACCTTGTATGTGCATACTATTATTTCCATGTTGCGTGATATACTGTTATACTTGCATTTCATTTATATGTCACATACATCATACTGTATGATTATGTGCATTGAGATATTCGTTTTCATGATATTTTTGGATTTGGGGACCGTGGATATTTCAAGGAGAATATGTAATTGTTTTAAAAACCCGGTTCCTTTGCTATAATATTTCAGTGCGTCCACCATGTGTTTTCTCGGTGCTGAGAGCGACATATGAACCCGAGTCGAGGAGGGGACGAGGCCGATTACGGGTACATGGTGGACCCGGTATGGTACCCCAGGGCGAGAACGGTTTCGCTGTGTAGTAGACGGTGAGCCTGGCAGTGGGACCACTACCTACCGGTGATTGGTTGGACCTGGCGGTTATCCGGAGGATACCGACCATAGTCGATAAATGGATATGGGCGTACTGCCGGGGCCGAGGGCCGATTCTGCAGACAGAGCCCGTGGGCTGATCCGGACTGACGGAGCCCGATAGATGAGGATTTACGTGTCGATGCTAGGCACAGGTTTCATGATGATCTCCATGATTTTGATTATATCCTCATATTTGCATGCATGATGCTTATTGACATTGGGTGACAGGTGGACGGGATCCACATATATACAGACATTGATTACATACAGACTTTGACTACATTGATCATATTTCATTTGTATATATAACAGGGTATAAGGGCGCTGTTATATATACCCTTACACCAATATTAGTGGAATGAGACGCTAATATATGTGTATTGATATCCATTTGATACTTCATCATGTTTACTTCATGCAGACATACCTTACATTTATGACATGTTATTATCTGAGGTACTGGCACGAGTACTTGGCATTACCTACATGATTAGATGTTACATTGCCACATTTTCATGCTTCAGACTTACTCTTGAGGGTTATATTATATAGTGATCGTATTGACCTAGGATTATGTCTTGCATTCGATTTCTGCTTGTAGATATTTTCTATTCATGAGTTGGCAACTCACCCCCGTTGTGCCACCGTTCTTCCAGGGTTTTGCCGTACAGGTTCCGTAGCGGCATTTCAGGCACACTGCTTCCATTTGGGGGACTTGCTTGGGTAGGTAGGTTCTTTTGTATCAGGACCACCCTTGTTGATGTATTATTCTTTTGTATCTAGAAATTCCATCAACCAAAACTTGTATATTGTTTCAGACTCAGACACTAGTGATGTATTATTTCGACCTTAGAGTCGCGCTTAGTAGTGTTACGGTTTTCATGCTTATCTGAGTTTCTTTTGAATTTTGATCCTCGCCATTCGGCGTTGTATAGTATATTGCTTGTATGTTTATTTATCTTTAAAATGGTTTTAGATTTCTGGGCTTTTGGCTTACTTGGATCAGATGGAGTCCTATAGACTTCATATGGTTCAAGGGCCAGTCATGTGCTCTTTCAGGTCGTGACATATCTCTGGGTGTTCTGGGCTACACTCCGACACGACTTATACTGCTATTGGGGGTATGACGTTACCAGCCCCCTAGGCCGATATGCGATACTCATAGACGAACGGACCGGACTGTATGTATATTTTCACTGTTAGGCTCAGTAGGGTTCCAGGATGAGTCCTCTCATCGGCTTTCCTTGAGGTCAGTACATAAACAGCCGTTACGCACTGCTAGTGCCGCTGACGGTTAGTGGTTAAACCCACTGCCAGGGTACTGAGGAGTCATTAGAGTCCCCCACATATAGTTTCCCAAGTTCGGGCGAAGCGTTGTATAGGCCGTATGGTTTTATAGCAGGGTTCGGAAAATGCACGTGCGTTTACCCACGTGTCATATTTCGGGCAGAAAATACTGGTGGGCTTTGGTTTAAGCCGGATCCGAGTATTATACTTTGTAGATATAATATCTTTGTCTCAGTTGCATTTATATTCGGTCGTAATATAAATGCGGGTATGTTTATACTGTTACGGGGTTATCCTGAAATTCGTTTCGGGATCGCTTTTCGAAGTTGCCAGTTTTCTATCATCCGTCTTAAACATTCGGTTTAATACAGATTTATCTTTTCTTGAGGTGAGTCATGAGTGTGGATGGTTCTAGAAGCTTCTAGAAGAGGTGACTAGGTTAGTGAGGTGTTCTTGATTCATTGGATGCATTTAATGATGGATGATGACTAGGTTTATGATTCATTGTATTCATTAATTGTTGATGCAAGGTGTATTATGACTCATTCTCTTCATTAATGTTATGGTCACTCTTTCTAGCTCCTACACTCACCCCCCTTTGATAAGTGGCCGGCCATTCATTTGGTGAGGATGATGGTTGCTTGGAAAAAATGATTTTGATAGTTTTGACTCATGGAAATTTGATAGATACTCATTTCTCATTTTCACCCGATTCAAAAGGCAACTTCATTAACCGTTCATCCATGGTTTTGGATGTAACGAGACAAAGTGTTCTACTCATTCTCTACATCAATCTTGGTCATCTCTTTTGGCAAACTTGATGACCGAGTTGCCTCGGGTCAGAGGCGGGACCCCGTTTAAAGATCCGTTGACGTGGTGCCACCTGGACGAGGAGACCGGAGATCGAGCGAGATCGGAGCAGCCGCAACAAAGCGTGGGATGATGGTTAAAGACCAAAGGACTTGGATCGTTCGGTATAACATTTCTACCCACTTTGTAGTTTGTTGGTTTAGCGATAATGGCAGATCCGGGTTTTAGTATGCGATAGCGCCAGTTAAAAAGTTTTTGTTCCACATTTGGCGCCTGAAAGACGGCTGGGGCGCTACCGTAGACTAACATCAACCATTCCCCATTTAAATTTTAGACGTGCCGAACAACCCTAACCAAGATCTTAGACTAGAGATTAGGCGAAACAAAGCATGTAAACAACTTTACATCTAAGAGTTAGAGATTACAACCTTTGTAGTCCATTCCTTCACTTCTAAAGCTCCGTGTTGAGGTCCCTTCGCTGCGATCATTGAGTATCCGGATTCAAGAGAGGCTCCATGAAGAGAAAGATGCAAGTTTGCTTCCGATCTTCGATAACAAAGATGATCTACCTTGAAGAAACTCAAGCCCAAGCTTTTGCTTCACTAATCAAGTATTAGCAAAGCAAACACCCTAATCTAAGTGGCTAGAATAGATGAGGATGATGAAGTAGGAATTTAGCTCTCATTTATTTTCTATTTCTCACCCATTTTCATCACTAATGAAAATGCTAGAAAGCTTTTCATCAAGGAAGAAGAAGAAGAATATTATCAAAACCTTTTGTGATGAATAATGAAAGTGTAGTGTGGTTAGAAATGCAACCATGGGTTAAGTATGATAACTTAACCCATGTAGAGACTTAACCATGGTCAAGGGTTGGGTTGGGATAACAAATATCTACAAAAATATCTATACAAAATATCTTTGCAAAAACAAAACAAAAGCTTCTAGAAAAATTAACCCAAATCAAACCTTAATCATATTTAATCTCCACTAATCACATTGCATTAATAACCTTAACATGTTACAATATTATATATCACATATACAATATTTATTGTAACAAAATAAAATAATACAATTAACATATATCGCATATATATATCAATGTATTACCCGAGTGAGAAAAAGAATCTTTTAGTGAGCTTATATCAGTTAATGTAATTTAATATATCAAATATATAATTATACATTAAATTATCGAATCAACACTTGATCCGATAATCCGGCTATTTCACAAATAACCGACTAATATAATCTGTATCAGTTCATCGAATCAACACTTGATCCGATGACCCGGCCGTATCACATATACCCGGCCGATATCTCATATCGCGAGAATCTAATACGATATCACATACACGTATTGTTCTCGGTCCCGTACATATCATATATGTGCTCCTATTCCGTTTTGCCTGAGCCAAGAAACCTCTGTGTAGGACTCTAAAGAATCGTCAATACGCCGGCAGTAGGTGATGATCATATCAAACACCCACAAGCTGCAAGCGGTCAGCTAAATGTAACAGCCACCCAGGTATTGAGCGATCAGAAGATCAACAAGCAAGCCTGTACATTCTCCTACGAATCCAATCAGTAACACTCCCGTACAGTCCGGTCTCTTCGTCTGATATGTCGCATATCTCGCCTAGGTGTGGTAAACGTCAGACCCCAGTAGCTTGATAAGTCGTGTCGATATGAGGTCTATAACAGTTCGAGAAACTACTGATAACACTTACCAGTAAATCTCAGCAACCCTGGCTAGGGATTTCTAGTTATAGCCAATCGAACACAGCGCAACATCAACTCCCTATACCGGGAGAGACGAAACCCCTCCTATCGCTCATTGCCTCCATGTGATTCGGGACTGTACCCAAAAGCCACCTTTTTGCAGGCCCTCTTGAACGTGGTATGATGGAAATCAAAGCACAGTGGGAATCACACAAGACTCTATGACGATTTCGGGTCTACAGACTAACCTGTACCAGTGTCACCAGAGAACTGCCATCTGACGTGAGGTATAATACCATCTGGGAGTTCTCGGCAAGTCCGTCCAGTGTACCCAGTCTCTACTGAGCACCTGTATACCTTCTCTGATGTCAAACACTAATGGATATGGGATCATCCATCGCCCATCATATGGGTAAAGAAGCGCATACGCTAATATACTCTGGAGTATCGATGCCCTGTCTCGGTACTCCCACGACTAGGACCATTTGAAGGATGTACTTGGCGACTACACTGTCCCAACTAGTATGATCCGCATCATAGTCCTGGTAGTCAAGTACTCATCCTAAGGGCTTTATCAACATGTAACATAGAGACAATCAGAGTACATGTTAAGATAAAGTGTAACCAGATAACATACTATCATGTCGAGCAAGAAAGTCCTCCCTATATATATGTCCAAGCATCCACTACAATATACATCGTATGTACAGTAATGGGCTCTAGGGCATACATATAGCGCGGGAGGGGCCGTAAGAGGCCTGCTAAGGATGGCCGAGCAGGTTTGCTGCCCGGTGTCTCGTGGCGAGGGCTTTGCTCCTTAAGGATGGGCCAAGCAGGGTTGCTGCCCGGTGCCTCTTGGCGAGGGCTTTGATCCCTGGCGTTGTGGGGGTAGGGAACTACCGGCCAGAGATAACCGAGCAAGGGCGGGCCCGGTTGCCTTTTGGTGAGGGCTTCGATCCTTAGCGCAGGAGGGGCCGTAAAAGGCTGCTAAGTATGGCCGAGCAGGTTTGCTGCCCGGTGCCTCTTGGCGAGGCCTGCTAAGGACGGGCCGAGCAGGGTTGCTGCCCGGCGCCTCTTGGCGAGGGCTTTGATTCTTAAGGATGGGCCGAGTAGGGTTACTGCCCATTGCCTCTTAGCGAGGGCTTTGATCCCTGGCGTTGTTGGGTAGGGAACTACCAGCCAGAGATAACCGAGTAAGGGCGGGCCCAGTTGCCTCTTGGTGAGGGCTTTGATACTTAGCGTGGGAGGGGCCGTGAGAGGCCTGCTAAGGACGGTCCGAGGAGGGTTGCTGCCCGGTGCCTCTTAGCAAGGGCTTTGATCCTTAAGGATAGGCCGAGCAGGGTTACTGCCCGGTGCCTCTTAGCGAGGGCTTCGATCCTTAGCGCGGGAGGGGGCGTGAGAGGCCTGCTAAGGATGGCCGGGCAGGGTTGCTGCCCGGTTTTTTGGCGAGGGCTTTGATCCTTAAGGATGGGCAGAGCAGGGTTACTGCCCGACCTTCTCGGTGCAAGCATCGGGAAGAGGGACAGTTGCAGGGACACGTGCCAGGAATGTGTGGGGGAGGCGAAGCGCCGGAGCCGTGTCGCTTCGGCTTCGTTGAGAAAGGCTCGATGTATGCCGCGTAGCGGCACAGTTGTGTGTGAAACGAGCGACTGTTGGACTCCCTGGGCGCTGTGGGTTATAAAACGGAGGGAGTGCTGATTACTCCTTTCCCCCACACTCAAAACGTAAGAATGGAGGACTTCCCTTTTACCATCCCCGACATCATAAACTTTGAGAACGCGTACCTCTATGACCAGTACTGCACCGAGGACATGGTGCGGTTAGTGATAGGCCGCCTTGAGGATCATTTCGGCCGACTGCTTCCCCGGTGCTCTTCCCTGCTCCAGCTGTTTATGTACTCTATTTGGAGGGCGTCACCGGGGCTCTACAACCCCTTGTCCGAACAGCTGAGGGACGAGATGGTTGGTAAGCTAAAGTCTCTGTGGCGCTTCGGCCTGATCTCCGCGGCTCGGCGGGATCGCTCGGCGACGCTCATCCTTGAGTGCTACCATTTGAGGCACAGTGCCGACGTTCGCGGGCGGCATCGGGGGAAGAGGTCCGAGGCTGCGAAGGCTCGGTTGGTGGAGATATCCTCGGAGTACCATGAGAAATGTTCTCTGCACCCCATCTCCCGCTATTGTAATTTTTCTTTTCCGATGTACGGCTGAGGAGCCTATAGTACCCTTTTGAATAAACAAAACCCTTCTTTTTGCAATGTTTATTGGCCTCTTCTTATTATATAGACAGAAAGATCTTGGGAGAAAAGCTTACATTGCATCAGTAAAAGAAGTACACACTAGTAGATGTTATTTTTATTGGTACGGTTTGAGCTCCTTGGCGGTGTAAGGCCATAAAAAACGATCGACTTGGTCTCCGTGGCCTTCATCCTCGGATGGTTGTTGGCTTCCACGATCGGCCTGGGGTAAGCCTCGCAGGTACCCGACGTACCCTCCGCTGTCACGACTATGATTTGGCCGATTGTTAACTCTCCGAGAGGGAGACGCCACTCCTGCTCGCGGTCGGCTTGCCGCTTATCCCGCAAGTACGCTGCCAGGTGTCCCGAACGGATGAGCTACTCAATGTAGTCTCGGAGCTGCTTACAGCTCTCCGTGGAGTGGCCCTGTGACCCGTGGAAACCGCAGAAGCGGCCCCGGGTGCGCTTCGCTACCATGCGCGAGACCGGGGAAGCTTGAAGAACCCCTTTCCCTTAGCCTCCTCTTGCAGTACCGTCTGGGAGACGTTGAGCGGGGTGTACTCCTGAAACTTTGGGGAGTAGGGCTTTGGCCATTCAAGTCTCCTTCTTTCATCCCTCGCCCTTTTCTTTTCATCGGTTTGCTCTGCCATGGGGAGATTTGCGTTACCTCGGACTCGAGCTGGATCCACACTCGGTCCAGGCCTTTACCTCGGCCATTGTCTTAGGTTGCGCTAATGCAAAGGAGCGTAACCACTCCTTGTGCTTAAGCCTAGACCTGAGTGCTGTAATGACCGTCTTGTCCCGGTGCTCTGGGACCTCGAGAAGGGCGTTGTAGAAGCGGGTGACGTACCCTTTGAATATTTCTTTGTCCCCACTCTTGATTGTGAAGAGATGGTCGACGGTCCGTTTCCGCCGTCTGTTCCTGACGAAGTGGCCAAGGAATTGGGTGGCCAGCTCGTCGAAGGTTGAGATCGAGTGTGGCGCGATTCCTCGGAACCAGTCTCGTCTGGATCGGATGAGAGTGGCCGGGAAAGCTCAGCATTGGGCGGTGTTAGAGTTATCTTGGAAGCTCATTCCCGCGGTGAATGCGTCCAAGTGGTCCTTCGGGTCAGACTTTTCGTCGAAGAGAGAGACTTTTGGGGGCTTGTTTTGGGAGGAGACATGGATGGCGAGTAGCTCCTCGATGAAGGGTTTTGTGAGCGAGTCGGTGGCGTACTTAGCCCCGTCGCTCGTGTGATGACCTTCCCGATGCATACCTTCGATCTTCTTTTCGAGGGCGTCGAGTCGGCCGTGGTACCCCGTCGATTTGGCACATTCTGATCTTTGGCATTTGCTATTGGAGGCCAGGACCTGGGCACGGTCCCGGTACCTTTCAATGAGGTTCCTTAGGTCCCCTGGCGAGGTAGTCTTCGAGCTGTCGTAACGAGTCCCATCCGTGCGACCTCGTCGAGGGAGGGGGTGTCGGTCATGCCTGGGAGAAGGCGAGATGACCGACATCTTATCGGGAGGGACGGGGGTGCGAAGGGGCTCAGGGCGAGGTGCTCTGGCGACGGACCTCGGTGTTGAACTGTGGGGCACCCAGCGGGTCATAGAATGTGTTGTCCCGGGTGATCTACGGCCGTGTGAGGCAGCGAGGCGGTGGTCGTCCGTGCCGACGCGAGCGGAGTCTTCTCTCCCTCGATGGGGGTCACAGTCCCGAGGTGGGGGAGCGGCGACCTGGATAGCTTGCCCTGCCATTTGGACACGGACGAGCGCATCCATGATGGACGCTAGTCGATCTATCCGGGCGGCTAGGGCGTTGATGGAGTTCGGGAGAGGATATTCGTCCATGCCTCCATTGTGAGGGAGGCGGCGGCTAGTGCTTGGATCGTCATGGCGCTCGCTCGCCATTGAATGGAGATCGGAAGATGAACTTTGTTCAGTGGAGTCAAGAAGTTTCCCACAGACGACGCCAGCTAACGGATGTCGGATTGCGTCAAGATGTTACCTTCCGTAGATCGTCTGGGTGCCAAAGTGGACGGCTGAGATTAGAGTTGGAGGTTGCCTCTTGGTCCGTGTGGATCTCAATGGGTTTGAGGTTGTTGGGGCCGAGCTACCTGCAAGGAAGTCTCGGGGTGGTTGTACCACCGAGGAGCCTCCGACGATTAAGTTAGACCGGGTATTTGAGCAGAGTAACGGCCTAGTGGGGAAAAATGGCTTACTTGAACCGTCTGAAGGAGGGGTTTATATTGTGGCAGCAGCAGGCAGGCAGGCGCGAGAATCACGCCGCCGTTGCGCTCCCGACGTCACGCCCGCGTGATAGGCGGGATCCCGCATTAATGGCGAGGCAGGCTCGTTAATGGAGGATCGTGATGGCGTGGAACGCGGGACGTGGCCGGCGGATATCTCGCCCAAGGCGAGATTCGCGGAAGTGAGGCGGATTCGCTTGTGGTCGGTGCCGTTGGTCGGTCGATGGGACCGAGGAAGATAAGCTCGGCGGGTGGCTCGGGGACGAGCGAAAGGCCATGGGATCTAGGTTCTGCTATAGCCCGTAGGCGAGTTGAGAGGGCCGAGGAGGCCAGTTGTGTAGGGAGCTCGGAGACGAGCCAACGGTCGACTGTAAGACGGGCATAGGAGTGGCCTGGTCGGCCACAGTAGGTCCTTTCTTGCAAGCTCCGGGACACGTCATCTGCCATGTGCCACGACCTGGGAGATCACCGATATCGAGCATCATCAGACAGCCTTGGGCAACTTGTGGGACCCACACTTCTTGTAAGTCTACGGTAGCGCCCCGGCCGTCAATCCGAGGCCAAATGCGGAAACAAAAACTTTTTAGGAAACCGGCGCTATCGTAGTCATTCACCTGGATCGAACCATTAACACTAAACTAGCTAACTACTAAGAAGTGAGAGTGGCTATATCGATCGATCCGTGTCCTTCGGTCTTTGTCCACCATCCCAAGCTCCTCGCGGCATTTCCGATCTCCGGTCTCTTCGTCGGAAGGGCACCACATCAATGAGTCTTTTTACGGGCTCCCACTTCATCCGAAGCAACTCGGACACGAAGTTTGCTAGCCGACGTTTCCAAGGTGAAGTAGAGAATGTGTGTGATAACTTTGTCTCAAGCATCCATTGATTCTCAACACATGAGAGTGTATGGATGGAGGTTGAAGATGAAGCCGTGGTGGAATTTGTGAGCTAGAGGAAGAAGAAGAGGAGGAAGAAGAAGAGAGCTTTCTTTGTTATTGTGTTGAATTATTGTGAGAGCACTAGAATGAAAAATCTAAGAGCCAACCCCAAGCCTATGGCTACCCTCTCTCTTTCCATCCATCAATTCAACACAATAAACAAATCATAATGTGACATTAGCACAAATAAAGAGACCATGAGTCACTAAACATGTCCATGTCACATTAAATGCACCTCATCATGAACTAAGCTCATAATTTCCACTAAAATAAACATTACCCTAAATGTTAGTCCAACAAAAAGATAAGGCAACATCTAAATTAAACTCGTGACGGATCACAAGGATACCCCTCACCTGTATATACATAGCTGCATCCGCATTCCGACTGAATGCAAATGCGATGAGACTAAAGTAATCCAACAAATCTAATACTAGGATCCAGCTTAAACCAAAGCCCACTAGTATGATCCGTCCGATCATGATCCGTGCACAAGTGCACGTATATGATCGAACCCTGCCATAATATCATACGACCTCTACAACGTTTCGCCCGAAACTTGCGAAACTGTCTGTGGGGGACTCTAAAGACTCGTCAATACACCGGCAGTGGATTTAACCACTAGCACGTCAGTGGTACTAGCTGTACGTAACGGGATATCAGGTATTGACCAAAAGGGAGGTCGATGAGCGAATTCATCCTAACACCCCACTGAGCCTGTCAGTGACAATATCCGTACAGTTCGGTCCGTTCGTCTATGAGTATCGCATGTTGGGCCTAGGGGGTTTGTAAAAGTCAGACCCCCAAAAGCGGTACATGTCATGTCGGAGTGTAGCCCAGAACACCCTGAGATACTACTGGAATACCTACCAGTAAATCTCCTGTCTTGGCCAAGGACTTCGTGTAATGGCTCTCCTAGACACAGCGCGATCTCACCCCCAATACCGGGAGAGACGAAACCCCTGCCGATCCGCTCACTGCCTCCATGTAGCTCGGGACTGTACCTAACTAAAACCTGTTTGCACGACTCCTTTGAGCCGTGGTAGGGTAGTAATCAAAGCACAGTGGGAACTCACACGAGACAAATGACGATCTCAGGTCGATGAACAAACCTGTACACATGTCACCAGGGAACTGCTGTCTGACGTCAGGTATAATACCAACTAGCATGTTCCCGGCGAGTCCTGTCCGGTGTACTCATAACCCAATGAGCACTGAAGGGATACGGCAGCGCCCCGGCCGTCGAAACGCGGCCAAAATGTGGAACAAAAATTTTCTAAACTGGCGCTACCGCTACCCGATTTACGGATCGACCTTAAACCCTAAGCAAACTAACTAAGAGTTAGAAAGGTTATACCGAGTTGATCCGTGTCCTTCGGTCTTCATTTCAATCTCCTAGTGATCCTTTGACGATGTTTGGTTGCCGGTCTTCCTCCATCTCCGATGATCCACCCGAGGGAAACAGCGCAAGCTCCAATCTCGTCGAACGAGGTAACCAACGCTCCAAAGTCGCTAGCGATGGAGAGTGAGGGTGTATGAAAGTGTCACTACCATTTTCTCTCAAAATTTTTTGCTCAATGAGCAAGCATAGAAGATGAATGAGGTGAGGGAAAACCATGGCATGAACAAAAGAAATTGGCTAAGTATTTTGTACGAATGAGAGAGTGGGAGTAATGTGTAATGAAATGTAATATCAAAACCAAATGAAATCAATCTCCCACCACCAATAAAGTGGCCGGCCCCCTCTCTCATCCATACAAAAAAATCATTTTCATTTTCCATCATTTTGCATTAAACAAATGAGACCATACCATGCTACATGCACAAACCTATGCCACAAATCACATCACCTTTTCCACCTCATTAATAAAAACAAATGAATTTCCCTAAATGGAAAATCATATAAATGAGGTGGCATCTTCTAGAAGCTATTCCGTATAAAATACGGAATACATGCCGGTACATGTATCGAAATACATATACGCGTATTCGTACCAAAATACGAATAGCCGAGAGAGAAAACGAATAGTGAACAATAATACTAGAATACGTATATACAAATACAAATATAAATTATTAAATCAAAATCCGATTTAATAATCCGGCTTAATCCTAAGCTGCTACTATTATCTGTTAGTTGTATGTATGCCCTAGAGGCCAGTATTGTACAGATGATGTACATTATATTAGATGCTTGGACATATATAGAGACGACTTTCTTGCTCGATATGATAGTATGCTATCTGGTTACTCTTTATCTTAACATGTATACTAGTCTCTTTATACTGTCTTATAGTTACATGTTGGTAAAGCCCTTAGGATGAAGGGCCGGCCTAGCACCTCGTCAAGGGTCCGGTAGCATCATACATGCCATAATCAAAATTTTAGAGGTGTTAAGTTAACCCGACAAGAATTGAAACTAGAAGTTTTAGGGATTCATACAACTAAACATCACATGCAATTGTAAAACTATCACTAAGAGGAAAGATTACAACCTTTGTAGATCTTCCTCGGTGACTCCTTGGCACTATGAGAGTTTGTAATGGATCGATGGAAGCCTTCCTTGTCCACGATGATCCACCCGAAGTCCCTTTGCCCAAAGCTCCTTACCTTACTTGTTTCACAAACGAAGTAGAGTAAACACCCTACACAAATCGGCTAGAGGTGTGTAGTATGATGATGTAGTTTATGTTCTTCAATTGAAATCCTTTCTTTTATCAACTTTCACTCAAGTAAGAAATCAAGAGAGGAAGAAGAAAATTATGGTGGCTTGAGCTTTCTATCATATCACATATGATAACTTGTATTCTTCACACCCTTGCACTCAATTTTTTTCCTTGTTGTGTGCTTCTAGTTTCATATCACATATGAAGCTATTTATAGTGATAATAAAGGAATAATCACCATTATTCCATTACCACCATAATTATGAGTGGAAATTCTTTTCCTAAAGAATTAAGCATGGTGGAAATTCTTTTTACTAAGTTAAATAAAGATTACCCACTAAGAAATAATGGAGCATTAGTGGATATTCTTTACATTAACTTAAAATGATAAATACAAATTAAAAGCTTCAATATAAGTCTTATATTGCCATCATTCTTGTATCAACAACCATGATACTATGTATGCATGTATGTGTCCATGCACATCATCATGTGCATACATGCATGCATACAAAAGGATTTACTTAAAGAATTTATCTAAATGTAATTAGTTAAATCAACACTTGATTTACCAAACCGGTCATATCTCATACGATCCGTCAAATAGAAAATGCCCGATAAATATACGTTATCACATAACCGTATTTAATCGGGTCCCGCGCATATCTCATATGCACACCACATCTTTTGCCTGAGCCAGGAAACTTCATTGTAGGACTCTAAGACTCGTCAATACGCCAGCAGTAGATGATGATCATATCAAACATCTACAAGCCGCAAGAGGTCAGCTAAACATAACGGCCACCCGGGTATTGAAACGATCAGAAGAAAACCAGCGAAGCTGTAAAAACTCCCGTCGAGCCAACTGGTAACACTTACCGTACAGTCCGGTCTCTTCGTCAGATATGCTGCATATCAAGTCTAGGGATGGTATCGTCGACCCCAGTAACTCAATAAGTCATGCTGGTGTATGGCTCATAACAGATCGAGAAACTACTGATAACTCTTATCAGTAAATCTCAGCAGCCCTGGCCAGGGACTTCATGTTATAGCCAATCGAGCATAGCACAACATCAACCCCCAATACCGGGAGAGACGAAACCCCTCCTATCGCTCATTGCCTCCATGCGCCTCGGGACTGTACCCAAAGACCACCTGTTTGCACGACTCAGTAGAGCCGTGGTAGGGTGGAGATCAAAGTATAGTGGGAGGACACACAAGACTCTATGACGATCTCGGGTCTACAGACTAACCTGTACCAGTGTTCCTAGAGAACTGCTATCCGACGATAGATATAATACCACATAGGAGTTCTCGGCGAGTCCGTTCAGTGTACCCAGTCTCCACTGAGCACCCGCATACAATCTTTGGTGTCTCCTCACCAGATGGATATGGGATCATCCATCACCCATCATATGGGACAAGAATAGCATACGCTAGTCTACTCTGGAATATCGATGCCCTGTCTCGATACACCCTCGACTAGGAACAGTTCAAGGATATGCTTATAGACTACTTGTGCCCCACTAGTATGATCCGCATCATAATCACAATAGTCAAGCAAATATCCTTTGGGCTTTATCAACATGTGTAAATGATTAAATCTACATGTACAGATAAAGTAAACCAGATAGCGTACTATCATTTTGAGCAAGAAATTCATCTATCTCCATAGATAATATGTCCAAGTTTCCACTATCCATATAATGGCCTTTAGGGCATACAAATTACTAACAATCTCCCACTTGCACTAAGACCAATTATTGGCGTATCTCATACCCAACATTTCAAATAGTCGCTCATGCTGAGGCTGTGGAAGTGCCTTGGTGAATGGATCCACTGTGTTATCCTTTGTATCTACTCTCCGAATCTCGATCTCCTGGCGATCAACTATCTCCCGGATCAGATGATATCTCCTTAGGATGTGTCTAGATTTCTGATGGGACCTTGGTTCTTTAGCTAATGCTATAGCTCCATTATTATCGCAATACAATGGTATTGGATCAACAATGGTTGGAACTACTCCTAGTTCCGCAATGAACTTCTTCATCCAGACGGCTTCCTTAGCAGCATCACTTGCAGCAATATACTCAGCTTCCATCATGGAGTCTGCAACGGTGTCCTGTTTGGAACTCTTCCAACTAACCGCTCCTCCATTTAGGGTAAATACAAACCCTGAGATTGATTTACTGTCATCCTTGTCACTTTGGAAGCTTGAATCGGTAAAGGCCTCCATCTGGAGATCCCCATTACCATACACCAAGAACAATTCTTTAGTCCTTCGTAAGTACTTAAGAATGTTCTTCACTGCTATCCAATGTTTCTCCCCTGGGTTGGATTGATACCTGCTTACCACAGCCAGTGCATAAGCTACATCAGGGCGAGTACACAACATCGCATGCATTATAGATCCCACGGCTGAAGCGTAGGGTATAATGCTCATGCGAGCTCTCTCTTCATCAGTCTTCGGACAGAAGTCCTTGGAGAGAGTGATTCCATGACTAGCAGGTAAGGCACCACGCTTGGAATCTTCCATACTAAACCTCTTTAGAATGGTGTCTATGTACTTTGATTGGGACAGTCCCAATAACCTCTTGGATCTATCTCTATAGATCCTAATGCCCAAAATGCGCGAGGCATCACCCAGGTCATTCATGGAGAACCTTTGTGATAAGAATAGTTTGACCGATTGTAGCATAGGAACATCATTTCCTATCAGGAGAATGTCATCTACGTACAATACGAGGAATGTGACAGTACTCCCTACAATCTTCTTATAAATACATGGTTCATCTTCATTTCTGATAAAATCAAACTCTTTGATTGTATCATCAAAGCAGATGTTCCAGCTCCTTGAGGCCTGCTTTAATCCATAAATGGATTTAAGCAATCTACATGCTTTCCCGCTGCTCCCACTATCAATGAAGCCCTCTGGCTGATCCATAAAAACACATTCTTCTAAATCACCATTTAGAAATGCAGTTTTCACGTCCATCTGCCAGATTTCATAATCATAGTGAGCAGCAATAGCAAGTAGGATCCTAATGGATTTAAGCATTGCTACCGGAGAGAAAGTTTCATCATAGTCCAAGCCTGGTCTTTGACGAAAACCTTTCGCTACAAGCCTTGCCTTATAGGTCTCCACCTGTCCATCTACACCAATCTTTCTCTTAAAGATCCATTTGCACCCAACGGGTTTTATCCCAGGAGGTGCAACGTCCAAAGTCCATACTTTGTTGGTGTACATTGACTCCATTTCGGATCTCATTGCTTCCAGCCATTTCACTGAGTCACCACTCGTGATAGCTTGCTGAAAACTAGTAGGGTCATCATCATCCATGATGCAATCTTCTCTATCACCATCTATGAGAAACCCATAGTATCTCTCTGGTGGGTGAGAAGTCCTACTAGACCTCCTGAGCGGCTGAGGTTCTTGAAGTTCTACTGCAACATCAGTTTCAACCAATTCCTCCTGAGTAATTTGTGTCTGTAGAACCTCTTCTAGTTCTACCACATTGCCATTAGTACTTTCCGTAAAGAACTCATTTTCCAAAAATGTGGCATGCTGAGCAACAAACACCTTTTGTTCCTCTTTGTGGTAGAATAGATATCCATACGAATGTTTTGGATACCCCACAAATTTACACATGACCGATCGTATCTCGAGTTTGTCTGGATTCTGCTTTTTAACAAAAGCCGGACAACCCCAAATCCTAAACCTTTTAAGAGATGGTCTCTTTCCATTCCACATCTCATATGGAGTGGTAGACACGGTCTTGGTTGGCACCCTGTTCAATAGATACATTGCTGTCTCCAATGCATGTCCCCAAAAAGAAAGCGGTAACTCAGCATCACACATCATGGATCATACCATATCCAATAGGGTCCGATTCCTCCGTTCTGACACACCATTGTGCTGCGGTGTGTAAGGAGGAGTGAGCTGAGAGAGAATCCCATTCTCTTTTAAGAAGTCTAGAAACTTTGTACTTAAATACTCTCCACCTCGATCCGATCGAAGTTTCTTGATGCTCAAGCCTGTTTGCTTCTCTACTTTAAGTTTATACTCCTTGAATTTCTCAAAAGCTTCAGATTTGTGCTTTATCAAAAACACGTGTCCGAATCTTGAGAAATCATCAGTAAAAGTGATGAAGTATGAAAAACCACCTCTTGCAAGTGTAGACATTGGTCCGCATACATCACTATGTATGAGGCTTAAGAGTTCACCAGCTCTCTCTCCGTGTCCACTAAACGGAGTTTTGGTCATTTTACCTTTGATACAAGACTGGCAAGTCGCATAAGATTTATATTCAAACGTATTCAAATATCCATCTTTATGTAGCTTGTTTAGTCTTGTTTCGTTAATATGACCAAGTCTATAATGCCAAAGAAAAGCTTCATTTATATCTGAAAACTTTCTTTTACTAGTATGTTGTATATTGAAAACTGTGTGTTGGTTCAGGATGTAAATACCGTTATTTAGTGTACCAAACCCAATCAACTCTTGATTTAGGTTAATGTTCATAACATTATTTTGCAACATAAAATGATATCCTTCATTGTCCAACAAAGAAACGGATATAATATTACATAACATACTTGGTACAAAATAACACGGGTTCAAAACCAAAATACTTCCTGAAGGCAACCCTAGATGATACTCTCCCACGGATACAGCATGTATATTGGAACCATTTCCAACCCGCAGAGTATGATCTCCTACCTTTAAAACTCTACTATTTCTCAATCCCTGCATACAATTGCAGATGTGAGAACCAGAACCGGTATCCTATACCCAGGATGCAGAGTTTAAAGAAAAATAATTTTCAGTTACAAAAACACCTGAAGTGGAAGCATCAGCATGCTTCTTCTTCTTGAGATCAGCAAGATATTCAGCACAGTTGCGTTTCCAATGTCCTGACTTTTTACAGTAAAAACATTCTCCTTTTCCACTTCCCCCAGTCCCTGCTTTGTCTTTCCCCTTCGCCTTTCTAACTCCACCTTTCTGTTTGATGGACTTCTTCTTCTTCTTTCCCTTGGCCTTAGCTTTTGGGAATGAAGAGGAAGATGGCCCAGCAACCAGAGCGGGAGTCCTTGCCGTTTTCAATGTGTTCTCTGCACTCCTCAACATATTGAGAAGTTCAGGCAATGATTTCTCCAAACCATTCATATTGAAATTTACTATGAATGGAGCAAAGGCAGGGGGGAGAGACTGAAGAACAATATCCGTATATTGCTCATTATCCATGGTCCATCCCAGTCCCTCAAGTTCTTCAATAAGACCAATCATTTTCAAAACATGGTCTCCTACTGATGTACCGCGGCCATTCGCATCTGAAACAGCTTTCTAGATGCCTCGTATCTTAAGGTACGAGTTTGCTCTTCATACAACTCCTTTGTATGAAGAAAGATGGATTGCACATCCATATTCTCGTGTTGCTTCTGATGGACATTGTCCATAGAAGCGAGCGCGAGGCACTTGGCCGTGTTGCAGTCAATTTCCCAAGTTTTACAGATCTCCCTATCCGCGACAGATGATTCAGGTCCTGGGACGGGTGGGGGTTCAGTATTGAGGACATATGATACCTTATCATATGAGAGTGCAATGTTCAAGTTCCTCAACCATTCTTTATAATTTGGTCCTGTAAGTTTATTTTTCTCAAGTAGAAGCTTAAGTCCTGACATCTGTAACTGCCATTTGGAGAGAGAAAAGGATACACTTAGCGAATTGCTCTTTCAAAGAATTAGATTGGTTATTATTTTATCTAATCAATGTCTCCCACTGCTTTTAATCAAATTTTCTTTCAAAACCTGAAAAGAAAACTAACCAGGAATAATTTTCCTGGAAGTAACATTTACTTACAGTGAGATCGAGATCCAACTATCATATAGATGGTATGCAATCTCATTGCAAATTTCAACTCTTGAAATTCCCGATATGGTTTTTACCCCTAGTCACTTATGACCTTGGCTATGGTCAACAAATCATAAGTACTAGTCAAATTCTACCCGTCATTTCGTGATTAATTAGACCCACCCATATGACCCTTGACTATGATCAACATAATCACATGAATGTCCTAACTAATCGCATCATATGCTTTGTAGGAATTCATCACTTAGCTACCGTACACTACGCCTCGGCTATGGTCGACAAACGTAGCACGAATACTAAGTACTCTGCTTCCTAAAATGACGGAGGGTTGCGGATGGTTTTTAAGAAAACCTTTAACGCTTTGAACTTGATCTCGTTGTAGAATCAAACGGTTAAGAAAAGGAGTGGCTTAAGCTCCGCATCTTCTTGAAACTTGCATTTTTCATAAAAAGCCGAGTTTGTTTCAAATCTGATTCTACAACATCATTAGGTTTCTTTTCTTTACATTAATCTCATTAATGTGATCCCATCATTTAAGTTCCTAAGCCATCACAGAATAGAACGTATACTTATACCATCCGCATTCGCCTCAGTGTCCCGTTATGCACCGTTAGGTTACTTAACTAACGGCATAGCGGGGCGGGACTAGCGCGGGTGTAAAATATAAGCAACGTTTATTATATATCATATATAATAATAATCCATTCGTCTCAGATACTAAGTAATCACATTACAGAATATCAACAGCAGAAGCATATAAAAGGATATCTAGGACGTCCGTATTTTGTATCGAGCCAACAATAGAAAATACGGATTCCACGGTCGTGATGAATAGCCAAGCCCACACCCTTAGACCCCTACGAGAGCGGCAAGTGATCCCGCCAATTCTAGAGTTTAGGAGACCCGGTATCGACTGCTCGAGATGGCCTCCCACTGAACCCTAGAACCCGATCACTTGTGCTCCCCTCCTTGGGTCTATCCTAATACGGAAAAGTAAATAATATACAATTGATTTATTACATGAATGAAAAATAAAACTCTCATCTCACATAAAAACCCCCGGCTATTCAATCGCGACAATCCTGCTCATCATATCTCAGCAACACATAATATCTCATATCATCAACGTAAGTAAGTATGCGTGTCCCGATTGTCGTTGACGTATAGCAACGAAAACGGCGATACACCACATACTACACTTACGGTCGCAGAAAATAAAATGAAAAACTACAACATTTGGAATCCACAATTATCTTAGACATCATAAATACGAAATATCACATACTTCGTATTTCATGCCTAACTATATGAATTCCATATATTGTATCACATTTCAGATAAATAGACAATGTTAAACTTTTCGATCGAATATACAAACACCGTGGATTTCCCTAACTGCACAACACTTGAGCCGAGTTCAAAAATTTCTAGAACATGCCACAACACCTTATGGACAAACCGTAGAAGGGCCAAACCAACGCCTCACATGTGGCAACGCTAAACTACCACAAACCCTAAGGTTCAGTGATAGTTTTGACGGTCACATAATCGAGTTAAGGTTATGTTCTTCTAGAGTGTCCACAAATACGCTTGCATGTTTTTCGAAAATTTCGAACTAGGGAAAAATCCAACACTTGGAATTTTTCCAATACGGGAAAAAACTGTGTTTCTAATATTCGTTCAAACATTTTAACACGTTCTAAAAATCTGAAAATCTGAACGAAATTAAACTTTTCCAATCGAATCACCAAAACCAATTTATCTCCAGAACACTCAACACTTGAGTGAGTTTTAAACATTTCAGAGGCATATTTAGAATTTATCAGGTCCTGTGCAAAATTTTTTTTTTTATGAGGGCACTGTTCCGCCGCGGAAGGGCGGCCGAAGCCATGGTTTGGCCGCCCATCCGCGGCTCTTTGAAGGGATCGTCAAAATTTTTTTTTATGGTTATTCTTAGAAAAGCCTGCTGAATTTTTTAAGACCTTCAAATTTGGAAAAATCCAATTTTCAAAAAATTTCCAGAGAGCTGTCAAAAACAGATATTTCGTGGTTTGATCGGACTTTTAATTTCGCCTGCACATCGCCTAAAGCTCTAGCTTGGCTCTGATACCACTGAAGGGCCGGCCTAGCACCTCGTCAAGGGTCCGGTAGCATCATACATGCCATAATCAAAATTTTAGAGGTGTTAAGTTAACCCGACAAGAATCGAAACTAGAAGTTTTAGGGATTCATACAACTAAACATCACATGCAATTGTAAAACTATCACTAAGAGGAAAGATTACAACCTTTGTAGATCTTCCTCGGTGACTCCTTGGCACTATGAGAGTTTGTAATGGATCAATGGAAGCCTTCCTTGTCCACGATGATCCACCTGAAGTCCCTTTGCCCAAAGCTCCTTACCTTACTTGTTTCACAAACGAAGTAGAGTAAACACCCTACACAAATCGGCTAGAGGTGTGTAGTATGATGATGTAGTTTATGTTCTTCAATTGAAATCCTTTCTTTTATCAACTTTCACTCAAGTAAGAAATCAAGAGAGGAAGAAGAAAATTATGGTGGCTTGAGCTTTCTATCATATCACATATGATAACTTGTATTCTTCACACCCTTGCACTCAATTTTTTTCCTTGTTGTGTGCTTCTAGTTTCATATCACATATGAAGCTATTTATAGTGATAATAAAGAAATAATCACCATTATTCCATTACCACCATAATTATGAGTGGAAATTCTTTTCCTAAAGAATTAAGCATGGTGGAAATTCTTTTTACTAAGTTAAATAAAGATTACCCACTAAGAAATAATGGAGCATTAGTGGATATTCTTTACATTAACTTAAAATGATAAATACAAATTAAAAGCTTCAATATAAGTCTTATATTGCCATCATTCTTGTATCAACAACCATGATACTATGTATGCATGTATGTGTCCATGCACATCATCATGTGCATACATGCATGCATACAAAAGGATTTACTTAAAGAATTTATCTAAATGTAATTAGTTAAATCAACACTTGATTTACCAAACCGGTCATATCTCATACGATCCGTCAAATAGAAAATGCCCGATAAATATACGTTATCACATAACCGTATTTAATCGGGTCCCGCGCATATCTCATATGCACACCACATCTTTTGCCTGAGCCAGGAAACTTCATTGTGGGACTCTAAGACTCGTCAATACGCCAGCAGTAGATGATGATCATATCAAACATCTACAAGCCGCAAGAGGTCAGCTAAACATAACGGCCACCCGGGTATTGAAACGATCAGAAGAAAACCAGCGAAGCTGTAAAAACTCCCGTCGAGCCAACTGGTAACACTTACCGTACAGTCCGGTCTCTTCGTCAGATATGCTGCATATCAAGTCTAGGGATGGTATCGTCGACCCCAGTAACTCAATAAGTCATGCTGGTGTATTGCTCATAACAGATCGAGAAACTACTGATAACTCTTATCAGTAAATCTCAGTAGCCCTGGCCAGGGACTTCATGTTATAGCCAATCGAGCATAGCACAACATCAACCCCCAATACCGGGAGAGACGAAACCCCTCCTATCGCTCATTGCCTCCATGCGCCTCGGGACTGTACCCAAAGACCACCTGTTTGCACGACTCAGTAGAGCCGTGGTAGGGTGGAGATCAAAGTATAGTGGGAGGACACACAAGACTCTATGACGATCTCGGGTCTACAGACTAACCTGTACCAGTGTTCCTAGAGAACTGCTATCCGACGATAGATATAATACCACATAGGAGTTCTCGGCGAGTCCGTTCAGTGTACCCAGTCTCCACTGAGCACCCGCATACAATCTTTGGTGTCTCCTCACCAGATGGATATGGGATCATCCATCGCCCATCATATGGGACAAGAATAGCATACGCTAGTCTACTCTGGAATATCGATGCCCTGTCTCGATACACCCTCGACTAGGAACAGTTCAAGGATATGCTTATAGACTACTTGTGCCCCACTAGTATGATCCACATCATAATCACAATAGTCAAGCAAATATCCTTTGGGCTTTATCAACATGTGTAAATGATTAAATCTACATGTACAGATAAAGTAAACCAGATAGCGTACTATCATTTTGAGCAAGAAATTCATCTATCTCCATAGATAATATGTCCAAGTTTCCAGTATCCATATAATGGCCTTTAGGGCATACAAATTACTAACAAGGATGTGTACTTGACTACCTGGACTATGATGCAGATCATACTAGTGGGGACATAGTAGTCCATAGGTACATCCTTCAAGGTCCCTAGTCGTAGGTGTATCGAGACGGGGCATCGATATACCAGTGTAGACTAGCGTATACGCTTCTCGACCCATGAGATGGGCGATGGATGATCCCATATCCATTGGTGTTTGACATCAGAGATGGTATACGGGTGCTCAGTGGAGACTGGGTACACTGGACGGACTCGCCGAGAACTCCCAGATGGTATTATACCTTACGTCAGATGGCAGTTCTCAGGTGACACTTGTGCAGGTTAGTCTGTAGACCCGAGATCGTCATAGAGTCTTGTGTGATTCCCACTGTGCTTTGATCTCCACCTTACCACGTCCATGAGGGCATGCAAAACGGTGGTCTTTGGGTACAGTCCTGAGTCACATGGAGGCAATGAGCGATAGGAGGGGTTTCGTCTCTCCCGGTATTGGGGGTTGATGTCGCGCAGTGCTCGATTGGCCGTAACAGGGAAGTCCCTGGCCAGGGCTGATCAGAGATTTGCTGGTAAGTGTTACCAGTAGTTTCTCGACCCGTTATGAGCCTCATATCGGCATGACTTATCGGTTATTGGGGTCTGACGTTTACCACCCCTAGACTTGATATGCGATATATCAGACTAACAGACCGGACTGTACGGTAAGTGTTACTGGTTGGTTTCACAGGAGTGTGAGCGGGCTAGCTCGTCGATCTTCTGATCACTCAATACCCAGATGGCCGTTACGTTTAGCAGACCGCTTGCGGCTTGTGGGTGCTTGATATGATCATCATCTGCTACCGGCGTATTGACGAGTCTTTAGAGTCCTACACAGAGGTTTCCTGGCTCGAGCGAAAAGAAATAGGAGCGCATATGAGATATGTGCAGGACCGAGAATAATGTGTGTATGTGATACCGTATTTCATTCTCGCGATGAATGTATCGATTGGTTATATGCGATATAACCTAGATATCGAATCAAGGATTGATTTGATAAGCCGATACATAGGATACTAGTCGGTTATATGCGATATGACCGGATCGTTAAATCAAGTGTTGATTTAATGATTTAATGTATAATTATATATTTGATATATTGCTTTGCATTAACTAGTATTGGTTCACTTTAAATGGATTTTCTCACTTGATGTGCAAGTTGTATATGCGATATACTTTTGTGCACATCTTTGTATCATGTTTGATGATGCTTGCTCATTTGGTTAAGTGTAAAGAATTAAACCTAGGTTAAGAAAGTGATTAGGGTTTTAATTATCCATTATTTTATTTATTGATTTTTGGAAAAAGGATGGGATAAGAATACAAAATGGTTGCTTTCATTCTTGAACCTTTGTGAAGCTTTGACCAAAGTGACCAATTTGTCTTCATGCTTAACCCTAACCACTCTTCTAACCTTGGTCAATTCTCTACACCTAACCATGGTTCCTATTATGATAAGTATTCATTTCTTTTTCATTTTTGATGGACTTATCATAATATTTCCTTCTTCTTGATCTTCCTCTTCAAGAAAGAAAGCTTGATGCCATCAATGGCAACTTGAGTTCTAAAGTGAGAAATCCAATTCTAAAGTGAACCCACCTCCTATTTCTTCATCCTCTACCTCTTGCCAAGTTGTTTTGGGTGTTTTCTTCATAAGTTTCACAACTTGGTGAAGTTGGAGCTTGAACTTGTGATGCCTCGACGTAGATCATCTTCGGCACGAAGCCGACGAACTATTCCGCTCCTTTCTTCGATAAAGCCGACGCGAGAGTCCGAGATCCGACTAGGACAGCGAGAGGACGTCTACGTGGAGCTAAGGAAGTGGATAACCGGATCTACAAAGGTTGTAGCTTCTTACCTTTAGTTAAGTTGTTAACTAGATTCGTATTTCGCCTAAACATCTAGTCAACGATCCGTGTTAGGGTTTCTCAGCACCCATAAAATTTGAAATTGGCATGGTTGATGCCTTGTGAGACCTCTATATAGTGCCTAGGAATCTTTCACTGGTATTAGAGCCTAGCTAGAGCCTTAGGCGAAGTCTAGACGGAGTTTGAAGTCTGATCGAACCGAAACCCCAAGATTTTCCACGCTCTCTGGACTTTTTCTGAAAACTGGGTTTTTTTCAGATTAAAAATGCTTAAAAAATTCAGCATGGAATTATAAGAATTACGGTGCAAAATTTGACAAAAGTTGCTTCTATATGGCGGCGGAACTGCGTCATAAGCCTTGCTATGCGGCGGTTCCGCGGCAAAAGTATGACGTCAGCCCTACCAATTTGCACAGTAATTCCTATTTAACACTGCTGAGTTCTCTGGGTATTTTTAAATTTTATTCAAGAGTTGAATTTTCTGGGGTTGTTTTGGGGATTCGGTGTTTCGATCGGAGTATCAGATTTTGTCTTTGTGGCTTTCCGGATAATTTTTAGAATATGTTAAAAAGTTCGACCGGATATAAATACCCAATTTTTCCCCTGTCGGGAAATTTCCAAGTGTTGGATTTTTCCGTAGTTTAACGACGTTCTAAGTTGTGCAAGTAACGCGATGGACCCTCTAGAAGACAACAAACCTTAACTCGATTATGTGACCGTCTTGAACTGCCCTTTGAACCTTCGGGTTTGGGGCAGTACGGCGTGCCACATGTGAGGCGTTGGCTTGACCCTTCTACGGCTGGACCGTTGGTACTGAGGCACGAACTGAATGTTGTTAGACTTATTTCATGTGTTGAGCTGTATCGGGAAAACTTGGGTATTCGACTGTTCGATCGGAAAGTTTAACATTTTCTGTTTATCTGGAATGTGATACAATAATTGGAATTCACAGGAAGTTATGAGATAACTGAATGAATGTTATAAATCTAGCCGTTTAGTCTCACTTGATATTGAAAAGAGTTTTCAATAATGAGACTAAAATGCGGGATTTATAACTGTTAGGCATGTGATGTCTAAGTATTTCATTTGATTAGGCATGCGATGTCTAAAAGGGTTGCGAATTCCAACTGTTGTAGTTTTACACTTTCTTTTCTGTGACCGTAAGTGTAATATGTGATATCGCCGGTTTCGTTGCTATATGTCAACGACAATTGGGATGCGCATATTTACTTACGTTGATGACATGTGATGTTATGTGTTGCTGGATATGTTATATTGGATCGTCGTGTTTGAATAGCCGGGGGTTTTTATGTGAGATGAGTGTTTTTCATTTTCATTCATGTAAAAACTTGTATGTAATATTCTTTTATTGGGACACTTCCAGGTAGCGGAAGTTGTCACCTTTTGTATATTATTTTCTTTTCTGCACTAGGATAGACCCAAGGAGGGGAGCACAAGTAACCGGGTTCTAGGGTTCAGTGGGAGACCAACTCGAGGAGTCGAGTCCAGGTCTCCTAACCCTAGAATTGGTAGGGTTGCTTGCCGCTCTCGTAGGGGTATAGGGGTGTGGGATTGGCTATTCATCACGACCGTGGAATCCGTGTTTTATACTGGCTCGTATTGAAAACACGGATGTCCTAGTATATCCAATGTTTCATATGTTTCTTCTGCTGCGATATCTGTGATGCGATCATGTGATGTTCTGTGATAGATACTGTATATAGTATATATGATATATTATATATACGTTACTTATGTTTTACACCCGCGCTAGCCCTGCCCCGCTCTGCCGTTAGTTACCTAACCTAACGGTGCACGAGGGGACATCGAGGCGAATGCGGATGGCATAAGTGTACGTCGTATTTATCTGTGATGTTTAGGTACTTAAATGATGGGACTTCATTAATGAGATTAATGAAAGAAAAGAAACCTAAGATGTTGTAGAATCGAATTTCATAAACAAAACAGGTAGCTACAGTTCTTGCTTTGCACAGCGATATATATGATATATCCCGCACCTCATTCGACGAGGAAAGGACCGAGATCCCTTCACCGGGAGTGACTCCTTTAGCAATAACTGGCAGATGCTACACACTCGGTTTGCTTTTGATTGATTCTATAATTTCTGCTTTGCACAGTGATATATATGATATATCCCGCACCTCATTCGATGAGGAAAGGGCCGACGATCCCTTCACCGGGAGTGACCCCTTTAGCAAAACTAGAAAAGCCTAAAAAACACTCCATTTCAAAACTTCATTTGATTCTACAACGATATCAAGTTTATTACGCAATAGGTTTTCAGAAAAACCTAACGTAGCCCTCCGTCATTTCAGATAAATCCTACTTAGTATTCGTGCTACGTTTGTTGACCTCCGTCAAGGCGTAGTGTGCGGTAGCTAACTAGTATTTATCTGCTTATGCATATGTTGCAGATTGGATTAGGGTAGTCGTACGACCTTGTTGACCTCCGTCAAGGGTCGTGTGGGTGGGTTTGATTCAATCAAGAAATGACGGGTTGAACTTGACTTGCACCCTGTAGTTTGTTGACATCCGTCAAGGTCATAGGATGCTTGGGGCAAAATATTATCGGGAATTTCAAGTGTTGAAATTTGCAATGAGATTGCATACCTTCTATAAGATAGTTGGATCCCGATACCCACTGCGAGTAAGAGTTACTCCTGGGAGAGTTTTGCACATTGCAATTAGCCGATCAAGTAGGTGTCTAGAAAGGTGTCAACGAGGTTACACCTATGGGAAAACGAGGTTTACATTAATTAGGTTCGTGCGAAAGCACGGGGGACCTCCCTCAAAGTACCGACACTGGCCTGGCTGAAAGATTGGAGAACTTATAGTGTGTAATTAATCCCGGCTAGTCTTTCCTTTTAGGGTTTGAAGGAAGATTTGATAAAAACCAGTGGGAGCCATCCTGATTAGATAAGATAATAACCAATCTGATCTTGCACGAGCATACGCTAAAGTGTTTTCTTCTCTCTCTCTCCAGGTAGCGACCATTTCATGCCCTAATGAAGATAATAATATAGATGTATTGACCGAACCCGCATGTTATACTGTGCTGGGGAACTTTGGTTCCGTTCTTTCTTATAAGAGTTATAGGACTGAACAGGATATAGGGGAATACCAGGATTCCCATGCCACCCGAATGAAGAAAGTACATGATGATGCATTTTCTTCGGGTGTGTTCGTTACAGAGAACTGTTTCTCCATTTGCTCCACGTCCTGGGTATTAGATACCGGGTCAGGATCCCATATATGTAATCAGTTACATGGGCTTAGGAAAGGTAGAGAACTTGGAGAAGGTGATAAAGACATTAGAGTTGGAAATGGTACAATTGTTGCAGCTAAGACTGTCGGGGAATATCACCTTGTATTACCAACTGGTAATACATTGGTTCTGAACGAATGCTATTACATGCCGAACCTGATATGCAACATTATATCGGTTTCTTTGTTGAGTAAAGAGGGATATAATTTTGTATTACAGGACAATGTTATGAACATTTTCCGTAACCAAAAGTTGGTTGGATCAGGCACATTGTGCAATGGCATTTATGTTCTAAATCAATCAACAGTTCTGAGCATAACAAACACACACAAGAGGAAGAGTTCAGAACTGAACGAATCCTTCTTGTGGTATTGTAGACTGGGTCACATCAATGCGACACGACTGGCTAAGTTGCATAAGGATGGATATTTAAATCCGTTTGAATTTTCATCTTATGACACTTACCAGTCATGTCTCAAAGGCAAGATGACCAAAACCCCGTTTACGGGACACGGAGAAAGAGTTACCGAACTCTTGGGACTTATACATAGTGATGTATGCGGTCCCATGTCTACACATGCCAGGGATGGTTCTTCGTACTTCATTACATTCACTGACGATCTCTCTAGGTTCGGGTATGTGTTCCTGATGAAACACAAATCAGAAGCTTTTGAGAAATTTAGAGAATATAAACAAGAAGTTGAGAACCAAACCGGAAAAAGTATTAAAATCCTACGATCTGATCGAGGAGGAGAATATTTGAGCATTGAATTCCTGGACTTCCTAAAAGAGAATGGGATTCTCTCTCAGCTAACTCCTCCATATACACCACAGCACAACGGTGTATCGGAGCGGAGAAACCGCACCCTATTAGATATGGTGCGCTCTATGATGAGTGTAGCTAAGTTACATGTTTCCTTCTGGGGATATGCACTGGAAACATCAGCATACCTACTGAACAGGGTTCCCACCAAATCTGTGCCTACCACACCATATGAGATATGGGAAGGGAAGAGACCATATCTTAATTTTATAAAGATATAGGGTTACCCGGCCTATGTTAAAAGACAAAAACCGAACAAACTCGAGGCAAGATCTGTTTTGTGTAAATTTGTTGGATATCCCAAACATTCACGAGGGTATATCTTCTACCACAGTGAGGAACAAAGAGTATTTGTTGCTCAACATGCCACCTTTTTAGAAAAGGAATTTCTTGCAAAAGAAATTAGTGGCTCTGAGGTAGAGCTGGAAGAGGTTCCAGCTGAACAAAACACAACAGAAGATTTAGTGGAACCAGTGCATTCAGTAGCTCCCGACGAACCTCAGCCTCTCCGCCGATCTAGTAGGGTTCCTCGCCCACCTGAGAGATACTACGGTTTTCTCATGGATAGTGGGAGCGAGGATTGTATCATGGAGGATGATGACCCAACTAGCTTCGAGCAGGCCATCACGAGTAGGGACTCAGTGAAATGGCTGGATGCTATGCGGTCCGAGATGGAATCCATGTACACCAACAAAGTTTGGACTTTGGACGTTGCTCCTGAAGGGGTAAAACCCATTGGGAGCAAGTGGATCTTCAAGAAGAAACTTGGTGTAGATGGGAAAGTGGAGACTTTCAAAGCTAGACTTGTTGCAAAGGGTTTTCGTCAAAGACCAGGTGTGGACTATGACGAAACCTTTTCTCCAGTGGCTATGCTTAAATCCATCCGGATCATGCTTGACATTGCTGCATATCATGATTACGAAATCTGGCAAATGGATGTTAAGACCGCCTTTCTAAATGGTGATTTAGAAGAGTGCGTGTACATTACTCAGCCAGAGGGCTTTGTAGATAGTGGGAGCAGCGGGAAGGTGTGCAAGCTGCTTAAATCCATTTATGGATTAAAGCAAGCATCGCAGAGTTGGAACATCTGCTTTGACGTCGTTATCAAAGAGTTTGATTTCGTCAAAAACCCAGATGAACCTTGTATCTACAAGAAGGTGGCAGAGAGTAAGGTTGTCTTCCTCATATTGTACGTGGACGACATACTCTTGATAGGAAATGATATTCCTATGCTGCAATCGGTCAAGATCTTCTTATCACAAAGATTCTCAATGAAAGATCTTGGTGATGCCTCCTGCATATTGGGAATAAGGATCTATAGGGATAGATCCAAAAGGATATTGGGATTGTCCCAATCCAGGTACATTGACACCATACTGAAGAGGTTTAGTGTGGAAGAATCCAAGCGTGGGAACTTGCCCATGATCTCTGGAGTCACTCTCTCCAAAGAGATGTCTCCCAAGAATGATTTGGAGAGAGCTCGCATGCAAGGGATACCCTATGCTTCGGCTGTAGGCTCTATCATGTATGCGATGCTATGTACCAGACCCGATGTAGCATACTCACTAAGTGTAGTGAGCAGGTATCAAGCTGATCCTGGAGAGAGTCACTGGACAGCTGTGAAGAGCATCCTCAAGTACTTACGAAGGACTAAAGAGATGCTCTTGGTGTATGGTAACGGAGAACTACAAGTGGAGTCCTTTACCGATTCGAGCTTCCAGAGTGATAAGGACGACTCTAAGTCGCAGTCGGGATTTGTCTTTATCCTTTACGGAGGGGCGGTTAGCTGGAAGAGTTCCAAGCAGGAAACCGTGGCAGACTCGACGATGGAGGCTGAATACATCGCTGCCAACGATGCTGCCAAAGAGGCTGTCTGGATCAAGAAGTTCATTACTGAACTTGGAGTGGTTCCATCCATTGAGCATCCAATACCTTTGTATTGCGATAACAATGGAGCGGTGGCTTTGGCCAAGGAACCCAGGTCCCATCAGCGATCCAGGCATATTCTGAGGCGGTATCACCTGATCCGGGAGATAGTTGATCGCCGGGAGATCGAGGTCAGGAGGGTTGACACGAAGAACAACACGTCGGATCCACTCACGAAGGCCATTCCCCAGATACAGTTTGAGAGACTCTTCGGGTTGCTCGGTATGCGATACTACAGCAGCCGGCCCTAGTGCAAGTGGGAGATTGTTAGTTGTATGTATGCCCTAGAGGCCAGTATTGTACAGATGATGTATATTATATTGGATGCTTGGACATATATAGAGATGACTTTCTTGCTCGATATGATAGTATGCTATCTGGTTACTCTTTATCTTAATATGTATACTAATCTCTTTATACTGTCTTATAGTTACATGTTGGTAAAGCCCTTAGGATGTGTACTTGACTACCTGGACTATGATGCAGATCATACTAGTGGGGACATAGTAGTCCATAGGTACATCCTTCAAGGTCCCTAGTCGTAGGTGTATCGAGACGGGGCATCGATATACCAGTGTAGACTAGCGTATACGCTTCTCGACCCATGAGATGGGCGATGGATGATCCCATATCCATTGGTGTTTGATATCAGAGATGGTATACGGGTGCTCAGTGGAGACTGGGTACACTGGACGGACTCGCCGAGAACTCCCAGATGGTATTATACCTTACGTCAGATGGCAGTTCTCAGGTGACATTTGTGCAGGTTAATCTGTAGACCCGAGATCGTCATAGAGTCTTGTATGATTCCCACTGTGCTTTGATCTCCACCTTACCACGTCCATGAGGGCGTGCAAAACGGTGGTCTTTGAGTACAGTCCCGAGTCACATGGAGGCAATGAGCGATAGGAGGTGTTTCGTCTCTCCCGGTATTGGGGGTTGATGTCGCGCAGTGCTCGATTGGCCGTAACAGGGAAGTCCCTGGCCAGGGCTGATCAGAGATTTGCTGGTAAGTGTTACCAGTAGTTTCTCGACCCGTTATGAGCCTCACATCGGCACGACTTATCGGTTATTGGGGTCTGACGTTTACCACCCCTAGACTTGATATGCGACATATCAGACGAACAGACCGGATTATACGGTAAGTGTTACTGGTTGGTTTCACAGGAGTGTGAGCGGGCTAGCTCGTCGATCTTCTGATCGCTCAATACCCGGATGGCCGTTACGTTTAGCAGTCCGCTTGCGTCTTGTGGGTGCTTGATATGATCATCATCTGCTACCGGTGTATTGACGAGTCTTTAGAGTCCTACACAGAGGTTTCCTGGCTCAAGCGAAACGAAATAGGAGCGCATATAGGATATGTGCAGGACCGAGAATAATGCGTGTATGTGATACCGTATTTCATTCTCGCGATGAATGTATCGATTGGTTATATGCGATATAACCTAGATATCGAATCAAGGATTGATTCGATAAGCCGATACATAGGATACTAGTCGGTTATATGCGATATGACCGGATCGTTAAATCAAGTGTTGATTTAATTATTTAATGTATAATTATATATTTGATATATTGCTTTGCATTAACTAGTATTGGTTACTTTAAATGGATTTTCTCACTTGATATGCAAGTTGTATATGCGATATACTTTTGTGCACATCTTTGTATCATGTTTGATGATGCTTGCTCATTTGGTTAAGTGTAAAGAATTAAACCTAGGTTAAGAAAGTGATTAGGGTTTTAATTATCCATTCTTTTATTTATTGATTTTTGGAAAAAGGATGGGATAAGAATACAAAATGGTTGCTTTCATTCTTGAACCTTTGTGAAGCTTCATGAAGCTTTGACCAAAGTGACCAATTTGTCTTCATGCTTAACCCTAACCACTCTTCTAACCTTGGTCAGTTCTCTACACCTAACCATGGTTCCTATTATGATAAGTATTCATTTCTTTTTCATTTTTGATGGACTTATCATAATATTTCCTTCTTCTTGATCTTCTTCTTCAAGAAAGAAAGCTTGATGCCATCAATGACAACTTGAGTTCTAAAGTGAGAAATCCAATTCTAAAGTGAACCCACCTCCAATTTCTTCATCCTCTACCTCTTGTCAAGTTGTTTTGGGTGTTTTCTTCACAAGTTTCACAACTTGGTGAAGTTGGAGCTTGAACTTGTGATGCCTCGACGTAGATCATCTTCGGCACGAAGCCGACAAACTATTCCGCTCATTTCTTCGATACAGCCGACGCGAGAGTCCGAGATCTGACTAGGACAGCGAGAGGACGTCTACGTAGAGCTAAGGAAGTGGATAACCGGATCTACAAAGGTTGTAGCTTCTTACCTTTAGTTAAGTTGTTAACTAGTTTCGTATTTCGCCTAAACATCTAGTCAACGATCCGTGTTAGGGTTTCTCGGCACCCATAAAATTTGAAATTGGCATGGTTGATGCCTTGTGAGACCTCTATATAGTGCCTAGGATCCTTTCACTGTCAACCGTCCGATTAAATTCTGCACAGCATGTGCACATATTCAATCGGACACCTGTATGTATCGACATACCTCATGTACACCATATCGCCTGAAACGTGAAAACCCTCTGTGTGGGACTCTAAAGACTCATCAATACGCTGGCAGTGGGTTTAACCATAAGTACGTCAGCGGCACTAGCTGTACGTAACGGCTACCCAGGTATTGAGCGAAAGGGAGGCCAACGAGCAAACTCATCCTGAACCCCTACTGAGCCTGTCAGTGACAATATCCGTACAGTCCGGTCTATTCGTCTAAGAGTATTGCATATCGAGTCTAGGGGGGTGGATAAAGTCAGACCCCCAACAACGCGACATTTAGTGTCGGTATGATACCCCATCACCACCTGAGAAACTATCGATCCTGGATCGGTAATTCTCGTCCACCGTGGCCACGGATTTATGGTGACGGACATCCGTACACAACGCGACATCAATCAACAATACCGGGAGAGACGAATCCCCGAAGATCTGATCACTGCCTCCATGTGGCTCGGGACTGTACCCAACTAAAACCTGTTTGCACTACTCCTTTGAGCCGTGCTAGGGTAGTAATCAAAGCACAGTGGGAACTGACATGAGACAAATGACGATCTCAGGTCGACAGACTAACCTGTACATATGTCACCTGGGAACTGCTATCTGACAATAGGTATAATACTAACTAGCAGGTTCCCGGCGAGTCCGTCCAGTGTACTCATAATCCAATGAGCACCTGTATACTATCTTAGGTGAACATACTAACACCAATGGCTTGTGAGACCTGGCCACCGCCCTTCGTCGGGGTCTCGATCAGTATACACTAGTCTACACTGGAGTATCGATGCCCGGTCTCGATACTCCTACGACTAGGGTCATTTTAAGGATGTGCTTATAGACCCCCAGCTCCGACATATGTGATCGCCATTATAATGCTGGCAGTCAAGCAAGAATCCTATGGGCTTTATCAACATGACGATAAAGACAAACCAGATAGCATACTATCATCTTTAGTAAGACTGTTTTATCGGTATAGGTCCTCCTTAATCATCATAATCACAAGTCCGCGACTATGATAATTGCCTTGAGGGCACTATAGCCAACAATCTCCCACTTGCACTTAAGGCCAATTATTGCGATGTCGTATACTCACAGCCCGTGTGATACCGAAATAGCCTCGGTGAGTGGATCCGCTCCAATGTTTCTTTCTGTATCTCTCTATATCTCAACTTCGCGGAGAAAACTATCTCCTGAAATGAGCAATACTTGTCTTAGAATTTGTCTGGATATCTGATGGGACCCAGTTCACAAATGAACTCCAAATCCAGCAAACTACTTAGACTGTATCGTCCACTGAATTTAATCAGTATTCTGTGCCTTTCCTTTCCTCAGTATCCGCTTGGACCACCTGTCCAACATACTGTCCGTCAAAAGAGGGAAAACTATAACTCTGACAGTCACTCTGTCATCCAGGTCACCTTGGAAGCCTGAAATGATAATGGTCTCCCGAAGGAGGCTGTCGTTACCATATCCATAGAACATCCATTTATGTTCATAAACTGCTTCCCAATGTTTCTCCAGGATTAGAATAATATATTTGCTTATTGCATCTAGTAAAAAAGCAATATCAGGTATGGTACTTAACATTTCATGATTAACTCAATTGCCTAAGCATGTGATATGCTAACCATGCAGATCCCTCTCCCCTTTAGTCTGTAAGACACCTTTAGAGAGGGTGACTCCATCACCTGCAGGTTCACCACCATGCTAGGAGTTGTACATTTAATGTCAAAGTGCCCAAATTGGGATACTTCCCAAATCTAGATCTAAAACCATAGATCTAGTAACCAGAAACCCTGATATTACATCCATATCCTGTGTGGAGAAACAACTTTGTGACGACCATAGTACAACCAATCGTAGTATATGAATATCTCTTCCTATCAAGTGCATGTCATTCCAATACCTGGACATCACTCTCTACTACCTTCTTACTAGATCCATCTCCTATTCTGATGAGGTCAAAGCCTATGACTGCCACATCAAAAATAGATGATCTATTTCCGCTATACCTTCTTTAGTCTATAAATAGACATAAGCTACTTACCTACTATGCTTCCGCTGCTCCCACTGACTACAACTACCCTCTGGTAGAGTCATATACACGTGCACTTCTAAAGCTAGTTTAGAACGACGCTATACTCATCCTCCTGTCGGGTCTTATAGTCTAGAACAGCAGCAATGACAAGTCTGGGTAAACAAGAACCTCCCTATCACCGTCTCTGAGAAGACCGAAGTACCTCTCGGGTGCCTGAGATTACACACTAAATCTGCGGAGTGGCTAATGGAATGTTGAAACCATTTGAATCCTCACGTTCTATTAAATCTTCAGTAATCGTTTGTGGTTCTGGAATAACTTCCAGTTCTACCATACTCCCACTTTTGTTTTTCTGAAAAATTCCATTTTGCTAAAACTGCGGCGAGTCAAGAACAATATAAATATTGATCTTCCTGATGGTAGAAAGTTATCCCTCGTCAAAGCCCGGGATAACCCACAAACAGCCATTACTGAAACGCGCCTTGAGTTTATCCGGATTCTTGTTTTAAGCATCAGCCGGACAACTCCTTATACCTTAACATCGTTAAGATATAAATTGATTCTATATATACCTAATATAGAATCAAAAGCACTAATCTAATTTGAAACAGATTCAAAATCATGCAGCTGTCTCTAGTGCATATCAACCAAATGGAAAAAAGACAATCTGCATTACTCATCTAGGAGTGCATCCATAAATGAGTAACCTGAAAGAGAAGCAAGTTCTCAGAACCATTACTATCAGCGGAAAACCTAACACAAGTATATACATCTTCGACTTCATCGAAGAATCCTGATACTTCCAGCAAATGGTTCTCTATTTTATTCTTATACCTATAACTTCTCAATATCTGGACTTTGCATTTCAACCAAATACTTGTCCAGAACTGGAGAAGTCATAAGTAAACAGAATATAGTATGAGTACCTACCCCATTGTCCTAACGGACACTGGAAAACATACAGTACTTTGTATAAGTCGCCTGAGTTCAATAACTCAAACTCTGTGCGTCGTAGGTTGAAAAACTGTACTTTGGTTAAGAAGAGTTACACCGCTGTTGAATGCACCTTACCTAATCACCAACTGATATAGGTAAATGTCATAGACACAATATCAAAAAGTTATATCTCACTTTAGAAAATAATTGTACAGATATACCGATTTGAAATTGGTGCATAACAACGGATATTCAAAACCAAATATTTGCCATCCGGCAAAATCCAGACGATTTCCTCAAATATCACCAATTACAACGAATTCCGATATAAAGAGAATCAATCACCCAATTCCCAATACCTTACTCCCACTCACCATCTATAATATCATACAGATGTGAGAAACTGATATGATAAATACATACCCTGGAGTTAGATTCCAATTGGGAAAACAGTTTTCAATTAACATCGCACAGTGAAACTTGAAAATGTTTCAAAAGGGGTTAACTGATGTTCTTAGTAACGCCTCTTCCACTATCCTGATTCACGACAGTAACCATATACTTTCCTGCCTTCTCTGCAATCCCTTTATTATGTCTTTACTTATTACCTTCTGTACACCTCTTTTGTGCTAATCGGTTCTCTTCATTCCCTACCTTTCGGCACCAGCCTAAGGTTTGGAAGAAGACTATCCAATTAGCGTAATAGGTGTACTCTCCTAATCCTAGGAGCCCTCACAACCTGAGAGAAGGTAAAGGGAAAAGACATCTGAATAATCCTATCCAATTTCTCTTGAACCGGAATCCATCCTCGAAAAAGTTCCTTCGAGTTCGTATGTAACTATACGATGGATTTATCCAATGGAAGTGGAAATCCGTAGTGATACAGAGTGTTCCAGAGAAAAGCAAAGTGGATGTAGGAGTGACAGGAGTATACACGGTCTTTGTCGTGAATGATGGTGATCGCAATTTCCTTTGCCATTATTCTAATCCCTTTATATGTCTTTACTTATTACCTTCTGTACACCATAGTTAAGCTTGTTGGTTTTCTTCATTCCCTACCGTTCGGCACCTGCCTATGGTCTGGAGGAAGACTATCCAATAAGCTCAATAGGTGTACCCTCTCCTAATCCAAGGAGCCCTCACAACCTGAGAGAAGGTAAAGGGAAAAGACAACCGAATAATCCTATTCAATCTCTCCACAACCATAATCCATCCTCGAAAAAGTTCCTTCGAGTTCTTATGTAACTATACGATGGATTTATCTAATGGAAATGGATGTTCATAGTGATACGAGGTGTTTTGGAGAAATGCAAAGGTGATATAGAAGTGGCAATGATGTATGCGACACCGTGACATTCCAAAAGTCAAAGTGTTTTAAGAAGGTTCGGTTAACTTGGTTTCATGAGTTTTAGTCAAAGGTCGGATCATCATCGCAGCCAGAGAGAGAGAGAGAGAGAGAAGATGTTAGTGTATATGCCCTAGAGGCCATTACTGTATCATACTAGTTTGTATATTACTTAATGGAAGCTTGGGATATTCACAGTTGTATGAACAATCTTGCTCAAAATAGTAGTATGCTACTTGGTTTGTTTCTACTTAAATATGTGCATGTGTTTCTTTTAGCATATTGCTTATACATATTAGTAGAGCCCTTAGGATCTTTGCTTGATTACCAGCGTTGTGATGGCAGTCACACTCGTGGGGGCTGGGTAATCTACAAGCACATCCTTATGTAGGTCCCTAGTCGTAGGACTATCGAGACAGGGCATCGATACTCCGGAGTAGACTAGCGTATGCGCTTCTCATCCCAGCAGGGGAGACGGTCAGTCCCACAGCCGTCAGTACGTCGTACTTGAGATAGTATGCGGGTGCTCGTTAGGTTACGAGTACACTGGACAGGACTCGTCGGGAACTGTTGGTTGGTACTATACCTATCGTCAGTTATCAGTTCCCTGGTGACATGAGTACAGCTTAGTCTGCTGACTTGACACTGTCACTTCACCTCGAGTGTGTTCCCACTGTACTTAGATTACTACCCTGCCACGGCTCAAAGGAGTCGTGCAAACAGGTAGTAGTTGGGTGCAGTCCCGAAGCACTTGGAGGCAGTGACGGTTAGACAGGATTCGTCTCTCCCGGTATTGGGGGTTGATATCACGTTGTGTCTAGAAGAGCCATTACACAAAGTCCCTGGCCAGGGCAAGCAAGATATGCTGGTAGGTTTCCAATGTTATCTCAGGGTGTTCTGGGCTACACTCCGACACGACTTGTACCGCTATTAGAGGACTGACGTTTACCGCCCCCTTAGGCCCGCCATGCGATATTCTCAGACGAACAGACCAGACTGTACGAAGATTGTCACATTCAGGCTCAGTAGGAGTTCAGATGGGTTTCACCTCGTCAGTCTTCTTGTCGGCATCTACCTGGGGACCGTTACGCACAGCTAGTGCCACTTGCGGTCTGTGGTTAAACCCACTGCCAGCGTAGTGTCGAGTCTTTAGAGTCCCACACAGAAAGCTATTCACCTTCAGGCAAAAGAGTAGAGGTCGCATGGTTTTGCGATAGGTCGCATGGTTTTGCGACAGGGTTCGGTCACATCCATGCACTTGTGCACATTTAGTGTCCGGACAGTTAACACTAGCGGGCTTTAGTTTAAGCCAGATCCTAGTGTTCGTTTTGGGATTGGTTTTATCTCGTTTGTATTCATGTTCCTCGGAACGCGGATGCGGGTGTGTATGCACAGGTGACAGAGAGACAGAGGCAGAGGATTCTCATTGGGGTTTTTGACTGTTGACTGTTGACTTTTGCTAAAACCTTAATGAGAATATGAAATGTGATTAACAATAATATTAATTAAGTATTATAGTGACATGGTTGTTGAGGGGTTGACTTTGTTGACTTGTCGACTTTGTTGACTATGTTGGACTAGTTGACCATCATCATTACAATGGCTATCATTTCATGGCAAAGACTTTTGCTTGCTTGTTTCTTTTTGCAAAATGAGTGCATGAAATGATATGGCCATTTTGAATTGAACCATCACATAATACTCAATTACTATTATGAGTTATCATGATTTTGGATTATGAGAGCTTGGATGGCAAAAGGCTTGCTCATTCTCTCATTTGTTTTCTCTCTCTTGCTTGAGCTCTCCTTCTTCCTCTTGCTCTCTCTCTAGTCTATGGTTCACTTGTCTCATGTGTTGAGAAGCAAGAACCATAGAGATAAATCCCAACACACTCCTCTACTCATCCTAGTTCACAAGGTTTGGCAAACCAAGTGTTCTAGTTTCTTATAGTTCGAAGAGAAGCCAAAGGTAGAAGCTTTCAGGTGGATCCATCTTCGGTGCAAGGAGACGACGAGGTGAGGCCGATCCGACCACCGCAAGGAGTTGAAGACGAAGGAGATCAAGTTAAAGTATAACCCCTAACCGAGTAGGTTAAACTCTTGTTAGGATTGTTAGATAGTTGTTTAACAAAGATCCGTATTTTGAGTCCATGTTACCACCTCTAGAAAAATCGTTTTTCATTATTTCCGCAAGCCCGTAAGTACCGGGAGAGGTAACGTACACTTACAGTGGTATCGGAGCCTAGTTAAACACTATCTAACATGTTAGCAAAGAAACTAGAAGTTCGATCGGAGAAAAAGTCACGAAACATGCCCGAAATATCAAGTTTCTGCCGATTTTGTTTTCTGTTCAAAAAATAAAAAATCTTACACTAAAAATCGGCTCAGGCATTTTAGACACACTGTAGATAAATGGTCCCACGACTCGGTCAAAGCGCCGCGGAACCGCGGCAGGAGCATGCTCCCGCCGCGGAACCGCGACCGAGTTGACTCGGCCGTGGGCGATTTTTCATGCAGTGTGTTCAGTGGGGTGTTTTGGGATTTTTACAATATGTTTTTTCTGCCCAGATTTTTCAGAAAGCAAAATTTGTTTTTGGGGCCTAAAAATCCGTATTTTGATCGAACTTCTAAAGACTTAAGCTAACGGGGTTATATCTGCGATGTGATATATGTATTGAACGTCTGCTAATCGCTATACGTCGATTAGTGGGGGTTATACATATCTGTGATCTGTAATGTTGATGGAATGTGTAAATAAATTTATTGGATTGTCACGATGAATAGCCGGGGGGTTGTGAGATAAGAGTTTTCTTTTTTCTTTCAAATTATGTAATTTGTAATTGATGTAATATTATTTATATGGCCGCATAATCGGGATGGGGTTGTAGCCGTCATTGTATAATTTCTTTTACTGTTTTTGCTCTTAGGATAGACCCAAGGTGGGTGCACAAACTACCGGGTATCTCGAAGTGCCGAGTGGCCTACTCACGGTGTTGAGGGAGGTTGCTTCGCTTCGGGTACTTGGCGGGTAGTTTGCCGCACCTGTAGGGGTCTAGGGTGGGGTCTTGGCTATTCATCGCGACCGTGTAATCCGGTCTTCGTTACAGGCTCGTACGGATTGCGGATTCCTAGTATATCCAATGTGTTCATCTGTGATCTGGAATGGCTATCATTGCATGTGACGAATGTGTATATTTATATATGATATCTATTTAGGCGTTGCTTATGTTTTGCATCCGCGCTAGTCCAGCCCCCGCTCTGTCGTTAGTTAAGTAACCTAACGGGTAATGACGGGGCCCCGTGGCGAATGCGGATGGCATAAGCGTACGTCATATTTTCGTTGTTTTCTGCAATGGTAGGATTAATTGATGGGACGCATTAAAATTAATGCAAGAAAATAAACCAAGTAAAAGTCGTTGGAACAATTTCAAAAACCACTTGGTTTCTTTTCAAAAATTACTTTTAAAACGCGGAGCTTAAGCCACTCCTTTTAAAAGCTATCAAGGTTCCTTTGATTGTATCAAGTTCACTATGTTCAAGGTTTCGCCAAAACCATTCGTAGCCCTCCGTCGTTTCATATGAATATTCAACAGTATTCAAGCTGTGTTTGTTGGCCTTAGTCAAGTCATAGTGTTTGGTAGCTGGTGGATATTCATATGTTGCATAGATAGATGCGTTGGTTTGGGACAGTCGTATTACTTTGTTGGCCATAGTCAAGGGTATATACGGGTGGGTTCAAATCAACCTGGACAACGACGGGTAGAACTTGACATGTGACTTATGATTTGTTGGCCTTAGTCAAGGTCATAAGAGCATGAGGCAAAAATCCACATCGGGAGTTTCAAAAGAATTGAAACTTGCTAGCGCTGCATACCATTTGGAGGGTGATGATTCTGGTAGGATTCCTTCAGTTTTGTCACGCGATGATATATGGATCCCGATCCTACTTTGAGTATATGCTACTCCTCGGGAAATTTCTCACTTAACGATCAATGCTATAAACCAAGTAGGTGTCTAGAAAGGTGTTAGCAGGGCTATGCCCCCAGGGAAAAGAGGTTATTTAATTAAGGAACTTCGCAAAAGCGTTGGAAAACCTCCCTCGAAGTACCGACACTAGCCTGGCTGAACGGTAAAGCAAGTATTGTACGGTGAGATTGATCCAGACTAATTCTTCCTTTTTGGTTTGAGGAGGGATTCTGTAACATTTCAAAACAATAAAATATTATTTTGGGAAAATTCTGGACAAGAAAAAAATTATGGAAATTCTAAAATATGTTTAATGTAGGGTTTTTGGTAAAAAGTTTACCAAAATTGGTTTCTGATGATTTATCTGGTTTTATGAATATTTTATCGGAATTTTATAAGGACCGCACACACTTGTGCATGTTAACTTGGGGGAAGTCTAGGGTTACCATGTTGAGATGACCATGGTAGGTTGAACCTTTTGGTTAAGTTAAGTGGGTTAACTAAAAGTTTAGCTTTGTTAAAAAAAATTGGTTAAGGTTAAGGTTGACTTGTGTAGGAGAGAGGGAGAGCCATGATGGTTGTGCATTTAAGAAGAGAGAGAGAAGGGTGGCTCTAGGGTGTCATGGTCCCTCTCATATCAACTCCTTTACTCTCATCTCCCCATATCACTCTCACACATCACACTACACCAGTAGCAGCAGCTGCATCAGCAGCCCAAACCCTACCTAATAATAGCCCCCAATATCAATAACACCTACACACTCACATCAGCACAACTTCAGCCCCCATATCAACACATCAGCAGCTACATCAGCCACCTACAACAGCTACATCAGCTGCTGAAACCATACATCAGCTCAACACATTTCAGCCACCCAACATACCTCAGTTGCATCTGCAGTAGCATCAGCTTATACCAACAGCCACAGCAACAACATCATATGCTACAACCCACACCCTCATCAAACACTACTACATCACTCTCCCACTTCACCAAAGCAAACACAACAACATCAGCCCTTCACACCAAAACAACAGCCCCTGTAGTAGCTGCTGCAAACAGCAACAGAAAGGAAAATAGCAAGCAGCAGCAGCAGCCTGATGCAGCAACAACAACAAGGAAGAACAGCCCAAGGAGCAGCTCAGCATGCAACACAACCTTTCCACCTTCCTCCTTCTTTTCCTACATCCTAGGACTTCCCTTGAGGTATAATCTCACAACCCACCTCCTTTCTTGCAAGTTATGGGTAATAAGCTGAAATTTAGTGTTTATATCGTGATTAGTGCTAGATAGGCAAATTTGAGTGAGACTTGACCATGTGTTGGTTTTGATGGTTGGTATAACCTTATTAGGTGTGTTTGAGACCAGTTCACCCCAGAATTTCCCCAGATTCCAGCAAAAATACTAGATTGTTCGATTTAGTGTCGGTTAGCGTTTTGTCGACTTTTTAAGCCTTTCTGGAATTTGCTACAACCCGGGGCCTCCTAAAATAAAATTGACTTGGCAGTGAGATGTGCAGGTAGATAGAAGCCAATACCCAAAGCCCCAGCCCCTGGACCCACTTCCTGGCCGCATATTTAATCCCTCTTGCCACAATTTGTGGCCAGAGCAGTAGGGAACCCCCTCGTTTTGCATGCACAGCTCTTTTACCTGTAAACTTGACCCTGGGAATGTCTAGTTTTGACTTGTTCCAACCAGGGTAGAATCTGGGTTGATTTTCTTGACTTGGCGCATGATTTACGACTTGTTTTCGTATGGATTTTGGTATTTGATGATTCGTTTCTGTCGGGTGGCGTTTGAACGCTAACGGCAGAGGGTTATAGACTGTGTTTGCACGCGAGGCCACAGGTTTTTACCTAAGGGCGTAGCATGCACCATTTTGGCTTCCGACATGGTTTTTATGTGTTTTAGCGTGTGATATCCTTGTAGATACCCCACGCGGCATCGAAGTATTGGAGATGCAAATGGCGACATCGGCACCGGCACACATAAGAAGGTGAGTAGATTTATATCTACGGGGAGAAGTCGGGTGGATGGCGTATAGCACCCCCGCAGTCAGATGTCTAGTATACCATATATACTGTACTTATATATGATAGCTTATGTGTGACTTGGTTGTTTAGGATGTGGTAGGTGTACTATGCATTGATTAGGGTTAAAAGTAACTAGTGTAGTTCCTAGCCGCGAACCCTAGAATAGTTTGCACCCACATGCACACACGTGCTTATTTGCTATGTTCATACTGTGATGACGAGGATATTGGAGGACTTTGGATGTGAGTCGATGAGTTTGGGCATGGTGCCATGATATCGGTGATGCGATGTGATTCGTATTTGGGATACGATATATGATTTTTGGCGAGCTTTTGGGCGTGTCTTTCGCACACGCATTCATACTTATGTAGATGGTATCGATTCGTACTAGACTTAGATCAGTACCCCTGATTTTGTGATATGATGATAAGGATACCAGATAATTGATGTGATGACTGTGATATTGACCCGAACACAACTATTGGGATGCCGTACGACGATTTACCGTACGAGCTTTATATTGATGATTGATCCGCACTCATGACTTGAGGGTATCAGATGATTTACGGTATCGTATGCGATACTATTTATGCGGGATCACCGACTACTATCTTTATTTTCTTATGTATCGACTCAGATTTAGGTGGTTTCCATACACTTCCATATTGACTTGATAGTTGATCAGTAGTTGGTATAGTTGATGTTAGACTAGACCCGAGTTATACCTATTTCAAAACTAACGAATCGGGAGTATTTTAAAGACAGGCAAAAAGGGATTCTACGGATAATTTCAAAAGGCGCATCTTTTCTTAAAAACACCGTAGACCTTATTTTACTAAAAACCCCGATTCGTCTTATTTCAAAAAGGCAAAACTGTATGGCACTTACATATTGATGTAGACTCTTCACTATTGCGTTGATTATTTGATTCCGCATATTCATATTATTTGCATCGCATTACTTGTGCTTATTGAGATATTACCATCATGCTGTTAGGACACCAGCACCATTATCGCTGATGCGTATATTCCACGTACACTGTTTGCCGGCTCACACACTTCATCATCGATAATTGCCATGCCACTACACTGTAGTACTGTTGCATTCATGATATGATTCTTGCATGTCATATTGTACACTTATACCTGTACACATTCATAGATGATTCCGGCTTGATTAGAGATTTAGGAACCGCAAGATATTCTTTAAAACTGATTTATTTTAGACAGAGCGGTTTCCCTCGACATGTGCACATTACTAGTCCATGTTGCACGACTTACTGATATGCTTACCTTTCTTTACATATCGCATACATCATGTTTTGATTATACACATTGAGATATGTTGTTTCTATGATATTTCTGGATTTGGGGACCGTGGATAATTCAAAAGAAAATATGTAATTGTTTTAAAAATCCGGTCACCCTTGATATGATATTTCAGTGCGTCCACCATGAGTTTTTCTCGGTTCCAGAGAGCTTGTGTGGGTATACCCGATTCGAGGAGCGGTAGGCACCGATTGCGGGTATATGGTGGACCGGTGAGGTACCCCGGGGCAAGAAGACTCGTATATGCTAGACGGTGAGCCCGGCAGGGGAGTACTACCTACCGGTGATAGTATTTAGGACCCGTCGGTTATCTGGGGGATACCGACTGGAGTCATGAGACGGATATGAGGGCCGACCAGGGTGTGCGGCGCCTGAGATACATAAGGATTTATGTGTCGATGCTAGGCACAGGTGTTCATGATGTTTTCGAGTGTCGATGCTAGGCACTCAGGTTCCATGATTTGATTATATCCTCATATTTCCATGCATATGCTTTACGATATTTACATGCATGATGCTTGTTGTCATTGGGTGACACGTGCATGGGACCCACCGATTTACAGATATTGATTACCTAGTTGGAGGACATCCACATACTACTAGATTCATGTTATAGCTGGCATTGATTCATATTGCTTATATCGATCATACCTCATTTGTATATATAACAGTGAGTGAGGACGCTGTTATATATACCCTTACACCAATATTAGTGGAATGGGACGCTAATATATGTGTATTGATATCATTTTAGATACTTCATCATATTACTCCATCCAGACATACCTCATATTTATGACATGTTATTACCTGAGGCATTGGCACGAGTACTTGGCACTACATACCTGTATAGATGTTACATTGCCACCTCAGCATGCTTCAGACTTATTCATTTGAGGTTTATATTTGTTGATCGTATGACCTAGGATTGTGTCATACATGCGATTTTCTGTTCGTAGATATTCTTCTATTCACGAGTTGGCAACTCACCCCCGTTGTGCCCCAGTTCTTGCAGGTGTTTGCCGTACAGGGTTCATTACGGCTTGCGGCACTGTTTCTTTCGGGTGATTTGCTAGTAGGTGGGTTTATTTGTATCGTACCCATCATTATACATTATATATTATATTCAGTTGTATCTAGAAGTTCCATCAACCAAACATGTACTTATTTGAGATAGAGACCAGTGTTGTTTATTCTTTCGACCTTAGAGTCGCACGTTATATTTCTCTGGGTTTCATGCTGTCGAGTTTCCTTCGGATGTGATCCTCGCCTTTAGGCGTTGTATATTATATTGCAGACTGGTTGATTTACTTATGGTTTTTCCTTCACTCCACTACTTTTTCTTGGTTTGGATTTCTGGGCTCGGCTTACTTAGAGTACGTACGCCTTGAGACGTTCGTAGCCTAAGTGCCGATCATGTTCCGTACTTTCTAGTCGTGACAAAGTTGGTATCAAAGCGTTAGGTTTTACCTTCGGAGCGTAGGATGACCCTTGGTTGATGGAATAGGTGACTAAAGTAAAGTGACGTACCGTGGGTATGTCCGCGGCATATTTACGATACGCCACTCCACTTAAGAAGCCTTAGGATGTACATTTCTTTGTACAGTATCATATTCATTCCTGATCTAGCCTCATCGGTACCCGTTATGTTTTACTGCCACGATTACGGGCAGGGAGAGGTATGGCTAGAGTTGCGGTCAGCATGAGCTCGTAACGAACGGGGACTGACCGGGGTGTAATTCCGGCGACACACGATGGTAGGGATGTGTCTTTTTTATTGTGTTTCCTGGTGACATGGGAACGTCTCGAGTTAGTATTGTTGATTGTGACCTATTGTGGAGGAGAGTTCTTGGTTTTACACCGGATGATCGGGCCATTGTTAGAGCTGCCAGTTGAGAGAGGACTGTCGATGTACAGCATACCTCAGAGATTATGATGCTGCCTACCGTGCAGGCAGATGAACCAGCTATTGCTGAGATTGATAGGAAGTCGCTTCCGGAGCTTACGAGCTAAGATCGCCGGAGCTTCAAGGCAGATACGAGACAGATGATATCTAGTCTACCCGATTGAGAGACGAAGGTGGTTCGTCCGATTTAGGAGCCGGAGCAGGCCCAGTTGAGCTGAAGATTTCCAGTGTGGGGAGTCTTACTCAGATCTAGAGCAGTCCGATTTGGAGATGATAGCCAATGTATCACCTTTCTTGGAGGATTGAGGCGCTGATCCGCGTACGGACGAAGGAGCCAGTTGTTGCTGCGAACGATGAGATATTGCCCCAGATGTTGGAGCTATTGCAGTACGGGTTTTACTAAGAGATGATAGAAGGCCGCTAGTCACCGAGGATGAATGACTAGGACTTGTGGATCGTTCGCTACCCCGATGCGAGGTCATCAGATAGATTGATTCCAACTAGAGATGACTTCACGCGGAGACGTTGAGAGTCGACAGAGACGATCGAATGTCAGAAACCTACTATTCCAAGTTTAAAGTATTCGGAAGGATGTGTAGGTAATTCTATGGACCCTCTAGAAGAATGAAACCCTAACTCGACTTAATGACTGTGTGATAGCCTTTGAACCTTAGGGTTTACGGCAGTTCTGTGGCGCCATTAGTGAGGCTTAGGTTTGCCCTTCTACGGCTGGACCACCGATGCTGTGGTGTGTACTCAATACTGTTAAACTGTACCCAAGATGTTGAGCTCTTGGGGGATTATGAGGTTCTGACGAGTCAATCGGATGGTTCGACATCATTCGGATATCATGTGATGGGACATACTGCTTGGGAGACTCCAGATACGAGCATAGCCATTGGAGCGCAGTCCAGCAGGCCAGAGTTCGGCATCATCGATAAGATAGTTGGCCAGGTTTGGATATAGGACCTCACCCAGATGTGTTGTGAGTTGACCGAGAACGGACGAGTATTGATTATTCCTCCGATGGTTGGGACGCGTTCCCGAGAACCTGTTCGGCCAGACGTCTTCTACCGAATGATGAAGCTACAGAGTACGCGATTTCGAGTCCGGGCGAGAGACTTCAGATTGACCATGGCCGATAACAGTGCAGTGCATAGATAGCATGGCGTGACGTCATAGTGGACGACGATAAAGACAAGCGGGACAAGAGGTTCGTGCGAGACGCCGACGAGCTGTCATTACCTTCCGTCGAGAATAGAGACCTGATATGCTTACAGAGGCGTTGGGATACAGCCAGTTTCCGAGGAAATGTGTGCGGAACACACAGATGTCCAGAAAACGAGAAAGGATTATGTAAAAGTACCAGCCTCCATACAGATCGGCATAGACAAGATCGGAAGAGACCTTGAGCGGGATTCCTTTCAGGACACTGCTGCAATAAGATTTTCTTCAGGAACAGTTGTACGATGAGCATTCAGAGAGCCAGAGGCTGACGCCAGTGACATGCTGCTTTATGAGTGGTCACGATGATTGACGGAGAGACGACCAGAGAAGTGCCAAAACGGAATCGTCCCCGTTAGCACACCTGACCGGGCCGATGAGCCGACTGTTTGTGAGATTGGAAATCCACAGAGAAAATGAGGACGCCAGACCTTGAGCAAGAGGTAAGTAGATATCTTGCGCTGCTAGCATTGGATGCACCGACACCTTCTCGATTTTGAAGGAGGAACTACCGACGACGGTATTTTTGATTTATGATTTTGTGATTCGATTATCACGTATCCGTCATCGTGGATTTCGGTATTTTGGACGTTCGGTTTGCATGATTTAGTCTTGATGATTGAGGTTCATGACATTTGTTTTCATGCACCTTGGTTGCACCTATTGAGTATTTACTATTTTGCACAGTTGTTGCACTTGATATCGTTTTCGTGCCTTGGTTTCACATGCTTGTGATTTTATGGATTTTAGACCTTTGAGTTGATTTTGTGAGTATTCACGCACACGATTTGGTTTTGCACTCTGTATAGTTTACATATGCTTGTAGTGCAGTGACATGTATTTTGTGCACTTGGATTCACTAGACTTCGATTTCGATGGTGATGCTCGATATTTGTCTTGTGCACTTTACGCACCTGATTGGATTTGCGCGTGTTCGGCGCTTGATATTGGATTTCGTGATTTCGTGCATGATGGATGCACCGGATTTGGATTTTTAGCGCATGTTGGGCGCATGTTATGAGATGAGATTTGGTGCACACCAGATGCACTAAATTGGGATTTTTCGTGCATGTCAGATGCACCTGATTTTTGCTGTCAGGCATGCACGTTGCCTATGACCGATGTTGTGTGCACAACTGTTGCACCTTGATGTGGTTTCTGTGCACCCGCTTGGCACATGTATGGATTTTGATTTCCGTGCGCACCGGACGCACAGGGTTTTCATATGCACTTTTGTGACTGATTTCTTATGGAGCAGTACATTTTTATGATATTGCGATTTGTTTTCGCACTGAGCAGGACTAGTCAGAGGACAGTGCCTGGATATATTTTGCATGCATAGATAGATTTCAAAGGGATTTCCAAAAGCGAGCTATAGTCTCATTATTTGCATACGTGTCCGATATGACACGAAACGTTTAAAAACAGGGAACCCTTCTAAATTGTTTTCAAACGGCGGATCGTGCATACTAAACAAAAGATATATACATATATGGCTATTTTCTTATAAAGACGTCCGCCACTGTGCAGTGTTATGCGCATTGCACATCGATTTTAAGGAAATTATGGCATGCATTTCCTTCATATATTTACATATATAGTTCCGATTTATGGCATATCGGTTTTGCTTTAGATTTAGCCTTCGTGTTTTCGCCTTGACTCCGATGATTACAGGATGCTTGACGGAGTTTTGATTTTGAGTTATCTGCTCATTGCTCATGCGTTTGTATTGCGCTACGATGTGTTTTATGGATTGATGATTTCGGAGCCCCGTGGACTTGGATATTTTATTGAAATGTTTTGGAATTTGGGGGTTTTAAATTTAAATTCGGGGACCGAATTTCTTTAAGGGGGGAAGACTGTAACATTTCAAAACAATAAAATATTATTTTGGGAAAATTCTGGACAAGAAAAAAATTATGGAAATTCTAAAATATGTTTAATGTAGGGTTTTTGGTAAAAAGTTTACCAAAATTGGTTTCTGATGATTTATCTGGTTTTACGAATATTTTATCGGAATTTTATAAGGACTGCACACACTTGTGCATGTTAACTTGGGTGAAGTCTAGGGTTACCATGTTGAGATGACAATGGTAGGTTGAACCTTTTGGTTAAGTTAAGTGGGTTAAATAAGGGTTTAGCTTTGTTAAAAAAAATTGGTTAAGGTTAAGGTTGACTTGTGCAGAAGAGAGGGAGAGCCATGATAGTTGTGCATTTAAGAAGAGAGAGTGAAGGGTGGCTCTAGGGTGTCATGGTCCCTTTCATATCAACTCCTTTACTCTCATCTCTCACATCTCCCCCTCTCACTCTCACACATCACACTACACCAGCAGCAGCAGCTGCATCAGCAGCCTAAACCCTACCTAATAACAGCCCCCAATATCAATAACACCTACACACTCACATCAGCACAACTTCAGCCCCCATATCAATACATCAGCAGCTACATCAGCCACCTACAACAGCTACATCAGTTGCTGAAACCATACATCAGCTCAACACATTTCAGCCACCCAACATACCTCAGTTGCATCAGCAGTAGTATCAGCTTATACCAACAGCCACAGCAACAACATCATATGCTACAACCCACACCCTCATCAAACACTACTACATCACTCTCCCACTTCACCAAAGCAAACACAACAACATCAGCCCTTCACACCAAAACAGCAGCCCCTGTAGTAGCTGCTGCAAACAGCAACAAAAAGGAAAATAGCAAGCAGCAGCAGCAGCCTGATGCAGCAACAACAACAAGGAAGAACAGCCCAAGGAGCAGCTCAGCATGCAACACAACCTTTCCTCTTTCCTCCTCCTTCTTTTCCTACATCCTAGGACTTCCCTTGAGGTATAATCTCACAACCCACCTCCTTTCTTGCAAGTTATGGGTAATAAGCTGAAATTTAGTGTTTATATCGTGATTAGTGCTAGATAGGCAAATTTGAGTGAGACTTGACCAAGTGTTGGTTTTGATGGTTGGTATAACCTTATTAGGTGTGTTTGAGACCAGTTCACCCGAGAATTTCCCCAGATTCCAGCAAAAATACTAGATTGTTCGATTTAGTGTCGGTTAGCGTTTTGTCGACTTTTTAAGCCTTTCTGGAATCTGCTACAACCCGGGGCCTCCTAAAATAAAATTGACTTGGCAGTGAGATGTGCAGGTAGATAGAAGCCAACACCTAAAGCCCCAGCCCCTGGACCCACTTCCTGGCCGCAGATTTAATCCCTCTGGCCGCAATTTGCGGCCAGAGCAGTAGGGAACCCCCTCGTTTTGCGTGCACAGCTTTTTTACCTGTAAACTTGACCCTGGGAATGTCTAGTTTTGACTGGTTCCAACCAGGGTAGAATCTGGGTTGATTTTCTTGACTAGGCGCATGATTTACGACTTGTTTTCGTATGGATTTTGGTATTTGATGATTCATTTCTGTCGGGTGGCGTTTGAACGCCAACGACAGAGGGTTATGGCCTGTGTTTGCACGCGAGGCCACAGGTTTTTACCTAAGGGCGTAGCATGCACCATTTTGGCTTCCGACATGGTTTTTATGTGTTTTAGCATGTGATATCCTTTTAGGTACCCCACGCGGCGTCGAAGCGTTGGACATCGGCACCGGCACACATAAGAAGGTGAGTAGATTTATATCTACGGGGAGAAGTCAGGTGGATGGCGTATAGCACCTCCGAAGTCCGATGTCTAGTATACCATATATACTGTACTTATATATGATAGCTTATGTGTGACTTGGTTGTTTAGGATGTGGTAGGTGTACTATGCATTGATTAGGGTTAAAAGTAACTAGTGTAGTTCCTAGTCGCGAACCCTAGAATAGTTTGCACCCACACGCACACACGTGCTTATTTGCTATGTTCATACTGTGATGACGAGGATATTGGAGGACTTTGGATGTGAGTCGATGAGTTTGGGCATAGTGCCATGATATCGGTGATGTGATGTGATTCGTATTTGGGATACGATATATGATTTTTGGCGGGCCTTTGGGCGTGTCTTTCGCACACGCATTCATACTTATGTAGATGGTATCGATTCGTACTAGACTTAGATCAGTACCCCTGATTTTGTGATATGATGATAAGGATACCAGATAATTGATGTGATAACTGTGATATTGACCCGCACCCAGCTATTGGGATGCCGTACGATGATTTACCGTACGAGCTTTATATTGATGATTGATCCGCACTCATGACTTGAGGGTGTCAGATGATTAACGGTATCGTATGCGATACTATTTATGCGAGATCACCGACTACTATCTTTATTTTCATATGTATCGACTGAGATTTATGTGGTTTCCATACACTTCCATATTGACTTGATAGTTGATCAGTAGTTAGTATAGTTGATGTTCGACTATACCCGAGTCATACCTATTATAAAACTAACGAATCAGGAGTATTTTAAAGACAGGAAAAAAGGGATTCTACGGATAATTTCAAAAGGCGCATCTTTTCTTAAAAACACCGTAGCCCTTATTTTACTAAAACCCCCGACGTCTTATTTCAAAAAGGCAAAACTGTATGACACTTACATATTGATGTAGACTCTTCACTATTGCGTTGATTATTTGATTCCGCATATTCATATTATTTGCATCGCATTACTTGTACTTATTGAGATATTACCATCATGCTGTTAGGACACCAGCACCATTATCGCTGATGCGTATATTCCACGTACACTGTTTGCCGGCTCACACGCTTCATCATCGATAATTGCCATGCCACTACACTGTAGTATTGTTGCATTCATGATATGATTCTTGCATGTCATATTGTACACTTATACCTGTATACATACATAGATGATTCCGGCTTGATTAGAGATTTAGGAACCGCAAGATATTCTTTAAAACTGATTTATTTTAGACAGAGCGGTTTCCCTCGACATGTGCACATTACTAGTCCATGTTGCATGACTTACTAATATGCTTACCTTTCTTTACATATCGCATACATCATGTTTTGATTATACGCATTGAGATATGTTGTTTCCATGATATTTCTGGATTTGGGGACCATGGATATTTCAAAAGAAAATATGTAATTGTTTTAAAAATCCGGTAACCCTTGATATGATATTTCAGTGCGTCCACCATGAGTTTTTCTCGGTTCCAGAGAGCTTGTGTGGGTATACCCGATTCGAGGAGCGGTAGGCACCGATTGCGGGTATATGGTGGACCCGGTGAGGTACCCTGGGGCAAGAAGACTCGTATATGCTAGACGGTGAGCCCGGCAGGGGAGTACTACCTACCGGTGATAGTATTTAGGACCCGTCGGTTATCTGGGGGATACCGACTGGAGTCCTGAGATGGATATGAGGGCCGACCAGGGTGTGCGGCACCTGAGATACATGAGGATTTATGTGTCGATGCTAGGCACAGGTGTTCATGATGTTTTCGAGTGTCGATGCTAGGCATTCAGGTTCCATGATTTGATTATATTCTCATATTTCCATGCATATGCTTTACGATATTTACATGCATGATGCTTGTTGTTATTGGGTGACACATGCATGGGATCCACCGATTTACAGATATTGATTACCTAGTTGGAGGACTTCCACATACTACTAGATTCATGTTATAGCTGGCATTGATTCATATTGATTATATCGATCATACCTCATTTGTATATATAACAGTGAGTGAGGACGCTGTTATATATACCCTTACACCAATATTAGTGGAATGGGACGCTAATATATGTGTATTGATATCATTTTAGATACTTCATCATATTACTCCATGCAAACATACCTCATATTTATGACATGTTATTACCTGAGGCATTGGCACGAGTACTTGGCACTACATACCTGTATAGATGTTACATTGCCACCTCAGCATGCTTCAGACTTATTCATTTGAGGTTTATAGTTGTTGATCGTATGACCTAGGATTGCGTCATACATGCGATTTTCTGTTCGTAGATATTCTTCTATTCACGAGTTAGCAACTCACCCCCATTGTGCCCCAGTTCTTGCAGGTGTTTGCCGTACAGGGTTCATTACGGCTTGCGGCACTGTTTCTTTCGGGTGATTTGCTAGTAGGTGGGTTTATTTGTATCGTACCCATCATTATACATTGTATATTATATTCAGTTGTATCTAGAAGTTCCATCAACCAAACATGTACTTATTTGAGATAGAGACCAGTGTTGTTTATTCTTTCGACCTTAGAGTCGCACGTTATATTTCTCTAGGTTTTATGCTGTTGAGTTTCCTTTCGGATGTGATCCTCGCCTTTAGGCGTTGTATATTATATTGCAGACTGGTTGATTTACTTATGGTTTTTCCTTCACTCCACTACTTTTTCTTGGTTTGGATTTCTGGGCTCGGCTTACTTAGAGCACGTACGCCTTGAGACGTTCGTAGCCTAAGTGCCGGTCATGTTCCGTACTTTCGGGTTGTGATAGATTCGAGAGACAGTGGGAGCCATCCTGTTTAGATAAATTAAAAACCAATCTAAACTTGCAAGAGCATCATGCTGAGTGTTTTATTCTCTCTCTCTTAATTGCAGCGACCCAGTGACCACATATAAGTTACATCTAGATAATAAAATGATTGAACCTGACTGTTATGATTGGCAAAGGTCTGTCCAGATGTCCATTACACATGACAAGCTGGGACACCTCTTAACTAATCAAACCCTTGCGGTCTCAGGACCAATTTCCCTTGTCACGGACATTGACATCCGTATGACATCGGAAAAAGACTGTGCGAAAGCCAAGTGCCTCGTGTTAGCCTCAGTTAATGGTGCAAACCAGAGGCAGCACGAGAAGATGGACTCAGTTTCTATCTTCCTCCATAACAAAGATTTATATGGAGAGCAATCTCGTATCGCAAGATATGAGACCTCGAACGAATTGCTTCAAGCGAGGTTGGCTGTCGGGTCATCTGTAGGGGGAAACATCCTCACAGAGACCAGCTATTTTGAGCTCACGGACCTGAAGACCACGTTGGAGAACGGGTCAAATACTGACTTGATTCTACAGTCCCTACCCTCTGCTTATACCCTGAAGGAAACCAGGGAAGAAGAAGGAAAGGGAAGGGCAAAAGTTTCGGGACTGGATATAGTAAAAGAGGGAGGTTCCTATTGTTACGAGAATGAACATTGGCAGAAGGATTGCAGGGCTAGCAAAGCCAGTAGCCAGAATTCGAAGCATGTTGTGGCTTCGTCTTCGGGAGTGTTTGTAGTAGAGAACTGTATGTCAGTTAACCCTACTTCCTGGGTATTGGATACCGGATGAGGATCTCACATCTGTAACTCGTTATAGGCTCTGAGAAACCATAGGGTTATCAAGAAAGGTGATATGACTCTCAGGGTTGCTAACAGAATGAGCATGGACGCTGAATCTGTAGGGGAATATCATCTGGACTGACAACTGGGCAGATATTGATTCTGTGTAACTGTTTGTATGTACCAGGTGCGACTTTTAATATCATATCTGTATCTTTACTTTCTAAAGAAGGATATGATTTTACTTTTGTAAGCGATGTGGTCCACATCCACCTAAATCAAGTTCTGATTGGGTCAGGTACATTAGAAAACGGGATATACGTGTTAAATCAAGCTCAGATTTTCAGTGTCCAGAACACACTTAAAAGAAAATCTCCGGAAACAAATCAGGCTTTCTTATAGCATTGTAGACTGGGTCACATTAATGAGACACGATTAACTAAGTTACATAAAGAGGGATACTTGAATCCGTTCGAGTATTAGTCTTATGCCACTTGTGAATCTTGTCTCATGGGAAAGATGACAAAGACTCCGTTCACTGGACACGGAGTAAGAGCGAGCTCTTGGGACTCATACACAGTGATGTGTGTGGTCCAATGTCTACACATGCGCGAAGTGGTTATTCATACTTCATTACTTTCACAGATGATTTCTCTAGGTATGGACATGTCTTCTTAATGAAGAACAAATCCGAGGCCTTTAAGAAATTTTGGGAATACAAGAATGAAGTTGAAAAACAAACAGGAAAAAGTATAAAGACACTGAGATCTGATCGAGGTGGTGAATACTTGAGTGCCGAGTTTCTGGACTACTTAAAAGATAATGGAATTCTCTCTCAGCGTACTCCTCCATACACACCACAACATAACGGTGTATCTGAAAGGCGGAATCGAACTCTATTGGATATGGTTCGTTCCATGATGAGTAAGGATGAGTTACCGTGATCTTTCTGGAGTTATGCACTAGAAACAGCTGCATATATCTTGAACCAAGTTCCTACTAAGACAGTGCCTACCACACCATATCAGATGTGGAGTGGGAAGAAACCCTGTCTTAAACCCTTTAAGACTTGGGGATGTCCAGCTTTTGTCAAAAAGCAGTATGCGGACAAGCTCGAGGCACGCTCAGTACAGTGCAAGTTTGTGGGATACCCAAAGAACTCCAAGGGGTATCTTTTCTATTACGCAGAGGAACAAAAAGTCTTTGTTTCTCGTCATGCCCGCTTCTTGGAAACTGAGTTTTTAGAAAATCAGGTAAGTGGGAGCACAATAGAACTGGAAGAAATTCCAGAACCACAAGCTATTACTGAAACCTTAGTAGAACCAGAAGGTTTAGGGGAACCGGACATTCCTGCGCCGCTCCGCAGGAGTAGTAGGCAGTCTCATCCGCCTGAGAGATACTACGGTTTTCTCATAGACGGGGATAGAGATGATTGCGTCATTGATTAAGATGAGCCTACTAGCTTCCAGCAATCCATTCAGAGCGGTGACTCAGTAAAATGGCTGGATGCAATGCGGATCGAGATGGAGTCCATGTACACCAACAAAGTATGGACGTTGGAAGTTGCTCCAGATGGGGTAAAACCCGTAGGATGCAAGTGGATCTTCAAAAGGAAGATTGGTGTAGATGGACAGGTTGAGACCTATAAGGCTAGACTTGTTGCAAAGGGTTTTTGTCAAAGACCTGGTTTGGACTATGATGAAACCTTTTCTCCAGCGGCTATGCTGAAATCCATTCGGATCCTTCTTGCCATTGCTGCCTTCCACGATTATGAAATCTGGCAGATGGACGTAAAGACGGCTTTCCTAAATGGATATTTGGAAGAGTGCGTCTATATGGATCAGCCAGAGGGATTCATTCAGAGTGGGAGCAGCGGTAAAGTGTGCAAGTTGCTCAAGTCCATCTATGGACTGAAGCAGGCATCACGGAGTTGGAACATCTGCTTTGATGATACTGTCAAAGAATTCGACTTTATCAAAAACCCAGAAGAACCATGCATTTACAGTAAGATTGTAGGGAGAAATGTGGTATTCCTCGTCTTGTACGTCGATGACATTCTCCTAATAGGAAATGATATTCCTATATTACAGCCAGTCAAAGGATTCTTGTCACAGAGGTTCTCCATGAAGGACCAGGGCGATGCCAACTACATTCTGGGGATCCAGATCTATCGTGATAGATCTAAAAGGATGTTGGGACTTTCACAGTCCAGGTACATCGACACCATACTGAAACGATTCAGTATGGAAGATTCTAAGTGCGGTAATCTACCGCCTTGTCACGGAATCACCCTCTCCTAATAGATGTCTCCCAAGACTGATTTGGAAAGGGCTCGCATATCATCAATACCCTACGCATCTGCGGTAGGCTCTATTATGTATGCGATGTTGTGTACCAGACCAGATATAGCATACGCATTAAGCGTTGTTAGCCGGTATCAGCCAGACCCAGGGGAGAAACACCGGATAGCAGTAAAGAACATTCTCAAGTACCTGAAAAGGACTAAGGTGATGTTCTTGGTGTATGGCGGAAAAGACCTCCAGATCGAGGCCTTTGCTGACTCCAGCTTCCAGAGTGACAAGGATGACTCCAAGTCCATGTCGGGTTATGTCTTTACCCTCAATGGAGGGGTGGTTTGCTGGAAGAGCACCAAGAAGGAAACCGTTGCTGACTCGACTATGGAAGCGGAGTACATAGCTACTTGTGATGCCGCAAAGAAAGCTGTCTGGATGAAGAAGTTCCTCACGGAGCTTCAGGTTGTTCCTACCAGTGTTGATCCAATACCGCTGTATTGTGACAACAACGGCGCTATAGCTTTAGCAAAGGAACCCAGGTCCCATCAGAAGTCCAGACACATTTTGAGGCGGTACCACCTGATCAGGGAGATCGTAGATCGCCGGGAGATCGAGGTGAAGAGAGTAACTACGGAAGATAACACTGCTGATCCACTCACGAAGGCCTTACCCCAGACTCATTTCGAGCGGCTGATCGAGATGATAGGTCTTCGATACGCCAGTACATGGCCTTAGTGCAAGTGGGAGATTGTTAGTGTATATGCCCTAGAGACCATTACTGTATCATACTAGTTTGTATATTACTTAATGGAAGCTTGGGATATTCACAGTTGTATAAACAATCTTGCTCAAAATAGTAGTATGCTACTTGGTTTGTTTCTACTTCAATATGTGTATGTGTTTCCTTTAGCATATTGCTTATACATATTAGTAGAGCCCTTAGGATCTTTGCTTGATTACCAGCGTTGTGATGGCAGTCACACTCGTAGGGGCTGGGTAATCTACAAGCACATCCTTATGCAGGTCCCTAGTCGTAGGACTATCGAGACAGGGCATTGATACTCCGGAGTAGACTAGCGTATGCGCTTCTCATCTCAGCTGGGGAGACAGTCTGTCCCACAGCCGTCAGTACGTCGTACTTGAGATAGTATGCGGGTGCTCGTTAGGTTACGAGTACACTGGACAGGACTCGTCGGGAACTGTTGGTTGGTACTATACCTATCTTCAATTATCAGTTCCCTGGTGACATGAGTACAGCTTAGTCCGCTGACTTGACACTGTCACTTCGCCTCGAGTGTGTTCCCACTGTACTTTGATTACTTCCCTACCACGGCTCAAAGGAGTCGTGCAAACAGGTAGTAGTTGGGTGCAGTCCCGAAGCACTTGGAGGCAGTGACGGTTGGACAGGATTCGTTTCTCCCGGTATTGGGGGTTGATATCGTGCTGTGTCTAGGAGAGCCATTACACAAAGTCCCTGGCCTGGGCAAGCGAGATATACTGGTAGGTTTCCAGTGTTATCTCAGGGTGTTCTGGGCTACACTCTGACACGACTTGTACCGCTATTAGGGGACTGACGTTTACCGTCCCATAGGCCCGCCATGCGATATTCTCAGACGAACAGACCGGACTGTACGGAGATTGTCACATTCAGGCTCAGTAGGAGTTCAGATAGGTTTCACCTCGTCAGTCTTCTTGTCGGCATCTACCTGGGGACCGTTACGCACAGCTAGTGCCGCTTGTGGTCTGTGGTTAAACCCACTGCCAGCGTAGTGTCAAGTCTTTAGAGTCCCACACAGAAAGCTAATCGCCTTTAGGCAAAAGAGTAGAGGTCGCATGGTTTTGCGACAGGTCGCATGGTTTTGCGACAGGGTTCGGTCACATCCATGCACTTGTGCACATTTAGTGTCCGGACAGTTAACACTAGCGGGCTTTGGTTTAAGCCAGATCCTAGTGTTCGTTTTGGGATTGGTTTTATCTCGTTTGTATTCGTGTTCCTCGGAATGCAGATGCGGGTGTGTATGCACAGGTGACAGAGAGACAGAGGCAGATGATTCTCATTGGGGTTGTTGACTGTTGACTGTTGACTTTTGCTAAAACCCTAATGAGAATATGAAATATGATTAACAATAATATTAATTAAGTATTATAGTGACATGGTTGTTGAGGGGTTGACTTTGTTGACTTGTTGACATTGTTGACCGGTTGACTAGGTTGGACTAGTTGACCATCATCATTACAATGGCTATCATTTCATGGCAAAGACTTTTGCTTGCTTGTTTCTTTTTGCAAAATGAGTGCATGAAATGATATGACCATTTTGACTTGAACCATCACATAATACTCAATTACTATTATGAGTTATCATGATTTTGGATTATGAGAGCTTGGATGGCAAAAGGCTTGCTCATTCTCTCATTTGTTTTCTCTCTCTTGCTTGAGCTCTCCCTCTTCCTCTTGCTCTCTCTCTAGTCTATGGTTCACTTGTCTCATATGTTGAGAAGCAAGAACCATAGAGATAAATCACAACACACTCCTCTACTCATCCTAGTTCACAAGGTTTGGCAAACCAAGTGTTCTAGTTTCTTCTAGTTCGAAGAGAAGCCAAAGGTAGAAGCTTTCAGATGGATCCATCTTCGGCGCAAGGAGACGACGTGGTGAGGCCGATCCGACCACCGCAAGGAGTTGAAGACAAAGGAGATCAAGTTAAGGTATAGCCACCTAACCGAGTAGGTTAAACTCTTGTTAGGATTGTTAGATAGTTGTTTAACAAAGATCCGTATTTTGAGTCCATGTTACCACCTCTAGAAAAATCGTTTTTCATCATTTCCGCAAGCCCGTAAGTACCGGGAGAGGTAACGTGGACTTACAGAAGAAACACTCAGCGTGCACTGTAACCTAGATCAGAATGGTTGATCATTTTAACTAATCTGGATGGCTCCCATTGTATCCTCGAATTCTCCTCCAAACCTGAAAGGAGAATTAGTCGGAATCACCCGAGGAGTAATCCTACTCTTCAGTGGGAATCGGGATCCAACTATCATCGCATGATAACTTGATGGAAGCCACTCAAGTTACCACACTCCAGAAGGTATGCGCAAGCCTGGCATATTTCCTGTATGTTTGAAACTCCCTATGTGATTTTTACCCCAAGCAGCTTATGACCTTGACTAGGTCAACATATCATAAGTCACAAGTCAAGTTCAACCCGTCATTATCCTGGATTAATTAGACCCACCCGTACGATCCCTTGACTAGGTCAACATGACCGTACGACAGTCCTAACCAATCACATATCCATGCAACAGAAAAGTACTACAGAGCTACCGAACACTATGCCTTGACTAGGTCAACATACGTAGCACGAATACTAAGCAATACTCGTCTGAAATGACGGAGGGCTACGGCTGGTTTCTGGCGAAAAACCTTTAACGTAATGAACTTGATATTGTTGAAGGAATCCAAGTGGTTTTATAAATATATAGTGGCGAAAACTTTTGCTAAAGAGGTCACTCCCGATGAAGGGATCTCGGCTCTTTCCCCGTTGAATGGGGTGCAGGATATCCCAAACTGAATACCACGATGCAAAGCAAAAATAATCGACTATAGTAAAGTTATTATATTGACGCAAACTTTTACCCAAGGGGTCACTCCCGATGAAGGGATCTCGGCCCTTGCCTCGTCGAATGAGGTGCAGGATATTCCAAAATGAATACCACGGTGCAAAGCAAAAGTATACGTCTGTAATGTCAGTTTTAAAAACATGGTTCCAACAACATCATATATAGGTTTGTTTTATCCTTGCATTGATAAGAATCTATGCAGTCCCATCAATTAATCACACCAGAAAAGAACGAAAATAAAATATACGTATATGCCATCCGCATTGGCTACTGGGCCCCATCATCACCCGTTAGGTTACTTAACTAACGACAGAGCGGGGGCTGGACTAGCGCGGGTGCAAAACATATACAACATCTACTAATATATATATAAATATATATAATAATCATCCCAGGCATGATATAAAGCAACATCACAGAAACATCACAGAAGCAATACAGAATGGTGGATAATCTGGAGCCCCGGGTTTCACTTGAGCCGCAAGTGAGACCCGACGTTCTCTATCGTGTGGATAGCCCGTGCAATGAAACATAGACCCCTACGAGCATGGCAAGTTACCCGCCAAAACCAGAAATGAGGCAGCCCCCTTCAGCAATGTGAATGGACCACCCAGCACTTTACAGAATCTGGTAACTTGAGCACTCCTCCTGGGTCACCTATACCCCCTATGAGTGCGGCGAATAGCCCGCCAATTCTAGAATAAGGTCCCCTCTGTCCCAACGCCATGAGATGCGGACCTGTTGCCCTCTAGAATCCGGCTATTCGTGCACCCCACCGCGGGGTAATCCTAGTACAAAAAATAAAATAATATACAAAGTTGACATCGACCTCAGCCCGGTCGTGCCCCAAAAGAATAATATACAAACTGGCAGTGACGGCAGTCCACTTGTCGGACGCTCGCCCTGCAATATCAAATGTACAAATGAATCAAAACTATACTAACATTGCACCATTTCTATCCACCACGACGATCCAACCAATATCACAGCACAACACAGAACATCAACGTGAATGTCACGTTCGCAAACCCGTCTAAAAGACATATAGCAATTAGACGAGTTTACCGATCAAGTGACATTCACGGTCGCAGAATATAATGTATGTACTATCAAATGCACACTTAAATTATCGATCGACTAAGTTCCAAATTTGGCCCAATAGCAAAACCAAAACTTCACAGAAACCTGGGCCAAAACAGTATATGTCAAAAAACACAATTCCAAGTCAGAGGGCTACAGTGAAAATTAGAAGGCCCGTTGCCACTAAGTGGCTGCGGAACCGCCGCCAAAAGGGGGTAAGTGCAGCGGTTCCGCGGCGCTTTAAAAGCTTCAGAAGATCAAATTTTTTCTGTGCCCATAGATTCTCCTGCACGGATTTTTAAGCTACTGCAAATAATTTTTTGAACATATTTGAAAATCGGCAGAGAACAGAAAAATGGAATCGTGTTTTTGGAAATTTCCGTCGATTGATCTTTCAAGCACGTTTAACCAAGCAAGTAAGGGGTTTAAAGGGTGGCTCTGATACCATGAAGGGATACGGCAGCGCCGTGGCCGTCGAAACACGGCCAAAATGCGGAACAAAAATTTTCTAAACTGGCGCTACCGCTACCCGATTTACGGATCGACCTTAAACCCTAAACTAGCAAACTAACTAAGAGTTAGAAAGGTTATACCGAGTTGATCCGTGTCCTTCGGTCTTCATTCCAAGCTCCTAGTGATCCTTTGATGTTGTTTGGTTGCCGGTCTTCCTTCATCTCCGATGATCCATCCGAGGGAAACGGCGCAAGCTCCAACCTCGTCGAACGAGGTAACCGACGCTCCAAAGTCGCTAGCGATGAAGAGTGGGGGTGTATGAAAGTGTCACTACCATTTTCTCTCAAAATGTTTTGCTCAATGAGCAAGCATAGAAGATGAATGAGGTGAGGGAAAACCATGGCATGAACAAAAGAAATTGGCTATGTATTTTGTATGAATGGGAGAGTGGGAGTAATGTGTAATGAAATGTAATATCAAAACCAAATGAAATCAATCTTCCACCACCAATAAAGTGGCCCCCCCTCTCCCATCCACACAAAAAAATCATTTTCTTTTTCCAACATTTTGCATTAAACAAATGAGACCATACCATGCTACATGCACAAACCCATGCCACAAAAAACATCACCTTTTCCACCTCATTAATAAAAACAATTGAATTTCCATAAAAGGAAAATCATATAAATGAGGTGGCATCTTCTAGAAGCTATTCCGTATAAAATACGGAATACTTCCTGGTACATGTATCGAAATACATATACGCGTATTCGTACCAAAATACGAATAGCCGAGAGAGAAAACGAATAGTGAACAATAATACTAGAATACGTATATACAAATACATATATAAATTATTAAATCAAAACCCGATTTAATAATCCAGCTTAATCCTAAGCCGCTAGTATTATCAACCGTCCGATTAAAGTCTACGCAGCATGTGCACATATTTAATCGGACACTTGTATGTATGAACATACCTCATGTACACCATATCGCCTGAAATGTGAAAACCCTCTGTGTTGGACTCTAAAGACTCGTCAATACGCTGGCAGTGGGTTTAACCACAAGCACGTCAGCGGCACTAGCTGTACGTAACGGCTACCCAGGTATTGAGCGAAAGGGAGGCCGACGAGCAAACTCATCTTGAACCGCTACTGAGCCTGTCAGTGACACTATCCGTACAGTTCGGTCTGTTCGTCTAAGAGTATTGCATATCGAATCTAGGGGGGTGGATAAAGTTAGACCCCCAACAACGTGACATTTAGTGTCGGTGTGATACCCCATCACCACCTGAGAAACTATCGATCTTGGATCGGTAATTCTCGTCCACCGTGGCCACGGATTTATGGTGATGGCCATCCGTACAAAACGCGACATCAACCCCCAATACCGGGAGAGACGAATCCCCGACGTTCCGATCACTGCCTCCATGTGGCTCGGGACTGTACCCAACTAAAACCTGTTTGCACGACTCCTTTGAGCCGTGATAGGGTAGTAATCAAAGCACAGTGGGAACTCACACGGGACAAATGACGATCTCAGGTCGACAGACTAACCTGTACACATGTCACCTGGGAACTGCTATCTGACAATAGGTATAATACCAACTAGCAGGTTCCCGGCGAGTCGTTCTAGTGTACTCATAACCCAATGAGCACCTGTATACTATCTTAGGTGAACATACTAACACCAATGGCTTGTGAGACCTGGCCACCGCTCCTCGTCGGGGTCTCTATTAGTATACACTAGTCTACACTGGAGTATCGATGCCCGGTCTCGATACACCTACGACTAGGGACATTTTAAGGATATGCTTATAGACCCCTAGCTCCAACATATGTGATCGCCATCACAATCCTGGCAGTCAAGCAAGAATCCTATGGGCTTTATCAACTTGATGATAAAGACAAACCAGATAGCATAATATCATCTTGAGCAAGACTGTTTTATCGGTATAGGTCCTCTGTAATCATCATAATTACAAGTCCGCGACTATGATAATTGCCCTGAGGGCACTATAGCCAACAAGCACCTGTATACATCTTAGGTGAACCAACTGACACCAATAGTTTGTGATACCGGCCACCACCCCTCGTCGGGGTCTCGACTATATACACTAGTCTACTAATGGAGTATCGATGCCCAGTCTCGAAACTCCCACGACTAGGGACCACTTTAAGGATATGCTTATAGACTACCCAACTCACACGTATATGATCGCCCTCATACTGCTGGTAGTCAAGCAAGAATCCTAAGGGCTCTATCAACGTGCAATAGTGATCTGTAACATCACCTAAAGCATGTACACGATGATAAAGATAAACCAGATAGCATACTATCATCTTGAGTAAGACTGTTCTACCGGCATAGGTCCTCCCTCAATCATTGTAATCACGTGCCTGCGATCCAATAATTGACTTTGAGGGCACTATATCCAACAATCTCCCACTTGCACTCAAGGCTAATTATTGCGATGTCATATACTCACAGCCCGTGTGATACCGAACACCCAACTTCTCTACTGATCAATCTCACAAAACTTGTTTGTGAAACTATTGAGTTCGAGAAATAGCCTCAGTGAGTGGATCCGCTCTGATATTTCTTTCTATGTCTATCTTTATCTTAAGTTCGCAGAGAAATTGTTGGCTATAGTGCCCTCATGGCAATTATCATAGTCGCGGACTTGTGATTATGATGATTGAGTGAGGACTTATACCGATAAAACAGTCTTACTCAAGATGATAGTATGCTATCTGGCTTGTTTTTATCATCATATACATGTTGATAGAGCCCATAGGATTCTTGCTTGACTTCCAGCATTGTGATGGCGATCACATACGTGGGAGCTGGGGGTCTATAAGCACATCCTTAAATGTCCCTAGTCATGGGAGTATCGAGACTAGGCATCGATACTCCAGTGTAGACTAGTGTATACTGATCGAGATCCCGACGAGGGGTGGTGGCCAGGTCTCACAAGCTATTGGTGTTAGTTTGTTCACTTAAGATAGTATACAGGTGCTTATTGGGTTATGAGTACACTGGATGGACTCGCCGGGAACTTGCTAGTTGGTATTATACCTATTGTCAGATAGTAGTTCCCAGGTGACATGTGCACAGGTTAGTCTGTCGACCTGAGATCGTCATTTGTCTCGTGTGAGGTCCCACTGTGCTTTGATTACTACCCTACCACGGCTCAAAGGAGTCGTGCAAACAGGTTTTAGTTGGGTACAGTCTCGAGCCGCATGGAGGCAGTGATCGGATCGTCAGGGATTCGTCTCTCCCGGTATCGGGGGTTGATGTCGCGTTGTGTACGGATGGCCATCACCATAAATCCATGGCTACGGTGGACGAGAATTATCGATCCAGGATCGATAGTTTCTCAGGTGGTGATGGGTTTTCATACCGACACTAAATATCGCGTTGTTGAGGGTCTGAATTTATCCACCCCCTAGACTCGATATGTGATACTCTTAGACGAACAGACCGGACTGTATGGATATTGTCACTGACAGGCTTAGTAGGGGTTCAGGATGAGTTTGCTCGTCGGCCTCTCTTTCGCTCAATACCTGGGTAGCCGTTACGTACAGCTAGTGCCGCTGACGTGCTTGTGGTTAAACCCACTGCCAGTATATTGACGAGTCTTTAGAGTCCCATACAGAGGATTTTCACGGTTCAGGCGATATAGTGTACATGAGGTATGTTGATACATACAGATGTCCGATTAAATATGTGCACTTGCTGCGCAGATTTTAATTGGATGGTTGATAATACTAGCGGCTTAGGATTAAGCCAGTTTATTAAATCAGGTTTTGATTTAATAATTTATATATGCATTTGTATATACGTATTCTAGTATTATTGTTCACTATTCGTTTTCTCTCTCGGCTATTCGTATTTTTGTACGAATACGCGTATATGTATTTCGATACATGTACCGGGAAGTATTCCGTATTTTATACGGAATAGCTTCTAGAAGCTTTGCCACCTCATTATTTGATTTTCCATTTATGGAAATTCATTTTGTTTAATAATGAGGTGGAGGGTGTGAGGTGGAATGAACATGACCATGGTATGGGCTTGAGTATGGTTTGGATTGTTTATTTGATTAATGGGTAAGACTTTTTTTTGGAGGGAATGAGAGAAGGGGTAGGGGGCGGCCACATTTTTGAGGTTGGATTCTTTTTTGGTTATATGATTGATTACACTCCCTCACTCTCTCATGCTCTCAAGAAAAATACTTAACCATTTTTGTTCATGCCAAAGCTTCACTATCTCCATTCTTCTTCTATGGTTGCTCCATGGAGCACATGAAATGAGAGAAAATTATAGTGACACTTTCATACACCCCCACTCTCCATAGCTAGCGACTTTGGAGTGTCGGTTGTCTCGTTCGACGAGGCTGGAGCTTACGCCGTTTCCCTCGGGTGGATCATCGGAGATGGAGGAAAACCGGCAACCAAACATCATCAAAGGATCACTAGGAGCTTGGAATGAAGATCGAAGGACATGGATCAACTCGGTATAACGATTCTAATCTCTTCTTAGTTTGCTAGTTTAGGATTTAAGGTCGATCTGTAAATCCGGTAACGGTAGCACCGGTTTTAGAAATTTTTGTTTCGCATTTTGGCCGCGTTTTGACGGCCGGGGCGCTGCAGGAACCCTTCATGGTATCAGAGCCACCCTTTAAACCCCTTACTAGCTTGTTTAAACGTGCTTAAAAGATCGATCGACGGAAATTGCCAAAATCACGATTTCATTATTTTGTTTGCTGTCGATTTTCAAAAGTGTTCAAAAAATATTTTCCAGTGGCTTAAAAATCAGTGCAAGGGTTTTTTAGGGTACAGAAAAAATTTGAGCTCCTGAAGCCTCCAAAGAGCCGCGGAACCGCCGCACTTACCCCCCATTGGTGGCGGTTCCGCGGCAATTTATTGGCGACGGGCTTTGAAATTTTTCCTGTAGCCTCCTGACTTGGAATTGTGATTTTTGACATATACTGTCTTGGCCCAGGTTTCAGTGAAGTGTTGTTTTTGCTATTGGGGCCAAATTGGAATTTAGTCGATCGATATTTTAAGTGTGCGTTTAAGAGTACATACATTTCTATCTATGACCGTGAATGTCATTTGATCGGTAAACCCGTCTAACTGCTATATGTTCTTTTAGACGGGTTCGCGAACGTGACATTCACGTTGATGTTCTGTGTTGTGCTGTGATGTTGGCTGGATCGTCGTGGTGGATAGAAATCGTGCAATGATAGTACAGTTTTATTTCATTTGTACATTTGATATTGCGGGGAGAGCGTCTGATATGTGGACTGCCGTGATTGCCAGTTTGTATATTATTCTTTTGGGGCACGATCGGGCTGAGGTCGATGTCACCCTTGTATATTATTTTATTTTCTGTACTAGGATTACCCCACGGTGGGGTGCATGAATAGCTGGATTCTAGAGGGCAACGGGTCCGCATCTCATGGCGTTAGGACGGAAGGGACCTTACTCTAGAATTGGCGGGCTATTCACCACACTCGTAGGGGGTATAGGTGACCCAGGAGGGGTGCTCAAGTTACCGGATTCCGTGAAGTGTTGGATAGTCCATTCACATTGCTGAAGGGGGCTGCTTCACTTCTTGTTTTGGCAGGTAACTTGCCGCGCTCGTAGGGGTCTAGGTTTCATTGCACATGCTATCCACACGACATGGAACGTCGGGTCTCACTTGCGGCTCAAGTGAAACTCGGGGCTCCAGATTATCCACCATTCTGTGTTGCTTCTGTGATGTTTCTGTGATGTTGCTTTATATCATGCTTGGGACGAATCTTATATATATATATATAACTTTATATATACTAGTAGATGTTGTATATGTTTTGCACCCGCGCTAGTCCAGTCCCCGCTCTGTCGTTAGTTAAGTAACTTAACGGGTGATGACGGGACCCAGTGGCGAATGCGGATAGCATATACGTACATTTTATTTTCGTTCTTTTCTGGTGTGATTAATTGATGGGACTGCATAGATTCTTATCAATGCAAAGATAAAACAAACCTATATATGATATTGTTGGAACCAAGTTTTTAAAAACTGACATTACAGACGTACACTTTTGCTTTGCATTGAGGTATTCATTTTGGAATATCCTGCACCTCATTCGACGAGGCAAGGGCCGAGATCCCTTCTTCGGGAGTGACCCCTTGGGTAAAAGTTTGCGTCAACATAATAACTTTACTATAGTCGATTATTTTTGCTTTGCATCGTGGTATTCAATTTGGGATATCCTGCACCCCATTCGATGGGGAAAGAGCCGAGATCCTTTCACCAGGAGTGACCTCTTTAGCAAAAGTTTTCGCCACTATAAATTTATAAAACCACTTGGATTCCTTCAACGATATCAAGTTCATTACATTAAAGGTTTTTCGCCAAAAACCAGCCGTAGCCCTCCGTCATTTCAGACTAGTATTGTTTAGTATTCGTGCTACGTATGTCGTGCATTTAGCCGAGGCGTAGTGTTCGGTAGCTATGTAGTGCTTTTCTGTTGCAGAGATAATGCGATTAGTTAGGACAGTCGTACGATCATTTTGATCTTTAGTCAAGGCTCGTACGGGTGGGTCTAATGTAGTCAAGATAATGACGGGTAGAACTTGATTAGGACCTTTTGACATTTGGATCTTTAGTCAAGGTCACTTAGGTCCTAGGGGTAAAAATCACATCGGGAGTTTCAAACACATAGGAAACTTGCCAGGAATGCCCATACCTTCTGGAGTGTGGTGACTTAAGTGGCTTCCATCAGGTTATCATGCGATGATAGTTGGATCCCGATTCCCACTGATGAGTAGGATTACTCCTTGGGTGATTCCGACTAATTCTCCTTTTGGGTTTGGAGGAATGTTTGAAGAAACAGTGGGAGACATCCAGATTAGATAAAATGATTAACCATTATGATCTAGGTTAGAGTGCACGCCGAGTGTTTCTTTTCTCTCTCTCTCTGGCTGCGACTATGACCCGACCTTTGACTAAAACTTATGAAACCAAGTTTACCGAACCTTCTTATAATACTTTGGCTTTTTGAATGTCACGGTGTCGCATATATCATTGCCACTTCTATATCACCTTTGCATTTCTCCAGAACACCCCGTATTACTATGAACGTCCACTTCCATTAGATAAATCCATCGTATAGTTACATATGAACTCGAAGGAACTTTTTCGAGGATGGATTCTGGTTCTGGAGAGATTGAATATGACTATTCGGTTGTCTTTTCTATTTTCCTTCTCTCAGTTGTGTGGACTCCTAGGATTAGGAGAGGGTACACCTATTGAGCTTATTGGATAGTCTTCCTCCAGACCATAGGCAGGTGCCGAACGGTAGGGAAGGAAGAAAACCAACAAGCTTAATCGTGGTGTACAGAAGGTAATAAGTAAAGACATATAAAGGGATTAGAATAATGGCAAAGGAAATTGCGATCACCATCATTCATGACAAAGACCGTGTATACCACTGCCACTCCTACATTCACTTTTCTTTTCTCTAGAACACTCCGTATGACTACGGATATCCACTTTCATTGGATAAATCCATCGTATAGTTACATACGAACTCGAAGGAACTTTTTCGAGGATGGATTCTGGTTCAGGAGTAGTAGAATAGGATTATTCAGATGTCTTTTCCCATTACCTTTTCTCAGGTTGCGAGGTCTCCTAGGATTAGGAGAGTACACCTATTACACTTATTGGATAGTCTTCTTTCAAACCTTAGGCTGGTGCCGAAGGGTAGGGAATGAAGAAAACCAATTAGGGTAAAAGAGATGTACAGAAGGTAATAAGTAAATAAATAATAAAGGGATTGCAGAGAGGGCAAGCAAGTATATGGTTACTGTCGTGAATCAGGATAGTGGAAGAGGCGTTACTAGGAATACCAGTTAACCCCTTTTGAAACATTTTCATGTTTCAATTTCACTGTGCGATGTTAATTGAAAATTGTTTTCCCAATTGGAATCTAACTCCAGGGTATGTATTTACGAGATCAATTTCTCACATCTGCATGTTATTACGGATGGTGAGTGGGAGTAAGATATTGGGAATTGGGTTATTAGATCCTCATTATATCGGAATTCGTTGTAATTGGTGATATTTGAGAAAATCATCTGGTTCTTGCCGGATGGAAAATATTTGGTTTTGAATATCCGTTGTTATGCACCAATTTCAAACTGATATATCTGTACATTTATTTTATAAAGTGAGATATAACTTTTTGATATTATGTCTATGACATTTACCTATATCAGTTGATGATTAAGTAAGGTGCATTCAACAGCGGTGTAATTCTTCTTAACCATAGTACAGTTTTTCAACCTACAACGCACAGGGTTTGAGTTATTGAACTCAGTGGACTTGTACAAAGTATTGTATGTTGTCCAGTGTCGATTACGACAATGGGGTTGGTACTCGTACTATATTCTGTTTACTTGTGACATCTCCAGTTCAGGACAAGTATTTCGTTGAAAAGCATGGTCCAGATTTTGAAAAGTTATAGGTATAAGAATAAAGTAAAGAACCATTTGTTGGAAGTATCAAGATTCTTTGATAAAGTCGAAGATGTAGATACTTATGTTTGGTATTCTGTTGATAGTAATGGTTTTGAGAACTAGCTTCTCTTTCGGGTTACTCAAATATGGATGCACTCCTAGATGAGTAATGTTGATTGTCGTCTTTCCATTTGGTTGATATGTACTGGAGACAGCTGTTAGTGTATATGCCCTAGAGGCCATTACTGTATCATACTAGCTTGTATATTACTTGATGGAAGCTTGGGATATTCACAGTTGTATAGACAATCTTGCTCAAAATGGCAGTATACTACTTGGTTTGTCTCTACTTCAATATGTGCATGTGTTTCTTTTAGCATATCGCTTATATACATATTAGTAGAGCCCTTAGGATCTTTGCTTGCTTACCAGCGTTGTGATGGCGCTCACACTCGTGGGAGCTGGGTAATCCATAAGCACATCCTTATACAGGTCCATAGTCATAGGACTATCGAGACAGGACATCGATACTCCGGAGTAGACTAACGTATGCACTTCTCATCCCAGCGGAGGAGACGGTCTGTCCCACGGCCGTCAGTACGTCGTACTTGAGATAGTATATGGGTGCTCGTTAGGTTACGAGTATACTGGACAGGACTCGTCGGGAACTGTTGGTTGGTATTATACCTATCGCCAGTTATCAGTTCCCAGGTGACATGAGTACAGCTTAGTCCGCTGACTTGACACTGTCACATCGCCTCGAGTGTGTTCCCACTGTACTTAGATTACTACCCTACCACGGCTCAAAGGAGTCGTGCAAACAGGTAGTAGTTGGGTGCAGTCCTGAAGCACTTGGAGACAGTGACGGTTAGACAGGATTCGTCTCTCCCGGTATTGGGGGTTGACATCGCGCTGTGTCTAGGAGCGCCATTACACAAGTAGTCCCTGGCCAGGGCAAGCGAGATATACTGGTAGGTTTCCAGTGTTATCTCAGGGTGTTCTGCGCTACACTCCGGCACGACTTATACCACTATTAGGGGACTGACGTTCACCGCCCCCTAAGCCCGCCATGCGATGTATCAGACGAACAGACCGGACTGTACGGAGATTGTCACATACAGGCTCAGTAGGAGTTCGGATGGGTTTACCTCATCGGCCTTCTTATCGACATCTACCTGGGGACCGTTACGTACAGCTAGTGCCGCTTGCGGTCTGTGGTTAAACCCACTGCCAGCGTAGTGTCGAGTCTTTAGAGTCCCACACAGAGAGTTTCCCTGAACTGAGCGAAACAAGTAGAGGCCGTATGGTTTTACGGCAGGGCTGCGATCACTTACGTGCACTTGTGTGCGTATGCTGTTCGGGAAGGCAATACTAGTGGGCTTTGGTTTAAGCCAGATCCTAGTATTGCACAGATGGATTTGATTTGTCTTCTGTGCATTCGCATTCTACGGAATGCGGATGCGGGTGTGTATGCACAGTTTTGAGGAGCGATGAAGGAGGAGGTGCCCCATTAGGGTTTTGGCAGTTGGTTCGGCCAAAACCGTAATGTGGCACACTCATTACGGTTTTGACAATTTGTTTGGTCAAAACCGTTATGAGCCGGAGACATTGTTTACTAATCCTTTTAGTGATAGATTAGTGATGGCTAATTGCATTGACCATTTGACCACTTAGACCTCTCTTGACTTTGTTGACCCGTTGACCGTGTTGACCATTGACCTTCAAGTGAGATCTACACTCTTCTTTCATTTTCTTTTTAATTCTTGAGTTATGATAATGGTCAATTCAATGTGCCATCAACTCTACCATGATAGGTTTAGTAATGATGATTTTGTGTATTATTGCAACCATGGTTCATTTCATTTGGCTTAATCTTTTCATTATTCTCTTCTCATTCTCTCTCTTCAAATGAGAAGAAAAGAAAAGCTCCATGGTTGCTAAGCTTTCTCCTTCTTCTTCCTCCTCTTGATCTCATCTTTTGATCTCATGTGTTGAGAGAAAAAGATCCCACAAAGACAAATACATCCATACATCTCGTCTACACTTCCTAGGGCTTCTTGACTAGCAATCTCTTTGCCCTAGTTGCCTCGGCTCGAGGTGGAGCTCGGTGTACATCTCTCGGGTGGATCGTCTTCGACTCAAGAAGGCCGCGGAGGTGCCCAAGGTCCGGATCGACGCTTGGAGCTTGGATGGACGAGCGGGACAGCGGAATGAAGACCCGAAGGACCGGTTCCATGAGGTATACTTTCTACAGCATAGTAGTTAAAGCCTCTTCCTTTTTGCTAGTTTCATGTTTAGCCAAGATCCTTGCTTTTAAGTCCATGTTGCCTTGCGCCAAAATCATTGTTTTTTACCGTTTCCGCCTCCCTGTAAGAACCGGGGTGAGCAGCGTGGTCTTACAGTGGTATCAGAGCCTAGCTGAACATAAACTAGTAAATTAGCAAAGTGTTTAGAATATCGATCGGAAAAAAGTCGCAAAACACATCCGACACAAACCAAGTTTCTGTCGAATTTTTATACTGCTATAAATTTTTTTTAACATACATGAAAATTCGACTCAGGGTTTTTTAAAACCACAGAAGAAAACCGGTCCACTGAACCGACAAAACCGCCGCGGTTCCGCGGCAAGAACATGCTTCTTGCCGCGGTTCCGCGACCGATTTAACTCGGTCGTGGACCGGGTTTCTTGCAGTGTTTTTATTTGGCTGTTTTGGGATTTTTAAGACATGTTTTTTCCACCCAGAATTTCCAGAGAGAAAATTGACTTTTGGGGTGGTTATAAATCCGTATTTTGATCGATATTCCGTACTCTTTGGCTAATGAATATTTTCTGTGATGTGATATATGTATTGAACGTCCGCAAATCGCTATATGTCGATTAGTGGGGGTTATATATATCTGTGATCTGTAATGTTGATGGTTTGTGTATATGAACTCGGTGGATTGTCGCGGATGAATAGCCGGGAATGGGTGTGAGATGAGAGTTTCTTTTTCTTTCATTCATTGTAAAATTTGTAAATTGATGTAATATTATTTGTTTGGCCACACAACCGGGTCGGGGTTGTAACCGTCATTGTATAATTTCTTTTTACTGTTTTTGCTCCTAGGATAGACCCAAGGTGGGGTGCACAAACTATCGGGTATCTCGAAGTGCCGAGTGGCCTACTCACGGTGTTGAGGGAGGTTGCTTCGCTTCGGGTACTTGGCGGGTAGTTTGCCGCACCCGTAGGGGTCTAGGGTGGGGTTTGGCTATTCATCGCGACCGTATAATCCGTTTTTCGTTGCAGGCTCGAACGAATCACGGATTCCTAGTATATCCAAAGTGTTCATCTGTGATCTGGATTGGCTATCATTGCTATATATCTATATATAATAACTATTTAGGTGTTGCTTATTTTTTGCATCCATGCTAGTCTACTTCCCGCTCTGTCGTTAGTTAAGTAACCTAACGGGTGATGACGGGGCTCCGTGGCGAATGCGGATGGCATAAGCGTACACCATATTTTGGTTGTTTTCTGCAATGGTAGGATTAAATGATGGTACGCATTAAAAGAACTAATGCAAGAAAATAAACCAAGTAAAAGCCGTTGGAACACTTTGAAAACCACTCGGTTCTTTTCAAAAACCAGCATTTTAAATGCGGAGCTTGAACCACTCCTTTTAAAAGCTATCTCGTTCCATCGACTATATCAAGTTCACTACGTTCACGGTTTCGCCAAAACCATCCGTAGCCCTCCGTCGTTTCATATGAATATTCAACAGTATTCAAGCTGTGTTTGTTGGCTTTAGTCAAGGCACAGTGTTTGGTAGCTGGTGGGTATTCATATGTTGCATAGATAGAATGCGTTGATTTGGGACAGTCGTATTGCTTTGTTGGCCATAGTCAAGGGTATATACGGGTGGGTTCAAATTAACCTGGACAATGACGGGTAGAACTTGACATGTGACTTATAATTTGTTGGCCTTAGTCAAGATCATAAGAGCATGGGGCAAAAATCCACATCGGGAGTTTCAAAAGTACTGAAACTTGCTAGCACTGCATACCATTTGGAGTGATGATTCTGGTAGGATTTCTTCGGTTTTGTCATGCGATGATATTTGGATCCCGATCCTACTGTGAGTATATGCTACTCCTCGGGAACTTTCTCGCTTAACGATCAATGCTATAAACCAAGTAGTTGTCTAGAAAGGTGTTAGCGGGGCTACGCCCACAGGGAAAAGAGGTTACTTAATTAAGGAACTTCGCGAAAGCGTTGGAAAACCTCCCTCGTAGTACTGACACTGGCCTGGCTGAACGGTTAAGCAAGTATTGTACGGTGAGATTGATCCTGACTAATTCTTCCTTTATGGTTTGAGGAGGGATTCGAGAGACAGTGGGAGCCATCCTGTTTAGATAAATTAAAAACCAATCTAAACTTGCAAGAGCATCATGCTAAGTGTTTTCTTCTCTCTCTCTTAATTGCAGCGAACCAGTGACCGCACCTAGGTTACATCTAGATAATAAAATGACTGAATCTGACTGTTATGACTGGCAAAGGTTTGTCTAGATGTCCATTGCCCATAACGAGCTGGGACACCTCTTGACTGATCCAACCCCTGCCGTCTCAGGTCCAGTTTCCCCTGTCACGGATATTGATATCCATAGGATATCGGAAGAAGACTGTGCGAAAGCCAAGTGCCTAGTGTTAGCCTCAGTTGATGGTATATACCAGAGGCAGCACGAGAAGATGGACTCAGCTTCTATCTTCCTCCATAACAAAGTTTTATATGGAGAGCAATCTCGTATCGCAAGATATGAGACCTCGAACGAATTGCTTCCAGCGAGGTTGGCTATCGGGTCATCTGTAGGGGGCAACGTCCTTACAGAGACCAGCTCTTTTGAGCTCTCTGACCTGAAGACCACGTTGAAGAATGGGTCAGATGCTGACTTAGTTCAACAGTCTCTACTTACTACCCTGAAGGAAACCAGGGAAGTAGAAAGAAAGAGAAGGGCAGAAGTTTCGGGGATGGATGCAGTAAAAGAGGGATGTTCCTATTGTTACGGGAATGAACATGGACAGAAGGATTGCAGGGCTTGCAAAGCCAGTAGCCAGAATTCGAAGCATGTTGTGGCTTCGGCTTCGGGTGTGTTTGTAATAGAGAACTGTATGTCAGTTAACCCTACTTCCTGGGTATTGGATACCGGATCAGGATCTTATATCTGTAATTCGTTACAGGCTCTGAGAAACCGTAGGGTTATCAGGAAAGGTGATATGACTCTCAGGATTGCTAACGGAATGAGCATGTATGCTGAATCCGTAGGGGAATATCATCTAGGACTGACAACTGGGCAGATATTGATTCTGCGTGATTGTTTTTATGTACCAGGTGCGACTTGTAACATCATATCTGTATCCTTACTTTCTAAGGAAGGATATGATTTTACTTTTGTAAGCGATGTAGTAAACATCCACCTAAATCAAGTACTGATTAGGTCAGGTACATTGAAATATGGTATATACGTTTTGAATCAAGCTCAGGTCTTCAGTGTCCAGAACACACTTAAAAGAAAGTCTCCGGAAACAAATCAGGCTTTCTTATGGCATTGTAGACTGGGTCACATTAATGAGACACGGTTGACAAAGTTACATAAAGAAGGATACTTGGATCCGTTCGAGTACCAGTCTTATGCCACTTGTGAATCTTGTCTCATTGGAAAGATGACAAAGACTCCGTTCACTGGACACGGAGAAAGAGCGAGCGAGCTCTTAGGACTCATACACAGTGATGTGTGTGGTCCAATGTCTACACATGCGCGAAGTGGTTATTCATACTTCATTACTTTCACAGATGATTTCTCTAGGTATGGGCATGTCTTCTTAATGAAGCACAAATCCGAGGCCTTTAAGAAATTTCAGGAATATAAGAATGAAGTTGAAAAACAAACAGGCAAAAGTATCAAGACACTGAGATCTGATCGAGGTGGTGAATACTTGAGTGCCGAGTTTCTGGGCTTCTTAAAAGAGAATGGAATTCTCTCTCAGCTTACTCCTCCATACACACCACAACACAACGGTGTATCGGAAAGAAGGAATTGAACCCTATTGGATATGGTTCGTTCCATGATGAGTAAGGCTGAGTTGCCGCGATCCTTCTGGAGTTATGCACTAGAAACAGCTGCATATCTTTTGAACCAAGTTCCTACTAAGTCAGTGCCTACCACACCATATCAGATGTGGAGTGGGAAGAAACCCAGTCTTAAACAGTTTAAGACATGGGGATGTCCAGCTTTTGTAAAAAAAAGTAGCATGCGGACAAGCTCGAGACACGTTCAGTACAGTGTAAGTTTGTGGGATACCCAAAGAACTCCAAGGGGTATCTTTTCTATTACGCAGAGGAACAAAAGGTTTTTGTTTCTCGTCATGCCCGCTTCTTGGAAACTGAGTTTTTGGAAAATCAGATAAGTGGGAGCGCAATAGAACTGGAAGAAATTCCAGAACCATGAGCTGTTACTGAAAGCTTAGTAGAATCAGAGGGTTCGAAAGAACGGGACATTCCTACGCCACTCCACAGGAGTAGTAGGCAGTCTCATCCGCCCGAGAGATACTACGGTTTTCTCATAGATGGGGATAGAGAGGATTGCACCATGGATTATGGTGAGCCTACTAGCTTCCAGCAATCCATTCAGAGCGGTGACTCGGTAAAATGGCTGGATGCAATGCGGGCAGAGATGGAGTCCATGTACACCAACAAAGTTTAGACTTTGGACTTTGCTCTAGAAGGGGTAAAACCCGTAGGCTGCAAATGGATCTTCAGAAAGAAGATTGGTGTAGATGGGCAGGTTGAGACCTATAAAGCTAGACTTGTTGCAAAGGGTTTTCGTCAAAGACCTGGTTTGTACTATGACGAGACCTTTTCTCCAGTGGCTATGCTGAAATCCATTCGGATCCTTCTTGCCATTGCTGCCTTCCTTGATTATGAAATCTGGCAGATGGACGTAAAGACGGCTTTCCTAAATGGAAATTTGGAAGAGTGCGTCTATATGGATCAGCCGGGGGGATTCATTCAGAGTGGGAGCAGCGGTAGAGTGTTCAAGTTGCTCAAGTCCATTTATGGACTTAAGCAGGCATCGCGGAGTTGGAACATCTGCTTTGATGATACTGTCAAAGAATTCGACTTTATCAAAAACCCAGATGAACCATGCATTTACAGTAAGATTGTAGGGAGAACTGTAGTATTCCTCGTCTTGTACGTGGATGATATTCTCCTAATAGAAAATGATATTCCTATGCTACAGTCAGTCAAAGGATTCTTGTCGCAGAGGTTCTCCATGAAGGACCTGGGCGATGCCAACTACATTCTGGGGATCCAGATCTATCGTGATAGATCTAAGAGGATGTTGGGACTTTCACAGTCAAGGTACATCGACACCATACTGAAAAGATTCAATATGGAAGATTCCAAGCGCGGTAATTTACCGGCTTGTCACGGGATCACCCTCTCCAAAGAGATGTCTCCTAAGACTGATTTGGAAAGGGATCGCATGTCTATTATACCCTACGCTTCTGCGGTAGGCTCTATAATGTATGCGATATTGTGTACCAGACCAGATGTAGCATACGTATTGAGCGTTGTAAGCCGGTATCAGTTGAACCCAGGGGAGAAACACTGGATAGCGGTAAAGAACATTCTCAAGTACCTGAGAAGGACTAAGGAGATGTTCTTAGTGTATGGCGGAAAAGACCTCCAGCTCGAGGCCTTTGCTGACTCCAGCTTCCAGAGTGACAAGGATGACTCCAAGTCCTTGTCGGGTTATGTCTTTACCCTCAATGGAGGGGCGGTTTGCTGGAAGAGTTCCAAGCAGGAGACCGTTGCTGACTCAACTATGGAAGCGGAATACATAGCTGCTTGCGATGCCGCAAAGGAAGCTGTTTGGATGAAGAAGTTCCTCACGGAGCTTCGGGTGGTTCCTACCATTGTTGATCCAATACCGCTGTATTGCGACAACAACGGCGCTATAGCTTTAGCGAAGGAACCCAGGTCCCATCAAAAGTCCAGGCACATTTTGAGGCGGTACCACCTGATCAGGGAGATCGTAGATCGCCGGGAGATCGAGGTGAAGAGAGTAAATACGGAGAACAACACTGCAGATCCACTCACGAAGGCCCTACCCCAGACTCAGTTCGAGCGGCTGATCGAGATGATTGGTCTTCGATACTCCAGTACATGGCCTTAGTGCAAGTGGGAGATTGTTAGTGTATATGCCCTAGAGGCCATTACTGTATCATACTAGCTTGTATATTACTTGATGGAAGCTTGGGATATTCACAGTTGTATAGACAATCTTGCTCAAAATGGTAGTATGCTACTTGGTTTGTCTCTACTTCAATATGTGCATGTGTTTCTTTTAGCATATCGCTTATATACATATTAGTAGAGCCCTTAGGATCTTTGCATGATTACCAGCGTTGTGATGGCGCTCACACTCGTGGGGGCTGGGTAATCCATAAGCACATCCTTATACAGGTCCCTAGTCGTAGGACTATCGAGACAGGGCATCGATACTCCGGAGTAGACTAGCGTATGCGCTTCTCATCCCAGCGGGGGAGACGGTCTGTCCCACAGCCGTCAGTACGTCGTACTTGAGATAGTATACGGGTGCTCGTTAGGTACCGAGTACACTGGACAGGACTCGTCGGGAACTGTTGGTTGGTATTATACCTATCGTCAGTTATCAGTTTCCAGGTGACATGAGTACAGCTTAGTCCGCTGACTTGACACTGTCACTTCGCCTCGAGTGTGTTCCCACTGTACTTAGATTACTACCCTACCACGGCTCAAAGGAGTCGTGCAAACAGGTAGTAGTTGGGTGCAGTCCCGAAGCACTTAGAGACAGTGACGGTTAGACAGGATTCATTTCTCCCGGTATTGGGGGTTGACATCGCGCTGTGTCTAGGAGAGCCATTACACAAGTAGTCCCTGGCCAGGGCAAGCGAGATATTCTGGTAGGTTTCCAGTGTTATCTCAGGGTGTTCTGGGCTACACTTCGACATGACTTGTACCGCTATTAGGCGACTGACGTTCACCGCCCCCTTATGCCCGCCATGCGATGTATCAGACGAACAGACCGGACTGTACAGAGATTGTCACATACAGGCTCAGTAGGAGTTCGGATGGGTTTACCTCATTGGCCTTCTTATCGACATCTACCCGGGGACCGTTACGTACAGCTAGTGCCGCTTGCGGTCTGTGGTTAAACCCACTGCCAGCGTAGTGTCGAGTCTTTAGAGTCCCACACAGAGAGTTTCCCTGCACTGAGCGAAACATGTAGAGGCCGTATGGTTTTACGGCAGGGCTACGATCACTTACGTGCACTTATATGCGTATGCTGTTCGGGCAAGCAATACTAGTGGGCTTTGGTTTAAGCCAGATCCTAGTATTGCACAGATGGATTTGATTTGTCTTATGTGCATTCGCATTCTACGGAATGCGGATGCGGGTGTATATGCACAGTTTTGAGGAGCGATGAAGGAGGAGGTGCCCCATTAGGGTTTTGGCAGTTGGTTTGGCCAAAACCGTAATGTGGCACACTCATTAGGGTTTTGACAATTCGTTTGGTGAAAACCGTTATGAGCCGGAGACATTGTTTACTAATCCTTTTAGTGATAGATTAGTGATAGCTAATTGCATTGACCATTTGACCACTTAGACCTCTCTTGACATTGTTGACCCGTTGACCGTGTTGACCATTGACCTTCAAGAGAGATCTACACTCTTCTTTAATTTTCTTTTTAATTCTTGAGTTATGATAATGGTCAATTCAATATGCCATCAACTCTACCATGATAGGATTAGTAATGATGATTTTTTGTATTATTGCAACCATGGTTCATTTCATTTGGCTTAATCTTTTCATTATTCTCTTCTTATTCTCTCTCTTGAAATGAGAAGAAAAGAAAAGCTCCATGGTTGCTAAGCTTTCTCCTTCTTCTTCCTCCTCTTGATCTCATCTTTTGATCTCATGTGTTGAGAGAAAAAGATCCCACAAAGACAAATACATCCATACATCTCCTCTACACTTCCTAGGGCTTCTTGACTAGCAATCTCTTTGCCCTAGTTGCCTCGGCTCGAGGTGGAGCTCGGTGTACATCTCTCGGGTGGATCGTCTTCGACTCAAGAAGGCCGCGGAGGTGCCCAAGGTCCGGATCGACGCTTGGAGCTTGGATGGACGAGCGGGACAGCGGAATGAAGACCCGAAGGACCGGTTCCGTGAGGTATACTTTCTACAGCATAGTTGTTAAAGCCTCTTCCTTTTTGCTAGTTTCTTGTTTAGCCAAGATCCTTGCTTTTGAGTCCATGTTGCCTTGCGCCAAAATCATTGTTTTTTGCCGTTTCCGCCTCCCCGTAAGAACCAGGGTGAGCAACGTAGTCTTACAACAGCTGCATGTTTTTGAATCTGGTTCTTATTACATTGGCGCTTTTGTTTCTATATCAGATATATATAGAATCAATTTATATCTTAATGATGTTAAGGTATATGGTGTTGTCCGGCTGATGCTTAAAACCAGAATCCGGATAAATTCAAGACACGTTTCAGTAATGGCAGGTTGTGGGTTATCCCGGGCTTTTACGAGGGTTAACTTTCTACCATCATGAAGATCAATATTTATATTGTTCTTGACTCGCCAAAGTTTTAGTAAAATGGATTTTTTTAGAAAAACAAAAGTGGGAGTATGGTAGAACTGGAGTGATTCCAGAACCACAAACGATTACTGGAAATTTAATAGAACCTAAGGATTCAATTGGATTTGATGTTCCATTAGCCACTCCGCAGATTTTGGTAGGTAACCTCAGGCACCCGAGAGGTACTTCGGTCTTCTCAGAGACGGTGACAGGGAGGTTCTTGTTTACCCAGACTTGCCTTTGCTTCTATTCTAGACTATAAGACCCGGCAGAAGGATGAGTATACCGTCATTCTAGACTTGCTTTAGAAGTGCACGTGTATATGACTTTGCCAGAGGGTTGTTGTAGTCAGAGGGAGCAGCGGAAGCATAGTAGGCAAGTAGCTTATGCCTATTTACAGACTAAAGCAGGTATAGCGGAAATAGATCATCTATTTTTGATGTAACAGTCATAGGCTTTGACTTCATCAGAATAGGAGATGTATCTGGTAAGAAGGTATTAGGATGACATGCACTTGATAGGAAGGGATATCCCTATACTACAATCGGTTATATTATGGTTGTCACAAAGTTGTTTCTCCACATAGGATATGGATATAATATCAGGTTTTCTGGTTATTAGATCTATGGTTTTAGATCTAGATTTGGGAAGTATCCCAATTTGGGTACTTCGACATTATTCTAAAGATATTTTAGAACGGACGACTCCTGGCATGGTAGTTTACCTGCAGATGATGGAGTCACCCTCTCTAAAGGTGTCTTACAGACTAAAGGGGAGAGGGATGTGCATGGTTAGCATATCACTTGCTTAGGCAATGGAGTTAATCATGAAATGTCAAGTACCACACCAGCTATTGTTTTTGTACTAGCTACAATAAACATATATTAATCCAATCCTGGAGAAACATTGGGAAGAAGTTATTGAACATAAATGGATGTTCTTCCGAAATGATTACGACAGCCTCCTTCGGGAGACGATTATCATTTCAGGCTTCCAAGGTGACCTGGATGACAGAGTGACTGTCAGAATTATAGTTTTCTCTCTTTTGAGGGACAGTATGTTGGACGGGTGGTCCAAGCGAATACTGAGGAAATGCATGGCGCAGGATACTGATTAAATTCAGTGGACGATACAGTCTAAGTAGTTTGCTGGATTTGGAGTTCATTTGTGAACTGGGTCCCAACAGATATCCAGAAAAATTCTAAGACAAGTATTGCTCATTTCGGGAGATAGTTTTCTCTGCGAAGTTGAGATTAAGAGAGATACAGGAAGAAACGTTGGAGCGTATCCACTCATTGAGGCTATTTCTCGAACGCAATCATTTTCGCAAACAGGCTTTGTGAAACTGATTAGTAGAGAAGTTGGGTGTTCGGTATCACACGGGCAGTGAGTATGCGACATCGCAATTATTGGCCTTAAGTGCAAGTGGGAGATTGTTGGCTATAGTGCTCTCAAGGCAATTATCATAATCGCGGACTTGTGATTATGATGATTGAGTGAGGACCTATACCGATAAAACAGTCTTACTCAAGATGATAGCATGTTATCTGGTTTGTCTTTATCATCATATACATGTTGATAGAGCCCATAGGATTCTTTCTTGACTGCCAGCATTGTGATGGCTATCGCATACGTGGGAGCTGGGGGTCTATAAGCACATTCTTAAATGTCCCTTGTCACAGGAGTATCGATACCGGGTATCGATACTCCAATGTAGACTAGTGTATACTGATCGAGACCCCGACGAGGGAGGTGGCCAGGTCTCACAAGCTATTGGTGTTAGTTTGTTCACCTAAGATAGTATACAGGTGCTCATTGGGTTATGAGTACACTGGACGGACTCGCCGGGAACCTGCTAATTGGTATTATACCTATTGTCAGATAGCAGTTCCCAGGTGACATGTGTACAGGTTAGTCTGTTGGCCTGAGATCATCATTTGTCTCGTGTGAGTTCCCACTGTGCTTTGATTACTACCCTACCACGGCTCAAAGGAATCGTGCAAACAGGTTTTAGTTGGGTACAGTCCTGAGCTACATGGAGGCAGTGATCGGATCGTCAGGGATTCGTCTCTCTCGGTATCGGGGGTTGATGTCGCGTTGTGTACGGATGGCCATCACCATAAATCCGTGGCCACGGTGGACGAGAATTATCGATCCAGGATTGATAGTTTCTCAGGTGGTGAAGAGTTTTCATACCGACACTAAATATCACGTTGTTGAGGGTCTGACTTTATCCACCCCCTAGACTCGATATGCGATACTCTTAGACGAACAAACCAGACTGTACGGATATTGTCACTGACAGGCTCAGTAGGGGTTCAGGATGAGTTTGCTCGTCGGCCTCCCTTTCGCTCAATACCTGGGTAGCCATTACGTACAGCTAGTGCCGCTGACGTGCTTACGGTTAAACCCACTGCCAGCATATTGACGAGTCTTTAGAGTCCCACACAGAGGGTTTTCACGGTTCAGGTGATATGGTGTAGTTGAGGTATATTGATACATACAAATGTCCGATTAAATATGTGCACTTGCTGCGCAGACTTTAATTGGACGGTTGATAATACTAGCGGCTTAGGATTAAACCAGTTTATTAAATCAGGTTTTGATTTAATAATTTATATATGTATTTGTATATACGTATTCTAGTATTATTGTTCACTATTCGTTTTCTCTCTCGGTTATTCGTATTTTTGTACGAATACGCGTATATGTATTTCGATACATGTACCGGGAAGTATTCCGTATTTTATACGGAATAGCTTCTAGAAGCTTTGCCACCTCATTATTTGATTTTCCATTTATGGAAATTCTTTTTTTTTAATAATGAGGTGGAGGGCGTGAGGTGGCATGAACATGACCATGGTATGGGCTTGAGTATGGTTTGAATTGTTTATTTGATTAATGGGTAAGACCTTTTTTGGGAGGGAATGAGAGAAGGGGGGCGGCCACATTTTTGAGGTGGGATTCATTTTTGGTTACATGACTGATTACACTCCCTCACTCTCTCATGCTCTCAAGAAAAGGACTTAACCATTTTTGTTCATGCCAAAGCTTCACTACCGCCATTCTTCTTCTATGGTTGCTCCATGGAGCACATGAAATGAGAGAAGATTATAGTGACACTTTCATACACCCCCACTCTCCATAGCTAGCGACTTTGGAGCGTCGGTTGTCTCGTTCGACGAGGCTGGAGATTGCGCCGTTTCCCTCGGGTGGATCATCGGAGATGGAGGAAGACCGGCAACCAAACATCATCAAAGGATCACTAGGAGCTTGGAATGAAGACTGAAGGACACGGATCAACTCGGTATGACGATTCTAACCTCTTCTTAGTTTGCTAGTTTAGGGTTTAAGGTCGATCCGTAAATCGGGTAACGGTAGCGCCAGTTTTAGAAATTTTTGTTCCGCATTTTGGCCGTGTTTTGACGGCCGGGGCGCTGCCGGAACTCTTCAGAAAGCCATCTCCCGAAATGAGCAATACCTGTCTTAGAATATGTCTGGATATCTGATGGGACCTAGTTCATAAATGAACTCCAAATCCAAACTTCTTAGACTGTATCTTCAATTGAACTTAATCAGTATCCTGCGCCATGCCTCCCTCAGTATCCGCTTGGACCTCCTGTCCAAACTACTGCCCCTCGTCAGAGGGAAAACTATAACTCCGACAGTCACTCTGTCATCCAGGTTACCTTGGAAGCCTGGAATGATAACCGTTTCCCGAAGGAGGCTGTCGTTATCATATCCCTAGAACATCCACTTATGTTCTAAAACTGCTTCCGAACGTTTCTCCAGGATTGGATTAATATCACAACTTATTGCATCTAGTGCAAAAACAATATCTGGTGAGGTACTTGACATCTCATGATTGACTCAATTGCCTAACCAAGTAATGTGCCAATCATACGCATCCCTCTCCCATTTAGTCTGTAAGACCTCTTTAGAGAGGGTGACTCCATCACCTGCAGGTACACCACCATGCCAGGAGTCGTCCATTCTAAAACACCTTTAGAAAACTGTCTAAGTACCCAGATTGGGACACTTCCTAAATCTAGATCTAGAACCATAGATCTAGTAACCAGAATGTCTGATATTATATCTATATCTTATGTGGAGAAACCACTGTGTGACAACCAAAGTATAACCGATCGTAGTATAAGAATTTCACTTCCTACTATGTGTATGTCATCCAAATGCCAGGACATCACACCCTACTACTTTTTTAACAGATCCATCTCCTATTCTGATGAAGTTAAACCTATGACTGTCACATCAGAAATAGATGATCTATCTCCACTATATTTGCTTTAGTCTATAAATAGACATGAGCTACTTGCCCATTATGCTTCAGCTGCTCCCACCGACAATGACAACCCTCTGGCAGAGTCATATACATATGCACTTCTAAAGCTAGTTTAGAACGACGCTATATTCATCCTCCAGCCGGGTCTCGTAGTCTGGAACAACAGTAGTGCCAAGTCTGGGTAAACAAGAACCTCCCTGTCACCATCCTTGAGGATACCGGAGTACCTCTCGGGTGCTTGAGGTTACCCACCATATCTGTGAAGTGGCTAATTAAATGTTAATCCAGATTGAATCTTTAGGTTCTTATTAAATTTTCAGTAATCGTTTGTGGTTCTGGACTCACTTCAAGTTCTACCATACTCCCATTACTGTTTTGTGAAAAAATCCTTTTTTATTAAAACAGTGGCGAGTCAAGAACAATATCACTATTGATCTTCCAGATGGTAGAAAATCAACCCTCGTCATAGCCCGGGTCAACCCACAAACAGCCATTACAGAAACGTGACTTGAGTTATCCAGAGTCTGGTTTTAAGCATAAGTCGGAAAACTCCCCGTACCTTAACATCGTTAAGATATGAACCGTTCTATATCCAATATAGAAACAGAGGCACTGATTTAATTTGAACCACATTCAAATCATGCAGCTGTCTCCAGTGCATGTCAACTAAATGGAGAGAGGCCGATCAGCATTACTCAACTTAGGAGTGCATCTAAAACATGAGTAACCTGAACGAGAAACAAGTTTCTCAAACCATTACTATCAACTGAATATCGGATACAAGTATCTACATCTTCGATCATCTTGAAGAATCCTGATACTTGCAACACGTGGTTCTCTACTTTACTCTTATACCTATAACTTCTCAAAACTTAGACCTTGTATTTCTACGAAACACTTGTCTAAAAACTAGAGAAGTCACAAGTAAACAGAATATAGTACGAGGACCAACCCCTTCTGTCCTAATAGACATTGGACAATATACAATGCTTTGTATAAGTCCCCTGAGTTGAATAACTCAAACCCTGTGCTTCGTAGGTTGAAAACTGTACTACGGTTCAGAAGAATTACACCGCTGTTGAATGCTCCTTACCTAACCATCAACTGATAAAGGTAAATGTCATGGACATAATTTCAAAAGGTTATATCTCACTTTATAAAAATAAATGTACAGATATATCAATTTGAAATTGGTGCATAACAACGGATATTCAAAACCAAATATTTGTCGTCCGGCAAACAACCCAGGCGATTTCCTCAAATATCACCAATTACAACGAATCCGGATATAATAAGGATGATCACCTAATTCCCAATAACTTACTCCTACTCATCATCTGTAAAACCATACAGATGTGAGAATCAAACCTGGTAAATACATACCCTGGAGCAAGGGCTAATTGGAAAATCAGTTTTCTAACAATACAAAGTGAAACTGAAACATGAAAATGTTTCGTAGGGGTATCCGGTATTCCAAGTAATACCTCTTCCATTATCCAGATTCATGACTGTAACCGTATATTTCTCTGTCATCTCTCCAAATCCCTTTATATGTCTTTAGTCATTACCTTCTGTACACCACCTTTACGCCAAATGCTTTTCTTTCTTCCCTATCGTTTGGCACCAGCCTATGGTTTGGAAGAAGACTATCCAATAAGCATAATGGGTGTACTCCCCAAATCCTAGGAGCACTCGTAACATAAGAGAAGGTAAAGATAAAAGACAACTGAATAAAGCTTATTCCTATTTCTCCTGAACCAGAATCTATCCCCAAACTGGAACAAGTTCCTTCGAGTTCGTATATAACCATACGATGGATTATCCAAATAACCGTGGATTTTCGTAGTGATACGGGGTGTTCTGGAGAAATACAAAGGTGAAGTAGGAGTGGCAATGGAATACGTGGTTTGGTCATGAATGATAGTAGTTGCAATTTACTTTGCCCTCTTTCTGATCCTTTTATTTGTCTTTACTCGTTACCTTCTGTACACCTCACTTAGGCTGATTGGTTTTCTTCCTTCCCCACCTTTCAACACCTGCCTATGATTTGGAAGAAGACTATCCAATAAGCGTAATAGGTGTACCGTCCTAATCTAAGGAACACTCGCAACCTGAGAGAAGGTAAAAAGAAAAGACAACTGAATAGTCCTATTCATTTTCTCCAGAACCGGAAACCATCCTTGAATCTGGAACAAGTTCATTTGGGTTCGTATATAACCATACGATGGTTTTATCCAATGGAAGTGGATGTTCGTAGTAATACAGGGTGTTCTGGAGAAAAGGGTAAAAGTAGGAGTGGCAATGAGGTAAGCAACTCTGACAATCCAAAAGCCAGTGTTTTTAGAAGTTTCGGACAACTTGGTCATTGAGTCATAGTCTAGGGTCGGGCCATGGTCATAGCCAAAGAGAGAGAGAGAGAAAAGAAACACTCTGCGTGCACTCTAACCTAGATCAGAATGGTTATCAATTTATCTAATTAGGAAACCTCCCACTGTATCCTCAAATTCTCCTCCAAACCTGAAAGAAGAATTAGTCGGGATCACCCGAGGAGTAAACCAACTCATCAGTGGGAATCGGGATCCAACTATCATCGCATGATAACGTGATGGAATCCACTCACGTTTGTTGGCTATAGTGCCCTAAAGGCAATTATCATAGTCGCCGACTTGTGATTATGATGATTGAGGTAAGACCTATACCGATGAAACAGTCTTACTCAAGATGATAGTATGCTATCTGGTTTGTCTTTATCATCACTTACATGTTGATAGAGCCCATAGGATTCTTGCTTGACTTCCAGCATTGTGACGGCGATCACATACGTGGGAGCTGGGGGTCTATAAGCACATCCTTAAATGTCCCTAGTCGTGGGAGTATCGAGACCGGATATCGATACTCCAGTGTAGACTAGTGTATACTGATCGAGACCCCGACGAAGGGCGGTGGCCAGGTCTCACAAGCCATTGGTCTTAGTTTGTTCACCTAAGATAGTATACAGATGCTCATTGGGTTATGAGTACACTGGATGGACTCACCGGGAACCTGCTAGTTGGTATTATACCTATTGTCAGATAGCAGTTCCCAGGTGACATGTGTACTGGTTAGTCTGTCGACTTGAGATCGTCATTTTTCTCGTGTGAGTTCCCACTGTGCTTTGATTACTACCCTACCATAGCTTAAAGGAGTCGTGCAAACAGGTTTTAGTTGGGTACTGTCCCGTGCCACATGGAGGCAGTGATCGGATCGTCGGGGATTCATCTCTCCCGGTATTGGGGGCTGATGTCGTGTTGTGTACGGATGGCCAACACCATAAATCCGTAGCCACGGTGGACGAGAATTATCGATCCAGGATCGATATTTTCTCAGGTAGTGATAGGTTTCATACCGACACTAAATGTCGCGTTATTAGGGGTCTGACTTTATCCACCCCCTTAGACTCGATATGCGATACTCTTAAACGAATAGACAGGACTGTGCGGATATTGTCACTGTCAGGCTCAGTAGGGGTTCTGCATGAGTTTGCTCGTCGGCCTCCCTTTCGCTCAATACCTGGGTAGCCATTACGTACAGCTAGTGCCGCTGACGTGCTTGTGGTTAAACCCACTGCCAGCGTATTGATGAGTGTTTAGAGTCGCACACAGAGGGTTTTCACGTTTCAGGCGATATGGTGTACATGAGGTGTGTTGATACATACAGGTGTCCGATTAAATATGTGCACATGCTGCACAGACTTTAATCGGACGGTTGATAATACTAGCGGCTTAGGATTAAGCCAGATTATTAAATCGGGTTTTGATTTAATAATTTACATATGTATTTATATATATTTATTCTAGTATTATTGTTCATTATTCATTTTCTCTCTTGGCTATTCGTATTTTGGTACGAATACGCGTATATGTATTTCAGTACATGTACCGGGAAGTATTCCGTATTTTATATGGAATAGATTCTAGAAGGTTCCACCTCATTAATGATTTTCTTTATTGAAAATCATTTGGGAAATGAGGTGGAAAGGAGGTATGGGTCAAAGATGGACCTAGGTATGGTTGCATTTGTTTAATGAAATTAAACAAAGGAAATGATATTTTTTTGTGGGCATGAGAAATGGGGGGGCCGGCCACTTATCTTGGTGGGGGATTCATTTTTTTGGTTAGATGATTGATTACACTCCCTCACTCACTCATGCTCTCAAAAAAAAACACTTAACCATTTTGTTTATGCCAAAAGCCATCACCTCCTTCATCATCTTCTATGGTTGCTCTCATGAGCACAAGAGTTGAAAGGAAATTGTAGTGAAACTTTCATACACCCCCACTCTCCATCACTAGCGATTTTGGAGCGTCCGTTGCCTCGTTCGACGAGGCTGGAGCCTGTACCGTTTCCCTCGGGTGGATCATCGGAGATGGAGGAAGACCGGCAACCAAATATCATCAAAGGATCACTAGGAGCTTAGAATGAAGACCAAAGGACACGGATCAACTCGGTATAACGATTCTAATTCTTAGTTAGTTTTCTAGTTTAGGGTTTAAGGTCGATCAGGGTTTCGGGTAACGGTAGCGCCGGTTTCAGAAATTTTTGTTCCGCATTTTGGACGCGTTTCGACGGCCGGGGCGCTGCCGGGACTCTTCATGGTATCAGAGCCACCCTTTAAACCCCTTACTAGCTTGTTTAAACGTGCTTAAAAGATCGATCAACGGAATTTACCGAAATCACGATTTCCATTTTGGGTTTGCTGTTGATTTTCAAAAGTGGTCAAAAATTATTTCAGGCATCTTAAAAATCCGTGCAGGCAATTTTATGGGTACACAAAAAGTTTGGACTCATGATTCCTCTAAAGCGCCGCGGATCCGCCGCACTTAGCCCATATTGGCGGCGGTTCCGCGGCGGTTTATTGGCAACGGGCGTGCAAATTTTTCTGTAGCTCATTTACTTGGAATTGTGATTTTTGTGATATTCTATTTTGGCCCAGATTTCAGTGAAGTTTTGTTTTTGCTTTTGGTGCCAAATTGGAATTTAGACGATCGATATTTTAAGTGTGCTTTTAACAGTACATACATTTCTATCTGCGACCGTGAATGTCATTTGATCGGTAAACTCGTCTAATTGCTATATGTCTTTTAGACGGGTTTGCGAACGTGACATTCACATTGATGTTCTGTATTGTGCTGTGATGTTGGTTGGATAGTCGTGGTGGATAGCTATGGTGCAATGTTAGTACAGTTTTATTTCATTTGTATATTTGATATTGCGAGGCGAGCGTCCGACATGTGGACTGCCGTCACTGCCAGTTTGTATATTATTTTTTGGGGGCACGACCGGGATGAGGTCGATGCTACCCTTGTATATTATTTTCTTTTCTATACTAGGATTACCCGGCGGTGGGGTGTACGAATAGCCGGATTCTAGAGGGCAACGGGTCTACATTTCATGGCGTTGTGACGGAGGGGGCTTTACTCTAGAATTGACGGGCTATTCGCCGCACTCGTAGGGGGTCTAGGTTTCATTGCACAGGCTATCCACACGACAGGGAACGTCGGGTCTCACTTGCGGCTCAAGTGAAACCCGGGGCTCCAGATTATCCACCATTATGTGTTGTTTCTGTGATATTTCTGTGATGTTGCTTTATATCATGCCTGGGACGAATGCTATATATATATTTATATATACTAGTAGATGTTGTATATGTTTTGCACCCGCGCTAGCCCAGTCTCCGCTCCATCGTTAGTTAAGTAACCTAACGGGTGATGACGGGACCCAGTGGTGAATGCGGATGGCATATACGTATATTTTATTTTCGTTCTTTTCTTGTGTGATTAATTGATGGGACTGCATAAATTCTTATCAATGCAAGGATAAAACAAACCTATATATGATGTTGTTGGAACCAAGTTTTAAAAAAAACTGACATTACAGACGTATACTTTGCTTTGCATCGTGGTATTCATTTTGGAATATCCTACACCTCATTCGACGAGGAAAGGGCCGGGATCACTTCATCGGGTATGACCCCTTGGGTAAAAGTTTACGGCAACATAATAGCTTTACTATAGTCGATTATTTTTGCTTTGCATCGTGGTATTCAGTTTGGGATATCCTGCACCCCATTCAACGGGAAAAGAGCCGAGATCCCTTCACCGGGTGTGACCTCTTTAGCAAAAGTTTTCGCCACTATATATTTATAAAGCCACTTGGATTCCTTCAACGATATCAAATTCATTACGTTAAAGGTTTTTCGCCAAAAACCAGCCGTAGCCCTCCGTCATTTCAGATTTGTATTGCTTAGTATTCATGCTACGTATGTCGTGCTTAGCCGAGGCGTAGTGTTCGGTAGCTATGTAGTGCTTTTCTGTTGAATAGATATGCGATTGGTTAGGATAGTCGTACGGTCATTTTGGCTCAGTCAAGGACTCGTGCGGGTGGGTCTAATGCAATCAAGATAGTGACGGGTTGAACTTGACTAGGATCCTTTGATATGTTGGCTCAGTCAAGGTCACTTGGGTCCTAGAGGTAAAAACACACATCGGGAGTTTCAAATATACAGGAAACATGCCAGGCTTGCGTATACCTTCTGGAGTGTGGTGACTTGAGTGGCTTCCATCAAGTTATCATGCGAGGATAGTTGGATCCCGATTTCCACTGATGAGTAGGATTACTCCTCGGGTGATTCCGACTAATTCTCCTTTTGGGTTTGGAGGAGAATTCGAGGAAACAATGGGAGCCATCCAGATTAAATAAAATGATTTACCATTCTGATCTAGGTTAGAGTGCACGCTGAGTGTTTTCTTCTCTCTCTCTGGCTGCGACTATGACCCGACCTTTACTAAAACTCATGAAACCAAGTTAACCGAACCTTCTTAAAACACTTTGACTTTTGGAATGTCACGGTGTCGCATACATCATTGCCACTTCTATATCACCTTTACTTTTCTCCATAACACCTCGTATCACTGCGAGTATCCACTTCCATTGGATAAATCCATCGTATGGTTACATACAAACTCGAAGGAACTTTTTCAAGGATGGATTCTGGTTCTGGAGAGATTGAATAGGATTATTCGGTTGTCTTTTCCCTTTACCTTCTCTCAGGTTGTGAGGGCTCCTAGGATTAGGAGAGGTTACACCTATTGAGTTTATTGGATAGTCTTCCTCCAGACCATAGGCAGGTGCCGAACGGTAGGGAAGGAAGGAAACCAACAAGCTTAACTGTGGTGTACAGAAGGTAATAAGTAAAGACATATAAAGAGATTAGAATAATGGCGAAGAAAGTTGCGATCACCATCAATCACGATAAAGATCGTGTATACCCCTGCCACTCCTACATCCAATTTGCTTTTCCCTAGAACACTCCGTATCACTACGGATATCCACTTCCATTGGATAAATCCATCGTATAGTTACATACGAACTCGAAGGAACTTTTTCGAGGATGGATTCTGGTTCAGGAGAAAAAGAATAGGATTATTCAGATGTCTTTTCTCTTCACCTTTTCTCATGTTGCGAGGGATCCTAGGATAAGGAGAGTACACCTATTACGCTTATTGAATAGTCTTCTTCCAAACCTTAGGCTGGTGCCGAAGGGTAGGGAATGAAGAAAACCAATTAGGGTAAAAGAGGTGTACATAAGGTAATAAGTAAAGACATAATAAAGGGATTGCAGATAGGGCAGGCAAGTATATGGTTACTGTCGTGAATCGAGATAGTGGAAGAGACGTTATTAGGAATACCAGTTAACCCCTTTTTGAAACATTTTCATGTTTCAGTTTCACTGTGCGATGTTAATTGAAAACTGTTTTCCCAATTGGAATCTAACTCCAGGGTATGTATTTACCAGATCAATTTCTCACATCTGCATGTTATTACGAATGGTGAGTGGGAGTAAGATATTGGGAATTAGGTGATTAGATCCTTTTTATATATCGCAATTCGTTGTAATTTATGATATTTGAAGAAATCATCTGGATTTTGCCGGATGACAAATATTTGGTTTTGAATATCCGTTGTTATGCACCAAATTCAAACTGATATATCTGTACATTTATTTTAAAAAGTGAGATATAACTTTTTAATATTATGTCTGTCACATTTACCTAAATCAGCTGGTGATTAGGTAAGGTGCATTCAACAACGGTGTAATTCTTCTTAACCATACTACAGTTTTTCAACCTACGACGCACAGGATTTGAGTTATTGAACTCGGTGGGACTTATACAAAGTATTGTATGTTGTTCAGTGTCCATTAGGACAAATGGGTTGGTACTCGTACTATATTCTGTTTACTTATGACTTCTCCAGTTCTGGACATGTATTTCGTTGAAATGCAAGGTCCAGATATTCAGAAGTTATAGGTATAAGAATAAAGTAGAGGACCATTTGTTGTAAGTATCAGGATTCTTCGAGGAAGTCGAAGATGTAGATACTTGTGTTTGGTATTCAGTTAATAGTAATGGTTTTGAGAACTTGCTTCTTTTTCAGGTTACTCATATATGGATGCACTCCTAGATGAGTAATGCTGATTGTCCTTTTTCCATCTGGTTGATATGCACTGGAGACAGCTGCATGATTTTGAATCTGGTTCTGATTAAATTAGTGCTTTTGTTTCTATATCAGATATATATAGAATCAATTTATATCTTGACGATGTTAAGGTATAGGGAGTTGTCCGGCTGATACTTAAAACCAGAATCCCGATAAACTCAAGGCATGTTTCAGTAATGGCTGTTCGTGAGTTATCCCGGGCTTTGACGAGGGATAACTTTCTACCATCAGGAAGATCAATATTTATATTTTTCTTGACTCGCCACAGTTTTAGCAAAATGGACTTTTTCAGAAAAACAAAAGTGGGAGTATGGTAGAACTGGAAGTTATTCCAGAACCACAAACGATTACTAAAGATTTAATAGAACCTGAGGATTCAAATGGTTTCAATATTCCATTAGCCACTCCACAGATTTGGTGGGTAACCTCAGGCACCCAAGAGGTACTTCGGTCTTCTCAGAGATGGTGACAGGGAGGTTCTTGTTTACCCACACTTGCCATTGCTGCTGTTCTAGACTATAAGACCCGGCAGGAGGATGAGTATAGCGTGGTTCCAAACTATCTTTAGAAGTGCACGTGTATATGACTCTGCCAGAGGGTTGTTGTAGTCAGTGGGAGCAGCGGAAGCATAGAGGACAAGTAGCTTATGTCTATTTACAGACTAAAGTAGGTATAGCGGAAATAGATTATCTATTTTTTTATGTGACAGTCATAGGTTTTGACTTCATCAGAATAGGAGATGGATCTGGTAAGAAGGTAGTAGGGTGTGATGTCCGAGGATTCGGGATGACATGCACTTAATAGGAAGAGATAATCCTATACTACGATCGGTTATACTGTGGTTGTCACAAAGTTGTTTCTCCACATAGGATATGGATATAATATCATGTTTTCTGGTTACTAGATCTATGGTTTTAAATCTAGATTTGGAATGTATCCTAATCTGGGTATTTTGACATTAAATGGACGACTCCTAGCATGGTGGTCTACCTGCTGGTGATGGAGTCAACTTCTCTAAAGGTGTCTTACAAACTAAATGGGAGAGGGTTCTACATGATTAGCATATCACTTGCTTAGGCAATTGAGTTAATCATGAAATGTCAAGTACCACACCAGATATTGTTTTTGTACTAGCTGCGATAAACATATATTAATCCAATGCTGGAGAAACATTGGAAAGCAGTTTATGAACATAAGTGAAAGTTCTTGGGATATGGTAACGGCAGCCTCCTTCTGGAGACGGTTATCATATCAGGCTTCCAAGGTGACCTGGATGACAGAGTAACTGTCAGAGTTATAGTTTTTCCCTCTTTTGAGGGACAGTATGTTGGACAGGTAGTCCAAGCGGATACCGAGGAAAGGCATGGTGCAGGATACTGATTAAATTCAGTGGACGATACAGTCTAGGAAGTTTGCTGGAATTGGAGTTCTTTTATGAACTGGGTCCCATCAGATATCCAGACAAATTCTAAGACAAGTATTGCTAATTTCGGGAGATAGTTTTCTCCGCGAAGTTGAGATTAAGAGAGATACAGAAAGAAACATTGGAGCGGATCCACTCACTGAGGCTATTTCTCGAACGCAATCATTTTCGCAAACAAGCTTTGCGAAACTGATTAGTAGAGAAGTTGGGTGTTCAGTATCACACGGGCTGTGAGTATACGACATCGCAATAATTGGCCTTAAGTGCAAGTGGGAGATTGTTGGCTATAGTGCCCTCAAGGAAATTATCATAGTCGCGGACTTGTGATTATGATGATTGAGGTAGGACCTATACCGATGAAACAGTCTTACTCATGATGATAGTATGCTATCTGGTTTGTCTTTATCATCACTTACATATTGATAGAGCCCATATGATTCTTTCTTGACTGCCAGTATTGTGATGGCGATCACATACGTGGGAGCTGGGGGTCTATAAGCACATCCTTAAATGTCCCTAGTCCTAGGAGTATCGAGACCGGGCATCGATACTCCAGTGTAGATTAGTGTATACTGATCGAGACCTCGACGAGGGGCGGTGGCCAGGTCTCATAAGCCATTGGTGTTAGTTTGTTCACCTGAGATAGTATACAGGTGCTCATTGGGTTATGAGTACACTTGACGGACTCGCTGGGAACCTGCTAGTTGGTATTATACCTATTGTCAGATAGCAATTCCCAGGTGACATGTGTACAGGTTAGTCTGTCGACCTGAGATCGTCATTTGTCTCGTGTGAGTTCCCACTGTGCTTTGATTACTACCCTACCACAGCTCAAAGGAGTCGTGCAAACAAGTTTTAGTTGGGTACAGTCCCGAGCCACATGGAGGCAGTGATCGGATCGTCGGGGATTCGTCTCTCCCGGTATTAGGGGCTGATGTCGCATTGTGTACGGATGGCCATCACCATAAATCCGTGGCCACGGTGGACGAGAATTATCGATCCAGGATCGATAGTTTCTCAGGTGGTGATGGGTTTCATACCGACACTAAATGTCGCGTTGTTAGGGGTCTGACTTTAGCCACCCCCTTAGACTCGATATGCGATACTCTTAGACGAATAGACCGGACTGTACGGATATTGTCACTGTCAGGCTCAGTGGGGTTCTGTATGAGTTTGCTCGTCGGCCTCCCTTTCGCTCAATAACTGGGTAGCCGTTACGTACAGCTAGTGCCTCTGACGTGCTTGTGGTTAAACCCACTGCCAGCGTATTAACGAGTGTTTAGAGTCCCACACAGAGGGTTTTCACGTTTCAGGAGATATGGTGTACATGAGGTATGTTGATACATACAGGTGTCCGATTAAATATGTGCACATGCCGCACAGACTTTAATCGGACGGTTGATAATACCAGCGGCTTAGGATTAAGCTGGATTATTAAATTGGGTTTTGATTTAATAATTTACATATGTATATATATATATATATATATATATATATATGTATGTATGTATTCTAGTATTATTGTTCACTATTCATTTTCTCTCTTGGCTATTCGTATTTTGGTATGAATACGCGTATATGTATTTCGGTACATGTACCAGGAAGTATTTCGTATTTTATACGGAATAGCTTCTAGAAGATGCCACCTCATTAATGATTTTCTTTTTTGAAAATCAATTGGGAAATGAGGTGGAAAGGAGGTATGTGTCAAAGCATGGACATAGGTATGGTTGCATTTGTTTAATGAAATTAAACAAAGGAAATAATATTTTTTTGTGGGCATGAGAAATGGGGGGTGTAACATCAACGTCACAACAGCCCCAAATTCTGCCCAATTCCAGCTTAAGGTCAGCTATTGCTGCTGCAACAGCAGCACCAACATCACATCAGCCCCATTTCTGCCCAATTTCAGCTTAAGGTCAGCTATTGCTGCTGCAACAGCAACCTAACCCCTTGAAAAACAGCAGCAACATCACATCATATCAGCCCATAGTTTCAACACAAAACACCACACACCACACCACGACAACACTCACAGCAACACGTTTCAGCTACAACACTCACATCAGCAACAATTCAGCTCCAAAACAAAACATCAACTTCATCAGCCTATAACATCAGCCATTTTCAACGGCAAGAGCTGTTACATCAGCCCCAAACTCCTTACATAAACCCTCCCCCCTAATCACACAACCCTTCCCACAATCATACTACCATCCCTGCTGCTGCTACTACTTCAAGTAGCAACAAAAAAGATATTACACCACACCAAACTGAAACAGAATCAGCAACAGCTCGTGTAAGCATCAGCAAGTTACAGAAACAGCATCTGCAGCCCATCACAGCTCATTTCAAGTCAAGTTTTGCAGCACCAGGAGCTGTAGCAACAACACACACTCTCCTACTCCTTCTCTTCTCCTTCATCTAGGGTCTTTTGAGGTATAACCCCCTTAACCCGACTCTAAATTGCTAAAATTATGGTCATCTAGATTAGTTGGTAATTATCACATGCTTTAGTGGAAATTTTGGGTGAATTAAGAGAATTTTGAGAATGTAATGGTTGTGATGGTTAGAGTAACCCAAGTAGGCGCTGTGGAGACCAGTTAACCAGAGAAATTCCCCAGACTCCATGTAAACACCCGATTTATCCGACTTGGCGTAGGTTCTAGTGGGTTTGTGCGCGTCGCGTCGTATCGTGTGTACACGCGTTTGGTTTCACGCACGCGTTTCCTTTATCGATATATCGCGTTTTGCATGACTTTCCTTATATGGTGACTCTTGTGAATTCTAGGTTCACCGGCAGGGATTTCGAGCGCAGCGGAGAAAGGGAAGCAGGTGGTCGGACATATCTAACACGGGATCACGGGTGAGTAGATTTAACATCTACGGGGGACGATCGTTTGGATGGCGCAAGTCGCCCGATAGATTTAGTAAACTGAAAAATAGTAAACTGGATAATCACTTGTGACATTAGAATAATAACACTTGCATGATAATTGCTGCAATTAGATCAATATGTCATACCCATATACGCAAACTCATTTATAGGACACATGCACCATTACCAGGTTTTTATATGTAGCACAAGCACTATTCATGTTGACACACACCCTGGTAATTGCCATGTCACAACACTAGATAACTGCAAAATCTGAAACATGTTAATTGCTTAGAATTGTGCTATTGCAATAAATATATTAAAAGAAATCATAAGAATTGCTATTCTCGTGCAAATGCATTAATTCACTTGCTCATGCGTAGTATAGATCATATATTGCATATTGATACCTTATGCATTCATTATCATTGACATATGCACCCATGATGATTTCATGAGATTTATGATATTTCTGGATTTTGGGGAAAGCCGCAAGATTTCCAAACTTACGATCTTTTAATATAAAAGTTGCGGTTTTCTAGTGATGTAAAGTGTCGTCCACCATGAGTTTGCTGTGGTTTTCGAGATCCGTGTCGAGGAGTAGAGGAACCGTCACGGGTACATGGTGGGCCCGGTAAGGTACCCCGGGGCAAGAGGATCGCAGATGATGGCATTGAGCCTGGCAGGGGACGGATTACCTACCGGTGATTTCATTTGGCACGGCGGATATCCAGAGGATACCGACCGTGGCCGCTAGATTGTGATCTGGATATTTGACATGGATCGGCCGGATGGCTGAGGCTAGAGATATTTGACATGGATATATGAGATTTAGACAGATTTGAGGTGTCGTTGCTGGACACGGATTTTATTGATTTCATGGATATTATGCTGATGTTTAAAAGAAGTTTTCAAAACAAATGAAGGAACAATTCTTATACCTTCATGATGAGATCCTGAGTTGACTCATGTGGCATACATACCTGTTATTGCATCCATGTGACATACTGGTTAGAACCCTGATGATGCATACATACCTGCTAGTACATATAGCCATACCTGTTTTAGAGATGCTAGGATACTTGTGTGCATGCATACGATAGCCTTAGTAAATGTTATTTATTACTCACGAGCTGGCAACTCACCCCCGTTGTGCCCAGCTTTTCTGCAGGTCCGTTCCGTCAGCACTGTAGCGGCGGACACTTTTGCTCATTTTGCCCTTTTTGCTTGGACTCAAGACTTTTGCTCCTAGGTGGGTTGTAATCATTTTGTACCACCTTATATATGCTCATTGTATCTAGAGTACTCCATCTACTGTTGCTACTACTGCTACTACTACTGCCACTGCTACTACTACTATTTCAGCTGTACCAGTTATTTGGATTACTGTATATTGACTTAGAGACGAGATTGTGAGACTTGGGGATATTATGATATGTTATTTGGGGTCGAGCTCACTTGAGTCGACGTGTTATTTTACCCATGCTTCATACTTATTTATTTATATTTCGGTTTTGCGCCCGTTTGAGGCCTGATTTACAAAGGAAATTCTGCAGGAATTTTGGAAAGAGAAAGGTTATTTTAAAAAGGGACTTGATGTGGATTAATGGTGAAAAATGTTTTAAATAAATTGGTTTTCTTTCACTCAAATTCTTAATTGGGTTTTGTATTCTGGGCTTCGGCTTACTTATTTTACGGGCGCCTTGAGACGTTTCGTAACTTAAGTGCCGGTCGCGTTCCGTACCTTGCGGGTCGTGACAGGGGGGCTGGCCACTTATCTTGGTGGGGGATTCATTTTTTTTGGTTAGATGATTGATTACACTCCTTCACTCTTTCATGCTCTCAAAAAAAAAACACTTAACCATTTTGTTCATGCCAAAAGCCATCACCTCCTTCATCATCTTCTATGGTTGCTCTCATGAGCACAAGAATTGAGAGGAAATTGATGTGACAATTTCATACACCCCCACTCTCCATCGCTAGCGACTTTGAAGCATCGTTTGCCTCATTCGACGAGGCTGGAGTCTGCACCGTTTCCCTCGGGTGGATCATCGGAGATGGATGAAGACCGGAAACCAAACATCATCAAAGAATCACTAGGAGTTTGGAATGAATACCGAAGGACACAGATCAACTCGGTATAATGATTCTAACTCTTTGTTAGTTTGCTAGTTTAGGGTTTAAGGTCGATCTGGGTTTCGGGAACGGTAGCGCCGGTTTTAGAAATTTTTGTTCCGCATTTTGGCCGCGTTTCGGCGGCCGGGACGCTGCCGGGACCCTTCAACGTTATGTACTCGACTACTAGGACTATGATGAGATCATACTAGTAGGGCCAGGGTAGTCAATGAGTACATCCTATAACTGTTCCTAGTCGAGGATGTATTGAGACAGGGCATCGATACTCCAGAGTAGACTAGCGTACACACATCTTGACCCATATGATGGGCGATGGATGATCCCATATCCATTGGTGTTGGACATCAAAGAATGTGTACGGGTGCTCAGTGGAGACTGGGTACACTGAGCGGACTCGCCGAGAACTCCTGGATGGTATTATACCTATCCTCAGATAGCAGTTCTCCGGTGACACTGGTACATGTTAGTCTATTGACCCAAGATCGTCATAGAGTCTTGTGTGATTCCCACTGTGCTTTGATTTCACCCTGACCACGTCCAAGAGGGCATGCAAAACGGTGGCTTTTGGGTATAGTCCCGAATCACATGGAGGCAATGAGCGATAGGAGGGGTTTCGTCTCTCCCGGTATAGGGAGTTGATGTTGTGATGTGTTCGATTGGCTATAACTGGAAGTCCCTGGCCAGGGCTGATATGGAGATTTACTGGTAAGTGTTATCAGTAGTTTCTTGACCCGTTATGAGTCTTATATCGACATGACTTATCAGTTACTGGGGTCTGACTTTTACCACCCCTAGACTAGATATGCAATATATCAGACGAAGAGATCGGACTGTACGGGAGTGTTACTGATTGGATTTGCAGAAGAATGTACAGGCTTGCTTGTTGATCTTCTGATTGCTCAATACATGGATGGCTGTTACGTTTAGCTGACCGCTTGCATCTTGTGGGTGTTTGATATGATCATCACCTGCTGCCGGCGTATTGGCGATTCTTTAGAGTCCTACACAGAGGTTTCCTGGATCAGGCAAAACGAAGTAGGAGCACATATGTGATATGTGCAGGACCGAGAATGATACGATATGAGATACCATATTATATTCTCGCGATATGAGATATCGGTCGGGTATATGTGATATAGCCGGGTCATCGAATCAAGTGTTGATTCGATGAATTGGTACATGTTATATTAGTCGGTTATATGCAATATTGCCAGATCGGATCAAGAGTTGATTCGATAATTTAATGTATAATTATATATGTGATATATTACATTACGTTAACTAATATAAGCTCGCTTTATTGATTCATTTTTTCACCGGGTAATACATTGATATATATGCGATATATGTTAATTGTATTATTTTCTTTTGTTACAAAATATATTGTATATGTGATATATAATATTGTAACAAGTTAGGGTTACAAATGCAACATGATTTGTGGAGATTAAACAAGTTAGGGTTTGATTTGGGTTGGCATTTGGGTTAGCTTTTTCATGAAGCTTCATGAAGCTTTCATTTGTTTTTAGCTAAGATATTTTGTGTTGATATTTATTAACCAAACCCAAACCCTTTAGCTTAGGTTTATTCTCTACATGAGTTAAGCCCTTTATTATTAACTCATGGTTGTCATTTGTAACCACAACAATATTCATTATTCATCACAAAAGCTTTCTTCTTCTTCTTCCTCCTTGAAAAATCTTTCTAGCTTTTTGTGAGGTAATGATTTAAAGTGAGAAATTGAAAACAAAAGAGTGTAAAATTCCTACTTCATCATCCTCATCTATTCAAGCCACTTATATTAGGGTGTTCACTTCACTAATACTTGATTAGAGAAGTGAGAGCTTGAGTTTGAGATTCTTTAAGGTAGATAGTCTTCGAAAAGGAAGACTTCAAGCAAGAATGGATCAATCGACTTGTGGAGCCTCTCTTGAGTCCGGGAGTTCATGGATCGTGGCAAAGGGACTACTACTCGGAGCTTATGAAGCGAAGGAATGGACTACAAAGGTTGTAATCCCTCTCTCTTAGATGTAAAATTGTTTACATGCATAGTTAACCCAAATTCTCTAGTTAAGATCTTGGTTAGGGTTTGTTTAGCACCCTAAAATTTTTAAAGAAGCATGTTTGATGCTTGCCAAAACCTTGCTAAGGTGCTAAGCTAGCCCTACATAAAATGAGGTAATTATTCCATCATTAGTGTAGAATTTCCATTTCCTTTAGCATCCATGTTAAATTAGAATCGATATTGTGTGGATTTGGGAACTTTGAAAATGTTAAGTTGAGGATTAGGGTTTGAGTTGAACCCAAAGGTGAAATTAAGGTTAGTAGAGGCTATACAACCCCTGTGGTGATTGATTTGAGATCCAAACCAGAGACTAGAACCCCTATTAGCGAACTTAGAAACCCGATATCGGAAGAATTGTGGATTCTGTGAGTGTATATTGAAATCTGCTAACACCCGGGTGACCTGAAAATTATTTAGGAAAGACAGTAATACATGTAGGCGACCTTGGACCCCCCACTGAAACCCTATCCCCTAACCCTCTAACCAGGCTGCAAATAAATTCCTTCTGGCTGTAATTTGCGGCCAGAGTAGTGTGGAATCGATTCGTATTTGTTCTGTGCTTTTATCTCCAGTAAACTCGACCCTTGGCATATGCAAAATTGGCTGATTTCACCTAGGGTAAAATCTGGGACTATTTTCAAGAGTTTCTGTTTTGATTCGGAGTTTCGTTTCTCGTATTTTGAATTCTGGATTGTTGTATCTGTGTTTTACCTCAATCACTTGACGTTTGTACGACGATATCGAGGGAGGTTGTTGGTTTTGAAGGCGTGGTCCATAGGTCTAACCTATAGGCCTTTAGCGTGTCGTTTTGGTTTTCCAATATGATTTTAGTATGCATTTACGATTTGATTATATGTGTAGGTACCCCACGTAATGTCAAGACGTTGAAGATGAAGATGGAGACATCGGCATCGGCACACAAGAAGCAGGGTGAGTAGATTTATATCTACGGGGGAAGTCGGGTGGATGGCGTATAGCACCCCCGAAAAGTTGTGAGAAAAGAATGGGATATGATATATATACTTTTATATATTAGGGTGTGATATGAACCTTAGCAAGAAATCTTTAGGAGATTATGGGTTAGGGTTGGCGAGAATTGAAGAAAGGACTCTAGTCGATTTCTTAGTCCCGAAAACCCTGGAGTAAAGACTTGCATACACACACATACACATACTCACATGCATTGATATCCTTGTGCGTATTGGGGACATATTTATATTGGTATATTCATATGCTTAGATGACGAGAATGTTATATGATACTTGGGAATGAGTCGATCTGATCGGGCATGATGCCGTGAGATATTTAATGCGCGACCGAGATATGTCATGATGTTATAGCGGGTCGTTGGATGACGATACTATGTTGGTGATATATTTATGATAGTTGACATGTGATCGAGATATGAGATAAGATATGTTAAGATATTTATAATGGATCGCTTGGGCGATGTATACTCCTAGATGATGATAAGTGTTGATGACATCGGATTGTATGAGGCTGCAGATCAGTAGCCAGATCATGATTATGTTGATGATATTAGTATTGTACTAGACTTAGGTCAGCACCCCCTGTTCACGATATGTGATGATAAGGATATCAGATGAGTAATGAGATAAATGTTATATTTGACCCGTACCCAGATTTGGGATGTCGTGCGATAGATTTACCGTACGAGAGATAGTTATGAGGATAGATCCGCACTCTTGACTCGAGGACGTCATATTATTTATTGTATCGTACGCGATACTGTTGAGGCGAGATCACCGACTACTAGGTATATAAATATATATATATATATATATATATATATATATATATATATATATATATCGACTCAGACTTAGGCGGATTCCCTTACCCTTTTGACTGGGCTCGAGTCATACTCATTTTCAAAAGTGGGGAGTCATGAGTATGTTTATATACCAAATTGTATGACTCGTATATTGGGTAGGTATATTTTCAGTGTTGCTGTTACTACACCGCTTTCTGTATATTCATGATGTTTCATCACATGGCATGCTTGTATATATGTCATCTGTAATTATCATGAAACCCTGCTGTCAGTACACCAGCATCATTACCGATGATGCGTATGCTCTACATACACTTGCTTGCCGGCTCACACACATCATCATCGGTAATTGCCATGTCACTTACACTTTAGAGAATATTATTTCATTGATATAGCTTGTTAGCTGATAGTTTCGACATGGTATTCTTGTACTTGCTTTATATGCCAGTTTAGACATTGCACTTATTACTTGCAAATCTATGCATATTAATATTCACTGTTTACTTGCTATTGATGATTGGATTTCGGATTTTCATGAGATTTTCTGGATTTGGAAACCGCATGTGAAAGTTTTATAAAACTGATGTGTTATTTTAAAGAGAAAAATGCGGTTTTCCTTGATAAGATGAGCATTGTCCACCATGATGTTTTCTCGGTTATTAGATGGATTTCAAGACCCGATTCAAGGAGACGCACGTCTCGGGTACATGGTGGACCCGGTATGGTACCCCGGGGCGAGATTGTTTTTCAAGGAGGATGATGAGCCTGGCAGGGGCAGACTGCCTACCGGTGATAGCATTTGGACCTTGCGGTTATCCGAAGGATACCGACCGGAGTCACGAGATGGATATAGGACGATACGTACTGCCAGAGCCCGCGGGCCGATCTCGCAGATGATACGGAGTCTGAGATATATGAGGATTTACATGCCGATGCTGGGCACAGGTTTCATGATGTTTTCGAGTGTCGATGCTGGACACTCAGGTTCCATGATTTTGATGTGTCGCGAAGGACACACGTTGATTTATATCCTCATACTTTTATGCATATGCTTTTATGAATTTTACATGCATGATGTTGTTATGTCATTGGTTGACACGTGGACGAGATCCACATGTATACAGGCATTGATTACATAATTGGATGATATCCACATACTTATAGACGTCAGGATATAATTGACACTGATCTCATGATAATTACATTGATCATACCTCATACATGTGATATATTGCTACCTGAGGCACTGACCCGAGCACATGGGATTACACTTATGTATAGATGTTTACCCTTTGCCACCTTTTCATGCTTCAGACTTGTCATTTTGAGGTTATATATGTATTGATTGTATTGACCTAGGATCATGTCATACATACGATTTCTACTCGTAGATGTTTTCTACTCACGAGTTGGCAACTTACCCCCGTTGTGCCACAGTTTCTTGCAGGTTTTGCCGTACAGGTTTCGTTGCGGTTTTGCTGGCACACTGCTCCTTCCGGGTGATTGCTTTGGTAGGTGGGTTCTTTTGCATCAGGACCACCATTGTATATTTGTTATTTCCGTTGTATCTAGTAAAACTTCATCAACCAGACTTGTATTATTTGATAGACATAGAAGACCAGTGTATATTATTTCGACCTTAGAGTCGCGCGTTGTATTATTATGGTTTTCTTGATGATTTTTGAGTTTCCTTTTGAGCTTTGATCCTCGCCTTTGGCGTTGTATATTATATTTCTTGCGTGGTTGTGACCGTCAATTGACGAAGAGCTAGCTCCCGCTTGGGGATGCCTTTATTCATTATAAATGTTTTAACAGGTTTGTACCCGTTTGGGGTCAGTTTTTACGAAGGAAACTCTGCCGAAATTTTCAGAAAAGACTTGAGATTTTAAAAATGCATATTTCGGCTTATGTTGTTAAATTTCTTGCTTTTAAATTGGTTTTCCTTTACTCTACTACTTTACTTGGTTTGGATTTCTGGGTTTTGGCTTACTTAGATTACGTACGCCTCGAGACGTTTCGTAATTTAAGTGCCGGTCATGTTCTGTACTTTTTGGGTCATGACAAAGTTGGTATCAAAGCGTTAGGTTTTACCTTCGGAGTGTAGGATGACCCTTGGTTGATGGAGTAGGTAGCTTGAGTAGAGTGACGTGCCGTACGTATGTTCCGCGGCATATTTACGATACATTACTCCGCTTAAGAAGCCTTAGGATGTACATTTCCTTGCACAGTATTATATTCCTTCCTATGATCTAGCCTCATCAATACCAGTTATGGTTTTGCTGCCACGATTACGGGCAGAGAGAGCTACGGCTAAAGTTGCGGTCAGCACGAGCTCGTCACGGATGAGAACTGACCAGGGCGAGATTCCAGGGACATACGATTTGCATAGATGCGCCGTGTTATTGTATTTTCGTGCCATGAGCGTTTGATGGATCGCTGTTATGAGATTTCTCGGACGTGCAGATTTGCACCAGAGGATTGGGCCACTGATAGAGGTCAGAAAGAATGTGATGACCATTGATGTATCGCTTATTCATGATGATTGAGGCACTGTTCAACGTGCAGACGAATGAGCCAGTTGTTGCTGCGAACGACGAGATATTGCCCCAGAAGTTGGAGCTATTGTTGTATGAGTTGTACTTAGAGATATGATAGAAGGTCGCTAGTCACCCGAGGATGAATGACTAGGACATATGGTTCGTTCGCTTACCCCGTTGCGAGGTCATCAGATAGATTGATTCCAGCTAGAGACGACTTCACGCGGATACGTTGAGAGTCAATAGAGGTGATCGAATGTCAGAAACCCATATCCCAAGTGTAGGGTTACTAGTCATAGTCATAAGGGTCTATAAGGCATCAACCATGCCCGATTCAAAATTTACACGTGCCGAACAACCCAAAGCAAGGATCTTTCTAGATTATTAGGGTTAAACATGCAAGTAAATATCTTTACAACTAAGAGAGAGGGATTACAACCTTTGTAGTCCGCTCCATCGCTTCATAAGCTCCGAGTAATAGTCCCTTCGCCGCAATCCATGATCTCCAGGACTCAAGAGAATCTCCACAACCCGAATGATACATGCTTGCTTGAAGTCTTCCTTTTCGAAGATGATCTACCTTAAAGTTTCATTAACTCAAGCTCTCACTCACTAATCAAGTATTAATGAAGTGAACACCCTAATCTAATTGGCTATATTAGATGAGGATGATGAAGTAGGATTTATGCACTCTTTTATTATCAAATTCTCACACTAATCCATCACAAAAGGAAAACCTAGAAAGCTTTTCAAGAGCTCAAGGAAGAAGAAGAAGAATGAATATCTTTTGTGATGAATAATAAAATTGTTATATCATTACAATTGCAACCATGGTTAAGTCAAGAAGACTTAACCATTGTAGAGATTTTACTAGGGTTAAAGAGTGTGGGTTGGGTTAGGAAAATATCTCTAAAATATCTACACATAATGTCTTTGCTCAAAACAAAAGAAAAGCTTCTAGAAGCTTCTAGAAAAGATTAACCCAAATCAAACCCTAACCATGTTTAATCTCCACTAATCATGTTGCATTAGTAATCATAACTTGTTATAATATTATATATCACATATATAATATATTTTTGTAACAAAAGAAAATAATACAATTAACATATATCGTATATATATCAATATATTATCCGGTGAGAAAATAAAATAATAAAGCGAGCCAATATAAGATAATGTATTGTAATATATCATATATATAATTATATATTAACTTATCGAATCAACACTTGATTCGACAATCCGGTTATATCGCATATAACCGACTAATATAAACTGTATCATTTCATCGAATCAACACTTGATCCGATGACCCGGCTATATCACATATACGCGGCCGATATCAAATATCGCGAGAATAGAATATGGTATCTCATATCGTATTATCGTCGGTCCCGCACATATCACATATGTTCTCCTACTCCATTTTTCCTAAGTCAAGAAACCTTTGTGTAGGACTCTAAAGAATCGTCAATACGCCGGTAGCAGGTGATGATCATATCAAACACCCACAAGCTGCAAGCGGTCAGCTAAACGTAACAACCACCCAGGTATTGAGCGATCAGAAGATCAACAAGGAAGCCTGTACATTCTCCTGTGAATCCAATCAGTAACACTCCCGTACAGTCCGGTCGCTTCGTCTGATATGTTGCATATCTAGTCTAGGGGTGGTATACGTCAGACCCTAGTAACCGATAAGTCGTGTCGATGTGAGGCTCATAACAGGTCGAGAACCTACTGATAACACTTACCAGTAGTACTCAATATCCGCCCTAGCCAGGGACTTCCAGTTATAGCCAATCTAACATTGCACAACATCAACTCCCTATACCGGGAGAGACGATACCCCTCCTATCGCTCATTGCCTCCATGTGATTCGGGACTGTACCCAAAATCCACCGTTTTGCATGCCCTCTTGGACATGGTAAGGTGGAAATCAAAGCACAGTGGGAATCACACAAGGCTCTATGACGATCTCGGGTCTACAGACTACCCTGTACCAGTGTTACCAGAGAACTACCATCTGACGTGGGGTATAATACTATCTGGGAGTTTCGGCGAGTCCGTCCAGTGTACCTAGTCTCTACTGAGCACCCGTACACCATCTTTGATGTCAAACACCGATGGATATGGGATCATCCATTGCCCATCATATGGGTCAAGATGCGTATCGCTACTACTCTGGTGTATCGATGCCCTATCTCGACACACTCTCGACTAGGAACAATTATAGGATGTACTCGTAGACTACCCTGGCCCCACTAGTTGTTGGATATAGTGAGCTCAAAATCAATTATTGGATCGCAGGCACGTGATTGCAATGATTGCGGATGACCTATACCGATAAAACAGTCTTACTCGAGATGATAGTATGCTATCTGGTTTGTCTTTATCACTGTAACACTTTGATAGAGCCCTTAGGATCTTGCTTGACTACCAACAGTATGATGGCGATTATATACATGATAGTTGGGTAGTCTATAAGCACATCCTTAATTTTGGTCCCTAGTCATAGGAGTTTCGAGACAGGGCATCGATACTCCAAAGTAGACTAGTGTATACAGTCGAGACCCCGACGAGGGGCGGTGGCCGGTCTCATAAGCCACTGGTGTCAGTTGGATCACCTAAGATGTATACATGTGCTCATTGGGTTATGAGTACACCGGACATAACTCGCCGGGAACTTGCTGGTTGGTATTATACCTAGCGTCAGATAGCAGTTCCCAGGTGACATGTGTACAGGTTAGTTCATCGACCTGAGGTCGTCATTTATCTCGTGTGAGTTCCCACTGTGCTTTGATTTATACCCTACCACGGGTCAAAGGAGTCATGCAAACAGGTATTTTTTGGGTACAGTCCCGAGCCACATGAGGCAGTGAGCAGATCGTCGGGGATTCATCTCTCCCAGTATTGGGGGTGAGTCCGCGCTGTGTTTAGGAGAGCCATTACACGAAATCCTTGGCCACGGTAATCAAGATTTACTGGAAGGTATTCCAGTAGTATCTCAAGGTGTTCTGGGCTGCTCTCTGACACCACTTATACAGCTATTGGGGGTCTGACGTTTACCGGCCCCCTAGGCCCTATATGCGATACTCATAGACGAATGAACCGGACTGTACGGATATTGTCACTGTCAGGCTCAGTAGGGTTTCTGGATGAGTTTGCTCGTCAGCTTCCCTTCCAATCAATACATAGGCAACCGTTACGTATAGCTAGTACCTCTGACGTGCTAGTGGTTATACCCAGTGCCATTGTATTGATGAGTCATTAGAGTCCCCTACAGACTTTTTCCCAAGTTCGGGCGAAACGTTGTAGAAGCCGTATGGATTTATGGCAGGGTTTCGGAAAATGCACGTGCGTTTACGCACGTGTCATTTTTCGGGCAGATAATACTGGTAGGCTTTGGTTTAAGCCGGATCCGAGTATTATACTGTGTAGATATAATACCTTTGTCTCAGTTGCATTTGTATTCGGTCGTAATACAAATGCGGGTATGTTTATACTGTTACGGGGTTATCCTGAAATTCGTTTCAGGATCACTTTTGGAAGTTGCCAGTTTCTAGTTTTCTATCACCCGTATTTAACATTCGGTTAAATACGGATTTATCTTTTCTTCATGAGTGTGGAAGCTTCTAGAAGAGGTGACTAGGTTTAGTGTGTCATCACTTTGAATTAATGGTTTAATGACTCACTTGTTGCACTAAATGTTTTTTGCAAGGTGGAGTTTGCTTTAATGAGGTTTTGTTTGCATGAAAGATATTTTGATTAAGATCTTTTTCTTTATGGTTACTGTAAGTCGATGTAGTACACCCCAGTACTAGTGGGGAGGCGGAATTTTCAAAAACGATCAAGTTTAAAGAACGAACATCGACTAACCGCTTGAATCGAAGCTAAACTATAAATAACCATACACAAAGAGTTTCTTTACAATTGTGTTTAGGGATTATACCTAATGAAACCGGTCCTTCGTCTTTGTGTCCTCCTTTGTTCTCCTCGACCTTCTCTAGGTAGTAGACGATCCACCCGAGAGCAAAACACCAAGCTACACCTCTAACTTGAGGTAACTAATCTACTTTGATTGCTAATCAAAGAAGAAAGGATGATATAGAGTGAAGATAATGGATGTTTAAGTCTAACTAAACCTTTGATCTCAACACATGAGGATTAAGGATTAGTTTCTTGAAGATGAGAGCTTGAGGAGAGAGAATGTGAGATGAAATAATGAGATAAGAGAGAGTGTATCATAATATATTATGAAGCATTCTTATTTTAGAATAATGCATAAAAGAAATGAATAAGCATGCTTCATAAATGAAAAGAGGTGATTCATTAACATGAGTCATTAAGCATTTATGGTGCATTAATGATCATGATGAATCACCCTCATGACATCACTAATCTTATCCAAAGCTTATGTCACCTTAACCTCCTTAGTCACATCTTCTAGAAGCTTCTCGTACAATTACGAGAACGCCCCTCCAATCCGCAAAAATACGGAAAAACTTTAGACTGTAAAAATCCAATAACCGGATACCAGTAACTGGCTTAAACCAAAGCCGACTGGTAAAAACTGTCCGAAAGTCGTACGTGCGTAAACGCACGTATGCGTCCGAACCCTTTGTCGCAAAACCATGCAACCTCTATATCGTTTCGCCTGGAGTAGGAAACTCTCTGTGTGGGACTCTAGAGACTCGACTACTACGCTGGCAGTGGGTTTAACCACAGACCGTAAGCGGCACTAGTTGTACGTAACGGTCCCCAGGTAGTTGTCGATAAGAAGGCCGATGAGGAAACCCATCCGAGCTCCTACTGAGTCTGATGTGACAATCTCCATACAGTCCGGTCCGTTCGTCCAAGACTATCGCATATCGGGCCTAAGGGGGCGGCAAGCGTCAGTCCCCTAATAGCGGTATAAGTGGTGTCGGAGTGAAGCCCATTACACCCTGAGAAACTACTGGAACCTACCAGCAAATCTCGCTTGCCCTGGCCAGGGACTTTGCGTAATGGCTCTCTGACACAGCACGATATCTACTCCCAATACCGGGAGGGACGAATCCTATCTAACCGCCACTGCCTCCAAGTGCTCGGGACTGCACCCAACTGCTACCTGTTTGCACGACTCCTTTGAGCCGTGGTAGGGTAGCAATCTAAGAACAGTGGGACACACTCGAGACGAAGTAGCAGTGTCAAGTCTGCGGACTACGCTGTACTCATGTCACCTGGGAACTGTTCACTGACGACTGGTATCAAACCAACCAACAGTTCCCTGTGAGTCCTGTCCGGTGTACCCGTAACCTAACGAGCACCTGTATACTATCTCCAGTACGACGTACTGACGGCTGTGGGACAGACCATCTCCCCAACTGGGATGAGAAGCGTACACACCAGTCTACTCCGGAGTATCGATGCTCTGTCTCGATAATCCACGATCAGGGACCTGAATAAGGATGTGCTTGTAGACTACCCAGCCCCCACTAGTGTGACTGCCATCACAACGCTGGTAGACAAGCAAGATCCTAAGAGCTCTATCAATACGTACACTCACATATTAAGATAGAAAAACCAAGTAGCATACTACCATGTTTAGCAAGACTGTTATATACATGTGAATATCCCAAGCTTCCATTAAGTAATATACAAGCTAGTATGATACAGTAATGGCCTTCTAGGGCATAAACACTAACAATCTCCCACTTGCACTAGGGCCATGTACTGGCATATCATAGACCAATGATCTCGAGCAGCCTCTCGAACTGAATCTGAGGAAGGGCCTTCGTGAATGGATCAGCAATGTTCTCTTCAGAAGCAACTCTCCGAACCTCGATCTCCTGACGATCAATGATCTCCCTGATCAGGTGATACCGCCTCAAGATGTGTCTGGACTTCTGATGGGACCTTGGTTCCTTCGCTAAAGCTATAGCTCCGTTGTTGTCGCAATACAGAGGTATTGGATCAACTATGGTTGGAACCACCTGTAGTTCTGTTAGGAACTTCTTCATCCAGACTGCTTCTTTTGCGGCATCGCAAGCAACTATATACTCCGCTTCCATCGTCGAGTCAGCAACGGTGTCCTGCTTGGAGCTCCTCCAGCACACCGCCCCTCCATTGAGGGTAAAGACATAACCCGACATGGACTTGGAATCGTCCTTATCACTCTGGAAGCCGGAATCAGCAAAGGCCTCCAACCTGAGGTCTTTAGCGCCGTAAACCAAGAACATCTCCTTAGTCCTCCTCAGGTACTTGAGAATGTTCTTTACTGCTATCCAGTGTTTCTCCCCTGGGTCTGACTGATACCGGCTTACCACGCTCAGTGCGTAAGCTACATCTGGTCTGGTACACAACATCGCATACATTATAGAGCCTACCGCAGAAGCGTAGGGTATAATAGACATGCGTTCCCTTTCCAAATCAGTCTTGGGAGACATCTCTTTAGAGAGGGTGATTCCGTGACAAGCCGGTAGATTACCGCGCTTAGAATCTTCCATACTGAATCTTTTCAGTACAGTGTCGATATACCTGGACTGCGAAAGTCCCAACATCCTCTTGGATCTATCACGATAGATCCGGATCCCCAGAATGTAAGAGGCATCACCCAGGTCTTTCATGGAGAACCTGTGTGACAAGAATCCTTTGACAAATTGTAGCATAGGAATGTCATTTCCTATCAATAGAATGTCATCCACGTACAAGACGAGGAATACGACACTTCTGGCCACAACTTTACTATATTTGCACGGTTCATCTGGATTTTTGATAAAGTCATATTCTTTGACTGTCTCATCGAAACAGATGTTCCAACTCCGCGATGCCTGCTTTAGTCCATAAATAGGCTTAAGCAGCTTGCAAACTTTCCCGCTGCTCCCACTCTGATTGAAACCCTCTGGCTGATCCATATAGACGCTCTCTTCTAAATTTCCATTCAGAAAAGTCGTCTTTACGTCCATCTGCCAGATTTCATAATCATGGAAGGCAGCAATAGCAAGAAGGACCCGAATGGATTTGAGCATAGCCACTGGAGAAAAGGTTTCGTCATAGTCCAAACCAGGTCTTTGACGAAAACCCTTTGCAACAAGTCTAGCCTTATAGGTTTCCACCTGTCCATCTACACCAATCTTTTTCTTGAAGATCCATTTGCATCCTATGGGTTTTACCCCATCTGGAGCAAAGTCCAAAGTCCATACTTTGTTGGTGTACATGGACTCCATCTCGGTCCGCATTGCATCTAGCCATCGTACCGAGTCGCCGCTCTGGATGGCCTGCTGGAAGTCAGTAGGTTCATCATCATCTATGATGCAATCCTCTCTATCCCCGTCTATGAGAAAACCGTAGTATCTCTCAGGCGGATGAGACGGCCTACTACTCCTGCGGAGGGGTGCGGGAATGTTCTGTTCTTCTTGAACTTCCGGTTCTACCAAACTTTCAGTAGCAGTTTGTGGTTCTGGAATTTCTTCCAGTTCTATTTCGCTCCCACTTATTTCCTTTTCTAAAAACTGATTTTCCAGAAAATGGGCATTACGAGAAACAAAAACCTTTTGCTCCTCTGCGTAATAGAAATAATATCCCTTGGAGTTCTTTGGATATCCCACAAACATACATTTTACTGATCGTGCCTCGAGCTTGTCCACATGCTGCTTTTTAACAAAAGCTGGACATCCCCAAATCTTCATATGCTGAAGATGGGGTTTCTTCCCAGTCCACATCTGATATGGAGTGGTAGGCACAGTCTTGGTAGGAGCCCTGTTCAGAAGATATGCCGCTGATTCTAGCGCATAACCCCAGAAAAATCGCGGTAACTCAGCATTACTCATCATGGATCGTACCATATCCAATAGGGTTCGATTCCGTCTCTCCGATACACCGTTATACTGTGGAGTGTATGGAGGAGTAAGCTGAGAGAGAATTCCTTTCTATTTTAGGTAACCTAGGAACTCGGCACTTAAGTATTCTCCACCTCGATCAGATCTCAGTGTTTTAATACTTTTGCCTGTTTGGTTTTCTACTTCGTTCTTATACTCTTGGAATTTCTCAAAAGCCTCGGATTTATGTTTCATCAGATAAATGAATCCGTATCTTGAGTAATCATCCGTGAAAGTAATGAAATAGGAAAAACCACCTCTCGCATGTGTAGACATTGGACCACATACATCGCTGTGTATGAGTCCTAAGAGCTCGCTCGCTCTTACTCCTTGTCCAGTGAATGGAGTCTTTGTCATCTTTCCTTTGAGACAAGATTGACAAGTGTCATAGGTTTGATATTCGAACGTGTCCAAATATCCTTCTCTATGCAACTTAGTCAACCTTCTCTCATTGATGTGACCCAGTCTACAATCCCATAAGAAAGCTTTATTTAAATCTGGAAACTTTCTTTTTAGTGTGTTCTGGACATTGAAAATTTGGAGTTGGTTTAAAACATATATGCCGTTATTTAGAGTACCGGACCCAATCAAACCATGATTAAGGTGGATGTTGACAACATCTCTTACAAACGTGAAATCATAACCTTTATTTGATAACAAGGAAACTGATATGATATTACACGTTAAGCTGGGTACAAAATAACAGTTATGCAAAACCAAAATATGTCCACTCGTCAATCCTAGGTGATAATCCCCGACGGACGCAGCTCCCACGCTAGCTCCGTTAGCAACCATGAGGATCATATCACCTTCCTTCAGCACTCTACGGTTTCTCAGTGCCTGCAATGAATTGCAAATATAAGATCCTGATCCGGTATCCAATACCCAGAAAGTAGAGTTGATCGACAGACAATTCTCAATTACAAACACACCTGAAGTCGAAGCCACAGCTTGCTTCGGTTCCTGGTTCTTGGCGTTCCACGCCTTGCAATCCTTCTTCTAGTGCCCTTTCCTGTGACAATGGAAGCACTCATCCTGGCCAACTATCGGTACTGCAGTCTTTTTCTTTCCCTTCCCTCTCACCTTACTAACACCTCCTCTAGGTTTGGGTGCGGCCTTCTTCTTCCTTCCTTTGGCCCTAGCCTTGGACCCGGAAGAAGATGCACCGCCAACAAACATAGCGGGTGTTTCCCTTGCCTTCTGCAAGGTGCCCTCTGCACTCCTTAACATGTTCAGGAGTTCCGCAAGTTCAACTTCTTTTCCTTGAAGATTGAAGTTGAGGATAAACTGGGCGTAGGTGGGAGGAAGGGACTGGAGAATAAGGTCTGTATAGAGCTCATTATCCAAAGTCGTCCCAAGGTCTGCGAGCTCTTCTATATAGCCGATCATCTGTAGGACATGTTCACCTACCGATGACCCGACATCCAACCTCGCTCGAAACAATTTCTTAGAGGTCTCGTATCTTGCTATACGAGATTGCTCTCCATAAAGTTCCTTTGTATGGAGAAATATGCCATCTAGGGACATATCCTCGTGCCTCCTCTGATGTTCATTGTTCATCGAGGCAAGCACGATGCACTTGGCTCTCGCGCAATCTAAATCCCAGGTTTTGCAGATTTCCTTATCCGCATTGCTGGATTTGGGACCAGGGACAGCAGGTGCCGTAGCGGTGAGGACGTACCCCAGTTTGTCATAGGTCAAAGCCATTTTGACATTCCGCAGCCAATCTTTATAGTTTGGCCCTGTCAGTATATTTTTCTCTAAAAGTAACTTAAGTCCAGTCATTTTCAGGGTCGCTGCAATTAGGAGAGAGAGAAGAAAACTCATTAGCATGATGCTCTTGCAAGTTTAGAGTGGTTTTTAGTTTATCTAAACTGGATGGCTCCCACTGTTTCTCGAATCCTTCCTCAAACCATAAAAGAAGAATTAGCCAGGACTATTCTCACCGTACAATACTTGCTTAACCGTTCAGCCAGGCTGGTGTCGGTACTTCGAGGGAGGTTTTCCAACGCTTTCGCGAAGTTCCTTAATTAAATAACCTCTTTTCTCTGGGGGCGTAACCCCGCTGACACTTTTCTGGACACCTACTAGGTTTATAGCATTGATCGTTATGTGACGAATATCCTGATAAGTAGCATATACTCACAGTAGGATCGGGATCCAAATATCATCGTATGATAATGTTGAAGGAGTGCTACCAACATTCATCAAACTCCAAATGGTATGCATCTCTTTGCAAATTTCAGTTTCTTTTGAAATTCCCGATATAAGTTTTTGCCCCATGCTCTTATGACCTTGGCTTTGGTCAAAATGTCATAAGTCACATGTCAAGTTCTACCCGTCATTATCTTGTCAATTTGAACCCATCCGTATATACCCCTGACTTTGGTCAAATGGTAATACGACTGTCCCAAACCAACTCATCTATCTTATGCAACAAATGAAAACCCAGTAGCTACCAAACACTATGCCTTGACTTTGGCCAAAATGCATAGCTTGAATACTACCGAATACCCAAATGAAATGACGGAGGGCTACGAATGGTTTTGGCGAAACCGTGAACGTAGTGAACTTGATATAATCGAAGGAACCTGATAGATTTTAAAAGGAGTGGTTAAATCTCCGCATTTAAAAATATCTGTTTTAAAAATAACCGAGTGGTTTCTTTTAAATTGTTCCAACGATTTAAACTTTGGTTTGTTTTACTTTGCATTATAGATAATGCGTCCCATCATTAACCTATCATTGCAGAAAACAACGAAAATACAACGTCCTCTTATGCCATCCGCATTCGCCACGGGGTCCCGTCATCACCCGTTAGGTTACTTAACTAACGACAGAGCGGGGGCTGGGCTAGCGCGGGTGTAAAACATAAGTGACGTCTAAATAGCTACAATATATATAGATATTTTACATTCGTCTGACGCAATGATATTCATTCCAGAACACAGATAAACAATATTGGATTTGCAAGCAATCTGTATTTCTTTTGAGCCTGCAAGAAAAGACAGATTACACAGTTGTGATGAATAGCCATTACCCCACCCTCGACCCCTACGGGTACGGCAAACTACCCGCCCGGCAGTTTGTGTACCCCACCTTGGGTCAGTCCTAGGAGCAAAAACAGTAAAATGAAATAATACAACGGTGGCTACAACCGCAACCTGGAAGTGCCCCGCAAAAATAATATTACAACAAATTACATTTACAACAAATGAATTAAACAATAACCCATTGCTAACCCCGGCTATACACCACAACAGTCCAATACAGTTTATATGCACAAACAGATATAACCATTACAGAAATGTGCAACCCCCTGCCAACCGACATACTAGCAGTTAGGGAAGGTTTACGAACACATTAAACAATCACAGATATAATCCAATATGCAAATACTGTACAATTTCGATCGATTAAACAACATCAATATTGCTCCAAAATCTGCTCTGTTAAACTGTAACCTGAGCAAATATTAAATATTCCAGAAAACCCCAAATAATACACAGAAGCAACAGAAGAAAAATCGACTCCTGACTCGCCAACTCGGCGGCGGAAGCGCGGCGACTCAGTAGGCTGAGGCCGCGGTTCCGCGGCGAGTTAGACGATTCAGTCGACTGTTTTTCTTGGGTGTTCTACTGTGGTCTTTTCAAGCTCTCTGAACATCCCTGAAACTATTTTTGACTTCATTTAAATTTCGACAGAAACTTGCATTTTTTAGGATTTTCCGGCTTCGTTTTTCCGTTCGAAATTCGTACAAATTTGCAATTAAGTTATTTATTGTTTAGCGAGTCTCTGATACCACTGTAAGTCGATGTAGTACACCCCAGTACTAGTGGGGAGGCGGAATTTTCAAAAACGATCAAGTTTAAAGAACGAACATCGACTAACCGCTTGAATCGAAGCTAAACTATAAATAACCGTACACAAAGAGTTTCTTTTCAATTGTGTTTAGGGATTATACCTAATGAAACCGGTCCTTCGTCTTTGTGTCCTCCTTTGTTCTCCTCGACCTTCTCTAGGTAGTAGACGATCCACCCGAGAGCAAAACACCAAGCTACACCTATAACTTGAGGTAACTAATCTACTTTGATTGCTAATCAAAGAAGAAAGGATGATATAGAGTGAAGATAATGGATGTTTAAGTCTAACTAAACCTTTGATCTCAACACATGAGGATTAAGGATTAGTTTCTTGAAGATGAGAGCTTGAGGAGAGAGAATGTGAGATGAGATAATGAGATGAGAGAGAGTGTATCATAATATATTATGAAGCATTCTTATTTTAGAATAATGCATAAAAGAAATGAATAAGCATGCTTCATAAATGAAAAGAGGTGATTCATTAACATGTGTCATTAAGCATTTATGGTGCATTAATGATCATGATGAATCACCCTCATGACATCACTAATCTTATCCAAAGCTTATGTCACCTTAACCTCCTTAGTCACATCTTCTAGAAGCTTCTCGTACAATTACGAGAATGCCCCTCCAATCCGCAAAAATACGGAAAAACTTTAGACTGTAAAAATCCAATAACCGGATACCAGTAACTGGCTTAAACCAAAGCCGACTGGTAAAAACTGCCCGAAAGTCGTACGTGCGTAAACGCACGTATGCGTCCGAACCCTTTGTCGCAAAACCATGCAACCTCTATATCGTTTCGCCTGGAGTAGGAAACTCTCTGTGTGGGACTCTAGAGACTCGACTACTACGCTGGCAGTGGGTTTAACCACAGACCGCAAGCGGCACTAGCTGTACGTAACGGTCCCCAGGTAGTTGTCGATAAGAAGGCCGATGAGGAAACCCATCCGAGCTCCTACTGAGTCTGATGTGACAATCTCCATACAGTCCGGTCCGTTCGTCCAAGACTATCGCATATCGGGCCTAGGGGGCGGCAAGCGTCAGTCCCCTAATAGCGGTATAAGTGGTGTCGGAGTGAAGCCCATTACACCCTGAGAAACTTCTGGAACCTACCAGCAAATCTCGCTTGCCCTGGCCAGGGACTTTGCGTAATGGCTCTCTGACACAGCACAATATCTACTCCCAATACCGGGAGGGACGAATCCTATCTAACCGCCACTGCCTCCAAGTGCTCGGGACTGCACCCAACTGCTACCTGTTTGCACGACTCCTTTGAGCCGTGGTAGGGTAGCAATCTAAGAACAGTGGGACACACTCGAGGCGAAGTAGCAGTGTCAAGTCTGCGGACTACGCTGTACTCATGTCACCTGGGAACTGTTCACTGACGACTGGTATCAAACCAACCAACAGTTCCCTGTGAGTCCTGTCCGGTGTACCCGTAACCTAACGAGCACCTGTATACTATCTCCAGTACGACGTACTGACGGCTGTGGGACAGACCATCTCCCCAACTGGGATGAGAAGCGTACACACCAGTCTACTCCGGAGTATCGATGCTCTGTCTCGATAATCCACGACCAGGGACCTGAATAAGGATGTGCTTGTAGACTACCCAGCCCCCACTAGTGTGACTGCCATCACAACGCTGGTAGACAAGCAAGATCCTAAGAGCTCTATCAATACGTACACTCACATATTAAGATAGAAAAACCAAGTAGCATACTACCATGTTTAGCAAGACTGTTATATACATGTGAATATCCCAAGCTTCCATTAAGTAATATACAAGCTAGTATGATACAGTAATGGCCTTCTAGGGCATAAACACTTACAGTTACCTCCCTTCCTCCTACACTCACCCCCCACCTTCTTATAGTGGCCGGCCCCCCTCCTTGGATGATGGATTTGATTCATTTGGCAAAAAGATTATGATAGTTTAGTTCATGGAAATTTCATATAGCTCAATTTCCATTTACCCAATTCCAAAAAGGCAACTTCATTAACCGTTTGTCCATAGCTTTGGACGTAACGAGACAAAGTGTTCTACTCATTCTCTACATCAATCTTGGTCATCTCTTTTATCAAACTTGATAATCAAGTTGCCTCGGTTCAAAGGCGGGAGCCCGTTTAAAGATCCGTCGACGTGGTGCCACCTGGACGACGAGACCGGAGATCGAGGAGATCGGAGCAGCCGCAACAAAGCGTGGGATGATGGTTGAAGATCGAAGGACCCGAATCATTCGGTATAACATTTCTACCCACTTTGTAGTTTGTTAGTTTAGCGTTAATGGCAGATCCTGGGATATAGTATACGATAGCGCAGTTCTAAAAAGTTATTGTTTCGCATTTTGGTGTCTGTTAGACGGCCGGGGCGCTACCGTAGACTTACATTGGTATCAGAGCCTCACCATTAAGCTATACTAACTTGTGCTAACGCGTTTAAAATATCGATCGAACGGAATTTCGCGAAACTACAATTTTCTGTTCAATGTTTCTATCGATTTTAAATCAGGTTTAAAAATTATTTTGAGCACTTCAGAAATTAGACCAGGCTTTTTGAAGCAAACTGTGTAAATTTGGTCACGTGATCCTACAGTGTTGCCGCAGATCCGCGGTCAAAGCTAGGGTTTGACCGTGCATCCGCGGCCGTTTAGTGGGAACAGTGATTCAAATTTGTACAGGGGCTGCTACACAGGAAATTGTAGTTTTTGGTATATTTCGTTTGGGCCCAGATTTTGTTACTGTACAGCAGATGTGCGTGGGGCCCACTTTGGGAAGTTTTGTCGATCGAAATTTAAACGTGTTAGTTTACAGTACTTACATTATATCTCCGACCGTGAATGTCATTCGAGCGGTAAATTGTGTCTAATTGCTATAGTCCTTTTAGATGGGTTTGCGAACGTGACATTCGCGTTGATGTTCTGTGTTGTGCTGTGATGTTGCGGATTTGTCGTGGTGGATAGCAGTGTGCAATGGTAGTGCTTTTTGAATTTATTTGTACATTTGATATTGCGGGGCGAGCGTCCAACATGTGGACTGCCGTCACTTCCTGTTTGTATAATATTCTTTTGGGGTACGACCGGGCTGAGGTCGATGTACCCGTTGTACATATTCTTATTTCTGTACTAGGTTTACCCCGCGACGGAGTGCACGGATAGCCGGGTTCTGGAGGGCAACAGGTCCGTATCTCATGTCTATGAGAGGAAGAGGGGCCTCACTCTAGAATTGGCAGACTATTCGCCGCACTCGTAGGGGGTACATGTTGACCCAAGGAGGGGACCTCAAGTTACCGGATTCCGTGAAATGCCGGGTGGTCCATTCATTTTGCTGTAGGGGGCTGCCTCGCTTCAGGTTTTGGCGGGTAACTTGCCGCACCCGTAGGGGTCTAGGTTTCATTGCAGAGGCTATCCACACGACCAGGGGAACGTCGGGTTTCAGTAGCGGCTCTGTGAAACCCGGGGATCCCAGGTTATCTGCATTGTTCTGTGATGCTTATTACTTTTCTGTAATGTTGCATATTATCATGCCTGGAGCGATTATTGTATATTGGTATATATACTATTAGATGTTGTATATGTTTTACACCCGCGCTAGTTCTGTCCCCGCTCCGTCGTTAGTTAAGTAACCTAACGCGTGATGACGGGACCCAATGGCGAATGCGAATGGCATATACGTACATTTTATTTTCGTTCTTTTCTGGTGTGATTTATTGATGGGACTGCATTGATTCTTATCAATGCAAGGATAAAACAAACCTATATTTGATGTTGTTGGAACAAATTTTAAAAAATGAGTTATTACAAAGACGTTTCCTTTTGTTATGCACAGTGGTATTCGGTTATGAATATCCAGCACCTCATTCGACGAGGCAAGGGCTGAGATCCCTTCACCGGGAATGACCCCTTGGGCAGAAGTTTGCGTCAGGGTAATAACTTCAATATAGTCGATCACAAGTTGCTTTGCATCGCGGTATTCAGTTAGAATATCCTGCACCTCATTCCACGAGGAAAGAGCTGAGATCCCTTCACCGGGAGGGACCTCTTTAGCAAAGGTTTTCGCCACTATATTTTTATAAAAAGCTATCAAGTTCCTTCAACGAGATCAAGTTCATTACATTAAAGGTTTTTCGCCAAAAACCAGCCGTAATTCTCCGTCATTTCTTATGGATGATCAGTAGTATTCAAGCTATGTTTGTTGGCCTACGTCAAGGCATAGTGTTTGGTAGCTGCTGGGTATTCATTTGTTGCATAGATAGATGCATTAGTTTAGGACAGACGTACAACCTTGTTGACCTATGTCAAGGGCATGTACGATGACCTAAATTTATCAGGACAACGACGGGTAGAACTTGACATGTGGCTTATGATTTGTTGGCCAACGTCATAAGTGCATGGGATAAAAATTATATCGGGAGTTTCAAACATACAGGAAACTTGCAAAACTTGAGCATACCTTCTGGAGTATGATAACATGAGTGGATTCCTTCACGTTATCATGCGATGAGAGTTGGATACCGATTCCCACCGATGAGTTAGTTTACTCCTCGGGTGATCCCGACTAATTCATCTTTCAGGTTTGGAGGAGAATTTGAGATTACAGTGGGAGGTTTCCTTATTAGATAAAGAGATAACCATTCTGATCTAAGGTAGAGTGCACGCAGAGTGTTTCTTTTCTCTCTCTCTCTCTTTGGCAGCGACCTTTGACCGACCCTAGACTATGACTCAATGACCTAGTTGACCGAACCTTCTTAAAATACAGGCTTTTGGTTGTCCGAGTTGAATAAGTCATTGCCGCTCCTTCTTTTACCCTTTGTATTTCTCAGAACAACCCGTATTATTACGGATATCCACTTCCATTGGATAAATCCATCGTATGGTTATATACGAACTCGGAGGGATTTCATCGAGGATGGATCCAGGTTCAGGAGAAATAGAATAAGGTATTATTCAGTTGTCTTTTATCATCACCTTCTCTCAAGTAGCGAGTACTCCTAGGATTAGGAGAGTACACCTATTATGCTTATTGGATAGTCTTCTTCCAAACCATAGGTAGGTGCTGAAAGGTAGGGAATGAAGAAAACCAATTAGCCTAAGTAGGGTGTATAGAAGGTAATAACTAAAGACAAAATAAAGGGATTAGAAAGAAGGGCAAAGTAAATTGCGACTGCTATCATTCACGACCAAACCGCGTACTTCATCGCCACTCCTATTTCACCTTTGTTTTTGTTGGAGTTAGTGCCTTCAGAGTCAATTATTGGATCACAGGCACGTGATTGCAATGATTGAGGGAGGACCTATCCCGGTAGGACAGTCTTACTCGAGATGATGTATGCTATCTGGTTTATCTTTATCATCGTGTACTGCTTTAGGTGACCTGACATGTCGCTGTTACACGTTGATAGAGCCCCTAAGATTCTTGCTTGACTGCCGGCAGTATGATGGCGATCATATACTTGAGAGCTGGTAGTCTATAAGCACGTCCTTAAAAGGTCCTTAGTCGTAGGAGTTTCGAGACAGGGCATCGATACTCCATTAGTAGACTAGTGTATACAGTCGAGACCCCGACGAGGGGCGGTGGCCGGTCTCACAAGCCACTGGTGTCAGTTGGTTCACCTAAGATGTATACAGGTGCTCATTGGGTTATGAGTACACCGGACAGGACTCGCCGGGAACCTGCTAGTTGGTCTTATACCAGACGTCAGATGGCAGTTCCCTGGTGACATGTGTACAGGTTAGTTCATCGACCTGAGGATCGTCATTTGTCTCGTGTGAGTTCCCACTGTGCTTTGATTACTACCCTACCACGGCTCAAAGGAGTCGTGCAAACAGGTTTTAGTTGGGTACAGTCCCGAGCCACATGGAGGCAGTGAGCGGATCTTCAGGGGTTCGTCTCTCCCGGTATTGGGGGTGAGGTCGCGCTGTGTCTAGGAGAGCCATTACGCAAAGCCCTCGGCCGAGGCAGGAGATTTACTGGTAGGTATTCCAGTAGTATCTCAGGGCGTTCTGGGCTACACTCCGACACGACTTGTACCGCTTTTGGGGGTCTGACTTTTACCAACCCCCTAGGCCCGCCATGCGATACTCATAGACGAACGGACCGGACTGTACGGATATTGTCACTGACAGGCTCAGTTAGGTGTCGGGGTGAGCTTCCTCATCGACGTCCCTTTTGGTCAATAGCTGGTTGCCCGTCAAGTATTGGTTTATACCTCTGACGTGCCAGTGGTTAAATCCACAGCCATAGTATTGACGAGTCTTTAGAGTCCACCACACTTACAGTTACTCAAGCTTTCGGGCGAAACGCTGTAGAGGCCGTATGGAGATATGGAAGGGTCCGATCAGATACGTGCGGTATTGCACGGATCAGGATCGGACAGTTTTGTACTAGTGGCCGTATAGTTATATGGCAGGGTTCGATCAGATACCTGCGGTATTGCACGGATCAGGATCGAACGGATTTTACTAGCCGGCTTTGGTTTAAGCCGGTCCTAGTTTAGTACAGTGTAGATTTTGTCTCATTGCATTTGTATCCGGACGGAATACAGATGCGGGTGTGTATGCACAGTATTGGGGTTTTCCTGTAATTTATTACGGGACCAGTTTTCTGGAGTTGCCAGTTTGCATTCCGTTCCGGCCGGTTTTCCTTTGTTCTTTTCCGGCCGGACTTTTCTAATGGAGGGGGTTATTTGCAGTTTTGCAAATAACACATTGTGGAGGTTTTTCTTGCAAAAGTATTTATTATGATAACTTATTTATATTCCATTCCTTTCATTCTTCTTTTCATGCTTTATGAAGATTAGAAGTGATGAGAAAGGATTTGATCTTTGATTAGAGTTGATGTGAGGTTGTGATGATGGTTTAGGATGTGGTCACCCTTCTTGCTCTCCTACACTCACCTCCCTCTTGTTTCATATACATACATTCCTCCACCTTATTCTTCACTTAAAAAAAAATGGTTAAGAGAAAGAAAAAGATAAGGGTTCTTCCTTCTTGAGAGTTTCATTCTTCTTGATCTCATTTTCATGCTAGAAAATTGCAAGCACCATTTTTCTAGTCTTGATTCCTCCATCATCTTCAAAGGCAACAAACCCCAAATGAGACTAGCTTGATCTACTACATATTCTACAGCATATCTTGAGCATGTCGAGTTGCCGGCTTCATGCCCGAGTTGCCTCGGTATTGAGGCGGGAGCCCGTAAAAGACGCAAGCGATGTGGTGCCCTTTGCGGCGAGGAGGCGACGTTATGGAGACTACACTTTCCGCGGGAGATCGGGACGATGACGAGAAGACCGGAGGACTCGGATCACTCGGTATACTTCTCACCCTATCTCTTGATTGCTAGCATTAGGTTAATGGTTACGATCCGGGTTTTCATTGTCCGCGGTAGCGCCGGTTTCCGAGTAAGGAAAAATTTTGATTCCGCAATTTGCCCTCGAGTACGAGGCCGGGGCACCGCCGTGGCGCAACATGGTATCAGAGCCATGCCATTAACCTTACCTAGCTTCTTTAGATGTGTTTGCGTTTCCGATCGACCAAAATTTCCAAAAACCGTATTTTCTAGCACAATCAGTTTCTGTCGAAATTTTTTGGAGTCTAAAAATTTTTCAGGTGGTCTTAGAAAGATGTGCAGGGAGTTCTAAGAACTCTGGGAAAAAACGAGACAGTGAACCCTTACCTAGAGCGCGGAAGCGCGGCAATAACCCCATTTCTGCCGCCCTTCCGCCGCAACTTGGTGTGGTCAATGCTGCGTAATTTTTCAGTGGGCTTCTGGGCTTATTTTAGGGGTTTTGGAATATTAAAATTGGGCCCAGGTTTTCTGTGAGTGCTACAGTTTTGATTGGGGGCCCACTTGTTAATTTTTGGTTAATCGGAAAATTTTAAACACATTATTGCAAAGTATTTACAGTATATCTGCGACCGTGAATGTCACTCGATCGGTAAATCCGGTCTAACTGCTATATCCCGGTTAGACGGATTTGCGAATGTGATTTTCACGTTCATGTTCTATGTTTATGCTGTGATGTTGCGGATCGGTCGTGGGGGATAGCCTGGATGCAATGCTAGTACAGTTTTGTTGTATTATGTACATTTGATATTGCGCGGCGAGCGTCCGACATGTGGACTGCCGTCACTGCCTGTTTGTATTATTCTTTTGGGGCACGACCTGGTTGCGGTCGATGTACCCGGTGTATGTATATTTTACTTTCTGTACTAGGATTACCCCGCGGAGGGGTGCACGGATAGCCGGGTTCTAGGGGGCAACGGGCCCGCATCTCATGGCATTGAGACGGAGGGGGCTTCACTCTAGGATTGGCGGGCTATTCGCCGCACTCGTAGGGTGTACAGGTTGACCCAGGAGGGGTGCCCAAGTTACCGGATTCCGTGAAGTGCTGGGTGGTCCATTCACGGTGCTGGAGGGGGCTGCCTCGCTTCAGGTTTTGGCGGGTGACTTGCCGCGCCCGTAGGGGTCTAGGATTTCATTGCACAGGCTATCCACACGACCAGGGGAACGTCGGGTTTCAGCAGCGGCTCTGTGAAACCCGGGGCTTCCAGATATCTGTATTGTTCTGTGATACTGTACATTTCTGTGATGTTGCATTTCTTATCACGCCTTGAGCGAAATATAATATATTGGTATATATATTAGTAGATGTTGTATATGTTTTACATCCGCGCTAGTCCAGTCCCCGCTCTGCCGTTAGTTAGCTAACCTAACGGGTGATGACGGGACCCAGTGGCGAATGCGGATGGCATATACGTACGTCAGTATATTTTCGTTCTTTGTGGTGTGATTAATTGATGGGACTGCATTGATTCGGATCAATGCAAGATAAACAAACCTATTCTGATGTTGTTGGAACATTTTTCAAAAAGCTGTTATTGCAAGGACGTTCACTTTTGTTTTGCATCGTGGTATTCATTTGGAATATCCTGCTCCTCAGTCGACGAGGCAAGGGCCGAGATCCCTTTACCGGGAGTGACCCCTTGGACAGAAGTTTGCGTCAGGGCAATAACTTCACTATAGCCGATTACTTTTGCTTTGCATCGTGGTATTCAGTTGGAATATCCTGCACCTCATTCTATGGGGAAAGAGCCGAGATCCCTTCACCGGGAGTGACCTCTTTAGTAAAGGTTTTCGTCACTATATTTTTATAAAAGGCTATGCAGTTCCTTCAACGATATCAAGTTCATTACGTTAAAAGTTTTTCGCCAAAAACTAGACGTAGCCCTCCGTCATTTCTTACAAGTATTATTTAGTATTCATGCTGCGTTTGTTGACTGTGTCAAGGCGTAGTGTGCGGTAGCTGAGTAGTGTTTGTTTGCAGCATATTAATGGGATTGGTTAGGACAGTCGTGCGGCCTTGTTGACTGTGTCAAGGGCTCGTACGGGTGGGTTTAATGCAATCCAGTATATTGACGGGTTGAACTTGACTAGGACTCTTTGATTTGTTGACTGTGTCAAGGTCACTTGGGTCCTAGGGGTAAAACTTTCATCGGGAGTTTCAAAAGAACTGAAACTTGCCAGGCATGCGCATACCTTCTGGAGTGTGGTGACTTGAGTGGATTCCGTCAAGTTATCATATGATGATAGTTGGATCCCGATTCCCACTGATGAGTTGGTTTACTCCTCGGGTGACCCCGACTAATTCTTCTTTCAGGTTTGGAGGAGAATTTGAGGTACAGTGGGAGGTTTCCAGATTAGACAAAGTGATAACCATTCTGATCTAGGTTAGAGTGCACGCTGAGTGTTTCTTTTCTCTCTCTCTCTTTGGCAGCGACCATTGACCCGACCCTAAGACTTTGACTCAGTGACCAAGTTGACCGAACCTTCTTAACACTGGCTTTTGGATTGTCAGAGTTGCAGACCTCATTGCCACTCCTACTTTTACCCTTTTCTCCAGGACACCCCGTATTACTGCGAACGTCCACTTCCATTGGACAAAACCATCGTATGGTTAGATACGAACTCGAAGGACTTCGAGGATGGTTTCTGGTTCTGGAGAAAACGGATAGGACTATTCAGTTGTCTTTTCTTTTCACCTTCTCTCAGGTTGCGAGTACTCCTTGGTTTAGGAGTAGTACACCTATTATGCAAATTGGATAGTCTTCTTCCAAACCATAGGCTGGTGCCGACCGGTAGGGATTGAAGAAAACCAGTTAGCCTAAACGGTGTACAGAAGGTATTAAGTTAAGACAAAGCAAGGGATTAGTAGGAGGGCAAAGTAAATTGCGACTGATATTCACGACCAAACCAAGTATTTCTTCGCCAATCCTAAATCACCTTTGTATTTCTCCAGGACACTCCGTATCACTGCGAAGATCCACAGTTTATTTGGATAATTCATCGTATGGTTATATACGAACTCGAAAGGAACTTGTTCCAGTTCGGGGATGGATCCTGGTTCAGGAGAAATAGGAAATAAAGTACATTCAGGTGTCTTTTATCTTCACCTTCTCTCGCATTGCGAGTGCTCCTAGGATTAGGACAGTACACCCTTTTATGCTTTTTGGATAGTCTTCTTCCAAACCATAGGCTGGTGCCGAACGGTAGGGAAGGAAGAAAACCATTTGGCCTAAAGGGTGTGCAGAAGGTAATGACTAAAGACATATAAAGGGATTTGGAGAGGTGGCAAAGAATTATACAGTTATAGTTGTGAATCTGGATAATGGAAGAGGCATTACTAAGAATACCAGGATACCCCAACGAAACATTTCAATGTTTCAGTTTCACTGTGTACTGTTAATGGAAAACTGATTTCCCAGTTAGACACTTGCTCCAGGGTATGTATTTACCAGGTATGATTCTCACATCTGTATGGTTTTACAGATGCTGAGTGGGAGTAAGTTATTGGGAATTGGGTGATCATCCTCATTATATCGGGATTCGTTGTAATCGGTGGTATTTGAGGAAGTCACCTGGGTTGTTTGCCGGACGGCAATTATTTGGTTTTGAATATCCGCGGTTATGCACCAATTTCAAATTGATATATCTGTACGTCTATTTTCATAGAGTGAGATATACCTTTTGATATTATGTCGATGACATTTACCTATATCAGTGGATGGTTAGGTAAGGAGCATTAAACAACGGTGTAATTCTTCTTAACCATAAGTACAGTTTTCAACCTACGACACACAGTGGATGAGTTGTTAGACTCAGCGGACTTATACAGAGTATTGTATGTTGTCCATTGTCCATTAGGGCAGAGGGGTTGGTCCTCATACTATATTCTGTTTACTTTTAACTTCTCTAGTTCTTAGACATGTGTTTCGTGGAAACACAGGGTCTAAGTTTTGAGGAGTTATAGGTATTTGAATAGAGTAGAGAACCAGGTATAGCAAGCATCGGGATTCTTCAAAGTGATCGAAGATGTAGATACTTGTGTATGGTATTCAGTTGATAGTAATGATTAAGAGAACTTGCTTCTCTTTCAGGATACTCATAATTGGAAGCATTCCTAAGTTGAGTAACGCTGATCGGCCTCCTTCCATTTACTTTACATGCACTGGAGATAGCTGCATGATTTGAATCTGGTTCAATTAAATCAGTGCCTCTGTTTCTATATTGGATATAGAACAGTTCATATCTTGACACTGTTGAGGTACGGGGAGTTGTCCGGATTATGATTAAAACCAGACACTGGACAACTCAAGGCACGTTTCTGTAATGGCTGTTTGTGGGTTGACCCAGGCTATGACGAGGGTTGACTTTCTACCATCTGGATGAACAATAGCAATATTGTTCTAGACTCGCCACAGTTTTTATTAAAAATGGATTTTTTCAGAAAAAGTAGTGGGAGTATGGTAGAACTGTAAGTGATTCCAGAACCGCAAACGATTACTGAAGATTTGATAAGGAACCTAAAGATTCAATCTGATTTGACATTCCATTGGCCACTCCGCAGATAAGGTGGGTAACTTCAGGCACCCGAGAGGTACTACGGTAGCCTCAAGGACGGTGACAGGGAAGTTCTTGTTTACCCACACTTGCCATTGCTGTTGTTCCAGGCTGCGAGACCCGGCAGGAGGATGAGTATAGCGTCGTTCTAAACTAGCTTAGGAAGTGTACGTCTATATGACTCTGCCAGAGGGTTGTCGTAGTCAGTGGGAGCAGCGGAAGCATTGGTGGACATCAGGCTTATGTCTATTTATAGACTAAAGCGGATATAGCGGAGATAGATCATCTATTTCTGATGTGACAGTCATAGGTTTGACGTCATCAGAATAGGGGTTGATCTGTTGAGAAGGTAGTAGGAAGTGATATTCCTATACTACGATCGGTTATACTTTGGTCGTCACACAGTGGTTTCTCCACAAGGGACTTGGATATTATATCAGACATACTGGTTACTAGATCTATGGTTTTAGATCTAGATTTGGGTGGTTTCCCAATCTGGGTACCTTGACAGCATTCTATGAGTATTTAGAATGGACGACTCCTGACACGGTAGTGTACCTGCAGTTGATGGAGTCACCCTCTCTAAAGGTGTCTTATAGACTAAAGGGGAGAGGGATACTCATGATTGGCAGATCACTTGCTTAGGCAATTGAGTCAATCATGAGATGTCAAGTACCACACCAGATGTTGTTCTTGCACTAGATGCAATAAGTTGATATTGATCCAATCCTGGAGAAACAGTCGGAAGCAGTCTTAGAACATAAGTGGATGTTCTAGGGATATGATAACGACAGCCTCATTTGGGAGACAGTTATCATTCCAGGCTTCCAAGGTGACATGGACGACAAGGAGGTTGTCAGAGTTATAGTTTTCCTTCTGACGAGGGGCAGTATTTTGGACAGGTGGTCCAAGGCAATACTGAGGGTGGCATGGCGCAGGATACTGATTAAGTTCAGTTAACGATACAGTCTAAGAAGTTTGGATTTGGAGTTCATTTATGAACTAGGTCCCATCAGACATCCAGACGTTCTAAGACAGGTATTGCTCATTTCGGGAGATGGCTTTCTCCGCGAACTTGAGATATAGAGAGACATAGAAAGAAACATCACAGCGGATCCACTCACTGAGGCTATTCCTCGAACGCAATAGTTTCGCAAACGAGCTTTGTGAGACTGACTAGTAGAGGAGTTGGGTGTTCGGTATCACACGGGCTGTGAGTATGCGGCATCGCAATAATTAGCCTTGAGTGCAAGTGGGAGATTGTTGGAGTTAGTGCCCTCAGAGTCAATTATTGGATCACAGGCACATGATTGCAATGATTGAGGGAGGACCTATCCCGGTAGGACAGTCTTACTCGAGATGATAGTATGCTATCTGGTTTATCTTTATCATCGTGTACTGCTTTAGGTGACCTGACATGTCGCTATTACACGTTGATAGAGCCCCTAGGATTCTTGCTTGACTGCCGGCAGTATGATGGCGATCATATACGTGAGAGCTGGTAGTCTATAAGCACGTCCTTAAAAGGTCCCTAGTCGTAGGAGTTTCGAGACAGGGCATCGATACTCCATTAGTAGACTAGTGTATACAGTCGAGACCCCGACGAGGGGCGGTGGCCGGTCTCACAAGCCACTGGTGTCAGTTGGTTCACCTAAGATGTATACAGGTGCTCATTGGGTTATGAGTACACCGGACAGGACTCGCCGGGAACCTGCTAGTTGGTCTTATACCAGACGTCAGATGGCAGTTCCCTGGTGACATGTGTACAGGTTAGTTCATCGACCTGAGGATCGTCATTTGTCTCATGTGAGTTCCCACTGTGCTTTGATTACTACCCTACCACGGCTCAAAGGAGTCGTGCAAACAGGTTTTAGTTGGGTACAGTCCCGAGCCACATGGAGGCAGTGAGCGGATCTTCAGGGGTTCGTCTCTCCCGGTATTGGGGGTGAGGTCGCGCTGTGTCTAGGAGAGCCATTACGCAAAGCCCTCGGCCGAGGCAGGAGATTTACTGGTAGGTATTCCAGTAGTATCTCAGGGCGTTCTGGGCTACACTCCGACACGACTTGTACCGCTTTTGGGGGTCTGACTTTTACCAACCCCCTAGGCCCGCCATGCGATACTCATAGACGAACGGACCGGACTGTACGGATATTGTCACTGACAGGCTCAGTTGGGTGTCGGGGTGAACTTCCTCATCGACGTCCCTTTTGGTCAATAGCTGGTGGCCCGTCATGTATTGGATTATACCTCTGACGTGCCGGTGGTTAAATCCACAGCCATAGTAGTGACGAGTCTTTAGAGTCCACCACACTTACAGTTACTCAAGCTTTCGGGCGAAACGCTGTAGAGGCCGTATGGAGATATGGCAGGGTCCGATCAGATACGTGCGGTATTATACGGATCAGGATCGGACAGTTTTGTACTAGTGGCCGTATAGTTATATGGCAGGGTTCGATCAGATACGTGCGGTATTGCACGGATCAGGATCGAACGGATTTTACTAGCCGGCTTTGGTTTAAGCCGGTCCTAGTTTAGTACAGTGTAGATTTTGTCTCATTGCATTTGTATCCGGACGGAATACAGATGCGGGTGTGTATGCACAGTATTGGGGTTTTCCTGTAATTTATTACGGGACCAGTTTTCTGGAATTGCCAGTTTGCATTCCGTTCCGGCCGGTTTTCCTTTGTTCTTTCCCGGCCGGACTTTTCTGATGGAGGGGGTTATTTGCAGTTTTGCAAATAACACATTGTGGAGGTTTTTCTTGCAAAAGTATTTATTATGATAACTTATTTAGATTCCATTCCTTTCATTCTTCTTTTCATGCTTTATGAAGATTAGAAGTGATGAGAAAGGATTTGATCTTTGATTAGAGTTGATGTGAGGTTGTGATGATGGTTTAGGATGTGGTCACCCTTCTTGCTCTCCTACACTCACCTCCCTCTTGTTTCATATACATACATTCCTCCACCTTATTCTTCAATTAAAAAAAAATGGTTAAGAGAAAGAAAAAGATGAGGGTTCTTCCTTCTTGAGAGTTTCATTCTTCTTGATCTCATTTTCATGCTAGAAAATTGCAAGCACCATTTTTCTAATCTTGATTCCTCCATCATCTTCAAAGGCAACAAACCCCAAATGAGACTAGCTTGATCTACTACATATTCTACAACATATCTTGAGCATGTCGAGTTGCCAGCTTCATGCCCGAGTTGCCTCGGTATTGAGGCGGGAGCCCGTAAAAGACGCAGGCGATGTGGTGCCCTTTCCGGCGAGGAGGCGACGATATGGAGACTACACTTTCCGCGGGAGATCGGGACGATGACGAGAAGACCGGAGGACTCGGATCACTCGGTATACTTCTCACCCTATCTCTTGATTGCTAGCATTAGGTTAATGGTTACGATCCGGGTTTTCATTGTCCGCGGTAGCGCCGGTTTCCGAGTAAGGAAAAATTTTGATTCCGCAATTTGGCCTCGAGTACGAGGCCGGGGCGCTGCCGTGGCGCAACAGTTTTTCCCCAGTTCGGGAGAAATAGAATAAGGTATTATTCAGTTGTCTTTTATCATCACCTTCTCTCAAGTAGCGAGTACTCCTAGGATTAGGAGAGTACACCTATTATGCTTATTGGATAGTCTTCTTCCAAACCATAGGCAGGTGCCGGAAGGTAGGGAATGAAGAAAACCAATTAGCCTAAGTCGGGTGTACAGAAGGTAATAACTAAAGACAAAATAAAGAGATTAGAAAGAAGGGCAAAGTAAATTTCGACTGCTATCATTCACGACCAAACCGCGTACTTCATCGCCACTCCTATTTCACCTTTGTTTTTCCCCAGTTCGGGAGAAATAGAATAAAGTATTATTCAGTTGTCTTTTATCATCACCTTCTCTCAAGTAGCGAGTACTCCTAGGATTTGGAGAGTACACCTATTATGCTTACTGGATAGTCTTCTTCCAAACCATAGGCTGGTGCCGAACGGTAGGGAAGAAAGAAAACCACTTAGCCTAAGGGGTGTACAGAAGGTAATAAATAAAGTCAAATAAAGGGATATGGAGGGTAGGAAAGAAATATACGGTTATAGTCATGAATTGGATTATGGAAAAGGCATTACTAGGAATACCAAGATACCCCTTCGAAACATTTTCATGTTTCAATTACACTGTGCATTGTTAATTGTAAACTGATTTCCCAATTAAACCCTTGCTCCAGGGTATGTATTTACCAAGTATGCTTCTCACATCTGTATGGTTTCACAGATGATAAGTGGGAGTAAGTTATTGGGAATTAGGTGACCATCCTCATTATATCGGAATTCTTTGTAATTGGTGATATTTGCGAAAATCGCCTGGGTACAGTTTTCAATCTACGACGCACAGGTTTTGAGTTATTCAACTCAGAGGACTTATACAGAGTATTGTATGTTGTCCAGTATCCATCAGGACAAAGGGGTTGGTCCTCGTACTCTGTTATGTTTACTTGTGACTTCTCTAGTTTTTAGACAAGTGTTTTGTAGAAATACAAAGTGTAAAGTCTGAGAAGTTGTGGGTATAGGAATAAAGTAGAGAACCAGGTGTCATAAGTATCGGGATTCTTCAAAGAAACAGAAGATGTAGATTCTTGTGGTTGGTATTCAGTTGATAGTAACGGTTTTGAGAAACTTGTTTCTCTTTCAGGTTACTCATAATTGGATGGATTCCTAAGTTGAGTAATGCTGATTAGCCTCTATCCATTAAGTTGATATGCACCGGAGACAGATGCATGTTTTTGGATCTGGTTCCAATTAAATATGTGCCAATGTTTCTATAATGGATATAGAATGGATCATATCTTAACGATGTTAAGGTACGGTGAGTTGTCCAGCTTATGCTTAAAACCAGACACTGGATAACTCAAGGCACGTTTCTGTAATGGCAGTTTGTGGGTTGACCCTGGCTTTGACGAGGGTTGACTTTCTACCATATGGAAGATCAATAGTGATATTGTTCTAGACTCGCCACAGTTTTAGTAAAATGCATTTTTCAGAAAACAATAGTGGGAGTATGGTAGAACTGGAAGTGATTCCCGAACCGCAAACGATTACGAAAAATTTAATAGGACCTATATATTCAATCAGGTTTGACATTCTAATAGCCACTTCGCAGATATAGTGGGTAACCTCAGACACCCGAGAGGTACTCTGGTAGCCTCAAGGACGGTGACAGGGAGGTTCTTGTTTACCCAGACTTGACACTACTGTTGTTCCAGACTATGAGACCCGGCAGGAGGATAAGTATAGCATCGTTCTAAACTAATTTTAGAAGTATACGTATATCTTATTCTACCAGAGGGTTGTCGTAGTCAGTGGGAGCAGCGAAAGCATAGTGGGCAAGTAGCTTATGTCTATTTATAGGCTTGAGCACATATAGTGGAGATAAAATCATCTACTTTTGATGTGACAGTCATGGGTTTGACTTCATCAGAATAGGGGATGGATCTGTTAAGAAGGTAGTAGGGTGTGATGTCCTTCTATTTGGATGACATACACAGAGTAGAAAGTAAAATTCCTATACTACGATCGGTTGTACTGTGGTCGTCACACAGTTGTTTCTCCACAAAGGATATGGATATAATATCTGACATTCTGGTTATTAGATCTATGGTTTTAGATCTAGATTTGGGTAGCTTCCCAATATGGGTACTTTGACAAAATTCTAATAGTATTTTAGAATAGATGACTCCTGGCATGGTGGTGTACCTGCAGGTGATGGAGTCACCCTCTCTAAAGGTGTCTTACAGACTAAAGAGGAGAGGGACGTGCATGATTGGCAGATCGCTTGCTTAGGCAATTGAGTCAATCGTGAGATGTCAAGTACCACACCAGATGTTGTTTTTGAACTAGATGCGATAAGTTTATATTAATCCAATCCTGAAGAAACATAAGAAAGCAGTTTTACGGATATGATGACAGCAGCCTCCTTCGGGAGACGGTTATCATTCCAGGCTTCAAAGGTGACATAGATGATAGAGTGATTGTCAGAGTTATAGTTTTCCCTCTAAAGAGGGACAGTATTATGGACAGGTGGTCCAAGAGGATACTGTGGGAGGCATGGTGCGCGATACTGATTAGGTTCAGTGATCGATACAGTCTAAGAAGTTTGGATTTGGAGTTCATTTATGAACTAGGGCCCATCAGATATCCAGACATATTCTAAGACAGGTATTACTCGATTCGGGAGATGGCTTTCTCCGCGAACTTGAGATTAAAAGAGACATAGAAAGAAACATCAAGGAGGATTCACTCACTAAGGCTATTTCTCGAACACAATAGTTTTACAAACGAGTTTTGTGAAACTGATTAGTAGAGGAGTTGGATGTTCGGTATCACACGGGCTGTGAGTATGCGACATCACAATAATTAGCCTTAAGTGCAAGTGGGAGATTGTTGGATATAGTGCCCTCAAAGTCAATTATTGGATCGCAGGCACGTGATTGCAATGATTGCGGAGGAGCTATACCGATAAAACAGTCTTACTCGAGATGATGGTATGCTATCTGGTTTGTCTTTATCACTGTTACACTTTGATAGAGCCCTTAGCATCTTGCTTGACTACCAACAGTATGATGGTGATCATATACGTGAGAGTTGGGTAGTCTATAAGAACATCCTTAATTTTGGTCCCTAGTCATGGGAGTTTCGAAACAGGGCATCGATATTCTAAAGTAGACTAGTGTATACAGTCGAGACCCCGACGAGGGGCGGTGGCTGGTCTCACAAGCCACTGGTGTCAGTTGGATCACCCAAGATGTATACAGGTGCTCATTAGGTTAGGAGTACACCGGACAGGACTCGCCGGGAACTTGCTGGTTGGTATTATAACTAGCGTCAGATAGCAGTTCCCTGGTGACATGTGTACAGGTTAGTTCATCGACCTGAGGTCGTCATTTGTCTCGTGTGAGTTCCCACTGTGCTTTGATTTATACCCTACCACGGGTCAAAGGAGTCGTGCAAACAGGTATTTTTTGGGTACATTCCCGAGCCACAGGGAAGCAGTGAGCAGATCGTCGGGAATTCGTCTCTCCCGGTATTGGGGGTGAGATCGCGCTGTGTTTAGGAGAGCCATTACATGAAATCCCTGGCCAGGGTAATCAAGATTTACTGGAAGGTATTCCAGTAGTATCTCAGGGTGTTCTGGGCTTCTCTCTGACACCATTTATACAGCTATTGGGGGTCTGACGTTTACCGGCCCCCTAGGCCTTATATGCGATACTCATAGACGAATGGACCGGACTGTACGGATATTGTCACTGTCAGGCTCAGTAGGGTTTCTGGATGAGTTCGCTCGTCAGCTTCCCTTCCAATCAATACATAGGCAACCGTTACGTACAGCTAGTACCTTTAACGTGCTAGTGGTTATACCCAGAGCCAGTGTATTGATGAGTCATTAGAGTCCTCCGCATACTTTTTCCCAAGTTCGGGCGAAACGTTGTAGATGCCGTATGGATTTATGGCAGGGTTTCGAAAAATGCACGTGCGTTTACGCACGTGTCATTTTTCGGGCAGATAATACTGGTGGGCTTTGGTTTAAGCCGGATCCGAGTATTATACTGTATAGATATAATATCTTTGTCTCAGTTGCATTTGTATTCGGTCGTAATACAAATGCGGGTATGTTTATACTGTTACGGGGTTATCCTGAAATTCGTTTTAGGATCACTTTTGGAAGTTGCCAGTTTCCAGTTTTCTATCACCCGTATTTAACATTCGGTTCAATACGGATTTATCTTTTCTTCATGAGTGTGGAAGCTTCTAGAAGAGGTGACTAGGTTTAGTGTGTCATCACTTTGCATTAATGGTTTAATGACTCACTTGTTGCATTAAATGTTTTTTGCAAGGTGGAATTTGCATTAATGAGGTTTTGTTTGCATGAAGGATATTTTGATTAAAATCTTTTTCTTTATGGTTACCTCCCTTCCTCCGACACTCACCCCCACCTCCTTATAGTGGCTGGGCCCCCCTCCTTGGATGATGGATTTGATTCATTTGGCAAAAAGATTATGATAGTTTAGTTCATGGAAATTTCATATAGCTCAATTTCCATTTACCCAATTCCAAAAAGGCAACTTCATTAACCGTTCGTCCATAGCTTTGGACGTAACGAGACAAAGTGTTCTACTCATTCTCTATATCAATCTTGGTCATCTCTTTTAGCAAATTTGATGATTGAGTTGCCTCGGTTCAGAGGCGGGAGCCCTTTTAAAGTTCCGTCGACGTGGTGCCACCTGGACGACGAGACCAGAGATCGAGGAGATCGGAGCGTGGGATGATGGTTTAAGACCGAAGGACCCGGATCGTTCGGTATAACATTTCTACGCACTTTGTAGTTTGTTAGTTTAGCGTTAATGGCAGATCCTGGGATATAGTATACGATAGCGCAGTTCTAAAAAGTTTTTGTTCCGCATTTTGGTGTCTGTTAGACGGCCGGGGCGCTACCGTAGACTTACACTAGTATGATCTCTTCATAGTCCCAGTAGTCGAGTACATATCCTAAGGCCTTTATCAACATGTGAGAACACGACAGTAAACTAATACAAGTCAACATGTTAAGTTAAAGTGAAACCAAATAGCATACTATCATGACGAGCAAGAAAGTCCTCTCTATATATATCCAAGCATCCACTATAATATACATCATATGTACAACAATGGCCTCTAGGACATATATATAACTAACAATCTCCCACTTGCACTAAGGCCGGCTGTTGTAGTATCTCATACCCAGCATCGCGAAGAGTCTCTCAAACTGTGTCTGGAGAATGGCCTTCGTGAGTGGATCCGCAGTGTTGTCCTTCGTATCAACTCTCCTGACCTTGATCTCCCTGCGATCAACTATCTCCCTGCGATCAACTATCTCCCGGATCAGGTGATACCGCCTCAGAATATGTCTGGACTTCTGATGGGACCTGGGTTCCTTGGTCAAAGCCTCAGCTCCATTGTTATCGCAATACAAAGGTATTGGATGCTCAATGGACGGAACCACACCAAGTTCAGTAATGAACTTCTTTATCTAGACAGCCTCTTTGGCAGCATCGTTGGCAGCGATGTATTCGGCCTCCATCGTCGAGTCTGCAACGGTATCCTGTTTGGAACTCTTCCAACACACCGCCCCTCCATTGAGGGTAAAGACAAATCTCGAGTGTGACTTGGAGTCGTCCTTATCACTTTGGAAGCTTGAATCGGTAAAGGACTCCACCTGGAGTTCTCCGTTACCATATACCAAGAACATCTCTTTAGTTTTTCTCAAGTACTTGAGAATGTTCTTCACAGCTATCCAATGACTCTCTCCAGGATCTGCTTGATACCTACTCACTATACTTAGTGAGTATGCTACATTAGGTCTGGTACATAGCATCACATACATGATAGAGCCTACTGCCGATGCATAGGGTATCAATTGCATGCGAGCTCTTTCCAAATCAGTCTTGGGAGACATCTCTTTGGAGAGAGTGAGTCCAGAGATCGTGGGTAGGTTCCCAAGCTTGGATTCTTCCATACTAAACCTCTTTAGTATGGTGTCAATGTACCTGGATTGGGACAATCCCAGTATCCGTTTAGATCTATCTCTATAGATCATTATTCCTAGTATGCAGGAGGCATCACCTAGATCTTTCATTGAGAATCTTTGTGATAAGAAGAGCTTGACCGATTGCAGCATAGGAACATCATTTCCTATCAAGAGTATGTCATCGACGTATAATACGAGGAAGACAACCTTACTCTCTGCAACCTTCTTATATATACAAGGTTCATCTACGTTTTTTATGAAGTCAAACTCTTTGACTACAACATCAAAGCAGATGTTCCAACTCCGCGATTCTTGATTTAATCCATGGATGGATTTAAGAAGCTGGCACACCTTTCCACTGCTCCCACTATCTACGAAGCCCTCTGGCTGAGTCATATACATGCACTCTTCTAAATCACCAATTAGAAAGGCGGTCTTAACATCCATCTACCAGATTTCTTAATCATGGTATGCAGTAATGGTAAGTAAGATCCAGATGGACTTAAGCATAGCCACTGGAGAAGAGGTTTGGTTATAATCCACACCTGGTCGTTGACGAAAACGCTTTGCAACAAGTCTAGCTTTGTAAGTCTCAACTTTTCCATCTATACCAAGTTTCTTCTTAAAGATCCATTTGCTCCCAATAGGTTTTACCCCTTCAGGAGCAACTTCCAAAGTCCATACTTTGTTGGTGTACATGGATTCCATCTCAGATCTCATTGCATCCAGCCATTTCACGGAGTCACCATTCGTGATGGCCTGCTCGAAGCTAGTTGGGTCATCATCTTCTATGATGCAATCCTCGCTCCCACCATCAATTAGAAAACTGTAGTATCTCTCAGGTGGATGAGAAACCCTACTAGATCGGCGGAGAGGCTGGGGTTCGTCGGGAACTACTGAATCCTCTGGTTCCACTAAATCTTCAGTTGCAGTTTGTGTCGCTGGAACTTCTTCCAGTTCTACCTCCTTGCCGCTAATTTCTTTTGCAAGAAATCCCTTTTCTAAAAAGGTGGCATGTCGAGAAACAACACCTTTTGTTTCTCGGAGCGGTAGAAGATATACCCTCGCGAATGCTTAGGATATCCAATAAACTTGCATAGAACAGACCTTGCCTCGAGCTTGTCTGGATTTTGTGTTTTTACATAGGCCGGACAACCCCATATCTGAATAAAATTAAGACATGGCCTCTTCCCATTCCATATCTCATATGGAGTGGTAGGCACTGATTTAGTTGGAACTCTATTCAATAGGTATGTTGCCGTCTCAAGCGCATGACCCCAAAAGGAAATAGGTAACTCAGCGGTGCTCATCATAGAGCGCACCATATCTAATAGGGTGCGATTCCTCCGCTCCGATACACCGTTGTGTTGTGGTGTATAAGGTAGAGTAAGCTGAGTGAGAATCCCATTCTCTTTTAGATAGTCTAGGAACTCATTGCTCAAGTATTCTCCTCCTCGATCAGATCGAAGGATCTTAATACTTTTGCCCGTTTGGTTCTCTACTTTGTGCTTATATTCTCTGAATTTCTCAAAAGCTTCAGACTTGTGTTTCATCAGGAACACATGTCCGTATCTTGAGAGATCGTCAGTGAATGTAATGAAGTAGGAAGAACCGTTCCTGGCATGTGTAGACAAAGGACCGCATACATCACTATGTATCAGCCCTAAGAGTTCCTTAACTCTATCTCCGTGTCCACTAAACGGAGTTTTGGTTATTTTACCTTTGAGACATGAATGACAAGTATCATAAGATGATAATTCGAACGGATTCAAATATCCATCCTTATGTAACTTAGCTAGCCGTGTCGTATTGATATGACCAAGTCTACAATGCCACAAGAAGGATTCGTTCATTTCTGAACTCTTCCTCTTGTGTGTGTGTTTTGTATATTAAGGACTGTATTTTGATTGAGAATGAATATGCCATTATGTAACGAGCCTGATCCAATCAACTTTTGATTTAGGAAGATATTCATAACATTATCCTTTATTACAAAATTATACCCTTCTTTACTTAATAAAGAAACTGATATAATGTTGCACATCATGTTCGGTATATAATAGCACTCATTCAGAATCAATGTATTACTACTTGGTAATATAAGGTGATATTCGCTAACTGTTTTGGCTGCAATATTTGTACCATTCCCTACTTGTACGGAATGATCACCCTTTCCCAGTTCTCTACCTTTACGTAGCCCACGTAACAATTTACATATGTGGGATCCCGATCCGGTATCTAATACCCAGGACGTAGGGTGAACTGAGAAACAGTTCTCAATAACTAACACACCTAAAGAAGGTGCATCAACATACTTGTTCTTCGTTTGGGCGGTTTGAGAATCCAGATATTCTCCTATTTCCTGCTCAGTCTTATAACACTTATAAGAAAGAACGGGACCAACGTTCCCTTGCTCAGTATAATAAGCGGGTTCAGTCAATACATCCATATTATTATCTTGATTATGGCCTGACATGGTCGCTACTTGGAGAGAGAGAGAAGGAAACACTTTAGCGTATGCTCTTGCAAGATTTAGATTGGTTATTATCTTATCTAATCAGGATGTCTCACACTGTTTTTAACAAATCTTCCTTCAAACCTTAAAAGGTAAGATTAGCCGGGATTAATTACACCCAACAATTTCGTCAATCTTTCAGCCAGATCAGTGTTGGTACTTTGAGGGAGGTTCCTCATGCTTTCGCACGGACCTAATTAAAATAAACCTCATTTTCCCAGAAGCTTAACCCCGTTAACACCTTTCTAGACACCTACTTGATCGGCTAATTGTCCTGTGTAAAATTCTCCCAGGAGTAACTCTTACTCGCAGTGGGTATCGGGATCCAACTATTTCATAGGAGGTGTGCAATCTCATTGCAAATTTCAACACTTGAAATTCCTGATAATGCTTTTATCCCTAGCGTCTTATGACCTTGACGGAGGCCAAACTACCCATAAAGCACTAGTCAAGTTCAACCCGTTATTTCCTGATTGAATTAGACCCACCCGCACGACCCTTGACGGAGGCCAAATAACGCCGTACGAATACCCTAATCCAATCGCATCTTATGCATCATGTAAGTACTAAATCAGCTACCGTACACTACGCCTTGACGGAGGCCAAACTACCGTAGCATGAATACTAAAATAGCACCTATCTGAAATAACGGAGGTCTGCGCAGGTTTTTCAGAAAACCATGAGCTAATGAACCTGATATCGTTGTAGAAACAAGTGATTTTTGAAAAGGAGTGTTTTTGAGGCTTTTCCAGTTTCGCTAAAGAGGTCACTCCCGGTGAAGGGATCTCGGCTCTTTCCTCACCGAATAAGGTGCAAGGTATATCATATATACCGCTGTGCAAAGCAAGAACTATAGAACTAATCAAAAAACAAAACCGCGAGTTTGTAGCATCTGCCAGTTTTGCTAAAGAGGTCACTCCCAGTGAAGGGATCTCGGCTCTTTCCTCATCGAATAAGGTGCAGGGTATATCATATATACCGCTGTGCAAAGCAAAACTGTAGCTACCCTTTTTATAAAGTTTTGATTCTATAACATGTTTTAGGTTTCTTTTCTTTTATTAATCTCATTAATAAAATCCCATCAATAAATGCTTCCTAAGCATCACAGAAGAAACGAAAAAAGTAATATTTATATATCAACATATATATATAGTATAAGCATTCGTCTCAGGCAGTAATATGATCTCATCACAGAACATTGCAGCAGAAGATAACATATGAAATATTGCATATTCTAGGACGTCCGTGTTTTATTTCGAGCCTGTATAACACACGGATTCCACGATCGCGATGAATAGACAAACCCACATCCCTAGACCCCTACGAGAGCGGCAAGAAGCACTGCCAATTCTAGGGTTAGGAGACCCGGTCTCGACTCCTCGAGATGGCCTCCCACTGTACCCTAGAACCCGTTTACTTGTGCTCCCTTCCTTGGGTCTACCTAATGCGGAAAAGTCAATAATATACAATGGTGACATCATCCTCATCCTGGAAGTGCCCCAATAAAATAATATTAAATACAAATGAATTTACATGAATGAAAATAAAAACCCTCATCTCACATAAAAACCCCCGGCTATTCAGAACATGACGATCCAATATAACATATCACAGCAACACATAATATCTCATATCATCAACGTAAGCAAGTATGCGTATCCCGATTGTCGTTGATGTATAGCAACGAAGCCGGCGATACCCCACATTCTACGCTTATGGTCACAGAAAAGAAAGTGTAAAACTACAACATTTGGAATCCACAATCTCTTTAGACATCATAAATCCGAAATATCACATACTTCGCATTTCATGCCTAACTATATGAATTCCACATATTGTATCACATTCTAGATAAATAGACAATATTAAACTTTTCGATCGAATAATCAAACACCTAAGAATTCCCAAATAACTCAACACTTGACCGGAGTTCAAAAAATCCCAGAACATGTCACCGCCCCAATGAACCAGCCGTAGAAGGGTCAAACCAACGCCTCACATGTGGCAACGCCAAACTACACAAACTCTAGGGTTCAGTGGAAGTTTTGACGGTCATATAATCGAGTTAAGGTTACGTTCTTCTAGAAGGTCCACAGATATGCTTGCATGTTTTTCCGAAAGTTTTAAACTCAAGAAAAATTCAACACTTGAAAGTTTTTCGTGTCGGGAAAAAGTGAGTTATTGATATCCGTTCGAACATTTTAACACGTTCTAAATTATCCGGAAAACTAAACGAAATTAAACTTTCTGATCGAATCAACGAATATTGAAGATCTCCAGAACACTCAACACTTGAGTAACATTAAAAATTCCCATAAGTATATACAAATACCTATGGATAAACCCCCAAAAATACGACTCCCCAATTCCCAAGTACGGCCGCGGAACCGCCGCGCCAAGCATATTCTTGCCGTGGTTCCGCGATGTTCTAAGGGATTTGGGGGCTCCTATTTCACTGTTATCCTTAAAATTCCTGCTGAATTTTTTGAGTATTTTTAATACGTAAAAAACACATTTTAAAAAAATTTCCAGAGAGGGGTCAAAATTCAACGTTTCGGGGTTCAATCGGACTTTTAACTTCATAAACACGTCGCCTAATGCTCTAGCTTGGCTCTGATACCACTGTAGGGTTACTAGGCACAATCACAAGGGTCTATAAGGCATCAACCATGTCCGATTCAAAATTTAGACGTGCTGAACAACCCAAATCAAGGATCTTTGCTAGATTATTAGGGTTAAACATGCAAGTAAATATCTTTACAACTAATAGAGAGGGATTGCAACCTTTGTAGTCCGCTCCTTCGCTTCATAAGCTCCTAGTAGTAGTCCCTTCACCACGATCCATGATCTTCCGGACTCAAGAGAAGCTCCACAAAACCCGAATGATCCATGCTTGCTTGAGGTCTTCCTTTTCGAAGATGATCTACCTTGAAGTTTCATTAACTCAAGCTCTCACTCACTAATCAAGTATTAATGAAGTGAACACCCTAATCTAATTGGCTATATTAGATGAGGATGATGAAGTATGATTTATGCTCTCTTTTATTATCAAATTCTCACACTAATCCATCACAAAAGGAAAACCTAGAAAGCTTTTCAAGAGGTCAAGGAAGAAGAAGAAGAATGCATATCTTTTGTGATGAATAATGAAATTGTTATATCATTACAATTGTAACCATGGTTAAGTCAAGAAGACTTAACCATTGTAGAGATTTTACTAGGGTTAAAGGGTGTGGGTTGGGTTAGGAAAATATCTCCAAAATATTTACGCATAATAGCTTTGCTCAAAACAAAAGAAAAGCTTCTAGAAGCTTCTAGAAAAGATTAACCCAAATCAAACCCTAACCATGTTTAATCTCCACTAATCATGTTGCATTAGTAATCATAACTTGTTACAATATTATATATCACATATATAATATATTTTTGTAACAAAAGAAAATAATACAATTAACATATATCGCATATATATCAATGTATTATCCGGTGAGAAAATAAAATAATAAAGCGAGCCAATATTAGATAATGTATTGTAATATATCATATATATAATTATACATAAACTTATCGAATCAACACTTGATTCGACAATCCGGTTATATCGCATATAACCGACTAATATAAACTGTATCATTTCATCGAATCAACACTTGATCCGATGACCCGGCTATATCACATATACCCAGCCGATATCAAATATCGTGAAATTAGAATACGGTATCTCATAGGTTATTATCCTCGGTCCCGCACATATTATATATGCGCTCCTACTCCATTTTGCCAGAGTCATGAAACCTCTGTGTAGGACTCAAAAGAATCGTCAATACGCCGGTAGCAGGTGATGATCATATGAAACACCCACAAGCTGCAAGCGGTCAGCTAAACGTAACAGCCACCCAGGTATTGAGCTATCAGAAGATCAACAAGCAAGCCTGTACATTCTCCTGTGAATCCAATCAGTAACACTCTCGTACAGTCCGGTCTCTTCGTCTGATATGTTGCATATCTAGTCTATGGGTGGTATACGTCATACCCCAGTAACCGATAATTCATGTCGATGTGAGGCTTATAACAGGTCGAGAACCTACTGATAACACTAACCAGTAGTACTCAATATCTGCCCTGGCCAGGGACTTCCAGTTATAGCCAATCGAACATAGCACAACATCAACTCCCTATACCGAGAGAGACGAAACCCCTCCTATCGCTCATTCCCTCTATGTGATTCGGGACTGTTGGATATAGTGCCCTCAAAGTCAATTATTGGATCGCAGGTACATGATTTCAATGATTGAGGAGGACCTATACCGGTAGTACAGTCTTACTCGAGATGATAGTATGCTATCTGGTTTGCCTTTATCAGTCGTGTACAGGTTCAGGTGACTGATCATTATTACACGTTGATAGAGCCCTTAGGATCTTGCTTGACTACCAACAGTATGACGGCGATCATATACGTGAGAGTTGGGTAGTCTATAAGCACATCCTTAATAGTGGTCCCTAGTCGTGGGAGTTTCGAGACAGGGCATCGATACTCCGGAGTAGGCAAGTGTATACAGTCGAGACCCCGACAAGGGGCGGTGGCCGGTCTCACAAGCTACTGGTGTCAGTTGGATCACCTAAGATGTATACATGTGCTCATTAGGTTATGAGTACACCGGACAGGACTCACCGGAAACCTGCTAGTTGGTATTTACACCCAGCGTCAGATAGCAGTTCCCTGGTGACATGTGTATAGGTTAGTTCATCGACCTGAGGTCGTCATTTGTCTCGTGTGAGTTCCCACTGTGCTTTGATTTCTACCCTACCACGGCTCAAAGGAGTCGTGTAAACAGGTTCTTTTTGGCTACAGTCCCGAGCCACATGGAGGCAAGTGAGCGAATCGGCAAGGGATTCATCTCTCCTGGTATTGGGGGTGAGATCACGCTGTGTCTAGGAGAGCCATTACACAAAGCCCTCAGCCGAGGCAGGAGATTTACTGGTAGGTACTCCAGTAGTATCTCAGGGTGTTCTCGGCTACACTCCGACACGACTTATACCGCAGTTGGGGGTCTGACATTACCAGCCCCCTAGGCCCGATATGCGATACTCATAGACGAACGGACCGGACTATATGTATATTGTTGTTGCGCCACGGCAGCGCCCCGGCCGCGTACTCGAGGCCAAATTGCGGAATCAAAATTTTTTCCTTACTCGGAAACCGGCGCTACCGCGGACAAAGAAAACCCGGATCGTAACCATTAACCTAATGCTAGCAATCAAGAGATAGGGTGAGAAGTATACCGAGTGATCCGAGTCCTCCGGTCTTCTCGTCATCGTCCCGATCTCCCGCGGAAAGTGTAGTCTCCATATCGTCGCCTCCTCGCCGGAAAGGGCACCACATCGCCTGCGTCTTTTACGGGCTCCCGCCTCAATACCGAGGCAACTCGGGCATGAAGCCGGCAACTCGACATGCTCAAGATATGCTGTAGAATGTGTAGTGTAGTGTCTCACTTGGGTTTTGGTTGCCTTGATGGAGGAAATGAGATAAGAAAAATGGTGCTTGCATTTTTCTAACATGAATGAGATCAAGAAGATGAAACTCTCAAGAATGAAGAACTCTCTCCTTCTTCTTCTCTCTTTTTTTTTTCTTCTTCTCTCTTTTCTAATGAAAAACTTTCATCTAAGCATAAATGGTGGAGGAAAGAAAGTATATCAAGCATGAAGGGAGGTGAGTGTAGGAAGTGAAAAGAGGTGACCACATCCAAGACATAATCATCACAAAACTCAAATCCAAATCAAATCCTTTCTCATCACTTTTAATCTTCATAAAGCATGAAAAGAAGAATGAAAGGAATGGAATCTAAATAAGTTATCATAATAAATACTTTTACAAGAAAAACCTCCACAATGTGTTATTTGCAAAACTGCAAATAACCCCCTCCATCAGAAAAGTCCGGCCGGGAAAGAACAAAGGAAAACCGGCCGGAACGGAATGCAAACTGGCAACTCCAGAAAACTGGTCCCGTAATAAATTACAGGAAAACCCCGATACTGTGCATACACACCCGCATCTGTATTCCGACCGGATACAAATGCAATGAGACAAAATCTACACTGTACTAAACTAGTACCGGCTTAAACCAAAGCTGGCTAGTAATATCCGTCCGATCCTGATCCGTGCAATACCGCACGTATCAGATCGAACCCTGCCATATAACTATACGGCCATTAGTACAAAACTGTCCGATCCTGATCCGTGCAATACCGCACGTATCTGATCGGACCCTGCCATATCTCCATACGGCCTCTACAGCGTTTCGCCCGAAAGCTTGAGTAACTGTAAGTGTGGTGGACTCTAAAGACTCGTCAATACTATGGCTGTGGATTTAACCACTAGCACGTCAGAGGTATTAGCCAATACATGACGGGCCACCAGCTATTGACCAAAAGGGACGTCGATGAGCGAACTCATCCTGACACCCTACTGAGCCTGTCAGTGACAATATCCGTACAGTCCGGTCCGTTCGTCTATGAGTATCGCATGGCGGGCCTAGGAGGTTGGTAAAAGTCAGACCCCCTAAAGCGGTACAAGTCGTGTCGGAGTGTAGCCCAGAACGCCCTGAGATACTACTGGAATACCTACCAGTAAATCTCCTGCCTCGGCCGAGGGCTTTGCGTAATGGCTCTCCTAGACACAGCGCGACCTCACCCCCAATACCGGGAGAGACGAACCCCAGCAGATCCGCTCACTGCCTCCATGTGGCTCGGGACTGTACCCAACTAAAACCTGTTTGCACGACTCCTTTGAGCCGTGGTAGGGTAGTAATCAAAGCACAGTGGGAACTCACAAGAGACAAATGACGATCTCAGGTCGATGAACTAACCTGTACACATGTCACCAGGGAACTGCCATCTGACGTCTGGTATAAGACCAACTAGCAGGTTCCCGGCGAGTCCTGTCCGGTGTACTCATAACCCAATGAGCACCTGTATACATCTTAGGTGAACCAACTGACACCAGTGGCTTGTGAGACCGGCCACCGCCCCTCGTCGGGGTCTCGACTGTATACACTAGTCTACTAATGGAGTATCGATGCCCTGTCTCGAAACTCCTACGACTAGGGACCTTTTAAGGATGTGCTTATAGACTACCAGCTCCCACGTATATGATCGCCATCATACTGCTAGCAGTCAAGCAAGAATCCTAGGGGCTCTATCAACGTGTAATAGCGACATGTCAGGTCACTTAAAGCAGTACACGATGATAAAGATAAACCAGATAGCATACTATCATCTCGAGTAAGATTGTCCTACCGGGATAGGTCCTCCCTCAATCATTGCAATCACGTGCCTGTGATCCAATAATTGACTCTGAGGGCACTATCTCCAACAATCTCCCACTTGCACTCAAGGCTAATTATTGCGATGTCGCATACTCACAGCCCGTGTGATACCGAACACCCAACTCCTCTACTAGTCAGTCTCACAAAGCTCGTTTGCGAAACTATTGCGTTCGAGGAATAGCCTCAGTGAGTGAATCCGCTGTGAAGTTTCTTTCTATGTCTCTCTATATCTCAAGTTCGCGGAGAAAACCATCTCCCGAAATGAGCAATACCTGTCTTAGAATGTCTGGATGTCTGATGGGACCTAGCTCATAAATGAACTCCAAATCCAAACTTCTTAGACTGTATCGTAAACTGAACTTAATCAGTATCCTGCTCCATGCCGCCCTCAGTATTGCCTTGGACCACCTGTCCAAAATACTGCCCCTCGTCAGAAGGGAAAACTATAACTCTGACAACCTCCTTATCGTCCATGTCACCTTGGAAGCCTGGAATGATAACTGTCTCCCAAATGAGGCTGTCGTTATCATATCCCTAGAACATCCATTTATGTTCTAAGACTGCTTCCGATTGTTTCTCCAGGATTGGATCAATATCAACTTATTGCATCTAGTGCAAGAACAACATCTGGTGCGGTACTTGACATCTCATGATTGACTCAATTGCCTAAGCAAGTGATCTGCCAATCATGAGTATCCCTCTCCCCTTTAGTCTATAAGACACCTTTAGAGAGGGTGACTCCATCAACTGCAGGTACACTACCGTGTCAGGAGTCGTCCATTCTAAATACTCATAGAATGCTGTCAAGGTACCCAGATTGGGAAACCACCCAAATCTAGATCTAAAACCATAGATCTAGTAACCAGTATGTCAGATATAATATCCAAGTCCCTTGTGGAGAAACCACTGTGTGACGACCAAAGTATAACCGATCGTAGTATAGGAATATCACTTCCTACTACCTTCTCAACAGATCCACCCCCTATTCTGATGACGTCAAACCTATGACTGTCACATCAGAAATAGATGATCTATCTCCGCTACATCTGCTTTAGTCTATGAATAGACATAAGCCTGATGTCCACCAATGCTTCCGCTGCTCCCACTGACTACGACAACCCTCTGGCAGAGTCATACAGACGTGCACTTCTAAAGCTAGTTTAGAACGACGCTATACTCATCCTCCTGCCGGGTCTCACAGTCTGGAACAACAGCAATGGCAAGTGTGGGTAAACAAGAACTTCCCTGTCACCGTCCTTGAGGCTACCGTAGTACCTCTCGGGTGCCTGAAGTTACCCACCTTATCTGCGGAGTGGCTAATGGAATGTCAAATCTGATTGAATCTTTAGGTTGCTTATCAAATCTTCAGTAATCGTTTGCGGTTCTGGAATCACTTCCAGTTCTACCATACTCCCACTACTTTTTCTGAAAAAAAATCCATTTTTATTAAAACTGTGGCGAGTCTAGAACAATATTGCTATTGTTCATCCAGATGGTAGAAAATCAACCCTCGTCATAGCCTGGGTCAACCCAAAAACAGCCATTACAGAAACGTGCCTTGAGTTGTCCAGTGTCTGGTTTTAAGCATAAGCCGGACAACTCCCCGTATCTTAACATCGTTGAGATATGAACTGTTCTATATCCAATATAGAACCAGAGGCACTGATTCAATTGAACCAGATTCAAATCATGCAACTATCTCCAGTGCATGTAAACTAAATGGAAAGAGGCCGATCAGCGCTACTCAACTTAGGAATGCTTCCAATTATGAGTAACCTGAAAGAGAAGCCAGTTCTCTTAATCATTACTATCAACTGAATACCATACACAAGTATCTACATCTTCGATCACTTTGAAGAATCCCGATACTTGCTATACCTGGTTCTCTACTCTATTCAAATACCTATAACTCCTCAAAAATTAGACCCTGTGTTCCTACGAAACACATGTCTAAGAACTAGAGAAGTTAAAAGTAAACAGAATATAGTATGAGGACCAACCCCTCTGCCTTAATGGACAATGGACAACATACAATACTCTGTATAAGTCCGCTGAGTCTAACAACTCATCCACTGTGTGTCGTAGGTTGAAAACTGTACTTATGGTTAAGAAGAATTACACCGCTGTTTAATGCTCCTTACCTAACCATCCACTGATATAGGTAAATGTCATCGACATAATATCAAAAGGTATATCTCACTCTATAAAAATAGACGTACAGATATATCAATTTGAAATTGGTGCATAACCGCGGATATTCAAAACCAAATATTTGCCGACCGGCAAACAACCCAGGTGACTTCCTCAAATATCACCGATTACGACGAATCCCGATATAATGAGGATGATCACCCAATTCCCAATAACTTACTCCCACTCATCATCTGTAAAACCATACAGATGTGAGAATCATACCTGGCAAATACATACCCTGGAGTAAGTGTCTAATCGGGAAATCGGTTTTCTATTAACAGTACAGAGTGAAACTGAAACATTGAAATGTTTCGTCGGGGTATCCTGGTATTCCTAGTAATGCCTCTTCCATTATCCAGATTCACAACTGTAACCGTATAATTCTTTGCCACCTCTCCAAATCCCTTTATATGTCTTTAGTCATTACCTTCTGCACACCCCTTTAAGCCAAATGGTTTTCTTCCTTCCCTACCGTTCGGCACCAGCCTATGGTTTGGAAGAAGACTATCCAAAAGGCATAAAGGGTGTACTGTCCTAATCCTAGGAACACTCGCAATGCGAGAGAAGGTGAAGATAAAAGACACCTGAATGTACTTTATTCCTATTTCTCCTGAACCATAATCCATCCCCGAACTGGAACAAGTTCCTTTCGAGTTCGTATATAACCATACGATGGAGTATCCAATATACTGTGGATCTTCGTAGTGATACGGAGTGTCCTGGAGAAATACAAAGGTGATTTAGGATTGGCGAAGAAATACTTGGTTTGGTCGTGAATATCAGTCGCAATGTACTTTGCCCTCCTACTAATCCCTTGCTTTGTCTTAACTTAATACCTTCTGCACACCATCGTTATGCTAATTGGTTTTCTTCATTCCCTACCGGTCGGCACCAGCCTAAGGTTTGGAAGAAGACTATCCAATTTGCGTAATAGGTGTACTACTCCTAAACCAAGGAGTACCCGCAATGAGAGAAGGTGAAAAGAAAAGACAACTGAATAATCCTATTCGTTTTCTCCAGAACCAGAAACCATCCTCGAAGTCCTTCGAGTTCGTATATAACCATACGATGGTTTTGTCCAATGGAAGTGGACGTTCGTAGTAATACGGGGTGTCCTGGAGAAAAGGGTAAAAGTAGGAGTGGTAAAGAGGTCTGCAACTCAGACAATCCAAAAGCCAGTGTTAAGAAGGTTCGGTCAACTTGGTCACTGAGTCAAAGTCCAGGGTCGGGTCAATGGTCGCTGCCAAAGAGAGAGAGAAAAGAAACACTCAGCGTGCACTCTAACCTAGATCAGAATGGTTATCACTTTGTCTAATCTGGAAACCTCCCACTGTACCTCAAATTCTCCTCCAAACCTGAAAGAAGAATTAGTCGGGGTCACCCGAGGAGTAAACCAACTCATCAGTGGGAATCGGGATCCAACTCTCATCGCATGATAACGTGACGGAATCCACTCACGTCACCACACTCCAGAAGGTATGCGCATGCTTGGCAAGTTTCAGTTCTTTTGAAACTCCCGATGTGATTTTTACCCCTAGGACCCAAGTGACCTTGACGAATAATCAACAAATCAAAAGGTCCTAGTCAAGTTCAACCCGTCATTATCTTGATTGCGTTAAACCCACCTGCACGACCCTTGACGAATAATCAACAAAGTCGTACGACTGTCCTAACCAATCTACATATCCATGCGACAGAATAGCACAACAAAGCTACCGCACACTACGCCTCGGCGAATAGCAACGGCAAACGTAGCGCGAATACTAAGCAATACTAATCTGAAATGACGGAGGGCTACGACTGGTTTTTGGCGAAAAACCTTTAACGTAATGAACTTGATATCGTTGAAGGAACTGCATAGCCATTTATAAAATATAGTGACGAAAACCTTAACTAAAGAGGTCACTCCCGGTGAAGGGATCTCGGCTCTTTCCCCGTAGAATGAGGTGCAGGATATTCCAACTGAATACCACGATGCAAAGAAAAAGTAATCGGCTATAGTGAAGTTAATGCCCTGACGCAAACTTTTGTCCAAGGGGTCACTCCCGGTGAAGGGATCTCGGCCCTTGCCTCGTCGACTGAGGAGCAGGATATTCCAAATGAATACCACGATGCAAAACAAAAGTGAACGTCCTTGCAATAACAGCTTTTTGAAAAGTGTTCCAACAACATCAGAATAGGTTTGTTTATCTTGCATTGATCCGAATCAACGCAGTCCTATCAATTAATCACACCACAAAGAACGAAAATATACTGACGTACGTATATGTCATCCGCATTCGCCACTGGGTCCCGTCATCACCCGTTAGGTTTGCTAACTAACGGCAAAGCGGGGACTGGACTAGTGCGGATGTAAAACATATACAACATCTACTAATATATATACCAATATATTATATTCGCTCAAGGAGTGATAAGAAATGCAACATCACAGAAATGTACAGCATCACAGAACAATACAGATATTTGGAAGCCCCGGGTTTCACAGAGCCGCTGCTGAAACCCGACGTTCCCCTGGTCGTGTAGATAGCCTGTGCAATGAAATCCTAGACCCCTACGGGCGCGGCAAGTCACCCGCCAAAACCTGAAGCGAGGCAGCCCCCTACAGCTCCGTGAATGGACCACCCAGCACTTCATGGAATCCGGTAACTTGGGCACCCCTCCTGGGTCAACCTGTACCCCCTACGAGTGCGGCGAATAGCCCGCCAATCCTAGAGCGAAGCCCCCTCCGTCTCAATGCCATGAGATGCGGGCTTGTTGCCCTCCAGAACCCGGCTATCCGTGCACCCCACCGCGGGGTAATCCTAGTACAGAAAGTAAAATATACATACACCGGGTACATCGACCGCAACCAGGTCGTGCCCCAAAAGAATAATACAAACAGGCAGTGACGGAAGTCCACATGTCGGACGCTCGCCCCGCAATATCAAATGTACATAATACAACAAAACTGTACTAGCATTGCATCCAGGCTATCCCCACGACCGATCCGCAACATCACAGCATAAACATAGAACATCAACGTGAAAGTCACGTTCGCAAATCCGTCTAACCGGGCTATAGCAGTTAGACCGGATTTACCGATCGAGTGACATTCACGGTCGCAGATATAATGTAAATACTGTGAAATAATGTGTTTAAAATATCCGATCGATCAAACTTAACAAGTGGGCCCCCAAACAAAACTGTAGCACTCACAGAAAACCTGGGCCCAATTTTAATATTCCAAAAACCACATTTTTAACTCAGGAACATTCTGCAAAGTTTTGGGAGCATGAACAGTTACCAGAGCCGCGGAAGCGCGGCCCAAGCAGGGGTTTGGCCGCCCTTCCGCGGTGGTATGGTGAGTTCATGGTACCAAATTTTTACAGTATGCTTCTAATTCCCTGCACATCACTCTGAGACAACCTGAAAAATTTTTGGACTCAAAAAAAATTCGACAGAAACTGATGTGGTTGAAATACGTGTTTTCGGGAATTTTGGTCGATCGGAAATGCAAACACATTAGAACAAGCTAGGTAAGGTTAATGGCGTGGCTCTGATACCATGTTGCGCCATGGCAGCGCCCCGGCCGCGTACTCGAGGCCAAATTGCGGAATCAAAATTTTTTCCTTACTCGGAAACCGGCGCTACCGCGGACAAAGAAAACCCGGATCGTAACCATTAACCTAATGCTAGCAATCAAGAGATAGGATGAGAAGTATACCGAGTGATCCGAGTCCTCCGGTCTTCTCGTCATCGTCCCGATCTCCCGCGGAAAGTGTAGTCTCCATATCGTCGCCTCCTCGCCGGAAAGGGCACCACATCGCCTGCGTCTTTTACGGGCTCCCGCCTCAATACCGAGGCAACTCGGGCATGAAGCCGGCAACTCGACATGCTGTAGAATGTGTAGTGTAGTGTCTCACTTGGGTTTTGGTTGCCTTGATGGAGGAAATGAGATAAGAAAAATGGTGCTTGCATTTTTCTAACATGAATGAGATCAAGAAGATGAAACTCTCAAGAATGAAGAACTCTCTCCTTCTTCTTCTCTCTTTCTTTTTCTTCTTCTCTCTCTTTTTTTTCTTCTTCTCTCTTTTCTAATGAAAAACTTTCATCTAAGCATAAATGGTGGAGGAAAGAAAGTATATCAAGCATGAAGGGAGGTGAGTGTAGGAAGTGAAAAGAGGTGACCACATCCAAGACATAATCATCACAAAACTCAAATCCAAATCAAATCCTTTCTCATCACTTTTAATCTTCATAAAGCATGAAAAGAAGAATGAAAGGAATGGAATCTAAATAAGTTATCATAATAAATACTTTTACAAGAAAAACCTCCACAATGTGTTATTTGCAAAACTGCAAATAACCCCCTCCATCAGAAAAGTCCGGCCGGGAAAGAACAAAGGAAAACCGGCCGGAACGGAATGCAAACTGGCAACTCCAGAAAACTGGTCCCGTAATAAATTACAGGAAAACCCCGATACTGTGCATACACACCCGCATCTGTATTCCGACCGGATACAAATGCAATGAGACAAAATCTACACTGTACTAAACTAGTACCGGCTTAAACCTGTAAGGTTCCTAGGCATCCTAATGAAGTCTTTCAAGGCATCGACCATGCCAATTTTAAAAATTATGGAAGCCGAGAAACCCTAACATGGATCGTCTACTAGAATTCTAGGCGAAACTAAAAGCTAGTTAACAGTTAACTACTGGGATACGGAAATTACAACCTTTGTAGATCCGGATATCCACCTCCACGGCTCCGCAAGGGCGTCCTTTCGCTGTCCATCTTGAAGCTTGAACTCTCGAGACGGCTTCATCGGAGAAACGTGCGGAATAGCTCGTTGGCTTTGTGTCAAAGACGATCTACGTCGAGGTTGCACAAACTCAAGCTCCGACTTCACAAACTTATGAAACTTGTGAAGTAAACACCCAAAACAACTTGGCAAGAGGTAGAGGGTGAAGAAATAGGAGGTGGGTTCACTTTAGATTTGGATTTCTCTCACTAAATCTCAAGTTGCCATTAGAGTAGCAAGCTTGAAGAAGAAGAAGAAGATGAAGATGAAGCAAGAAATATGATAAGTCCTTTTTAAATAAAAAGAAAAATGGAATACTTATCATAATTCTTACTAGGGTTAAGTGTATAGAATATACCATGGTTAATGGATGGGTTAGGGTTAAGCATGAGTCAAAGCTTCATGAAGCTTCAACAAAAGGACAAAGAAAGCCATCATCCCTTTTTAAACTTATCCAAATAAATGAATAAACAAATAAATGAATAAATAAATATGCAAAACCCTAATTATCATAATAACCATGGTTTAATTCTATTTACTTAACCATATGATCAAGTATCATCAAACATGATACAAAAAAGTACACAGAAGTATATCACATATACAATGTGCAATCCAAGTGAGAAAAATCCGTTTAAAGTGAACCAATACTAGTTAATGCAAAGTAATATATCAAATATATAATTATACATTAAATCATTAAATCAACACTTGATTCAATGATCCGGTCATGTCGCACATAACCGACTAGTATTCAATGCATCGATTTATCGAATCAATGATTCGATAACTAGGTCATATCGAATATAACCAATCTAAACATATAACGCGAGAATGAAATGCGGTATCACATACACGCATTATTCTCGGTCCTGCACATATCTCATATGCGCTCCTATTTCGTTTCGCTTGAGCCAGGAAACCTCTGTGTAGGACTCTAAAGACTCGTCAATACGCCGGTAGCAGATGATGATCATATCAAGCACCCACAAGCCGCAAGCGGTCTGCTAAACGTAACGGCCACCCGGGTATTGAGCGATCAGAAGATCGACGAGCTAGCCCGCTCACACTCCTGTGAATCCGACCAGTAACACTTACCAAACAGTCAAGTCTCTTCGTCAGGTACGTCGCATATCAAGTCTAGGGGTGGTATACGTCAGACCCCAATAACCCGATAAGTCGTGCCGATGTGAGGCTCGTAACGGGTCGAGAAACTACTGGTAACACTTACCAGTAAATCTCTGATCAGCCCTGGCCAGGGACTTCCCTGTTACGGCCAATCGAGCACTGCGCAACATCAACCCCCAATACCGGGAGAGACGAAACCCCTCCTATCGCTCATTGCCTCCATGTGACTCGGGACTGTACCCAAAGACCATCGTTTTGCACGCCCTCATGGACGTGGTAAGGTGGAGATCAAAGCACAGTGGGAATCACACAAGACTCCATGACGATCTCGGGTCTACAGACTAACCTGTACAAGTGTCACCTGAGAACTGCCATCTGACGTGAGGTATAATACCATCTGGGAGTTCTCGGCGAGTCCGTCCAGTGTACCCAGTCTCCACTGAGCACCCGTATACCATCTCTGATGTCAAACACCAATGGATATAGGATCATCCATCGCCCATCACATGGGTCGAGAAGCGTATACGCTAGTCTACTCTGGTATATCGATGCCCCGTCTCGATACACCCACGACTAGGGACCTTGAAGGATGTACTTATAGACTACCATGTCCCCACTAGTATGATCTGCATCATAGTCCAGGTAGTCAAGTATAAATCCTAAGGGCTTTACCAACATGTAACTATAAGACAGTATAAAGAGACTAGTGTACATGTTAAGATAAAGAGCAACCAGATAGCATACTATCATGTCGAGCAAGAAAGTCATCTCTATATATGTCCAAGCATCCAATATAATATACATAATCTGTACAATACTAGCCTCTAGGGCATACATACAACTAACAATCTCCCACTTGCACTAGGGCCAGCTGCTGTAGTATCTCATACCGAGCATCCTGAAGAGTCTCTCAAACTGTATCTGGGGAATGGCCTTCGTGAGTGGATCCGCCGTGTTGTTCTTCGTGTCAACTCTCCTGACCTCGATCTCCCGGCGATCAACTATCTCCCGGATCAGGTGATACCGCCTCAGAATATGCCTGGACCGCTGATGGGACCTGGGTTCCTTGGCCAAAGCCACCGCTCCATTGTTATCACAATACAAAGGTATTGGATGCTCAATGGATGGAACCACACTAAGTTCAGTAATGAACTTCTTGATCCAGACAGCTTCTTTAGCAGCATCGTTGGCAGCGATGTATTCAGCCTCCATCGTCGAGTCTGCCACGGTTTACTGCTTGGAACTCTTCCAGCTAACCGCCCCTCCGTAAAGGGTAAAGACAAAGCCCGACTGCGACTTAGAGTCGTCCTTATCACTCTGGAAGCTCGAATCGGTAAAGGACTCCACTTGGAGTTCTCCGTTACCATACACCAAGAACATATCTCTAGTCCTTCGCAAGTACTTGAGAATGCTCTTCACAGCTGTCCAGTGACTCTCTCCAGGATCAGCTTGATACCTGCTCACTACACTTAGTGAGTATGCTACATCGGGTCTGGTACATAGCATCGCATACATGATAGAGCCTACTGCCGAAGCATAGGGTATCCCTTGGATGCGAGCTCTCTCCAAATCAGTCTTAGGAGACATCTCTTTAGAGAGAGTGACTCCAGAGATCGTGGGTAAGTTCCCACGCTTGGACTCTTCCATACTAAACCTCTTTAGTATGGTGTCAATGTACCTGGATTGGGACAATCCCAAAATCCGTTTGGATCTATCTCTATAGATCCTGATTCCCAATATGCAGGAGGCATCACCAAGATCTTTCATTGAGAATCTTTGTGATAAGAAGAGCTTGACCGATTGCAGCATAGGAATATCATTTCCTATCAAGAGTATGTCGTCCACGTACAATACGAGGAAGACAACCTTACACTCTGCCACCTTCTTGTAGATACAAGGTTCATCTGGATTTTTGACGAAATCAAACTCTTTGATAACGACGTCAAAGCAGATGTTCCAACTCCGCGATGCTTGCTTTAATCCATAAATGGATTTAAGCAGCTTGCACACCTTCCCGCTGCTCCCACTGTCTACGAAGCCCTCTGGCTGAGTCATGTACACGCACTCTTCTAAATCACCATTTAGAAAGGCGGTCTTAACATCCATTTGCCAGATTTCGTAGTCATGAAAGGCAGCAATGGCAAGCATGATTCGGATGGATTTAAGCATAGCCACTGGAGAAAAGGTCTCGTCATAGTCCACACCTGGTCTTTGACGAAAACCCTTTGCTACAAGTCTAGCTTTGAAAGTCTCCACTTTCCCATCTACACCAAGTTTCTTCTTAAAGATCCACTTGCTCCCAATGGGTTTTACCCCTTCAGGAGCAACTTCCAAAGTCCATACTTTGTTGGTGTACATGGAATCCATCTCGGACCGCATAGCATCCAGCCATTTCACTGAGTCCCCACTCATAATGGCCTGCTCGAAGCTAGTTGGGTCATCATCCTCCATGATGCAATCCTCACTACCACCATCAATGAGAAAACCATAGTATCTCTCAGGTGGACGAGAAACCCTACTAGATCGGCGGAGAGGCTGGGGTTCGTCGGGAGCTACTGAATCCTCTGGTTCCACTAAATCTTCAGTTTGAGTTTGTGTTGCTGGAATTTCTTCCAGTTCTACCTCATCGCCACTAATTTCTTTTGCAAGAAATTCCTTTTCCAAAAAGGTGGCATGGCGAGAAACAAACACTTTTTGTTCCTCTGTATGGTAGAAAAGATATCCATGTGAATGTTTTGGATATCCTACAAACTTGCATAGAACTGACCGTGCCTCGAGTTTGTCCGGATTTTGCCTTTTGACATAGGCCGGGCAACCCCATATCTTAACTCGTTTAAGACATGGTCTCTTCCCACTCCATATCTCATATGGTGTGGTAGGTACAGATTTAGATGGAACTTGATTCAATAGGTATGCTGCTGTCTCCAGCGCATGACCCCAGAAGGAAATAGGTAACTCAGCTGTACTCATCATTGAGCGCACCATATCTAATAGGGTGCGGTTTCTCCGTTCAGATACACCGTTGTGCTGTGGTGTATAAGGAGGAGTCAGCTGAGAGAGAATCCCATTCTCTTTTAGGAAGTCCAGGAATTCATTGCTCAAGTATTCACCTCCCCGATCTGATCGAAGGATTTTAATACTTTTTCCGGTTTGGTTCTCGACTTCTTGTTTATATTCTCTAAATTTCTCAAAAGCTTCTGATTTGTGTTTCATCAGGAACATATATCCGAATCTAGAGAGATCGTCAGTGGATGTAATGAAGTACGAGGAACCATCCCTGGCATGTGTAGACATGGGACCGCATACATCACTATGTATCAGTCCTAAGAGTTCGGTAACTCTTTCTCCGTGTCCCGTAAACGGAGTCTTGGTCATCTTTCCTTTGAGACATGACTGGCAAGTGTCATAAGATGAAAATTCAAACGGATTTAAATATCCATCTTTATGCAACTTAGCTAGTCGTGTCGCATTGATGTGACCCAGTCTACAATGCCACAAGAAGGATTCATTGAGTTCAGAACTCTTCCTCTTGTGTGTGTTTGTTATGCTCAGGACTGTTGATTGGTTTAGAACATAAATGCCATTGCACAACGTGCCTGATCCAACCAACTTTTGGTTATGGAAAATGTTCATAACATTGTCCTGTAATACAAAATTATATCCCTCTTTACTTAATAAAGAAACCGATATAATGTTGCATATCAGGTTCGGCATGTAATAGCATTCGTTCAGAACCAATGTATTACCAGTTGGTAATACAAGGTGATATTCCCCGACAGTCTTGGCTGCAACAATTGCACCATTTCCAACTCTAATGTCTTTATCACCTTCTCCAAGTTCTCTACCTTTCCTAAGCCCATGTAACTGATTACATATATGGGATCCTGACCCGGTATCCAATACCCAGGACGTAGAGCAAATGGAGAAACAGTTCTCAGTAACGAACACACCCGAAGAAAATGCATCATCATGTACTTTCTTCATTCGGGTGGCATGGGAATCCTGGTATTCCCCTATATCCTGTTCATTCCTATAACTCTTACAGGAAAGAACGGAACCAACGTTCCCCAGCACAGTATAACATGCGGGTTCGGTCAATACATCCATATTATTATCTTTATTAAGGCATGAAATGGTCGCTACCTGGAGAGAGAGAGAAGAAAACACTTTAGCGTAAGCTCATGCAAGATCAGATTGGTTATTATCTTATCTAATCAGGATGGCTCCCACTGCTTTTTATCAAATCTTCCTCCAAACCCTAAAAGGAAAGACTAGCCGGGATTAATTACACACTACAAGTTCGCCAATCTTTCAGCCAGGCCAATGTCGGTACTTTGAGGGAGGTCCCCCGTGCTTTCGCACGAACCTAATTACTGTAAACCTCATTTTCCCAGAGGCGTAACCTCGTTAACACCTTTCTAGACACCTACTTGATCGGCTAATTGCACTGTGTAAAACTCTCCCAGGAGTAACTCTTACTCGCAGCGGGTATCGGGATCCAACTATCTCATAGAAGGTATGCAATCTCATTGCAAATTTCAACACTTGAAATTCTCGATAATATTTTTCCCCTAGTGTCCTATGACCTTGACAAAGGCCAACAAATCACAGGACGCTAGTCAAGTTCAACCCGTCATTTCTTGATTGAATCAAACCCACCCGCACGACCCTTGACAAAGGTCAACAAGGTCGTACGACTACCCTGAAACAATCTGCATCATATGCATAAACAGATAAGCACTATTCAGCTACCGCACACTACGCCTTGACAAAGGCCAACAAACGCAGCACGTATACTAAACAGTCTTTATCTGAAATGACGGAGGGCTACGCAGGTTTTTCATAAAAACCATGAGCGTAATGAACTTGATATCGTTGTAGAATCAAATGATGTTTTGAAATGGAGTGATTTTGAGGCTTTTCTAGTTTTGCTAAAGGAGTCACTCCCGGTGAAGGGATCTCGGTCCTTTCCTCGTCGAATGAGGTGCGGGATATATCATATATATCGCTATGCAAAGCAAAATCGCAAAAGCAGTCAAAAGCAAACCGAGTGTGTAGCATCTGCCAGTTATTGCTAAAGGAGTCACTCCCGGTGAAGGGATCTCGGTCCTTTCCTCGTCGAATGAGGTGCGGGGTATATCATATATACCGCTATGCAAAGCAAAAAACTGTAGCTACCTGTTTTATTTAAAAATCTGATTCTACAACATCTTAGGTTTCTTATCTTTCATTAATCACATTAATGAAGTCCCATCATTTAAATACCTAAACATCACAGATAGATATGACGTACACTTATGCCATCCGCATTCGCCTCGATGTCCCCTCGTGCACCGTTAGGTTAGGTAACTAACGACAGAGCAGGGCAGGGCTAGCGCGGGTGTAAAACATAAGTAACGTCTATATAATATATCATATATACTATATACTATATCCATCACAGAATTACATCACAGATATCGCAGCAGAATAAACATATGAAATATTGGATATACTAGGACGTCCGTGTTTTCAATACGAGCCAGTATAAAACACGGATTCCACGGTCGTGATGAATAGCCAAGCCCACACCCTTAGACCCCTACGAGAGCGGCAAGCAACCCTGCCAATTCTAGGGTTAGGAGACCCGGACTCGACTCCTCGAGTTGGTCTCCCACTGGACCCCAGAACCCGGTTACTTGTGCTTCCCTCCTTGGGTCTATCCTAGTGCAGAAAAGTAAATAATATACAACGGGTGACAACTCCCGCATCCTGGAAGTGCCCCGAATAAAAGAATATTACATACAAGTTTTTACATGAATGAAAATGAAAAACACTCATCTCACATAAAAACCCCCGGCTATTCAAATACGACGATCCAATATAACATATCCAGCAACACATAACAACACATGTCATCAACGTAAGTAAGTATGCATACCCCAATTGTCGTTGACGTATAGCAACGAAACCGGCGATATGAACATACTATACTTACGGTCACAGAAAAGAAAGTGTAAAACTACAACAATTGGAATCCGCAACTACTTTAGACATCGCATGCCTAACAGATATAAATCCCGCATTTTAGTCTCATTATCGAAAACTCTTTTCAATATCATATGGGACTAAACTGCTAGATTTATAACATTCATCCAGTTATCTCATAACTGTTTGTGAATTCCAATTATTGTATCCAATTCCGGATAAATAGAATATATTAAACTTTTCGATCGAACACTCGAACACCCAAGTTTTCCCGACACCGATCAACACATGAAATAGGTTCAAAGACATTCTCTTCATACCTCAGTACCAACGGTCCAGCCGTAGAAGGGTCAAGCCAACGCCTCACATGTGGCATGCCGTACTGCCCCAAACCCGAAGGTTCAAAGGGCAGTTCAAGACGGTCACATAATCGAGTTAAGGTTTGTTGTCTTCTAGAGGGACCATCGCGTTACTTGCACTACTTCGAACGTCTTTTAACCACAGAAAAGTCCAACACTTGGAATTTTTCGGCAGGGGAAAGCTTGGGTATTTGAATCCGGTCGAACTCTTTAACATATTCTACAGTTATCTGGAAAAACACTTAGACAAAGTTTGATATTCCGATCGAATTCATCGATTCCCAATATAACTCCAGAGCACTCAACCCATAAATAAATTTAAAAATACCCAGAAAACTCACCAGAATTTATCAGGTATTACTGTGCAAAAATAGTGGGATGATGTCACCATGTGGCCGTGGAAGGGCGGCAGAAGGCATGCTTCTGCCGCGCTTCCGCGTCGTAATGAACAGTTCAGGGAAAAGTTTTACACAGTAATGCTTAGAATTCTATGCTGAATTTTTTAGACATTTTTAATATCAAAAATTCCCAGATTTATGTAAATGTCCAGAGAGCTCTAATGTATTTGGGTTTCGGGTTCGTTCGGACTTCGAACTCCGTCTAGACTTTGCCTAAGGCTCTAGCTAGGCTCTGATACCACTGTAAGGTTCCTAGGCATCCTAATGAAGTCTTTCAAGGCATCGAACATGCCAATTTTAAAAATTATGGAAGCCGAGAAACCCTAACATGGACCGTTTACTAGAATTCTAGGCGAAACTAAAAGCTAGTTAACAGTTAACTACTGGGATACGGAAATTACAACCTTTGTAGATCCGGATATCCACCTCCACGGCTCCGCAAGGGCGTCCTTTCGCTGTCCATCTTGAAGCTTGAACTCTCGAGACGGCTTCATCGGAGAAACGTGCGGAATAGCTCGTCGGCTTTGTGTCAAAGACGATCTACGTCGAGGTTGCACAAACTCCAGCTCCGACTTCACAAACTTATGAAACTTGTGAAGTAAACACCCAAAAAAACTTGGCAAGAGGTAGAGGGTGAAGAAATAGGAGGTGGGTTCACTTTAGATTTGGATTTCTCTCACTAAATCTCAAGTTGCCATTAGAGTAGCAAGCTTGAAGAAGAAGAAGAAGATGAAGATGAAGCAAGAAATATGATAAGTCCTTTTTAAATAAAAAGAAAAATGGAATACTTATCATAATTCTTACTAGGGTTAAGTGTAGAGAATATACCATGGTTAATGGATGGGTTAGGGTTAAGCATGAGTCAAAGCTTCATGAAGCTTCAACAAAAGGACAAAGAAAGCCATCATCCCTTTTTAAACTTATCCAAATAAATGAATAAACAAATAAATGAATAAATAAATATGCAAAACCCTAATTATCATAATAACCATAGTTTAATTCTATTCACTTAACCATATGATCAAGTATCATCAAACATGATACAAAAAAGTACACAGAAGTATATCACATATACAATGTGCAATCCAAGTGAGAAAAATCCGTTTAAAGTGAACCAATACTAGTTAATGCAAAGTAATATATCAAATATATAATTATACATTAAATCATTAAATCAACACTTGATTCAATGATCCGGTCATGTCGCACATAACCGACTAGTATTCAATGCATCGATTTATCGAATCAATGATTCGATAACTAGGTCATATCGAATATAACCAATCTAAACATATAACGCGAGAAAGAAATGCGGTATCACATACACGCATTATTCTCGGTCCTGCACATATCTCATATGCGCTCCTATTTCGTTTCGCTTGAGCCAGGAAACCTCTGTGTAGGACTCTAAAGACTCGTCAATACGCCGGTAGCAGATGATGATCATATCAAGCACCCACAAGCCGCAAGCGGTCTGCTAAACGTAACGGCCACCCGGGTATTGAGCGATCAGAAGATCGACGAGCTAGCCCGCTCACACTCCTACGAATCCGACCAGTAACACTTACCATACAGTCAAGTCTCTTCATCAGATACGTCGCATATCAAGTCTAGGGGTGGTATACGTCAGACCCCAATAACCCGATAAGTCGTGCCGATGTGAGGCTCGTAACGGGTCGAGAAACTACTGGTAACACTTACCAGTAAATCTCTGATCAGCCCTGGCCAGGGACTTCCCTGTTACGGCCAATCGAGCACTGCGCAACATCAACCCCCAATACCGGGAGAGACGAAACCCTTCCTATCGCTCATTGCCTCCATGTGACTCGGGACTGTACCCAAAGACCACCGTTTTGCACGCCCTCATGGACGTGGTAAGGTGGAGATCAAAGCACAGTGGGAATCACACAAGACTCCATGACGATCTCGGGTCTACAGACTAACCTGTACAAGTGTCACCTGAGAACTGCCATCTGACGTGAGGTATAATACCATCTGGGAGTTCTCGGCGAGTCCGTCCAGTGTACCCAGTCTCCACTGAGCACCCGTATACCATCTCTGATGTCAAACACCAATGGATATAGGATCATCCATCGCCCATCACATGGGTCGAGAAGCGTATACGCTAGTCTACTCTGGTATATCGATGCCCCGTCTCGATACACCCACGACTAGGGACCTTGAAGGATGTACTTATGGACTACCATGTCCCCACTAGTATGATCCGCATCATAGTCCAGGTAGTCAAGTACAAATCCTAAGGGCTTTACCAACATGTAACTATAAGACAGTATAAAGAGACTAGTGTACATGTTAAGATAAAGAGCAACCAGATTGCATACTATCATGTCGAGCAAGAAAGTCATCTCTATATATGTCCAAGCATCCAATATAATATACATAATCTGTACAATACTGGCCTCTAGGGCATACATACAACTAACAAAACCAAAGCCGGCTAGTAATATCCATCCGATCCTGATCCGTGCAATACCGCACGTATCAGATCGAACCCTGCCATATAACTATACGGCCACTAGTACAAAACTGTCCGATCCTGATCCGTGCAATACCGCACGTATCTGATCGGACCCTGCCATATCTCCATACGGCCTCTACAGCGTTTCGCCCGAAAGCTTGAGTAACTGTAAGTGTGGTGGACTCTAAAGACTCGTCAATACTATGGCTGTGGATTTAACCACTAGCACGTCAGAGGTATTAGCCAATACATGACGGGCCACCAGCTATTGACCAAAAGGGATGTCGATGAGCGAACTCATCCTGACACCCTACTGAGCCTGTCAGTGACAATATCCGTACAGTCCGGTCCGTTCGTCTATGAGTATCGCATGGCGGGCCTAGGGGGTTGGTAAAAGTCAGACCCCCAAAAGCGGTACAAGTCGTGTCGGAGTGTAGCCCAGAATGCCCTGAGATACTACTAGAATACCTACCAGTAAATCTCCTGCCTCGGCCGAGGGCTTTGCGTAATGGCTCTCCTAGACACAGCGCGACCTCACCCCCAATACCGGGAGAGACGAACCCCTGCAGATCCACTCACTGCCTCCATGTGGCTCGGGACTGTACCCAACTAAAACCTGTTTGCACGACTCCTTTGAGCCATGGTAGGGTAGTAATCAAAGCACAGTGGGAACTCACACGAGACAAATGACGATCTCAGGTCGATGAACTAACCTGTACACATGTCACCAGGGAACTGCCATCTGACGTCTGGTATAAGACCAACTAGTAGGTTCCCGGCGAGTCCTGTCCGGTGTACTCATAACCCAATGAGCACCTGTATACATCTTAGGTGAACCAACTGACACCAGTGGCTTGTGAGACCGGCCACCGCCCCTCGTCGGGGTCTCGACTGTATACACTAGTCTACTAATGGAGTATCGATGCCCTGTCTCGAAACTCCTACGACTAGGGACCTTTTAAGGATGTGCTTATAGACTACCAGCTCCCACGTATGTGATCGCCATCATACTGCTAGCAGTCAAGCAAGAATCCTAGGGGCTCTATCAACGTGTAATAGCGACATGTCAGGTCACCTAAAGCAGTACACGATGATAAAGATAAACCAGATAGCATACTATCATCTCGAGTAAGATTGTCCTACTGGGATAGGTCCTCCCTCAATCATTGCAATCACGTGCCTGTGATCCAATAATTGACTCTGAGGGCACTATCTCCAACAATTGTCACTGTTAGGCTCAGTAGGGTTCCAGGATGAGTTCGCTCATCGGCTTCCCTTGAGGTCAGTACATGGGCAGCCGTTACGCACTGCTAGTACCGCTGACGTGCTTGTGGTTAAACCCACTGCCAGGGTACTGATGAGTCATTTGAGTCCCCCACAGATAGTTTCCCAAGTTTGGGCGAAACGTTGTAGAGGCCGTATGGTTTTATTGCAGGGTTCGGAAAATGAACGTGCGTTTACGCACGTGTCATATTTCGGGCAGATAATACTGGTGGGCTTTTGTTTAAGCCAGATCCGAGTATTATACTATGTAGATATAATATCTTTGTCTCAGTTGCATTTGTATTCGGTCGTAATACAAATGCGGGTATGTTTATACTGTTATGGGGTTATCCTGAAATTCGTTTCGGGATCGCTTTTCGAAGTTGCCAGTTTTCTATCACCCGTCTTAAACATCCGGTTTAATACGGAATTATCCTTTTCTTTTGGGTGAGTCATGAGGGTGAGTCATGAGGGAGCTTCTAGAATGGATGATTAGGTTTAGTGACTCATTGTTTGCATTAATGGTTTTGATGAGGTGTTTAAGTGAGTCACCTTTTGCATTAAAGTTTCTTGTAATGCTTAAGGATATTTGTGAAGGGTTTTTTATGGTCACCACTTGCTCCTACCCTCACCCCCTCCTCCCCTTTAAGTGGTCGGCCCCTCCTCTCCTATTTGGTGAGTCCGCCTTGTAAAAAGATAATGGAATTTGATTCATGGAAATTTCATAGCTCATTTCTCATTACTCCATTTCAAAAGGCAACTTCATTAACCGTTAATCCATGGTCTTGGATGAAACGAGACAAAGTGTTCTACTCTTTCTCTACTTCATCTTGGTCATCTCTTTTAGCAGACTTGATGACCGAGTTGCCTCGGTATAAAGGTGGGAGCCCGTTTAAAGATCCGTAGATGTGGTGCCACCTCGACGAGGAGCCAGGAGATCGGAGCAGCCGCAACGGAGCGTGGGATGATGTTTAAAGACCGAAGGACTCGGATCGTTCGGTATAACCTTTCTACCTCTTTACAGTTTGTTAGTTTAGCGTTAATGGCAGATCCGGGTTAAAGTATGCGATAGCGCCAGTTATAAAAGTTTTTGTTCCGCGTTTGGCGTCTGAAAGACGGACGGGGCGCTACCGTAGACTTACATGGTATCAGAGCCATGCCATTAACCTTTACTAACTTGTTCTAACGTGTTTAAAACAACAATCGAACAAAATTTCCGAAACCGCACTTTTCAGGCTAAAGTTTCTGTCGAATTTTTAAACAGGTCTAAAAATCATTTTGAGCATCTCAGAAAATCGAGCAGGCTTTTCTAAGAATTCTGGTGAAATTTGGTAGACTGAAGCTTCCAAAGCGCCGCGGAACCGCCGCACAAACCCTGGTTTGGCCGCAGTTCCGCCGCCGTTTTGGAGCACCAGTATACCATTTTTCTACAGTAGGGTCTTTTTGTAAAATTGTGGTTTCTGGAATATTTCTTTTGGGTCCAGATTTTGTTTGTGTACTGCAGATGTACGTGGGACCCACTTCGGGAAGTTTTGTCGATGGAATTTTAAACTTGTTAGTTTACAGTACGTACATTATATCTCCGACCGTGAATGTCATTCGAGTGGTAAATTGCGTCTAATTGCTATAGCTCTTTTAGACGAAGTTGCGAACGTGACATTCGCGTTGATGTTCTGTGTTGTGCTGTGATGTTGCGGATTTGTCGTGGTGGATAGCAGTGTGCAATGGTAGTGCAGTTTGGATTTATTTGTACATTTGATATTACGAGGCGAGCGTCCAACAAGTGGACTGCCGTCACTGCCGGTTTGTATAATATTCTTTTGGGGCATGACCTGGCTGAGGTCGATGTACCCGTTGTACATATTTTTCATTACTGTACTAGGTTTACCCCGCGATGGAGTGCACAGATAGCCAGGTTCTGGAGGGCAACGGGTCCGCATCTCATGGCTTTGAGAGACAGAGGGGCCTCACTCTAGAATTGGCAGACTATTCGCCGCACTCGTAGGGGGTACAGGTTGACCCAAGGAGGAGTGCTCAAGTTACCGGATTCCGTAAAGTGCAGGGTGGTCCATTCACTTTGCTGTAAGGGGCTGCCTCGCTTCAGGTTTTGGCGGGTAACTTGCCGCACCCGTAGGGGTCTAGGTTTCATTGCACAGGCTATCCACACGACCAGGGGAACGTCGGGTTTCAGTAGCGGCTCTGTGAAACCCGGGGATCCCAGATTATCTGTATTGTTCTGTGATACTTATTACTTTTCTGTAATGTTGCATATAATCACGCCTGGAGCGATTATTGTATATTGGTATATATACTAGTAGATGTTGTAAATGTTTTGCACCCGCGCTAGTCCAGTCCCCGCTCTGTCGTTAGTTAAGTAACCTAACGGGTAAAGACGGGACCCTGTGACGAATGCGGATGGCATATACGTATATTTTATTTTCGTTCTTTTCTGGTGTGATTAATTGATGGGACTACGTTGATTCTGATCAATGCAAAGGAACAAACTTGTTTGGATGTTGTTGGAACAGTTTTAAATGGTGTTATTACAAAGATGTTTTCTTTTGTTTTGCACAGTGGTATTCAGTTGGAATATCCTGCACCTCATTCGACGAGGCAAGGGCCGAGATCTCTTCACCGGGAGTGACCCCTTGGGCAGAAGTTTGCGTCAGGGTAATAACTTCACTATAGTCGATTACATGCTGCTTTGCATCGCGGTATTCAGTTGGAATATCCTGCACCTCATTCCACGAGGAAAGAGCCGAGATCTCTTCACCAGGAGTGACCTTTTTAGCAAAGGTTTTCGCCACTATATTTTTATAAAAAAACTATCAGGTTCCTTCAACGAGATCAAGTTCATTACGTTAAAAGTTTTTCGCCAAAAATCAGCCGTAGCCCTCCGTCATTTCTTTTGGGTATTCAGTAGTATTCAAGCTATGTATTTTGACCAACGCCAAGGCTTAGTGTTTGGTAGCTGCTGGGTATTCATTTATTGCATAGATAGATGAGTTGGTTTGGGACAGTCGTTCTGCCATTTAGCCAACGTCAGGGGCTTATGCGGGTGGGTTCAAATTGACAAGATAATGATGGGTAGAACTTTGCATGTGACTTATGGCATTTTGGCCAACGTCAAGGTCATAAGAGCATGGGGATAAAATCACATCGGGAGTTTCTAAAGAAACTGAAACTTGCCAGGCATGCGCATACCTTCTGGAGTGTGATAACGTGAGTGGATTCCATCACGTTATCATACGATGAAAGGTGGATCCCGATTCCCACTGATGAGTTGGTTTACTCTTCGGGTGATCCCGATTGATTCTTCTTTCAGGTTTGGAGGAGAATTTGACAGTACAGTGGGAGGTTTCCTGATTAGATAAAGTGATAACCATTCTGATCTAGGTTAGAGTGCACGCAGAGTGTTTCTTTTCTCTCTCTCTTTGGAAGCGACCTTTGACCGACCCTAGACTATGACTCAGTGACCAAGTTGACCGAACCTTCTTAAGATACTGGCTTTTGGATTGTCTAAGTTGCATAAGTCATTGCCGCTCCTTCTTTTACCCTTTGCATTTCTCAGAACACCTCGTATCACTACGAACATCCACTTCCATTGGATAGATCCATCGTATGGTTATATGCGAACTCGAAGGGACTTCTTCAAGGATGGATCCAGGTTCAGGAGAAATTGAATTGGTTTATTTAGTTGTCTTTTATTATCACCTTCTCTCAGGTTGCGAGGGCTCCTTGGTTTAGGAGAGTACACCTATTACGCTTATTGGATAGTCTTCTTCCAAACCATAGGCAGGCGCCGAAAGGTAGGGAATGAAGAAAACCAATTACCCTAAGTAGGGTGTTCAGAAGGTAATAAGTAAAGACAAAATAAAGGGATTAGAAAGAGGGCAAAGTAAATTGCGACTGCTACCACTCACGACCAAACCGCGTACTTCATTGCCATTCCTATTTCACCTTTGCTTTTTTTTTTCCCCAGTTCGGGAGAAATAGAATAAGGTATTATTCAGTTGTTTTTTATCATCACCTTCTCTCAAGTTGCGTGTTCTCCTTGGTTTAGGAGAGTACACCTATTATGCTTACTAGATAGTCTTCTTCCAAACCATAGGCTGGTGCCGAACGGTAGGGAAGGAAGAAAACCACTTAGCCTAAAGGGGTGTACAGAAGGTAATGAATAAAGACAAATAAAGGGATTTGGAGAGATGGCAAAGAAATTTACGGTTACAGTCATGAATAGGATTATGGAAGAGGCATTACTAGGAATACCATGATACCCCTACGAAACATTTTCTTGTTTCAGTTTCACTGTGCATTGTTAAAGGAAAACTGATTTCCCGATTAGATACTTACTCCAGGGTATGTATTTACCAGGTATAATTCTCACATCTGTATGGTTTTACAGATGATGACTGGGAGTAAGTTATTGGGAATTAGGTGATCATCCTCATTATATCGGAATTCGTTGTAATTGGTGATATTTGAGAAAATCGCCTGGGTTTTTGCCGGACGGCATGTATTTGGTTTTGAGTATCCGTTGTTGTGCACCAATTTCAAAATGATATATCTGTACGTTTATTTTTATAAAGTGAGATATAACTTTTTGAAATTATTTCCGTGACATTTACCTATATCAGTTGACGATTGGGTAAGGAGCATTGAACAGCGGAGTAGTTCTTAACCATAAGTACAGTTTTCAACCTACGATGCACAGGTTTTGAGTTATTCAACTCAGCGGACTTATACAGAGTATTGTATGATGTCCAGTGTCCATCAGGATAAAGGGGTTGGTCCTCGTACTATGTTCTGTTTACTTATAACTTCTATAGTTTTCAGACAAGTGTTTCGTAGAAATACAAGGTCTAAGTTTTGAGACGTTGTAGGTATAAGAATAAAGTAAAGAACCAGGTATCACAAGTATCGGGATTCTTCAAAGAGATCGAAGATGTAGATACTTGTGATTGGTATTCAGATGATAGTAATGGTTTTGAGAAACTTGTTTCTCTTTCAGGTTACTCATAATTGGATATATTCCTAAGTTGAGTAATGCTGATTAGCCTTTTTCCATTAAGTTGATATGCACTGGAGACGGCTGTATGATTTGAATCTGGTTCCAATTAAATAAGTGCCAAAGTTTCTATATTGGATATAGAATGGTTCATATCTTAACGATGGTAAGGTATGGGGAGTTGTCTGGCTTATGATTAAAACCAGACTATGGATAACTCAACGCACGTTTCTGTATTGGCAGTTTGCGGGTTGGCCCAGGCTATGTCGAGGGTTGACTTTCTACCATCTGGAAGATCAATAGTGATATTGTTTTTGACTGGCCATAGTTTTTGTAAAATGGATTTTTTCAGAAAACAGTAATGGGAGTATAGTAGAACTGGAAGTGATTCCAGAACCGCAAACAATTACGGAAAATTTAATAGGACCTAAAGATTCAATCAGGTTTGACATTCCATTAGCCACTCCGCAGATATGGTGGGTAACCTTGGACACCCGAGAGGTACTCCGGTAGCCTCAAGGACGGTGACAGGGAGGTTCTTGTTTACCCAGACTTGACACTACTGTTGTTCCAGACTATGAGAACTGGCAGGAGGTTAAGTATAACGTCGTTCTAAACTAGTGTTAGAAGTGCACGTATATATTATTCTGCCAGAGGGTTGTTGTGGTCAGTAGGAGCAGCGGAAGCATAGTGGGCAAGTAGCTTATGTCTATTTATAGACTAGAGCTGATATAGCGGAGATAGATCATCTAATTTTGATGTGACAGTCATGGATTTGACTTCATCAGAATAGGGTATGGATCTGTTAAGAAGGTAGTAGGGTGTGATGTCCTGGTATTTGGATGACATACACAAAGTAGGAAGTAAAATTCCTATACTACGATCGGTTATACTGTGGCCGTCACACAGTTTTTTCTCCGCAAAGGATATGGATATAATATCTGACATTCTGGTTACTAGATCTATGGTTTTAGATCTAGATTTGGGTAGTTTCCCAATTTGGGTACTTTGACAGTATTCTAATAATATGTTAGAATAGATGACTTCTGTCATGGTGGTGTACCTGCAGATAATGGAGTCACCTTCTCTAAAGGTGTCTTACAGACTAAAGGGGAGAGGGATGTGCATGATTGGCATATCACTTTCTTAGGCAATTGAGTCAATCGCGAGATGTTAAGTACCACACCAGATGTTGTTTTTGCACTAGATACAATAAGTTTATATTAATCCAATCCTGAAGAAACATACAGAAGCAGTTTTAGAACATAAATGCATGTTCTGGGGATTTGATGACGGCAGCCTCCTTTGGGAGACGGTCATCATTCCAGGCTTCCAAGGTGACATGGATGACAAAGTGATTATCAGAGTTATAGTTTTTCGCTCTGACGAGAGACGGTATTATGGACAGGTGGTCCAAGAGGATACTGTGGGGGCTAGTGGTTATACCCAGTGCCAGTGTGTTGATGAGTCATTAGAGTCCCCCACAGACAGTTTCCCAAGTTCGGGCGAAACGTTGTAGAGGTCGTATGGTTTTATGGCAGGGTTCGGAAAATGCACGTGCGTTTTCGCACGTGTCATTTTTCGGGCAGATAATACTGGTAGGCTTTAGTTTAAGCCGGATCCCAGTATTATACTATGTAGATATAATATCTTTGTCTCAATTGCATTTGTATTCGGTCGTAATACAAATGCGGGTATATTTATACTGTTACGGGGTTATCCTGAAATTCGTTTCGGGATCGCTTTTGGAAGTTGCCAATTTCTAGTTTTCTATCGGCCGTATTTAACATTCGGTTAAATACGGATTTATCTTTTCTTGTGGTGAGTCATTGTGTAGAAGGTTCTAGATGGTTCTAGGAGTGGTGACTAGGTTCATGAATCATTCATAGCATTAATTGAAATAATGACTAGGTTTAAGAGTCATCATTTATGCATTAATGGTTTCTAGTGAGTCATTCTTTTCTTTAGTGTTATGATAAGTATGAATGCTTATGGTCACCAAACCCTAGCTCCTACACTCACCTCCCTCCTTATTCTAAAGTGGCCGGCCTATTTATGGTTGCCCCCTTGATTGTTTTTACACACTCTCTTACTTTGTGAAAATGACATGAATTATTTGCTAAGTTTCCAAGCTCATTTTTCATCACCCGATCCAAAAGGCAACTTCATTAACCGTTCGTCCATTGGTTTGGACGTAACGAGACAAAGTGTTCGACTCATTCTCTACATCATCTTAGTCATCTCTTTTAGCAAACTTGACGACCGAGTTGCCTCGGTTCAGAGGTGGGAGCCCGTTTAAAGATCCGTCAACGTGATGCCACCTAGACGAGAAGACTGGAGATTCAGGAGATCGGAGCAGCCGCAACAAAGCGTGGGATGATGGTTGAAGACCGAAGCACTCGGATCATTCGGTATAACATTTCTACCCACTTTGTAGTTTGTTAGTTTAGCTTTAATGGCAGATCCGGGTTATAGTACGCGATAGCGCCAGTTGTAAAAGTTTTTGTTCTGCATTTGGCTTCTGTTAGACGGCCGGGGCGCTACCGTGGACTTACAGTGGTATCAGAGCCTCACCATTAAGCTTTACTAAGTTGTGCTAACGCGTTTAAAATATCGATCGAACGGAATTTCGAAAACTGCAATTTTCTGGGTTAAAGTTTCTGTCGATTTTTAAAAGGGTCTAAAAATTATTTTGCATATCACAGAAAAGATAGCAGGCTTTTTTAAGAATTCTGGTGAAATTTGGTCAACTAAAGCTTCCAAAGCGCCGCGGAACCGCCGCGCAAACCCTAGTTTGGCCGCGGTTCCGCCGCCGTTTTGGAGCTACAGTAAATCATTTTTCTACAGTAGGTTCTTCTTGTAAAATTGTTGTTTATGGAATATTTATTTTGGGCCCAAATTTTATTACTGTACAACAGATGTACGTGGGGCCCACTTCCGAAAGTTTTGTCGATCGAAATTTTAAACTTGTTAGTATACAGTACTTATTTTATATCTCCGACCGGGAATGTCATTCGAGCGGTAAATTGCGACTAATTGCTATAGTTCTTTTAGACGGATTTGCGAACGTGAGATTCGCGTTGATGTTCTGTGTTTACTGTGATGTTGCGGATTTGTCGTAGTGGATAGCAGGGTGCATTGATAGTGCAGTTTGTATTTATTTGTACATTTGGTATTGCGGGTAGAGCGTCCAACATGTGAACTGCCGTCACTGCCTGTTGTATAATATTCTTTTGGGGCACGACCGGGTTGAGGTCAATGTACCCGTTGTACATATTTTATTTTCTGTACTAGGTTTACCCCGCGATTGGGTGCACGGATAGCCGGGTTCTGATAGGCAACGGGTCCGTATCTCATGGCTTTGAGAGGCTGAGGGACCTCACTCTAGAATTGGCAGACTATTCGCCGCACTAGTAGGGGGTACAGGTTGACCCAAGGAGGGGTGCTCAAGTTTCCGGATTCCGTGAAGTGCCGGGTGGTCCATTCATTTTGTTGTAGGGGGCTGCCTCGCTTCAGGTTTTGGCGGATAACTTGCCGCACCCGTAGGGGTCTAGGTTTCATTTCACAGGCTATCCACACGACCAGGGGAATGTCAGGTTTCAGTAGCGGCTCTGTGAAACCCGGGGATCCCAGATTATCTGTATTGTTCTGTGATGCTTATTACTTTTCTGTAATGTTGCATATTATCACGCCTGGAGCGATTATTGTATATCGGTATATATACTATTAGATGTTGTATATGTTTTACACCCGCGCTAGTCCAGCCCTCGCTCTGTCGTTAGTTAAGTAACCTAACGGGTGATGACGGGACCCTGTGACGAATGCGGATGGCATATACGTACATTTTATTTTCGTTCTTTTCTGGTGTGATTGATTGATGGGACTGCGTTGATTCTTATCAATGCAAGAAAAAAAACCTATATTTGATGTTGTTGGAATAAATTTTAAAAAGTGTTATTACAAAGTCGTTTCCTTTTGTTTTGCATAGTGATATTCAGTTAGAATATCCTGCACCTCATTCGACGAGGCAAGGGCCGAGATCCCTTCACCGGGAGTGACCCCTTGGGCAGAAGTTTACGTCAGGGTTATAACTTCAATATAGTCGATTACAAGTTGCTTTGCATCGAGGTATTCAGTTGGAATATCCTGCAACTCATTCCATGAGGAAAGTGCCGAGATCCCTTCACCTGGAGTGACTTCTTTAGCAAAAGGTTTTTGCCACTATATTTTTATAAAAAGCTATCAGTTTCCTTCAACGAGATCAAGTTCATTACGTTAAAGGTTTTTCACCAAAAACCAGCCGTAGCCCTCCATCATGTCTTATGGATGGTCAGTAGTATTCAAGCTATGTTTGTTTGGCCAAAGTCAAGGTATAGTGTTTGGTAGTTGCTGGGTATTCATCTGTTGCGTAGATAGATGCGTTAGTTTGGGACAGTCGTATTACCTTGTTGGCCGAAGTCAAGGGTATGTACGGGTGGGTTCAAATTAACCTGGATAATGACGGGTAGAACTTGGCATGCGACTTATGATGGGTTGGCCAAAGTCAAGATCATAAGAGCATGGGGCAAAAATCATATCGGGAGTTTCAAACATACAGGAAACTTGCTAGGCATGCGCATACCTTCTGGAGTGTGATAACTTGAGTGGCTTCCATCAAGTTATCATGCGATGATAGTTGGATCCCGATTCTCACTGATGAGTTAGTTTACTCTTGGGGTGATCCCGACTAATTCTTCTTTCAGGTTTGGAAGAGAATTTGAGATTACAGTGGAAGGTTTCCTGATTAAATAAAGTGATAACCATTCTGATCTAGGTTAGAGTGCACAGAGAGTATTTCTTTTCTCTCTCTCTCTTTGGCAGCGACCTTTGACCGACCCTAGACTATGACTCAATGACCAAGTTGACCGAACCTTCTTAATATAATGGCTTTTGGATTGTCTAAAGTTGCATAAGTCATTGCCGCTCCTTCTTTTACCCTTTGCATTTCTCAGAATACCCCGTATTACTACGGATATCCATTTCTATTGGATAGATCCATCGTATGCTTATATACGAACTCGAAGGGACTTCTTCGAGGATGGATCCAGGTTCAGGAGAAATAGAATAATGTATTATTCAGTTGTCTTTTATTATCGTCTTCTCTCAGGTTGCGAGGGCTCCTTAGTTTAGGAGAGTACACCTATTACGCTTATTGGATAGTCTTCTTCCAAACCATAGGCTGGTGCCGAAAGGTAGGGAAGGAAGAAAACCAATTAGCCTAAGTAGGGTGTGCAGAAGGTAATATGTAAAGACAGGATAAAGGGATTAGAAAGAGGGCAAAGTAAATTGCGACAGTAATTTTTCACGACCAAACCGCGTACTTCATCGCCACTCCTATTTCCCCTTTGCTTTTTCCCTAGTTCGGGAGAAATAGAATAAGGTATTATTCAGTTTTCTTTTATCATCACCTTCTCTTAAGTTGCGAGTACTCCTTGGTTTAGGAGGGTACACCTATTATGCTTACTGGATAGTCTTCTTCCAAACCATAGGCTGGTGCCGAACGGTAGGGAAAGAAGAAAACTATTTAGCCTAACGATGGTGTACAGAACATAATGAATAAAGACAAATAAAGGGATTTGGAGAGATGGCAACATGATATACGGTTAAAGTCATGAATTGGATTATGGAAGAAGCATTACTAGGAATACCAGGATACCCCTACGAAACATTTTCATGTTTTAGTGCATTGTTAAAGGAAAACTGATTTCCCGATTAGATACTTACTCCAGGGTATGTATTTACCAGGTTTTATTCTCATATCTGTATGGTATTACAGATGATGAGTGTGAGTAGGTTATTGGGAATAAGGTGATCATCCTTATTATATCGGAATTCGTTGTAATTGTTGATATTTGAGGAAGTCGCCTGAGTTTTTTCCAGACGACATGTATTTGGTTTTGAATATCCGTTGTTGTGCACCAATTTCAAAATGATATATCTGTACGTTTATTTTTATATAGTGAGATATAACTTTTTGAGATTATGTCCGTGACATTTACCTATATCAGATACGATTGGGTAAGGAGCATTGAACAACGGAGTAGTTCTTAACCATAAGTACTGTTTTCAACCTACGATGCACAGGTTATGAGTTACTCAACTCAACGGACTTATACAGAGTATTGCATGTTGTCCAGTGTCCGTCAGGACAAAGGGGTAGGTCCTCATAATATGTTCTGTTTACTTATGACTTCTCTAGTTTTTAGACAAGTGTTTCGTAGAAATACAATGTCTAAGTTTTGAGAAGTTGTGGGTATAGGAATAAAGTAGAGAACCAGGTGTCGCAAGTATCAGGATTCTTCAAAGAAATCGAAGATATAGATTCTTGTGATTTGTGTTCAGATGAAAGTAATGGTTTTGAGAAACATGTTTCTCTTTCAGGTTACTCACAATTGGATGGATTCCTAAATTAAGTAATGCTGATTAGCCTCTCTTCATTAAGTTGATATGCACTGGAGACAGCTGCATGATTTGAATCTGGTTCCAATTAAATAAGTGCCAAAGTTTCTATATTGCATATAGAATGCTTCATATCTTAACGATGTTAAGGTAAGGGGAGTTGTCCAGCTTATGCTTAAAACCAGACACTGGAAAACTCAAGGCACGTTTTTGTAATGGCTGTTTGTGGGTTAACCCTGGCTTTGACGAGGGTTAACATTTCTACCATCTGGAAAATCAATAGTGATGTTGTTCTTGACTGCCACAGTTTTTGTAAAATGGATTTTTTCAGAAAATAGTAGTGGGAGTATGGTAGAACAGGAAGAGATTCCAGAACCGCAAACGATTACGGAAAATTTAATAGGACCTATATATTCAATCAGTTTTAACATTCCAATAGCCACTCCGCAGACATGGTGGGTAACCTCAGACACCCGAGAGGTACTCCGGTAGCCTCAAGGACGGTGACAGGGAGGTTCTTGTTTACCCAGACTTGACACTACTGTTGTTCCAGACTATGAGACCCGGCAGGAAGATATGTATAGCGTCATTCTAAACTAGCTTTAGAAGTATACGTATATATTATTCTGCCAGAGGGTTGTCGTTGTCAGTGGGAGCAGCGGAAGCATAGTGGGAAAGTAGCTTATGTCTATTTATAGGATTGAGCAGATATAGCGAAGATAAGATCATCTAATTTTGATGTAACAGTCATGGCTTTGACTTCATCAGAATAGGGGATGGATCTGTTAAGAAGGTAGTAGGGTGTGATGTCCTGGTATTTGGATGACATACACAGAGTAGGAAGTAAAATTCCTATACTATGATCGGTTATACTTTGGTCGTCACACAGTTTTTTCTCCACAAAAGTTATGGATATAATATCAGATATTTTGGTTTCTAGATCTATGGTTTTAGATCAAGATTTGGATAGTTTCCCAATGTGGGTACTTTGACAGTATTCTAAAGGTATTTAGAATAGATGACTCATGGCATGGTGGTGTACCTACAGATGATGCAGTCACCCTCTCTAAAGGTGTCTTATAGACTGAAGGGGAGAGGGATGTACATGATTGGCAGATCACTTGCTTAGGCAATTGAGTCAATCTTGAGATGTCAAGTACCACACCAGATGTTGTTTTTGCACTAGATGCGATAAGTTTATATTAATCCAATCCTAAAGAAACATAAGGAAACGGTTTTAGAACATGAATGGATGTTCTATAGATTTGATAATGGCAGCCTCCTTGTGGAGACGGTTATCATTCCAGGCTTCCAAGGTGACATGGATGACAGAGTGATTGTCAGAATTATAGTTTTTCCTCTGACGAGGGACATTATTATGGACAGGTGGTCCAAGAGGATACTGTGGGAGGCATGGTGTTGAATACTGATTATGTTCAGTTATCAATAAAATCTAAGAAGTTTGGATTTGGATTTCATTTATGAACTATGTCCCATCAAATATTCAAACATATTCTAAGACAGGTATTACTCGATTCAGGATATAGCTTTCTCCGCGAACTTGAGATTAAGAGAGACATAGAAAGAAACATCAGGGCGGATCCACTCACTGAGGCTATTTCTCGAACACAAGAGTTTTACAAACTAGCTTTGTGAAACTGATTAGTAGAGGAGTTGGGTGTTCGGTATCACACGGGCTGTGAGTATGGGACATCACAATAATTAGCCTTAAGTGCAAGTGGGAAATTGTTGGAAATAGTGCCCTCAAAGTCAATTATTGGATCGCAGGTACATGATTGCAATGATTGAGGCAGGACCTATACCGATATGACAGTCTTGCTCGAGATGATAGTATGCGATCTGGTTTGACTTTATCATCGTATACATGTTTTAGTTCACTATTGCATGATGATAGAGCCCATAGGATTCTTGCTTGACTGCCAGCAGTATGATAGCGATCATATACGTGGGAGCTGGGGTTTGTAAGCACATCCTTAAAGTGTCCCTAGTCGTGGGAGTTTCGAGACAGGGCATCGATACTCCAGAGTAGACTAGTGTATAAAGTCGAGACCCCGACGAGGGGCGGTGGCCGGTCTCACAAGCCACTGGTGTGAGTTGGTTCACCTAAGATTTATACAGGTGCTCATTGGGTTATGATTACACCGGACAGGACTCGCCGAGAACATGCTAGTTGGTATTATACATATCGTCAGATAGCAGTTCCTAGGTGACATGTGTACAGGTTAGTTTGTTGACCTGAGATCGTCATTTGTCTCGTATGAGTTCCCACTGTGCTTTGATTTCTACCCTACCACGCTCAAAGGAGACGTGCAAACAAGTATTTTTTGGGTTCAGTCCCGAGCCACATGGAAGCAGTGAGCGGATCGTCAGGGATTCGTCTCTCCCGGTATTGCGGGTTGATTTTGCACAGTGCAGGGGTGGCCATCACTAGAAATCCTCGGCCGAGGTAGTGGAGAATTACTGATTTGGATCAGTAGTTTCTCAGGTGGTGATGGGATTCATGCCGACACGATTTATCGCGTTATTAGGGGTCTGACTTTATCCACCCCCTAGACTCGATATGCGATACTCTTTAGACGAACGGACCGGACTGTACGGATATTGTCGCTGTCAGGCTCAGTAAGGTTTATGGATGAGTTCGCTCGTCAGCTTCCCTTCCAATCAATACATAGGCAACCGTTACGTACATCTTGTACCTCTGACGTGCTAGTGGTTATACCCAGTGCCAGTGTGTTGATGAGTCATTAGAGTCCCCCACAGACTGTTTCCCAAGTTGGGCGAAACGTTGTAGAGGCCGTATGGCTTTATGGCAGGGTTCGGAAAATGCACGTGCGTTTTCGCACATGTCAATTTTCGGGCAGATAATACTGGTAGGCTTTGGTTTAAGCTGGATCCCAGTATTATACTGTGTAGATATAATATCTTTATCTCAGTTGCATTTGTATTCGGTCGTAATACAAATGCGGGTATGTTTATACTGTTACGGGGTTATCCTGAAATTCGTTTCGAGATCGCTTTTGGAAGTTGCCAGTTTCCAGTTTTCTATCGGCCGTATTTAACATTCGGTTAAATACGGATTTATCTTTTCTTGTGGTGAGTCATTGTGTGGAACGTTCTAGATGGTTCTAGGAGCGGTGACTAGGTTCATGAATCATTCATAGCATTAATTGAAATGGTGACTAGGTTTAAGAGTCATAATTTATGCATTAATGGTTTCTAGTGAGTCATTCTTTTCTTTAGTGTTATGATAAGTATGAATTCTTATGGTCACCAAAACCTAGCTCTTACACTCACCTCCCTCCTCATTCTAAAGTGGCCGGCCTATTTATGGTTGCCCCCTTGATTGTTTTTACACACTATCTCACTTTGTGAAAATGACATGAATTATTTGCTAAGTTTCCAAGCTCATTTTTCATCACCCGATCCAAAAGGCAACTTCATTAACCGTTTGTCCATTGCTTTAGACGTAACGAGACAAAGTGTTCAACTCATTCTCTACATCATCTTGGTCATCTCTTTTAGCAAACATGACAATCGAGTTGCCTCGGTTCAGAGGCGGGAGCCCGTTTAAAGATCCGTCGACGTGGTGCCACCTAGACGAGAAGACTGGAGATTCAGGAGATTGGAGCAGCCGCAATAAAGTGTGGGATGATGGTTGAAGACGGAAGGACTCGGATCATTCGGTATAACATTTCTACCCACTTTGTAGTTTGTTAGTTTAGCTTTAATGGCAGATCCGGGTTATAGTATGCGATTGCGCCAGTTGTAAAAGTTTTTGTTCCGCATTTGGTGTCCGTTAGACGGCCGGGGTGCTACCGTGGACTTACAGTGGTATCAGAGCCTCACCATTAAGCTTTACTAACTTGTGCTAACGCATTTAAAATATCGATCGAACGAAATTTCGAAAACTGCAATTTTCTGGGTTAAAGTTTCTTTCGATTTTTAAAAGGGTCTAAAAGTTATTTTGCATATCACAGAAAAGAGAGCAGGCTTTTTTAAGAATTCTGGTGAAATTTGGTCAACTGAAGCTTCCAAAGCGCCGCGGAACCACTGCGCAAACCCTAGTTTGGCCGCGGTTCCGCCGCCGTTTTGGAGCTACAGTAAACCATTTTTCTACAGTAGGTTCTTCTTGTAAAATTGTTGTTTATGGAATATTTCTTTTGGGCCCAAATTTTATTACTGTACAACAGATGTACGTGGGGCCCACTTCGGGAAGTTTTGTCGATCGAAATTTTAAACTTGTTAGTATACAGTACTTATTTTATATCTCCGACCGGGAATGTCATTCGAGCGGTAAATTGCGTCTAATTGCTATAGTTCTTTTAGACGGATTTGCGAACGTGACATTCGCGTTGATGTTCTGTGTTGTACTGTGATGTTGCGGATTTGTCGTGGTGGATAGCAGGGTGTAATGATAGTGCAGTTTGGATTTATTTGTACATTTAATTTTGCGGGGAGAGCGTCCAACATGTGGACTGCCGTCACTGCCTGTTGTATAATATTCTTTTGCGGGTTGAGGTCGATGTACCCGTTGTACATATTTTATTTTCTATACTAGGTTTACCTCGCGACGGGGTGCACGGATAGCCGGGTTCTGGAGGGCATCGGGTCCGTATCTCATGTCTTTGAGAGGCTGAGGGACCTCACTCTAGAATTGGCAGACTATTCGCTGCACTAGTAAGGGGTACAGGTTCACCGAAGGAGGGGTGCTCAAGTTTCCGGATTCCGTGAAGTGCCGGGTGGTCCATTCATTTTTTTGTAGGGGGCTTCCTCGCTTCAGGTTTTGGTGGATAACTTTCCGCACCCGTAGGGGTCTAGGTTTCATTGCACAGGCTATCCACACGACCAGGGGAACGTCGGGTTTCAGTAGCGGTTCTGTGAAACCCGGGGATACCAGATTATCTGTATTGTTCTGTGATGCTTATTACTTTTCTGTAATGTTGCATATTATCACGCCCGGAGCGATTATTGTATATTGGTATATATACTATTAGATGTTGTATATCCTTTACACCCGCGCTAGTCCATCCCCCGCTCTGTCGTTAGTTAAGTAACCTAACGGGTGATGACGGGACCTTGTGACGAATGCGGATGGCATATATGTACATTTTATTTTCGTTCTTTTCTGGTGTGATTGATTGATGGGACTGCGTTGATTCTTATCAATGCAAGAAAAACAAACCAATATTTGATGTTGTTGGAACACATTTTAAAAAGTGTTATTACAAAGACGTTTCCTTTTGTTTTGCATAGTGATATTCAGTTAGAATATCCTGCACCTCATTCGACGAGGCGAGGGCCGAGATCCCTTGCTCATGGCTTTGAGACGTTTCCTTTTGTTTTGAGTTGATTCTTGTGTGTATGGTTATTGCTTTGGGTTTCCTATCGCAAAGAGAAGAAAAGAAAAGAAAACAAAAGAAAGGAAAAAGAAAACATTAGAATAATGCTGGATGTGCAAGTGAGAGAAGAGAAGAGAGAAGGTGAGGGGTCAACCTTGACCATGGCTTATTCTCCCTTCATTATTTCCACCTTCATTTCTCCCTCTTCTTCCTAATGGCAGCCCCATCTCCCTCCTCCACAAATTACCTCACTTCATCACCAAAACAAACCCAAAACCATATCTCTTCTTCACAAAAAATGTGCACAAGCTCTCAAGCTACCCTTTGGACCAAGAAAGTTTGAGTTTTGGCACTGTAGAGGATTCATGAGTGCAAAATGAGATAATTATTCCATCATTAGTGTAGAATTTCCATTTCCTTTAGCATCCATGTTAAATTAGAATCGATATTGTGTGGATTTGGGAACTTTGAAAACGTTAAGTTGAGGATTAGGGTTTGAGTTGAACCCAAAGGTGAAAGTAAGCTTAGTAGAGGCTATACAACCTCTGTGGTGATTGATTGGAGACCCAAACTAGAGACTAGAACCCCTATTAGCGAACTTAGAAACCCGATATCGGAAGAATTGTGGATTCTGTGAGTGTATATTGAAATCTGCTAACACCCAGGTGACCTGAAAATTATTTAGCAAAGACAGTGATACATGCAGGCGACCTAGGACCCCCCACTGAAACCCTAGCCCCTAACCCTCTAACTAGGCCGCAAATAAATTCCTTCTGGCAGAAATTGGCGGCCAGAGCAGTGTGGAATTGATTCGTATTTGTTCTGTGGCTTTATCTCCAGTAAACCAGACCCTTGGCATATGCAAAATTGGCTGATTTCACCTAAGGTAAAATCTGGGACCATTTTCAAGCGTTGCTGTTTTGATTCGAGGTTTCGTTTCTCGTATTTTGAATTCTGGATTGTTGTATTTGCGTTTTACCTCGATCACTTGACGTTTGTACGACGATATCGAGGGTTGGTGGTGGTTTTGAAGGCGTGGTCTATAGGTTCTAACCTATAGGCCTTTAGCGTATCGTTTTGGTTTTCCGATGTGATTTTAACACGCATTTGCGATTTAATTATATGTGTAGGTACCCCACGTGATGTCGAGATGTTGAATATGAAGATGGAGACATCGGCATCGGCACCAAGAAGCAAGGTGAGTAGATTTATATTTACGGGGAAAGTCGTGTGGATGGCATATAGCACCCCCGCAAAGTTGTGAGAAAAGAATGGGATATGATATATATACTTTTATAAGTTAGGGTGTGATATGAACCTTAGCAAGAAAGCTTTAGGAGATTAGGGGTTAGGGTTAGCGAGAATTGAAGACATGACTCTAGTCGATTTCTTAGTCCCGAAAACCCTAGAGTAAAGACTTGCATACACGCACATACACATACTCACATGCATTGATATCCTTGTGCATATTTGGGACATATTTATATTGGTATATTCATATGCTTGGATGACGAGAATGTTATATGATACTTGGGTATGAGTCGATTTGATCGGGCATGATGCCGTGAGATATTTAATGCGCAACCGAGATATGCCATGATGTTATAGCAGGTCGTTGGGCGACGATACTATGTTGGTAATAAATTTATGATAGTTGACATATGATCGAGATATGAGATAAGATATGTTAAGATATTTATAATGGATCGCTTGGGCGATGTATACTCCTATATGATGATAAGTGTTGATGACATCAGAATGTATGAGGCTGGAGATCAGTAGCCAGATCTTGATTATGTTGATGATATTAGTATTGTACTAGACTTAGGTCAGTACCCCCTGTTCACGATATGTGATGATAAGGATATCAGATGAGTAATGAGATAAATGTTATATTTGACCCGTACCCAGATTTGGGATGCCGTACGATAGATTTACCGTACGAGAGATAGTTATGAGGATAGATCCGCACACTTGACTCGAGGACGTCATATTATTTATTGTATCGTACGTGATACTTTTGAGGCGAGATCACCGACTACTAGGTATATATATATAGATTGACTCAGACTTAGGCGGATTCCCTTACCCTTTTGACTGGGCTCGAGTCATACTCATTTTCAAAAGTGGGGAGTCATGGGTATGTTTATATACCAAACTGTATGACTCATATATTGGGTAGGTATATTTTCAGTGTTGCTGTTACTACATCACTTTCTGTATATTCATGATGTTTTATCGCATGGCATGCTTGTACATATGTCATCTGTAATTATCATGGAACCCTACTGTCAGGACACCAGCATCATTACTGATGATGCGTATGCTCCACGTACAATTGCTTTCCGACTCACACACATCATCATCGGTAATTTCCATGTTACGTACACTTTAGAGAATATTATTTCATTGACATAGCTTCTTAGCTGATAGTTTCGATATGGTATTAGTGTACTTGCTTTATATGCCAGTTTAGACATTGCACTTATTACTTGCAAATCCATGCATATTAATATTCACTCTTTACTTGCTATTGATGATTGGATTTTGGATTTTCATGAGATTTTCTGGATTTGGAAACCGCATGTGAAAGTTTTATAAAACTGATGTGTTATTTTAAAGAGAAAAATGTGGTTTTCCTTGATATGATGAGTATTGTCCACCATGATGTTTTCTCGGTTATGAGATGGATTTCGAAACCCGATTCGAGGAGACGTAGGAACCGTCTCGGGTACATGGTGGACCCGGTATGGTACCCCGGGGCGAGATTGTTTTCCATGGAGGATGATGAGCCTGGCAGGGGCAGACTGCCTACCGGTGATAACATTTGGACCTGGAGGTAATCCGGAGGATACCAACTGGAGTCACGGGATGGATATAGGCCGATCCGTACTGCCGGATCCCACGGGCCGATCCCGCAGATGATACGGAGCCTAAGATATATAAGGATTTACGTGCAGATACTGGGCACAGGTTTCATGATGTTTTCGAGTATCGATGCTGGACACTCAGGTTCCATGATTTTGATGTGTCGCGAGAGACACACGTTGATTTATTTCCTCATACTTTCATGTATATGCTTTTATGACTTTTACATGAATGATATTGTTATGTCATTGGTTGACACGTGGATGAGATCCACATGCATACAGGCATTGATTACATAATTGGATGATATCCACATACTTATAGTGTAATGTTTTAGAAATCGTTTTGCGAATTTTCCGTTTTAGGGTAAAATAGTCGGTGTTTTCCGTTTTAAACCGATTGTAATCAAACTTCTGTATAGACTTGTCGGCACCTAGTTTAGCTAGAATAAAACTAGTGCGCAGACTTTGGGGGTCAATGGGAGGTTTTGGTTCACATAGAATTTTTCCCTAATTAAATATTATTTTAATATTTATTTGTGCACTTTATTAGTGGTAATTACTTTTTGGCTTGGGTTAATTACTACTAATATGGTTTTATACTAATCTAATCACTAGAATTAGTTTAGAATCTTCACTTCTAATATCTAGATATTTGTGGCAAAAGAATTTTTTAAAGAATAGAAAAGAAAGAAAATGTGTCATTTTTGCATTAATTAGCATTTATTATGTTTTTCTTCTAGAAATTGCTACACAATTCCAAACCTCCTCATTTTTCTCTTGGTTTGGCCGACCACCCCCCCTTGGCTGTCCTCTCATTTCCTCACCCCAATTTCATCTCTTATAGCTTCACAAAATCATAAAAAAAAGTCCTAAATAAATCCCACAAATTCATAATTAAATCAATACCCATTTTTCTTCAACCTTAATCTTGCTCGAATATTCAAGAAAGACATCAGTTTGGAGGGTTAAATTTTGGAGTTTGTTGCTAATTTGAGGTATAAAATTCTAACCCTAATCTTTAATTGTGGTGTTAATACTTTAAGCTATCATATAAGATATTTAATTAAAGCTTGTAATTGCATATTTAGAATTTCTAGCAAGAGTTTTTGTTGATTAAGTTAGGATTTTGTTTAGTGAATGGTTAACTATGAAGTTTTGACAAATGAAAACTTAACCTAGTTACTAGATTCGTTATATGATATTTTCCTAATTACCTAATTAAGCTAATTAGCAAACTAAAGTTTTACTAATCCTATTTGAGTGAAATCTAAAATTATAGTAAATGTTTAAATGGTTTAATCTTGCTAATTAGTGATGTTTGTAAATGCTAATTTGGTAAAAACTTGTAGTTTGGTACTAAAATGATATATGTTGCTTTCTAGATTTCGGTAAGTTTTAGGCGTGGGTTTCTTTTAACGTTGCCACGTTAATTATATTGATTCCACGTTTATTAGTGTGTTGTGAATGCGTGATCGGTACGATCAGGGTCTAGGCTTGATGGTTGTGTCGCTTTGAGTTCCTAGTTAGGGTCGTGCCGATGTCGTTCGTGTCTTTGAGTAGCTTTTGCTCTTGAGTTAGTTTCGTAGTGTCGCTATGCGCGTTAGCCACTTGACGAACACTTGAGAGTATGTTTGGAGTTGGTGCGTCGGTCAAACATAGTTGGTACGTGTTATTGGTCGATTGCTAATATAGACTTGTTATATTGTTATATGCTTTCAGGATCGCAGGCGGGGACTTCGGGTGCTGCGAACAGGGGAAAGCGAGTGGTAGGCTTTACTTAGCCAGGAGCGTTAGTGAGTAGATTTAATATCTACAGGGGGATCGCCCGCATGGCGTTATGCGTCTGGGCTAGAGATGTTATAATAATTTCGCATATTCTATTTCATATATAGAACTGTGCATACACCTTATTGCTTAGTTACTTTTTGTGCTAGGACTAGTACCTTTAGGACACTGCACTATTATTGATGGCTCATGTTGCACGAGCACTGATTGTAAGCCACACACACCATCAATAATTGCCATGGCACGCACAACACACATACCTATATGATATTGTTTGGTTAGGGACATTGAGACATTGATTCATATTTCTTTATGCATATGACATATAGCATACTTGCATACCTACCTGCTTACACATATGCCTTGACATGCTTACATTCTAGTTACCTGTATACCTATAGAGTATTGTACCATTAGCGATTGGTACACACACATATAATGACATAGCAACTTGTATACCTTGCATACATACTTCACTTATACCGGAGGCTATACTTCATCATTACTGATAGGTAGATACATATACCTTACTATACCTTTATGTTTACACATATATCTAGCTAAAGCTACATGTTTACCTTATTTGATGTTATATAGAATTGGAGAAATTAGAAACCGCATGATATATTATATTAACTTGTTGTAGTTAAATAGCGGCTTTTCATTTATATGCTTACATTACAGTTTTATGTTGCATATATTATATTCATGGATTTTCTCATTGAGATATGGATTTTTCATGATGTTTTCTGGATTTGAGGACGGTGGAGTTTCATGAAATTATGCATTATTTGAAAAACATGGTTTCTCTTGATATGATATTTCGGCATCAACCATGAGATTTATCGGTTCTGATATATATATATATATATATATATATATATATATATATATATATATATATATATCCCCCACGCGAGGAAAGGAGGGAGCCATGTGCAGGTACATGGTGGGGCCCGGAGATACCCCCAGGCAAGATTCGTGGAATAGACGATAAGTTGTGGGGGAACCATACCATCCGGTGACAGTACCTATGACTCGGCGGTTATCGTGGGGATATCGACGGGAGTCATGTACGTATGGATACGTAGAGAGGCGAGGGTCAGAGCTAGGCACTCGAGCTTTCTGTATAGCGTATGATACGTACCTATCAGGGTGCCAGTCGTAGTGACAGCACCTGATAGATCAGCATTTTTGTGTCGATGCTTGACACATTGGTTTCATGATATTTTTACTCCTAGGTATATATAACAGTGGAATGGGACGCTGTTATATATGCATATATATATATATATATATATATATATGTATGTATGTATATATATTAGTGGAATGGGACGCTAATATATATGTATACATATAAATTCATATACTTCATCATAATTATTCATGCAAATATACTTAGGATATATGAGATTCACTTGATATTGGATATGGGATATAGGAGATTCATTTGAGATTGGATACAGGATATATATGAGATTGCTAATTTTGTACATTCAGGATATATGAGATTTACTTGATATTGTACATTCAGGGTTTGTGAGACTTACATGATATGAGAGCTAATTTGGGAGCAGATTTGAGGAATTGGGATTTGGATTGTCTTGATGGACTTTTGTCCTACCTGTAAGTACACGGTAGTGCCCCGGCCGTCTAACAGACGCCAAATGCGGAACAAAAACTTTTTGACTGGCGCTTTCGTATACAATAACCCGGATCTGCCATTAAAGCTAAACTAACAAACTACTAAGTGGGTAGAAATGTTATACCGAACGATCCGAGTCCTTCGGTCTTCAACCATCATCCCACGCTTTGTTGCGGCTGCTCCGATCTCCTGAATCTCCAGTCTTCTTGTCCAGGTGGCACCACGTCGACGGATCTTTAAACGGGCTCCCGCCTCTGAACCGAGGCAACTCGATCATCAAGTTTACTAAAAGAGATGACCAAGATTGATGTAGAGAATGAGTAGAACACTTTGTCTTGTTACATCCAAAGCTATGGATGAACGATTAATGAAGTTGCCTTTTTGGATCGGGTGAAATGAGAAATGAGACTATCTAATTTCCATGAATCCAAAACTATAATTTTTTCCAAATTAACAACCATATTTCCAATCAAGAGGGGCCGACCACATATTTGAAGAGGTGGGGTGAGTGTAGGAGAAGGAGAGGAGGTGACCATAAGATATGATACTTATCATAACTCATAAATGAAAGAATGAATCACTAAAAACATTAAATGCTAACCAATGATCATAAACCTAGTCACCTTAACACATCATCACACATTTAATGCTAACTATGAATCATCAAGCCTTGTCACCAATCAAGAATATTCTAGAACCTTCCACACTCATCAAGAAAAGATAAATCCGTCTTTAACCGAATGTTAAAGTCGGGTGATAGAAAACTAGAAACTGGCAACTTCCAAAAGCGATCCTGAAACGAATTTCAGGATAACCCCATAATGGTATAAACATACCCGCATTTGTATTACGACCGAATACAAATGCAACGGAGACAAAGATATTATATCTACACAGTATAATACTCGGATCCGGCTTAAACCAAAGCCTACCAGTATTATCTGCCCGAAATATGACACGTGCGTAAACGCACGTGCATTTTCCGAACACTGCCATAAAACCATATGGCTTCTACAACGTTTCGCCCGAACTTGGGAAAGTGTCTGTAGGGGACTCTAATGACTCATCAACACACTGGCACTGGGTATAACCAATAGCACGTCAGAGGTACTGGCTGTACGTAACGGTTGCCTATGTATTGATTGGAAGGGAAGCTGACGAGCGAACTCATCCAGAAACCCTACTGAGCCTAACAGTGACAATATACATACAGCCCGGTCCGTTCGTCTATGAGTATCGTATATCGGCCTAGGGGGCTGGTAACGTCAGACCCCCAATAGCGGTATAAGTCGTGTCAGAGAGTAACCCAGAACACCCTGAGATACTACTGGAGTACCTACCAGTAAATCTCCTGCCTCGGCCGAGGGCTTTGTGTAATGGCTCTCCTAGACACAGCGCGATCCCACCCCAATACCGGGAGAGACGAATCCCCTGCCGATCCGCTCACTTGCCTCCATGTGGCTCGGGACTGTACCCAAAAAAGACCTGTTTGCACGACTCCTTTGAGCCGTGGTAGGGTAGAAATCAAAGCGCAGTGGGAACTCACACGAGACAAATGATGACCTCAGGTCGATGAACTAACCTGTACTCATGTCACCAGGGAACTGCTATCTGACGCTAGGTATAATACCAACTAGCAGGTTCCCGGGGAGTCCTGTCCGGTGTACTCATATCCCAATGAGCACCTGTATACATCTTAGGTGATCCAACTGACACCAGTGGCTTGTGAGACCGGCCACCGCCCCTCGTCGGGGTCTCGACTGTATACACTAGTCTACTATGGAGTATCGATGCCCTGTCTCGAAACTCCCATGACTAGGGACACTTTAAGGATGTGCTTACAGACCCCAGCTCCCACGTATATGATCGCTATCATACTGCTGGCAGTCAAGCAAGAATCCTATGGGCTCTATCAACATGCAATTGCAAACTAAATCATGTATACGATGATAAAGACAAACCAGATAGCATACTATCATCTCAAGCAAGACTGTCATTTCGGTATAGGTCCTGCCTCAATCATAGCAATCGCGTACCTGCGATCCAATAATTGACTTTGAGGGCACTATATCCAAAAATCTCCCACTTGCACTTAAGGCTAATTATTGCGATGTCGCAAACTCACAGCCGGTGTGATACCGAATATCCAACTCCTCTACTAATCAGTTTCACAAATCCCGTTTGTAAAACTATTGTGTTCGAGAAATAGCCTCAGTGAGTGGATCCGCCCTGATGTTTCTTTCTGTGTCTCTCTTAATCTCAAGTTCACGGAGAATGCCATCTCCCGATTTGAGTAATAGGTGTCTTAGAATATGTCTGGATATCTGATAGGACCTAGTTCATAAATGAACTCCAAATCCAAAATTCTTAGACTATATCGATAACTGAACCTAATCAGTATCCAGCACCATGCCTCCCACAGTATCCTCTTAGACCAACTGTCCATAATACCGTCCCTCGTCAGAGGGAAAAACTATAACTCTGACAATCACTCTGTCATTCATGTCACCTTTGAAGCCTGAAATGATAACCGTCTCCCGAAGGAGGCTGCCGTCATCAAATCCATAGAACATTCACTTATGTTCTAAAATTGCTTCCTTATGTTTCTCCAGGATTGGATTAATATAAACTTATCGCATTTAGTACAAAAACAACATCTGGTGTGGTACTTGACTTCTCACGATTGACTCAATTGCCTAAGCAAGTGATCTGCCAATCATGCACATCCCTCTCCCCTTTAGTCTGTAAGACACCTTTAGAGAGGGTGACTCCATCACCTGCAGGTACACCACCATGCCAGGAGTCATCTATTCTAAAATACTATTAGAATACTGTCAAAGTACCCACATTGAGAAACTACCCAAATATAGATCTAATACCATAGATCTAGTAACCAGAATGTCAGATATTATATCCATATCCCTTATGAAGAAACAACTGTGTGACGACCAAAGTACAGCCGATCGTAGTATAGGAATTTTACTTCCTACTCTGTGTATGTCATCCAAATACTACGATCGGGCTGTACTTTGGTCGTCGATCTTCTGATCTTTGGCCTCTAGGGCATACATATAACTAACAATCTCCCACAGGAGTGTGAGCGGGCTTGCTCGTCGATCTTCTGATCGCTCAATACCCGGGTGGCCATTACGTTTAGCAGACCGCTTGCGGCTTGTGGGTGTTTGATATGATCATCATCTGCTGCCGGCGTATTGACGAGTCTTTAGAGTCCTACACAGAGGTTTCCTGGCTCAAGCGAAACGAAATAGGAGCGTATATGAGATATGTGCTGGACTGAGAATAATGCGTGTATGTGATACCGTATTCCATTCTCGCAATGGATGTATCGATTGGTTATATGCGATGTAACCTAGTTATCGAATCAAGGATTGATTCGATAAGCCGATACATAGGATACTAGTCGGTTATATGCGATATGACCGGATCGTTAAATCAAGTGTTGATTTAATGATTTAATGTATAATTATATATTTGATATAGTACTTTGCATTAAATAGTATTGGTTCACTTTAAATGGATTCACTCACTTGTATTGCACATTGTATATATGATATATTTTGTGCACATGATTGTATCATGTTTGATGATACATTCTTGCTTGGTTTCGTGTAAAGTATTGAACCATGGTTAGTGAGTGGTTAGGGTATCATTTCATTTGCTTATTCATTTATTTATTTATTTATTTTATTTTTTTCATTTGAAAAGAAAAGGAGAAAGATAAATGGTGAACTTATTTTGTTTTTAGTTGAAGCTTCTTGAAACCTTGACTAAGTCCACCATTCTTGTCTTTTCTATAACCCTAACCACTCATCTAAACCTTGGTTAAATCTCTACACTAAACCATGGTTGAAGTCATGATAAGTATTGATTTATTTATCAAATAATTAATAACTTATCATATCTTCTTCTTCTTCTTCATCTTCTTCAACATGAAGAAAAGCTTTCTACTTCAATTGCAACTAGCCAAATCAAGTGAGAAATCCAAATCTAAAGTCTACCCACTTCCTATTTCTTCATCCTCTACTACTTGCCATGTACTAGAGTGTGTTGTCTTCACAAGTTTCTTGACTTAGCGAAGGCGGAGCTCGTTCTTGTGATGCCTCGACGTAGATCATCTTCGGCATCGAACCGACGATCAAGCCCGCCCAATTCTCCGACGAAGCCGACGCTAGAGCCCGGATTTTGATTTGGACAGCGGATAGGACTTCATTGCGGAGCCGTAGAGGTGGTGGACCGGATCTACAAAGGTTGTATATCCGTTCCCTTAGTTAAAATGTTAACTAGTTTGCTTGTTTCGCCTAAATATCTAGTAAACGATCCGTAGTCGGGTTTGTAGGCACCCGTAAAATTTGATTTGTGCATGTTTGATCACTTGTGAGACTTCACTAGAGTGCCTAGGAACCCTACAGTGGTATCAGAGCCTAGCTAGAGCCTTAGGCGAAGTCCAGACGGAATTTGAAGCCCGAACGAACCCGAAACCAACCCGGAAAATGCTCTCTGGACGTTTTCAGAAAACGTGGATTTTTCCAAATTAAAAATTGCTAAAAAATTCAGCAGGGAAAAATAAGAATTACGATGCAAAATTTTTTCGATGAACAGTGTAAACGGCGGCAGAACCCTGGCTTCTGCGGCGGTTCTGCGGCAAGATGGTGACGTCATCCTCCCCTTTTTGCACAGTAATTCATTTTGTCTGATTCTGAGTATTCTGGAAATTTTTAAAAATTTATTCCAGAGTTGGATTTTCTGGAGTTGTTTTAGGGATTCGGTGTTTTGATCGGGATATCAAATTTTGTCTGTGTGGCTTTCCGGATAAATTTTAGAATATGTTAAAAAGTTCAACCGGATATAAATACCCAATTTTTCCCCTGTCGGGAAATTTCCAAGTGTTGGATTTTTCCGTAGTTTAACTACGTTCTAAGTAGTGCAAGTAACGCAATGGACCCTCTAGGAGACAACAAACCTTAACTCGATTATGTGACCGTCTTGAACTGCCCTTTGAACCTTCGGGTTTGGGGCAGTACGGCGTGCCACATGTGAGGCGTTGGCTTGACCCTTCTACGGCTGGACCGTTGGTACTAAGGCACGAACTGAATGTCGTTAGACTTATTTCATGTGTTGAGCTGTATCGGGAAAACTTGGGTGTTCGATTGTTCGATCGAAAAGTTTAGGATTTTCTATTTATCCGGAATGTGATACAATAATTGGAATTCACAAATTGTTATGAGATAACGGAATGAATATTATAAACGTAGCAGTTTAGTCTCACTTGATCGGTTGCCACGGAATTTTGATGTGATCAAAAGTCCGTCGCAATCACGTAGCGTACGCGGATACTCGCCGGGTAAACTTAATAGACAGCCTCACTCCATAGCCCCGGCCAAGTGACTGTAGGAGAACGCCGTCGCTGAAAGCATCCGGTCGGGTGCTCGCGGCAGCGGTGTTCCGCCTTGGTGCACTTCGTCGACGGTAGCGGGGGTGCGGCCGCCTACTAAAGTTTGCGACGAGCATTCGATCAGAATGTCGGGAATCCTGTTGAATTGCCCGGCTTGATATTGAAAAGTGTTTTCAATTTTGAGACTAAAATGCGGGGTTTATAATTGTTAGGCATGCGATGTCTAAGGAATTCATTTGATTGGGCATGCGATGTCTAAAGAGGTTGCGGATTCCAGCTGTTGTAGTTTTACACTTTCTTTTCTGTGACCGTAAGTGTAATATGTGATATCGCCGGTTTCGTTGCTATATGTCAACGACAATTGGGATGCGCATATTTACTTACGTTGATGACATGTGATGTTATGTGTTGCTGGATATGTTATATTGGATCGTCGTGTTCGAATAGCCGGGTTTTTTTTATGTGAGATGAGTGTTTTTCATTTTCATTCATGTAAAAACTTGTATGTAATATTCTTTTATTGGGGCACTTCCAGGTTGCGGAAGTTGTCACCGTTGATGTATATTATTTACTTTTCTGCACTAGGATAGACCCAAGGAGGGGAGCACAAGTAACCGGGTTCTGGGGTCCAGTGGGAGACCAACTCGAGGAGTCGAGTCCGGGTCTCCTAACCCTAGAATTGGTAGGGTTGCTTGCCGCTCTCGTAGGGGTCTAGGGTTGTGGGATTGGCTATTCATCACGACCGTGGAATCCATGTTTTATACTGGCTCGTATTGAAAACACGGACGTCCTAGTATATCCAATATTTCATATGATTCTTCTGATGTGCTTTATCTGTGATGTGATCATGCGATGTTCTGTGACAGGTATTATATATAGTATATATGATATATTATATAGACGTTGCTTATGTTTTACACCCGCGCTAGCCCTGCCCCGCTCTGCCGTTAGTTACCTAACCTAACGGTGCACGAGGGGACATCGAGGCGAATGCGGATGGCATAAGTGTACGTCATATTTATCTATGATGTTTAGGTAATTTAAATGATGGGATATTCATTAATGAGATTAATGAAAGAAAATAAACCTAATTGATGTTGTGGAATCGAATTTCAAAATAAAACAGGTAGCTACGGTTCTTGCTTTGCATCGCGGTGTTCCTTGTAGAACATCCTGCACCTTATTCGATAGGGAAAGGACCGAGATCCCTTCACCGGGAGTGACTCCTTTAGCAATAACTGGCAGATGCTACAACCCTCGGTTTGTCTTTGATCTCTTCTATAGTTTACGCTTTGCACAGTGATATATATGATATATCCTGCACCTCATTCGACGAGGAAAGGGCCGACGATCCCTTCACCGGGAGTGACCCCTTTAGCAAAACTAGAAAAGCCTCAAAAACATTCCATTTAAAAAAAACCATTTGATTCCGCAACGAGATCAAGTTCAGAGCGTTAAAGGTTTTCACAAAAACTAGCCGCAACCCTCCGTCATTTTAGGAAGTAGAGTACTTAGTATTCGTGCTGTGTTTGTTGACCATAGTCAAGGCACAGTGTACGGTAGCTAAGTGATGTCTTCCTACACCGCATATGATGCGATTAGTTAGGACAGTCGCGTGACTTTGTTGACCTTAGTTAAGGGTCATGTGGGTGGGTCTAATTAATCACGAAATGACGGGTAGAACTTGACTAGTACTTATGATTTGTTGACCATAGTTAAGGTCATAGGTGCTAGGGGTAAAAACCTTTATCGGGAGTTTCAAGTGTTGAAACTTGCAATGAGATTGCATACCTTCTATATGATAGTTGGATCCCGATACCCACTGCGAGTAATTGTTACTCCTGCGAGAGTTTTGCACTTTGCAATTAGCCGATCAAGTAGGTGTCTAGAAAGGTGTCAACGGGGTTACGCCTCTGGGAAAACGAGGTTTACAGTAATTAGGTCCGTGCGAAAGCACAGGGAACCTCCCTCAAAGTACCGACACTGGCCTGGCTGAAAGATTGGCGAACTTGTAGAGTGTAATTAATCCCGGCTAGTCTTTCCTTTTAGGGTTTGAAGGAAGATTTGATAAAAACAGTGGGAGCCATCCTGATTAGATAAAATATATAACCAATCTGATCTTGCAAGAGCGCACGCAGAGTGTTTTCTTCTCTCTCTCTCCAGTTAGCGACCATATCATGCCTTAATCAAGATAATAAAACGGATTATTGACCGAAGCCGCTTGTTATACTGAGCTGGGGAACGTTGGTCCCGCTCCAACTTATAACTGTTATAAGACAGAGCAGGTAATTGGGGAATACCAGATTTCCCGTGCCGCCCAAACGAAGAAAGTGCATATGATGCATCATCTTCGGGTGTGTTCATTACAAAGAACTGTTTCTCAGTATCCTCCGCATCCTGGGTATATGATACCGGATCGTGATCCCAGATATGTAATATGTTACATAGGGCTACAAAAAGGTAGAAAAACTGAGAACGGGTGATAAGTTTCATGATGCAGAAAACGGGGCAAGTGTTGCAGCCAAGTCTGTTGGTCACTATCACCCTGTATTACCAATACATTGATTCTGAACAAATGCTATTAGATACCGATCCTGATATATAAAATCATATCAGTCTCTTTATAAGTAAAGAAATGATATAATTTTGTATTGTTGGATAATTTTTTGAACATTTCCTATATCAAAAGTTGATCGGTTCAGGCACGTTATCTAAAAGCATTGACGTTTTAAATCAAACTACGGTTCCTTGTATATTGAACACACACAAGAGGAAGAGTTCAGAAATGAACGAATTCTTCTTGAGGCATTGTAGACTAGGTCATATCAATGCGACCCGACTGGCTGAAGTTACATTTAGATGTATATTTAAATCAGTTTGAATTTGCATCTTGTGAAACTTGCCAGTCATGTCACAAAGATAATACGACCATAGCTCTGTTTATTGGAAACAGAGAAAGAGTTAATGAACTCTTGGGACTGATGCATGATGATGTATGTAAGGTCTCCTGTCTACACATGCCAGGACTGGTTCTTTATACTTCATTATATTCTCTGATAATCTCTCAAGATTCAGTCATATGTTCCTTCTGAAACATAAGTCCGAACCTTTTGAGATATTCACAGAATATAAGTTAGAAGTAGAGAACCAAAATACGGGTATAAGTATTATGTCCTATGATAAGATCAGGGAGGAGAATACTTGAGCATGGCATTCCTGGACCATTCTAAAGGAGAATGAGATTCTCTCTCCGTATTACTCCTCTGAATACACCACAGCACAACGGTGTATCAGGGCGGAGCAATCACACAATATTAGATATGGTGTGCTCTATGATGAGTACTACTGAGTTTCCTATTTCCTTTTGGGAGTTATGCACTTATGAAGTTGCATACCTATTGAATAGGGTTCGATTCAAATCAGTGCCTACCACTCCATATGAGATATGGTGTGGGAAGATCCTATCTCTTAAGCGAGTTAAGATTTAGGTTGTCCGGCCTATGTTTAAAGCAAAATCCAGACAAGATCGAGGCAGGATCAGTCCTGTAGAACTGGAAAGGTTCCAGCTATACAAAACTGCAGTTGATGATTTAACAGAACCAAAAGATTCTATAGTCCCCGACGAACCTCAGCCTCTCCGTCGATTTAGTAGGGTTCCTCATCCGCCTGAGAGATACCTCGGTTTCTCGATGACAGTGGGAGCAAGGATTACATCATGAGATGATGACCCAACTAGTTTCGAGCAGGCCATCGAGAGTAGGGACTCTGTAAGAATGGCTGGATGCTTAGCGATCTGAGATGGAATCCATATACACCAGCAAAGTATGGACTTTGGCTGCTATATCTGAAGGGTTAAATCCCCATCAGGAGCAAGTATATCTTGAGAAGATTACTTGATGTAGATGGAAAAGTTGAGACTTTCAAAGCTAGACTTGTTAAAGGTTTTCGTCATCGACCAGGCGTGGATAATGATGAAACCTTTTTCCAGTAGCTATGCTTAAGTCTGTCCAGATCCTACTTACCACGGCTACATACCATGACTACGATATCTGGCGGTTGGGTGACATGACTGCTTTTCTAAATACTGATTTAGAAGAGAACGTCTATAAGAACACAGCCAGAGGTCCTCGTAAACAGTGGGAGCAGCGGAAACGTGTGCAAGTTGCTTCACATAATGAAGCGGGCTTCGCGGAGTTGGAATGTCTGTTTTGATGAGATAGTCAAAGTGTTTGACTTCATCAAAATGGTAGACGAACCTTGTATATACAAAAGGGGAGTAGAGAGTAAGGTGGTCATCTTCGTATTGTACGTAGACAACATACTCTTGATAGGAAACGAGTTTCCTATACTACGATCGATCAATCTCCTATTATCACTAGGATTCCCCAAATAGGATCAAAGTGATACCTCCTAAATCCTGAGTTTTCATCTATGAGATAGATGTAACTGGATGCTAGGATTCTCACTAGATGTAGTGAGATGGTATCAATCGATCCTGGGGAGAATCACTGGAAGTGTTCCAGGGTGATAAAGACGACTGAATGTCAGTCACAGGCATTGTCTTTACCCTCAGTAAAAGGACGGTATGTTGGAAGAGTTCCAAGCTCGATGCCGTGGCAAACTAGACGATAAAGGCTGGTAACATCGCTATTGAAGATACTACCAAAGAGGAAGTTTGGGTGTATATTGGTTCATAAGATGAACTAGGTTCCTGCCATTGTATGACAATGGAAGTATGGCTTTGGCCCTGGAAACCTGGTCCCATCAGTGACCCAGACATATTCTGAGGAAGCATCACCTGATCATGGAGATAGTTGATCTCCGGGGTGATCGAGGTTAGGAGAGTAGACTCAGAGGACAACACGGCGGATCCACTCACGAAGGCCTTTTCCCAGAGAGAGACTCATGTGGGATGGTTGAGTATTAGATACTGCGACCACTGCTACAGATGGCCCTAGTGCAAGTGGGAGATTGTTAGTTATATGTATGCCCTAGAGGCCATTACTGTATATTGGATGTATATTGTAGTGGATGCTGGGACATATATAGGTAGGACTTTCTTGCTCGACATGATAGTACGCTATCTGGTTGCTCTTTATCTTAACATGTATACTTTCTGTCTCTCTGATTACATGTTGATAAAGCCCTTAGGATGTGTACTCGACTTCCAGGACTGTGATGTAGATCATACTAGTGGGGCCTGGATAGTCCATGAGTACATCCTTCATTGTTCCTAGTCGAGGGAATATCGAGACGGGGCATCGATATTCCAGAGTAGACTAGCGCATATCTTCTCGACCCATGCGATGGGCGATGGATGATCCCATATCCATTGGTGTTTGACATCGAAGATGGTATGCGGGTGCTCAGTGGAGACTGGGTACACTGAACGGACTCGCCGAGAACTCCCAGATGGTATTATACCTCATGTCAGATGGCAGTTCTCTGGTGACACTGGTACAGCTTAGTCTGTTGACCCGAGATCGTCATAGAGTCTTGTGTGTCTCCCACTGTGCTTTGATTTCCACCCTACCACGGCTCTACTGAGTTGTGCAAACAGATGGTTTTTGGGTACAGTCCCGATTCACATGGAGGCAATGAGCGATAGGAGGGGATTCGTCTCTCCCGGTATTGGGGGTTGATGTTGCGCTGTGCACGACTGGCCATAACAGGAAATCCCTGGCCAGGGTTGCAGTGATATACTGGTAAGAGTTATCAGTAGTTTCACGAATGTTATGGACTTCACGTCGGCATGACTTATCGAGCTATTGGGGTCTGACGTTTACCACCCCTAGGCGAGATATGCGACATATCAGACGAACAGACCGGACTATACGGTAAGTGTTACTGGTTGGATTCACAGGAGTGTGAGCGGGCTTGCTCGTCGATCTTCTAATCGCTCAATACCCGGGTGGCCGTTACGTTTAGCAGACCGCTTGCGGCTTGTGGGTGTTTGATATGATCATCATCTGCTGCCGGCATATTGACGAGTCTTTAGAGTCCTACACAGAGGTTTCCTGGCTCAAGCGAAACGAAATAGGAGCGCATATGAGATATGTGCGGGACCGAGAATAATGCGTGTATGTGATACCGTATTCCATTCTCGCAATGGATGTATCGATTGGTTATATGCGATGTAACCTAGTTATCGAATCAAGGATTGATTCGATAAGCCGATACATAGGATACTAGTCGGTTATATGCGATATGACCGGATCATTAAATCAAGTGTTGATTTAATGATTTAATGTATAATTATATATTTGATATATTACTTTGCATTAAATAGTATTGGTTCACTTTAAATGGATTCACTCACTTGTATTGCACATTGTATATATGATATATTTTGTGCACATGATTGTATCATGTTTGATGATACATTCTTGCTTGGTTTCGTGTAAAGTATTGAACCATGGTTAGTGAGTGGTTAGGGTATCATTTCATTTGCTTATTCATTTATTTATTTATTTATTTTATTTGTTTCATTTGAAAAGAAAAGGAGAATGATAAATGGTGGACTTATTTTGTTTTTAGTTGAAGCTTCTTGAAACCTTGACTAAGTCCACCATTCTTGTCTTTTCTCTAACCCTAACCACTCATCTAAACCTTGGTTAAATCTCTACACTAAACCATGGTTGAAGTCATGATAAGTATTGATTTATTTATCAAATAATTAATAACTTATCATATCTTCTTCTTCTTCTTCATCTTCTTCAACATGAAGAAAAGCTTTCTACTTCAATGGCAACTAGCCAAATCAAGTGAGAAATCCAAATCTAAAGTCTACCCACTTCCTATTTCTTCATCCTCTACTACTTGCCATGTACTAGAGTGTGTTGTCTTCACAAGTTTCTTGACTTGGCGAAGGCGGAGCTCGTTCTTGTGATGCCTCGACGTAGATCATCTTCGGCATCGAACCGACGATCAAGCCCGCACAATTCTCCGACGAAGCCGACGCTAGAGCCCGGATTTTGATTTGGACAGCGGAGAGGACTTCATTGCGGAGCCGTGGAGGTGGTGGACCGGATCTACAAAGGTTGTATATCCGTTCCCTTAGTTAAAATGTTAACTAGTTTGCTTGTTTCGCCTAAATATCTAGTAAACGATCCGTGGTCGGGTTTGTAGGCACCCGTAAAATTTGATTTGTGCATGTTTGATCACTTGTGAGACTTCACTAGAGTGCCTAGGAACCCTACACCTACTACATTCTTAACAGATCCATCCCCTATTCTGATGAAGTCAAATCCATGACTGTCACATCAAAAATAGATGATCTTATCTCCCCTATCTATGCTCAAGCCTATAAATAAACATAAGCTACTTGCCCACTATGCTTCCGTTGCTCCCACTAACTACAACAACCCTCTAGCAGAATAATATATACGTACACTTCTAAAGCTAGTTTAGAACAATGCTATACATATCCTCCTGCTGGGTCTCATACTCTGGAACAACAGTAGTGTCAAGTCTGGGTAAACAAGAACCTCCCTGTCACCGTCCTTGAGGCTACCGGAGTACCTCTCGGGTGTCTGAGGTAACCCACCATATCTGCGGAGTGGCTATTGGAATGTCAAACCTGATTGAATATATAGATCCTATTAAATTTTCCGTAATTGTTTGCGGTTCTGGAATCACTTCCAGTTCTACCATACTCCCACTACTGTTTTCTGAAAAAATCCATTTTACTAAAACTGTGGTGAGTCAAGAACAATATCACTATTGATCTTCCAAATGGTAGAAAATCAACCCTCGACATAGCCCAGGTCAACCCACAAACTGCCATTACAGAAATGTGCCTTGAGTTATCCAGAGTCTGGTTTTAAGCATAAGCTGGACAACTCACCGTACCTTGACATTGTTAAGATATGAACCATTCTATATCCAATATAGAAACATTGGCACTTATTTAATTAGAACCAGATTCAAAAAAATGCAGCTATCTCCAGTGCATATCAACTTAATGGAGAGAGGCTAATCAGCATTACTCAACTTAGAAATACATCCAATTATGAGTAACCTGAAAGAGAAACAAGTTTCTCAAAACCATTACTATCATCTGAATACCAATCACAAGAATCTACATCTTCGATCTCTTTGAAGAATCCCGATACTTGTGACACCTGGTTCTCTACTTTATTCTTATACCCACAACTTCTCAAAACTTAGACCTTGTATTTCTACGAAACACTTGTCTAAAATCTAAAGAAGTCATAAGTAAACAGAACATAGTACGAGGACCAACACCTTTGTCCTGACGGACTCTGGACAACATACAATACTCTGTATAAGTCCGCTGAGTCGAATAACTCAAAACCTGTACATCGTAGGTTGAAAACTGTACTTATGGTTAAGAACTACTCCGTTGTTCAATTCTCCTTACCCAATCGTCAACTGATATAGGTAAATGTTACAGACATAATTTCAAAAAGTTATAACTCACTTTATAAAAATAAACGTACAGATATATCATTTTGAAATTGGTGCACAACAACGGATATTCAAAACCAAATACAAGCCGTCTGGCGTAAACTTAGGCGACTTCCTCAAATATCACCAATTACAACGAATTCCGATATAATGAGGATGATCACCTTATTCCCAATAACCTACTCCCACTCATCTTCTGTAAAACCATACAGATGTGAGAATCATACCTGGTAAATACATACCCTTGAGTAAGTATCTAATCGGGAAATCAGTTTTCCTTTAACAATGCACTGAAACATAAAAATGTTTCGTAGGGGTATCCTGGTATTCTTAGTAATGCCTCTTCCATAATCCAATTCATGACTTTAACCGTATATTTCTTTGCCATCTCTCCAAATCGTTTTATTTGTCTTTATTCATTATCTTCTGTAAACCACTTTAGGCTAAGTGGTTTTCTTCCTTCCCTACCGTTCGGCACCAGCCTATGGTTTGGAAGAAGACTATCCAGTAAGCATAATGGGTGTACTCTCCTAATCCTAGGAGTACTCGAAACTTGAGAGAAGGTGATGATAAAAACTACTGAATAATACCTTATTCTATTTCTCCCGAACTGGGGAAAAAAGCAAAGGTGAAATAGGAGTGGCGATGAAGTACATGGTTTGGTCGTGAATGATAGCAGTCGCAATTTACTTTGCCCTCTTTCTATTCCCTTCATTTTGTCTTTAGTTATTATCTTCTGTACACCCTACTTAGGCTTATTGGTTTTCTTCATTCCCTACCTTCCGGCACCAGCCTATGGTTTGGAATAAGACTATCCAATAAGCGTAATAGGTGTACTCTCCTAAACTAAGGAGCCCTCGCAACCTGAGAGAAGGTGATAATAAAAGACAACTGAATAATAACTTATTCTATTTCTCCTGAACCTAGATCCATCCTTGAAGAAGCCCTTTCGAGTTCGTATATAACCATACGATGGATCTATCCAATGTAAGTGGATGTCCGTAATAATACGGGGTGTTCTGAGAAATGCAAAGGGTAAATGAAGGAGCGGCAATGACTTATGCAACTTAGACAATCCAAAAGCCAGTATTTTAAGAAGGTTCGGTCAACTTGGTCACTGAGTCATAGTCTAGGGTCGGTCAAAGGTCGCTGCCAAAGAGAGAGAGAAAAGAAACACTTTGCGTGCAATCTAACCTAGATCAGAATGGTTATCAATTTATCTAATCAGGAAACCTCCCACTGTACCGTCAAATTCTCCTCCAAACCTAAAAGAAGAATCAATCGGGATTACCCGAACAGTAAACCAACTCATCAGTGAGAATCGGGATCCAACTATCATCGCATGATAATTTGATGGAAGCAACTCAAGTTATCACACTCCAGAAGTTATGTGCATGCCTGCCAAGTTTCAGTTTCTTTAGAAACTCCCGATGTGATTTTTACCTCATGCTCTTATGACCTTGACTTTAGTCAACAAATCATAAGTCGCATGTCAAGTTTTACCCGTCATTATCCAGGTTGATTTGAACCCACCCGTACCTACCCTTGACTTTAGTCAACAAGGCAGTACGACTCTCCCAAACCAACGCATCTATCTATGCAACAGATGAATATTCAGCACCTACCAAACACTATGCCTTGACTTTAGTCAACAAACATAGCTTGAATACTACTGACTATCCATAAGAAATGACGGAGGGCTACGGCTAGTTTTTGGCGAAAAACCTTTAACGTAAAGAACTTGATCTCGTTGAAGGAACCTGATAGCTTTTTATAAAAATATAGTGGCGAAAACCTTTTGCTAAAGAGATCACTCCCGGTGAAGGGATCTCGGCTCTTTCTTTGTGGAATGAGGTGCAGGATATTCAAACTGAATACCGCGATGCAAAGCAACTTGTAATCGACTATAGTAAAGTTATTACCCTGACGCAAACTTCTGTCCAAGGGGTCTCTCCCGGTGAAGGGATATTAGCCCTTGCCTCGTCGAATGAGGTGCAGGATATTCTAAACTGAATATCACTATGCATAACAAAAGGAAACGTCTTTGTAATAACACTTTTTAAAACTGTTCCAACAACATCAAATATAGGTTTATTTTCCTTTGGATTGATCAGAATCAACGCAGTCCCATCAATCAATCACACCAGAAAAGAACAAAAAATAAAATGTATGTATATGCCATCCGCATTCGCCACTGGGTCCCGTCATCACCCGTTAGGTTACTAAACTAACGACAAAGCGGGGACTGGACTAGCGCGGGTGTAAAACATATACAACATCTAATAGTATATATACCAATATACAATAATCGCTCCAGGCGTGATAATATGCAACATTACAGAAAAGTAATAAGCATCACAGAACAATACAGATAATCTGGGATCCCCGGGTTTCACAGAGCCACTACTGAAACCCGACATTCCCCTGGTCGTGTGGATAGCTTGTGCAATGAAACCTAGACCCCTACGGGTGCGGCAAGTTACCCGCCAAAACCTGAAGCGAGGCTGCCCCTACAACTAAATGAATGGACCACCCGACACTTCACAGAATCCGGTAACTTGAGCACCCCTCCTTGGGTCAACCTGTACCCCCTACGAGTGCGGCGAATAGTCTGCCAATTCTAGAGTAAGGCCCCTCTGCCTCTCAAAGCCATGAGATACGGACCCGTTGCCCTCCAGAACCCGGCTATCCGTGCACTCCGTCGCGGGGTAAACCTGGTACAGAAATAAAAATTTGTACAACGGGTACATCGACCTCAGCCCGGTCGTGCCCCAACAGAATATTATACAAACATGCAGTGACGGCAGTCCACATGTTGGACGCTCGCCCCGCAATATCAAATGTACAAATAAATCCAAACTGCACTACCATTGCATAGTTCTATCCACCACGACAAATCCGCAACAACACAACACAACACAGAACATCAACGCGAATGTCACGTTCGCAAACCCGTCTAAAAGAACTATAGCAATTAGACGCAATTTACCGCTCAAATGACATTCCCGGTCGGAGATATAATATAAGTACCGTAAACTAACACGTTTAAATTTCGATCGACAAAATATCCCGAAGTGGGCCCCACGTACATCTAGTGTACAGTAATAAAATCCGGGCCCAAAAGAAATATACCAAAAGCCAGAATTTTCCATGTGAAGCTCTCTGGGAAAAATTAGAGCGCTGTTCCTACAAACTGGCCGCGGTTCCGCGGTCAAACCCTAGTTTTGACCGCGGATCCGCGGTGGTTCTGTGGGAACACGTGCTCGAATTTCACCAGAATTCTTCAAAAACCCTGCTCAATTTTCTGTGATATGCAAATTAATTTTTAGACCCTTTAAAAATCGACAGAAACATTGAACAGAAAAATTGTAATTTTCAAAAATCCGTTCGATCGATATTTTAAACGCGTTAGCACAAGTTAGTAAAGCTTAATGGTGAGGCTCTGATACCACTGTAAGTACACGGTAGCGCCTCGGCCGTCTAACATACGCTAAATGCGGAACAAAAACTTTTTGACTGGCGCTATCGTATACAATAACCTGGGTCTGCCATTAAAGCTAAACTAACAAACTACTAAGTGGGTAGAAATGTTATACCGAACGATCCGAGTCCTTCGGTCTTCAACCATCATCCCACGCTTTGTTGCGGCTGCTCCGATCTCCTGAATCTCCAGTCTTCTTGTCCAGGTGGCACCACGTCGACGGATCTTTAAACGAGCTCCCGCCTGTGAATTGAGGCAACTCGATCATCAAGTTTGCTAAAAGAGATGACCAAGATTGATGTAAAGAATGAGTAGAACACTTTTTCTCATTACATCCAAAGCAATGGATGAACGGTTAATGAAGTTGCCTTTTTGGATCGGGTGAAATGAGAAATGAGGCTATCTAATTTCCATGAATCCAAAACTATAATCTTTTCCAAATTAACAACCATATTTCCAATCAAGAGGGGCCGGCCACTTATTTGAAGAGGTGGAGTGAGTGTAGGAGAAGGAGAGGAGGTGACCATAAGATATGATACTTATCATAACTCATAAATGAAAGAATGAATCACTAAAAACATTAAATGCTAACCGATGATCATAAACCTAGTCACCTTAACACATCATCACACATTTAATGCTAACTATGAATCATCAAGCCTTGTCACCAATCTAGAATCTTCTAGAACCTTCCACACTCATCAAGAAAAGATAAATCCGTCTTTAACCGAATGTTAAAGACGGGTGATAGAAAACTGGAAACTGGCAACTTCCAAAAGCGATCCTGAAGCGAATTTCAGGATAACCCCGTAATGGTATAAACATACCCGCATTTGTATTACGACCGAATACAAATGCAACTGAGAAAAAGATATTATATCTACACAGTATAATACTCGGATCCGGTTTAAACCAAAGCCTACCAGTATTATCTGCCCGAAATATGACACGTGCGTAAACGCACGTGCATTTTCCGAACCCTGCCATAAAACCATACGGCTTCTACAACGTTTCACCAGAACATGGGAAAGTGTCTGTGGGGGACTCTAATGACTCATCAACACACTGGCACTGTATATAACCAATAGCACGTCAGAGGTACTGGCTGTACATAACGGTTGCCTATGTATTGATTGGAAGGGAAGCTAACGAGCGAACTCATCCAGAAACCCTACTGAGCCTAACAGTGACAATATACATACAGTCCGGTCTGTTCATCTATGAGTATCGCATATCGGCCTAAGGGGCTGATAACGTCAGACCCCCAATAGCGGTATAAGTCGTGTCAGAGAGTAACCCAGAACACCCTAAGATACTACTGGAGTACCTACCAGTAAATCTCCTGCCTCGGCCGAGGGCTTTGTGTAATGGCTCTCCTAGACACAGCATGATCTCACCCCCAATACCGGGAGAGACGAATCCCCTGCCGATCCGCTCACTTGCCTCCATATGGCTCGGGACTGTACCCAAAAAAGACCTGTTTGCACGACTCTTTTGAGCCGTGGTAGGGTAGAAATCAAAGCACAGTGGGAACTCATACGAGACAACTGACGACCTCAGGTCGATGAACTAACCTGTACATATGTCACCAGGGAACTGCTATCTGACGCTAGGTATAATACCAACTAGCAGGTTCCCGGCGAGTCCTGTCCGGTGTACTCATAACCCAATGGGCACCTGTATATACCTTAGGTGATCCAACTGACACCAGTGTCTTGTGAGACCGACCACCGCCCCTCATCGGGGTCTCGACTGTATACACTAGTCTACTTTGGAGTATCGATGCCCTGTATCGAAACTCCCACGACTAGGGACACTTTAAGGATGTGCTAACAGACCCCAGCTCCTACGTATATGATCGCCATCATACTGCTGCCAGTCAAGCAAGAATCCTATGGGCTCTATCAACATGCAATAGCGAACTAAAGCATGTATACGATGATAAAGACAAACCGGATACCATACTATCATCTCGAGTAAGACTGTCATTTCGGTATAGGTCCTGCCTCAATCATAGCAATCACATACCTGCGATCCAATAATTGACTTTGTGGGCACTATATCCAACACTACCACGATGTCAGGATTCCGTGGAAATGACATGTTTTATTCCATACTCCACATTTATTGTTTATGCACTGCTTCATGTATTAGTAGTACCTGATAGAGTACCTTCCATGACTGTTGCATTTACAAACTTTTATTTTATATGCACTGCTGCATGTATTAGATGTACCTGCTAGAGTACCTTTCATGACTGTTGCATATATACATTGTCATATCATCGTTTCATGTATTAGTTGTATCTGATAGAGTACTTTACATGATTGTTGCATACAGATTGTCATATTATTGCTTCATGCATTAGATGTACCTGCTAGAGTATATTTCATGACTATTGCATTCATATGACCATTTATTGCTATTAGCTTGCATATGTTAGATTCGCGCTGTATGTACATACTTGCGATTACCTGCATATGTTATTTACTATTCACGAGTTGGCAACTCACCCCCGTTGTGCCACAGTGTTTTGTAGGTTGATCCTCACAGTAGTCAGAGGCAGGGCTATTATTCATCTATCTTATCATCTTTTGCTGCGGATACCGCTTTGGCTCACAGTGTGCAGTTTTGCTTTAGGTGGGTTTTGTGGTTATTCGTTCATGTTTATTTTATATCCGTTGTATCCTGTACTCTCCATCTACCTTTATCTTGTATGACTTAATGTGAGGACGATATTGTATTTTATTTTGTGACTGGGAGGTCTTTTATGCATTACTTCTATCGTCTTTTATTTCTTCACTACGACGTCATATATCTATTGTGGTGGTTGTTTTCCGCCGTTGGGCATAGATTTGCTCCCGTTGGGGATGCTTAACTTATATTTATGTTGTACCCATTTTTGGGGTTGGTTTTTACAAAGGAAGTGCTGCCGAAATTTTTAAGAAAGTAAAGTTGTACTTTAAAGAATTTGGTTTGAGATTTCAAAAGTTTTGAAAATGCTATTATCACTTACTACTTTTGATGGTTTAGATTGCTGGGTTTTCGGCTTACTTAAATTGCATTACGCCTGTAGACGTTGCGTATTTTAAGGGCCGTCACATGCCAATTTCGGCTCATGACAAAGTTGGTATCAGAGCGCTATGTTTTACCTTTCGGAGTGTAGGATGACCTTGGTATGATGGAGTAGGTGGCTTAAGCAGAGTAACGTAGTGTGTGTGTATCCGCGGCATACTCACAACGTGGTACTCCGTCTAAAGTGACCTAAGTACAAATTGCTTGAAATTCCTTCCTTGATGATTCATATCCTTGTGATTCGATTTCCGTGTTTTTACCGAATCTTATTTCCATTTATAGCCTTTGCCGCCGATGAATATGGGGACTCAGAGTGATGCAGCGAGGGATGAGGTCAGAGTTGACTCGGGTGGGATGAGAACTGACCAGGATGGCACGCTCGTTGCACAGGAGTAGATGGATCCGCCTTCGACGGATCATCTCTCTAGGCTTGTGGCAGATATGTAGGATATGCGCCAGACGATGAGTTCATTGGTTGAGGCCATTCGAGCGCAGCGACAGGAGGTTGTCACCCCTGTTACCTAGTTGTTCCTTGCGATCAGTACACAGCATTCCATCACCTACATAGCACCAGTGGATACAACCCCAGTTGACGAAGCATGTCTTCCAGAGACTTTGGGAGTTCCGGAACAGTGGAGAACTCGTACCGGTGTACCAGCCCAGAGACGGAGGCCTAGCCGTTGAGATAGATTTCGTGACTGTCGCGGGAGTAGCAGAGGCTTAGAACGAGGACAGTCGTTCAGCTCTCATCCCCAGGAGGGTCAGCAGTCGCCGTGTGGATGTTTCTGGTGCGGGAGCCTTCATCACCTCATCAGGGATTGTTCCTTAGCACCACGTCAGACTCGTGCTCGGAGAGGTCGTGGTCACAAAGGGTTCGTTCAGAGGGGACAGGTTGGCAGTGGAGGATTTCAGCCAGTTGCGGGTAGGGGGCAGACACGAGGGTTTGCTTCTACTCATCGGGACGCGCGGGCGTCCCGATGCAGAGTATTCAGGTATTCTAAATTCGTATGTTCTTTTGATGTACTTGTTTGTTTTACACACTTTGTGCCGTGGTTTGGACGAGAGTCGTGTTAGCTAGATTAGCCGTTGTTGTGTTAACTTCTGTCAGCGATTCTTGTGTTACGTGACACGTATTTCGGTCGTGTGCCAATCGGATAGGAGATAGGGATTCGTCCGTCGTGTTGATCCTTCTAGAGATGTTGGATTTGATGATCTCCTGGGCACGGACTGGTTAGCTACGTGCTAGGCGTCTATGGACTGCTGCGAGTAAACGGTCAAGTTTTGTTTTCCCGCGGGTCAAATCTCATTGTGCAGGGGGACAGTGGTGCCGCCTCTCACAGCTTAGATTCAGCCTTTTTTGGTAGTCGGCTTTTGAGGAGAGAATGTCGAGGATTCTTGGTGTTCATTCGTGATACCGGAGACACGGTGGGTTTGTTGGACCGGGTTCCTATCGTACGAGAGTTTTCCGACATTGTTCCAGATGAGCCGACGGAGCTTAGGGCGCTTAAGGATCTGCTGTAGAGTTGCTAGATAGGTTGGGATTGTGCGTCTGAGTGTTTCGCATTGGGGAGCTCCTATTTTTGTTCGTCAAGGAGAAAGACGGCAGTTTTAGGTTGTGTATTGATTGATCGTCAATTGAACCGGCTTATGGTGCGGATAGGTATCCTTTACCTCGCATTGACGATTTCTTCGATCAACTCCAGAGTGAGAGACATTTTCTAAGTTTGTTTGGGATCTGGTCATCATTTGTTGCGGGTTCGGAGTGATGTCATTCCGAAGAATTATTTTGTGTGTGCTATGGGCTTTATGAGTTTTGGTGGTGTCCTTAGACTCACCAATGCCCTAGCAGCATTCATAGATGTGATGAACCAGATTTCTTCAGGCCGTTCCTCGACTCGTTTATTGTTTTATCATTGATGACATTCTGGTCAATTCCAATGTATCGTGAGGAACAAGAGCAACACTTAAGGATTTCTTCTGCAGATAGTGGGAGAGCACCAGCTGTTTGCTAAATTCTCGGAGTGTTCCTTCAGGCTTGATTGTGTTTACTCCTAGGTCTTGTAGTTATGGGAGACAGTTTTCGTATGTCCTAAGGAAGGTCGAGGCCTTACAGCTTTGCCCCAGACTTGTGTACGGGACGGAGGTCCGCAGATTTTTGGGCTTAGCAGGTTTTTACCGCCGTTTTGTGCAGGATTGCTAGTTTAGCGCTGCACCATTGACTGAACTGACCGGAAAGGAGGTTCCTTTTCTTGGACTGAGGCATGCGTGCAGAGTTTTCAGCAGTTGAAGACTCGGTTGACGACTGCACCAGTTCTATCTTTGCTTCTGGATCGGGAGATTTTGTTGTTTAACTGTGATGTTTCGCGAGTGGGGCTCGATTATGTACTGATGAGGCACTATAAAGTTATCGCTTATGCTTCCCTACAGTTGGAGGAAGTACGAGCAAGATATCCCACTCATGATCTGGAGATGGCCGCGGTGGTCGTGCGTTCGAGATTTGGAGACACTACTTGTGCGGAGAGTCGTGTCAGATTTTCACAGACCACCAGAACTTAATGTACATCTTCCTGCAGCGGGTTTTGATTGTTGAGACAGTCTTCTACAGATTTACAGTTCTTGTGCGATCGTTGAGTACATCTTATGTTTGCCTCTACTGAGGGGACAACTTGCTCATGTCCGCGCCTGACCACTTTTCCTTAATTGCTTTCGCGAGGTACAGCCCGCCGATGCTCGTTCGTCAGAGATTCTTGAGCATACTCGGCTGGGTAAAGATTCAGAGTCCTTAATTTGTGACCAGATGTGCTACGTTTAGGGACGCGTTTGTGTGTACCTGTTGCTGATGGGCATAGACGTGAAATCCTAGAGCAGACACATCAGTCAGCTTTCGGTGTTCATTCAAGTTCCACCAATTTGTAGCATGACTTGTGAGATAGTTATGGGTGGACAGGGATGAAGAGTGAAGTTTCGGATTTCGTTTTAAGGTGTCTGTCTTGTTGTGAGCTAAGGTTGAGCATCTGAGACCGGCTGGAGAGTTGCAACCTTTAACCGTTCCGGAATGGGAATAGGAGCAGATCTCCATGAATTTCGTTATAGTGTCTACCCAGGTCTAGTCAGGGTATGACTCCATTTGGTTGTTTGTTGTCAGGTTTTGCTCAGTTTGCTCTGTTGTTCTTTGTTAAGTTTGTGTGTTTGCACGGAGTTCCTTCATGCGTTGTATCCAATTGAGACATCCTGTTCGCTTGCCGTCTTGGACAGAAGGTTCAGGAAGCCTTGGTACTGGTTGAGCTTTATCTCCACTTTCCATCCGTTGGCTGGTGGTTAGACAGAACGGACTATACAGACTCTGGAGGATATGCTTGTTGTGTGCGTACTATTTGTTGTCGGCAGTTGGGATCGTCACTTGCCATTGTTAGGATTCTACTTCGATAGCAGTTATCAGGAGACATTCCAATTGGCAACCTTTAGGTTTTTGTTTGGTAGGTCGTGTCGATCGCCATTCTATTTTTCTGACTCTGTGTGAGTAGGATTTTTGGACCCCGGCTAGTCTAGAGATTTCGGAGATGATCCAGTTGGTTCAGGTCAGGATGAGAGCAGCCCAATGCAGATAGAGGTCTTATGCCGACCGTGGTGGTCGCAGAGTTGAGTTCGCAGTGGGAGATCATGTATTCCTACGGATTTTCCGATGAATGGCGTGTTGAGTTTTGGGAAGCTTATCCCAGGATTGTAGGTCCTTTTAAGGTCCTCAAGCGAGTTAGTTCCGTTGCCTATAAATTGGCACTTCCGCCCAGATTATAGAGTATTCACCCCGTATTTCCTTTTGTCGATACTTTGCAAATACCTTCATGACCTTTCTCACATGATTCAGCACCAGACCAGTCTTTTGAACGCGATCTTTCATTCACCAGCAGCCGATTTTTATTGTGGATCGGCAGGTGGAGGGACTTCGGTCAAGGGTCTTGCTATATGTGAAGGTTCTTTAGCGTAGCCATATACTGAGGTGATCATTTGGGAGGCTGCGAGTGAGATTTAGGAGTTTTTGTACTCACCTCTTTGAAAGTGCGGTTAGTAAGAATTTTAAATTCGGTGACCGAATTTCTTTAAGGGGGGAAGATTGTAACGTTTTAGAAATTGTTTTGCGAATTTTCCGTTTTTTAGGTAAAATAATCGATGTTTTCCGTTTTAACCCGATTGTGATCAAAATTTTGTATAGACTTGTCTGCACCTAGTTTAGCTAGAATAAAGCTAGTGCGCGGACTTTGGGGGTCAATGGGAAGTTTTGGTTCACATAGAACTTTTCCTTAATTAAATATTATTTTAATGCTTTATTTGTGCACTTTATTAGTGGTGATTACTTTTTGGCTTGGGTTAATTACTACTAATATGGTTTTATACTAATCTAATCACTAGAATTAGTTTAGAATCTTCTCTTCTAATATCTAGATATTTATGGCAAAAGAATTTAGTTTTTAAAGGAAAGTAAAGAAATAAAAGGTGTCAATTTTGCATTAATTAGCATTTATTATGTTTTTCTTCTAGAAATTGCTACACAATTCCAAAGCTCCTCATTTTTCTCTTGGTTTGGCCGACCCCCCCCCCCCGGCTGTCCTCTCATTTTTCTCACCCCGATTTCATCTCTTATAGCTTCACAAAATCATCAAAAATCCTAAATAAATCCCACAAATTCATAATTAAATCAATACCTATTTTTCTTCAACCTTAATCTTGCTCGGATATTCAAGAAAGACATCATTTCGAAGGATTAAATTTTAGAGTTTGTTGCTAATTTGAGGTATAGAATTCTAACCCTAATCTTTAATTGTGGTGTTAATAATTTAAGCTAGCATATAAGATGTTTAATTAAAGCTTGTAATTGCATATTTAGAATTTCTAGCAAGAGTTTTTGTTCATTAAGTTAGGATTTTGTTTAGTGAATGGTTAACTATGAAGTTTTGACAAATGAAAACTTAACCTAGTTGCTAGATTTGTTATATGATATTTTCCTAATTACCTAATTAAGCTAATTAGCAAACTAAAGTTTTACTAATCCTATTTGAGTGAAATCTAAAATTATAGTAAAGGTTTAAATGGTTTAATCTTGCTAATTAGCGATGTTTGTAAATGCTAGTTTGGTAAAAACTTGTAGTTTGGTACTAAAATGATATATGCTGCTTTCTAGATTTTAGTAAGTTTTAGTCGTGGGTTTCTTTTGACTTTGCGACGTTAATTATATTGATTCCACATTTATTAGTGTGTTGTGAATGCGTGATCGGTACGATCAGGGTCTAGGCTTGATAGTTGTGTCGCTTGCGTTCCTAGTTAGGGTCGTGACGATGTCGTTCGTATCTTTGAGTAGCTTTTGCTCTTGAGTTAGTTTCGTAGTGTCGCTATGCGCGTTAGCCATTTGACGTACACTTGAGAGTATATTTGGAGTTGGTGCGTCGGCCAAACGTAGTTGGTACGTGTTATTAGTCGATTGCTAATATAGACTTGTTATATTGTTATATGCTTTCAGGATCGCAGGCGGGGACTTCGGGCGCTGCGAACAGGAGAAAGCGAGTGGTAGGCTTTACTTAGCCAGGAGTGTTGGTGAGTAGATTTAACATCTACAGGGGGATCGCCCGCATGGCGTTATGCGTCTGGGCTAGAGATGTTATAATATTGTCGCATATTTTATTTCATATATAGAGCTGCGCATACACCATATTGCTTAGTTATTTGTTGTGTTTGTGCTAATACCTTTAGGAAACTGCACTATTATTGACGGTTCATATTACACGAGCACTGATTGTATTCCACACACACCGTCAATAATTGCCATGACACGCACAACACGCATACCTATATGATATTGTTTGGTTAGGGACATTGAGACATTGATTCATATTTCTTTATGCATATGACATATAGCATACCTGCATACCTACATGCTTATACATATGCCTTGACATGCTTACATGCTAGTTACCTGTATACCTATAGGGTATTGTACCATTAGCGATAGGTACATACACACATAATGACATAGCTACATGTATACCTTGCATTCATACTTCACTTATACAGGAGGGTATATTACATCATTACTGATAGGTAGATACATATACCTTGCTATACCTTTATGTTTACACATATATCTGGCTATAGCTACATGTTTACCTTATTTGATGTTATGTAGAATTGGAGAAATTGGGAACCACATGATATATTATATTAACTTGTTGCAGTTAAATAGCGGCTTTTCCTTTATATGCTTACATTGCAGTTTTATGTTGCATATATTATATTCATGGATTTTCGCATTGAGATATGGATTTTTCATGATGTATTCTGGATTTGAGGACCGTGGTAGTTTCATGAAATCATGCATTATTTGAAAAAACCGGTTTCTCTTGATGTGATATTTCAGCATCCACCATGAGATTTATCGGTTCTAATATATATATATATATATATACCCCACGCGAGGAAAGGAGGGAGCCATGTCCGGGTATATGGTGGGGCCCAGAAGTACCCCGGGGCAAGAGTCGTGGTGTAGACAATGAATTAGTGGGGGAACCATACCATCCGTTGACAGTACTTATGACTCGGTGGTTATCGTAGGGATACCGACGGGAGTCATATACGTATGGATACGTCGAGAGGCGAGGGTCAGAGCTAGGCACTCGAGCTTTCGGTATAGCGTATGATACGTACCTATCAGGTTTCCAGTCGTGGTGACAACACCTGATAGATCAACATTTTTGTGTCGATACTTGACACATTGGTTTCATGATATTTTTACTCCTAGGTATATATAACAGTGGAATGGGACGCTGTTATATATATATATATATATATATATATATATATATATATATATATATATATATATATATATATACATACATACAACAACTGAGCCTTTTATCCCAAGCATATGGGGTAGGCTACATGAACCAACATAAGAATCACGCCGGGTCCAGCACATGAATCCTCTGTCTCCACTCACTTCTATCGAACAATATACTTTCATTGAGTCCTTTGGCAACCATATCGTTTCGTATCACCTCCATCCATGTTTTCTTCGGTCTTCCTTTTGCTCTTTTGCCATTGCCCATATCGAGAGTATCTATTCATCGAACCGGTGCTTCCATAGGTTTGCGTCGCACATGACCAAACCATCTTAGCCGGTTTTCCCGCATCTTCTCCTCCACAGGTGCTACACCAACTTTTGCATGAATATCCTCATTTCGCAACTTATCTTTTCTAGTGTTACCGCACATCCAACGAAGCATACGCATCTCCGCTACGTGCATCTTCTGTGTATGATGCTTCTTAGGAGCCCAGCATTCTGTACCATATAATAAGACAGGCCGAATAGCGCTCCGATAAAACTTCCCTTTCAATTTTAACGGAAAGTTACGATCACACAAAATCCCTGTTGCACCCCTCCATTTCAACCAACCAGCTTGGATCTTTTGATTAACATCACTATCGATCTCCCCATTCTTTTGGATGATGGAACCTAGATATCTAAACTGGTCGCTTGGTGATATCTCTTGCCCTTCCAATGTTATACCAATATGGTTTTGACTTCTCTGGCTACTAAATTTGCAGTGCATATATGCTGTCTTGGACCTGCTCAATCTGAATCCCTGAGATTCCAATGTTTGCCTCCATAATTCCAATTTGGCATTAACCCCTGCTTTCGTCTCATTTACTAGAACAATATCATCAGCGAATAGCATACACCAAGGTACCTCATCTTGGATAGTTCTAGTAAGCTCATCCATCACGATGGTAAACAGGAATGGACTTAATGCAGATCCTTGATGTAAACCAATAGTAATCGGAAAATCACTCGTTAAGCAGCCGCAAGTTCTGACATTTGCCACTACTCCATCGTACATATCCTTGATTATGTCAATATACTTGACGGGGACCCCCTTCTTCATCATTGTCCCCCATAATACCTCTCTAGGTACCTTGTCGTACGCTTTTTCTAAATCAATAAATATCATATGCAAATCTCTTCTCCTCTCTCGAAAACGCTCAACAAGTTGACGAAGCAAATGAATAGCCTCTGTCGTCGATCGTCCAGGCATGAACCTAAACTGGTTCTCTGTTATCTTAATATCCTTCCTTAGCCTGTGTTCAATCACTCTCTCCTAAAGTTTCATGGTGTGACACATCAGTTTTATTCCACGGTAGTTTGAGCAACTTTGAATGTCACCCTTGTTCTTGTAGATAGGTATAAGGATACTTTTCCTCCATTCATTTGGCATCTTTTTTGTCTGCCAAATCTTATTAAACAGATTTGTTAGCCATTTAACGCCTATTTCTCCTAAGCATCTCCAAATCTCAATAGGAATCCCGTCAGGACCAACCGCTTTTCTTAAACCCATTCTGTTCAAAGCTTCTTTAACCTCAGGAAATCTTATTTTACGCATGAAATCACGGTTTATATTTTGAGATTGAATGACAAGTCCATCCAAATTCTTAGTAAAGCTCTCATTGAACAATTTGTCAAAACAATCTCTCCATCTTTCCTTGATATCCTCATCTCGAACTAAAACCTTCTGATTTTCATTTTTGACACACTTCACCGCACATAAGTCTTCAGTCTTCCTTTCCCGCATCCGAGCAATCCGGTATATATCATTTGCAGCCTCTTTAGTGTCTAATTTCTCGTACACCTCCTTGTAGACCTTAGATTTAGCTTCCCGAACAGCTTTCTTAACTTCCTTTTTAGCCATTTTGTACTTCTCAAATCTCTCCACATCTCTACTTTTCATCAAATCTTTATAAGAATCCCTTTTAATTTTAATAGCAGTCTTTACATCTTCATTCCACCATGATATGTCCTTAGATGGTGGAGCACCACCTCTCGACTCACCAAGTAGATCTCTAGCTACCTTCTTGATACAACTTGCCATTTTGTTCCATGTTTTGTCTGGATCATCTTCCGACTGCCAATCCGCTTCTTGTACTACACGATCTATAAAAGCCTTTTGGTTACCTTCTTTCAATCGCCACAATTTAATTTTAGGCTCTACCTTACATCTAATCTTCCTAGGTTCTCTTCTAAATCAAAAATCTAGAACTAAAAGTCTATATTGAGTGGTTACACTCTCACCTGGCACTACATTACAGTCGATACAACAACCTCTATCTATTCTTCTCGTCAGAAAAAAGTCTATTTGACTAGCACTTGATCCGCTCCTAAAAGTGATAAGGTGGGACTCTCTTTTCCTAAACCAGGTGTTTGCTAAGATCAAGTCATAAGATAAAGCAAAATCTAGAATCGAGTCATCTACTTCATTTCTTTGTCCGAAACCAAAACCTCCATGGATAGTATCAAACCCACTACGACTAGTACCTACATGTCCATTAAGATCACCACCAATAAATAACTTCTCTCCACTAGGTATACTTTGCACCACCTCGTCTAAATCCTCCCAGAATAGACGCTTACTAGCGTCATCAAGACCTATATGTGGTGCATAAGCACTAATAACATTAAGGATCTCTCCACCTAGAATAAGCTTAATCAGTAAAATTCTATCGCCTTTTCTCCTAATCTCAACTACATCCTCAAGCAACCGTCTATCTATGATTATGCCTACCCCATTACGATTTTTATCTCTACCTGTATACCAAAGCTTATAACCCCAAGGCTCTATGACTCTACTCTTTTCACCTACCCACTTAGTTTCTTGCAAACACATAATACCAACTCTCCTCCTAATCATCACCTCCACTAATTCTATTAGTCTACCCGTAAGGGAACCTATGTTCCAGGAAGCTAGACGGATCCTATGAAACCCTTGCTTATTTGTCACTACACCCGGGGTCCGATGTAGCGCGCCATCTCTGGACGACGACCCTTGCTTATTTGTCACTACACCCGGGGTCCGATGTAGCGCGCCGTCTCTGGACGACGACCCTTGCTTATTTGTCACTACATCCGGGGTCCGATGTAGCGCGCCACATCTAGACGACGACCTAGAAGCCCTTGCATACTTAACACTACACCCGGGATCCGATGTAGCGCGTCGCTGAGTAGGGGACGCCCCAACGATATTTTTATTATGGTTCATGTCATAGAATGTGACAAAGTTTTACGTTGGCTGTCACAAGCCTACCACAACCCTCACCCTTTCTCATCCGGACTTGGGACCGGCAACGGTGGGTTTATATATATATATATATATATATATATATATATATATATATATATATATTAATGGAATGAGACGCTAATATATATATGTATACATATAAATTCATATACTTCATCATAATTATTCATGCAAATATACTTAGGATATATAAGATTCACTTGATATTAGATTTATGATATAGGAGATTCATTTGAGATTGGATACATGATATATATGAGATTGCTGATTTTGTACATTCAGGATATATGAGATTTACTTGATATTGTACATTCAGGGTTTGTGAGACTTACATGATATGAGAGCCAATTTGGGGGCTGATTTGAGGAATTGGGATTTAGATTGTCTTGATGGACTTTGGTTCTTCCACGATGTCAGGATTCCGTGGAAATGACATGTTTCATTCCATACTCCACATTTATTTTTTATGCACTGCTTCATGTATTAGTAGTACCTGATAGAGTACCTTCCATGACTGTTGTATTTGCATACTTTTATTTTATATGCATTGCTTCATGTATTAGATGTACCTGCTAGAGTACCTTTCATGACTGTTGCATATATACATTGTCATAACATCGTTTCATGTATTAGTTGTACCTGATAGAGTACCTTACATGATTGTTGCATACAGATTGTCATATTATTACTTCATGTATTAGATTTACCTGCTAGAGTATCTTTCTTGACTATTGCATTCATATGATCATTTATTGCTATTAGCTTGCATATGTTAGATTCTCGCTGTACGTGCATACTTGTGATTACCTACATATGTTATTTCTATTCACAAGTTGGCAACTCACCCACATTGTGCCACAGTGTTTTGCAGGTTGATCCTCACAGTAGTCAGAGGCTGAGCTATTATTCATCTATTTTATCATCTTTTGCTGCGGATACCGCTTTGGCTCACAGTGTGCAGTTTTGCTTTAGGTGGGTTTTATGGTTATCCATTCAAGTTTATTGTATATTCATTGTATCATGTACTCTCCATCTACCATTATCTTGTATGAATTAGAGACTTGATGTGAGGACGATATTGTATTTTATTTTGTGACTGGGAGGTCTTTTTTGCAGTTTTACTTCTATCGTCTTTTATTTCTTCGCTACTGCGTCGTATATCTGTTGTGGTGGTTGTTTTTTGCCGTTGGGCGTGGATTTGCTCCCGTTGGGGATGATTTACTTATATTTATGTTGTACCCATTTTTGGGTTGGTTTTTACAAAGGAGGCGCTGCCGAAATTTTTAAGAAAGTAAAGTTGGACTTTAAAGAATTTGGTTTGAGATTTCAAAAGTTTTGAAAATGCTATTATCACTTACTACTTTTGATGGTTTAGATTGCTGGGTTTTCGGCTTACTTAAATTGCGTTATGCCTGTAGACGTTGCGTAGTTTAAGGGCCGTCACGTGCCAATTTCGGGTCGTGACATATAGACTTCAGGATATAATTGACACTGATTTCATAATGATTTCATTGATCATACATCATACATGTGATATATTGCTACCTGAGGCACTGACCCAAGCACATAGGATTACATTTATGTATAGATGTTTACCCTTGCCACCTTTTCTTGCTTCATACTTGTTATTTTGAGGTTATATATGTATTGATCGTATTGACCTAGGATCGTGTCATACATACGATTTCTACTCGTAGATGTTTTCTACTCACGAGTTGGCATCTCACCCCCGTTGTGCCATAGTTTCTTGCAGGTTTTGCCGTACAGGTTTTGTTGTGATTTTGCTGGCACACTGTTCCTTCCGGGTGATTGCTTTGGTAGGTGGGTTATTTTGCATCAGGACCACCATTGTATATTTGTTATTTCTGTTGTATCTAGTAAAACTCCATCAACCAGACTTGTATTATTTGATAGACATAGAAGACCAGTGTATATTATTTCGACCTTAGAGTCGCGCGTTGTATTATTATGGTTTTCTTGATGATTTTTGAGTTTCCTTTTGAGCTTTGATCCTCGCCTTTGGCGTTGTATATTATATTGCTTGCGTGGTTGTGACCGTCAATTGATGAAGAGCTAGCTCTCGCTTGGGGATGCCTTTATTCATTATATATGCTTTATCAGGTTTATACCCGTTTGGGGTCAGTTTTTACAAAGGAAACTCTGCCGAAATTTTCAGAAAAGACTTGAGATTTTAAAAATGCATATTTCGGCTTATGTTGTTAAACTTCTTGCTTTTAAATTGGTTTTTCTTCACTCTACTGCTTTACTTGGTTTGGATTTCTGGGTTTTTGCTTACTTAGATTACGTACGTCTCGAGACGTTTCGTAATTTAAGTGCCGGTCATGTTCTGTACTTTTCGGGTCATGACATTTGTAAAGTGATATACTATTATTTTGCGGCGTACGTCCGGGTTGAGGTTGTAGCCACCGTTGTATTATTTCATTTACTGTTTTTGCTCCCATGTAGACCCAAGGTGAGGTGCACAAACTACCGGGTTCTTGAAGTGTCGAATGGCCTACTCATTTTATTGAGAGGGGTTGCTTCACTTCGAGAATTTGGCGGGTAGTTTGTCGCACCCGTAGGGGTCTAGGGTGGGGTTTAGCTATTCATCACGACCGTAGAATCCGCCTTTCGTTACAGGCTTAAACGAAACGCGGAATTCCTGGTATATCCAATATATTCATCTATGATCTGAAATGCCTATTATTGCGTGAAACGAATGGATATATATATATATATGTTATATAATAGACGTTGCTTATATTTTGCACCCACGCTAGTCCAGCCCCCGCTCTGCCATTAGTTAAGTAACCTAACGGTGTATGGCGGGATCTGATCAGTCGAAAATATTGCATTTTTAACACATCAATTTCCCTACTAATTGTAATCATCTAAAGGTGTTCGGTATAAATATAGCACATATTAGCAAAACATATGTAAAATATCAAATAACTTGTACTATACTTTATAACTGGCACTTTGAGGGAAATTGAGTGTTTATAATTGCACGCATAATCTTTGTATAGCGCAAAACTTGTCTCGAGAATCTGTGCAGGAAATTCCAGGAAACAAGCCGAAATTGTTAAAAGTGCGAATAAAAATACGCCAAGTCCAAGACTTGAGATCTGGCAGAAATCAAGAAAGAAAAATAGGATTCCAGACATCAGATCAAGACCCTAAACCCAGCAGAAGAATCCCCTGGAAATTGCATGCACCAAGCCAACAACATGGCCGCGGATCCGTGGCCAAATTGGCCTATCCGCCGCGGATCCGCAACATAATTGACACGTCAGCGCTTCACAATTCTCTACGTGGCTTCTTGTAACAACCCTTGCTTCTAGAAGACTCTCAAAGACCACGTGGTTTCTTCCAGAAGGCTCTGCATAACAAACTCACTCTAGAATATTCCTTGCAACAACCTTCTTCTAGAAGGCTCTCTCAAACAACCTTCTTCTAGAAGCCTCCTTGTAACAACCTCATTCTAGAATATTCCCTCCAACAAACTTCTTCTAGAAGATTCTTTCTAACAACCTCATTTTGGAGGGAAAATTCAAACGAGGTAGTTCATTTTGGAGGGAAAATTAAAATGAGGTGGTTCATTTTGGAAGGAAAAGTTGTTCATTTTGGAGGCAAAAGTGGTTCATTTTGGAGGGAAATTTGAATTTGAATTGAAAAGGAGAGGGGGTTATAAAAAGAGATCTAGATCTAGGGTTTTGAAGGTTGTTCATTTAGTGAGTTAGTTAGTTAGTAGGTTGTTCATTTTGGAGGGAAAAATTGTAGATCCAAATCAAAATTCAAATCAAATTGAGTGACACAATTTGATCGAAATCAAGATCTCCGAGTACAAATCAAGCAAGAAGCCTTCAACCTTTTAGAAGCGACGCCGATATTCAGCCGAGCAAGTGATCCAAGACGATCCGCGACTCACGGAGACGATGCGAAGCTAATTCGACGATCGAGTTCTTTCCTCAAATTCTTGTAGTTCTTGAGCGAATTGTAACGGAATTTTTGAATAATAAAAGGTGAAATTTCCATATCTTGCTTATCTTTACATTTGAGTATTATGATGAGTTCTCAATTCTTGATTGATTTCTTTGTTATGATGCTTGAGTAAAAACTCCGCTCATGGAGGAATCGAGAGAATAGATAGATGATGATGATTACAATCTTGAAACGATTCTTAAGTCCAATGAGTTTTGTAAACTCTAGAAAATTGAATCATCGACAACCTTGTTTTGATCGAGATGCTTTATTGAATGTTTTCGCTCTTAATTAGAGATCAACGATCGGTGATTGAATTTCTTAGAGGCTAGCTTGTGAATGATAATCAACGAAAGGACAACGGATGAGACGACGAAACCTTAGTTCCTTCAATAAATCCTTAAACATCGTTGATCGTCATCGATTTAGCAACAAATCATCAACGGATAGGAATACGTAATCACAAGTCTTCATCACTTCTATAGATTCGATCGATTCCTACGAGCCTCATTACATATCTTGATAGTTCATTAGATTTGGACATCTTCTAGAATTTTATAGATTCTTGATCTTTAGATCTAGTCTTTACTATTTTTGAAACTAAATCTCGAACTTCTTGAATCTATTTTCTTGCAATTTTTCTTTTATCCTTTCATTTCGACTCATCTAAAACGAAAGCAAGCAAAACACACATCTCAGTGGACGATCCGTATTCATTAACGCGCTACATCGATACCGTTAATTGATTGCGGTATAAATTTCTTTGATTGTGATCTTTACACATTTTCAAAACACGACACACAAAGAATGATTCAATCAGGACCCCGTGGCGAATGCGTATGGCATAAGCGTACGTTGTATTTTCGTTTCTTTCTGCAATGATAGGTGTAAATGATGGGACAACATTAATTGATTAATGCAAAGAAAACAAACCAAAGCTGAATCGTTGGAACAGTTTCAAAAACCACTTGGTTTTCTTCAAAAAGCAACTTTTAAACGCGGAGCCTAAACCACTCTTTTAAAATCTATTATGGTTCCTTCGATCATATCAAGTTCGTTACGTTCACAGTCTCACCAAAACCATTCGTAGCCCTCTGTCATTTCAGATGGGTATTCAGTAGTATTCAAGCTATGTATTTTGACCTTCGCCAAGGCATAGTGATTGGTAGCTGCTGGGTATTCATCTATAGCATAGATAGATGCGTTGGTTTGGGACAGTCGTACTACTATTTTGGCCTTCGTCAAGGGTATGTACGGGTGGGATCAAATTAATCTGGACAATGACGGGTAGAACTTGACTTGTGACTTATGATATGTTGGCCTTCGTCAAGGTCATAAGAGCTTGGGGCAAATATCATATCGGGAGTTTCTAAGGAAATTGAAACTTGCTAGTGTTGCATACCATTTGGAGTATGATGATTTTGGTATGATTCCTTCAAGGTTATCACGCAAAGATATTTGGATCCCGATCCTACTGTGAGTGTCCGCTACTCCTCGGATGATTTTTTCACTAAAAAATCAATGCTATAAACCAAGTAGGTATCAAGAACGGTGTTAGTGGGGCTACGCCTCTAGAGAAAAGAGGTTATGTAATTAAGGAACTTCGCGAAAACGTTGGAAATGTTGTCTATAATGCACTCAAGTCAATTATTGAATCGCAGGCACGCGATTGCGATAATTGAGGGAGGACCTATACAGATAGAACAATCTTACTCAAAATGATAGTATGCTATCTGGTTTATCTTTATCGACATATACATGCTTTATGTGGTATTACATATCACTATTACATGTGCAGGGTTCCTAGGCACTCAAGTGAGGTCTCCCAAGCCATCAACCATGGCAATTTCAAAAAATATGGTGCCTACAAACCCTAAACTACGGATCGATAACTAGATGTCTAGGCGAACAAGAATTAGTTAACACTTAACTATTGGGAATACGGAAATACAACCTTTGTAGATTCGGTGCTCCACCTCCATAGCTCCATTAGGAAGTCATCTCCGCTGTCCAAAAATAATCCGGGCTCTAGAGTCGGCTTCGTCGGAGAATGGGCAAGCTAGGTCGTCGATGTCCATGCCGAAGATGATCTACGTCGAAGCATCGCAAGATCAAGCTCTCAACTTCACCAAGTCATGAAACTTGTGAAGTAAACACACTCTACTACTTGGCAAGAGGTAGAGGATGAAGAAATAGGAAGTGGGTAGACTTTAGTTTTGGATTTCTCACTCTTTTCCAACAATCACCATTGATGGACTTCAAGCTTCTTCACTTGAAGCAAGGAAGAAGAAGAAGAAAAGAAAATATGATAAGTTAATTATGAAAGAATAATAATCTTATTCTTATCATAACATAACTATGGTTATGTGTAGTGAGCAAACCTTAGTTAGGTGAATGGTTAGGTTAGGCAAGAAACAAAAATGGTGGACTTTTCAACACTTCATGAAACTTCAAGATAGAAACAAAAAGCACCACCATTTTCCCTTTTGCCAAAAATGCAATAAATTAATAAATGAATAAATTAATTAAACATAACCCTAACCATTTATTTAACTAAGGTTTAGACAAAACCTACACACAAACATGCATGTATCATCAAATATGATACAAGCAAGTGCACAAATCATATCGCATATGCAATGCGCACACCCGAGTGAGAAAATCCATTTTAAAGTGAACCGATACTAGTTAATGCAAAGCAATATATCAAATATACAAATATGCATTAAATCATTAAATCAACACTTGATTCAATGATCCGGTCATGTCGCACACAACCGACTAGTATACAATGTATCGGCTTATCGAATCAACGCTTGAATCGATAACTAGGTTATATCGCATACAACCATTCGATACATTCATCGCGAGAATGAAATACGGTATCACATACACGCATTATTCTCGGTCCCGCACATATCTCATATGCGCTCCTATTTCGTTTCGCTTGAGCCAGGAAACCTCTGTGTAGGACTCTAAAGACTCGTCAATACGCCGGCAGCAGGTGATGATCATATCAAACACCCACAAGCCGCAAGCGGTCTGCTAAACGTAACGGCCACCCGGGTATTGAGCGATCTGAAGATCGACGAGCAAGCCCGCTCACACTCCAGTGAATCCGACCAGTAACACTACCGTACAGTCCGGTCTGATCGTCTGATATGTCGCATATCTCGCCTAGGGGTGGTAAACGTCAGACCCCAATAGCTCGATAAGTCGTGTCGATATGAGGTCTATAACAATTCGAGAAACTACTGGTAACACTTACCAGTAAATCTCAGCAACCCTGGCCAGGGATTTCCTGTTATAGCCAATCGAACACAGCGCAACATCAACTCCCTATACCGGGAGAGACGAATCCCCTCCTATCGCTCATTGCCTCCATGTGACTCGGGACTGTACCCAAAAACCACCGTTTTGCACGCCCTCTTGGACGTGGTAAGATGGAAATCAAAGCACAGTGGGAACCACACAAGACTCTATGACGATCTCGGGTCAACAGACTACTCTGTACCAGTGTCACCAGAGAACTGCCATCTGACGTGAGGTATAATACCATCTGGGAGTTCTCGGCGAGTCCGTCCAGTGTACCCAGTCTCTACTGAGCACCCGTATATCATCCCTGATGTCAAACACCAATGGATATGGGATCATCCATCGCCCATCTGAATGGGTCGAGAAGGTATACGCTAGTTACTCTGGTATATCGATGCCCCGTCTCGATACACCCACGACTAGGGACTTTGAAGGATGTACTTATGGACTACCATGTCCCCACTAGTATGATCCGCATCATAGTCCAGGTAGTCAAGTACAGATCCTAAGGGCTTTACCAACATGTAACAGAGAGACAAACAGTATACACGTTAAGGTAAAGATCAACCAGATAGCATACTATCATGTCGAGCAAGAAAGTCCTCCCTATATATGTCCCAGCATCCACTACAATATACATCCCATGTACAGTAATGGCCTCTAGGGCATACATATAACTAACAATCTCCCACTTGCACTAGGGCCATCTGTAGCAGTGGTTGCAGTATCTCATACTCAACCATCCCATAAAAGTCTCTCTCTGGGAACAGGCCTTTGTGAGTGGATCCTCTGTGTTGTCCTCTGAATCTACTCTCCTAACCTTGATCATCCTGGAGATCAACTATCTCCATGATCAGGCGATGCTGCCTTAGAATATGTCTGGATCACTGATGGGACCGGCGTTCCTCGGCATAAGCCACAACTCCATTGTCACACAATGGGAGGAACATAGTTCATCTCATGAACCAATATACACCCAAACAGCCTCTTTGGTAGCATCTTAAGTAGCGATGTTTCCAGCCTTTATCGTCTAGTATGTCACGGTATCTAGCTTGGAACTCTTCCAACATACCGTCCCTTTACTGAGGGTGAAGACAATGCCTGCGACTGACATTCAGTCGTCTTTATCACCCTGGAACACTTCCAGTGATTCTCCTCAGGATCGATTGACACCATCTAACTCATCTAGTGAGTATCCTAACATCCATTTAAATCTATCTCATAGATCCAAAATCCAGGATTTAGTAGGTATCACTTTGATCCTAAGTGGAGAATCCTAGTGATAATCGGAGATTGATCGAGCGTAGCATAGGAAACTCCTTCCCCATCAAGAGTATGTCATCCACGTACTCTACGAGGATCGTCACCATACTCCCTACTACCTTTTTGTTTATACAAGGTTCATCTACCATTTTGATGATGTCAAACTGTTTGACTAACACATCAAAACAGATGTTCCAACTCCGCGACGCCTGCTTTATCCTATAAAGCATCTTGCACACGTTTCCGCTGCTCCCACTGTCTACGAAGCCCTCTGGCTGTGTACTTATAGACGCTCTTTTCTAAATCATCATTTAGAAAAGCAGTCAAGACACCCAACCACCAGATATCGTAGTCATGGTATGTAGCCATGGCAAGTAGGATCTGGATGGACTTAAGCATAGTCACTTGAAAAGGTTTCATCATGATCCACGCCTGGTCAATGACGAAAAGTTTTAACAAGTCTAGCTTTGAAAGTCTCAACTTTTCCATCTACACCAAGTAATCTTCTCAAGATTTACTTGCTCCTGATGGGGATTTAACCCTTCAGATATAGCAACTAAAGTCCATACTTTGTTGGTGTATAAGGATTCCATCTCAGATCGCTAAGCATCCAGCCATTCTTACAGAGTCACACCCCTGATGGCCAGTTCGAAACTAGTTGGGTCATCATCTCATGATGCATTCCTCGCTCCCACTGTCATAGAGAAACCGAAGTATCTCTCAAGTGGGTGAGGAACCCTACTAGATCGGCGGAGAGGCTGAGGTTCGTTGGTATCTACTGAATCCTTTGGTTCTATCAAATCATCTGCTGTAGTTTGTATAGCTGGAACCTTTCCAGTTGTACATAACTGACCTTGCCTCGAGCTTGTCCGGATTTTGCTTTTAGACATAGGCCGGACAACCCCACATCTTAACTAGCTTAAGACATGGGCTCTTCCCATTCCATATCACATATGAAGTGGTAGGCAACTGATTTGATTCGAACCCTATTCAATAGGTATGCAGCTTCTCAAGTGCATAACTCCCAAAAAGGAATTAGGTAACTCAGTAGTACTCATCATAGAGCACACCATATCATATAGGGTGTGATTGCTCCGCCCCGATATACCATCATGCTATGGTGTATACGGAGGAGTAATGCTGAGAGAGAATCTCATTCTCTTTTAGAAAAGTCCAAGAATTTCGTGCTCAAGTATTCTCCTCCTTGATCTCATCATAGGACATAATACTTATACCCGTATTCCGGTTCTCTACTTCTCGCTTATATTCTGTGAATATCTCAAAAGGTTCGGACTTGTGTTTCAACAGGAACATATGTCTGAATCTTGAGAGATTATCAGAGAATGTAATGAAGTACAAAGAACCGGTCTTGGCATGTGTAGACAGGGGACCTACATACATCAACATGTATCATCCCAAGAGTTCACTAACTCTTTCTCTGTTTCTAATAAACGGAGCTATGGTCATCTTATCTTTGTGACATGACTGGCGAGTTTCACAAGATGTAAATTCAAACTTATTTAAATATGTATCTTTATGTAACTCTAGCTAGTCGGGTCACATTGATCTGACCTAGTCTACAATGCCTCAAGAAGAATTCGTTCATTTCTGAACTCTTCCTCTTGTGTGTGTTCCGTATACTTAGAACTGTAGTTTGATTTAGAACATTAATGCTTTTAGATAACGTGCCTGAACCGATCAACTTTTGATATAGGAAATGTTCAAAACATTATCCAACAATACAAAATTATATCCTTTCTTTACTAATAAAGAGAGAGATATGATTTTGTATATCAGGTTCGGTATCTAATAACATTCGTTCAGAATCAATGTATTGGTAATACAGGGTGACAGTGACCGACAGACTTGGCTGCAACACTTGTCCCGTTTTCTGCCTCATGAAACTTATCACCCGTTCTCAGTTTTTCTACCCTTTTGTAGCCCTATGTAACATCTTACATATCTGGGATCCTGATCCGGTATCACATACCCAGGATGCGGAGGATACTGAGAAACTGTTCTGTATAATGAACACACCCGAAGATGATGCATCAGCATGCACTCTCTTCGTTTGGGCGGCACGGGAAATCTGGTATTCCCCAATTTCCTGCTCTGTCTTATAACAATTATAAGTGGGAGCGGGACCAACGTTCCCCAGCTCAGTATAACAAGCGGGTTCGGTCAATAATCCGTATTATTATCTTGATTAAGGCGTGATATGGTCGCTACCTGGAGAGAGAGAAAAGAAAACACTCAGCGTGCGCTCTTGCAAGAATAGATAGGTTATTATTTTATCTAATCAGGATGGCTCCCACTGCTTTTTATCAAATCTTCCTTCAAACCCTAAAAGGAAAGACTAGCCGGGATTAATTACACACTACAAGTTCGCCAATCTTTCAGCCAGGCCAGTGTCGGTACTTTGAGGGAGGTCCCCCGTGCTTTCGCACGAACCTAATTAATGTAAACCTCGTTTTCCCAGAGGCGTAACCCCGTTAACACCTTTCTAGACACCTACTTGATCGGCTAATTGTAATGTATAAAACTCTCCCAGGAGTAACTCTTACTCGCAGCGGGTATCGGGATCCAACTATCTCATAGAAGGTATGCAATCTCATTGCAAATCTCAACACTTGAAATTCCCGATAATATTTTGCCCCAAGCGATCTATGACCTTGACTGAGTCAACAAATCATAGACCACAAGTAAAGTTCAACCCGTTATTTCTCGATTGAATTAAACCCACCCGCACGACCCTTGACTGAGTCAACAAGGCCGCACGACTACCCTAATCCAATCGCATCATATGCTTTGCAGATAAGCAATAATCAGCTACCGCACACTACGCCTTGACTGAGTCAACAAACGCAGCACGAATACTAACTAGTACCTATCTGAAATGACGGAGGGCTACGACAGGTTTTTAAGAAAACCTTTTGCGTAATGAACTTTATATCGTTGTAGAATCAAATGAATTTTGTAATGGAGTGCTTTTGAGGCTTTTCTAGTTTTGCTAAAGGAGTCACTCCCGGTGAAGGGATCGTCGGTCCTTTCCTCGTCGAATGAGGTGCGGGATATATCATATATATCACTGTGCAAAGCAAAAACACTTAAAAGCAATCAAAAGACAAACTGAGTGTGTAGCATCTGCCAGTTATTGCTAAAGGAGTCACTCCCGGTGAAGGGATCTCGGTCCTTTCCTCATCGAATAAGGTGCAGGATATATCGCATATACCGCTGTGCAAAGCAAGAACTGTAGCTACCTATTTTATTTTGAAATTCGATTCCACAACATCTTAGGTTTCTTTTATTTCATTAATCACATTAATGAAGTCCCATCATTTAAGTACCTAAACATCACAGATAAATACGACGTACACTTATGCCATCCGCATTCGCCTCAATGTCCCCTCGTGCACCGTTAGGTTAGGTAACTAACGGCAGAGCGGGGCAGGGCTAGCGCGGGTGTAAAACATAAGTAACGTCTATAAAATATATCATATATACTATATACTGTATCTATCATAGAACATCACATGATCACATCACAGATATCGCAGCAGAAGAATCATATGAAATATTGGATATACTAGGACGTCCGTGTTTTCAATGCGAGCCAGTATAAAACACGGATTCCACGGTCGTGATGAATAGCCAAACCCACACCCCTAGACCCCTACGAGAGCGGCAAGCAACCCTACCAATTCTAGAGTTAGGAGACCCAGACTCGACTCCTCGAGTTGGTCTCCCACTGGACTCCAGAACCCGGTTACTTATGCTCCCCTCCTTGGGTCTATCCTAGTGCGGAAAAGTAAATAATATACAAACGGTGACTACTTCCGCAACCTGGAAGCGTCCCAATAAAAGAATATTACATACAAGTTTTTACATGAATGAAAATGAAAAACACTCATCTCACATAAAAACCCCCGGCTATTCAATCACGACGATCCAATATAACATATCCAGCAACACATAACATCACATGTCATCAACGTAAGTAAATATGCGCATCCCAATTGTCGTTGACATATAGCAACGAAACCGGCGATATCACATATTACACTTACGGTCACAGAAAAGAAAGTGTAAAACTACAACAGTTGGAATCCGCAACCACCTCAGACATCGCATGCCTGACCAAATGAATTTCTTAGACATCGCATGCCTACCAATTATAAACCCCGCATTTTAGTCTCATTATCGAAAACACTTTTTAATATCAAGTCGGGCAATTCAACAAGATTCCCGACATCCTGATCGAATGCTCGTCGCAAACTTCGGTAGACGGCTGCACCCCCGATACCGTCGACGAAGTGCACCAAGGCGGAACACCGCCACCGCGAGCACCCGGACGGATGCTTTCGGCGACGGGGTTCTCCTACAGTCACTTGGTCGGGGCAATGGAGTGAAGCTGTCTATCAAGTTTACCCGGCGAGTATCCGCGTACACTACGTGATTGCGACGGGCTTTTGATCACATCAAAATTCCGTGGCAACCGATCAAGTGAGACTAAACTGCTGTGTTTATAACATTTATTTAGTTATCTCATAACTCTTTGTGAATTCCAATTATTGTATCCCATTCCAGATAAATAGAAAATGTTAAACTTTCCGATCGAACAATCGAACACCCAAGTTTTCCCGATACAGATCAACACATGAAATAAGTCTAACAACATTCAGTTCGTACCTCAGTACCAACGGTCCAGCCGTAGAAGGGTCAAGCCAACGCCTCACATGTGGCACGCCGTACTGCCCCAAACCCGAAGGTTCAAAGGGCAGTTCAAGACGGTCACATAATCGAGTTAAGGTTTGTTGTCTTCTAGAGGGACCATCGCGTTACTTGCACTACTTAGAACGTCGTTAAACTACGGAAAAATCCAACACTTGGAAATTTCCCGACAGGGGAAAAGTTGGGTATTTATATCTGGTCGAACTTTTTAACATATTCTAAAATTTATCCGGAAAGCCAAACAGACAAAATTTGATACCCCGATCGAAACACCGAATCCCCAAAACAACTGCAGAAATTTCAACTCTGGAAAAATTATTAAAAATTCCCAGAAACACCAGAAATAATATATAAGAATTACTGTGCTGAAAGTGATGCACAAAACGCCAAATGGGCCGCGGTTCCGCCGCTTGAGCCTCTTGTAAGGCCGCGGATCCGCGCTAATTTCAATGAATCAGTCGCCTGAATTTATACAGTAATTCTTAGATTATTTTACTGAGTTTTCTGAATATTTTTAATCTGGAAAAATTCCAGTATTTCAAAATCGTCCAGAGAGCAATTTTGCGGGTAGGGTTTCGGTTCGATCGGGTTTCATATTCCGTCTGGACTTCGCCTAAGGCTCTAGCTAGGCTCTGATACCACTGCAGGGTTCCTAGGCACTCAAGTGAGGTCTCCCAAGCCATCAACCATGGCAATTTCAAAAAATATGGTGCCTACAAACCCTAAACTACGGATCGATAACTAGATGTCTAGGCGAACAAGAATTAGTTAACACTTAACTATTGGGAATACGGAAATACAACCTTTGTAGATTCGGTGCTCCACCTCCATAGCTCCATTAGGAAGTCATCTCCGCTGTCCAAAAATAATCCGGGCTCTAGAGTCGGCTTCGTCGGAGAATGGGCAAGCTAGGTCGTCGATGTCCATGCCGAAGATGATCTACGTCGAAGCATCGCAAGATCAAGCTCTCAACTTCACCAAGTCATGAAACTTGTGAAGTAAACACACTCTACTACTTGGCAAGAGGTAGAGGATGAAGAAATAGGAAGTGGGTAGACTTTAGTTTTGGATTTCTCACTCTTTTCCAACAATCACCATTGATGGACTTCAAGCTTCTTCACTTGAAGCAAGGAAGAAGAAGAAGAAAAGAAAATATGATAAGTTAATTATGAAAGAATAATAATCTTATTCTTATCATAACATAACTATGGTTATGTGTAGAGAGCAAACCTTAGTTAGGTGAATGGTTAGGTTAGGCAAGAAACAAAAATGGTGGACTTTTCAACACTTCATGAAACTTCAAGATAGAAACAAAAAGCACCACCATTTTCCCTTTTGCCAAAAATGCAATAAATTAATAAATGAATAAATTAATTAAACATAACCCTAACCATTTATTTAACTAAGGTTTAGACAAAACCTACACACAAACATGCATGTATCATCAAATATGATACAAGCAAGTGCACAAATCATATCGCATATGCAATGCGCACACCCGAGTGAGAAAATCCATTTTAAAGTGAACCGATACTAGTTAATGCAAAGCAATATATCAAATATACAAATATGCATTAAATCATTAAATCAACACTTGATTCAATGATCCGGTCATGTCGCACACAACCGACTAGTATACAATGTATCGGCTTATCGAATCAACGCTTGAATCGATAACTAGGTTATATCGCATACAACCATTCGATACATTCATCGCGAGAATGAAATACGGTATCACATACACGCATTATTCTCGGTCCCGCACATATCTCATATGCGCTCCTATTTCGTTTCGCTTGAGCCAGGAAACCTCTGTGTAGGACTCTAAAGACTCGTCAATACGCCGGCAGCAGGTGATGATCATATCAAACACCCACAAGCCGCAAGCGGTCTGCTAAACGTAACGGCCACCCGGGTATTGAGCGATCTGAAGATCGACGAGCAAGCCCGCTCACACTCCAGTGAATCCGACCAGTAACACTACCGTACAGTCCGGTCTGATCGTCTGATATGTCGCATATCTCGCCTAGGGGTGGTAAACGTCAGACCCCAATAGCTCGATAAGTCGTGTCGATATGAGGTCTATAACAATTCGAGAAACTACTGGTAACACTTACCAGTAAATCTCAGCAACCCTGGCCAGGGATTTCCTGTTATAGCCAATCGAACACAGCGCAACATCAACTCCCTATACCGGGAGAGACGAATCCCCTCCTATCGCTCATTGCCTCCATGTGACTCGGGACTGTACCCAAAAACCACCGTTTTGCACGCCCTCTTGGACGTGGTAAGATGGAAATCAAAGCACAGTGGGAACCACACAAGACTCTATGACGATCTCGGGTCAACAGACTACTCTGTACCAGTGTCACCAGAGAACTGCCATCTGACGTGAGGTATAATACCATCTGGGAGTTCTCGGCGAGTCCGTCCAGTGTACCCAGTCTCTACTGAGCACCCGTATATCATCCCTGATGTCAAACACCAATGGATATGGGATCATCCATCGCCCATCTGAATGGGTCGAGAAGGTATACGCTAGTCTACTCTGGTATATCGATGCCCCGTCTCGATACACCCACGACTAGGGACTTTGAAGGATGTACTTATGGACTACCATGTCCCCACTAGTATGATCCGCATCATAGTCCAGGTAGTCAAGTACAGATCCTAAGGGCTTTACCAACATGTAACAGAGAGACAAACAGTATACACGTTAAGGTAAAGATCAACCAGATAGCATACTATCATGTCGAGCAAGAAAGTCCTCCCTATATATGTCCCAGCATCCACTACAATATACATCCCATGTACAGTAATGGCCTCTAGGGCATACATATAACTAACAACATGTTGATAAAGCCCATAAGATTCTTGCTTGACTACCAGCATTATGATGGCGATCATATACGTGGGAGCTGGGTGGTCTATAATTACATCCTTAAATGTCTCTAGTCGTGCGAGTATCGAGACTGGGCATTGATACTTCAGAGTAGACTAGTGTGTACTTATCGAGACCCTGACAAGGGGTGGTGGTGTAATATTTCAGAAAAATAAAATATTATTTTTGGGAATTTAGATAAGTGAATAATAAATATTATGAATATTTTAATGTGTGGAGATTAGTTTTAATGATATGGTATAATTATATACCGATAAATAGGGAAATATTGGAAAATTACATTTGAATGTTGATTTTTAAAGAAATTGTGAGATTTAGACATTTTAAGAATTATTATTTAATTAATTATATACAAGTTTATTTCTAAACTTGATTAATGTTCACAAATCATGCATTGATGGTGTTTTGTGCATGTGACATGTACCATATCATATTTGCTAACACTTGTTACATTTTTTAAAAACTTGGCTTAAATCCTAAATTATACACGGTTTCATTTAGGTTTTCTATTGTTTTATAAAAAGAAAAGAAAAGAAAAGAAAAGAAAAGATAAAGAAAAATGAATAAAGAATTGGTGACATGGAGGTATGAGCTTTGGGGGTGAGAGAGAGAGAGGGTGAGGGGTCTCCTTGAACCATGGCTCTTGTTTCACTTCATCATCTTCATCATTTCCCTCTCCTCTCTCATACCTTGGCTGCCATCTTCTCCCCACCTCCTCTACCTCCTCACACAACCCATAATCTACACCAAAACACCATAATCCCTTCATTAAAAATTTGCACAAGCTCACTACAAGCATGGAGAACCAAGAAAGTTTATATTTTGAGCACTTGGAGCAACTCAAGAAAATTTTTGAGTTGCCAAATGAGGTAATTCTTTCACCATTAGAGTAGTAATCCATTTCCTTTATCATCCATATTAGTTAGAAGTGTTTAAGTGCGGTTTAGTGAGGTTGGAAAATTCCAAGAAAAGCTTAGGGGATTTTATGAGTTGTGAAGTGTAAATTGAGGTTAGTGAAAAGTTACGCTAGTGCCCCGGCCAACTACCGTGACCAAATGCGAAACAAAATTTTTTCTACGAATTGAAATTTAGCACTAGAATAACTTTTAACCCGGATCTTGCCGCAAACCTAACTAGCAAAAGTAGTAGTGCAATCTACTATGATGAAGAAATCTCACCATGTGACCTAAGTCCTTCGGTCTTCTTTCCTCGTCATGTGCTCCAAGTGGACTCCTTGAACTTGTTCAATCTCCATTTCTGGCTCCATCGGTCCTCCGGGATCGAGCTTGTTCTTCGGCCCTCCTTTGTCGTAGATGATCCACCCGCGGGATGTGATCCATGGCTCTAGCTCCTAACTAAGTAACAAAAGGAGCAACTAGAGAATTTGGGATGCTAATCCAAGTTTCTAGGATGTAGTATGAAGATCTATGTGTTAGCTATCTCTTTCTAGCCTCTTCACTGGTTTCTCAACTCATGAGAATGGTAGTGAAGAGGAAGAAGATGAAGGTGGAGGAAACTCAAGAGGAGGGAGGAGATGAAGAGAAATGGGAGCTCAAGAAAATAATGAAGCATCCATGAGAGAGAAATTACACACAAAGGTTTTGTGTATGAATTTCTTGAATAAACAATTAACAACCATGCTTCAATAGTAACTCCAAATGAATTAAAAATTCATTTGTTAAATATTAAAACATGGTTATCACCATTCCTCTCATACCTCACACTTTACACCTCATATCCATTTATCAAATAAATGGAAAAAATATAATGAGGTGGCCACCTTCTAGAAGGTAATCTATAATAAATACGGATTATAGTCTACTATATATACATACCTGCATTCGGATAAAAACCCGAATTCTCAAAGAGATAGAATAACACGATGAACGTAATACTAGAATATACATACCGAAATACATATATGTAAACTATTAAATCAATACCTGATTTAATAGTCCGGCTCATACCCGAGCCGGCTAGTATTACCATCTGTCCGATCGAAAGTCCGAGTACAAAGTACATCAATTGATCGAGACCCTGCACGTATCCAATACGGCTACCACATCATTTCGCTTGGACCAGGGAACCCCTCTGTGTGGGACTCTAAAGATTCGATAGTACGCCTGCAGTGAGTTACTGGATAAATCCATAACCACAAGCACGTCAGCGGCACTAGCTATACGTAACGGCTACCCTGGTACATGTCGAAAAGGAAGGCCGACGAGCAAACTCATCCGGATCCTTACTGAGCTTATCTGTGACAATCTCCGTATAGTCCGGTCTCTTCGTCTGAGAGTATCGCATACCGGGTCTAAGGGGATGGTAAACGTCAGACCCTGATAACCTGGTAATTCGTGCTGATGCGGCTCAGGACCAATCCAGGAAACTACTGATCAGCCTATCAGTAAATCCCAACAGCCTTGGCCAAGGTCTTATGGTTCTGACCAATCGAACACAGTGCGATATCGACTCCCAATACCGGGAGAGACGAATCCCGACAATCGCTCACTGCCTCCATGTGGCTCGAGACTACACCCAACCAAAACCTGTTTGCACGACTCAGTAGAGCCGTGGTAGGGTAGTGATCAAAGCACAGTGGGAACTCACACGATATAAATGCCGATCTCATGTCTAAAGAATAACCTGTACTCATGTCACCTGAGAACTTCTACCTGACGATAGGTATAGTACCATCTGGAAGTTATCGACGAGTCTGTCCGGTGTACTTACCCCCAGTGAGCACCTGTACACGATCTTAGGTCTAAAGTCTAATGGTTGCGGGACCAAACCATCGCCCCTCGTCGGGTCCTAGAAATGTATACACTAGTCTACTCTGGAATATTGATGCCCAGTCTCGATACTCCTATGGCTAGGGACCACTTAAGGATGTGCGTACCGACTACCCAGCTCCCGCAAGTATGATCACCATCACAACGCAGGTAGCCTAGCATTGATCCAACGGTCTTTATCAACATGTATAAAAGATAAGTAATAGCAAGTAAAACATACACATGTTAAGATAAAGTCAAACTAAATAGCATACAATCATATCGAGTAAGACTGTCCTGTACATATATATGTTCAAGCATCCAAATATATACATATACAATGATGGCCTCTAGGGCATACATATCGAACAATCTCCCACTTGCACTAAGGCCATAAATATTGGCGTACCGAGTATCCAACGTCTTCTCTAGGGCAAGCTGTTGGCTTACCGTATACCCAACATCTTAAAAAGTCTCTCGAACTATGCTTGAGGAAGGGCCTTGGTGAATGGATCCGCAGTGTTGTCTTTTGTATCCACACTCCAGACCTCGATCTCCTGGCGATCTACGATCTTCCTGATCAGGTGATACCGCCTTAAGATGTGCTTGGATTTCTGATGGGACCGTGGTTCCTTCGCTAAAGCTATAGCCCTATTATTATCGTAATACAAAGGTATTGGGTCAACAATGGACGGAACGACCTGAAGTTCATTAATGAAATTCTTCATCCAGACCGCCTCATTTGCAGCATTGCTTGCAGCAATGTATTCACCTCCATCGTCGAGTCTGGAACGGTATCCTGTTTGGAGCTCTTCCTGTTGGAGATAGTGCCCTCAGAGTCAATTATTGGATCACAGGCACGTGATTGCAATGATTGAGGGAGGACCTATCCCGGTAGGACAGTCTTACTCGAGATGATAGTTTGCTATCTGGTTTACCTTTATCATCGTGTACTGCTTTAGGTGACCTGACATGTCGCTATTGAACGTTGATAGAGCCCCTAGGATTCTTGCTTGACTGCCAGCAGTATGAGGGCGATCATATAAGTGAGAGCTGGAGTCTATAAGCACATCCTTAAAAGGTCCCTAGTCGTAGGAGTCTCGAGACAGGGCATCGATTCTCCAGAGTAGACTAGTGTATACAGTCGAGACCCCGACGAGGGGCGGTGGCCGGTCTCACAAGCCACTGGTGTCAGTTGGTTCACATAAGATGTATACAGGTGCTCATTGGGTTATGAGTACACCGGACAGGACTCGCCGGGAACATGCTAGTTGGTCTTATACCTGACGTCAGATAGCAGTTCCCAGGTGACATGTGTACAGGTTAGTTCATCGACCTGGGGATCGTCATTTGTCTCGTCTGAGTTCCCACTGTGCTTTGATTACTACCCTACCACGGCTCAAAGGAGTCGTGCAAACAGGTTTTAGTTGGGTACAGTCCCGAGCCACATGGAGGCAGTGAGCGGATCTTCAGGGGTTCGTCTCTCCCGGTATTGGGGGTGAGGTCGCGCTGTGTCTAGGAGAGCCATTACACGAAGTCCTTGGCCAAGGCAGGAGATTTACTGGTAGGTATTCCAGTAGTATCTCAGGGTGTTCTGGGCTATACTCCGACACGACTTGTATCGCTTTTGGGGGTCTGACTTTTACCAACCCCCCTAGGCCCGACATGCGATGCTCATAGACGAACGGACCGGACTGTACGGATATTGTCACTGACAGGCTCAGTAGGGTGTCAGGATGAGTTTGCTCATCGACGTCCCTTTTGGTCAAAAGCTGGTGGCCCGTCACGTATTGGCTTATACCTCTGACGTGCTAGTGGTTAAATCCACAGCCATAGTATTGACGAGTCTTTAGAGTCCACCACACTTTCAGTTATTCAAGCTTTCGGGCGAAACGTTGTAGAGGCCGTATGGAGATATGGCAGGGTCCGATCAGATACGTGCGGTATTGCACGGATCAGGATCGGACGGTTTGTACTAGAGGCCGTATGGTAATATGGCAGCGTTCGATCAGATACGTGCGGTATTGCACGGATCAGGATCGGACGAATATTACTAGCCGGCTTTGGTTTAAGCCGGATCCTAGTATAGTACAGTGTAGATTTTGTCTCATTGCATTTGTATCCGGTCGGAATACAGATGCGGGTGTGTATGCACAGTTTGGGGTTTTCCTGTAATTTATTACGGGACTAGTTTTCTGGAGTTGCCAGTTTGCATTCCGTTCCGGCCGGTTTTCCTTTGTTCTTTCCCGGCCGGACTTTTCTGATGGAAGGGGGTAATTTGCAGTTTTGCAGATTACATTTGTGGAGGGGGTATCTTGCATATTGGTGGCATCATGATAGCTTTTCATGATGAGATCCTTTCTTAGTCTTTTCCTTGCTTTATGAGATTAGAAAGATTAGGATTGATTTGTTCTTTGATTTGAGGCTTGCTTTTGATGTGGTCACCACTTGTGCTCCTACCATCACCTCCCTTCATGCTTCATATTCTTTCCTCCACCATTTTCTAATATGATAGGTTTTCATTTGAAAAGAGAGAAGAAAAATTGGAGAGGATCATTTTCATTTTTGGAGAGGGAAAATTTGTTCATCTCATTTCATGCTAGAAAAATGCAAGCACCATTTTTCTTATCTTGATTCCTCCATCATCTACAAATGGCAACAAACCCCAAATGAGACATAGGTTCTACACTACACATTCTACAGCAAATCTTGGACGCGTCGACTCGCCAGCTTCGCGCCCGAGTTGCCTCGGTATTGAGGTGGGAGCCCGTAAAAGTTGCAGGCGATGTGGTGCCCTTCCGGCGAAGAGGCGACAACAAGGAGATGACGGACGAAGCATCCGCGGGAGATCGGAGTGGAGACGAAGACCGAAGGACTCGGATCATTCGGTACATCTCTTCTCCTTCTTGTATTTAGCTTAGACTAGTTAATGGTTTTTCGATCCGGGTGTTTAGTGCGCGGTGGTGCCAGTTTGCTAAGTTCGCAAAATTAAAGTTTATCACCGCTTCCGCATTTGGCCGTCGGATTGACGGTCGGGGCGCCGCCGTGCACTTACAGTGGTATCAGAGCCTCGCCATTAATTTCTTCTAGCTTCGTTTGATGTGTTTTGCATTTCCGATCGACCAAAATTCCAAAATCTACATTTTTGTTCACATCAGTTTTCTGTTAAAATTTTTTGGTGTCCAAAAATTTTTCAGGTTACAGAAAAGTGATCTACCAGAAGATATAAGAATTCTGCAGAAATACGATAAAGTGAATCGTCTTCCAGAGCGCGGAACCGCGGCCAAAACCCCCATTGGGCCGCGGTTCCGCCGCACTGTAGTGAGATTAAGTTATCATATTTCTTCAGTTTCTTTCTGGGATCAAAATAGGGGTTTTGGAATAATAACATTGGGCCCAGAATTTCCTGATCTGCTACAGTAGTACTTGGGGCCCACTTATTATAGTTTTGATCGATCGGATATTTTAAACACATTTTTCACAGTATTTACATTATATCTGCGACCGTGAATGTCACTCGATCGGTAAATCCGGTCTAACTGCTATAGCCCGGTTAGACGGATTTGCGAACGTGACTTTCACTTTGATGTTTTGTGTTTTTGCTGTGATGTTGCGGATCGGTCGTGGGGATAGCCTGGATGCAATGCTAGTACAGTGCTGTTGTATTATGTACATTTGATTTTACGGGGCGAGCGTCCGACATGTGGACTGCCGTCACTGCCAGTTTGTATTATTCTTTTGGGGAACGACCTGGTTGCGGTCGATGTACCCGGTGTATGTATATTTTACTTTCTGTACTAGGATTACCCAGCGGAGGGGTGCACGGATAGCCAGGTTCTGGAGGGCAACAAGCCCGCATCTCATGGCATTGGGACGGAGAGGGCTTCACTCTAGAATTGGCGGGATATTCGCCGCACTCGTAGGGGGTACAGGTTGACCCAGGAGGGGTGCCCAAGTTACCGGATTCCGTGAAGTGCTGGGTGGTCCTGCCTCGCTTCAGGTTTTGGCGGGTAACTTGGCGCGCCCGTAGGGGTCTAGGATTTCATTGCACAGGCTATCCACACGACCAGGGGAACGTCGGGTTTCAGTAGTGGCTCTGTGAAACCCGGGGATCCCAGATATCTGTATTGTTCTGTGATGCTGTACTTTTCTGTGATGTTGCATTTTTATCACGCCTTGAGCGAAATATAATATATTGGTATATATATTAGTAGATGTTGTATGTGTTTTACATCCGCGCTAGTCCATTCCCCGCTCTGTCGTTAGTTAGCTAACCTAATGGGTGATGACGGGACCCAGTGGCGAATGCGGATGGCATATACGTACGTCAGTATATTTTCGTTCTTTGTGGTGTGATCAATTGATGGGACTGCGTTGATTCGGATCAATGCAAGTTAAAACAAACCTATTCTGATGTTGTTGGAACACTTTTCAAAAAGCTGTTATTGCAAGGACGTTCACTTTTGTTTTGCATCGTGGTATTCATTTGGAATATCCTGCTCCTCAGTCGACGAGGCAAGGGCCAAGATCCCTTCACCGGGAGTGACCCCTTGGACAGAAGTTTGCGTCAGGGCATTAACTTCACTATAGCCGATTACTTTTGCTTTGCATCGTGGTATTCATTTGGAATATCCTGCACCCCATTCTACGGGGAAAGAGCCGAGATCCCTTCACCGGGAGTGACCTCTTTAGTAAAGGTTTTCGTCACTATATTTTCTAAAAAGCTATCTGTTCCTTCAACGATATCAAGTTCTTTACGTTAAAGGTTTTCGCCAGAAACCATTCGTAGCCCTCCGTCGTTTCATATGGGTAGTCAATTGTATTCAAGCTGTGTTTGTTGGCCTTAGTCAAGGCACAGTGTTTGGTAGCTATTGGGTATTCATATGCTGCATAGATAGATGCGTTGGTTTGGGACAGTCGTATAGCCTTGTTGGCCTTAGTCAAGGGCTTGTACAGGTGGGTTCAAATCAACCTGGACAATGACGGGTAGAACTTGACATGTGACTTATGATTTGTTGGCCTTAGTCAAGGTCATAAGAGCATGCGGCAAAAATCCACATCGGGAGTTTCAAAAGAACTGAAACTTGCCAGATATGCGCATACCTTCTGGAGTGTGATACCATGAGCGGATTCCGTCACATTGTCATGCGATGATAGTTGGATCCCGATTCCCACTGATGAGTTGGTTTACTCCTCGGGTGACCCCGACTAATTCTTCTTTTAGGTTTGGAGGAGAATTTGAGGTACAGTAGGAGGTTTCCAGATTAGATAAATTAGTAACCATTCTGATCTAGGATAGAGTGCACGCTGAGTGTTTCTTTTCTCTCTCTCTCTGGCAGCGACCATTGACCCGACCCTAGACTATGACTCAGTGACCAAGTTGACCGAACCTTCTTAACACTGGCTTTTGGATTGTCAGAGTTGCAAACCTCATTGCCACTCCTACTTTTACCCTTTTCTCCAGGACACCCCGTGTTACTACGAACGTCCACTTCCATTAGACAAAACCATCGTATGGTTAGATACGAACTCGAAGGAATTCGAGGATGGTTTCTGGTTCTGGAGAAAACGAATAGGATTATTCAGTTGTCTTTTCTTTTCACCTTCTCTCAGGTTGCGAGTACTCCTTGGTTTAGGAGTAGTACACCTATTACGCAAATTGGATAGTCTTCTTCCAAATCATAGGCTGGTACCGACCGGTAGGGAATGAAGAAAACCAATTAGCCTAAACGGTGTACAGAAGGTATTAAGTTCAGACAAAGAAAGGGATTAGTAAGAGGGCAAAGTAAATTGCGACTGATATTCACGACCAAACCAAGTATTTCTTCGTCAATCCTAAATCACCTTTGTATTTCTCCAGGACACTCCATATCACTACGAAGATCCACAGTTTATTGGATACTCCATCGTATGGTTATATACGAACTCGAAAGGAACTTGTTCCAGTTCGGGGATGGATTCTGGTCCAGGAGATATAGGAATATGGTTTATTCGGTTGTCTTTTATCTTCACCTTCTCTCGCATTGCGATTGCTCCTAGGATTAGGACAGTACACCCATTATGCTTACTGGATAGTCTTCTTCCAAACCATAGGCTGGTGCTGAACGGTAGGGAAGGAAGAAAACCATTTGGCCTAAGGGGTGTGCAGAAGGTAATGACTAAAGACAAATAAAGGGATTTGGAGAGGTGGCAAAGAATTATACGGTTATAGTAGTGAATCTGGATAATGGTAGAGGCATTACTAGGAATACCAGGATACCCCATCGAAACATTTCAATGTTTCAGTTCAACTGTGTACTGTTAAAAGAAAACTGATTTCCCGATTGGACACTTGCTCCAGGGTATGTATTTACCAGGTTTGATTCTCACATCTGTATGGTTTTACAGATGATGAGTGGGAGTAAGTTATTGGGAATAGGGTAATCATCCTCATTATATCGGGATTCGTTGTAATCGGTGATATTTGAGGAGATCATCTGGGCTGTTTGCCAGTCGGCAAATATTTGGTTTTGAATATCCGCTGTTGTGCACCAATTTCAAATTGATATATCTGTACGTCTATTTTCATAGAGTGAGATATACCTTTTGATATTATGTCGATGACACTTACCTATATCAGTGGATGGTTAGGTAAGGAGCATTAAACAGCGGTGTAATTCTTCTTAACCATAAGTACAGTTTTCAACCTACGACACACAGTGAAAGAGTTGTTAGACTCAGCGGACTCATACAGAGTACTGTATGTTGTCCAGTGTCCATTAAGACAGAGGGGTTCATCCTCATACTATATTTTGTTTACTTTTAACTTCTCTAGTTCTTAGACATGTGTTTCGTAGAAACACAGGATCTGAGTTTTGAGGAGTTATAGGTATTTGAATAGAGTAGAGAACCAGGTGTAGCAAGTATCGGGATTCTTCAAAGTGATCGAAGATGTAGATACTTGTGTATGGTATTCAGTTGATAGTAATTACTTTTCTTTCAGGTTACTCATAATTGGAAGCATTCCTAAGTTGAGTAACGATGATCGACCTCCTTCCATTTAGTTGACATGCACTGGAGATAGCTGCATGATTTGAATCTGGTTCAATTAAATCAGTGCCTCTGGTTCTATATTGGATATAGAACAGTTCATATCTTAACGTTGTTAAGGTACGGGGAGTTGTCCGGCTTATGATTAAAACCAGACACTGGACAACTCAAGGCACGTTTCTGTAATGGCTGTTTGTGGGTTGACCCAGGCTATGACGAGGGTTGATTTTCTACCATTTGGCAGATCAATAGAAATATTGTTCTAGACTCGCCACAGTTTTATTAAAAATGGATTTTTTTTCAAAAACAGAAGTGGGAGTATGGTAGAACTGGAAGTGATTCCAGAACCGCAAACGATTACTGAAGATTTGATAAGGAACCTAAAGATTCAATCTGATTTGACATTCCATTGGCCACTCCGCAGATAAGGTGGGCAACTTCAGGCACCCGAGAGGTACTCCGGTAGCCTCAAGGACGGTGACAGGGAAGTTCTTGTTTACCCACACTTGCCATTGTTGTTGTTCCAGGCTGCGAGACCCGGCAGGAGGATGAGTATAGCGTCGTTCTAAACTAGCTTTAGAAGTGCACGTCTATATGACTCTGCCAGAGGGTTGTCGTAGTCAGTGGGAGCAGCGGAAGCATTGGTGGACATCAGGCTTATGTCTATTTATAGACTAAAGCAGATGTAGCGGAGATAGATCATCTATTTCTGATGTGACAGTCATAGGTTTGACGTCATCAGAATAGGGGATGGATCTGTTGAGAAGGTAGTAGGAAGTGATATTCCTATACTACGATCGGTTATACTTTGGTCATCACACAGTGGTTTCTCCACAAAGGACTTGGACATTATATCAGACATACTGGTTACTAGATCTATGGTTTTAGATCTAGATTTGGGTGGTTTCCCAATCAGGGTACTTTGACAGTATTCTAAGAGTATTTAGAATGGACGACTCCTGGCACGGTAGTGTACCTGCAGGTGATGGAGTCACCCTCTCTAAAGGTGTCTTATAGACTAAAGTAGAGAGGGATGTGCATGATTGGCAGATCACTTGCTTAGGCAATTGAGTCAATCATGAGATGTCAAGTACCACACCAGATGTTGTTCTTGCACTAGATGCAATAAGTTGATATTGATCCAATCCTGGAGGAACAGTCGGAAGCAGTTTTAGAACATAAGTGGATGTTCTAAGGATATGATAACGACATCCTCATTCGGGAGGCAGTTATCATTCCAGGCTTCCAAGGTGACATGGACGACAGGGTGATCGTCAGAGTTATAGTTATCCTTCTGACGAGGGGCAGTATTTTGGACAGGTGGTCTAAGGGAATACTGAGGGTGGCATGGCGTAGGATACTGATTAAATTCAGTTGACGGAGCTATAGCTTTAGCGAAGGAACCAAGGTCCCATCAGAAGTCCATACACATCTTGAGGCGGTATCACCTGATCAGGGAGATCATTGATCGTCAGGAGATCGAGGTTCGGAGAGTTGCTTCAGAAGAGAACATTGCTGATCCATTCACGAAGGCCCTTCCTCAGATTCAGTTCGAGAGGCTGCTCGAGATCATTGGTCTACGATATGCCAGTACATGGCCCTAGTGCAAGTGGGAGATTGTTAGTGTTTATGGCCTAGAAGGCCATTACTGTATCATACTAGCTTGTATATTACTTAATGGAAGCTTGGGATATTCACATGTATATAACAGGCTTGCTAAACATGGTAGTATGCTACTTGGTTTTTCTATCTTAATATGTGAGTGTACGTATTGATAGAGCTCTTAGGATCTTGCTTGTTTACCAGCGTTGTGATGGCAGTCACACTAGTGGGGGCTGGGTAGTCTACAAGCACATCCTTATTCAGGTACCTGGTCGTTGGATTATCGAGACAGAGCATCGATACTCCGGAGTAGACTGGTGTGTACGCTTCTCATCCCAGTTGGGGAGATGGTCTGTCCCACAGCCGTCAGTACGTCGTACTGGAGATAGTATACAGGTGCTCGTTAGGTTACGGGTACACCGGACAGGACTCACAGGGAACTGTTGGTTGGTTTGATACCAGTCGTCAGTGAACAGTTCCCAGGTGACATGAGTACAGCGTAGTCCGCAGACTTGACACTGCTACTTCGCCTCGAGTGTGTCCCACTGTTCTTAGATTGCTACCCTACCATGGCTCAAAGGAGTCGTGCAAACAGGTAGCAGTTGGGTGCAGTCCCGAGCACTTGGAGGCAGTGGCGGTTAGACAGGATTCGTCCCTCCCGGTATTGGGAGTAGATATCGTGTTGTGTCAGAGAGCCATTACGCAAAGTCCCTGGCCAGGGCAAGCGAGATTTGCTGGTAGGTTCCAGTAGTTTCTCAGGGTGTAATGGGCTTCACTCCGACACGACTTATACCGCTATTAGGGGACTGACGCTTGCCGCCCCCTAGGCCCGATATGCGATAGTCTTGGACGAACGGACCGGACTGTATGGAGATTGTCACATCAGACTCAGTAGGAGTTCGGATGAGTTTTCTCATCGGCCTTCTTATCGACAACTACCTGGGGACCGTTACGTACAGCTAGTGCCGCTTGCAGTCTGTGGTTAAACCCACTGCCAGCGTAGTAGTCGAGTCTCTAGAGTCCCACACAGAGAGTTTCCTACTCCAGGCGAAACGATATAGAGGTTGCATGGTTTTGCGACAAAGGGTTCGGACGCATACGTGCGTTTACGCGCGTACGACTTTCGGACAGTTTTTACCAGTCGGCTTTGGTTTAAGCTGTTGGAGATAGTGCCCTCAGAGTCAATTATTGGATCACAGGCACGTGATTGCAATGATTGAGGGGAGGACCTGTCCCGGTAGGACAATCTTACTCGAGATGATAGTATGCTATCTGGTTTATCTTTATCATCGTGTACTGCTTCAGGTGACCTTTCGAGTCGCTATTACACGTTGATAAAGACCCTTGGATTCTTGCTTGACCACCAGCAGTATGAGGGCGATCATATAAGTGGGAGCTGGGGGTCTACAAGCACATCCTTAAAAGGTCCCTAGTCGTGGGAGATTCGAGACAGGGCATCGTTTCTCCAGAGTAGACTAGTGTATACAGTCGAGACCCCGACGAGGGGCGGTGGCCGGTCTCACAAGCCACTGGTGTCAGTTGGTTCACCTAAGATGTATACAGGTGCTCATTGGGTTATGAGTACACTGGACAGGACTCGCCGGGAACCTGCTAGTTGGGATTATACCAGACGTCAGATAGCAGTTCCCAGGTGACATGTGTACAGGTTAGTTCATCGACCTGGGATCGTCATTTGTCTCGTGTGAGTTCCCACTGTACTTTGATTACTACCCTACCACGGCTCAAAGGAGTCGTGCAAACAGGTTTTAGTTGGGTACAGTCCCGAGCCACATGGAGGCAGTGAGCGGATCTGCAGGGGTTCGTCTCTCCCGGTATTGGGGGTGAGTTCGTGCTGTGTCTAGGAGAGCCAGAACATGAAAAGTCCTTGGCCAAGGCAGGAGATTTGCTGGTAGGTATTCCAGTAGTATCTCAGGGTGTTCTGGGCTACACTCCGACACGACTTGTACCGCTTTTGGGGGTCTGACTTTTACCAACCCCCTAGGCCCGCCATGCGATACTCATAGACGAACGGACCGGACTGTACGGATATTGTCACTGACAGGCTCAGTAGGGTGTCAGGATGAGTTCGCTCATCGACGTCCCTTTTGGTCGATAGCTGGTGGCCCGTCACGTATGGCTAATACCTCTGACGTGCTAGTGGTTAAATCCACAGCCATAGTATTGACGAGTCTTTAGAGTCCACCACACAGACAGTTACTCAAGTTTCGGGCGAAACGCTGTAGAGGCCGTATGGAGATATGGCAGGGTTCGATCAGATACGTGCGGTATTGCACGGATCGTGATCGGACAGTTTTTACTAGCCGGCTTTGGCTTAAGCCGGATACTAGTATTTGATAGTGTAGTTTTGTCTCTTTGCATTTGTGTTCAGCGGGAATACAAATGCGGGCATGTATTTGCAGTAGCGGGGTTTTCCTGTAATTTATTACGGGAACAGTTTTCTGTAGTTGCCAGTTTGCATTCCGTTCCGGCCGGTTTTCCTTCATTCCTTCTCGGTCGGACTTTCTTGTTGGAGGGTGTTAATTGCAAGTTTGCAATTAACATTTTGTGAGGGGTTTCTTTGCATAAGTGTGGCTTCATAATCATGAGATTCCTTTCTTGTCCATCTCATTGTATTTATGGTGATGGTTTGTGATAGGAAATTGTTGTGACCATTATTCTTTTTGGTTTTTCCTTTTCTCCTTTGAAAATTCACTCATCCATTTTCTCCACCCAATTGTAGTGGGGCCGGCCATTTTTTCCAGCAGGGGAGAATGGGTGTGTTTATTTTGTGGAGAGAGGTTTAATTGGTAAAGGGAAATTCTTACTTGCTTGATTCATTTCGTGGGCCCCCCCCCTCCTCATTTGTGTGTGCTGTTTATTTTTTTGGGTGCAAGGTTTTAATTAAAGCCTTTTTTTAAGCTATATTCTTCACCCAAATTAGTTTACAGTGAGCAAAATATCCTTGATACATGAATTCCAGTGAGCACAAATGATGGTGGCCGAGCTCATTTCTTGGATGCTCCATTGATTCTTCTTGCAAGCATCCATGGAAAATTCCTATGTAAAATTCCTCCAACACGGCAATCTCTTAAACCCCAAAGAGACAAGTTTACTACACTATTCTATAGCAAGTCTTGGACGCGTCGGCTAGCCAACTTCGCGCCCGAGTTGCCTCGGTCAAGAGGCGGGAGCCCGTAAAAGATTCCGGCTACGTGGTGCCCCTTTCCGACGAGCTAGGAGGTGACGGATTTTCCGCAGAAGATCGGAGTGGAGACGAAGACCGAAGGACACGGATCGCTTGGTATAGCATCTCTACTCTTTTCTTTTTTGCTAGCTAGCTAGGTTAATGGCCCGATCCGGATAAAAAGTCCGCGGTGGTGCCGGTTGCAAAGTTCGCAAAGTTTTTGTTTTCCGCGTTTTCCGGCGTCGAATCGACGGCCGGGGCGCCCCCGCGGGCTTACATTGGTATCAGAGCCAGGCCGTTAACCTTCCCTAGCTTGCTCTAGCGCGTTTAGAACCCGATCGAACAAAATCCCCAAAAACCGTATTTTTCCCATGCTTCAGGTTTCTGTCGATTTTATTTTGTCTCAGAAAATTTTTCAGGCCATTGCAGAAACATGAGAATGCAATTCTAAGGAATCTGGAAAAATTTGGTTTTGCGATGCTACAGGACGACCGCGGAAGGGCGGCCAAACCCCTGGTTTGGCCGCGCTTCCGCGGTGGAAAGAAGTCTTTCCTGTGCGAAATTTTTCCAGTGGGCTTTTGGCATGGAAATAGGGGTTTTGGGATATTTTATTTGGGCCCAGATTTTCTGTAAGTGCTACAGTACTGCTTGGGGCCCACTTGATAAATTTGTTCGATCGGATATTTTAAACATGCCAGTTCACAGTTTTTACTTTATATCTGCGACCGTGAATGTCACTTGATCGGTAAATCCCGTCTAACTGCTATAGCCCGGTTAGACGGATTTGCGAACGTGACTTTCACGTTGATGTTCTGTGATTGTACTGTGTTGTTGCGGATCGGTCGGTGGGGATAGCCTGGTTGCAGTGGTAGTACAGTTCTTTTGTATGTACATTTGATATTGCGGGGCGAGCGTCCGACATGTGGACTGCCGTCACTGCCTGTTTGTATTATTCTTTTGGGGCACGACCTGGTTGCGGTCGATGTACCCGTTGTATGTATATTTTACTTTCTGTACTAGGATTACCCCGCGGAGGGGTGCACGGATAGCCGGATTCTAGAGGGCAACAAGCCCGCATCTCATAGCATTGAGACGGAGGGGGCTTCACTCTAGAATTGGCGGGCTATTCGCCGCACTCGTAGGGGGTATAGGGTTGACCCAGGAGGGGTGCCCAAGTTACCGGATTCCGTGAAGTGCTGGGTGGTCCATTCACGTTGCTGAAGGGGGCTGCCTCGCTTCAGGTTTTGGCGGGTGACTTGCCGCGCCCGTAGGGGTCTAGGATTTTCATTGCACAGGCTATCCACACGACCAGGGGAACGTCGGGTTTCAGCGGCTCTGTGAAACCTGGGGATCCCAGATATCTGTATTGATCTGTGTTGCTATACATTTCTGTGTTGCTTTTATCACGCCTTGAGCGAATACTATATATTGGTATATATATTAGTAGATGTTGTATATGTTTTACATCCGCGCTAGTCCAGTCCCCGCTCTGTCGTTAGTTAGCTAACCTAACGGGTGATGACGGGACCCAGTGGCGAATGCGGATGGCATATACGTAGATCAGTATATTTTCGTTCTTTGTGGTGTGATCAATTGATGGGACTGCATTGATTCGGATCAATGCAAGTTAAACAAACCTATTCTGATGTTGTTGGAACACTTTTTTTCAAAAAGCTGTTATTGCAAGGGCGTTCACTTTTGTTTTGCACCGTGGTATTCAGTTGGAATATCCTGCTCCTCAGTCGACGAGGCAAGGGCCGAGATCCCTTCACCGGGAGTGACCCCTTGGACAAAAGTTTGCGTCAGGACAGTAACTTCATTATAGCCGATTACTTTTGCTTTGCATCGTGGTATTCATTTGGAATATCCTGCACCTCATTCTACGGGGAAAGAGCCGAGATCCCTTCACCGGGAGTGACCTCTTTAGCAAAGGTTGTCGTCACTATATTTTTATAAAGCTATCAGTTCCTTCAACGATATCAAGTTCGTTACGTTAAAGGTTTTCGCCAGAAACCATTCGTAGCCCTCCGTCGTTTCATATGGGTAGTCAATAGTATTCAAGCTGTGTTTGTTGGCCTTAGTCAAGGCACAGTGTTTGGTAGCTATTGGGTATTCATATGCTGCATAGATAGATGCGTTGGTTTGGGACAGTCGTATAGCCTTGTTGGCCTTAGTCAAGGGCTTGTACGGGTGGGTTCAAATCAACCTGGACAATGACGGGTAGAACTTGACATGTGACTTATGATTTGTTGGCCTTAGTCAAGGTCATAAGAGCATGGGGCAAAAATCCACATTGGGAGTTTCAAAAGTACTGAAACTTGCCAGATATGCGCATACCTTCTGGAGTGTGACACCGTGAGCGGATTCCGTCACGTTATCATGCGATGAGAGTTGGATCCCGATTCCCACTGATGAGTTGGTTTACTCCTCGGGTTATCCCGGCTAATTCTTCTTTCAGGTTTGGGGAAGAATTTGACGTTACAGTGGGAGGTTTCCAGATTAGATAAAGTGACAACCATTCTGATCTAGGTTAGAGTGCACGCTGAGTGTTTCTTTTCTCTCTCTCTCTGGCAGCGACCATTGACCCGACCCTAGACTATGACTCAGTGACCAAGTTGACCGAACCTTCTTAACACCGGCTTTTGGATTATCAGAGTTGCAGACCTCTTTGCCACTCCTACTTTTACCCTTTTCTCCGGGACACCCCGTATTACTACGAACGTCCACTTCCATTGGACAAAACCATCGTATGGTTATATACGAACTCGAAGGACTTCGAGGATGGTTTCCGGTTCTGGAGAAAACGAATAGGACTATTCAGTTGTCTTTACCTTTTACCTTCTCTCAGGTTGCGAGTACTCCTTGGTTTAGGAGATATTACACCTATTACGCAAATTGGATAGTCTTCTTCCAGACCTTAGGCTGGTGCCGACCGGTAGGGAATGAAGAAAACCAATTAGCCTAAACGGTGTATAGAAGGTATTAAGTTCAGACAAAGTAAGGGATTAGTAAGAGGGCAAAGTAAATTGTGACTGCTATTCACGACCAAACCATGTACTTCTTTGTCAATCCTAAATCACCTATGAATTAAGTTCATTCGGTTGTCTTTTATCCTCACCTTCTCTCGCATTGCGAGTGCTCCTAGGACTAGGACAGTACACCCATTATGCTTATTGGATAGTCTTCTTCCAAACCATAGGCTGGTGCCGAACGGTAGGGAAGGAAGAAAACCATTTGGCCTAAAGGGGTGTACAGAAGGTAATGACTAAAGACATGTAAAGGGATTTGGAGAGGTGGCAAAGAATTATACGGTTATAGTTGTGAATCTGGATAATGGAAGAGGCATTACTAGGAATACCAGCATACCCCATCGAAACATTTCAATGTTTCAGTTTCACTGTGTACTGTTAAAAGGAAACTGATTTCCCGATTAGACACTTACTCCAGGGTATGTATTTACCAGGTTGGATTCTCACATCTGTATGGTTTTACAGACGATGAGTGGGAGTAAGTTATTGGGAATTAGGTGACCATCCTCATTATATCGGGATTCGTTGTAATCAGTGATATTTGAGGAAGTCACCTGGGTTGTTTGCCGGTCGGCAAATATTTGGTTTTGAATATCCGTTGTTATGCACCAATTTCAAATTGATATATCTGTACGTCTATTTTTATAGAGTGAGACATACCTTTTTGAAATTATGTCTATGACATTTACCTATACCAGTGGATGGTTAGGTAAGGAGCATTGAACAGCGGTGTAATTCTTCTTAACCAAAAGTACAGTTTTCAACCTACGACACACAGTGAATGAGTTGTTAGACTCAGCGGACTTATACAGAGTATTGTATATTGTCCAGTGTCCATTAGGACAGAGGGGTTGGTCCTCGTACTATATTCTGTTTACTTTTAACTTCTCTAGTTCTTAGACATGTGTTTCGTAGAAACACAGGGTCTAAGTTTAGAGGAGTTATAGGTATAAGAATACAGTAGAGAACCAGGTATCGCAAGTATCGGGATTCTTCAAGCTGATCGAAGATGTAGATACTTGTGTATGGTATTCAGTTGATAGTAATGATTAAGAGAACTTGCTTCTTTTTCAGGTTACTCATAATTGGAAGTACTCCTAAGTTGAGTAACGCTGATCGGCCTCTCTTCCATTTACTTGACATGCACTGGAGACAGCTGCATGATTTGAATCTGGTTCAATTAAATCAGTGCCTCTGTTTCTTGGATATAGAACAGTTCATATCTTGACATTGTTAAGATACGGGGAGTTGTCCGGCTTATGCTTGAAACCAGACTCTGGACAACTCAAGGCACGTTTCAGTAGTGGCTGTTTGTGGGTTGACCCGGGCTATGACGAGGGTTGATTTTCTACCATCTGGAAGATCAATAGTGATATTGTTCTTGACTCGCCACAGTTTTATCAAAAATGGATTTTTTCAGAAAAACAGTAGTGGGAGTATGGTAGAACTGGAAGTGATTCCAAAACCACAAACGATTACTGAAGATTTCATAAGATCCTAAAGATTCAATCTGGTTTGACATTCCATTGGCCACTCCGCAGATATGGTGGGTAACCTCAGGCACCCGAGAGGTACTTCGGTATGCTCAAGGACGGTGGCAGAGAGGTTCTTATTTACCCAGACTTGCCATTGCTGTTGTTCCAGGCTGCAAGACCCGGCGGGAGGATGAGTATAGCGTCGTTCTAAACTAGCTTTAGAAGTACACGTCTATATAACTCTGCCAGAGGGTTGTCGTAGTCAGTGGGAGCGGCGGAAGCATTGGTGGATATCAGGCTTATGTCTATTTATAGACTAAAGCAGATATAACGGAGATAGATCATCTATTTCTGATGTGATAGTCATAGGTTTGACTTCATCAGAATAGGGGATGGATCTGTTAAGAAGGTAGTAGGGTGTGATGTCCTGGTATTTGATGACATACACAGAGTAGGAAGTGATATTCCTATACTACGATCGGTTATACTTTGGTCGTCACACAGTGGTTTCTCCACATAGAACTTGGACATTATATCAGACATTCTGGTTACTAGATCTATGGTTTTTAGATCTAGATTTGGGTGGTTTCCCAATCTGGGTACTTTGACCGCATTCTATGAGTATTTAGAATGGACGACTCCTGACACGGTAGTGTACCTGCAGGTAATGGAGTCACCCTCTCTAAAGGTGTCTTACAGACTAAAGGGGAGAGGGGTACGCATGATTGACAGATCACTTGCTTAGGCAATTGAGTCAATCATGGGATGTCAAGTGCCGCACCAGATGTTGTTCTTGCAGTAGGTGCAATAAGTTGATATTGATCCAATCCTGGAGAAACAATCGGAAGCAGTTTTAGAACATAAGTTGATGTTCTAGGGAATTGATAATGGCAGCCTCCTTTACGAGACGATTATCATTCCAGGCTTCCAAGGTGACCTGGATGGCAGAGTGCCTGTCAGAGTTATAGTTTTCCCTTTGACGAGGGACAGTATTTTGGACAGATGGTCCAAGTGGATACTGAGGGAAGGCATGACGCAGGAAACTGATTAAGTTCAGTTGACAATACAGTCTAAGAAGTTTGGATTTGGAGTTCACTTATGAGCTAGGTCCCATCAGACATCCAGACATTCTAAGACAGGTATTGCTCGTTTTCGGGAGATAGTTTTCTCTGCGAACATGAGATATAGAGAGAGATATAGAAAGAAACATCAAAGCGGATCCACTCACTGAGGCTATTCCTCGAACGCAATAGTTTCGCAAACGAGCTTTGTGAGACTGACTAGTAGAGGAGTTGGGTGTTCAATATCACACGGGCTGTGAGTATGCGACATCGCAATAATTAGCCTTGAGTGCAAGTGGGAGATTGTTGGAGATAGTGCCCTCAGAGTCAATTATTGGATCACAGGCACGTGATTGCAATGATTGAGGGGAGGACCTGTCCCGGTAGGACAATCTTACTCGAGATGATAGTATGCTATCTGGTTTATCTTTATCATCGTGTACTGCTTCAGGTGACCTTTCGAGTCGCTATTACACGTTGATAAAGACCCTTGGATTCTTGCTTGACCACCAGCAGTATGAGGGCGATCATATAAGTGGGAGCTGGGGGTCTACAAGCACATCCTTAAAAGGTCCCTAGTCGTGGGAGATTCGAGACAGGGCATCGTTTCTCCAGAGTAGACTAGTGTATACAGTCGAGACCCCGACGAGGGGCGGTGGCCGGTCTCACAAGCCACTGGTGTCAGTTGGTTCACCTAAGATGTATACAGGTGCTCATTGGGTTATGAGTACACTGGACAAGACTCGCCGGGAACCTGCTAGTTGGGATTATACCAGACGTCAGATAGCAGTTCCCAGGTGACATGTGTACAGGTTAGTTCATCGACCTGGGATCGTCATTTGTCTCGTGTGAGTTCCCACTGTACTTTGATTACTACCCTACCACGGCTCAAAGGAGTCGTGCAAACAGGTTTTAGTTGGGTACAGTCCCGAGCCACATGGAGGCAGTGAGCGGATCTGCAGGGGTTCGTCTCTCCCGGTATTGGGGGTGAGTTCGTGCTGTGTCTAGGAGAGCCAGAACATGAAAAGTCCTTGGCCAAGGCAGGAGATTTGCTGGTAGGTATTCCAGTAGTATCTCAGGGTGTTCTGGGCTACACTCCGACACGACTTGTACCGCTTTTGGGGGTCTGACTTTTACCAACCCCCTAGGCCCGCCATGCGATACTCATAGACGAACGGACCGGACTGTACGGATATTGTCACTGACAGGCTCAGTAGGGTGTCAGGATGAGTTCGCTCATCGACGTCCCTTTTGGTCGATAGCTGGTGGCCCGTCACGTATGGCTAATACCTCTGACGTGCTAGTGGTTAAATCCACAGCCATAGTATTGACGAGTCTTTAGAGTCCACCACACAGACAGTTACTCAAGTTTCGGGCGAAACGCTGTAGAGGCCGTATGGAGATATGGCAGGGTTCGATCAGATACGTGCGGTATTGCACGGATCGTGATCGGACAGTTTTTACTAGCCGGCTTTGGCTTAAGCCGGATACTAGTATTTGATAGTGTAGTTTTGTCTCTTTGCATTTGTGTTCAGCGGGAATACAAATGCGGGCATGTATTTGCAGTAGCGGGGTTTTCCTGTAATTTATTACGGGAACAGTTTTCTGTAGTTGCCAGTTTGCATTCCGTTCCGGCCGGTTTTCCTTCATTCCTTCTCGGTCGGACTTTCTTGTTGGAGGGTGTTAATTGCAAGTTTGCAATTAACATTTTGTGAGGGGTTTCTTTGCATAAGTGTGGCTTCATAATCATGAGATTCCTTTCTTGTCCATCTCATTGTATTTATGGTGATGGTTTGTGATAGGAAATTGTTGTGACCATTATTCTTTTTGGTTTTTCCTTTTCTCCTTTGAAAATTCACTCATCCATTTTCTCCACCCAATTGTAGTGGGGCCGGCCATTTTTTCCAGCAGGGGAGAATGGGTGTGTTTATTTTGTGGAGAGAGGTTTAATTGGTAAAGGGAAATTCTTACTTGCTTGATTCATTTCGTGGGCCCCCCCTCCTCATTTGTGTGTGCTGTTTATTTTTTTGGGTGCAAGGTTTTAATTAAAGCCTTTTTTTAAGCTATATTCTTCACCCAAATTAGTTTACAGTGAGCAAAATATCCTTGATACATGAATTCCAGTGAGCACAAATGATGGTGGCCGAGCTCATTTCTTGGATGCTCCATTGATTCTTCTTGCAAGCATCCATGGAAAATTCCTATGTAAAATTCCTCCAACACGGCAATCTCTTAAACCCCAAAGAGACAAGTTTACTACACTATTCTATAGCAAGTCTTGGACGCGTCGGCTAGCCAACTTCGCGCCCGAGTTGCCTCGGTCAAGAGGCGGGAGCCCGTAAAAGATTCCGGCTACGTGGTGCCCCTTTCCGACGAGCGAGGAGGTGACGGATTTTCCGCAGAAGATCGGAGTGGAGACGAAGACCGAAGGACACGGATCGCTTGGTATAGCATCTCTACTCTTTTCTTTTTTGCTAGCTAGCTAGGTTAATGGCCCGATCCGGATAAAAAGTCCGCGGTGGTGCCGGTTGCAAAGTTCGCAAAGTTTTTGTTTTCCGCATTTTCCGGCGTCGAATCGACGGCCGGGGCGCCCCCGCGGGCTTACATAAGCCAGTTACTGGTATCCGGTTATTGGATTTTTACAGTCTAAAGTTTTTCCGTATTTTTGCGGATTGGAGGGGCGTTCTCGTAATTGTACGAGAAGCTTCTAGAAGATGTGACTAAGGAGGTTAAGGTGACATAAGCTTTGTATAAGATTAGTGATGTCATAAGGGTGATTCATCATGATCATTATTGCACCATAAATGCTTAATGACTCATGTTAATGAATCACCTCTTTTCATTTATGAAGCATGCTTATTCATTTCTTTTATGCATTTTTCTAAAATAAGAATGCTTCATAATATATTATGATACACTCTCTCTCATCTCATTATCTCATCTCACATTCTCTCTCCTCAAGCTCTCATCTTCAAGAAACTAATCCTTAATCCTCATGTGTTGAGATCAAAGGTTTAGTTAGACTTAAGCATCCATTACCTTCACTCTATATCATCCTTTCTTCTTTGATTAGCAATCAAAGTAGATTAGTTACCTTAAGTTAGAGGTGTAGCTTGGTGTTTTGCTCTCGGGTGGATCGTCTACTACCTAGAGAAGGTCGAGGAGAACAAAGGAGGACACAAAGACGAAGGACCGGTTTCATTAGGTATAATCCCTAAACACAATTGAAAAGAAACTCTTTGTGTACGGTTATTTATAGTTTAGCTTCGATTCAAGCGGTTAGTCGATGTTCGTTCTTTAAACTTGATCGTTTTTGAAAATTCCGCCTCCCCACAAGTACTGGGGTGTACTACATCGACTTACAGTGGTATCAGAGCCTCGCTAAACACTAAATAACTTAATTGCAAATTTATACGAATTTCGAACGGAAAAACGAAGCCGGAAAACCCTAAAAAATGCAAGTTTCTGTCGAAATTTAAATGATGTCCAAAAATTTTTCAGGTGAGTGCAGAAAGCTTGAAATGATCACAGAAGAACACCCAAGAAAAACAGTCTCCTGAATCGCCTAACTCAGCGCGGAACCGCGGCCTCAGTCTACTGAGTCGCCGCGCTTCCGCGGCCGAGTTGGCGAGTCAGGAACCGATTTTTCTTCTGTTGCTTCTCTGTGTAATTTGGGGTTTTCTGGAATATTTAATATTTGCTCAGGTTACTGTTTAACAGAGCAGATTTTGGAGCAATATTGATGTTGTTTATCGATCGAAATTGTACAGTATTTGCATATTGGATTATATCTGTGATTGTTTAATGTGTTCGTAAACCTCCCCCAACTGCTAGTATGTCGGTTGGCAGGGGGTTGCACATTTCTGAAATGGTTATATCTGTTTGTGCATATAAACTGTATTGTACTGTTGTGGTGTATAGCCGGGGTTTGCAATGGGTTATTGTTTAATTCATTTGTTGTAAATGTAATTTGTTGTAATATTATTTTTGCGGGGCACTTCCAGGTTGCGGTCGTAGCCACCGTTGTATTATTTCATTTTACTGTTTTTGCTCCTAGGACTGACCCAAGGTGGGGTACACAGACTGCCAGGTGGGTAGTTTTCCGTACCCGTAGGGGTCGAGGGTGGGGTAACGGCTATTCATCACAACTGTGTAATCTGTCTTTTCTTGCAGGCTCAAAAGAAATACAGATTGCTTGCAAATCCAATATTGTTTATCTGTGTTCTGGAATGAATATCATTGCGTCAGACGAATGTAAAATATCTATATTTATTGTAGCTATTTAGACGTCACTTATGTTTTACACCCGCGCTAGCCCAGCCCCCGCTCTGTCGTTAGTTAAGTAACCTAACGGGTGATGACGGGACCCCGTGGCGAATGCGGATGGCATAAGAGGACGTTGTATTTTCGTTGTTTTCTGCAATGATAGGTTAATGATGGGACGCATTATCTGTAATGCAAAGAAAACAAACCAAAGTTTAAATCGTTGGAACAATTTAAAAGAAACCACTCGGTTATTTTTAAAACAGATATTTTTAAATGCGGAGACTTAACCACTCCTTTTAAAAGCTATCAGGTTCCTTCGATTATATCAAGTTCACTACGTTCACGGTCTCGCCAAGACCAGTCGTAGCCCTCCGTCATTTCTTATGGATAGTCAGTAGTATTCAAGCTATGCTTGTTGGCATACGTCAAGGCATAGTGTTTGGTAGCTGCTGGGGTATTCATTTGTTGCATAGATAGATGTGTTGGTTTGGGACAGTCGCATTACCTTGTTGGCGTACGTCAAGGGTATATACGGGTGGGTTCAAATTAACAAGATAATGATGGGCAGAACTTGACATGTGACTTATGATTTGTTGGCATACGTCAAGGTCATAAGAGCATGGGGCAAAAACTTATATCGGGAATTTCTAAAGAAACTGAAATTTCCAAAGAGATGCATACCATTTGGAGTTTGATGAATGTTGGTAGGATTCCTTCAACATTATCATACGATGATATTTGGATCCCTATCCTACTGTGAGTATATGCTACTTATCAGGATATTCGTCACTTAACGATCAATGCTATAAACCTAGTAGGTGTCCAGAAAAGTGTCAGCGGGGTTACGCCCCCAGAGAAAAGAGGTTATTTAATTAAGGAACTTCGCGAAAGCGTTGGAAAACCTCCCTCGAAGTACCGACACCAGCCTGGCTGAACGGTTAAGCAAGTATTGTACGGTGAGAATAGTCCTGGCTAATTCTTCTTTTATGGTTTGAGGAAGGATTCGAGAAACAGTGGGAGCCATCCAGTTTAGATAAACTAAAAACCACTCTAAACTTGCAAGAGCATCATGCTAATGAGTTTTCTTCTCTCTCTCCTAATTGCAGCGACCCTGAAAATGACTGGACTTAAGTTACTTTTAGAGAAAAATATACTGACAGGGCCAAACTATAAAGATTGGCTGCGGAATGTCAAAATGGCTTTGACCTATGACAAACTGGGGTACGTCCTCACCGCTACGGCACCTGCTGTCCCTGGTCCCAAATCCAGCAATGCGGATAAGGAAATCCGCAAAACCTGGGATTTAGATTGCGCGAGAGCCAAGTGCATCGTGCTTGCCTCGATGAACAATGAACATCAGAGGAGGCACGAGGATATGTCCTTAGATGGCATATTTCTCCATACAAAAGAACTTTATAGAGAGCAATCTCGTATAGCAAGATACGAGACCTCTAAGAAATTGTTTCGAGCGAGGTTGGCTGTCGGGTCATCGGTAGGTGAACATGTCCTACAGATGATCGGCTATATAAAAGAGCTCGCAGACCTTGGGACGACTTTGGATAATGAGCTCTATACAGACCTTATTCTCCAGTCGCTTCCTCCCACCTACGCCCAGTTTATCCTCAACTTCAATCTTCAAGGAAAAGAAGTTGAACTTGCGGAACTCCTGAACATGTTAAGGAGTGCAGAGGGCACCTTGCAGAAGGCAAGGGAAACACCCGCTATGTTTGTTGGCGGTGCATCTTCTTCCGGGTCCAAGGCTAGGGCCAAAGGAAGGAAGAAGAAGGCCGCACCCAGACCTAGAGGAGGTGTTAGTAAGGTGGGAAAGAAGGGAAAGAAAAAGACTGCAGTACCGATAGTTGGCCAGGATGAGTGTTTCCATTGTCACAGGAAAGGGCACTGGAAGAAGGATTGCAAGGCGTGGAACGCCAAGAACCAGGAACCGAAGCAAGCTGTGGCTTCGACTTCAGGTGTGTTTGTAATTGAGAATTGTCTGTCGATCAACTCTACTTCCTAGGTATTGGATACCGGATCAGGATCTCATATTTGCAATTCATTGCAGGCACTGAGAAACCGTAGAGTGCTGAAGGAAGGTGATATGATCCTCAGGGTTGCTAACGGAGCTAGCGTGGGAGCTGCGTTCGTCGGGGATTAACACCTAGGATTGACGAGTGGACATATTTTGGTTTTGCATAACTGTTATTTTGTACCCAGCTTAACGTGTAATATCATATCAGTTTCCTTATTATCAAATAAAGGTTATGATTTCACGTTTGTAAGAGATGTTGTTAACATCCACCTTAATCATGGTTTGATTGGGTCCGGTACTCTAAATAACGGCATATATGTGTTAAACCAACTCTAAATTTTCAATGTCCAGAACACACTAAAAAGAAAGTCTCCAGATTTAAATAAAGCTTTCTTATGGGATTGTAGACTGGGTCACATCAATGAGAGAAGGTTGACTAAGTTGCATAGAGAAGGATATTTGGACACGTTCGAATATCAATCCTATGACACTTGTCAATCTTGTCTCAAAGGAAAGATGACAAAGACTCCATTTACTGGACAAGGAGTAAGAGCGAGCGAGCTCTTAGGACTCATACACAGTGATGTATGTGGTCCAATGTCTACACATGCGAGAGGTGGTTATTCCTACTTCATTACTTTTACAGATGATTTCTCTAGGTTTGGACATGTCTTCTTAATGAAGCACAAATCCGAGGCCTTTGAGAAATTCAAGGAATACAAGAGTGAAGCGGAAAACCAAACAGGCAAAAGTATTAAGACACTGAGATCTGATCGAGGTGGAGAATACTTAAGTGCCGAGTTCCTAGGTTACCTAAAAGAGAAAGGAATTCTCTCTCAGCTTACTCCTCCATACACTCCACAGCACAACGGTGTATCGGAGAGATGGAATCGAACCCTATTGGATATGGTACGATCCATGATGAGTAATGCTGAGTTGCCGCGATCTTTCTGGGGGTATGCGCTAGAATCAGCGATACATCTTTTGAACAGAGTTCCAACCAAGACTGTGCCTACCACACCATATCAGATGTGGAGTGGGAAGAAACCCTATCTTCAGTACCTGAAGACATGGGGATGTCCAGCTTTTGTAAAAAAGCAGCATCCGGACAAGCTCGAGGCACGCTCAGTAGAGTGTAAGTTTGTGGGATATCCAAAGAATTCTCATGGATATTGTTTCTATTACGCAGAGGAACAAAAGGTTTTTGTTTCTCGTCATGCTCGCTTCTTAGAAACTGAATTTTTAGAAAATCAGAAGAGTGGGAGCGTAGTAGAACTGGAAGAAATTCCAGAACCACAAACTACTACTGAAAGTTTGGTAGAACCGGAAGTTCAAGAAGAACAGAACATTCCCGCACCCCTCCGCAGAAGTAGTAGGCCGTCTCATCCGCCTGAGAGATACTACGGTTTTCTCATAGACCGGGATAGAGAAAATTGCATCATAGATGATGATGAACCTACTGACTTCCAGCAGGCCATCCAGAGCGGCGACTCGGTACGATGGCTAGATGCAATGCGGACCGAGATGGAGTCCATGTACACCAACAAAGTATGGACTTTGGACTTTGCTCCAGATGGGGTAAAACCCATAGGATGCAAATGGATCTTCAAGAAAAAGATTGGTGTAGATGGACAGGTGGAAACCTATAAGGCTAGACTTGTTGCAAAGGGTTTTCGTCAAAGACCTGGTTTGGACTATGACGAAACTTTTTCTCCAGTGGCTATGCTCAAATCCATTCGGGTCCTTCTTGCTATTGCTGCCTTCCATGATTATGAAATCTGGCAGATGGACGTAAAGACGGCTTTTCTGAATGGAAATTTAGAAGAGAGCGTCTATATGGATCAGCCAGAGGGTTTCAATCAGAGTGGGAGCAGCGGGAAAGTATGCAAGCTGCTTAAGTCTATTTATGGACTAATGCAGGCATCGCGGAGTTGGAACATCTGTTTTGATGAGACAGTCAAAGAATATGACTTTATCAAAAATCCAGATGAACCGTGCATATATAGTAAAGTTGTGGCTAGAAGTGTCGTATTCCTCGTCTTGTACGTGGATGACATTCTATTGATAGGAAATGACATTCCTATGCTACAATCTGTCAAAGGATTCTTGTCACACAGGTTCTCCATGAAAGACCTGGGTGATGCCTCTTACATTCTGGGGATCCGGATCTATCGTGATAGATCCAAGAGGATGTTGGGACTTTCGCAGTCCAGGTATATCGACACTGTACTGAAAAGATTCAGTATAGAAGATTCTAAGCGCGGTAATCTACCGGCTTGTCACGGAATCACCCTCTCTAAAGAGATGTCTCCCAAGACTGATTTGGAAAGGGAACGCATGTCTATTATACCCTACGCTTCTGTGGTGGGCTCTATAATGTATGCGATGTTGTGCACCAGACCAGATGTAGCTTACGCACTGAGCGTGGTAAGCCGGTATCAGTCACACCCAGGGGAGAAACACTGGATAGCAGTAAAGAACATTCTCAAGTACCTGAGGAGGACTAAGGAGATGTTCTTGGTTTACGGCGCTAAAGACCTCAGGTTGGAGGCCTTTGCTGATTCCGGCTTCCAGAGTGATAAGGACGATTCCAAGTCCATGTCGGGTTATGTCTTTACCCTCAATGGAGGGGCGGTGTGCTGGAGGAGCTCGAAGCAGGACACCGTTGCTGACTCGACGATGGAAGCGGAGTATATAGCTACTTGCGATGCCGCAAAAGAAGCAGTCTGGATGAAGAAGTTCCTAACAGAACTTCAGGTGGTTCCTACCATAGTTGATCCAATACCTCTGTATTGCGACAACAACGAAGCTATAGCTTTAGCGAAGGAACCAAGGTCCCATCAGAAGTCCAGACACTTCTTGAGGCGGTATCACCTGATCAGGGAGATCATTGATCGTCAGGAGATCGAGGTTCGGAGAGTTGCTTCAGAAGAGAACATTGCTGATCCATTCACGAAGGCCCTTCCTCAGATTCAGTTCGAGAGGCTGCTCGAGATCATTGGTCTATGCCAGTACATGGCCCTAGTGCAAGTGGGAGATTGTTAGTGTTTATGCCCTAGAAGGCCATTACTGTATCATACTAGCTTGTATATTACTTAATGGAAGCTTGGGATATTCACATGTATATAACAGTCTTGCTAAACATGGTAGTATGCTACTTGGTTTTTCTATCTTAATATGTGAGTGTACGTATTGATAGAGCTCTTAGGATCTTGCTTGTCTACCAGCGTTGTGATGGCAGTCACACTAGTGGGGGCTGGGTAGTCTACAACCACATCCTTATTCAGGTCCCTGGTCGTTGGATTATCGAGACAGAGCATCGATACTCCGGAGTAGACTGGTGTGTACGCTTCTCATCCCAGTTGGGGAGATGGTCTGTCCCACAGCCGTCAGTACGTCGTACTGGAGATAGTATACAGGTGCTCGTTAGGTTACGGGTACACCGGACAGGACTCACAGGGAACTGTTGGTTGGTTTGATACCAGTCGTCAGTGAACAGTTCCCAGGTGACATGAGTACAGCGTAGTCCGCAGACTTGACACTGCTACTTCGCCTCGAGTGTGTCCCACTGTTCTTAGATTGCTACCCTACCACGGCTCAAAGGAGTCGTGCAAACAGGTAGCAGTTGGGTGCAGTCCCGAGCAGTTGGAGGCAGTGGCGGTTAGACAGGATTCGTCCCTCCCGGTATTGGGAGTAGATATCGTGCTATGTCAGAGAGCCATTACGCAAAGTCCCTGGCCAGGGCAAGCGAGATTTGCTGGTAGGTTCCAGTAGTTTCTCAGGGTGTAATGGGCTTCACTCCGACACGACTTATACCGCTATTAGGGGACTGACGCTTGCCGCCCCCCTAGGCCCGATATGCGATAGTCTTGGACGAACGGACCGGACTGTATGGAGATTGTCACATCAGACTCAGTAGGAGTTCGGATGAGTTTTCTCATCGGCCTTCTTATCGACAACTACCTGGGGACCGTTATGTACAGCTAGTGCCGCTTGCAGTCTGTGGTTAAACCCACTGCCAGCGTAGTAGTCGAGTCTCTAGAGTCCCACACAGAGAGTTTCCTACTCCAGGCGAAACGATATAGAGGTTGCATGGTTTTGCGACAAAGGGTTCGGACGCATACGTGCGTTTACGCGCGTACGACTTTCGGACAGTTTTTACCAGTCGGCTTTGGTTTAAGCCAGTTACTGGTATCCGGTTATTGGATTTTTACAGTCTAAAGTTTTTCCGTATTTTTGCGGATTGGAGGGGCGTTCTCGTAATTGTACGAGAAGCTTCTAGAAGATGTGACTAAGGAGGTTAAGGTGACATAAGCTTTGGATAAGATTAGTGATGTCATAAGGGTGATTCATCATGATCATTATTGCACCATAAATGCTTAATGACTCATGTTAATGAATCACCTCTTTTCATTTATGAAGCATGCTTATTCATTTCTTTTATGCATTTTTCTAAAATAAGAATGCTTCATAATATATTATGATACACTCTCTCTCATCTCATTATCTCATCTCACATTCTCTCTCCTCAAGCTCTCATCTTCAAGAAACTAATCCTTAATCCTCATGTGTTGAGATCAAAGGTTTAGTTAGACTTAAGCATCCATTACCTTCACTCTATATCATCCTTTCTTCTTTGATTAGCAATCAAAGTAGATTAGTTACCTCAAGTTAGAGGTGTAGCTTGGTGTTTTGCTCTCGGGTGGATCGTCTACTACCTAGAGAAGGTCGAGGAGAACAAAGGAGGACACAAAGACGAAGGACCGGTTTCATTAGGTATAATCCCTAAACACAATTGAAAAGAAACTCTTTGTGTATGGTTATTTATAGTTTAGCTTCGATTCAAGCGGTTAGTCGATGTTCGTTCTTTAAACTTGATCGTTTTTGAAAATTCCGCCTCCCCACAAGTACTGGGGTGTACTACATCGACTTACAGTATAAAGGCCCGGGTGTGATGTTTTCCATAGAGGTTAGGGTGAGGATTTCTAAAGGAAGGATAAGAACCTAGAGGAAGGAACACCTTCCCGAACGGATCTAATCCACTTTATTGATAATTACCATAACTCCTCACAGATCTTCATTCGGGTATTGAAAGCGGTGAGATTTAATTACATTTTCAAACCATCCCTAAACCTAGCCCTAGCAAGAGTAGATCTAGATAATTGCCCTAGGTTAATTAGGTTTTTAGATTTAATAAACAATCCGAACGCCCTTCGGAATTAACTCGTTAGCGCGACTAGGAAATTCACAAAATCCCTGTGGACCGACCCGTACTCACCGGCTAGCTTCAAGCGACGCCGTTCTTGATTGCGGCTAACAAATATTTTTGATTCATATCTTTTAAAAGTGCAAGCACGCTAAATCATTCAATCAAATGGCGCCGTTGCCGGGGACGGCGTAGAATTTTCTTTTCGCAATTTTGGGTTAATCATAAAATTTAAAAATTCATAAAAATCTAAAAAAATCCAAAAAAAATATAAAAATATATATATTTTGTTGTTTTTGGAAGGGATACTTTGTTGTTTTAATTTTGCAGGATTTACAAAGACGATCTGGAAATTTCCAGAAGGCGAAACAGAAATCAGAAGATCGAAACAGAAGGGGAATCAAATAACAGAACAGTGAAAATTTTTTGGAGACCCAATTCCCCCAACCCGCCGCGATTCCGCAGCCAAAACCAACCTTAGGCCGCGGAACCGCGGTCTTCTAGTGGAATCAGAGTTTCAAATTTTTTTTGGGGATTCGTGCTGATTAGACTGCCGCGAAAACGCGGCAATAACGCGTTTATACCGCGGAACTGCGCTCTTTTGGTGAGATCATCCTATGAAATTTGCATTGTAAGCTCTCTGTTATTTCTCCTCTGCAAATTTTAATATATTTTCTGAATAATGCCTGCAAGATTTTGTGTGCTTTAAAAATATATTCTCTTCCATATAACAAGTCTTGTGCAGGATTTTTGGGCCCCGCTCAAAATTGAAATTGATTGGAAGTAATCTTTTTTGTTGCATATCTTTTCTCGAATATCTCTTTGCAACAATTTTTTCCAAATAAAGATTCTTGTGATAGGCTTCAAATAATAACCAATTGCAAGTAATATTTTGCTGTTGCATATCTTTTCTATAAAATATTTTGCTGTTGCATATCTTTTCTCTAAAATCTTTTTGCAACAAAATTTTTCCAAATAAAGAGAAAGAAAAAAAATCAATGAAAAATGAAAATAAAAAGGACAAATATTTTATAGAACTTGCAAAATTTTTTAGCCCCAAATAAATCCTTGCACCACCCAACCTTCCTTCTTGTCACTTTTCTTCTTCTAACATGGGTACCCCACAAAATAAATCATTAGCCGAACTTTGGTATTCCGAACCTAATTTTGCGTCATATGTCAATGTGTTCGGTCAATTTAAAGACGATCTTTCCATGCCTAAAAAATCTTTGAAAGATCACATAGAGGAGTCTAGGAGAAACAGTTTGACTTTTCAACCCACTTTGTGTCAACCAAGTCAACCTTCACCACCTTCGTATGTTGACACCACTTCTTTAAGTCCTTCTGTCACTCCTAGGCCGATGTCCATTGCTGAGCATATTTCTCAATCTCGTAGCCGATCTTTCACCCTCTCCACACATCTAGTTCTAGGAATCAACAAGACTTTTCACCTTCTTATCCATATGTTGAGCCTACCCCTGTCCTACCACCCACTTCCTACCAGTCCTACCCGACCTTCCCACCTTCACTAGACACTATTTCGACACAGCCATTAGGGAGTTTCACATATCCAACCAATTTCAAATCTTTCACCGAAACCCCCTCACCACCTAAGTCTAGTTTGGAAGAGTCGTTGGAGGCATATATTGCTGCAACAAATAAAATGATGAGGAATGTGGAAGCGTCCATGGCCGCCTTTATGCAACCTAGTGAACCGGTAGCTAGTGTCCCGCTAGGTCCAAATTTTTCAATGTATAAGGCGGCAGTTGGACAGAGTGAGAATGAGAGAGGATTTTCAAATCAAACCTACCCTTACCCAATTGAAGCCCACAACTCCTGTTTTCCATCGATTGCCCTAAATAGTTCACCTGTTGAAAATAAAAATGACTTGTGTGATTTTGTAGTGTTTGATTTGCCAAATTGTGAGGAACCCCTTTCGAGTGAAACCGCACCTAATCTTTTCGATCTTTACACCTCCACTCTAGAACCTACATTTATAAATATCCATGCTGTGGATGAAGTGTCTAAAGAAATTGATTTTCACTTGATTGAGGATATAGACACCCGGAATATTTCGGATGATGAACCTGTCGATTTAATTGAAATTTTATGTTCAAATCATCATCCTGAGTTATTAAATGTTTCTCCTGAATCTCATATGCGTCTAGATTTTGATGATAATGGCATGGATGAGTTGAATATTGAGGATAGTATTGAGGAGAGTCTTGAGGATAATATTGAGGTTGAATCAGTTTTATTTGATGTGTCTGATTTTCCAATTCATCCTCCTGAACCTTTGACTGTTATATTACCCTCCCTCCTTCCCATCGTTCCAACCCCGCTTGAAGACTGTGAACTTGAAACCTTTTCCTCTGAATCTGACACAGATCTCACAGATGATAATACTTACGAGCGTTTCACTTTTTCGGACGATGTTGATGACTCACGGCCCGAGTTTGAGTCTTTACATTTTCAGATGAGCCATCAGACTCGGTTGATTATAGTAGTTTCGAACCATTAATGGAATCTTTCAAGTTTGAAACAGTTTACTACGGTGAGAAAGATACTATCCTTAATTCACTCCCTTCCGTCTTTCCCATTGTTCCGACCGAACAAATAACCGTTACGCTTTCATCTCCTATGCCAAGTTCGACGTACCCATGTTTTCTTGCGAATCTTGAGGGAATTGACCCCATTTCCCGACGGGTTGATAGGTTAGCGCAATCGCTTATAACATATCCGTCATCACATATTGCGCTAATTTATTCAATCAATTTACACCCTCAAGATCGTACTCCACTTCCTTCTTCTTTTCGCCATTCTTCTCCCCCACCGAGACCATATTCTACCATTCTTCTTTCCACACGGTCTCGCGTGCTTCTCATTTTCTTGCACCAACTATACCATTTCCATGATAAGATTTTTGAATGGTTGGTGCTAACTTTTGGCTTGTGCAAGGCCAATCTTAAGTTTGGGGGAATCTTTGTATATATGTATATATTTTTTGTTTTCTTTTCTATAAAAAAAAATAATTTTTTTTTTCAAAACATTAAAAATATAAAAATTATAAATAAATAAACAGGAGAGTGCCGGTATTTTGACCCTCTTGGTTTAGCATGACAGTGAGGACACCGTCACGTTCAAGTTTGGGGGTATGCTCGGTACGTCTTCTTCCTTCGCATTCATTTGTACATATTTTTGCATTTGCATATTTATTGGAAAAACCCATAAAAATTGAAAAATTTCAAAAATTATAAAAATTATTGTATTCAATTTTGGCTATAATTGACTTGAGTTTGACAAATAGGTTAACTGCCTAGGAACAACTAGATCTTAGACTTAGTGAATTAAAAACCCTAAAGATAACATTCCTTAAAGTTTAACGGTAGAAAGTATATGCCTTGTAGTTTATTTAGAAATAGGCAAATTTTGGGTTCACTTCTTGGGCTAAGTCAAAATGAGGGAAGAGTATTGACGTTCTTATTAGAGTATAAGTTTGAAAAATAGTTCCTAACTTAAGTCTAGATTCTGAAAATGTATACCCTACAATTGCACAATCACGCACCTTGAAACTTGGAATAGTAGAAGAGACTTTGAAGTGCTCTTGTCTAAAGTCCTTAGTACAATGAAAATATAAAAAAAGTGAATAAAGAATAAAAAAAATGGACACTGGTTTTTGTGATTACTTAAGGCTGCAAAAATAGAAAAATATTTAGCGAGGGTGCTTCATCACCTAGTGCCTTAGACCAACTGGTTTGGGAGTCACTGCTAAAGCCTTGGGTGTTGCAAAACTAGGAAGTACGCTTTAAAGTGCTAACGCATCTTGTAATCGGTTGTTAGTACCTCAAGAAGTATTAACAGTCGCATGAAGGATGTGTAAGCAAATTTTATTTAAAAATTCACTAATTAATAAGTGCTTTGGACAATGGACGAGAGCATGATTGCTTGATTTGAATTTCCAAGTGTAGGGGTGATTTATACACACATGTGGAGGGTATGTGATTGGAATTTAGATAAGAGAGAGGAATGAAGAATAGAACTTGTATCTTTAGTAGAGTTGATAGAAATTCCTAAGTGGAGATGGAACCCTAGAAAGAAAACTTAAGAGATGCCGAAAGCTAAGTAGATCTGCAGAACATATATAATCTTAAGTTAAATAATTAGGAAGTGTGAAGAATATGGGTGGATAATTTGCGAGTCAAAAGATAATAGAATTCCTTGTTAGAAAACCTAATTGGAGAACAAAAGTCAATGGGCCAAGTTGATAGGATTTTGTGGGTGTAATCCGCTGAAAACCCTCAGGAGACAACACTCCTCCTACTAAGGACACCAAGAGGTTTAACGGCTTGTTGCACGTGCTCAGTGCAATCGCGTTTCCCTGCGAAAGTGTGGTTAGGATTTTAATGAATAAAAATAAGTTTGCTCGAGGACGAGCAAAAGATAAGTTTGGGGGTATTTGTTCACACCAGAATATTGCATTATTATATTCCCCATTCTTATTCTTTTTATAAATAAACAGGTGCTTTTGACGCATGTCTGCTACATGTTACAGGTTACAGGTTCTTGGACAGAAAACAGTGCAAACGATGTAAAGAAGATGAAAATGTGGACTTTAACCAACAAACAGAGAATCTTAATCAAGCCTAGACAAAGAACAGTTCACAATCAACAAGGCAACGCAAGATCCAGAATATTAAGGCAAACGGTTAAAAAGCCATTGCAAAATTGTTCACTGAAGATCTGGAACTAATGATGAAGCCCAAGTGAAGAAAGAACCAAAGAATATTAAAGCCCAGAAAGCCCAAAACAATACCTGAAAATTTCAGCATTTGATCCAACTATTGGGCCGCGGAACCGCGGCCCAACCCCCACCTATGCCGCGGTTCCGCGGCCATCTTGGGCTTTCAGGAGATAAAAAGTTTATCATAATTTGGTGGCGGCTTTGACTAGTCAACCTAGGCCTATTTTTGTAATTATAGACATGGAAATCAATTGTAACCTAGGGTTTCCTATTCTCTATAAATAGGAACTCTACTCATTGTAATTTCTTATGCCTCCCTTTTAATAAAAATTCAGAAATCCTTTTTGGAGAGCATCGGTGTTTCTTCTCCATTCTAAAATTCAGATCTGACAAACATGCATGGATGATTGGAGGGATGCATCTGTAAGTAATTTAATTTCTTGCCCTAATGTAGTTTTCAATTCCTTGCCCTAGGTAGATTTAATTTTGTAACGTTTTGGAAATCGTTATGCGATTTCGTCCGTTTTAGGGTAAGTTTGTCGGTATTTTCCGTTTTTACCCGACTGTGAACAAACGACCATATAGACTTGCCAGCACCTAGATTAGCTAAAATAAAGCTAGTGCGCGAGCTTTGGGAGTATATGGGACGTTTTGGTTCAATTTGGTTTTTCCCAATTTTTAATATTATTTTAATGCGGTATTCAAATTTTGGGAAAATTTGTTTAGCGATCTTTTCTTTAAATCTTTTGAGTTAAGTAAATCCTTCTCACATCACCTAGGTTTCATTGTGTGGTCTAGGATTAAACTAGGAAATTAAAAGAAAAAGAAAAGAAAAGAATAAGTAGATGCATGCATGTGTGTGTATGTGTGCAAAGGCTTTTATTAGCAATAAATGAAGGAAATGGCTAGGAAACCCTCACCAATCCTCCACCTCACCCCTTGGCCGAATTCCTTCACCCCCTTCTGCCCTTGATCTTTTCCCTTATCATTTTAATTCATTTCCATCACAAAACTTCTCCAAAATCCATAAACATATCACAAAATACCTTAAACTTGGGATTTCTTGATCTTGATCACTTGGAGATAGGAAAAAGCTTGGAACTTGAGAGCAAGTTGTTAGGTATAACCCCTCTACTGTTAAATTGTAGTTTTTGTGTGGTTTTGACCGTTAATCGTTGTGTAGAATGTAGTTTATATCGATTGAGGCGATATCGGGTTTTAGTGTCTTTTTAGAGATATTAGTATCTGCTGTGACCTGGGAGTTTTAGTGATTTTAGAAACAACTTCAGAGAGATGTGCAGGTTGACCTGAGACACCACCTGAGTGACGGAGCCCAACCCACCGGCCGGGGCCGGCGAGATTCGAAGAGGGGGCCGGCGACGCCGGCCGATTTGTAAGGGTTTGGGGTGGGTTTTCTGTGGGTATTGTCTGCTGTGGTTTTGGGTCTTTTGGTACTGTTGATTTTATTAGTAGATGCAGTATACAAAATCTGGGATCGATTACCTATAATCTAGTGTGTTTGAGTTCGCGTGATACGTGTTGCGACACGAGTCGTGTGTCGTGCTGCGACGTACTCAGTTTGGGTTTAGGTATCATTTCGTGTGTTTGCACTAGAAGTGCACTCGTGTGTTGGTTTAGTGCGATGTTGCGTTTTATAATACGTAGCTTTGCGTTATTGTGATTACTTCTGAGATGTTCGCTTTATTTCTTGTGTTTGTGATATTATAGCGTCGCAAGCGGGGACTTCAGACGCTGCGAACAAAGGGAAGCAGGTGGTCAGATTTTCATAGCTGAAGACCACAGTGTGAGTAGATTTAACATCTACGGGGAATCGCCCGTATGGCGCTACGCGTCGGGGCTAGACATAATATTAGCCGTATGCTTATTTGCTATATAGAGATACTGCATGATTCATGCTGCATATAGTTACTTGTTGTGCGTGATACTATACCTGCTGTACACTACACTATTATCGACAGTCCATGTTGCACGAGCACCAATGATATGTTACACCCACACTGTCGGTAATTGCCATGACACGCACAATACAAATGCTCATTTATATACCTTGCTATTGGTTAGTGACATTAAACAGTTATACTTGTGCGATAGTACATATTACATAGAACATACCTGTATACCTACATGCTCATATGTATGCCATGCTTTATTACTCGTTCGCACATATACTTTGTTATTGCTATGTGATCAGTTTTATTGCATATATATCGGTGGTATGGGACGCTGTATATATATGTATTGCTATTGTTATATGATTCGTTTTTATTGCATATATATCGGTGGTATGGGACGCTGTATATATATGTATTCTGGATTTGATTTTAGGGACCGTGAGATGCATTTATTGATTTGATGCATGGTTCGGCGAATCTTTTCGCGATATGTTACTTTATATGGATTTATGCATTTGAGATGCGGTATGGGAAATTTAAGTGTCGATGTTGGGCACTTACTTTCCGAGAGATATATGGGGTTTGACAGACCGATACGTGGAAACACAAGTATCGAGGTAGGATACTTGGTTTTCGAGGAACGTATGAATATCAGAAAGACCGATACGTGGAAACACAAGTATCGAGGTGGGATACTTGGTTTTCGAGGAACGTATGAATATCAGAAAGACCGATACGTGGAAATACAAGTATCGAGGTGGGATACTTGGTTTTCGAGGAACGTATGGATATCAGTATTTTATGTGTCGATGATAGGCACTGGTTTTCATGATGTTTTTGAGTGTCGATGTTTGACACTCCGTTTTCATGATACATACAGGATTGGAGGGCCGATCTGAGGGCCGATCTGAGTATTTTTGGGATTTGGGTGTTGTTGAGTTACACCGTGTTTTTCCATGCTTATGATTTGTGCATGAGATTATTTACTATCCCGCACTCAGTATAAAATTGATATGGATATCATGATAGTTGCATATTCATATTGCCATACTCATGCTATCAGTTCACATGTTGTTGATCATTGCTGTTAGTGCATACTTGCGATTACTGTATGATGTTAATTACTATTCACGAGTTGGCAACTCACCCCCGTTGTGGCACAGTTTTTGCAGGACTTACCCTCTGAGTAGTCGAGGCAGGGCAGCTTATCATCACTACTTTTGTGGATACCGCTACCTTTGGCAGTGAGGCCGTTGCATTATAGGTGGGTTTGCGGTTATCCGTTGTTCATTGTATATCTTTTGTTGGATCTAGTATTCTCCATCTACCCCTGTTGTATATGACTTAGAGACGACTTGTGAGATCAGTGTTGTATATTGGTTTTGGGAACCGTGCTCGTAGAAGCAGGTTTTGTTGGACATGTTTACTTCCTTTATAGTCGATCTCTTGATATTTCTTCGCTTTGGCGTCGTATACTTGCTGTGGTGATTGTCTCCGCCAGTGGGCGTGATTTTTCTCCCACTTGGGATGTTTCATATATTATCTGTGTTGTACCCGTTTTCGGGGCCAGTTTTACAAGGGAAGTGCTGCCGAAATTTTCAGGAAAGAAAACTAGAGTTAGAGATTTTAAATGGCGACTTCTAATACTTTTAAATTATATTTTCTCCGTTGATCCAGTTTTGGGTGGTTTAGATTTCTGGGTTTTCGGCTTACTTAAGTTACGTACGCCTGTAGACGTTACGTAGTTTAAGTGCCGGTTACGGGCCGAATTGCGGGTCGTGACAAAGTTGGTATCAGAGCGTTAGGTTTTACCTTTCGGAGTCTAGGATGACCTTGGTATGATGGAGTAGGTGGCTTAAGCAGAGTGACGTAGCGTGTGTATGTTCCGCGGCATACTTACGACACGGTACTCCGCCTAAGTGACCTTAGGACTTATTGATTGATGATCCTTCCGTGATTGATATACATCTTGTGATTCGATTTCCGTTTCCTTATCGAATCTTGTTTCAATTTATAGCCCATATGCCGCCGAAGACTACGAGGGCTCAGAGAGCGGCCGCGAGGGCCGAGGTCAGGGTTGACTCGCCTGAGTCGAGAACTGACCAGGGTGGTACGCCTGTTGTACCGGAGTATATTGCTATGATTGGAGCTGGTATGCAGGATCTGCGCCAGATTGTGGGGACTTTGGTAGAGACCATCCGAGCGCAGGGGCAGGCAGTTGTTCCACCCGCTGCGGGGGCCACGATGGTACCTACGGTTCCGGTAGTCACAGTTGCAGCTCCGGAGGTTATTGCTGTGTCGTTGACAGATTTTATGAGGCTGAGACCTCCGGTGTTTACGGGCACAGATGCTACTGAGGATCCGCAGTCGTTTATCGACCGGATGGCCAGGATTTGTCGCTCACTCCGATGTTCCGACGAGAGATGGGTAGAGTTTGCCAGTTTTCGTCTGGAGGGCATGGCCCAGAAGTGGTGTGAGTCGTTGGAGAGGGGCAGAGCCGCTGGTCTTGCTCCTATGACCTGGGCTGAGTTTGTGACGTCGTTTCTCGTTCGTTTTCTTCCACCAAGCGTCAGGGATGCGCGAGCGCGCAGATTTGAATCTTTACGTCAGACGCCGGGGATGACGGTGTCGGATTATGATGTATTGTTTACTGAGCTGTCGATATATGCTCCATACCTGGTGGCGACTGAGGAGATGAGGGTGAAGAGGTTTGTTCGAGGCCTACTTACCCAGATATTCTTAGCCATCAGCATTCAGCATTGTGACACGTATGCGGCAGCGGTGGATGCAGCTCTTGTGGTAGAGGAGCGTCTAGCTGAGTCATCAGTTGCTCCGGGACCGAAGAGAGTTCGTATAGGTGATTCGGCAGCGAGGCAGGCGTTTAGACGTCGAGACAGTTTTCGTTCTGATAGTAGCGGTTCAGGACGAGGTCGGCTTTATGGTTCTTACCCTCAGGATGATCGGCAGTTTGTTTCTGGATGTTACCGGTGCGGTAGTTTGGGTCATCGGGTTCGAGACTGTACCGAGCCGCATGTGAACGAGCCAGCTGTACCGCAGGTTACCTTACCACCTTCTCCACCTCAGAGAGCGTTGCCTCTTATTCCTGTAGTTGCGCCGCGTCAGACTCCTGTTCAGCGAGGTCGTGGTCGCAGAGGTTTTGTACCGAGAGGTCGAGGTGGCAGAGGCAGAGGACAGCCAGTAGCCGGTAGAGGTCAGGCTAGGGTTTTTGCCTTGACTCACCAGGACGCTCAGGCGTCCAATGCCGTGGTTTCAGGTACTCTTTCTGTCTGTTCTTTTGATGCGCATGTTCTTTTTGATCCGGGATCCACGCATTCGTATGTTTCTACGCACTTCGTGCCGAGGTTAGGCCGAGAGTCGTGTTTGCTGATCAGCCGCTGATCGTGACTACTCCTGTGGGAGAGTCGTTTGTTGCGCGTTTTGTGTTTCGATCTTGTGTCGTCCATATTGGTGACAGAGATCTGCCCGTCGACTTGATCCTTCTGGAGATGTTGGACTTCGACGTTTTGTTGGGCATGGATTGGCTAGCTACTTGCTATGCGTCCGTGGACTGCCGCGAGAAGACAGTTAGATTTTGTTTTCCCGGCGAGTCAGTGTTCGTTGTGCAGGGGGACCGTAGTGCCTCCCCTCACAGCTTGATTTCTGTTGTGTGCGCTAGTCGGCTTTTGCGGAGGGGATGTCGGGGATTCTTGGCGTTCATTCATGATACTGGAGCCACAGTGGAGTTGTTGGACCAGGTTTCTATCGTGCGAGAGTTTCCCGATGTTTTTCCCGATGAGTTACCTGGGTTGCCGCCAGAGCGCGATATTGAGTTTTGCATTGATCTGATTCCTGGCACGGAGCCTATTTCTATACCGCCTTATCGGATGGCTCCGGTCGAGCTTAGAGAGCTTAAAGATCAGTTGCAAGAGTTGCTTGATTTGGGACTTGTGCGTCCGAGTGTTTCGCCATGGGGAGCTCCTGTTCTGTTCGTCAAGAAGAAGGACGGCAGTTTGAGGCTTTGTGTGGATTATCGTCAGTTGAACCGTGTTACGGTGCGGAACAGGTATCCTTTACCCCGCATTGACGATTTATTCGATCAGCTCCAGGGTGCGAAACATTTTTCGAAGATTGATTTGCGTTCGGGTTATCATCAGTTGCGGGTTCGGGATGATGACATTCCGAAGACTGCTTTTCGTACGCGCTATGGGCATTATGAGTTTTTGGTGATGTCGTTCGGACTCACCAATGCGCCAGCAGCGTTCATGGATCTGATGAACCGGATTTTCAGGCCGTTCCTCGACCAGTTCATTATCGTGTTTATTGATGACATACTGGTTTACGCTAGGAGTCGAGAGGAGCATGAGCAGCACTTGGGGATTACTTTGCAGATTTTGAGAGAGCACCAGCTGTATGCTAAATTCTCAAAGTGCGCATTTTGGCTTGATCGAGTTGACTTCCTGGGTCATGTGGTGACTAGTGATGGGATTCTTGTGGACCCGAGGAAGATCGAGGCTGTACAGCTTTGGCCCAGACCTGTATCGGTGACGGAAGTCCGCAGCTTTTTGGGCTTAGCTGGTTATTATCGCCGTTTTGTGCAGGATTTTTTGAGTATCGCTGCACCGCTGACTGGACTGACCCGGAAGGGGGTTCCTTTTCTCTGGACTGATGAGTGCGAACAGAGTTTTCAGCAGTTGAAGACTCGATTGACGACAGCACCAGTTCTTTCTTTACCTTCTGGATCGGGAGGCTACGCTGTGTATTGTGATGCTTCTCGAGTGGGGCTCGGCTGTGTTTTGATGCAGCATGATAGGGTGATTGCATATGCTTCCAGGCAGTTGAAGAAGCACGAGCAGAATTACCCCACTCACGATCTTGAGATGGCAGCGGTAGTCTTTGCGTTGAAGACCTGGAGACACTACTTGTATGGAGAGTCGTGTTAGATCTTCACGGATCACAAGAGTCTGAAGTACATTTTCCAGCAGAGAGATCTGAACCTGAGGCAGCGCCGATGGATGGAGCTAGTGAAGGATTATGATTGTGAGATCCTTTATCACCCGGGTAGGGCGAATGTGGTAGCCGATGCTTTGAGTCGTAGGCCCGTGGGTAGCTTGTCCCAGCTGAGCGCCGTTCGGTGTCAGTCTTTTGCAGATTGGCAGCTCTTGTGTGATAGTAGAGTGCAGTTCGATTTCACCTCCACTGGGGGACAGTTTGCTCATGTCCGCGCCCGTCCACTACTTGTTGATCGTATTCGGGAGGCGCAAACCAGTGATGCTCGTTTGTCTGAGATTCTTGAGCTTGTTCGACGGGGTACAGTTTCGGAGTTCATGATTGATGACCAGGGTGTGCTACGATGCGGGACTCGCTTGTGTGTACCAGATGTTGTTGGGTTGAGACGCGAGATCCTAGAGCAGGCACATCAGTCGGCCTTTAGCGTTCATCCAGGTTCCACCAAGATGTACCGAGACTTGAGAGACTTCTACTGGTGGGAAGGGATGAAACGCGATATTTCGGACTTCGTTTCGAGGTGCCTGACTTGTCAGCAAGTCAAGGCTGAGCATCAGAGACCGGCTGGAGAGTTGCAGCCTTTACCCATTCCGGAGTGGAAATGGGAGCAGATTTCCATGGACTTCATTGTGGGTCTACCCAGGACTAGTAGAGGGTACGACTCCATTTGGGTTATTGTGGACCGGTTGACGAAAGCGGCTCACTTCCTTCCAGTGAAGACCACTTTCGGCTATGCTCAGTACGCTCAGCTTTATATAGATGAGATTGTGCGTTTGCACGGTGTTCCCACATGCATAGTATCCGACAGAGGTACCCAGTTTACTAGCCGTCTATGGCAGAAGCTTCAGGAAGCTTTGGGTACCAGATTGAGTTTTAGCACCGCTTTTCATCCACAGACCGATGGTCAGACGGAGCGGACTATTTAGACTCTGGAGGATATGCTCCGTGCTTGTGTGCTTGATTTTGGGGGCAGTTGGGATCGTCACTTGCCGTTGATTGAGTTCTCCTATAACAACAGCTTTCAGGAGACTATTCAGATGGCACCTTTTGAGGCTTTATATGGTAGGAAGTGTCGATCGCCAGTCTGTTGGACCGAGCTTAGTGAGAGTTTGGTGTTAGGACCCCAGCTTGTTCAGGAGACTACGGAGAAGATCCGGCTGATTCAGGACAGGATGAGAGCAGCCCAGTGCAGGCAGAAGTCTTATGCCGACCGTCGTCTTCGCAGACTTGAGTTCGCAGTGGGAGATCATGTATTCCTGAAGATTTCTCCGATGAAAGGCGTTATGCGATTTGGGAAGAGAGGGAAGCTCAGTCCCAGATTTGTAGGTCCTTTCGAGATCCTTGAGCGAGTAGGTTCGGTTGCTTATCGTTTAGCGCTCCCGCCTAGTTTTCCAGATGTTCACCCCGTTTTTCATGTGTCGATGCTTCGTAGATACCTTCATGATCCTTCTCATATGATTCAGCACGAGACCGTTCAGCTTGAGCGTGATCTTTCGTTCACCGAGCAGCCGATAGTTATTTTGGATCGGCAGGTGAAGAAACTTCGGTCTAGGGACTTGCCTTCTGTGAAGGTTCTGTGGCGTAGTCCGACTGGTGAGGAGATCACTTGGGAGATCGAGAGCGAGATGCGGAAGAAATTCCCCCATCTTTTTGAAGGTACGTTTAGTATGAAATTGTAATTCGGGGACCGAATTTCTATAAGGGGGGAGATTGTAACGTTTTGGAAATCGTTATGCGATTTCGTCCGTTTTAGGGTAAGTTTGTCGGTATTTTCCGTTTTTACCCGACTGTGAACAAACGACCATATAGACTTGCCAGCACCTAGATTAGCTAAAATAAAGCTAGTGCGCGAGCTTTGGGAGTATATGGGACGTTTTGGTTCAATTTGGTTTTTCCCAATTTTTAATATTATTTTAATGCGGTATTCAAATTTTGGGAAAATTTGTTTAGCGATCTTTTCTTTAAATCTTTTGAGTTAAGTAAATCCTTCTCACATCACCTAGGTTTCATTGTGTGGTCTAGGATTAAACTAGGAAATTAAAAGAAAAAGAAAAGAAAAGAATAAGTAGATGCATGCATGTGTGTGTATGTGTGCAAAGGCTTTTATTAGCAATAAATGAAGGAAATGGCTAGGAAACCCTCACCAATCCTCCACCTCACCCCTTGGCCGAATTCCTTCACCCCCTTCTGCCCTTGATCTTTTCCCTTATCATTTTAATTCATTTCCATCACAAAACTTCTCCAAAATCCATAAACATATCACAAAATACCTTAAACTTGGGATTTCTTGATCTTGATCACTTGGAGATAGGAAAAAGCTTGGAACTTGAGAGCAAGTTGTTAGGTATAACCCCTCTACTGTTAAATTGTAGTTTTTGTGTGGTTTTGACCGTTAATCGTTGTGTAGAACGTAGTTTATATCGATTGAGGCGATATCGGGTTTTTAGTGTCTTTTTAGAGATATTAGTATCTGCTGTGACCTGGGAGTTTTAGTGATTTTAGAAACAACTTCAGAGAGATGTGCAGGTTGACCTGAGACACCACCTGAGTGACGGAGCCCAACCCACCGGCCGGGGCCGGCGAGATTCGAAGAGGGGGCCGGCGACGCCGGCCGATTTGTAAGGGTTTGGGGTGGGTTTTTCTGTGGGTGTTGTCTGCTGTGGTTTTGGGTCTTTTGGTACTGTTGATTTTATTAGTAGATGCAGTATACAAAATCTGGGATCGATTACCTATAATCTAGTGTGTTTGAGTTCGCGTGATACGTGTTGCGACACGAGTCGTGTGTCGTGCTGCGACGTACTCAGTTTGGGTTTAGGTATCGTTTCGTGTGTTTGCACTAGACGTGCACTCGTGTGTTGGTTTAGTGCGATGTTGCGTTTTATAATACGTAGCTTTGCGTTATTGTGATTACTTCTGAGATGTTCGCTTTATTTCTTGTGTTTGTGATATTATAGCGTCGCAAGCGGGGACTTCAGACGCTGCGAACAAAGGGAAGCAGGTGGTCGGATTTTCATAGCTGAAGACCACAGTGTGAGTAGATTTAACATCTACGGGGAATCGCCCGTATGGCGCTACGCGTCGGGGCTAGACATAATATTAGCCGTATGCTTATTTGCTATATAGAGATACTGCATGATTCATGCTGCATATAGTTACTTGTTGTGCGTGATACTATACCTGCTGTACACTACACTATTATCGACAGTCCATGTTGCACGAGCACCAATGATATGTTACACCCACACTGTCGGTAATTGCCATGACACGCACAATACAAATGCTCATTTATATACCTTGATATTGGTTAGTGACATTAAACAGTTATACTTATGCGATAGTACATATTACATAGAACATACTTGTATACCTACATGCTCATATGTATGCCATGCTTTATTACTCGTTCGCACATATACCTTGTTATTGCTATGTGATCAGTTTTATTGCATATATATCGGTGGTATGGGACGCTGTATATATATGTATTGCTATTGTTATATGATTCGTTTTTATTGCATATATATCGGTGGTATGGGACGCTGTATATATATGTATTCTGGATTTGATTTTGGGGACCGTGAGATGCATTTATTAATTTGATGCATGGTTCGGCGAATCTTTTCGCGATATGTTACTTTATATGGATTTATGCATTTGAGATGCGGTATGGGAAATTTAAGTGTCGATGTTGGGCACTTACTTTCCGAGAGATATATGGGGTTTGACAGACCGATACGTGGAAACACAAGTATCGAGGTAGGATACTTGGTTTTCGAGGAACGTATGAATATCAGAAAGACCGATACGTGGAAACACAAGTATCGAGGTGGGATACTTGGTTTTCGAGGAACGTATGAATATCAGAAAGACCGATACGTGGAAATACAAGTATCGAGGTGGGATACTTGGTTTTCGAGGAACGTATGGATATCAGTATTTTATGTGTCGATGATAGGCACTGGTTTTCATGATGTTTTTGAGTGTCGATGTTTGACACTCCGTTTTCATGATACATACAGGATTGGAGTGCCGATCTGAGGGCCGATCTGAGTATTTTTGGGATTTGGGTGTTGTTGAGTTACACCGTGTTTTTCCATGCTTATGATTTGTGCATGAGATTATTTACTATCCCGCACTCAGTATAAAATTGATATGGATATCATGATAGTTGCATATTCATATTGCCATACTCATGCTATCAGTTCACATGTTGTTGATCATTGCTGTTAGTGCATACTTGCGATTACTGTATGATGTTAATTACTATTCACGAGTTGGCAACTCACCCCCGTTGTGGCACAGTTTTTGCAGGACTTACCCTCTGAGTAGTCGAGGCAGGGCAGCTTATCATCACTACTTTTGTGGATACCGCTACCTTTGGCAGTGAGGCCGTTGCATTATAGGTGGGTTTGCGGTTATCCGCTGTTCATTGTATATCTTTTGTTGGATCTAGTATTCTCCATCTACCCCTGTTGTATATGACTTAGAGACGACTTGTGAGATCAGTGTTGTATATTGGTTTTGGGAACCGTGCTCGTAGAAGCAGGTTTTGTTGGACATGTTTACTTCCTTTATAGTCGATCTCTTGATATTTCTTCGCTTTGGCGTCGTATACTTGCTGTGGTGATTGTCTCCGCCAGTGGGCGTGATTTTTCTCCCACTTGGGATGTTTCATATATTATCTGTGTTATACCCGTTTTCGGGGCCAGTTTTACAAGGGAAGTGCTGCCGAAATTTTCAGGAAAGAAAACTAGAGTTAGAGATTTTAAATGGCGACTTCTAATACTTTTAAATTATATTTTCTCCGTTGATCCAGTTTTGGGTGGTTTAGATTTCTGGGTTTTCGGCTTACTTAAGTTACGTACGCCTGTAGACGTTACGTAGTTTAAGTGCCGGTTACGGGCCGAATTGCGGGTCGTGACAAATTTCATGCCCTAGGAACTTGTTTAGAGTTTAGCTTTGGGAAGGATTTTGAGAGATGAGATCTCTCATCCCTTTCTTACCCACCAAATATTTACAATAGGACTCCATGCATACATGCACATACCGCTCCCTACGGCACTCTATCCCTCGAGGTAGCGGTGATACCGTAGTATAAAGGCCCGGGTGTGATGTTTTCCATGGAGGTTAGGGTAAGGATCTCTAAAGGAAGGACAAGAACCTAGAGGAAGGAACACCTTCCCGAACGGATCTAATCCACTTTATTGATAATTACCATAACTCCTCACAGATCTTCATTCGGGTATTGAAAGCGGTGAGATTTAATTACATTTCCAAAGCATCCCTAAACCTAGCCCTAGCAAGAGTAGATCTAGATAATTGCCCTAGGTTAATTAGGTTTTTAGATTTAATAAACAATTCGAACGCCCTTCGGAATTAACTCGTTAGCACGACTAGGAAATTCACAAAATCCCTGTGGACCGACCCGTACTCACCGGCTAGCTTCAAGCGACGCCGTTCTTGATTGCGGTTAACAAATATTTTTGATTCATATATTTTAAAAGCGCAAGCACGCTAAATCATTCAATCATAGCCCTACCGTAAAACCATACGGCCTCTATACCTTTTGCCCAGTGCAGGGAAACTCTCTGTGTGGGACTCTAAAAACTCGACACTACGCTGGCAGTGGGTTTAACCACAGACCGCAAGCGGCACTAGCCGTACGTAACGATCCCCAGGTAGACGTCGATAAGAAGGCCGATAAGATAAACCCATCCGAACTCCTACTGAGCCTGAATGTGACAATCTCCGTACAGTCCGGTCTGTTCGTCTAAGAGTATCGCATGTCGGGCCTAGGGGGAGGTAAACGTCAGACCCCTAATAGAGGTACAAGTCGTGTCGGAGTGTAGCCCAGAACACCCTGAGAAACTACTGGAAACACTACCAGTAAATCTCGCTTGCCCTGGACAAGGACTTTGTGTAATGGCTCTCCTAGATACAGCGTGATATCAACCCCCAATACCGGGAGAGACGAATCCTGTCTAACCGCTACTGCCTCCAAGTGCTTTGGGACCGCACCCAACTACTACCTGTTTGCACGACTCCTTTGAGCCGTGGTAGGGTAGTAATCAAAGTACAGTGGGAACACACTCGAGGCGAAGTAGCAGTGTCAAGTCGACGGACTAAGTTGTACCCCTGTCACCTGGGAACTGTTATCTGACGATAGGTATAGTACCAACCAACAGTTCCCGACGAGTCCTGTCTAGTGTACTCGTAACCTAATGAGCACCCGCATACTATCTCCAGTATGACGTACTAATGGCTGTGGGACAGACTATCTCCCATGCTGGGATGAGAAGCGTATACGCTAGTCTACTTTGGAGTATCGATGCCCCCATCTCGATAATCCTACGACTAGGGACCTGTATAAGGATGTTCTTGTAGATTACCCAGCCCCCACTAGTGTGACTGCCATCACAACGCTGGTAATCTAGCAAAGATCCCAAGGTCTCTACTAATATGTATAAGCGATATGCTAAAAGAAACACATGCACATATTGAAGCAGAAACAAACCAAGTAGCATACTACCATTTTGAACAAGACTGTCTATACAACTGTGAATATCCCAAGCTTCCATTAAGTAATATACAAACTAGTATGATACAATAATGGCCTCTAGGACATATACACTAACAATCTCCCACTTTCACTAGGGCCATGTACCGGCATATCGAAGACCTATCATCTCGATCAGCCGCTCGAACTGAGTCTGGGGTATGGCCTTCGTGAGTGGATCTGCAGTGTTATTCTCCGAATCTACTCTCCTCACCTCGATCTCCCGGTGATCTACGATCTCCCTGATCAGGTGGTACCGCCTCAAAATGTGTCTGGACTTCTGATGGGACCTGGGTTCCTTCGCTAAAGCTATAGGGCCGTTGTTGTCGCAATACAGCGGTATTGGATCAACAATGGTAGGAACCACCTGAAGCTCCGTAAGGAACTTCTTCATCCAGACAGCTTCTTTTGCGGCATGTCAAGCAGCTATGTACTCCGCTTCCATCGTCGAGTCAGCAACGGTGTCCTTCTTGGAGCTCTTCCAACAGACTGCCCGTCCATTGAGGGTAAAGACATAACCCAACATGGACTTGGAGTCATCCTTGTCACTCTGGAAGCTGGAGTCAGCAAAGGCCTCGATCCGAAGGTCTTTTCCGCCATACACCAAGAACATCTCCTTAGTCCTTCTCAGGTACTTGAGAATGTTCTTTACTGCTATCCTGTGTTTCTCCCCTGGGTCCGACTGATACCGCCTTACAACGCTCAATGCGTATGCTACATCTGGTCTGGTACACAATATCGCATACATTATAGAGCCTACCGCAGATGCGTAGGGTATAGATGACATGCGAACCCTTTCCAAACCAGTCTTTGGAGACATCTCTTTAGATAGGGTGATTTCGTGACAAGCCGGTAGTTTACCGTGCTTTGAATCTTCCATACTGAATCATTTTAGTATAGTGTTGATGTACCTGGACTGTGAAAGTCCCAACATCTTTTTAGATCTATCAGGATGGATCTGGATCCCCAGAATGTAGTTGGCATCGCCCAGGTCCTTCATGGAGAACCTCTGTGACAAGAATCTTTTGACTGACTGTAGGGTAGGAATGTCATTTCCTATCAAGAGAATGTTATCTACGTACAAGACGAGGAATACAACAGTTCTCCCTACAATCTTACTATATATGCATGGTTCATCTGGATTTTTGATAAAGTCGAATTCTTTGACAGTATCATCAAAGAAGATGTTCCAACTCCGCGATGCCTGCTTTAGTCCATAAATGGACTTAAGCAACTTGCACACTTTACCGTTGCTCCCACTCTGAACGAAACCCTCCGGCTGATCCATATAGACGCACTCTTCCAAATTTCCATTTAGAAAAGACGTCTTTACGTCCATCTGCCAGATCTCATAATCGTGGAAGGCAGCAATGACAAGAAGGATCCGAATGGATTTGAGCATAGCCACTGGAGAAAAGGTTTCGTCATAGTCCAAATCAGGTCTTTGATAAAAACCCTTTGCAACAAGTCTAGCTTTATAGGTTTCAACCTGCCCATCTACACCAATCTTCTTTCTGAAGATCCATTTGCAGCCTATGAGTTTTACCCTTTCTGGAGCAATGTCCAAAGTCCAAACTTTGTTGGTGTACATGGACTCCATCTCGGTCCGCATTGCATCCAGCCATTTTACTGAGTCACCGCTCTGAATGGCTTGCTGGAAGCTAGTAGGCTCATCATTTTTAATGATGCAATCCTCTCAATCCCCGTCTATGAGAAAACCGTAGTATCTCTCGGGCGGATGAGACTCCCTACTACTTCTGCGGAGTGGCGCTGAGATGTCCGGTTCTCCTGAAACTTCTGGTTCTACCAAGCTTTCAGTAGTAGCTTGTGGTTCTGGAATTTCTTCAAGTTCTATTGCGCTCCTACTTATTGATTTTCTAAATATTCAGTTTCCAAGAAGCGGGCATGGCGAGAAATAAAGACCTTTTGCTCCTCTACGTAATAGAAAACATACCCGTTCGAGTTCTTTGGGTATCCCACAAACTTACGCTGTACTGAGCGTACCTCGAGCTTGTCCGCATGCTGCTTTTTAACAAAAGCTGGACATCTCCATGTCTTAAAGTGTTTAAGACAGGGTTTCTTCCCACTCCATATCTGATATGGTGTGGTAGACACTGACTTAGTAGGAACCTGGTTCAAAAGATATGCAGCTGATTCTAGTGCATAACCCCAGAAAGATCGCGGTAACTCAGCCTTACTCATCTTGGAACGAACCATATCTAATAGGGTTCGATTCCGCCTTTCCGATGCACCATTGTGTTGTGGTGTGTATGGAGGAGTAAGCTGAGAGAGAATTCCATTCTCTTTTAAGTAGCCCAGAAACTCGGAACTCTAGTATTCACCACCTCAATCAGATCTTAGTGTCTTGATACTTTTGCCTATTTGTTTTTCCACTTCATTCTTATATTCCCTGAATTTCTCAAAGTCCTCGGATTTATGCTTCATCAGGAAGACATGTCCATACCTAGAGAAATCATCCGTAAAAGTAATGAAGTATGAATAACCACTTCGCGCATGTGTAGACATTGGACCACAGACGTCACTGTGTATGAGTCCCAAGAGCTCGCTCGCTCTTACTCCGTGTCCAGTGAACGAAGTCTTTGTCATCTTTCCCATGAGACAAGATTCACAAGTAGCATAAGACTGATACTCGAACAGATTCAAATATCCCTCTTAATGTAACTTCGTTAACCGTGTCTCATTGATGTGTCCCAGTCTACAATGCCATAAGAAAGCCTGATTTGTTTCCGGAGACTTTCTTTTAAGTGTGTTCTGGAAAATGAAAACCTGAGCTTGATTTAATACGTATATTCCGTTTTCTAATGTACTTGACCCAATCAGAACTTGATTTAGGTGGATGCAGACCACATCGCTTACAAAAGTAAAATCATATCCTTTCTTAGAAAGTAAGGATACAGATATGATATTACAAGCTAGACTAGGTACATACAAAAAGTTACGTAGAATCAATATCTGCCCACTTATCAATCCAAGGTAAAATTCCCCTACAAATTCAGCGTCCACGATCATTCCGTTAGCAACCCTGAGAGTCATATCATCTAACCCGATAACTCTACGGTTTCTCAAAGTCTGTAATGAATTACAGATGTGAGATCCTGATCCGGTATCTAGTACCCAGGAAGTAGAGTTAATTGACATACTGTTTTCTATTACAAACACACCCGAAGCCGAAGCTGCAACATGCTTCAAATCCTGGCTACTGGCTTTCAAAGCCCTGCAATCCTTCTACCAATGTCCTTTCCCGTAACAATAGGGACGTCCCTTCTTCCCTATATCTAGTCCCAAAACTTTTGCCCTACCCTTTCCTTCTACTTCTCTATTTTCCTTCAGGGTGTAAGTAGAGGGCAGAGACTATAGAATCAAGTCAGTATTTGACCCGTTCTTCAACGTGGTCTTCAGGTCCGTGAGCTCATCAAAATAGCTAGTCTTTGTAAGGACGTTGTCCCCTACAGATGATCCGATAACCAACCTCGCTTGAAGCAATTCGTTCGGGGTCTTATATCTTGCGATACGAGATTGCTCTCCATATAAATCTTTGTTATGGAGGAAGATAGAAACTAAGTCCATCTTCTCGTAATGCCTCTGGTATGCACCATCAACTGAGGCCAACAGGAGACACTTGGCATTCGCACAGTCTTTTTCCGATGTTTTACGGATATCAGTATCCGTGACGATGAAAACTGGTCCTAAGACGGCAGGGGTTTGATTAGTTAAGAGGTGTCCCAGTTTTTCATGGGTAAAGGGCATCTGGACAGACCTTTGTTGGGGTTACCTAGCACCACATCAAGGGTTTAGAAGCATCACATATGCCAAAATCACATTTTTAAGGTGCTAAGTGAACTTGACAAGAATCATAACTAGAAATTTAGGGTTTCTTTTGACTAAGCATCACATGCAAAAGAAAAAGTATCACTAAGAGTAGAGATTACAACCTTTGTAGACCTCCCTTGGTGACTCCTTGACACTTTGAAAGTTTGGAACGGATCGATGGAAGCCTTCCTTGTCCACGATGATCCACCCGAAGTCCCTTTGCCCAAAGCTCCTTGCTTTACTTGATATGTGAATGAAGTAGAGCAAACACCCTACACAAATGGGCTAGATGTGTGTAGTATGATGATGTGGTTTGTATTCTATAATCAAAACCCTTTCTTTTTATCAACTTCACTCAAAGAAAATTTCAAGAGAGGAAGAAGAAGATGGAGGCTAAGCTTGAGCTCATAAGAAAATGATATGAGTGAATTATTGAAATGAGAAAAGAATAATCTATATTAATCCTTCTCACTTCAACCATGGTTAGCAATTATCTAGATCTTTTTCATTGAGTTAAAAAGGCAAAAGGATAATTAACTCAAGGTTAAAAAGTGGTTGAAGCATGGTCAAAGATGATAAATATTAACCATGTGTGAATTATCCTTTCCTTTATTCAAAATGATAAATAAATAGATAATTACTACAATATGAGTCTTGCATTGCCACCTAATATGTATCAACAACCATGATACAATGTATGTATGTATGTGTCCATGCACATCATCATGTGCATACATGCATGCATACAAAAATAGAAAAAGGGTTTAATTAATGAATTAATCTAAAATTCATTTGTTAAATCAGCACTTGATTTTGCAAACCGGTCATATCACATACGACCCGACCAATAGAAAATTCCCGATTAATATACGGTATCACATATCCGTATTTAATCGGGTCCCCGCGCATATCTCATATGCACACCACATCTTTTCGCCTGAGCCAGGAAACTTCATTGTGGGACTCTAATACTCGTCAATACGCCTGCAATAGGTAATGATCATATCAAACACCCACAAGCCGCAAGCGGTCAGCTAAACGTAACGGCCACCCGGGTATTGAGCGATCAGAAGAAAACCAGCGAAGCTGTCAAAACTCCCGTCGAGCCAACTGGCAACACTTACCGTACAGTCCAGTCTCTTCGTCAGATATGTTGCATATCAAGTCTAGGGATAGAATCGTCGACCCCAATAACTCAATAAGTTATGCTGGTGTATGGCTCATAACAGATCGAGAAACTACTGATAACGCTTATCAGTAAATCTTAGCAGCCCTGGCCAGGGAATTCCTGTTATAGCCAATCGAGCATAGCACAACATCAACTCCCAATACCGGGAGAGAAGAAACCCCTCCTATCGCTCATCGGCTCCATGCGCCTTGGGACTGTACCCAAAGTCCACATGTTTGCACGACTCAGTAGAGCCGTGGTAGGGTGGATATCAAAGTATACTGGAGGACACACAAGACTCTATGACGATCTTGGGTCTACAGACTAACCTGTATCAGTGTCACCTGAGAACTGCTATCCGACGATAGATATAATACCACATAGGAGTTCTCTGTGAGTCCGTTCAGTGTACCCAGTCTCCACTGAGCACCCGCATACAATCTTTGGTGCCACCTCACCAGATGGATATGGGATCATCCATCGCCCATCATATGAGACAAGAATAGTATACGCTAGTCTACTCTGGAATATCGATACCCCGTCTCGATACACCCACGACTAGGAACAGTTCAAGGATATGCTTATAAACTACACATGCCCCACTAGTATGATCTGTATCATAGTCACAGTAGTCAATCAAATATCCTGAGGGCTTTATCAACATGTGCAAATGAATAAAATCATGATCAAATCAACATGTCAAGATAAAGTAAACCAGATAGTATACTATCATGTTGAGTGAGAAAGTCATCTAAAAATCATATATACATGTCCAAGCATCCACTATACATATAATGGGCTCTAGGGCATACATATATCTAACAATCTCCCACTTGCACTAAGGCTAGTTATTGGCGTATCTTATACCCAACATCTCAAAAAGTCGCTCATGTTGTGGCTGTGGAAGGACCTTGTTGAGTGGAACCGCTGTGTTATGCTTTGTATCTACTCTCCGAATCTCGATCTCTTGGCGATCTACTATCTCCCGGATCAAATGATATCGCATCAGGATGTGTCTGGATTTCTGATGGGACCTTGGTTCTTTGGCTAACACCATAGCTCCATCATTATCATAATACAATGGTATTGGATCAACAATGGTTGGAACTACTCCTAGTTCCGCGATGAACTTCCTCATCCAGACGGCTTCCTTGGCAGCATCATTTGCAGCAATATACTCAGCTTCCATCGTAGAGTCTGCAACGGTATCCTGTTTGGAACTCTTCCAACTAACCGTCCCTCCATTGAGGGGAAATACAAACCCTGAGATAGATTTGATGTCATCCTTATCACTTTGGAAGCTGGAATCGGTAAAGGCCTCCATCTGGAGATCCCCATTACCATACACCAAGAACAATTCTTTAGTCCTTCGCAAGTATTTAAGAATGTTCTTCACTGCTATCCAATGTTTCTCCCCTAGGTTGGATTGATACATGCTTACTACAGCTAGTGCATAAGCTACATCAGGGCGAGTACATAACATCGCATACATTATAGATCCTACGGCTGAAGCGTAGGGTATAACGCTCATGCGAGCTCTCTCTTCATTAGTCTTTGGACAGAAGTCCTTGGAGAGAGTGATTCCATGACAAGCAGGCAAGGCACCACGCTTGAAATCTTCCATACTAAACCTTTTTAAGATGGTGTCTATGTACTTTGATTGGGACAATCCCAATAACCTCTTGGATCTATCTCTATAGATCCTTATACCCAAAATGCATGAGGTATCACCCAGGTCCTTCATGGAGAACCTTTGTGATAAGAATAGTTTGACCGATTGTAGCATAGGAATATCATTTCCTATCAGGAGAATGTCATCTACGTACAATACGAGAAATATGACAGTACTCCTTACAATCTTCTTATAAATGCATGGTTCATCTATATTTTTGATAAAATCAAACTCTTTGATTGTATCATCAAAGAAGATGTTCCAGCTCCGTGAGGCCTGCTTTAATCCATAAATGGATTTAAGCAATCTACATGCTTTCCCGCTGCTCCCACTGTCAATGAAGCCCTCTGGCTGATCCATAAAAATACACTCTTCTAAATCACCATTTAGAAATGCGGTTTTAACGTCCATCTGCCAGATTTCATAATTATAGTGAGCAGCAATAGCAAGTAGGATCCTAATGGATTTAAGCATTGCTACTGGAGAGAAAGTTTCATCATAGTCCAATCTTGGTCTTTGACGAAAACCTTTCGCTACTAGCCTTGCTTTAAAGGTCTCTACCTGTCCATCTATACCAATCTTTCTTTTAAAGATCCATTTGTACCCAACGGGTTTTATCCCAGGAGGCGCAACGTCCAAAGTCCATACTTTGTTTCTATACATGGACTCCATTTCGGATCTCATGGCTTCCAGCCACTTCACTGAGTCACCACTCGTGATAGCTTGCTGAAAACTAGTAGGGTCATCATCATCCATGATGCAATCTTCTCTATCACCATCAATGAGAAATCCATAGTATCTCTATGGTGGGCGAGAAGTTCTACCAGATCTCCGGAGCGGCCGAGGTTCTTGAAGTTCTACTGAAACATCAGTTTCAACCAATTCGTCCTGAGTAATTTGTGTCTCTAGAACCTCTTCTAGTTCTACCGCATTGCCATCAGTACTGTCTGTAAAGATTTCATTTTCCAAAAATGTGGCATGCTGAGCAACAAACACCTTTTGTTACTCCTTGTGGTAGAATAGATATCCATATGAATGTTTTGGATACCCCACAAATTTACACATGACTGACCGTGTCTCCAGTTTGTCTGGATTCTGCTTTTTAACAAAAGCCGGACAACCCTACTCTTTTAAGAGATGGTCTCTTTCCACTCCATATCTCATATGGAGTGGTAGACACGGTCTTGGTTGGACCCCTGTTCAATAGATACATTGATGTCTCTAATGCATGCCCCCAAAAGGAATGCGGTAACTCAGCATCACACATCATGGATCGTACCATATCTAATAGGGTACAATTCCTTCGTTCTGACACACCATTGTGCTGTGGTGTGTAAGGAGGAGTGAGCTGAGAGAGAATCCCATTCTCTTTTAATAAGTCTAAAAACTCTGTACTTAAATATTCTCCACCTCGATCTGATCGAAGTTTCTTGATGCTCAAGCCTGTTTGTTTTTCTACTTCAAGTTTATGCTCCTTGAATTTCACGAAAGCTTCGGATTTGTGCTTTATCAAAAACACATGTCTGAATCTTGAGAAATCATCAGTAAAAGTAATGAAGTATGAAAAACCACCTCTAGCATGTGTAGACATTGGTCCGCATACATCACTATGTATGAGGCTTAAGAGTTCCACAGCTCTTTCTCCGTGTCCAGTAAACAGAGTTTTTGTCATTTTACCTTTGATACAAGACTGTCAAGTTTCATAAGATTTATATTCAAAAGAATTTAAATATCCATCTTTATGTATTTTGTTTAGTCTTGTTTCATTAATATGACCAAGTCTACAATGCCAAAGAAAAGCTTCATTTATATCTGAAAACTTTCTTTTATTAGTATGTTGTATATTGAAAACTATGTGTTGGTTCAGGACGTAAATACCGTTATTTAATGTATCATACCCAATCAACTCTTGATTCAAGTTAATGTTCATAACATTATTTTGCAATACAAAATGATATCCTTTATTGTCTAACAAAGAAACGGATATTATATTACATAGCATACTGGATACAAAATAACACGGGTTCAAAACCAAAATACAACCCGAAGGCAACCCAAGATGATACTCTCCCACGGATACAGCATGTACATTGGAACCATTTCCAACCCGCAGAGTATGGTCACCTGTCTTCAAAACTCTACTATTTCTCAATCCTTGCATACAATTGCAGATGTGAGAACCAGAACCGGTATCTAATACCCAAGATGCAGAGTTTAAAGAAAAACAGTTTTCAGTTACAAACACACCTGAAGTGGAAGCATCAGCATGCTTCTTCTTCTTTAGATCAGCAAGATACACAACACAGTTGCGTTTCTAATGTCCTGACTTGTGGCAGTAAAAACATTCTCCTTTCCCGCTTCCCGTAGCCCCGGATTTGTCTTTCCCCTTTGCCTTTTTAACTCCACCTTTCTGTTTGATGGACTTCTTCTTTTTCTTTCCCTTGGCCTTGGCTTTTGGGAATGAAGAGGAGGATGGCCCAACAAGCAGAGAGGGAGTCCTCGTTGTTTTCAACATGCTCTATGCACTTCTCAACATATTGAGAAGTTCAGGTAATGATTTCTCCAAATCATTCATATTGAAGTTCACTATGAACGGAGCAAAGGCAGGGGGGAGAGACTGTAGAACAATATCTGTATACTGCTCATTGTCCATGGTCCATCCCAGTTCCTCCAGTTCTTCTATAAGACCAATCATCTTTAAAACACGGTCTCCTACTGATGTACCAGGGGCCATTCGCATCTGAAACAGCTTTCGAGATGCCTCGTATCTCAAAGTACGAGATTGCTCTTCATTCAAGTCCTTTGTGTTAAGAAAGATGGATTGTACATCCATATTCTCGTGTTGCTTCTGATGGATATTGTCCATAGAAGCAAGCGCGAGGCACTTGGCCGTGTTACAATCAACATCCCAAGTTTTTCAGATTTCCCTATCCGAGACAGATGATTCGGGTCCTGGGACGGGTGGGGCTTGGGTTGTGAGGACATATGATACTTTATCATATGCAAGTGCGATGTTCAAGTTCCTTGACCATTCTTTATAGTTCGGTCCTGTCAGTTTATTTTCTCTAGTAGAAGCTTAAGTCCCGTCATTGGTATCTGCCATTAGGAGAGAGAAAAGAATACACTCAGCGAAATGCTCTTGCAAAGAATTAGATTGGTTATTATCTTATCTAATCGATGTCTCCCACTGCTTTAATCAAATTTTCTTTCAAAACCTGAAAAGAAAACTAGCCAGGATTAATTACATTCTACAGTTTCGCTAACCGGTCAGCCAGGCCAGTGTCGGTACTTGAGGGAGGTTCCCCGTGCTTTCGCACGGACCTAATTAAAGTAAACCTCATTTTCCCAGAGGTCAAAACCCCGTTAACACCTTTCTAGACACCTACTGGATCAGCTAATTGTAAAGTGCAAAATTCTCCTGGAAGTAACACTTAATCACAGTGGGATCGGGATCCAACTATCATATAGATGGTATGCAATCTTATTGCAAATTTCAACTCTTGAAACTCCCGATATGGTTTTTACCCCTAGTTACTTATAACCTTGGCTATGGTCAAAATATCATAAGTACTAGTCAAGTTCTACCCGTCATTTTGAGATCAACTAGACCCACCCATATGATCCTTGACTATGATCAACATAATCATATGAATGTCCTAACTGATCGCATCATATGCTCTATAAGAAGACATCACTTAGCTACCGTACACTATGCCTTGACTATAATCAAAATACACAGCACGAATGACGGAGGGTTGCGGATGGTTTTTATGTAAACCTTTAACGCTTTGAACTTGATCTCGTTGTAGAATCAAAACAGTTTTAGAAAAGGAGTGGCTTAAGCTCCGCATCTTTTGAAAATTGCATTTTTCATAAAAAGGCCGAGTGGGTTTCAAATCTGATTCTACAACATCTTTTAGGTTTCTTTTTCTTTACATTAGTCTCATTAATGTAATCCCATCATTTAAGTTCCTAAGCCATCACAGAAAAGAAACAAAAATAGAACGCACACTTATGCCATCCGCATTCGCCACAGTGTCCCGTTATGCACCGTTAGGTTACGTAACTAACGGCATAGCGGGGTGGGACTAGTTCTCGTGTAAAACATAAGTAATGTTTATTATATATCATATATATAATAATAATCCATTCGTCTCAGATACTAAGTAATCACATTACAGAATATCAACAGTAGAAGCACATATGGAAAAATAAAAGGATATCTAGGACGTCCGTATTTTGTATTTAGCCAACAATAGAAAATACGGATTCCACGGTCGCGATGAATAGCCAAGCCCACACCCCTAGACCCCTACGAGAGTGGCAAGTGATCCTGCCAATTCTAGAGTTTAGGAGACCCGGTCTCGACTCCTCGAGATGGCCACCCACTGAACCCTAGAACCCGGTCACTTGTGCTCCCCTCCTTGGGTCTATCCTAATGCGGAAAAGTAAATAACATACAATGATGGAAACATCTTCCTCAGCCCGGAAGTGCCCCAAATAAAAGAATATTACATACAATTGATTTATATATGAATGAAAATAAAACTCTTATATCACATAAAAAAAACCGGCTATTCAATCGCGACAATCCTGCACATCATATCTCAGCAACACATAATATCTCATATATCAACGTAAGCAAGTATGCGTATCCCGATTGTCGTTGATGTATAGCAACGAAGCCGGCGACACCCCACATACTACGCTTACGGTCACAGAAAATAAAGTGTAAAACTACAACATTCGGAATCCACAATCTCTTTAGACATCGTAAATCCGAAATATCGCATACTTCGCATTTCATGCCTAACTATATGAATTCCACATATTGTATCACATTCCAGATAAATAGAAAGTATTAAACTTTCCGATCGAACAATCAAGTACCCAAGATTTTCTAATTAGCTCAACACTTGAGCGGAGTTCAAAAATCTTAGAATGTGCCATAGTAGCAGTTGTCCAGCCGTAGAAGGGTCAAGCCAACGCCTCACATGTGGCACGCCGTACTGCCCCAAACCCTAAGGTTTAGAGGCGGTTCAGACGGTCACAAAATCGAGTTAAGGTTTGTGTTCTTCTAAGGGTCCACCACGTTACTTGCACGTATTTCCGAAAGATTTAAACTCGAGAAAAATTCAACACTTGAAAGTTTTTCGTGCCGGGAAAAAGTGAGTTAATGATATCCGTTCGAACTTTTTAATATTTTCTAAATTACCCGAAAACAGCATGAAATTAAATTTTCCGATCGAATCAACGAATCCAAAATAATCCCCAGAGAACTCAACACTTGAGTCAGATTAATAATACCCAAAAATATGTACAAGCAGCTACTGACATTACTGTACAAAAACGATGCCATAAAGCTTCTGTACGGCCGCGGATCCGCGGCCCAAGCAAGGTATGGCCGCGGTTCCGCGGCGGTATGTACGGATCATGGCGTCGTTTTTTACAGTAAAGCTTATATTTCCCTGCTGAATATTTTAAGTATTTTTAATTCAGAAAAAAACACAGTTTTAAAAATTGTCCAGAGAGGGGTCAAATTCCGTGGTTCGTGGTTCGATCGGAGTTTTAATTTCGCCTAAATATCGCCTAAAGCTCTAGCTTGGATCTGATACCTTTGTTGGGTTTACCTAGCACCTCATCAAGGGTTTAGAAGTATCACATATGTCAAAATCAAATTTTTAAGGTGCTAAGTGAACTTGACAAGAATCATAACTAGAAAGTTAGGGTTTTTTTGACTAAGCATCACATGCAAAAGAAAAAGTATCAATAAGAGTAGAGATTACAACCTTTGTAGACCTCCATTGGTGACTCCTTGGCATTTTGAGAGTTTGGAACGGATCGATGGAAGCCTTCCTTGTCCACGATGATCCACCCGAAGTCCCTTTGCCCAAAGCTCCTTGCTTTACTTGATATGTGAATGAAGTAGAGCAAACACCCTACACAAATGGGCTAGATGTGTGTAGTATGATGATGTGGTTTGTATTCTATAATCAAAACACTTTCTTTTTATCAACTTCACTCAAAGAAAATTTTAAGAGAGGAAGAAGAAGATGGAGGCTAAGCTTGAGCTCATAAGAAAATGATATGAGTGAATTATTGAAATGAGAAAAGAATAATCTATATTAATCCTTTTCACTTCAACCATGGTTAGCAATTATCTAGATCTTTTTCATTGAGTTAAAAAAACAAAAGGATAATTAACTCAAGATTAAAAAGTGGTTGAAGCATGGTAAAAGATGATAAACATTAACAATGTGTGAATTATTCTTTCCTTTATTCAAAATGATAAATAAATAGATAATTACTACAATATGAGTCTTGCATTGCCACCACATATGTATCAACAACCATGATACAATGTATGTATGTATGTGTCCATGCACATCATCATGTGCATACATGCATGCATACAAAAATAGAAAAAGGGTTTAATTAAAGAATTAATCTAAAAGTCATTTGTTAAATCAACACTTGATTTTGCAAACCGGTCATATCACATACGACCCGACCAATAGAAAATGCCCGATTAATATACGGTATCACATATCCGTATTTAATCGGGTCCCCGCGCATATCTCATATGCACACCACATCTTTTCGCCTGAGCCAGGAAACTTCATTGTGGGACTCTAATACTCGTCAATACGCCGGCAGTAGGTGATGATCATATCAAACACCCACAAGCCGCAAGCGGTCAGCTAAACGTAACGGCCACCCGGGTATTGAGCGATCAGAAGAAAACTAGCGAAGCTGTCAAAACTCCCGTCGAGCCAACTGGCAACACTTACCGTACAGTCCGGTCTCTTCGTCAGATATAATGCATATCGAGTCTAGGGATGGAATCGTCGACCCCAATAACTTAATAAGTCATGCTGGTGTATGGCTCATAACAGATCGAGAAACTACTGATAACGCTTATCAGTAAATCTCAGTAGCCCTGGCCAGGGACTTCCTGTTATAGCCAATCGAGCATAGCACAACATGAACTCCCAATACCGGGCGAGACGAAACCCCTCCTATCGCTCATCGGCTCCATGCGCCTTGGGACTCTCCCCAAAGTCCACATGTTTGCACGACTCAGTAGAGCCGTGGTAGGGTGGATATCAAAGTATACTGGAGGACACACAAGACTCTATGACGATCTTGGGTCTACAGACTAACCTGTATCAGTGTCACCTGAGAACTGCTATCCGACGATAGATATAATACCACATAGGAGTTCTCTGTGAGTCCGTTCAGTGTACCCAGTCTCCACTGAGCACCCCGCATACAATCTTTGGTGTCACCTCACCAGATGGATATGGGATCATCCATCGCCCATCATATGGGACAAGAATAGTATACGCTAGTCTACTCTGGAATATCGATGCCCCGTCTCGATACACTCACGACTAGGAACAGTTCAACGATATGCTTATAAACTACACATGCCCCACTAGTATGATCTGTATCATAGTCACAGTAGTCAAGCAAATATCTTGATGGCTTTATCAACATGTGCAAATGAATAAAAGCATGATCAAATCAACATGTCGAGATAAAGTAAACCAGATAGCATACTATCATGTTGAGTGAGAAAGTCATCTAAAAATCATATATACATGTCCAAGCATCCACTATACATATAATGGCCTCTAGGGCATACATATATCTAACAACCTTTGCCATTCAATATAGTCAGATTCAGTCATTTTATTATCTAGATGTAACCTATGTCTGGTCATTGGGTCGCTGCAATTAAGAGAGAGAGAAGAAAACACTTAGCATGATGCTCTTGCAAGTTTAGATTGGTTTTTAATTTATCTAAATAGGATGGCTCCTACTGTTTCTCGAATCCTTCCTCAAACGATAAAAGAATAATTAGTCAGGATTAATCTCACTGTACAATACTTGCTTAACCGTTCAGCCAGGCTAGTGTCGGTACTTCAAGGGGAGTTTTACGACGCTTTAGCGAAGTTCCTTAATTAAATACTTTTCCCTGGAGGCGTAGCCCCGCTAACACTGTTATAGACACCTACTTGGTTTATAGCATTGATCGTTAAGTGAAAAAATCTCCCGAGGAGTAGCGGATACTCACAGTAGGATTGGGATCCAAATATCATTATGTGATAATGCTGAAGGAATCCTACCAACATTATCAAACTCCAAATGGTATTCAACACTAGCAAGTTTCAATTTCCTTTGAAACTCCCGATGTGGATTTTTGCCCCATGCTCTTATGACCTTAACGAAGGTCAACAAATCATAAGTCACATGTCAAGTTCTATCCATCATTGTCCTGGTTAATTTGAACCCATCCGTATATACCTTTGACGAAGGTCAACAAGGTAATATGACTGTCCCAAACTAACGCATCTATCTATGCTATATATGAACACACAGCAGCTACCAATCACTATGCCTTGACGAAGGTCAACAAACATAGCTTGAATACTATTGAATATACATATGAAATGACGGAGGGCTACTGATGGTTTTGGCGAAACCGTGAACATAGTGAACTTGGTATAATCGAAGGAACTTGATAGCTTTTAAAAGGAGTGGTTTTAGCTCCGCATTTTAAAAGTTTTCTGTTTTGAAAAAACCGATTGGTTTTGAAATTGTTCCAACGATTCATCTTTGGTTTGTTTTCTTTGCATTAATTAAATGCGTCCCATCAATTAATCCTACCATTGCAAAAAACAACGAAAATATAACGTACGCTTGTGCCATCCACATTCGCCACTGGGCCCCGTCATCACCCTTTAGGTTACTTAACTAACGACAGAGCGGGGGCTGGACTAGCGCGGATGTAAAATATAAGCAATACCTACTAGATATCATAAATAGATATATACATTCGTCAGATGCAATGATAGCCATTCCAGATCACAGATGAACACATTAGATATACTAGGAATCCGCGTTTCGTTTGAGCCTACAACCAAAGACGGATTACACGGTCGCGATGAATAGCCAAACCCACCCAAGACCCGTACGGGTGCGGAAAACTACCCGCCAAATACACGAAGTGAAGCAACCTCCCTCAATAACGTGAGTAGGCCACTCGACACTTCAAAGTTCCCGGTAGTTTGTGCACCCCACCTTGGGTCTATCCTAGGAGCAAAAACAGTAAAAGAAATAATATACAATGGTGGCTACAACCGCAACCCGGATGTGCGACCATAAAATAATATTACATCAAATTACAAATATTACATTGAATGAAAAAATGAAAACTCTCATCTCACATCCCCGGCTATTCATCACGATGATCCAACAAGTTCATATACACAACCATCAACATCACAGATCACAGATATGCACAACCCCCACTAATCGACGTATAGCGATTAGTAGACGTTTAGTACATATATCATTTCACAAACACAGAAATATTAAATGACGTTAAAGTTACGACTTCGAAACACCCGCAGTGCTACAGTGAATAACTTTCAATAAAATCAAAATCGGCGAAAGCAAACAACTTCTGAAACCCAAGATTTAAGTCAAAAAGCCACATTACAAAAATGAACCATTTCCTCCATGCCCAAACCGAGCTCGCCGGTTTTACCATCAATGTGGACGGCCCAAACTTCGAGGAAATGCTCCATTTTTGTTCTGTGCTCTTTTTACTGCTCAAATAACACTCTGTACTTGTTTAAATAATTTTCAGAGTGCATTAAAATCGACAGAAACTTAACTTTTGGGTCCGTTGTTTTCGGGTTGTTTCGGTTTCGTAGTTTACCGCGTCGTTTAAACTGTTAGTTATGGTTTAGCGAGGCTCTGATACCACTGTAAGTCCATGTCTCTCACCCCTCAAGCTAGCGAGGAGGCGGAACAACTAAAAATCAAAACTTTATTACATAGCAACATATACTAACGCTAAAGGACCTTTTCCAAACTATATCTAACGAAACTACGGGAGGTTTAATCTGCTGTGATAGACGATTATACCTCACGAAACTAGTCCTTCGGTTCTTTTCTCTGCTGTCCTCGTCGTCCATGTGAGCTCCGAGGATCGATCCGGATCTTGGTCACTATAACATTTCAAAAAAAAATAAATAAATAAAATATTATTTTTGGGAATATTTATAATTTAATATTATTTTATTGAATATTTTAATATTTTGGTATAATTAAATACAGAAAAAATTTGGAAAAATTATGGAAAATTCTAAAATAGGGTATTTTAGGGAATTATACCATTTTTAAGTTTTTATGATTAGTTATATGCTAATTTAGTACTAATCGCGATTAAAAATCACTAGTCGGTTTTTAGCATTTTTGTGTAAAATATGCACATATCATTTTTGTTACACTTGTGCATTTTTCCACCATATTTCTTTTGGGGTTACTATTCTAGTGAGAAGGATTTAGAGAAAGAAAAAAAATGAAAAATGAAAAGGATTATTTTATGGGAGTAGGTATGGGTGAGAGAGAAAAGAGAGGGGCTAGCTTTGACTTAGCCATTTCCCTTCACTTCCTCAACTCACTCCGTCTTCCCCTTCAGCTGCTGCTGCCCCTCGTCTCCCTCCCCTCATCAATCCCCAAATCATCATGAATACATCACCAAAACCCTACGCCCCCCCCCCATTTCATTAAAAGTGTGCACAAGCTCATGATCTATATGTTGGACCAAGAAAGCGAGGATTTTGGCCATTAGGGGCAACTCAAGAAAATTATTGAGTTTCCAAATGAGGTATTTACTGAAACCTTAGATTAGTTTTAGCATTACTTATACCCCCATGTTGTGATAGAACCGATATTGTGTGTTTTGTGGATTTAAGGAAAACCTTGTTAGGGTTTGAGGAAATTTTGTGTTGTAATGTGAAATTGAGCTCAGTAGAGTTTATATAAACACCCTAATGCATGATTTGAGACCCAAACCTGAGACTTAAGACCCGGAATACGGATTTAGAAACTGATATCGGAAAGTTTGTGGAATCTATGAAGGTTATTTGGGATCTGCTATCAACCCGAGACTCTGAAAATTATTTTGAGTGGACAGTGAAGTGTGCAGGCACCCAGGAAGCTACCACCAGAACCTTAGCCCCTAACTCCATGACCCGGCCGCAGATTAATTCCCTCTGGCTGCAAATTGCGGCCAGACCTATACCAAATTGTGTTGTTTGGGTTTTGTTGTTCCCTTATCAGTAGATTAGACCCCTGGTATGTGTAGATTTGTCTAGTTTGACCTAGGGTGAAATCTGGAGCCTATTTCCTTAGTTGCTGTTTTGGATTCGTGTTTCCGTATTCCGTATTTTTAATTCTGAAATTTGTGTATTGTGTTTTACCTCGACTATTTGGCGTTTATACGACGATATCGAGGATTGATTGATGGTTTTGAAGGCGTGCCCATAGGTTCTAACCTATAAGCCCCTTATCATATCGTTTTGGGTTTCGTGTGCCGTTTTAGCTTTGATTTGGTTTTAATAAGTCTTTACGATACTTTGACGTGTAGGTACCCCATTAAGACTTCGAAAGGACAAGCAAGCGCCTGGCGACGTCGACAAATGAAGACGGAAAGTGAGTAGATTATATCTACAGGGGGAAGTCGGGTAGATGGCGTATAGCACCCCCGTAGTCCATAGTTGGTATACTATACATGTGTATATATTGTATAAGATAGTTTTTAGTGTGTTGTGGTCTTTATATTAGGTGTACTATGTATAGTTTAGGGTTAGAAGTAAACTAGTGTAGTTCATAGTCGCGAACCCCAGGATAGATTTACACCCACACGTACACACTTGCATATTCCTTATAGTTACACAGTGTTGATGATGATATTGGATGATATTGGAGATGAGTCGATGATACTGGGCATAGCGCTGCGAGATCGGTGTTTTGATATGATTCGTAATTGGGATACGACATGTGATTTTAGCGGGCCTTTGGACGTGTGTTTTACACACGCATTCATACTTATATAGATGGTATCGATTTATACTAGACATAGATCAGTACCCCAGATTATGTGATATGATGATAAGAATACCAGGTAATTGATGAGATGATGCGATATTGACCCGTACCCAGCTGATGGGATGCCGTACGACGATTTACCGTATGATCTTTATATTGATGATAGATCTGCACTCATGACTTGAGGATTGTCATATGGTATGCTGTATTATACGCGATACTATTGAGGCGGGATCACCGACTATTATACTTATATATATTTATATCGACTCAGATTTAGGTGGATTCCATACCCCTCCCGGTTGACTTGATACTTAGTTCTGTAGTTTGCATAGTAGATGTTAGACTAGACCCGAGTCATACTTATTTCAAAAACTAACGAATCGGGAATATCTTAAAAACACTGTAGCCCTTATTTTACAAAAAAACCCCGATTTGTCTTATTTCAAATGGCAAGCTGCATTACTATTCATTTACCATTTATTCTACAGCTCGCATTGCATTGCATGCTTATATGTTATTGATTCATATTCCTTTGTGCATATGCCTTTACATAGTTGCATGCTCATATTAGTGTTTCATGTTGCATGTATTATAATTTATGGATTTCGCACCATGATATGGTTGCATATGATGATTCTGGATTGTTTTACTCCTGCGTATATATATCAGTGGTATGGGACGCTGAAATATATATGTATACCCATAGAATATATATATATATATATATATATATCAGTGGTATGGGACGCTGATATATATATACACACCTACTTAATATATCATCATGATGATCTATGCAAATTTACGTATTCAATATGAGAGGAGCCTATGTGCTCGGAGCCTATGAGCTCGATAAGAGAGGAGCCTATGTGCTCGGAGCCTATGTGCTCGATATGAGAGGAACCTATGTGCTCGGGGCCTTTATGGTCGATGGCATATTATATCTCCCCTACCCCACATCTAATTTATATGCATTGCATATATATTAGTAGTACCTGATAGAGTACCTTCATGAATGTTGCATACATATCGGATACATGATATATGGGTTTCACTTGATATTGAGATATATAGTTTGTGTCGATGCTCGACACTGATTTTCTGATGATTTCATTCATGATATCTTCTGTTCCCATTCTACCGCATACATACATCATATTTATGATATGTTATTACATGAGGCACTGGCACGAGTGCTTGGCACTACACATATGTTCAGATGTTACATTGCCACTTTACCATGCTTCAGACTTATTCATTTGAGGTTTATATTATATCTGATCGTATTGACCTAGAATTACGTTATGCATTCGATTTCTGCTTATAGATGTTTTCTATTCACGAGTTGGCAACTCACCCCCGTTGTGCCACAGTTCTTGCAGGTTTTGCCGTACAGGTTCCATAGCGGCATTTCTGGCACACTGCTTCCTTTGCGGGTGAATTGCTTTTGGTAGGAGGGTTCTTTTTCATCAGAACCACTATAGTACATGTATTATTCTTTTGTATCTAGAAATTCCATCAACCAAAAACTTATATATTGTTTCAGACTTAGACACTAGTGATGTATTATTTCGACCTTAGAGTCGCGCGTAGTAGTATTAAGGTTTTCATGTTATTGTGAGTTTCTTTTCGAGTTTCATCCTCGCCATTCGGCGTTGTATTTCATAGTGCTTGCGTGGTTGTGACAAAGTTGGATTTCTGGGTTTTCTTTATTTACTCCTTAAATGGTTTTAGATTTCTGGGCTTTGGCTTACTTGGATCAGATGGAGTCCTATAGACTTCATATGGTTCATGGGCCAGTCACGTGCTCTTTCAGGTCGTGATAAAGTTGGTATCAGAGAGCTAGGTTAACCTTGGTTCGAGTCTAAGTTTGACTATGTGGAGCCTAGGGCGTCTGTATATATACGGAACTTAGGCTTGACCTTACGGAACTTAGACTTAGTCGAGGGGGTATTAGACCATAACTATCGTCGTGTAGGATGGACCTTGGTTGATGGAATAGGTGACTAAAGTAGAGTGGCGTACCGTGGGTATGTTCCGCGGCATACTTACGATACGCTACTCCGCTTAAGGAACTTTAGGATGTACATATTTTCGAGATCAGTGATTCTCTTCATATCCATGATTATACATCCATTTGAGATCCTCGATTCTATTAGTTCCATGATCATACTTTCATTGATATTGTTCCTTCTTATGATCATGTAGCCACTCTGGATATGTTGTTTTCGTTCTTGCCATTGATCTGCTCTCTTCGATACTCGATTGAGGTTCCTGTCGCCATTGTTTGAGCACAGTTTGGGCTGCTACTAGGGTTATGATCAGGGCGAGCTCGTCTCGTACGAGGGCCGACCGTTGTGTTTTCTGGTGACATGGGAACGTCTCGAGTTAGTATTGGTGATTGTGACCTCTAGTGGAGGCGAGTGCTTGGTTTTACACCGGATGATCGGGCCATTGTTAGAGCTGTCAGTTGAGAAAGGACTGTTGATGTATAGCATACCTCAAAGATTATGATGTCGCCTACCGTGCAGACAGATGAACCAGCTGTTGCTGAGATTGTTAGGATGTCACTTACGGAGCTTACGAGCTGAGATCGCCGGAGCTTCCAGGCAGATATGAGACAGATGATAGCTTGTCTACCCGATTTGAGAGACGAAGGTGATTCGTCCAATTTATGCGCCGGAGCAGGCCCAGTTGAGTTGAAGATTTCCAGTGTGGAGAGTCTTACTCAGATCCAGAGCAGATCGATTTAGAGATGACCACCAATGTATCGCCTTTCCCGGAGGATTGAGGCGATGTTCAGCGTACAGGCGAAAGTGCCAGTTGTTGCTGCGAACAACGAGATATTTCCCCATATGTTGGAGCTATTGCGGTACGAGTTGTACTAGGAGATGATAGAAGGTCGCTAGTCATCGAGGACGAATGACTAGGACATGTGGATTGTTCGCCTATCCCGATGCGAGGTCATCAGATCGAATGATTCCAGCTAGAAGGCGACTTCGTGCAGGTTCGTTGAGAGTCGAATGAGACGATCGAATGTCAGGAGCCCATTTTCCAAGTTTATAGTATTCGGAAAGACATGCAAGCGATTCTATGGACCCTCTAGAGAAATGAAACACTAACTCGACTTAATGACCGTGTGAAAGACTTTGAACCTTAGGGTTGCGGCAGTTCCGCGGCGCCATTAGTGAGGCTTGGGTTTGCCGTTCTACGGCTGAACCACTGATACTGTGGTATGTATTCGATACTATTAAACTGTACCAAGATGTTGATCTCTTGGGGGATTATAAGGGTCTGACGATTCGGTCGAATGATTCAACATCATTCAGATATCATGTGATGGGACACACTGCTTGGGAGACTCCAAATACGAGCATAGCCGTTGGAGCGCAGTCCATGCAACCACGATGAGACGAGTCCGAAGCAGTCGACATTGAAGCAGAGTGAAGCAAAGAGTTCGCAAGAGATTTCGACGAGATGACGTCCCACTCCGCTGACATCAGAGATGCGATACGCACGCAGAGGCATTGTATATGGATATACCTTCCAAAAGGAGTTGCGACGAGTATGCAGCCGTTCCGGAGCAAGAATTAGCTTCAGCAATGGACGATGACTTCCGGGCAATTCGGCAGGAATGAGATTTGAGAGAGACCTCGACAGGACCTTTCTGGAATACTATACGAGAAGACCTGGACCCAGGAGTGGTCATATTGCGCACACCCAGCAGGCCAGAGTTCGGCATCGTTGACGAGATAGTTGACCAGGTTCGGATAAAGGACCTTACCCAGATGCATTGCGGGTTGATCGAGGACGGACGGGTATTGAGTATTCCTCCGATGGTTAGGACGCGTTCCCGAGGACCAGCTCGGCCACAGATCTTCTACCGAACGATGAAGCTACAGAGTACGTGATTTTGAGTCCGTGCGAGAGACTTCGGATTGACCGTGGCCGAGAACAGTGCAGTGCGTAGATAGCAAGGCGTGACGTCATAGTGGACGACGATAGAGACAAGTAGAATCAGAGATTCGTGCGAGACGCTGACGAGCTGCCATTACTTTCTGTCGAGGCTAAAGACCTGATATGCCTACAGAGGCGATGGGATGCGACCAATTTCCGAGAAAATATTGTGCTGAAGACACAGATATCCATCGAGTGAAAAGAGATTATGCAAGCGGGCCAGCCTCCGTACAGTTCGGCATAGGCAAGATCGGAAGAGACCTTGAGCGGGATTCCTTCCAGGACACTGCTGCAATGATAATTGCACCCAGGATCAGATGCGTCACGTGCATTCAGAGAGCCAAAGGCCGAAGCCAGCGACTTCCTGCTTTACGAGGGGTCGTGATGAGTGACCGAGAGATGACTAGAGGAGTGCCAGAATGGAATCGTCCCCGTTAGCACACCTGACAGGGCCGATGAGCCGATTGATTGCGAGATAGGTAATCCGCAGAGAAGATAAGGACCCAGAGACTGAGGACGCCAGACCGTGAGCAAGAGGCAAGTAGATATCTTGCGCTGCTAACATTGGATGCACCGACACCTTCTCGACTTTGAAGGAGGGACTACCGACGACGGTATTTATGATTTGTGATTTTGTGATTCGATTATCACGTATCCGACAACTTGGATTTTTACTGAAATGTTTTTGTAGTTGGGGGTTTAAATTTAAATTCGGGGACTGAATTTATTTAAGGGGGGACGATTGTAACATTTCAAAAAAAAATATTATTTTTGGGAATTTTTATAATTTAATATTATTTTATTGAATATTTTAATATTTTGGTATAATTAAATACAGAAAAAATTTGAAAAAATTATGGAAAATTCTAAAATAGGGTATTTTAGGGAATTATGCCATTTTTAAGTTTTTATGATTAGTTATATGCTAATTTAGTACTAATCGCGATTAAAAACCACTAATCGGTTTTTAGCATTTTTGTGTAAAACATGCACATATCATTTTTGTTACACTTGTGCATTTTTCCACCATATTTCTTTTGGGGTTACTATTCTAGTGAGAAGGATTTAGAGAAAGAAAAGAAATGAAAAAGGAAAAGGATTATTTTATGGAAGTAGGTATGGGTGAGAGAGAAAAGAGAGGGGCTAGCTTTGACTTAGCCATTTCCCTTCACTTCCTCAACTCACTCCCTCTCTCCCTCTTCCCCTTCAGCTGCTGCTGCCCCTCATCTCCCTCTCCTCTTCAAGCCCCAAATCATCATGAATACATCACCAAAACCCTCCCCCCATTTCATTAAAAGTGTGCACAAGCTCAAGATCTATACGTTTGACCAAGAAAGCAAGGATTTTGGCCACTAGGGGCAACTCAAGAAAATTCTTGAGCTGTAAAATGAGGTATTTACTGAACCCTTAGCTTAGTTTTAGCATTACTTATACCCTCATGTTGTGATAGAACCGATATTGTGTGTTTTGTGGATTTAAGGAAAACCTAGTTAGGGTTTGAGGAAATTTTGTGTTGTAATATGAAATTGAGCTCAGTAGAGGTTATATAAACACCCTAATGCATGATTTGAGACCCAAACCTGAGACTTAAGACCCGGAATACGTATTTAGAAACCGATATTGGAAAGTTTATGGAATCTATAAAGGTTATTAGGGATCTGCTATCAACCCGAGACTCTGAAATTATTTTGAGTGCACAATGAAGTGTGCAGGAACCAAGGAAGCTACCACCAGAACCCTAGCCCCTAACTCCATGACCCGGCCACAGATTAATTCCCTCTGGCCGCAAATTGCAGCCAGACCTAGACCAAATTGTGTCGTTTGGGTTTTGTTGTTCCCTTATCAGTAGATTATACCCGTGGTATGTGTAGATTTGTCTAGTTTGACCTAGGGTGAAATCTGGAACCTATTTCCTTAGTTGCTGTTTGGATTCGTGTTTCCGTATTCCGTATTTTTAATTCTGAAATTTGTGTATTGTGTTTTACCTCGACTATTTAGCGTTTATACGAAGATATCGAGGATTGATTGATGGTTTTGAAGGCGTGCCCATAGGTTCTAACCTATAGGCCCCTTATCATATCGTTTTGGGTTCCGTATGCCATTTTAGCTTTAATTTGGTTTTAATACGTATTTACGATACTTTGACGTGTAGGTACCCCATGAAGACTTCGGGACGACAAGCAAGCTCCTCGCGACGTTGACAAATGAAGACGCAAAGTGAGTAGATTATATCTACAGGGGGAAGTCGGGTGGATGGCGTATAGCACCCCCGTAGTCCATAGTTGGTATACTATACATGTGTATATATTGTATAAGATAGTTTTTAGTGTGTTGTGGTCTTTATGTTAGGTGTACTATGTATAATTTAGGGTTAGAAGTAAACTAGTGTAGTTCAAAGTCGCGAACCCTAGGATAGATTTACACCCACACGCACACACTTGCATATTCCTTATAGTTACACAGTGTTGATGATGATATTGGATGACATTGGAGATGAGTCCATGATATTGGGCATAGCGCCACGAGATCGGTGATTTGATATGATTCGTAATTGGGATACGACATGTGATTTTAGCGGGTCTTTGGACGTGTGTTTTACACGCGCATTCATACTTATATAGATGGTATCGATTTATACTAGACTTAGATCAGTACCCCAGATTATGTGATATGATGATAAGAATACCAGGTAATTGATGAGATGATGCGATATTGACCCGTACCCAGCTGATGGGATGCCGTACGACGATTTACCGTACGAGCTTTATATTGATGATAGATCCGCACTCATGACTTGAAGATTGTCATATGGTATGCTGTATCGTACGCGATACTATTGAGGCGGGATCACCGACTATTATATTTATATATATTTATATCGACTCAGATTTAGGTGGATTCCATACCCCTCCCGGTTGACTTGATCCTTAGATCTGTAGTTTGCATAGTAGATGTTAGACTAGACCCGAGTCATACCTATTTCAAAAACTAACGAATCGGGAATATCTTAAAAACACTGTAGCCCTTATTTTACAAAAAAAAATCCAATTTGTCTTATTTCATATGGCAAGCTGCATTACTATTCATTTACCATTTATTCTACGGCTCGCGTTGCATTGCATGCTTATATGTTATTGATTCATATTCCTTTGTGCATATGCCTTTACATAGTTGCATGCTTATATTAGTGTTTCATGTTGCATGTATTATAATTTATGGATTTCGCACCGTGATATGGTTGCATATGATGATTCTGGATTGTTTTACTCCTGCGTATATATATCAGTGGTATGGGACGCTGAAATATATATGTATACCCAAAGAATATATATATATATCAGTGGTATGGGATGCTGATATATATATACATACCTACTTAATATATCATCATGATGATCTATGCAAATTTACATATGCAATATGAGAGGAGCCTTTGTGCTCGGAGCCTATGAGCTCGATATGAGAGGAGCCTATGTGCTCGGAGCCTATGTGCTCGATATGAGAGGAGCCTATGCGTTCGGAGCCTATGAGCTCGATATGAGAGGAGCCTATGTGCTCAGAGCCTATGTGCTCGATATAAGAGGAGCCTATGTGCTCGGGGCCTTTATGGTCAATGTGAGGGGCCTTTATGGTCGATGGCATATTATATCTCCCCTACCCCACATTTATTTTATATGCATTGCATATATATTAGTAATACCTGATAGAGTACCTTCATGAATGTTGCATACATATCGGATACATGATATATGGGTTTCACTTGATATTGAGATATATAGTTTGTGTCGATGCTCGACACTAATTTTCTGATGATTTCATTCATGATATCTTCTGTTCCCATTCTACCGCATACATACATCATATTTATGATATGTTTTTACGTGAGGCACTGGCACGAGTACTTGGCACTACACATATGTTCAGATGTTACATTGCCACTTTACCATGCTTCAGACTTATTCATTTGAGATTTATATTATATCTGATCGTATTGACCTAGAATTACGTCATGCATTCGATTTCTGCTTATAGATGTTTTCTATTCATGAGTTAGCAACTCACCCCTGTTGTGCCACAGTTCTTGCAGGTTTTGCCGTACAGGTTCCATAGCGGCATTTCTTGCACACTGCTTCCTTTGCGGGTGAATTGCTTTTGGTAGGAGGGTTCTTTTCCATCAGAACCACTATAGTACATGTATTATTATTTTGTATCTAGAAAATCCATCAACCAAAAACTTGTATATTGTTTCAGACTTAGACACTAGTGATGTATTATTTCGACCTTAGAGTCGCGCGTAGTAGTATTAAGTTTTTCATGTTATTATGAGTTTTTTTCGAGTTTGATCATCGCCATTCGGTGTTGTATATCACAGTGCTTGCGTGGTTGTGACAAAGTTGGATTTCTGGGTTTTCTTTATTTACTCCTTAAATGGTTTTAGATTTCTGGGCTTTGGCTTACTTGGATCAGATGGAGTCATATAGATTTCATATGGTTCAAGGGCTAGTCACGTGCTCTTTCTGGTCGTGACAGTCACCTCCACGGCCTCCTAGAGTCGAAGACGATCCACCCGAGAGTCTGTAGTCCGAGCTCCACGTCAAGCCGAGGTAACTAGGGCAACAAGTTTGCTATACTTGATGTCCTAGATGATGTAGAGGAAGAAGATGGATTTGTTTGTCTATTTAGATCCTTATTTTCTCAATACATTAGAGCTAAAGGATTTTGTAGCGAAGAGGAAGAAGAAGAAAACCATGGGAGCTCTCTTTTGATGAGAGAGATTGAGCAAAAGATAATTATCAAGAGAAAAAAATATTTACTAATCTTTTATCGTGATAATATGTGATGGCTACACTTTATTTGACCATTATCATCTCAAGATAAATCCAAAACAAAAGAAGAATCTAGAGTTCACAAAATATCTAAGTCAACAATAGTCAACTAGGTCAAATGGTCAAGCATGGTCAAATGGTCAAACCAATTAGCCATAACACAATTATCATTAAAATGATAAGTAAACATTTCCCTCCACCTCATAATGGTTTTGACCAAGTCAATAGTTAAAACCGCAATGACGCACCTCCTTCTTCGCTCCTCACAACTGTGCATACACACCCGCATCCGCATTCCGTAGAATACGAATGCACAGAAGACAAAACTAATCCATCTATACAATACTAGGATCCAGCTTAAATCAAAGCCCACTAGTATTGTCCGCCCGAACATCATACGCGCACAAGTGCACGTAAGTGATCGTAGCCCTGTCGTAATACTATACGGCCTCTATACCTTTTGCCCGGTGCAGGGAAACACTCTGTGTGGGACTCAAAAGACTCGACACTACGCTAGCAGTGGGTTTAACCACAGACCGCAAGCGGCACTAGCTGTACGTAATGGTCCCCAGGTAAATGTCGATAAGAAGGCCGATGAGGTAAACCCATCCGAACTCCTACTGAGCCTGAATGTGACAATCTACGTACAGTCCGGTCTGTTCGTCTTAGAGTATCGCATGTCGGGCCTAGAGGGCGGTAAATGTCAGACCCCTAATAGCGGTACAAGTCATGCCGGAGTGTAGCCCAGAACACCCTGAAAAACTACTGGAAACACTACCGGTAAATATCGCTTGCCCTGGCCAGGGACTTTGTTTAATGGCTCTCCTAGACACAGCGCGATATCAACCCCCAATACCGGGAGAAATGAATCCTGTCTAACCTCTACTGCCTCTAAGTGCTTCGGGACTGCACCCAACTACTACCTATTTGCACGACTCTTTTGAGCCGTGGTAGGGTAGTAATCAAAGTACAGTGAGAACATACTCGAGGAGAAGTAGCAGTGTCAAGTCGACGGACTAAGCTGTACTCCTGTCACCTGGGAACTGTTATCTGACGATAGGTATAGTACCAACCAATAGTTCCCGATGTGTCCTGTCCAGTGTACTCATAACCTAACGAGCACCCGCATACTATCTCCAGTACGACGTACTAATGGCTGTGGGATAGACCATCTCCCCTGCTGGGATGAGAAGCGTATACACTAGTCTACTCTGGAGTATCGATGCCCCGTCTCGATAATCCTATGACTAGGGACCTGTATAAGGATGTGCTTTTAGATTACCCAGCCCCCACTAGTGTGGCTGCCATCACAACACTGGTAATCAAGCAAAGATCCTAAGGGCTCCACTAATATGTATAAGCGATATGATAAAAGAAACACATGCACATATTGAAGCAGAAACAAACCAAGTAGCATACTACCATTTTGAGCAAGACTGTCTATACAACTGTGAATATCCCAACCTTCCATTATGTAATATACAAACTAGAATGATACAGTAATAGCCTCTAGGACATATACACTAACACGACTGATACCGGCTCACCACGCTTAGCGCATAAGCTACATCTGGCCTTATACATAGCATCACATACATTATAAATCCTACCGCCGAAGCGTAAGGTATAGTGCTGATGCGAACCCTCTCCTCGTCAGTCTTGGGAGACATCTCCTTTGAGAGGGTGATTCCATGCAATGCGGGTATGTTACCGCGCTTGTAATCTTCCATTTGGTACGGTCTCTATGTACCTAGACTGTGAAAGTCCCAGTAATCTCTTGGATCTATCTTTGTAGATCATAATCCCCAGAATGCACGAGGCATCACCCAGGTCCTTCATCGAGAACCTTTGTGATAAGAATATCTTGACCGATTGTAGCATAGGAATGTCATTTCCTATCAAAAGAATATCATCCACGTACAAGACTAGGAACACGACAGTTCGTCTTACAATCTTCTTATAAATACAAGGCTCCTCCTCGTTCTTGATGAAGTCAAATTCCTTGACTGTTTCATCAAAACAGATGTTCCAGCTCCGCGATGCCTGCTTCAACCTATAAATGGATTTAAGCAACTTGCACACCTTCCCGCTGCTCCTACTGTCTACGAAACCTTCCGGTTGATCCATATAAATGCACTACTCTAAACTTCCATTTAGAAAAGCCGTTTTTATATCCATCTGCCAGATCTCATAGTCATGGAAGGAAGCAATGGCAAGTAGGATCCAAATGGATTTGAGAATAGCAACTGAAGAAAAAGTTTCGTCATAGTCCACTCCCGGTCTTTGACGAAAACCTTTTGCAACAAATCTAGCCTTACAGGTTTCCACCTGCCCATCTACACCAAACTTCTTCTTGTAGATCCATTTGCATCCAACGTGTTTTACCCTAGGTGGAGCAACTTCTAGGGTCCACACTTTATTGGCATACATGGACTCCATTTCAGATCGCATAGCATCTAGCCACTTATCAGAGTCCTTACTGATATTGGCATGCCTGAAACTAGTAGGATCATCTTCTTCCAAGATGCAATCCTCTCGATCCCCGTCTATGAGAAAACTGTAGTATCTCTCGGGCAGTTAAATCTTAACGAGAACTTATTTAAACTCTTCCAGATCTGCGGAGTGGCTGAGGTTCGTCTGGGATTATTGAATCTAGCGGTTCCTCCAAACCTTTAGTTTCATTTTGTGGTTCATTGATTTCTCCCAGTTCTACCAAACTCCTACTAGTTTCTTTTGCAAGAAACTCCCTTTCCAAAATGGTGGCGTGGTGAGATACAAACACCTTCTGTTCCTCTGTGTGATAGAACAGATACCCTAGTGAATCCTTAGGATATCCCACAAATTTACATAGAACCGATCATGCCTGAAGTTTGTCCGGTTTCTGTGTTTTCACATAGGTCGGACAACCCCATATTTTAATAAATTTAAGATATGGTTTCTTACTACTCCATATTTCATACGGAGTCTTGGGCACGGATTTGAATGGAACTTGATTCAAAAGATATGCTGCTGTTAGAAGTGCATGTGCCCAGAATGAAAGGGGCAACTCAGCATTACTCATCATGGAGCGAACCATGTCTAATAGGGTACGGTTCCTCCGCTCTGATACACCGTTGTGCTGTGGTGTATACGGAGAAGTAAGCTGAAAGAGAATTCCATTCTCTTTTAGGTAATCTAGGAATTCCGTGCTTAAGTACTCCCCTCCTCTGTCAGATCAGAGGATCTTAATACTTTTTCCAGTCTGGTTCTCTACTTCGTTTCTGAATTCTTTGAATTTCTCAAAAGCTTCAGATTTGTGTTTTATAAGATACACATATCCGAACCTAGAGAGATCATCAGTGAATATGATGAAGTACGAGAACCCACCCCTTGCATGTATAGACATTGGACCACATACATCACTGTGTATGAGTCCTAAGAGCTCTGCTGCTCTTTCTCCGTGTCTGGTGAACGGAGATTTGATCATCTTTCCTTTGAGACAAGATTGACAAGTTTCATAAGATGAAAATTCGAAAGTATCCAAAAGTCCATCTTTATGCAACTTACTCATTCTTTTCTCTCCGATTTGACCAAGTCTACAATGCCACAAGTAGGATTCATTCACATCTGAACTCTTCCTCTTGCGTGTGTTTTGTATGCTGAGAAATGTGTTTTGATTAAGAACATAGATACCATTACACAGTGCACATTCTGCAACCAATACTTGATTAAGGTAAATGTTCATGTTATTTCTATCAAGAACGAACTTATATCCATCTTTATCAAGTAAAGAAACTGATATGATGTTGCAAACCATAGAAGGTACATAGTAGCAATTGTTCAAAATCATAGTATTGCCATTTGGCAATGCTAGGTGATATTCACCGACGGCAGAAGCATCAACTTGTGCCCCATTCCCTACTCTGATGGACATATCACCAGGTCCAACCATCCTACCTTTTCTCAGTCCCCGTAATAAATTATAGATATGAGATCCCGATCCGGTATCGAGTACCCAGGAGGTAGGACTGACCGTAAAACAGTTCTGAATAACAAGAACACCTGAAGAAGATGCAATAGTATGTTTCTTCTTCGATGGGGTCATCAAGGAATTCAAACAATCCTCTTTCCCTTGCTCATACTTATGACTGTTGTCATAAGTTAGAGCCGAACCGACGTTCTCCAGTCCCAAATAAGAATTCGGATCGGTCAAGCAATACATTTTATTATCTTGATTAGGGTGTGAAATGGTTGCTACCTGGAGAGAGAGAAAAAGGAGCACTTAGCGTGTGCTCTTGTAAGATTTAGATTGGTAATAAATTTATCTAATCAGGATGGCTCCCACTGTTCCCTCAAATTCTTCTTTAAACCTTAAAAGAAGAACTAGTCATGATTAATCGTATGTCACAATACTTGCTTAACCTTTCAGCCTGGCTAGTGTTGATACTTCGAGGAAGGTTTTCCAATGCTTTCGCGAAGTTCCTTAATTACATAACCTCTTTTCTGTGGAGGCGTAGCCCCGCTAACACTGTTCTAGACACCTACTTGGTTTATAGCATTGATTGTTAAGTAAGATAATCTCCCGAGAGTAATCCTACTCATCATTGGGATCGGGATCCAACTATCATTGTGTGATGCACTAGATGGAATCCACTCTAGTCACCACACTCCATAAGGTATGCTAAATGCTACAAGTTTCCTATATGTTTGAAACTCCCGATGTGGTTTTTTCCCCTAGGACCCAAGTGACCTTGACGAATAATCAACAAATCAAAAGGTCCCAGTCAAGTTCAACCCGTCGTTATCCAAGATTGCATTAGACCCACCCGCATGATCCTTAACAAATAATCAACAAAATCATGCGACTGTCCTAACCAATCACATCTATCTATGCAACAGAGAATCATTACTCAGCTACCGTTCATTGCGCCTTGACGAATAATCAACAAACGCAGTACGAATACTAAGTACGAATTATTTGAAATGACGGAGGGCTACGGATGGGTTTTTAGCGAAAAACCCGTTAACGTAATGAACTTGATATCGTTGAAGGAACCTGAGCAGTTTTGAAAAGGAGTGGTTTAGGCTCCGCTTTTGAAAATTTCCGGTTTTGATGAAAAACCGAGTAATCTATAGTATAGACTTTAGCTCAAGAGGTCACTCCTCACGAAGGGATCTCGGCTCTTGCCTCGTGGAATGAGGTGCTGGATATTCATGACCGAATACCACTATACAAAGCGAAAGAATATAACTACAGTTTTTCGAAATTTGTTCCAACAACATCTTTTAGGTTTCTTTTCTTGCATTAATAAAATCTAATGCGGTCCCATCAGTTAATCCTATCACACCACAAAAAGAACGAAAATACAATGTACGTATATGCCATTCGCATTCTCCACGTGGCCCAGTCTTCACCCGACAGGTTACTTAACTAACGACAGAGCAGGGGCTGGACTAGCGCGGGTGCAAAATATATACAACATCTACTAGTATATATATAAGTATATATAGCATTCTTCCCTGGCATGATAATAAGAAACATCACAGAATCACAGCCAACAATACAGTAAGGTGGATAATCTTGGAGCATCAGGTTTCTTTTGAGCCCCAAATAAAACCCGACGTTCTTGGTCGTGTGGATAGCCTTTGCAATGAAAACCTGGACCCCTATGAGCGCGGCAAGTTACCCGCCAATTCCTGAAGTGAGACAACCCCTTTCAACAAAGTGAATGGTCTACCCAGCACTTCACGGAATCCGGTAACTTGGGCGCCCCTCCGTGGGTCATCTTATACCCCTACGAGTGCGGCGAATAGCCCGCCAATTCTATAATGAAGCCCCCTCCGTCTCAATTCCATGAGATGTGGGCTTGTTGCCTTCTAGAACCTGGCTATTCGTGCACTCCACCGTGTGGTAATCCTAGTACAAAAAATGAAAATAATATGTACAAATGGTGACATCGACCTCAACCCGGTCGTGCCCCAAACAAATAATATACAACTTGGCAAAGACGACAGTCCACATGTAGGACGCTCGTCCCACAATATCAAATGTACAAATGAATATAAACTGTACCATTACACCACATGCTATCCACCACGACTATCCAACCATAATCACAGCACAAGCACAAAACATCAACGCGAATGCCACATTCGCAAACCGTCTAAAAGAACATATAGGAGATAGACGTGTTTACCGATCAAATGACATTCATGGTCGCAGATAAAAGTGATTGTACTGTAAACTATTAAACAGTGTCAAATATAACGACTTTGAAACACTCCAAATTGCCCCGTACAGAAAAACAACAGAAACTCAAATTTGGGCAAAAACTAGCAACACCAGAAACCCAAACTACAAGAGACAAGAACACAGACCAAAACACGATGCAATCCTCCATGAAAAAACGAGCAGGCCGGTTTTAGAGGGGTTATAGCGGCCAAGTTGTGGTGGAATTGACTCGTTTTTGTTCAGTGTTCATCTCACAGTTTAAATAGCATTCTGCACTTGTTTTAAAAAAATTTTGAAGCCTTTAAAAATTCAACAGAAACTGCAGTTTGGGTTTTGATGTTACGGAGTCGTTTCGGTTTCGTTGTTTTAACATTGTTTAAACTTACTAGTCTAGGGTTTATGGGCTGACTCTGATACCATGAATGGTTATGCTAGTGCCCCGGCCAACTACCGTGACCAAATGCGGAACAAAATTTTTTCTCCGAATTGAAACTTTGCACTGGAATAACTTTTAACCCAGATCTTGCCGTAAACCTAACTAGCAAAAGTAGTAGTGCTATCTACTATGATGAAGAAATCTATCCGAGTCCTTGGGTCTTCTTTCCTCGTCATATGCTCTAAGTGGTCTCCTTGAACTTGTTCGATCTCCATTCCGGCCCCATCGGTCTTCCAGGATCGAGCTTGTTCTCCGACCCTCCTTTATTGTAGATGATCCACCCGAGGGATTGATCCATGGCTCTAGCTCCTAACTAAGTAACAAAAGGAGAAACTAGAGAACTTGGGATGCTAATCCAAGTTTTCTAGGATGCAGTATGAAGATCTATGTGTTAGCTATCTCTTTTTAGCCTCTTCACTTGTTTCTCAACTCATGAGAATTGTAGTGAAGAGGAAGAAGTTGAGGGTGTAGGAAACTCAAGAGGAGGGAAGAGATGAAGAGAAATGGGAGCTCAAGAAAATAATGAAGCGTCCATGAGAGAGAAAGGTTTTGTGTATGAATTTCTTGAATAAACAATTAACAACCATGCTTCGATAGTAACTCCAAATAAATTAAAAATTCATTTGTTAAATATTGAAGCATGGTTATCACCATTCCTCCCATACCTCACACTTTACACCTCATTTCCATTTATCAAATAAATGGAAAAAACATAATGAGGTGGCCACCTTCTAGAAAGTAATCTGTAATAAATACGGATTACAGTCTGTTGTATATACATACCTGCATTCGGATGAAAACCCGAACGCTCAAAGAGATAGAATAACACGAAGAACGTAATACTAGAATATACATACCAAAATACATATATGTAAACTATTAAATCAATACCTGATTTAATAATCCGGCTCATACCCGAGCTGGCTAGTATTACCAACTGTCTGATCGAAAGTCCGAGTACAAAGTACATCAATCAATCAAGACCCTGCACATATCCAATATGTCTACCACATCATTTCTCCTGGACCAGGGAAACCCTCTGTGTGGGACTTTAAAGACTCAACAGTATGCCGGCAATGAGTTACTGGATAAATCCATAACCACAAGCACGTCAGCGGCACTAGCTGTAAGTAACGGCTACCCGGGTACCTGTCGAAAAGGAAGGCCGACGAGCAAACTCATCTGGATCCTTACTGAGCCTATTTATGACAATCTCCTTACCGTCCAGTCTCTTCGTCTGAGAGTATCACATACCGGGTCTAGGGGCGGTAAACTTCAGACCTTGATAACCTGGTAATTCATGTTGATGCGGCTCAGGGCCAATCCGGGAAACTACTGATCAGCCTATCAGTAAATCCTAACTGCCTTGGCCAAGATCTTATGGTCCTGACTAATTGAACACAGTGCGATATCGACTCCCAATACCGGGAGAGACGAATCCCCGACAATCGCTCACTGCCTCCATGTGGCTCGGGACTGCACCTAACCAAAACCTGTTTGCATGACTCAGTAGAGCCGTGGTAAGGTAGTGATCAAAGCACAGTGGGAACTCACACGAGACAAATGCCGATCTCAGGTCTAAAGACTAATCTGTACTCATGTCACCCGAGAACTTCCACCTAACGATAGGTATAGTACCATCTGGAAGTTCTCGGCGAGTCCGTCCGGTGTACTGACCCCCAGTAAGCACCTGTACATGATCTTAGGTCTAAAGACCAATGTTTGCGGGACTAAACCATCGCCCCTCATCGGGGTCTAGAAACGTATAAACTAGTCTACTCTGGAATATCGATGCCTAGTCTCGATACTCCCACGACTAGGGACCATATGTGTGTACCGACTACCCTGCTCCCACAAGTATGATCGCCATCACAACGCAGGTAGTCTAGCATTGATCCTACGGGCTTTATCAACATGTATAAAAGTTATGTAATAGATAGTAAAACATACACATGTTAAGATAAAGTCAAACCAAATAGCATATTATCATATCGAGCTAGACTGTCCTATACATATATATGTCCAAGCATCCATATGTATACATATACAATAATGGCTTCTAGGGCATACATATCCAACAGTTAGTAGAGGCCATACCGCCCCTCTAATATTAGAATTCAGGACAAAACCTGAGACCAAACTCTAAATTGTGAACTTAATCTTGGCCGATATCGGAAGTTGTGGTAATTGTGAGGTGTTATTGGAGATCTGCTATAACCCGGGGACCCTGAAAATTATTCAGTAGACCCTGAAAATTATTCAGTAAACCCTGAAAATTATTCAGCGTTTACAGTGAGGTATGCAGGTGATTTGGAGTATACCCTAAAGACCCGAGGCCCCATCTCCCATACATGGCCGCAAATAAATCCCTCATGGCCGCAATTTACGGCCTGGGTACTTCAGATTAGGTTCGTGCTTGGTCCATAGCTCCATTTTCAGTAAATTAGACCTACCCGATATGCAAAATTGGCTAATTTCACCTAGGGTAAAATATGGAAGTGTTATACATCATTTTTTATTTCAGTTTTGCGAATTCTGTAACTTGAACTTGGGTATTTATGTGTTGTCTCGATCGATTGGAGTTTGTGCGTCGATGTCGAGGGTTGTTGGTTCTTCTTGCATGCGTAGACCATAGGTTTTAACCTATGTGCGTTTCGTACGCTATTTCGGTTTTTATCCGCGATTTCGGTTTACGATATTATATGTATACATGTAGGCACCTTCACGCGGACTTCGGACGATGAGGAAGTGAATGACGACATCGACTTCGGCAAGCAAAGATCAAGGTGAGTGGATATATATCTACGGGGGAAGTCGGGTGGATGGCGTATAGCACCCTCACAATTTCGTAGAATACTGCGCGTTATGGCATATATATATATACAGGTGTGTGTTATAAGATGTGTACACTTAGGAAGAAATGCTTTAGATGACTTTAGGTTGGATTTAGCGTAGTATGACGAAGGCATTTTAGTCTAGTTTCTATAGTCACGAAACCCTAGAGTAAAGATTGGCACACACGCGTGCGCGCACACACACACACATAAATTTAATTTTCTTGTGCGTATATGGGAATATATATATATACAAATATGTATGTGAGTATGTATATATATATATATAGAATAATGGAGGAAAGAGGCCATAGGAGGGAATTTTTTCCTATGGCGTCGAAAAAGTACGCCCTCCGTCGTATTTTCCGACGATCGGGATCCATCATCTTCATCGTTATCATCTAAGATGTGGATACACCAAATTTCATGTGATTCTACAACTTTTTCACCATTGATTTAGCAATGTAAAAAGTTCTATTGTAGGTAAATCGTTAATTTTGAACCCACTAATTCAATGGTGAAAAATTTGTAGAATCACATGAAATTTGGTGTACCCATATCTTAGATGATAACAATGATGATGATGGGTGCCGATCGTCAGAAAATACGACGGAGGGCGTACTTTTTCGACGCCATAGGAGGAAATTCCCTCCTATGGCATCTTTCCTCCATTATTCTCATATATATATATATATATATGTATGTATGTATACATATATATATGTATACACATATACATACATATATATATGTATACATAGATACATACATACATATATGTATGTATACATATATACATACATAGATATATATATATATATATATATATATGTATGTATACATACATATATGTATGTATGTATATATGTATACATACATATATGTATGTATGTATATATGTATACATATATATATGTATACATATATATATACATACATAGATATATGTATACATATATACATACATAGATATATATATACATATATACATACATAGATATATATATATATATATATATATATATATATCCTCAACTCCTCACACTCATATTGCATACTATCCTCATATATATATGTATGTATGTATGTATGTATGTATATATATATATATGTGTGTGTGTGTGTGTGTGTGTGTGTGTGTGTGTGTGTACATACATACATACATATATATCCTCAACTCCTCACACTCATATTGCATACTATCCTCATATATATATATGTATGTATGTATGTATGTATGTATGTATACATATATATGTGTGTGTGTGTGTGTGTGTGTGTGTGTGTGTGTACATATACACGGATGATGAGGATAGTATGCAATATGAGGTGAGGAGTTGATATAATCAGGCATGATGTCGTGAGATCGGTTATGTGATTGGGTTGTGTTATGATATACGACATGATATATGAGTGGATCATTGGGTGATGTGTTTTCATACACACGCGGATATATATATGTTTGATGGTATCGAAATGTACTAGACTTTAGATCAGTACCCTTAGTTCATAATATGATGATAATGATACCAGTTAAATAATGAGATAAATGTGATATTTGACCCGTACCCCGATTTTAAGAAGCTGTACGATGGATTTTACCGGACGAAGTAAAATATGATGATTGATCCGCACTCTTGACTCGAAAATGTCGCATTATATATTTTACCGTACGTGACGCTATTGAGGCAGGATCACCGACTACTAGATATATCGACTCAGACTTAGGTGGATTTCCTTACCTTTTTGACTAGTCTCTTAGTTTCGTACTGTAGTTTACTTAGTAGATGTTAGATTTGGGCACACGTCATACTTATTTCCAAAACTAACGAATTGTGAGTATTTTAAGGATAGGCCAAGGGATACTACGGATATTTCAAAGGACGTACCTTTTCTTAAGAACACCGTAGCCCATATGCTCTAAACACCACGATTCGTGCTATTTCAAATGCCAAAACTGTATGACTCGTATATATTACGTATATTCTTGTTGTTCGCATCGCATTGCATACTTAATTGTGTTTTCATTAATTATTATGAACCCATGCTGTCAGGACACCAACACCATTACCGATGATACGTATACTCTACGTACACTTGCTTGCCGGCTCACACACATCATCATCGGTAACTTCCATGTCACGTACACATTGGATAATATTACTTCATTATACAAATTGCTAGCGGTAGTCTTAATATAGTACTAGCGCGCTTGCCTTCATATGCTAGTTTAGATATTGCATTTATTTCTGAGATATCTTATGCATTTATACGTTTATTCTATTATGAAATATCGTGGGGCTTTATGCCAGTTTTCACTGTTTATTGACATCGTGATTTTGAGATTTTGGATTTCCATGAGATTTCTGGATTTAGAGAAACCGCAAGGATTTTATAAACTGATTATCATTTCTAAAAATAGAAATTGCGGTTTTCTCGTGATATGATATGAGATATGTCCACCATGAGTTTTCTCGGCTCTTGAGTGGTATCATACAACCGATTCGAGTAGGAGGAGGAACTGTCTGCGGGTGCATGGTGGACCCGGTGTGGTACCCTGGGGCAAGATGGTCGCAGATGATACCATTGAGCTTGGCAGGGGAGCACTACCGACTGGTTATTTGTGACCCGGCGGATATCCGGAGGATACCGATGTAGTCGTGAGATTTGATGATTTGGGCCAATTCGGATTGCCGGAGCCCGGCGCCAGTCCGGATTGCCGGAGCCCAAGATATTGAGACATAGTGATATTGGTATTTTATGATATGGGCCAGTCCGGATTGCCGGAGCCCGAGATATTGAGATATTGGAATATACACATTTTGTGTCGATGCTTGACACGGATTCTCAGTTGATTTCATTGATGATACTTCGATTTTTATACTGAAATCTCACTGAGATATGAAAATAGTTTTCTCATTCAGTTGCATTCTATTTTCATGCATTCATACATCATATATATGATATGTTTTTACCTGAGGCACTGACACGAGCACTTGGTATTACACTTATGTATAGACGTTTACCCTTGCCATTATTAGATGCTTCAGGTTATATTATTATGAGTATATTATTTGTATGACCTAGGATAGAGTCATACATGCGATTTATGCTCTGTGATTTTTCTACTCACGAGTTGGCAACTCACCCCTGTTGTGCCACAGTTCTTGCAGGTTTTGCCGTACAGCTTTCCTTGGCGGCTTTACTGGCACACTGCTTCTTTCTGGGTGATTGCTTTGGTAGGTGAGTTCACTTGCATTGTGACCACCGCAGTACTTTTATTTATTCAGTTGTATCTAGTAAACTCCATCAACCAGACTTGTATATTTGATAGAATTAGAAGACCAGTTGTTTATTCTTTCGACCTTAGAGTCGTGCGCTTGTATATTATGGTTTTTCTCTGGTTTCCTTCTGAGTTTTGATCCTCGCCCTTCGGCGTTGTATATTATATTGCTTGCGTGGTTGTGTCCACCAATTGGCTTAGAGCTAGCTCCCGCTTAGGGATGCCTTTATTCAATATGTATATTTTGCATGTTTGTACCCGTTTGGGGCCAGTTTTTACAAATAAGACTCTGCCGAAATTTTCGGGAAAATATGATGTTGCTTTAAAATGTTTAATGCCATTTATTTTATTAAAACCACTTACTTTAAAACAAGTTCTCCTTCACTTTCTCTTTAAAATGGTTTAGATTTCTGGGCGTTTGGCTTACTTGAATTAGATGGGGTCCTATAGACTTCATATGATTCAAGTGCCAGTCACGTGCCATTTCGGTTCATGACAGGTGGCCGGTCTCATAAGCCATTGGTGTTAGTCAGTCACCTAAGATAGTATACAGGTGCTCATTGGGTTATGAGTACACTGGATGGACTTGCCGGAAACCAGCTAGTTGGTACTATACCTATTGTCAGATAGCAGTTCCTAGGTGACATGTGTACAAGTTAGTCTGTCGACCTAAGATCCTCATTTGTCTCGTGTGAGTTCTCACTATGCTTTGATTACTATCCTACCATGGCTCAAAGGAGTCGTGCAAACAGGTTTTAGTTGGGTACTGTCCCGAGCCACATGGAGGCAGTGAGCGGATCGTCGGGGTTTCATCTCTCCCGGTATTGGGGGTTGATGTGTAGGAATGCCTAGCACGACAGCAAGGTTTCGGGAGGCATCGTTCATGCCATTTTAAAAAATTTCCATGATAAACAACCCTAACCCTAGAATTTTAACTAGAGAATTAGACAATACTAGAATCTAAACATCTTTACATCTATGTGAACAAGGAATACAAGCTTTGTAGACCGGTCCTTCACTTCAATAACTCCATGTAGTTGTCCCTGCACTCTAAGTAGTGAACTCCCGGACTCTAGAAATACTCTACAAGATGCGGAATAAGTTTCTTGAAGTCTTCGAGGCTGAAGATGATCTACATCGAGGAGACACCAACTCAAGCTACCTTTTCAGTAATATGGAATTAGTGAAGCAAACACCCTAAACTAAATGGCTAATCTAGTAGAGAATGATGAAGTAGGAATTTTTCTCACGTTAGAAATATTTTTATCACTCTAGAAATATTTTTCTCACTCATTTTCTTCACCTCCCAAAAAGCTAGAGAGCTTGAGGAAGGAGATGAAGAAAAGCAACCATGGAAGAGATCAACTGTAGAATGGGAACCATGGGTGGGTTAATATCATATACTAACTCATGTAGAGACTAAATCATGGCTAATCTAATGGTTGGGATAATAAATATCTTAAGTAAAACAAAATTGGTGGACTTAGTTAATGATTCCACAAGCTTCCACAAGCTTCAACCATGTGTGTAATTTCCATCCAATTTTAATTCACTTTAAATAAATAAAACCCCTCATTATGTTAAGCATGGTGTGAGTCTCATACACCCATGTAGCATGTAGCATCAAGCATGACGCAATAATATATATCACATATATATTAAGTGTAACAACACAAGTGAGAAAAAGAAATTCTTAAGTGGGCTAATATTAGTTAATGTAAGTTAATATATCAAATATATAATTATACACTAAATTATTAAATCTACGCTTGATTTAATAATCCGGCTATATCTCATACAACCGACTAATATCAAATGTATCAACTTATCGAATCAACACTTGATTCGATAACCCGGCTATATCATATACAACCGACCGATATCACATATCGCGAGAATGGAATGCGGTATCACATACACGCATTAATCTCTGTCCCGCACATATCACATATGTGCTCCTACTTCATTTCGCTTGATCCAGGAAACCTCTGTGTAGGACTCTAAAGACTCGTCAATACGCCGGCAGTAGGTGGTGATCATATCATTCACCCACAAGCCGCAAACGGCCATCCGGGTATTGAGCGATCAAAAGATCAACAAGCAAGCCTGCTCATACTCCTGCGAATCCAATCAGTAACACTATCGTACAGTCCGGTCTCTTCATCAGATATGTCGCATATCCCAGCCTGGGGTTGGTATAACGTCAGACCCCAATAGCCTGATAAGTCATGCCGATGTGAGGCTCATAACGGTTCGAGAAACTACTGATAACAATTACCAATAAATCTCAGCAACCCTGGCAGTGATTTCCTGTTATGGCCAATCGAGCATAGCGCAACATCAACCCCCAATACCGTGAGAGACGAAATCCCCTCCTATCGCTCATTGCCTCCATGTGACTCGGGACTGTACCCAAAAACCACCATTTTGCACGATCTCTTGAACGTGGTAAGGTGAAAATCAAAGCACGGTGGGAATTATACAAGACTCTATGACGATCTCAGGTTGACAGTCTAACCTCTACCAGTGTCACCAGAGAACTGCTATCTGACGATAGGTATAATACCATCTATGAGTTCTCGGCGAGTCCGTTCAGTGTGCTCAGTCTCCACTGAGCACCCGTATACCATATTTGATGTCAAAAACCAATGGATATGGGATCATCCATCGCCCATCATATGGGTCGAGAAGCATATACGCTAGTCTACTCTGGAATATCGATACCCCATCTCGATACTCCCACGACTAGGAACAATTGAAGGATGTACTTACCGACTACCTTTGCCCCACTAGTATGATCTGCATCATAATCCTGTTAGTCAAGTACTCATCCTAAGGGCTTTATCAACATGTAATAGAGAGACAATATGTGTACATGTTAAGATAAAGAGCAACCAGATAGCATACAATCATGTCGAGCAAGAAAGTCCTCCCTATATATGTCCAAGCATCCATTATAATATACATCACATGTATAATAATGCCTCTAGGGTATACATATAACTAACAATCTCCCACTTCCACTACGGACATTTGTTGTTGTATCTCATATTCAACGCCCCATAAAAGTCTCTTTAGGGAAATGCCTCTGTAAGTGGATCCGCCATGTTATCCTTCGCGTCAACTCTCCTTACCTCGATCCCTTGGAGATCAATCATCTCCAAGGTCAGGTGATACTGTCCTCAGAATATGTGTGGATCGCTGATGGGACCGGCGTTTCTAGGACAAAGAGACAACTCCATTGTTGTCACAATAACAGTTATTGGATGCTCAATGGTAGGAACCATGTTCATCTCATGAACAAGAATTATCCAGACATCCACTTTGGTAATATCGTTGGTAGCAATGTATTCATCCTTTATCGTCTAGATTGCCACACTATATATCTTGGAACTCTTCCAACATACCGTCATGCACTGAGGGTAAAGACAAAGCCCGAGACTGACTTTCAGTCGTCCTTATCACTCTGGGAGCTGGAATTGGTAAAGGACTCCCACTGGAGTTCACCATTTCCAAACACCAAGAACATTTCTTTAGTGCTTCTCAAGTACTTAAGAATGTTCTTCGCAGCTGTCCAGTGAATCTCCCAAGATCCGATTGATTCTTGATCACTACACCTAGTGAGTTAGCTACATCTTGTCTGGTACATAACATCGCATACATGATAGAGCCTACTTCCAAAGCATAGGGTATACCTTTCACGCGATCTCTCTCCAAATCAGTCTCAGGAGACATCTTTTTAGAGAGAGTGATTCATGAGTAAGTGGGAAAACCACCATGCTTAGAATCTTCCATACTAAACCCCTTTAGTATGGCGTTAATGTATCTGGATTTGGGACACTCCCAACATCCACTTAGATAGATCATAATCCATAAGATGCAGTAGGTATCATCCAGTTCTTCTATGGAGAATCTTCGTGATAAGAGGAGCTTGACCGAGTGTAGCATAGGAAACCATTTCCTATCAAGAGTATGTCATCTACGTACAATACATGGAAGACAGCCTTACTCTCTACAACCTTTTTGTATATACTAGGTTTATCTACCTTTTTGATGAAGTCAAACTCTTTGACTGCCACATCAAAACAGATGTTCCAACTCCGCGATGTGTGCTTTAATCCTGATGGACTTAAGCATAGCTTCTGGAGAAAAGGTTTCATCATAAACCACACCTGGTTATTGACGATAGCCTTTATTACAAGTCTAGCTTTGAAAGTCTCAACTTTTCCATTAACACCAAGAATCTTCTCAAGATCCATTTGCACCCAATGGGTTTTACCCCTTCAGGTGCCACATTCAAAGTCATACTTTGTTGGTGTACATGGATTCCATCTTTGATCGCATAGCATCCAGCCACTTCACAGAGTCCCCACTCGTGATGGCCTGCCTGAACCTTAGTTGGGTCATCATCTACCATGATACAATCCTCGCTCCCACCGTCATCGAGAAAACCTTAGTATCTCTGAGGGGGATGAGGAACCCTACCAGATTCATGGAGAGGCTGAGGATCGTCTGAGACTATTGAATCCTTTGGTTTCACCAAATCATCAGCTATTATTTTGTCCAGCTGGAACTTCATCCAGTTCTACCTCATGACCACAAATTTCTTCATAAGAAATTTCTTTTCTAAAAAGGTGGCATGCTGAGAAACAAAACACCTTTTTCTCCTCAGAGTGGTAGAAGATATTCCCTCGCAAATGTTTGGGATATCCAACAAACTTACACGGAACTGACCTTGCCTCGAGCTTGTCCGGATTTTGCTTTTCAACATAGGCCGGACATCCCCATATCTTAACTCGTTTTAAGACATGGTCTCTTCCCAGTCTATATCTCATATGGAGTGGTAGGCATTGATTCGGATGGAACCCCAATCAATAGGTATGCAGCTTCTCAAGAGCAAAACTCCAAAAGAAAATAGGCAACTCAGTAGTACTCATCATAGAGCACGCCATTTCTCATAGAGTGATATACCTCCACCATGACACACCGTTGTGCTGGGGTGTATTCGAAGGAGTAAGCTGAGAGATAATCCTATTCTCTGTTTTCGAAAATCCAGGAACTCCATGCCTAAGTATACGCCTCCTCGATCACATCGTAGGACTTTAATACTTCCACCCGTCTGGTTCTCAACTTCAAGCTTATATTCCTTGAATTTCTTAAAAGTTTCAGACTTGTGTTTCAACAAGAACATATGTACGAATCCTGAGAGATGATCAGTGAATATAATGAAGTATGATGAACCAACCTTGGCATTTGTAGACATATGACCGTATACATCACCATGTATCAGTCCCAAAAGTTCAATAACTCTTTCTCTGTTTCTAGTAAACGGTGTATTGGTCATTTTATCTTTGAGACAAGACTGGCAGGTATCATAAGATGAAAATTCAAACAGATTCTAATATTCATTCTTATGTAACTTAACTAGTCGTGTCGCATTAATATGACCTCATCAACAATGCCTCAAGAAGGATTCGTTCATTTCTGAACTACTCCTCTTGTATGTGCTCTACATACTTTGAACTGTAGTTTAATTTAGAACGTATATGCCATTACATAACGTGCCTGATCCAATCAACTATTGATTAAGGAAAATGTTCACAACATTTTCCTGCAATACAAAATTATATCCTTCTTTAACTTAATAAAGAAACTGATTTAATTTTGTATATCAGGTTCGGTATCTAATAACATTTGTTCAGAATCAATGTATTTACCATTTGGAAATACAAGATGATATTTGCCAACTGATTTGGCTGCAACAATTGCACCATCCTCTAATACTTAGAGACATATCACCCAATCCCAGTTCTCTACCTTTTTACAGCCCATGTAACTCTTAAATAGATGGGATCCTGATCCGGTATCTCATACATAGGACGTAGAGAATACTGAGAAACAGTTCTCGGTAACGAACGCACCCGAAGAATATGTATCAACATGCTTTTTCCTCGATTGGGTCGTGTAGGAATCCAGATATTCCTCTATTTCCTGCTCGGACTTATAACAATTATAAGATAGAGTGGAACCAACGTTCCCCAGCTCAGCATAATAAGCAGGTTCGGTCAATACATCCATATTATTATCTTAATTAATGCGTGACATGGTCGCTACCAGGAGAGTGAGAGAGAAGAAAACACTCAGCGTATGCTCTTGCAAGATCAGATTGGTTATTATTTTATCTAATCAGGATGGCTCCCACTGTTTTTATCAAATCTTCCTTCAAACCCTAAAAGGTAAGACTAGCCGGGATTAATTACACCCTACAAGTTTGCCAATCTTTCGGCCAGGCCAGTGTCGATACTTTGAGGGAGGTTCCCCATGCTTTCGCACGGACCTAATTAAAATAAACCTTGTTTTCCCATGGGCGTAACCCCGTTAACACCTTTCTAGACACCTACTTGATCGGCTAATTGTAATGTGCGAAACTCTCCCAGGAGTAACTCTTACTTGCAGTGGGTATCGGGATCCAACTATCTCATAGAAGGTATGCAATCTTATTGCAAATTTCAACACTTGAAATTCTCGATAATATTTTACCCCTAGCAACTTATGACCTTAACAAGGTCAACAAATCATAAGAGCTAGTCAAGTTCAACCCGTACATTTCATGATTGAATTAAACCCCCCGTACGACCCTTAACAAGGTCAACAAAGTCGTACGACTACTCTAATCCAATCGCATCACATGCTTAAGCAGATAAGCACTAGTCAGCTACCGCACACTACACCTTAACAAGGTAAACAAATGTAGCACGAATACTAAGTAGCACTTATCTGAAATGACGGAGGGCTACGATAGGTTTTTATGAAAACCTTTTACGTAATGAACTTGATATCGTTGTAGAATCGAGTGATATTGAAAAGGAGTGTTTTTAGGCTTTTGCTAGTTTTGTTAAAGAGGTCACTCCCGGTGAAGGGATCTCGGCTCTTTCCCCATCAAATGAGGTGCTGGATATTTCTCAAATACTACTATGCAAAGCATGGACTAAAAAAGCAATAAAAAGACAAAACCGAGTGGGTTGTATCATCTGCCAGTTTCGCTAAAGAGGTCACTCCCGTGAAGGGATCTCGGCTCTTTCCTTATCGAATAAGGTGCTGGATATTCTACAAGGAATATCGCTATGCAAAGCAAGAACTAAAGCTACCAGTTTTTTAAAAAAGTTTCTACAACATCTTTAGGTTTCTTTTATTTCATTAATCTCATTAATGAAGTCCCATCAATTATGCTTCCTAAGCATCACAGAAGAAACGAAAGCAACAATATTTATTATATATCATATATATGTCACGACCCAAATATGGCACGTGACCGGAACTTAAATCACGTGACATCTAAAGACGTCGACGCGGTCCAAGTAAGCCAAAACCCGAAATCTAAACCTTTTTTTTTTGAAATATTGGAGGCGAGGTTTAAAATAGTCATCAGATAGGATCAGTTTAAAATAAACATTTAAGTTTAACTAAGTATGTTTGAAAAACATCTATGACATTTTGAAATTCGACAGCACCTCATTTGTAATTTTGTATAAAACTCGATACAACATAATAATATAAATAGCATCCCAACGGGAGCTAGCTTCCACACCCAAGAGCAAGCAAGCAAACAATATACGACGCATAATGGAGAAGAAAAGAAAAGCGAAACAAAATCTACAATATAAAATGGTTGACTCCAATGAGTGTGACGTCACAACACACAAACTCTAAGTCTCGCTTCTAAGTTCACAACATACCCTTTCTAAGTTGATGGAGTTTTACTAGATACAAAAATATAAGAATAAACGAATGTGAGTACGATACAACAGTAACCCACCTGCCAAAGCAATCACCAAAAGGAATGTGTGCCCCAAGCTGCTGATAATCGAAGCGGTAATACCTGCAAGAAACTGTGGCACAACGGGGGTGAGTTGCCAACTCAATGAATAAAAGTACATCACAAGGTAGAAATCGAATGCACAATGATACCTAAGTCATAAGTATAGTACTTGTAGGGTTCCTAGGCACTCTCAAGAGGTCTCACAAGGCATCAACCATGCCAATTTCAAAAATTACGGTGCCGAGAAACCCTAGACTACGGATCGTTAGCTAGATGTTTAGGCGAAAGATGCAACTAGTAAACTACTTTACTAAAGGAACAGAAATACAACCTTTGTAGATCCGGTGCTCCACCTCCATAGCTCCGTGATGATGTCTCCTCGCTGTCCAAAACGGATCCCGGGCTCTAGCGTCGGCTTCATCGGAGAAGAAGCGGGCTAGGTCATCGACGACGATGCCGAAGATGATCTACGTCGAGGCATCACTAGATCAAGCTCCAACTTCACCAAGTCAAGAAACTTGTGAAGAAAACACACTCTACTACTTGGCAAGAGGTAGAGGATGAAGAAATAGGAAGTGGGTAGACTTTAGAATTGGATTTCTCACTTGTTTTCATCAATCACCATTGATGAAGTAAGCTTCTTCATGGAAGAAGAAGATGAAGAAGAAGAAGAATATTATGATAAGTTGTTTTCAAAATAAAAAGTAAATCAATACTTATCATAATAATAACCATGGTCAAGTGTAGAGAATAAATCATGGCTAGTAGGAATGGTTAGGATTAAGCATGGAGACAAAATGGTCACTTGGTCAAAGCTTCATGAATCTTCAACATCCATCCAAAGAAAGCCACCATTTTGCATTATGCTTATCATTTTCCAAAATGAATAAATAAATAAATAAATAGATATGAAAATGAAAACCCTAACCATTACATAACCATGGTTTAAACTTTACACAAAACACAAGTTAGCATGCATCATCAAACATGATACAAACAAGTGCACAAAAATATATCACATATACAATGTGCACAATCCACGTGAGAAAATCCATTTAAAGTAAACCAATACTAGTTAATGCAAAGTAATATATCAAATATATAATTATACATTAAATCATTAAATCAACACTTGATTTAACGATCCGGTCATATCGCATATAACCGACTAGTATCCAATGTATCGGCTTATCGAATCAATCCTTGATTCGATAACTAGGTTATATCGCATACAACCATTCGATACATTCATCGCGAGAATGGAATACGGTATCACATACACGCATTATTCTCAGTCCCGCACATATCTCATATGCGCTCCTATTTCGTTTCGCTTGAGCCAGGACACCTCTGTGTAGAACTCTAAAGACTCGTCAATACGCCGGCAGCGGGTGATGATCATATCAAACACCCACAAGCCGCAAGCGGTCTGCTAAACGTAACGGCCACCCGGGTATTGAGCGATCAGAAGATCGATGAGCAAGCCCGCTCACACTCCAGTGAATCCAACCAGTAACACTACCGTACAGTCCGGTCTGATCGTCTGATATGTCGCATATCTTGCCTAGGGGTGGTAAACGTCAGACCCCAATAGCTCGATAAGTCGTGTCGATATGAGGCTCATAACGGGTCGAGAAACTACTGGTAACACTTACCAGCAATTCTCTGATCAGCCCTGGCCAGGGACTTCCTGTTATAGCCAATCGAACACAGCGCAACATCAACTCCCTATACCGGGAGAGACGAATCCCCTCCTATCGCTCATTGCCTCTATGTGACTCGGGACTGTACCCAAAAACCACCGTTTTGCACGCCCTCTTGGACGTGGTAAGATGGAAATCAAAGCACAGTGGGAACCACACAAGACTCTATGACGATCTCGGGTCAACAGACTACTCTGTACCAGTGTCACCAGAGAACTGCCATCTGACGTAAGGTATAATACCATCTGGGAGTTCTCGGCGAGTCCGTCCAGTGTACCCAGTCTCTACTGAGCACCCGCATATCTCCTCTGATGCCAAACACTAATGGATATGGGATCATCCATCGCCCATCTGTATGGGTCGAGAAGGTATACGCTAGTCTACTCTGGTATATCGATGCCCCATCTCGATACACCCACGACTAGGGACCTTGAAGGATGTACTTATGGACTACCATGTACCCACTAGTATGATCCGCATCATAGTCCAGGTAGTCAAGTACACATCCTAAGGGCTTTACCAACATGTAACAGAGAGACAATCAGTATACACGTTAAGGTAAAGATCAACCAGATAGCATACTATCATGTCGAGCAAGAAAGTCCTCCCTATATATGTCCCAGCATCCACTACAATATACATCCAATGTACAGTAATGGCCTCTAGGGCATACATATAACTAACAATCTCCCACTTGCACTAGGGCCATCTGTAGCAGTGGTTGTAGTATCTCATACTCAACCATCCCATAAAAGTCTCTGTCTGGGAATAGGCCTTCGTGAGTGGATCCGCCGTGTTATCCTCTGAGTCTACTCTCCTTACCTCGATCTCCTTGGAGATCAACTATTTCCATGATCAGGTGATACTGCCTTAGAAAATGTCTGGATCACTGATGGGACCTGCGTTCCTTGGCATAAGCCACAACTCCATTGTCACACAATGGAAGGAACATAGTTCATCTCATGAACCAACATACACCCAAACAGCCTCTTTGGTAGCATCTTAAGTAGCGATGTATCCTGCCTTTATCGTCTAGTATGCTACGGTATCTAGCTTGGAACTCTTCCAACATACCGTCCCTTTACTGAGGGTAAAGACAATGCCTGTGACTGACACTCAGTCGTCTTTATCACTCTGGAACCCTTCCAGTGATTCACCGCAGGATCGATTGATACCATCTCACTACAACTAGTGAGTATACTAACATCCAAATAATATCTATCTCATAGATGAAAACTCAGGATGGAGGAGGTATCACATTGATCCTTTCTGGAGAATCCTTGTGATAAGCGGAGATTGATCGAGCGTAGCATAGGAAACTCCTTCCCTATCATGAGTATGTCATCCACGTACTCTACGAGGATCACCACCATACTCCCTACTACCTTTTTGTATATACAAGGTTCATCTACCATTTTGATGATGTCAACTTCCTTGACTAATCCATCAAAACAGATATTCTAACTCCGCGATGCCTGCTTTATCCTATAAAGCATCTTACACACATTTCCGCTGCTCCCACTGTCTACGAGGCCCTCTGGCTGTGTACTTATAGACGCACTCTTCTAAAACATCATTTAGAAAAGCAGTCATGACACCCAACCACCAGATATCGTAGTCATGATATGTAGCCGTGGCAAGTAGTATCTGGATGGACTTAAGCATAGGTACTGGAAAAGGTTTCATCATTATCCACGCCTGGTCAATGACGAAAACCTTTAACAAGTCTAGCTTTGAAAGTCTCAACATTTCCATCTACACCAAGTAATCTTCTCAAGATATACTTGCTCCTGATGGGGATTTAACCCTTCAGATATAGCAGCCAAAGTCCATACTTTGCTGGTGTACATGGATTCCATCTCAGATTGCTAAGCATCCAGCCATTCTTACAGAGTCTTACTCCTGATGGCCAGCTCGAAATTAGTTGGGTCATCATCTCATGATGCAATCCTCGCTCCCACTGTCATAGAGAAACCTAAGTAACTCTCAGGTGGGTGAGGAACCCTACTAGATCGGCGGAGAGGCTGAGGTTCGTTGGAATCTATTGAATCCTTTGGTTCTATCAAATCATCCGCTGTAGTTTGTATAGCTGGAACCTTTCCAGTTCTACATTACAGACCTTGCCTCGAGCTTGTCCGGATTTTGCTTTTAGACATAGGCCAGACAACCGCAAATCTTAACTAACTTAAGATATGGGCTCTTCCCATACCATATCAAATATGAAGTGGTAGGCAACAGATTTGATTTGAACCTTATTCAATAGGTATGCAGCTTCTCGAGTGCATAACCCCCTAAGGAAAAAGGTAACTCAGTAGTACTCATCATAGAGCACACCATATCAAATAGGGTGTATCTGCTCTGCCCCGACATACCATCGTGCTATGGTGTATACGGAGGAGTAATTCTGAGAGAGAATCTCATTCTCCTTTAGAATAGTCCACGAATTTCCGTGCTCAAGTATTCTCCTCCTTAATCTCATCAAAGGACATAATACTTATACCCGTATTTTGGTTCTCTACTTCTAACTTATATTCTGTGAATATCTCAAAAGGTTCGGACTCATGTTTCAACAGGAACATATGACTGAATCTTGAGCGATTATCAGAGAATATAATGAAGTATAAAGAATCAGTCCTGGCATGTGTAGACAGGAGACCTTGCATACATCATCATGTATCAGTCTCAAGAGTTCATTAACTCTTTCTCTGTTTCCAATAAACAGAGCTATGGTCATCTTATCTTTGTGACATGACTGGCGAGTTTCACAAGATGTAAATTCAAACTGATTTAAATATGCATCTATATGTAACTCTAGCTAGTCGGGTCATATTGATCTGACCTAGTCTACAATACCTCAAGAAGAATCCGTTCATTTCTGAACTCTTCCTCTTGTGTGTGCTCCATATACTAAGAACTGTAGTTTGATTTAGAACTTCAATGCTTTTAGATAACGTGCCTGAACCGATCAACTTTTGATATAGGAAATGTTCAAAACATTATCCAACAATACAAAATTTTATCATTTCTTTACTAATAAAGAGAGTGATATGATTTTGTATATCAGGTTCGGTATCTAATAACATTCGTTCAGAATCAATGTATTACAATACAGGGTGACAGTGACCAACAGACTTGGCTGCAACACTTGCCCCGTTTTCTGCCTCATGAAACTTATCACCCGTTCTCAGTTTTTCAACCCTTTTGTAGCCCTATGTAACAGACTACATATCTGGGATCCTGATCCGGTATCAAATACCCAGGATACGGAGGATACTGAGAAACAGTTCTTTTTAATGAACACACCCGAAGATGATGCATCATATGCACTTTTTTCGTTTGGGCGGCACGGGAAATCTGGTATTCCCCAATTTCCTGCTCTGTCTTATAACAATTATAAGGTGGAGCGGGACCAACGTTCCCCAGCTCAGTATAACAAGCGGGTTCGGTCAATTATCCGTATTATTATCTTGATTAAGGTGTGATATGGTCGCTACCAGGAGAGAGAGAGAAGAAAACACTCAGCGTGCGCTCTTGCAAGAATAGATTGGTTATTATTTTATCTAATCAGGATGGCTCCCACTGCTTTTTATCAAATCTTCCTTCAAACCCTAAAAGGAAAGACTAGCCGGGATTAATTACACACTACAAGTTCGCTAATCTTTCAGCCAGGCCAGTGTCGGTACTTTGAGGGAGGTCCCCCGTGCTTTCGCACGAACCTAATTAATGTAAACCTCGTTTTCCCAGAGGCGTAACCCCGTTGACACCTTTCTAGACACCTACTTGATCGGCTAATTGCAATGTATAAAACTCTCCCAGGAGTAACTCTTACTCGCAGCGGGTATCGGGATCCAACTATCTCATAGAAGGTATACAATCTCATTGCAAATTTCAACACTTGAAATTCCCGATAATATTTTGCCCCTAGCAGCTATATGACCTTAACATAATCAACAAATCATAAGTGCTAGTCAAGTTCAACCCGTCATTTCCCGATTGAATTAAACCCACCCGCACGACCCTTAACATAGTCAACAAAGTAGCACGACTATCCTAATCCAATCACATCATATGCTTATACAGATAAGCACTAATTAGCTACCGCACACTACGCCTTAACATAGTCAACAAACGTAGCACGAATACTAACTAGGACTTATCTGAAATGACGGAGGGCTACGACAGGTTTTTCTGAAAACCTATTGCGTAATGAACTTGATATCGTTGTAGAATCAAATGATTTTGAAATGGAGTGCTTTTGAGGCTTTTCTAGTTTTGCTAAAGGAGTCACTCCCGGTGAAGGGATCGTCGGTCCTTTCCTCGTCGAATGAGGTGCGGGATATATCATATATATCACTGTGCAAAGCAAAAACACTTAAAAGAAATCAAAAGACAAACCGAGTGTGTAGCATCTGCCAGTTATTGCTAAAGGAGTCACTCCCGGTGAAGGGATCTCGGTCCTTTCCTTATCGAATAAGGTGCAGGATATATCATATATACCGCTGTGCAAAGCAAGAACTGTAGCTACCTGTTTTATTTTGAAATTCGATTCTACAACATCTTAGGTTTCTTTTATTTCATTAATCATATTAATGAAGTCCCATCATTTAAGTACCTAAACATCACAGATAAATACGACGTACACTTATGCCATCCGCATTCGCCTCGATGTCCCCTCATGCACCGTTAGGTTAGGTAACTAACGGCAGAGCGGGGCAGGGCTAGCGCAGGTGTAAAACATAAGTAACGCCTATATAATATATCATATATACTATATACTGTATCTATCACAGAACATCACATGATCACATCACAGATATCGCAGCAGAAGAAACATATGAAATATTGGATATACTAGGACGTCCGTGTTTTCAATACGAGCCAGTATAAAACACGGATTCCACGGTCGTGATGAATAGCCAAACCCACACCCCTAGACCCCTACGAGAGCGGCAAGCAACCCTACAAATTCTGGAGTTAGGAGACCCGGGCTCGACTCCTCGAGTTGGTCTCCCACTGGACCCCAGAACCCGGTTACTTGTGCCCTCCTCCTTGGGTCTATCCTAGTGTGGAAAAGTAAATAATATACAAAAGGTGACAACTTCCGCAACCTGGAAGTGCCCCAATAAAAGAATATTACATACAAGTTTTTACATGAATGAAAATGAAAAACACTTATCT